>CM039631.1:11009353-12253477 GCA_022457165.1 Juglans mandshurica
TTAGTTGCTTATGCATTAGTAAAAGAATGACGTCAAGGTTATGTGTATGCATGTAGGTTGCCATCTGACACGCACATGAATGGACTGCATGATATGAAAGTAGCATGGAGTCCAGGTAAGTATTACGTTCATACTCTTTTAGAGTTTTCTAAAATATACGAAATGAAAATGAAATGCTTTTCCGTTACGATGCCTTACGAAACGACACGAAAGATGTTTTACAAAAGCATGCTTAAGTGTTCAAAGGTATATGTATGTACGGCCCTCCTTAGCAGTCCCTTTTTACGCAACCAAAGTATTAATTGTATGCATATGAATGGATAACTATACGTAGTATCTGTTGTATGTATTTTTCACGAAAAGAAATGTTGAGGCTTATGCCTGATGCTTTAACTGATGCTTTAAACAACGCAAAGAAAGTATGTTGTTTTAAAAGGTCCCTATGAACTGATGCTTTATGGATGCCATGAAAAATGATGTTTAAGCCTATGCTTTCAAATGATGTTTCTCCATGAACGAACTGCTAAATGAAAAGGACTAAAAGGACTGAACTGAAAGAAAGGACTGAAATAAAATGCATGAAAATATGTAACGGCCACATGAATGAATGAAAAGGGTACCAATGGACTGGGCAGATTGCAATGCCTGGTAAGTAGTACTGGTAGTGCACTCAGTGCTGCACCCAGTGCTGCCCCCTGACGGAAATGGGATTCCCAACCCGTGGCCACGGGCGGAGTCCAGGTCCAAAAGACTGCTACCTTTAACAGACGGGGTGTAACAGTGTGTACCGGCCAATGAAAGTGATAAGAAAGAATGTATAAATGTATGAATGCATCGCATTCTTTAAGAAATTAAGGTACTGACGGGAGAAACGCTTTACGAAAAGAAAGCCCATTTTTAAAGAAAAACCCCGTCTAGTGATTTTTTTAAATGAATGCACGTATGCCGTATAGTATGTATGGAATGATGAATGCATGAATGAAAACCTATGTTATTTTAACCGTATGAAGTAATGCTTACGAGTCATCGACTCATTTTAGTTTTTATCTATGCCCTCCCCCCACAGGAACTAAATGAGCAGTACGCTCAGGATGGACACGGCCCATAGGGAAGAGTACGAAAATCTAGGCATGAGAGTTTAATTGTATGAGAGGCCCTTTATTTTAAATTTTATGTTTTACGCTGTAAACCTCTTTTATTCTCAAAGCATATTTTATTTTATAATGCAGAGTCTTGCACCCTAGGTATGAAAGTAAAAAGTTTTAAACCGAATGGTAATTCCCGTCGTCTTTTCTAAAATCATTTTATATAAAGTTTCACCACAAGAATGGGTGTTACTGTAATACCCTGCTCCTTCCTTCTTACGAACGCTTCTCTTGTTCTGACGTACGTTCCTTCTTTATGATGTAAGCAAATCCTGAGGGTAGAGATTTTGTAAATTGTCTGCCTCTTCTATCCAGTGACTGAAAGCCTTGTCAGGCATGCCGAACCACGATGGCGTGTATCGAAGGATATCGTATGACTTCTAGGGCACGCCCAGTGTTTTAAATGTGCTGGAAATATTTATAAAAAGTATTTTCAGGGTTGTTGAACTAAGCTTGATTTTAAATACGATAATTATAATATTCTTGAAGAGCTCCAAAAATATTATAATTGTCAGAAATCATTTTAATATCATTATTAAAATGATTTCAACTATTTAAGATATTATGGGATTTAAATTATGTTGAAAGTTTTATTAATTAAATGGTTTTATTATCTTTAATATGTTTAGTGAGACTTCATCATTTTATTAATGATGAAGGAATATTATTTTATAAACTAAAGTTAGTTTAAAATAATATTCTACCTTAATTCCTCTAAGCGCTTTTAATTAAGTTAATAGTTAATGCATTTTGAATCAGAGTTTGAGATCCATCGTTAGATCATTACGTGGATCCCCAGACGAAGGGACTGGGTTAAATACCCAGACCCCCTCACTTTTCCCTCGGCTCTCTCTCTCTCCTCCCTCTCCCCAGCGTACATAGTACGCGGCTTCCCTCTCGCCCGAACTGCTCCATGCCTCAGCCCGGCGCCGCCGTGCGTCGCCAGCCCTCACCACCGGCACCACCTGCTCCACCTCACGCCGGCAAGCCTACCTAGCCTAGCCTATCTCTTTCACACTCTCCCTTTCTCCCTTTCGGAAGTGCACAGCCCGATCGGGCTTAGTGCTTACTGCGCCGCCGTGTGCCGTCCTTCGGCGCCACCACTACTATAGCAGCTTCCTCTTCCACCAGTCATCACCCTCCAGCGAGCTCAGCCCCTCCCATGCAATCACCTTCCCTGTCACACGCACCAGAGACCCACGCACGGCTTCACCGTGGGCAACCTCTAACACCGTCGTACACGGCACCCACGGCTGCCAAGCACTGCCATGGACCTCCCCTTCCCTCCCCCTTCCTCCTCCACGTGACCCATGGCCAGAAGCCCTTCTCCACCGCACGGGCTTCCTCTCTTCTCACGCACGGGTTGCACACCCTCCACCGCCACCCACAACAGATGACCACCACCTCCAGCCTCCTTAGGCCACCACCGAACTATCCCAACCGCCATTAGCTCCGATCTACCACCCATGCACGCACACTCTCTCTCACTCTCCAACGCTTCTCCTCCACCGTGCTGCCAAATCCGCCGCCAAGAGCCACTATGGCGCCACCCCAGTGCCACCATGAGCTCCACCAGCAACCCCTCAGTCCAACCCTAGGTCCAAACCACCACTTTGAGTGGTGGATAGTCACTGCACATGATGGACAGCCACTGCGCGTGGCTGACCGTCACTGGACACGGCTAGATCCGTCGTGTTACGCTCCTTGCCACCATCACAAGGCCACCATGAGCCCCTCCAAGACCACACCTAGCTATCCAAATGTCTAAACAGTCACCGTATGCGGTTTATCTACCACGTACGACCTTTCCGACGTCTTCAACCATGACGGTCAACGAGCAACGCACGAGTTATCCCGTCAATGGTATAACTCTTTATCCCTCGTATTTATGTTAGATATTGATTAGTTGATTAGGTTGTGGACTGTGCTGTTAGTATTGTGGAGTTGTGGTATTGTGATGTGGTGCTGTGTAACGAAGTGTTGGGCATTCTGTGTAGTGAAGTGTTGGGCATATCTATATTGTATGGAGGTGCATTGTGTCGTGTAGTGCGCTGTGATGTGTTGGGTGTAGATGGGAAGTGTTGTGGACTGTGCCATGTAGTGTGGTTGGGGAATATGTGTTGTATTGGTGACGTGACAGGTGGAATGGGAACAGTACACGCTGTGTGTACTCTGTATGTGGCGTAGGGTGAGACAAGGAAAGTATATGTAAAATATACCCTCCTAGTATACTGTGGAACGGGATGAATACAAGTGGAGTGTACTCTGTGGTGCAGTGCGTGTAAAAGGAGTACACGTGGAGTATACTCCATGTGGTGGATTGATGCACCATATGGCGTGTACACCATAGTGGTGATGTGGCATGTGTAAAAGGGAGTACACGTGGAGTGTACTCCATGTGGCGGAGTGATGCACCATATGACTGTATGCCATAATGGTGATGTGGCATAGTGTGTATGAAGGGAGTACACGAGAAGTGTACTCCATGTAGTGGAGCGATGCACCATGTGGCGGATATGCCATAATGGTGATGTGGCGTGGTGTGTATGAAGGGAGTACATATGGAGTGTACTCCATGTAGTGGAACGATGCACCATGTGGCAGATATGCCATAATGGTGATGTGGCGTGATGTGTATGAAGGGAGTACATGTGGAATGTACTCCGTATGGCGGATTGATGTACCATATGGCTGTATGCCATAATGGTGATGTGGTGTATGTGGAATGGGACGAGTACACGTTGAGTGTACTCTGTGTGGTGAAGTGATGTATTATTTGGCGGGTACGCCATAGTGATGATGTGGCACAACATGTGAGAAGAAAGTACGCATGGGATGTACTCCATGAGGTGCAGCGATATGCCATATGGCGTGTCGCAGTGATAAAGATGGTTGTGTGATTTATGGGCGTGGAACGTGATAAGTAGAGTCGGGAACTGTGGAATAGTGTCCCGGAGTAATTATGGTGAAGCCTGTAGTCTAAGGTGACAAGTGTCACCGTGTTGGACTTACGGTTGGGAATAAGGATGAAGTAGCGGAATAAGTGCAAGACTACGTAGTGGAAGCATGACTGGGCAACGTCACCTCGTGACGTTATTACTGACAATCGTGCTTGCCATGTGGTGAAATGATAGGGTATGAATGGCGTAATGAGAACGTGACAAGATGTCACGATGTGTCGGGAGTACGTGAGGAATCGTACTCCTGATGAGTTAGGAATTTAAGTAGTAGAATGTTGGGTAACACGACAAGGTCACGGTGTAGCTTGGGAATAGTCTCGAGCTGTATGATGTGACATAAGACGTGGTTATGAATGGAGTCTTGTCGTGTTAAATGTTGGGATGAACTGTCAAAGGGACAGATAGCATGAAGAGCCATGCTAGCCGAGTTAAGAGAAGGTTGGTATCGGAGTATGGCCCTTGTCCCTCCAAGCAGGTGATCAACGTGTTATATATGTTGATCTTAGGAAATAAGGGGTAAAGTACATATGTATCATGGTGAGACACATGTGCCAGATGGATTCACCATGTATAATGGGTAATCTGTCCTGAGTATAGTTGCACGGTACTTTAGCCTCAAAGTTGGCTTAGAACCGTGTGGTTTGTATGGATGGGAATGAGGATTAGTATGGGCTAAGAGGCATGAAGAAAGTGACGAGTGTACTGTCCAAGGAAGGGATGCGTGATTTAGTTAGTCTTAGTCATACATCGGAATGTGGTTAATGAGAAGAATGAGATAGAGACTTTAGTGTCTTAATCCTAAGATGAATCTTGAATTCACTTTAGTTGATGAGCACTGGAGGCAAGACCTTGAGTTGGAAAATGGGGTGACAGTAATGGGTCCCCGAAGGTTTTAATTTAGTAAGGAACACGTAAGAACACGGGATAGAAGGAGAGTGTTCCAAGTGAAGTGTAGCTTATGCTCTCCAAGTTTAAGTTGCTTATGTACTAGATAGAGAACGACGTTAAGGTATGTGTATGCATGTAGGTTGCCATCTGACAAGCACATGAATGGACTGCATGATATGCAAGTAGCATGGAGTCTAGGTAAGCGTTACGTTCATACTCTTCTAGAGTTTTTCAATATACAAGAAACTCCTTTAAGACGCTTTAAGAAAAGGCTAAGTGTTCAAACGTATAAGTATGTAACGGCCCCTCCTTGGTAGCTCCTTTTCACGCACCCAAAGTATTAATTGTACGCATGTGAATGGATGACTATATGGCATATCTATTGTGTATTTTCTAAGAAAATCAACGAACTAACATTTCACGATCATAAAACCATGCTTTTCTCATGAAACGATGTTTTCTCACGAAAATGAATGTTTTCTCACGAAAGGCAAAGAAAGACATGAGAACCGAGGCTTTCACGGACCCTACGAACCAACGCTTTCACGGATGCCACGAGGTGATTCTCGTGACTCCAACGAAAGACGACGTTCAAGGTGGTACTTATGGATGCCGTGAGAGACGAAGTTCGAGCCCATGTTTTACACGATGCTTTTCCATGAAATGAACGTTTTCTCATGAAATGACATGTAAATGAAAGATAAGAAAATAATGAAAGTTCTAGCTCTTTCGAGCTAGCATGAATGAAAGAACGAATGAAAGCATGAAATGTATGAAAATACGTAACGGCCACATGAATAAATGATACGGGGTACCCAATGAATAAATGGGCAGATTGCAATGCCGGGCAGTAGTGCTGGTAGTGCACCCAGTGCTACACCCTAACGGAATGGGATTCCAACCCTCGGCCACAGGACCGCTAACCCTAACACACGGGGCGTAACAATGTGTACCGGCCTATGAAAGTGATAAGAAATAATGTATGTACACGTGAATGCATGTATGCACGAATGCACGAGAGCACGGACTCTTTAAGAAATGAAGGCACTGACAGGAGAAACGTTTTACGAAAAGAAAGCCCACATTAAAAGCTAAACCCCGTCCAGTGACATTTTCAAAGGAATGCACGCACGACACGTATGCATGCACGTAATAGTATGTACGAATGATGAATGCATGAATGAAAACCTATGTTGTTATATTTTAACTGTATGAGGTAATGCTTACGAGTCTTCGACTCATTTTAGTGTTTATGTATGCCCCTCCCCCCACAGGAACTGAACGGCCAGGAGAGACAATGCCCATGAGGAAGAGCACGGAAGTCTAGGCACGAGTTTAAAAAGTACGAGAGGCCATTTTTATTATTAAAATTTATGTTTTTCGTTATAAACCTCTTTTATTATCAAAGCACATTTTATTTTATAAACGTAGAGTCTTGCACCCTGGGTATGTAAGTGAAAAAGTTTTAAATCGAACGGTAATTCCCGTCATCCTTTCAAAAATATTTTATAAAAAGTCTCACCACAAGGACGGGCGTTACATCTTACACCAACATACCTCAGCAAATCATGTCGATGTTGAGTCTTCGAATCTGGAGAAAATTGAAAGGAGAGTTAGTACGAGTGAGGAGAAGGAATGCGATCTTGTAGCGTAGCGGTCGAGGATGGAGAGAGAGAGAGAGAGAGAGAGAGAGAGAGAGAGGGCTAGGGTTTTTCTTTGTTGGAGAAAGACTGAAAGATTCGACAGGCTACGGTTTCGTCCGAAAGACAGTGGGTTGGATGATGTCCAACCCACATTTATCGAGTGGGTTGGATTGGGTCTAACGGGTGGGCTAGGCCCATGACATTTTTTGCACAGGCTACCTATTTAGAGTGATTTGGCTTAACTATGATGGCTTAAGTAAATCCAAGTACACTAAGATATTGTTAAGCCAGATTCTGGCTTAACTAAATCTAACCGAAAAACAGCTTTTATTAAACACAAATACATAATACACCTAAAAGATATTTCTCAGAATTTTGTAAACAACATACACAAACAAGTTTTAATACCACAGAATGACATTGAAGGAAATAAAAGACTGGGTAATCATCAATAAACATCTTTAGATCCATTTCTCTATCAGATATTATCATCAGGCATTTCACTATAAAAATAAATTGGTAGGCAGAGAGGTCGGTCTTGTGTTACTAGGAGGAATGGAGTGGCAGTTTCAATTATCTCAAATTGAATAACATTGCATATAAAGCAAAAACAACCTACAGAATGGCTTACTTCTACGGGAGGATCTAAGGTTGAAATGGTGACAAAAAAGCTATAAAATTGCAAAAATATTGATGATAGTTCATGAAACCATACAGATGGCACATGAGAATCTATTAAAACTTAACCAAATAAATAAATGACGTGGCCTTGTTATCTGAAGTAATACTCAGTTTTTACAGCTATATATGCATATAATTCCCACTCACTCTAAAGTCATGGAAATAAAGAAATTTTCTAGACATAAAATATAAGAATTCTATCACATCCTCAAATACCAAATTATAGATCTATTCATTTTTTTTTATCAAATACTTTTCCGTGTCTCACCACTTTCACATGCAAATATATATAGATAGAGTAATGCTACGTATAGTTATGAAGTGCGCAAGCGTTACGCAGTTGTTTTAAAAAAAGTAGAATTCACTACTAAAAAGTCCTGTATTTATTTACTTTTTTAAAATGATTGCACGGCGCTTGCACACTCATGACTCCAATTATCATTTATCATATTTATCTCAAAAATATATTTTATCCAAACACATTGGTTCACAGGACACATGGCTTGGTTGTACAATCAGGAACCCCATACATGAGTAAAATGGAGAAGATCCAAAAATTGGAAAGCATCAAAATTTACTAAACCTGATCAACCCCCATTAATAGTCAAATATTACTTTCCTTTTTAAATTGAGATTATTTGTTTATTGGATATAAAAAACAAAAAAAACAAAAAAAAAATTGAACACGTGCCTTACACATGACCATCAAAGTAGTGTATTTTAAAAGTCAAAGAAACTATTAAACAATTGGCAGGCTGTGGGATTGCAAACAAATCGAGTCGAGCCAAATTTGAATAAAGGTATTCAAGATCGATTAGCATGTTAACTCATTCGAATCCAATTCGAATTCAAATAGACTTAAATATCCTTGTTCGAACTCGGCCTGAGCTTGACTAGCTCAAACTCGATTTTTTTAATTCTTACTTTTATCTTTTAATTAATATAAAATATTTTAAATTTTACCAAAATTTTAACCAGTTAACTATCCACCCAAATGATTTTGATTAAAAAAATCTTATTATATAAAGTTTTATAAAATAAAATAACTTATAATTATAAATTAAAGAAAATAACACATAAGATAAATGCAATAAACTAAACTATTTAAGATATATAGATAACGTACATCATAAATCAAAAGTTCTAGTTGTAAAATATATTATTATTAAATATATCATAGTATACATTACTAAATATTATATTTATAACTGTATTACAAGCATATGATATATAAGTTTATAGTTATAATATATAAGTTATTGTACATATATTACATTATAAAAAAGAAATATCATCAACTTTTGTTATGATACGATTATATATATGAATTATATTTAATCAATTAAAGTTAATTTGGTAATTGTTTCGAGTAATTTATATTCACTCATTTATTTATAATTACCATAACAATAGGCTATAATCTATATAACAATTATAAAATTAATATATAACATTAATGTTATATTATAATATAATATATACATATAATTATTATAACACCCCGTATTTTAGTATATTTTACTGAAGGATTTTTTTTTTATTTATTCAAAAATTATTTCTCTTGCTTCATAATTATTAAATTTTAGTTTGCGAAAATTATTTTTTTAGCGCTTTCTTAAATTAATTATTGTTGTTTGTTTAAATTTCTACTCAAATTAAATTAAATTATTATCGGGTTTAATTAATTATTTTAATTATAATCATTGTGTTTGAAATATTTTATTTCACTAGCTGTTTTAAAACCGTTTCCGTTGGATCATTTTTGTGACCCAAGATGTGAGGATTGTACCTCATTTCTTTCCCTACATTTTTTATTTTTCTCTTTTTTCTTTTTCTCCTTTTTCTTCTTTTCTCTTCTTCTTCGGGTCTTCTCCCGCGCGATCTCTCTCTCTCTCTCTCTCTCTCTCTCTCTCTCTCTCTCTTCCGTCGTTTTCATTCTCCCCTCCCAGGGCCGCCGTGAACCGGCGATGGTCGATACTACCCGGCCCACCGTCTTCCCAGCCGCCGATGAAGTCACCCCTCCGATCTCAGCCTCCCTTGCACCGCCATTAACCACCAGCATCCCTTCAAAGCCGCGATGCCACTTTCGCTCCAACACTGCCGTCGCGCCACCTCCGGACACCATCTTCACACTACTTTATCCTCAACCTCCTAGCAACCCATTGGACTCAACCCCACCTTCGATCCGTCACCGGTGAAACACATCCAACTCTATTTTCATTTTGGGTATTTTTGCACTTCAACCACCCTTTGCGCCGCCACCCACGACCAACCACCACCACAATTAGTTTCACCGACATCCCTAGGCCCTACCCTATCAATCTTTGATCTTCGTTTGCACCCGTTGAAAAGTGGGTATCTGTGACCCACGGCCACAATGTATTTTGCATTGTTCTGCAGCTGTTTTTCCACTTCTTGCGCCTCCGTGATCCTCCAGAAATTATTATATCGTACTGTAAGTATTTTCCTAAGAATTCTCGTGAATTTAATGTATTTTTGCACTAGCACATTACACTGTATTTAATTGCTGATTGGTTTTACCGGACTGAGTCCGAGGAGTAACGGGGTTGATTGGATTGGGTGATGGAGTTGTTAGTATGATTGGTTTAGACTATGAGATTTGTTGGCTATTCGGGTTTAAATATTGGTGTTTCGTGTATGACATGGGTTGTGGCAAATATTGATGATTTTAGAAAGTGATGACATATTTTTAGAATTATGAGGGTTTTAAGTTTTGAGGAATTAAAATAGGTTAATTCTGAAGTTTAGGCTTAAATATAGAAATACGTGATTGATTGGAAACTTACGAAAATTACGTCATTATTTTTATAGGTGACGATCTATAGTCGGCTCGACATTTTTGAGGAAAACTTTGGAAAGGTTAAGTCGTCCAGGTAAGCGGGGTTCCTATGCTAGATTTGCATAAAAAGAAATGAACTAAAGTTGGTTTGTAAAAATGTGCATGTTGTTTTAAAAAGAAAAAGTGAAAAACAACCTCAGTATATGTTTTGCATTCCCTCATGAGATACGTATGAAAGAGAAAAAAATATTTTTGACATAAAATGTGTAGACATGAGCAATATTTGACATGTTTCTGAAATATGCAAAAGAGCGAATATGATATCATTGAAATTTTTATGCATGTGATATGAAATGATTTGGATCTGTTTTTGATCAAATAGAAATGATATGAATATGTTTCGCACGTGTTTTGATATGATATGGATATGATAAAACTTTGGCATACTTATCTGTTCTGAATATGGTTCTGATATGATGATACTGTTCATATGATATGGTTGGTACCACCATGATATGATATGAGTGCACCCACTTTGGAAACAAAGTGGTCTTTTTACGTGTTCTTTCCTGTGTGAACACTCGGGGCTCCGAGATTGAAAAATGGGAAGTTCACCACATGATACTGCCTGGTTTGGCCACCGGGGATAGCACAACCCTACCACGGGGGTTAAACATGGTATATGATATGATATGATAAGATGAAGATGTTCAGTTATGTTATGCCAAAGCGTTTTTTAATATGAAATGGATTCTTAAATATGAATTGTTGATTTTGAGTATGAAAAGATTGAAAAGTCGCTCTGATTTTCTGATAACATGTTTTTATGAGATCTACATATAAAAATAAAATGTTTTTGTTTCTGCATACTGAACTTTCTGAAAAGGCTCATGTTTACATACTAGTATATGTTCTCTGCTTACTGAGTTGTTGATAACTCACCCCTTATCTCCACCATCTCTTTCAGATGATTTGAATGTTTCAGTTGAGGATCAAGGATATGGAGCATGGGTGAGAAGAGTTAAGAATGATGGTTTAAGCATAGAAGGTTTATATGGGTATTGAAAATTTTCATTCAGTAAGCTTGTTGTGTTCTGATGTTGTGATTTGTTGGGAGATTGACGTTTATATTAAGACTTTGTAATGTCTTAGAATAGCTATTATGGAGTAAATGATGTAAATAGTATTTTGTGCGATAGAGAAAAATTAGAGTATGTACTATGTGGAAGAAAAATGATTTTAAGTGACATGAATTAACTCTCTGGACCCTCAGGGACGAGACGTTACAATTATAAACTAAATTTACAAAATAAACCGTATTACATACATAAAATACCTTGATATATCATATAACTAGTAATAAAATAAATAACTAGATATTCATAACTAATTACATAAAATATATATTAAAACATACTGTAGTTTTTCCCGCGACCATGTCTGTCCAAAATACCCAGATTTAATGCCACAAATGCCTTTTTCTGACATTATCTAGTCGTGGCAACATCGTCAGAAATAACTGGCCCAACATGCTACTATATCTTGCAACCTCAGTTTCTGTCCCAAAAAGGCTCTTTTCTGGCATGACCAAATCCTCAGATAAAGCATACATTCGGCCGGGAAAAGGTGGCCCAGCAGGTGGTCTCTTCGCCAGGAAAAAGTAATTATGGTGACATCTATCGCCAGAATTGAGTATTTCCTGTGAATAATTTCTATGGGATATACATATTTCTAGCGACAGTGACTTGCCAAAAATGTATTTCCCATATAAGATTTCTGTCCATAATATATATGCTAGAATTAACATCATTTTATTTGTAACCAAATTGTATCATCAGACATACTTTTTTCCTAGCAGTTTGTAATTGCTAGATTTATAGAGTTGTGGCATATATATAGGTCCTTCAAAAACACACAAAACCGATAAAAATAATTCACCAGAAATAATAATATTTTACAGGAACACAATGTCAGAAATGGTCTTCCAGATAATCCATTAAATAGATCATTTTTTGGACATGCTGAACATACCGAAAAAAATATATTATTATTATTATTATTATATTTTACAATTAATGCCACGGCTTACATTCAGATTTTATGTACTTGGTTCAGTATATGCAGATTTTATACTTGTAAGTGCACGGCTTACATTCAATATTTATGGACATGCACAAGTGCATGTCCATAAAATCTGTCTTAAGCCGTAAACTACATCTGTTGTGTTAACTAAAAGTGGCCAGCATAAATCCAAAATTATACCCAAAACATAAGAACAGTAAGGGGAGCTGGATTAGCATACATGCATATATTGAAATGGCACATCGTTTCATTGCATGTCACCAACATGCGCATATTTACAAAAATACATGCATTGGTGTTGTCTACACAAAATAACTAGCATGTATTAACTTAAGGCCTGATCGTGTATCTCATACAATTTTGGATTGTTCATTCTATATCCTTACATGAAGATCTTCTTCCTAAACCGCATGCATGGAGGCTTGGATTCTTGGTTCTTTGTTCTGCTCAGACACTCCAATTCTACCTTGTGGGATCTTTAGTCCCTATAACATATATGATATGAACCCGTGGGAATGAATTCCCTTGAACCCACAATCAATTTGAAAACTCCTCAAGAAAGCCAAAAATCAAGTCAAGGATGGAGAATCTAGACTCAATGAGAACCCGTTTCAAGAACCTAGATTATATTAAAATCTAGACCCGTTGAAGAACCTGTCTCAAGAACCCATATTACAAAGGAGGAACGCCACAAAGGTTGTAATTTACCTTTGATAAGTTCAAGAGTTCAATCAATAACAAGAAGAGAAAACTCAACTCACAAATAAAATTTAATATTGTCTAATCTGTCAAATGAGGCTACAAAGAGTTTTTAACCCCAAACCTAATCAAACCCTAGCCAAAATAAAGTCCCTTTTACCCAAAATTACCCTTGATGAACAGTGCTGGCTACAGTACGCACGGCTACAGTAACCCCTACAATAAATTGATGAAACCCTAATTCCTAAAAAATAACTTTCCAAATAAGCCCTTGGCCAAAATACAAGGCCTTCCCAAAAACATAGTTCATAAGAAATAAGACATGTGAGCCAAGCATATTCAAACCCACTTATTCTAAACTAATAAAATAAATAATTTAACCAAACTGGAAGCCTCCAATAACAATAGGCCGTATCTCTAAGTCATGTCTTCTACAGCTTGAATCAAGTGGATCAAAACTGGTTCTTCTTCTTTCAGACCCATCTTGAGTGTTGGGCTCTTGCTGGCTTCATCCCAAATGGATTGCACCAATCCTTGCATTGCTTCCTTGATCTTCTTGGTCCTTGATCTTGTAATTGGCCCATCTGAAACTTGCAAAGGATCTTTAAGTGTAGGCCCACCTTGGTTCCTATCATTGCTGCAATATTGGATAAAGATTATGAAAATTACCCTATACACACTTGGGGAACATAATAAATATATTAAATAAGAAAACCATACATAAACTAATAATATATAATTAAGTATATAAAATATAACTAACATGCAATAAATATAATACATATATATATATATAACACATTACAAGTTTCAAAATGAGTTCAAACAAATCAAGTACTCGAGGTTATACGAGTTTCATTTACGAGCTTATAAATTAAACCAAGTCGAGTAAAGTTTATACGAATTTTGCTCATTTAATATTCGAATCAATATTAATGCTTACGACTATTTATCTATTTAATAAATGAACCAATTACTAGCCAAGTTCAAACTATTCACATCTATTGAAACTAAATATATATTAGCCAAGTTCAAACTATTCACAAGCTACTAGGACGATTTGCAGCCGTAGGTCATGGGCATCCAAAGTTGGCCCAATTAGTTTCACATGCATTCCAGCCAATTCCTTGTTTAACGATACTAAATTAGCCACTGTTTGGAAAACATCGATCTCAGTTGGCAGTGGGAGCCGATCGAGGAAAAAAAAATCATGAATCAATTAATTAATGGTGTTTCAAAAACTTCCCGTGCTTTGAAAAAAACAAATGAAATTAATTTCGTTGTGCTTAATTTTTAGAGTTCTGCTACGGCTATCTATCGAAGGAGCGGTCCGAATCACTTCACCAAATAGCAAATTTTATTTTATTTTATTTTTTTAATTATCATAAATAAATTTAAAAAAAATAAAAAATTTATAATATTATTAAAAATATTTTCTTAATTATTAAATAAAAAATAAAAAAAATCTCATTCGAGATATTTTTTAAATCCGAAATCAGAGACAAAAGCATTTCTATAATTTTTATTGATAGACGAAAAATACAACTCACAAAAAAAATCTTCATTTAATGCAGAAAATACAACTGGTCACCATTAATGTCGATTTTTCTTAGCGGGAAGGAAGCCAGTTAGATTAAATAGTCGACTTCTTTTCACTTACCTTACCACTTATAATTTATATCTGTCTGTCATTTCTATCGTTTCTGTTCATTACAAATCCAGCTTAGAAACTTGACGTTGGGAAAAATTAAGTAGTGAAAGAAAGAACGAGAGAGCACAAAATGCCGGCCGGTTGCTTATTGCACTTGCCACTGGAGGTATGCACGACAACTTTCAACTTGGAGAAGGCCGTATGCAACCATGGCTGTTTCATGATGGCTCCTAACTCTTGGATTCCATCCACCCAAATTCTTCAACGTCCGTTACGACTTTCAAACTTCAGTACCTCTGTCGTTGTTTCTATTTCACACCCTCCGGGCAATGCCTCTATCATCATTGAAGTCCATAATACTGACAATGTTTCTCCCGAGGATGAGAAAATTATCCTGGTATTTCTCTCTCTAATGTTTGTTTGCATGTGCTGTCGTAATTAAAAAAGCCATTAACAACAAAAGCATTACGAAGAAAAACGATAAATTAATGTACGTGCGGTGGCATGCATGCAAATGGCAGGAACAGGTCGCTCGGATGCTAAGGATATCAGAGAGAGATGAAACGGATTTGAGGGAGTTCCAAAATTTGCATCCAGAAGCAAAGGAGAAAGGTTTTGGTCGATCTTTCCGTTCTCCCACAATATTTGAAGACGCTATTAAGTCTATCCTCCTATGCAACTGCACGTAAGTTCTGATTTTTAATGTTCTGTACAGCGTAGTAGTTTTTTTTTTTTCTTCTCTACCCGTAAGTAGAATTATTTGTACGTTCTTTTCGTTCTTCCACACTATTTGAATATGCGCCGTTAAGCCATGCATTAATCCTCTTTTGCAGGATTATATAAACAGACCCCGGGCAGCTCATATAAATTCTTATAGTTAATTTTAAAAACAATAATATAATTTTAAAATGATGATTTTTTATTTTATTTTTCTCTTTTTTATCAATGATACTACACACAATCTCCCGATCAGGACAGCACACGCAGCCCATATTATTACTTTCCCGCATAATGGTTTCACTTGATTTTTTTTTAAAATGCTATTTTGGGACCATAAATATACTAATCCTTCTTATATCTGCAATATTGATCAATAGGTGGAAAAGGTCATTGGACATGGCCAAAGCTCTTTGTGAGCTTCAATCACAATTAGCCAATGGCAGTCTGATATCCACGAAATGTGAAGATTTAAACAAAAAATCTCTAAATAAAGGATCAAAGAGAAAGCGAGCTGCAACTGAAAAACTAACCGAGGACAAAAAATGTGCCGAGGATTGTTCAGATTCTCAGATGTTAAATGGCAAAAGTACTACATCTTTAGGGAATTTCCCGAGCTCGAGAGAACTTGTTAGCCTGGACGAGTATTTCTTGGAAAAGCATTGCAATGTTGGGTATCGAGCAAAACGCATTCTACAACTCGCTAAACATGTGGAGAGTGGAAAGCTTGACCTTCAAAAATTTGAAAAGGAGTCTAATAGCGTATCTGCCCAGGAAGTATTTGTCAAATTGAAGAGAATTAAAGGGTTCGGTCCGTTTGCTTGCGCCAACTTGATGATGTGCATGGGATTTTATGAAATGGTTCCCATGGATTCTGAAACTAGACGTCATTTACAACAGGTTCTCGCGAGCATTATTTCACTGCATGCCTTCATATATGTAGATGATCTAAAATAAAGTACTGTATATATATAGATGTCGTAGTGTTTTCTGATCTCTACTAATATTATCATTATATTCATTGTGCATGTAAGGTTCACGGGAGAGAGAAGGAGAATGTCAAGGAATCTATTAAAGATCTTTACAATAAATATGCACCATTTCAGAGTTTGGCATACTGGTATGCTTCATTTCATGCATCTTATATACATGATTACTATTTTCAAAACTATATGCTATAAATTATATCAGTACTCTTCTTGATCGATCTACATATATGTATATATATATATATATATAATTGGTCTCTGATTAGTTCTTCTTTTCCGATCTTCTTCATTATTTTTTTTCATTCTGGTTTCCAGAAAATCATTTTTAGTTTCTGTTGCTTTCAGGTTCGAGCTGGTGAAGGACTACGAAAAGAAATTTGGAAAGTTAAGCGAGTTGCCAAGCTCTAGTTATCATATTGTGACTTCAACTCGATCAGATTCAAGGGTACCACTTGGGTTGTCTGCTGAGACGTCATAATTGAATTCCAGGCATTTTGATCGACCTTCCTATATTAACATTTCTCTTTGTCCAATCAATCATGTATTAACCCAAGTGAACAGCATGGCACTATGTTTTAGCTTGACTTAATTCATGATTAGTCGACACAGTAGTGGCAGTAATTACATTTACGGAGCGCGCTTTTCAATGAACATTTATATAATGATTCTGGGTTGCTGTGTTTGTTGGAATTTAACACCCTTAATTACCATTTATTGGGACTGATATCTGGATATTCACTAAATTTGTCTTCTCTCTCATGAATGATTTTATGGCTTCAGATTCTTTGAGTACTACTTAGACAACTTCCCAATAAATAAGACTTCTGGACTTCTCCAGTTAATTATATATAGCAATCCGAAATGATAAACAAGATCTTGATAAGTCATTAATTGGCCAGCTTGCACATATATTTTTATATACGTACAATTTTATCCCCATCACGCTCGATTTTTTCAATACAAGCTACAAGTACGGATCGTTATCATCCCAAGAATGTGTCCAAAATAAAAATATATAAATTAATCGATTTTATAATTATTATACAACTCGATAAAATAGTATTATTTTTGTGAATTTACTTAAATTTATTTTATTTAACGAATTTAAATTCAAATAGTAATAATATTTTATTAAATATAATAATTGTGTCCACGAAACAAGCTACATGTACGGAACGTTATCATTCCCAAGAATGTGTCCAAAATAAAAATATATAAATTAATCGATTTTATAATTATTAAACAATTCGATAAAATAGTATTATTTTTGTGAATTTACTTAAATTTATTTTATTTAACGAATTTAAATTCAAATAGTGATAATATTTTATTAAATATAATAATTGTGTGTATGAAATGCCCAAACCATGTCTACGGACCACGTTGTCTTAGCTTTGGATTCGAAGTGCCCTAAGTACTTTTACCCACTTGAGGCGTCACGCTACATCAAAATGATAATTGAAAATAACAGAAAGGAAATCTTGGAGTAATCGCATAAGGCTAATACGAGGGTGTATGCAAGGCTTGCTTCAAGTCAATTTGTATGCAGGATTGTTAGGCCAATGAGCTCTACACAACAGCATCCATCTTTGTAGCAATTGGATCAATGAGTGGTAGGGATGTGCATCCAGATACGGATCCGGATATCCGGGAGTATCCGGATTTGGATTCGGCTTTTTAAAACCGGGCGGATATTCGCCCGGATAAATCCGGCCGGATATCCGCCCGGATAAATCCGGCCAAAATCCGGGCGGGTATCGGATTTGGATCTGGACATCCGGATAACCGGATTTTATACCGGATTTTTATTTTTTTTGGTTTTTAATTTTTTATTAATTTTTGTAACACTTTTTAAAAGACTTTTTTTATATTGCTTTCATTTTTATTTTTTTATACAATAAATATTTTTTTAGGCATTTTAAAACTTTTTTTTGTCCATTCAAATTTTTATAAAATAAAATAAATAATAATAGACATCAGCACACAATACTACATATTACATTGATTACATCACAATGCAACATTGCAAACATCAATTTTATCTTAGATTTACACTTCAACAAATGGGATTTAAGCTTATTGACATTAGATAATCGAATTGGCTTCAGGAAGAAGTCTCCTTTGCTCCTTGTTCCAAGCATCTGACAAAACGATTCCTGCAAATTAAATAAAATCAAATATGAGTTGATACAAATGACAATTTTGTGAATAGGGGAGAATTTACACAAAATTTATTTTTAGAAGGAATAATTTTCCGTAAAAACTCTTACATTCAATAGAGGCGGCAAATCAACATTAAGGAAGGTCCTCTCTCAGAACAAGCAAAGCGTAAAATCATAAATATCTCGCAAAATTTTTCCTACCCCAATCTTAAAATGTTACTCAACCGAGCAAAATAACAGCATCCAATGGTCAAAAAAGAAACAATCTCGAAGCCATAACATTCAAACTCTCCCAGCAACCAAACACAAAGGGAGTTAGAGCTTAAACTTGGGGAATAGCGAGAATAGGCTTTTGGGTCTTCTTTACTGCTTGCAATTTGGGTTTTTTCAGCCATTTTCTTGTCAGGGCAAAATCAGTTTTGGATTAGAATGTGGGGTTGGTTTGGAGGTGGCAGTGAAAACAAAGCAAGTAAAAAATGAGGGGTTTTGAGTTTATATATATATATATATATATATATTTGCAAAACTAGATCTTGTCTTCTCGTTCTAGGTTACAAAATTTGTAAATAAACAACAAAAAATATTTTCAGTAGAAAAAACAAAACAAACACAGATACAAATCCAAACCCAAAGGATAAACAAGAAAAAAGAAAAACATAGATAAGCCGACAGATTTGAGATTGAACAAATACGAGTACCATACCAACAGAAACTTAGATCTACAAGTACAGGAACTCATATCTACAAACCCAGAAACTTAGATCTACAAACCCAAAAACTCAGATCTAAAAACACAGAAATAGATCTAGCCAGAGTGGTAAACAACCAACGAGAGAGGAAAGTGATATACAAACCGAGAAAGCATCTAAACATTATTTTTCAGAAGCAAAAAATTACACACAGTTCTACAAAATTTATAGTGTTGCGAGCATGTAGATCTATAAACACATTTTTGCTAGAAGATTTTAAAAATAAGAAAACCCAAAAAGTAGCTCTACAAACACAGAATCTCAAATCTACAAATACAAACTTAGAGAGAGAGAGAGAGAGAGAGCTCATGGAGAAATAGATGTAGATGGGGGCTTCAGATGAAGCACGTACAAACCCTAAGAGAGAGACAAGGATTGTGTGTCTTCTACAATTTCAAGCTAAGAAAGGAAACAAAGTAGAATGTGAGAGAGAGAGAGAGAGAGAGAGAGAGAGAGAGAGAGAGGAAATCGAGAAGTGAGATTGAGAGAGAGGAAATGAAAAAGTGACTACTCTTTTACTTTTGTTTTGGAGAAGAGGAAACCTACGGGTTATTATCTTGAGTTACCCCACCTTACAGCTTTAGCTTATTTGTAAGAGCCAGTTACGGATAATACCGGTTAAATACCGGATCCGTAACCGATCCGGACGGATATAATAATTTTGTATCCGCCTGGATCATCCAGATTTTTAACCGGACCGGAAAAAAATCCGGTCTGGATGCACACTCTTAATGAGTGAACAATTTATCCATAGCCTTTTGTTAATGTCAAAATTTGCACAACGGGCAAGAAAAAAAGAAAAAGTCATTTCCGGTCCACAATAGTCCCACAATGGTAACTTCTGCTTCGGTATGGCATTCTCACATTCACATGTGGCAGTAAATAATAAATGAGATGTAAATAAAAGAAACACACATATTTACATGGTTCGACATAAAGTCTATGTCCACGGGGTGTTTGGATGACAAATTCACTATAATAGGTGATTTGTACACTCTCTCATGGTCTCTCACGAGTCACATCTCATAGTACAATGGAAGTCGATGACCTTTTTGCCTAGAGAATTAAGATAATGAGTCTGGATTTTCTTGGGTTAAGGTGTAATACCCGAACCCTACTACGTAAGTCCTTACGTCATCTATTAATTCTTAAGTTAAATATTTTTAGATAAAGATTTTTATTATTTTTTTAATTTATTTTTAAGATGGGTGTATTTTTATTTTATGTGGGTTATTAAATAATTCAAGGGTGTGATTTTTATGACCTTACAATATTTCTTTCAAACCCTTTAATTTTTATTTACTCAAGAAATGGTCCAAACTCTTTTTAATCTCCACCATTCATTCCCTAGCTTATGGGATAAGCTTAATCAAATTCATTGACTTCCTCCCTTGAACCCGTAGCTTCCTCAAGTAGCCAATTAAATCTCCTTCCTTCTCCTACATGACAGCTTCCAAGACAAGTAAGTAATTTCTTTTCCTCATTTCCCTACACCCGTCGGTCCTAAGGCAAACAAAAGAGAAAAGTTTCTCAAGTGTTCTTTCCTTCACCTCTCGGTTTCCACTAGCCGCGATTCCTCTTCCCCTCAAAGCCGATTCCTTCCATTTCCTAAACCTAAGATTTCCACCAAAAATCTTCAAGGAAATCAACCTCATAAGTGAATTTCTATGACTCTAGTCTCTAGTTTGGAATCTTAGATCTATTGGTTTAACATAGGGTTTTTTTTAGGAAATTTTCTGTTGTGTTCCAGTCTTAAATCTTTCGAATTTCTCTTCCTCTTCTCATCTGCCGTTTGTTCCGTGGCTTGAAAGGGGACCAAAACAAGTAATGTTCCTTCCGTAAGATTTTCTTGTGATTGAGGTTTTTCTAAGCAAGTTGTGCCTTGTAATTTGGGGTTTCGAATTCTGGGCTAGCCGAGTATTTTATGGTAGTTCCTAGACTAGTTTCTCATTTGTTTTCCCTAATGGTTGATCTAGTGGGTAGTAACCGAAAGCCCTATTTTTCTGGTCAAAACCGAGTATTTTGAGGTTGTTTTGCCGTGGGTCATGCTTTGTTTTGGTATGTGTTCCAGTTGTGTGTTGCAAGGCAAATTTTGTAGTCCTTTTCTTGTGTTCTCTTGAGTCCAAGACATATTTTAATTATGCTTTTATGTGTTAAATTAATGAAGTGAAGGTTTATAATTTTGAAAATTTCTTTCCTCAAGTTTATGGCCTAAGTAAGCCACTAAGAGTTTTAAATCTAAACTAGTAAGCTTACTCAGGAATTTTAAGTTGGCAAGAGTTGTATCTTTTTATTTGTACTGTGTTTTTAGAAATTATATGAGGCTTTCATTAAGTTTTCTACCACTCTTGTGTTATTTAATTGTATGGTTGAGTTTTGGTTAAGAGAGGAATGTTTAAGACCATGAATGTACTAAGATTTGCTAGCTGCCCATGTATTGCAAAATCTCTGAAAATATGTTTTGTTTTGGAAGCCTAAACCAGCCCATTTTTCCCCTTGCTCAACTTCACTCCTTTTCTTTAATCAAAGATAAACTTTAGTATGAAAAACCCTTGAAGAACAAGTGACAAAAACCACCCTCTTACATTGGCTCTTGTTAGACTACTTCCCACATGATGTTACAAAGCTGTCAAAATGCCCATTTTATAAAGATTTCAGATTTGGTAGTACCTCCTTGTTCCCTACCATAAATAAATCCATGTCATCCTATACATTTTAACTTATGATTCCTACCTATCCCTTGTATAGGAAATAATAGCCTTTAAAAAGGGACAGAAAGCAAGTTACATGCTTTCATGGGTTTCTTTAAATATCGGAATGAGGATACCAATGGTTAATTTAGTGCCATGTATAGGGGTTAAGGAACACACTCTAATTCCAATTTGGAATTTCAGTGAGCACGTAGGGGTGTCGGATAGTAAGCTTAAAGTTGAATGAATATTAATATGCTTATCCCATTTTATTGAATAGGAGTTTATTTTCAAGATTCAAGGAACTTACTAGTAAAACATCGAGGTAAGTAGTTATGACTATGCTCCTTACACAAAGCTCTCTTATGAAAGAATGTCGCTCTCTTCAAATATTCTTTTAAAAAAAGAGTATATATTATGTACAAGCCTTTCTTGGTAGCCCCTGTTAAGCACCCTATTGATTATAATTGTGTGTATGTAAGGTAACCATGAGATCTTATGCATGCTCTCTCTTAAATAGTTATGCCTTACTTATATGTAACATGACACGAAACACTCTTTTCAAAGAAACGCATATGCATTTAGACTAAAGAAAGATGAAAACGTTTTACTGCAAGGAAAGGAAAAAAAATGAATGAAAGCATGAAAGTATGTAACGGCCATATGAATGAAAGCGTACCAAAGGAATGGGCAGATTGCAATGCCGGGTAAGTAGTACTGGTAGTGCACCAAGTGCTGCCCCCCATGAAAGGGATTCCCAACCTGTGGCCACGGGCGGGATCTAGGTCCAAAAGACTGCTAACCCCAACACACGGGGCGTAATCGTGTGTATCGGCCAAAGAAAGTGAAACGTAAAGTAAAGTTATTTCAAAGAAATGTTATGCATGAAAGCAAAGAAATGTTTATGCATGACAGTATAGTTATGCCTTAAGCTGGTTATGCATGAAAGTATAGTTATGCCTTAAGTTGTTTATGCATGAAAGTATAGTTATGTCTTAAACTGTTTATGCATGAAAACATTGTCAAGAATCAGCAAATGTTTTATGTATGCATATTTTCAAAAGAAAAGATTATGTGATTAATAAGTTAACAACATGGTGTACTGCTTACTGAGTATCAGACTCACTTGGTATTTATGTTTTAAATGTCCAGGTATGGATGAAGAGGCTGTCGAGCTAGGCACTACCGAAAAGGGAGGGGCCGATGGTTAGAGTTTCCATGACGGTTCGACTTTGATGATAATGGTTATGTTTTTATGTTTTTATGATGGGTCCCGTGTTGGGACGTTTTGTTGGCTTGACTTTAAGACAATATGTCTTCGAGCATGATGTAAATACTATGGTGGGGTGATGGTAATGGTGTAACTTTTATGGTGGGGTGATGGTAACCCCACATACGATGGTTAACACCTTTTTGGTATGTGTTGTAGGAACTGAGTCCCCTCTTAATTAGAACTGTGCTTGATGAATGAATGATGGACTCTGAAAGTCCTTTATGTAAAATATTGAAGAAATCATCTATCAGGTGTGCTTTTAAGCTAGAAGTGCAGAATACATGCGTGACACGTTCACGCATATCCCTTATTACTCTCATAGAAATATATATATATATATATGCATAAAAATTTAGTGCTAATAATGATAAGGAAAGAACATGTTTATGGGTCATGGCCCCGTCCTAGGATTAGGGCGGGGTTGTGACATAAGGTAAAAGAAGCCTTATGAGAAAGCCCTCCAAAGGTCATCCAGAAGTCTTATAATGTCTGTCGAGAGGTCCCCTTCTCTTGAGTAGGAAAACTCCTTTTATTGAGGTTTTAGAGGTGGTTGGTCTTATCTTGTGTTTTTATGTCACTTTCACATTCTCGTTTACGTGTTTGACTTTACTTCCTACTTCAGTTTTAGCTCTTGTCGTGTCTTGGCCTTCTCTTTCCTCCAGCTTTTGATGATGGCTTTACGGTGGACTGGACTTGGTATTTTTGTCCCTAACACCTTTGATAAACTTCTACAGTACGCTAGCTATGCATCCGGATACGAATTCGGGTATCCAGCTATACCCTAATCAGCTCTCAAGTTTTTTTATGTTAGCATCTATACCTGTCTAGTTTAGTTTGGCTTTACCCAAACAGAATCTGGATATGACTAGGTATTGAAATCTGGATATCTGAACTACCTGGATTGTAATCGGGTATAAAATAGCTTTTGCATAGTCCTTCATGTTTCTTTTTGTTTTTTAATGATGAATATTTTTATAAAATGTCTTTTAAAGACTTTATAGCCAATTTCAAATTTTTACAGTAAAAAAATAAAATAATAATGTTGAAAAAATAACACACATCAAAGAGTATCATCCCATGAGATCAGCCAATTTCTTCCTCATTTCCTCTATTTCTTCTCAAACACTATTACTTTAATTCTACATCACTAATATGAATATATATACATATAACTAATCTCCAAACCATTTCCATAAATTAAGAGTCACTAAAAGGAAATTAAACACACTCACATTAGCCACACTAACATAGAGCATAACACTACATATAGTACAAGTTGTAGGCCATTCTAAAGACCAATCTTCTCACCCTTTCCCAACTCCTATGCCCTCATCAATTCTCTACACATTCTATGATCTTGCCACGTTATATTCTCCTTCTATCTATTGTAGTTCTTTTCTGACATGGCCATGCATATATATGGGCAGCTCCTCTTTAATTTATGTTATTTTATTGAAAGTAGGTGGAGGACATGCAAAAAAGTTGTCGTTTTCCTTCTAGGTCGTTTGTTGCCCTCTGTTAGGGTTTCCTAGTTACCGTTTTCAATGGCTACCATCAGGGGTCTGCCTGGCCCCTTGACATAGGCAGGAATACCTCAGTCTTTTGCAGATTTGGTATTGCAATCCCATCAAGCCATTCCTGAGGTGATTGTGCTGTTTAGACAATCGAAAGTTCTGGAGGGTGAAGTATTTGTTTAGTTCTCTAAGGAGGAATTGGATAGATCGGCAGAGCCCTTTCAATTTGATGTGGTTTTGAAGTTTCTGAGGCAAAGGCCTTCACTGGATAGGATCGGGGCTTTTATCCATGGGCGATGGAATTTATTGAATCAGCCAGTGATTTCTACGATGAGGAAGCCTCGAAACGTTTTTGTTAGGTCTTCTAATGAGGAGGATTTCTAAAAGTGATGACTCGAGAGAGTTGTGACGTTGAAGGAGTTTCTTATCGTATTTTTCATTGGTCCACAAATTTCAGTGAGGAGTCAGAACTGGCTATGGTTCCTGTGTGGATTGTGCTTCCTGGCCTTTAACCAAATTTCTATCATGAATCTTTTCTTAAAAGTATTACGACACCTATAGGAACATATTTACATAGGGATAATGCTACGAGATGTGCAACTCGCACTGATGGTGCTAAGGTTTTCATTTTGATGAATATTTCTTCGGAGCTGATTAAGTCTTTTTGGATTGGTACACCGAGAAAACCTACGAGTTTTTTTTTTCAAAAAGTGGTCTACGAAACCCCGTCTGCTTTTTGTTGGCGTTATCGGATTCAAGGGCATAATCAAAAAACATGTAGATGGAATGGGCTTCAATAGTTGGAGGTGGACGGAAGAAAAAAAGGATGCGGGGAAGTCAAGACGTGTTTGGGTTCATAAAAAATCAAATTTTCCGTCCAGTAAGGAAGCTCCTAAGGGGGAGATAGCTTTAGATGTTTGTATAGCGGAGGGTGAATTAGTGAACGATAAGGGTCTATCTATTGGGGGAGATAATGTGATCGCTCCAGTCGTGGGTGGTGGGATGCATTTTATGGGTGCCAGGTAGAGTGCGGGGCCTGGGATCATGCCTGATCAGCATGGTAGCCAGGAGGAAGAGCATGTGGTCATGTGTGCAGATGGTGGTCTGATGCATGGGGAATATTGGTGGGTCCACGAGGAGGTGGTCTTGCTTAAAGGTGATGTTCTAGCACATGATGACTTGGAAAAACGTGGGGCAAAGTCGGTTTCTCCGGTTTTGGTGGTCCGGGTTCCTATGAAGGGAATTGTTTTGGGGGGTTGCGATGGTATTAGGGAGGCCACTCTTATGAGGGATGAAGCAGTAGGCGATCTTGAAGAGGGAATGCAGGTTGTTGTTTTTTTCTGATGGGGGTGAGGAGAAAGCGGGTTCAGAGAATGATGGCGAAGGGGGTCTTCCTCATTTGGGGAAGGAGAGGGATGGTTTTCAGATTCGAAACTTGTGAATTGTAAGGATAGGAAAAATAGAAGAATATTACGTAGCTCTACCTAGGCTCCTAGTAGGCCCTCTCGCCTAGACTTATGATAGATAAGATTATGTTCTGGGATGTTCAAGGGCTTGGGACCTCGAAGAGTAGACTTCCGTCTCTCCTGAAGAAGTTTAAACCCAAGGTTCTCATTATTGCTTAGCATTTTAGGGAGGATAGTAGGATGTTAAGATGGCAGCATATGTTGAGGTTTGATGCGGATTTTTCGAATGGTGCACAGGAGGGTAAGTTATGGATTTTCTAGGAAGCGAAGGTGCATGTTAGTGTTCTTAGAGCTTATAATCAACAGGTGACGATGTTTATTTTCGAGAAGCATTTATCTCTGGTGGTTTCAGCAGTGTATGCAAAATGTTTGTATTTCGAGAGGTCTCTATGGTCTAACTTGATAGGCTTTAGTTCACTTACTCTTCTGGGTGGTTCATAGGAATCTTAATATTATTCGGGAAGATAGTGAGAGAAGGGGTGGTAATCTAAGATTGCCGAGTGCAATGGAGGATTTCTGTAGGTTTATGGATGCTGGGGGTCTGGTGGAAATTCCTTTTAGTGGGAACAAGTTTTCTTGGTCTAATGGTCATGGCGGGATGGCTAGAAGTTGAGCTCGTTTGGATAGAGCTCTATGTACCTCTAAATGTTAGGATTCCTTTCCAAGCAGTTCTCTGAAATACTTGCCTCGTTTGACTTTGTTTCACGCACTAATGTTCTTGGTTTGTCTAATTCTTCAATGCGGTATTGATATGAACCCGCGGGAATGAAATCCCTTGAACACAAAGTCAATTTGAAAACTCTCCAAGAAAGCCAAAAATCAAGTCAATGGATGGAGAACCTAGACCCGATGAGAACTCGTTTCAAGAACCTAGATTATATTAAAATCTAGACTCGTTGAAGAACCCGTCTCAAGAACCCAGATTATAAAGGAGGAACGCCACAAAGGTTGTGATTTACCTTTGATAAGTTCAATTAAGAACAAGAGGAGTAAAACTCAACTCACAATGAATAAATTCATCTAATTTCATAAACTTCATTATCTGATTAGAATGAGGCTACATAGATTATTTAAAGCAAAACCTAATGAAACCCTAGCCAAAATAAACCCCCACCTTCCAAAAGTGCCCCTGGATGAACAGTGTCGCGGCTACAGTGCCGTGCTACAGTAACCCTAACCCTAGTTCAATAAAATAATAACTTTCCCAACATGCCCTTGCATAGGCCCCCTTCAATACTTCCCATAATAAACTCAATTATTCTAAACTAATAACATAAGTTCTTTAAATGAATTAAATAAGTTGAAACCCTTCAAGAGCTCAAAGCCTTTAAGTCTTGTCGTTGCCCTCTTCCGTAGCTAATCAAATGAATTAAAATTGGATCTTCATCCTTCAAGCCCCATCTTGAATGTTGGGCTCTTGCTAAACTTGTCCCAAGTAGATTGCATCAATCATTGCATTGTCTCCTTGATCTTCTTGGCCCATCTGGAAGTTGCAAATGATCTTTAAGACTAGGTCCATCTTGGTTCCCATCATTCCCCCTCTCCTCAAAAGGATTCGACCTCGAATCTCCGCCTGGATCAAAGGGAAAGTGGTTAGTAACATTGAAAATAGTAGAAACATGATACTTACCTGGAAGATCCATTATATATGCATTTTCATTAATTTGTTCAAGAATTTGGAATAGTCCATCCAAGCTACCCATATCATCATCTGGTGAAGACTTTAAATCTAAAAGAGGAAATTGATTAAGTCTATAAACAATTTCAATTGGTGAAAATTTAGTAGTGGCATGAACACTCCAATCATATGTAAACTCAATAAATGGCAAACAATACTCCCACAAATGTTCATGAAGCACATCTAAAGTCTTCCTCGAACCAAAATGAGCACTCCAATATGCAAACTCAATGAATGGCAAATGATACTCCCATAAACGTTCATGCAACAAGTCAATGAATGGCAAATGATACTCCCATAAACGTTCATGCAACATGTCTAAAATCTTATTTTCACTGGAATGACCACTCCAATTATATGCAAACTCAATGAAATACAAATGATACTCCCGCAAACGATCGTGCAACACGTCAATGTATGGCAAATGATACTCCCACAAGCGTTCGTGCAATACATCAATGAATGACAAATGATACTTCCACAAACGTTCATGTAACACTTCAATGAAAGGCAAAAGATACTCCCACAAACATTTATGCAACACATCAATGAATGACAATTGATACTTCCACAAACGTTCATGCAACACGTCATTGAAAGGCAAATGATATTCCCACAAACGTTCATGCAACACAACAAAAGTCTTCCTTACACCATGGTTACCCAACAAACCACCATGTCCATCACACACAAACAAGTTACGCATAAAACTAGTAGGTATACAAAATCTATTCTTTCTATACAAGTACCAATCTAGTTTATAGAACTTACCAAACGATACTTTCTCACATGTTCCATACACACTAGCAAAGTCATAATCATTAGCATGCAATTCCTTATCATATTCAAGTTTCAACAATTTTGCATCTAAAATGAAGATAAGTACATACCTTCTTGCTAAAGCATCAACCACAAAAGTTTCCATACCTTGCATGTATTTGAATACATAAGGAAAAGTCTCAATACAATCCTCCCGCTTAGCACACATTATAGTTAACAACTTACCTTGTCCCTTCAAGTGTGTCAAGGACTCATGTTCTTCAAAGAAAAGTTGGGTAGGGATTGTCGCACCTAGCACAAAATCCATGTAGTGCTCTATCTCCCTAATAGGTGGTAATCCACTAAACACACCGCTAGGAAACACGACCTCATATCCCTGCAACAAAGAGACAACAATACTAGGCAAACATACGTCAAGTTCGTTAGGATTAAGACTTGCCTTAGCATAAAAACTCACTTTTCTCTTTGTTTTTCTCTCACTTTCTTCACACTCTCTTTTCTTTCTACTCTCTTTTTCTTTTTCACTCTCTTTTTCCCTTTCACACTCTTTTTTCTTTTCACTCTCTTTTTTTCTGCCACACTCTTTTTCTTCATCTGTTTTTGTACTCTCGACCACACAATTATTTTTCAACTCATTCTCTCTTGTGCTTGAGGTCTTATTCTCACCCTCTTCTTTTTTCTCTCTCATTTTTCTCTCTTTCTCCATTTCGGTCTCACTATTTCTTTTCTTCTCAATCTCATCTTCACTCTTGCTTTTCAGCTCAATCTCACTTTCACTCTCACCTTCACTCTTCCTTTTCATCTCATTCTCACTTTCACTCTTGCTTGTTTGCTCAATCTCCTTTTCACTTTTTCTTTTTTGATCACTCTCATTTTCACTCTTTCTTTTTTGAGCAACCTCACTTTTCAATTTCAATTGGTCCCCATGGACATGTGTTGGAGTTAAAGGAGCAAGTTTGATTGTTTTTCCATCATTTTCAAAACTATACATGTTCCTTAACCCATCATGGATCACATTCCTATCATACTGCCATGGCTTCCCTAACAAAATATGACCAGCATGCATAGGCACAACATCACAAAGGACCATATCCTGATATTTCCCAATTGAAAAAGAAACTAGCACTTGCTTATTTACCCTAACCTCCCCACAATCACTCAACCACTGCAACATGTATGGTCTAGGGTGTTTCAAGGTACGTAAATTCAATTTCTCAACTAAAGTAGTGCTAGCCAAATTAATACAACTCCTCAAATCAATGACCATATTACATACCTTGTTGTTGATGTGGCATCTAGTATGAAAAATATTCTCGCTCTGCTGCTCTGTATCATTCATCTTAATTTGTGTATTGAGTGCATGCCTAGCAACAAGAGACTCACCATACTCTTCTTTCTTATACCCAATCTCAATACTAGGCTCATGTCGCCTCCTACCTCTCTCACCTTGCAGATTTCTAATCACTTCTTCTTGATTATCCATTCTATCCCTCACTTCACCCAACACCAAGTTCAACCGCTCAAACTGTTGTTGCATGGCTTGCAACATAAAAGATGAGTTATCTGCCACACCGTTTGGTGATGAGTCACTTCTATGAGACATCATAATATGCTGCACAAAAAGAATGTTAGTGAAAAAGCTCACACACTCCCTTACATGTTTACACTCAAATAATAACACTTCACTCGTGTTTCACTCTTAATGGCTTTTTTTCCGATAATAGTCTCACACTCTCTTGCCTTTTTACCTCAAGAGTTTTCCCACTCAAGTTCTTTAAGAACTAGTTGAACTAAATCAAGACAATACAACATTGTATTATTCCAACCAGTAATATAGATCAAAGAAACAAGGAATGAATAAAATGACACGAGACTCAAGGAATTTATACGAGGGAAAGAGTAATTATAAAACAAGATACAAACTAGAAAGATGTAATCTGCTCCTATGATGATAAAAGCTCAATCATCAAAGATTTTCTTTCTCTTTGTTGAAACTATGTAGCAACTTTGAATTACCTTCTCTTTTCTTCTTCTTCTTCCTCTTCTTCTTCTTCTTCTTTTTTTTTTCGAATTTTCTTTTCTTTTCTTTTCTTTTCTTTTCTTTTCCTTTCCTTTCTTTTCTTTTCTTTTCCTTTCTTTTCTTTTCTTTTCTTTTCTCTAATTCAATCACAAATAGCAATATTCAATTGTGAAAATCAAGCAATTGAATTCAAGTACGACAATGAAGTAGAAGAGAATCAATGGAACGGCACTCCAAGCAATTGACAAACTTAGAGATGCAGGAAACCATTGAATTTTGAAACCCGAGGTGATGCAAATTTCAGCCAAACCCAAAATCCTAACAATTTCGGCAGCCTACTTTTTGTTTTTTTTTTTTTTTGGCAACCCTAAAACAATGAAGCCCTATAATTAATTTAAGAATGCTAGAATTAAAAGATAGAATCAGACCTGATTGGAAACCTTGCTCTGAATACCAAATGATATGAACCCGCGGGAATGAAATCCCTTGAACCCAAAGTCAATTTGAAAACTCCCCAAGAAAGCCAAAAATCAAGTCAATGGATGGAGAACCTAGACCCGATGAGAACTCGTTTCAAGAACCTAGATTATATTAAAATCTAGACCCGTTGAAGAACCCGTCTCAAGAACCCAGATTATAAAGGAGGAACGCCACAAAAGTTGTGATTTACCTTTGATAAGTTCAAAAGTTCAATTAAGAACAAGAGGAGTAAAACTCAACTCACAATGAATAAATTCATCTAATTTCATAAACTTCATTATCTGATTAGAATGAGGCTACATAGATTATTTAAAGCAAAACCTAATGAAACCCTAGCCAAAATAAACCCCCACCTTCCAAAAGTGCCCCTGGATGAACAGTGTCGCGGTTACAGTGTCGTGCTACAGTAACTCTCGGCTATAGTAACCCTAACCCTAGTTCAATAAAATAATAACTTTCCCAACATGCCCTTGCATAGGCCCCCTTCAATACTTCCCATAATAAACTCAATTATTCTAAACTAATAACATAAGTTCTTTAAATGAATTAAATAAGTTGAAACCCTTCAAGAGCTCAAAGCCTTTAAGTCTTGTCATTGCCCTCTTCCGTAGCTAATCAAATGAATTAAAATTGGATCTTCATCCTTCAAGCCCCATCTTGAATGTTGGGCTCTTGCTAAACTTGTCCCAAGTAGATTGCATCAATCATTGCATTGTCTCCTTGATCTTCTTGGCCCATCTGGAAGTTGCAAATGATCTTTAAGACTAGGTCCATCTTGGTTCCCATCAGGTATGGTTTGACTTCTTTCAAGTTCCAACAAATGTGGACGTCCCATGACGATTTTCGAAATTGTGTATCAGGGGTGTGGCAAGAAGAGGCCATGGGTGAGGGTCTTTGGAAGTTGGCGAATAAATTAAAGAGGATAAAGATTGCACTTCAACGTTGGAATAAAGAGGTTTTTGGTTGGACGTTGGTGCATATTAAAAGGTTGGAGGATAAAGTGGAGGAAGGGGAAGCACGACTCCAGAAGGGTTTTTCGGAAGGTGTTGAGTGTGATGTTCTTGCTTCAAAAGTAGAGCTCTCGGCTTAGTTGAAGAGGGAGGAGACCCGTCTAGCTCAGCAGGTCAAGTAGTCTTGGATTGATCATGGTGAGATTAACTCTTCATTCTTCAAGGCGATTCAGTCCAGGATGAATTATGTTGCCCATGAGATGTGTCTTAGAGATGGTAGAGTGTTATTGTCTCCAAAACCTATTCATGATGGCGCAGTAGAGCATTTTGAGCAGTTCCTTCAAGCGAGATAATGATGTTCGCTGCCAGATCTTTCGGCGTTGTGCATGCTTGTGTTTCAGATATATAAAACCAGAGTATCTGCAGAATTCCTTTAGAGCAAGAGATTAAAGAGATTTTGTTTTCCATCCTGGCGGATAGTAGTCCAGGCCCGAATGGGTTCGGTTCAAGATTTTTTTGCTATTGCTAGGCGATTGTCAAAATTGATTTGGTGGAAGCTATATGTGACTATATGTGATTTCTTTCGCGACTCTCCACTTCCCAAATTTTATACTTCATTCTTCATTGTGCTTATTCCCAAAGTATTGAGTCCTTCTTGTTTTGAGAATTTTAGGCCGATAAGTTTATGTTTGGTGGTGTATAAAATATGTTCCAAGATTATGGTGGGAAGGTTGACGTCGATTTTAAGTCGAATTATTTCTCGGAACAAGGGGCATTTTTACTTGGGAGGAGCATTTTTGAAAACATAAAGTTTAACCTAAGAGTTGATTCATGATATTAGCAAGCTAGTTAGAGGGGGGTAATATTATGATGAAGATTGACATGCTTAATGCTTATGATACTATTGATTGGGCTTTTCTAGTTCAGGTGTTGAGGGCTTTTGGTTTTTCTGTTGGGGTATGCAATCTTGTTCAGCAGTGTGTCACTACTCCGTGGTATTCCATAGTCACGAATGGGATGGCTAAAGGCTTCTTTAAAGGAGGAAGGGGTCTCCGTCAAGGAGATCCCCTTTTGCCTTATTTGTTCGTTATTGTGGAGGAGATTTTCTCTTGCCTTCTGAGGAGTAGATTTGAGGCAGGTGAGGTTGGATATTTTTCTCATCCACACGGTGGACCTTTAATTTCGCATCTGTTATATGCGGATGGCATGGTGATTTTTTCTAATGGAGAGAAAGGGTCTGTGGGTACTTAAAGTTCCTATTAGGTAATATGCGTAGTGGTCGGGGCAGGTGGTTAACGAGGCGAAGTCCTCAATTTTTTTCTTTGGGAAAATATTGGGACACAGGTAACGTGAGCTTCTAAGGATTATAGGATTTACGGAGGGGCAATTTCCAATTAAGTACTTAGGGGTTACTGTTATCTCTGGCCGGATGAAGGGCCTGTACCTGGAGGAGTTGGTGAATCGAATAAGAATGAATATAAAGGGATGGAAGGTGAAGTTTCTTCCTACTGGGGCTCGGTTAATCCTTTTACAGCATGCTCTTTTTAGTATGCCAGTTCACTTGTTGGCTATTCTTCAAGTTTCGGATAATGTTTTATGCTCTATTAACAGGATGCGTAGTACCTTCTTTTGGGGAGTGGTGGAAGGTAAACCAAAGAGGAAGTGGGTGGGTTGGGATAAGCTTTGTAAATCGATAGATGAGGGAGGAGTTGGTCTGCGCAGTTTGAATGAGGTTAAAAAATCTCTTCATCTCAAATTTGCATGGCAGTTTTTTATTGGTAATTCCTTATGGACTAAGTTCTTTAAGTCTAAGGATGTGAAGGATCAACACATTTTTGTGGTTAATCCTAAGAAGAGGACTCGTTTTTGGAGAATGGTGATGGATTGCATTCCACTAGTGTTGAATCAATCAAAATGGCGTGTGAAAGAGGGGAATGTTTCTTTCTGGAGGGATAAGTGGATGGATACAGGTCCTATTTGTGAGCAACATCGTATTGTGAATTTGCAGAAGCTGAAAATTAAGGAGTTCATGGTTGATAATATTTCAGATGTAGATCTCTTGGTTCAGCTTGTGGTAAGGGAGTTAACGGATAGTGTTATGTGCATGAAGGAAGGCACAAATGTCTTAATTTGGATGGGAAACTCAGAAGGTGAGTTCAATACATGAAGTGCTTGGGATTATGTTCGAGTAGTGGCTCCAAAAATTTAATGGTTGGCTGGATATGGCATGCTGCTATGCCAAAAGAATTTTCTATCATAATGTGGAAGGCTTTTTCAAATAATCTTAGTGTGGATGAGCGTTTAAGAAGGATTGGTATCCCTGTGGTATCAAAGTGTGAGTGTTGTGAGGAAGGTGCTTTCGAAGACTTAGACCATGTTCTTTATCAGGGTCAAACGACTACGACTATATGGAGAAAATGCTTAAACCTTATGGCCATCCCTTACGTTGCTAATAGGACATGGAGAGAGACGATGGAGGCTTGGTACAGATGCACGACAAAGTCTTCTCATGTGGGTAATCTAGTTGGGATTATTCCAGCGATTGTTACTTGGAGTCTTTGGTACTGGCGTTGTACTGCTTGCATGGAAGGAAGGAGGGAATCAATTGATTCTTTGTGGAGATCACTAAGATATTGGATTGTTTGGGTTGGAAGCAAGTTAAAGGAGGCTTCTCAATTAGCTCGGCGTGATATGGATATTTTGAGGGAGTTGCAATTGCCGACTAAGCCTCTGAGGAAGAAGAAAATTAATGTTGTGTCTTGGCAGAAACAGGGTCAGGGATGGTTCAAATTGAATGTCGATGGTAGCAGTTTAGTGGATTTCCGACGTCGATGGGGTGTTGCTGTGATAACCCGTATTTTAGTGTATTTTAATTGAATGAGTATTTTAATCAATTTAAATATTGGTTCCCTTGTTTTAAATTTATCCGATTTGGTTTATTTTTATGATTTTTAAGTTGTGAAATTTATTTTGATATGCTTTAAAATTAATTATTGTTTTGCATTTAAATTGCACCTTAATTTAAATTAGTTTGTTTGTGGGCTTTAAAATTATTGTGTTGTTGGATTTTTATTATTATTTTATTTTAGCTAGTCATTGCGTTTAAATTATTTTATTCAACTTCCTGTTTTGAAATTCTTTTCGTTAGATCAATTTTGTGACCCAAGTTGTAAGGATTGGACCTCATTTTTTTTCCTTCACTTTTTCTTTTTTCCCCCTTTTTCTTTTTCCTTCATTCCCTTTTTTCTCCTTCTTCCCTCTGCTTCTTTCTCCTCCCGCGCGCCACAACCCCCTCCCCTCTCCCCATCCGTTTCTTCATTCTCCCAGTGCACCGCAGTGCGCCAACCATGGCCTCCACCACCCATCCCATTTTCTTTCCCTCCGGCTAGCATCCCTCCCCTTCCAATCTCAGCCCCTCTCGTGCCGCCGTTAGCCGCCACGAGGGAATCCAAGCCAAACCCTTTTTCACTCCAGCGCCGCCATGCCGCCCCCCATTGGCCACCATCTCTTCACCGCACCACCATCGGCCCTCCAGCCACCCAAACCACCATTTCCCAGCTCCGATCCGCCACCGGTGAAGCCCATCCATTACATTTTCCGATTTGTGCTTTTTGGCTTTCGACCACCTCCCACGCCATGGCCAACTACCACCACCAGTAGCTTCACCAACACCCCTAAGCCCTTTCCTAGCCATCCCAAGTCTTTGTTTATCCCCGTTCAAAAGTTGGGTTTTTGCGACCCACAACCCTTGTCCATTTGCACTGTTGCGTTGCTGTACTGCCACTTATAGTACCTCCTTGATCCTCTGAAAATTATATTATAGCACCGTAAGTATATTTCCAAACAACTTTTGAGATTTAATTATATTTTTGCGCTAACTCGTATTTATTGTGAATTGGTTGGTTGTGCCGGACTGAGTTTGAGGAGTAAGGGGGTCGGTCGAATTGGAGGATGTAGTTGTCTGTGTGATTGGATTATGCTGGGACTTGTTGGCTGTGGACATTTGTGTCGTGTCATTTATCATTGCATAATTGCACGCATGTTCATGTTTGTAAATAAAAACTGGGTTTTTCGCATAATTGCATGCATGTTCACGTGTTTAATCGGAAACTGGATTTTCATGTGAGAAATGGTTTTTGGGTGCGTGTGTATCACAACCCCAAGCCGAGATGGGACATTATCTCAGTGGAGCTCCTCTGGTCACTCGGGAGCGAAATATACTGAGTGATGTCCCATGGGTTGTCGCTAAGCTACAACGGGATCAGATAGGATGATAACACTCTCGGTCTGACTCCATAGCCCCTCTTGCTGGTGGGGATTAGAGGATGATTGGCCACGAACGCGCTAGGCACAGAACTGGGCATCGCTCGTTACGAAATCACTCGCATAGTCGTTACCTGTGGTGTGAGGAAGGGAGCCATGGTATGCGGATGGTCCCTAGGGGAGATCATGGTGCATACGGTAAATGAATATTAGGCCATTTTCTGGAAAAATGGCAGTTTTTGATAAATGGATATGTGGACCATTTTCTGGGAAAATGGTGGATTTCTACGTGGGCCGTTTTCTGGGAAAATGGCAGCTTTGATAAAGAGGATTTTAGGTGGACCATTTTTTGGGAAAATGGTGGATTACATATTTTTGGGCCATTTTCGGAGAAAATGTTTCGGAGAAAATGGAGGAAAATGTTTTAATGGAATGTTTTGGCCAAAATAGGATTTTGTCGTGCGTTGGAAAATAATCATTTTTGGGAAAAATGATGCTTTTGGGTCTCATGCATATTTCAGCATATGCAAGCATAATTATTGGTTGCATCAATATAGTTTTATCTTGTGGGTTGTCTGGATTGTTACTTACTGAGATTCACATATCATGTGGTATTCCTTACTCTGCGGTACCGTTTTATGACAGATTTTGTTACAGATGCTAATGTTGAGCCTGAGGATTTAATGAGTGATTTGGAATCACTCGCTCGTTTTTGGGAATTGTTTCCCTTTTGAATTATGTATTTGGTATTACTATGTTATGGGATAACTATATTGTTTTTTGAAACGCTTTGGTTTTTGTGAATTTGTATTAAACATTTCTGGTACTTAGTCGACTTATTTAAATTATCCACTGCTTTGTTTTGTTGTACACTATTGCATATACACACACTTGACACTTATTGTTGAGATGCGTGACCGTGTTGTCATCATCCAAGTGTCTCGATTCCTGAGTTCACTGTGGGGGTCGGGGGCGCCATAGTTGCGGGATCATCAGGGGATGGTGCAGTTCACTTTTGCTGAATTCACTAGGATGGGTTCTAACAATAAAGCCGAGTTGATGGCTTTATTAATTGGTCTTTGTAGATGTAAGGAAATGGGTATTGCCAATGTTATTCTGGAGTTGGATTCATTACTGGTGGTAAATTGGTTGAGGGAGGGCAGATGTCATATATGGTATTTGGAGGATTATTGGGAGGAGATATTGAGTATGTTGGCAGACATAAACCTTCTGGTTCAACATATATATTGGGCAGGAAATGCGACGGTGGATTTTCTTGCCCGGATGGAGAGTATAGTGGCTGTGCTAATGTATGGTATTCGCAGATGGGTATTCCGCTTCTTCTTAAGGGTATTTTACGCACTGATAAAATTGGTTTGCCTTACTTACGAAAGGCATAAGTTCCTGGATTATCTTCGGGGCTATAGAAGAGTTTTTTTTGCTATTTAAGAGTTACACGAGTTGGGTTTCTTGGGTATATAGGAGTTGTTTTGCTATTTAATTATAAAAAGGTTGCTTTGTGCGTATTTTTTATAAGGTATTCCACCGTCAAAAGTGAGGTTTTTCGTTAATAATATTGGAGGATTTTTCCTTCTTTTTAAATAAATATATGATGGAACCAAGATGGGCTAGTCTTAAAGATCATTTGCAACTTCCAGATGGGCCAAGAAGATCAAGGAGACAATGCAAGGATTGATGCAATCTACTTGGGACAAGTTTAGCAAGAGCCCAACATTCAAGATGGGGCTTGAAGGATGAAGATCCGGTTTTAATTCATTTGATTAGCTACGGAAGAGGGCAACGACAAGACTTAAAGGCTTTGAGCTCTTTAAGGGTTTCAACTTATTTAATTCATTTAAAGAACTTATGTTATTAGTTTAGAATAATTGAGTTTATTATGGGAAGCACTTAAGGGGGCCTATGCAAGGGCATGTTGGGAAAGTTATTATTTTATTAAACTAGGGTTAGGGTTACTATAGCCGAGTTACTGTAGCGCGGCACTGTAGCCGCGGCACTATTCATCCAGGGGTACTTTTGGAAGATGGGGGTTTAATTTGGCTAGGGTTTCATTAGGTTTTGCTTTAAATACTCTACGTAGCCTCATTCTAATCAGTTTATGAAATTTATGAAATTTGATGAATTTATTCATTGTGAGTTGAGTTTATCTCCTCTTGTTCTTAATTGAACTTTTGAACTTATCAAAGGTAAATCACAACCTTTATGCCGTTCCTCCTTTGTAATCTGGGTTCTTGAGACGGGTTCTTCAACGGGTCTAGATTTTAATATAATCTAGGTTCTTGAAACGAGTTCTCATCGGGTCTAGGTTCTCCATTCACTGACTTGATTTTGGCTTTCTTGGAGAGTTTTCAAATTGACTGTGGGTTCAAGGGATTTCATTCCTGCGGGATCATATCATTTGGTATCAGAGACAGGTTTTCAATCAGGTCTGATTCTATCTTTTATTTATTTCATATTTAATTCTAAGACATCATTGTTCTAGGGTTGCCAAACAAAAAAAAATAGAAACAAAAAGTAGGCTGCCGAAATTCTTAGGGTTTTGGGTTTGGCTGAAATTTGCATCACCTAGGGTTTCAAAATTCTAGTGTTTCTTGCATCTCTAAGTTTGTCAAATGCTTGGAGTGTGGTTCCATTGATTCTCTTCTACTTCATTGTCCATGCTTGTGTGTTTGAATTCAATTGTTGGGTTTTCACAATTGAATATTGCTGTTTGTGGTTGAATTAGAGAAAAGAAAAAGAAAGGAAATGAAAAGAAAAGAAAGGAAAAGAAAAAAAAATTTAAAAAAAAAAAAACAGAAAGAAGAAGAAGAAGAAAAGAGAAGGTAGGATATTCAAAGTTGCTACATAGTTACAACAAAGAGAAAGAAAGTATTTGTTGATTGAGTTATTATCATCATAGGAGCTGAATACAACTTGCTAGTTGGTGTCTTGTTTTATAATTACTCTTTCCCTCGTATAAATTCCTTGAGTCTCTTGTCATTTTATTCATTCATTGTTTCTTTGATCTATATATTACTGGTTGGAATAATACAAGGTTGTATTATCTTGATTTAGTTCAACTAGTTCTGAAAGAACTTGAGTGAAAAAACTCTTGAGGTAAAATGATAGGAACCAAGGTGGGCCTACACTTAAAGATCCTTTGCAAGTTCCAGATGGGCCAATTACAAGATCAAGGGCCAAGAAGATCAAGGAAGCAATGCAAGGATTGGTGCAATCCACTTGGGATGAAGCCAGCAAGAGCCCAACACTCAAGATGGGTCTGAAAGAAGAAGAACCAATTTTGATCCACTTGATTCAAGCTGTGGAAGACATGACTTAGAGATACGGCCTATTGTTATTGGAGGCTTCCAGTTTGGTTAAATGATTTATTTTATTAGTTTAGAATAAGTGGGCTTGAAGATGCTTGGCTCACATGTCTTATTTCTTATGAACTATGTTTTTGGGAAGGCCTTGTATTTTGGCCAAGGGCTTATTGAGAAAGTTACTTTTTAAGAATTAGGGTTTCATCAATTTATTGTAGGGGTTACTGTAGCCGGCACTGTTCATCAAGGGTAATTTTGGGTAAAAGGGGCTTTATTTTGGCTAGGGTTTTGATTAGGTTTGGGTTTAAAAACTCTTTGTAGCCTCATTTGACACATTAGACAATATTAAATTTTATTTGTGAGTTGAGTTTTCTCCTCTTGTTCTTGATTGAACTCTTGAACTTATCAAAGGTAAATCACAACCTTTGTGGCGTTCCTCCTTTGTAATCTGGGTTCTTGAGACGGGTTCTTCAACGGGTCTAGATTTTAATATAATCTAGGTTCTTGAAACGAGTTCTCATTGGGTCTAGATTCTCCATCCTTGACTTGATTTTTGGCTTTCTTGGGGAGTTTTCAAATTGATTGTGGGTTCAAGGGAATTCATTCCCACGGGTTCATATGATTTGGTATCAGAGCAAGGTTTCCAATCAGGTCTGATTCTATCTTTTAATTCTTACATCCTTAAATTAATTCTAGGGCTTCATTGTTCTAGGGTTTCCAAAAAAAAAAAAATAGAAACAAAAAGTAGGCTGCCGAAATTGTTAGGGTTTTGGGTTTGGCTGAAATTTGCATCACCTAGGGTTTCAAAATTCTAGGGTTTCCAGCATCTCTAAGTTTATCTGTTGCTTGGATGTTGTTCCATTGATTCTCTTCTACTTCATTATCGTGCTTGAATTCAATTGCTTGATTTTCACAATTGAATATTGCTATTTGTGATTGAAAAGAAAAGAAAAGAAAAGAAAAGAAAAGAAAGGAAAAAAAAAATCGTGAAAAAAAAAAAAATCCCAAGATCTTTTCTTCAGCCTTATCATCAAAAGGGGTGATTCTAGTTGGTATCTTGTCTTATAGTTACTGTTTCATTCATATAATTTTCTTGATTCACGTGCCATTTTCTTTCTTTCATTGCTTCTGTGTTTCTCTTGTTCTTGTTTCTTGGACCTAATTACTAGTTGGGATAAAATAAGGTTGTTCTGTCTTGATTGAGTCAATTAGTTCTTAAAGAACTTGAGTGGGAAAACTCTTGAGGTAAAAGGCAAGAGAGTGTGAGACTATTATCGAAAAAAAAGCCAATTAGGAGTGAAACCCGAGTGGAGTGTCATTATTCGAGTGTAAACACGTAAGGGAGTGTGTGAGGTTTACATTTCTTTTTTTTCATTTGCCACTAACATTCTTTTGTGTAGCACTTGATAATGTCTCATCGGAGTAGCACATCACCAAGGGGGAGGGCAGATAACACATCCTTTGTGTTGCAAGCCATGCAACAACAGTTTGAGCGGTTGAACTTGGTGTTGGGTGAAGTGAGGGATAGGATGGATCATCAAGAAGCAGCGATTAGAAATCTACAAGGTGGGAGGGACAGGAGGCGACGTGAGCATAGAGTTGAAAATCAGTATGAGAATGAAGGAGATGGTGAGGATGAGGAGGACTTTGCATCTGACGTTGGGTCGGGTAGAAATAGAAGACTTAGGCATGAAAGAGGACTTCAGGAGAATCTAAGGGTTCGGGATGGTGTAGATAGAGACCTTGGTAGCATCAAAATGAAAATACCATCTTTCCAAGGTAGAACTGACCCTGAGGTTTATCTAGAGTGGGAGAAAAAAATAGAGTTAGTGTTTGATTGCCATAATTACTCCGAGGAGAAGAAAGTGAAGTTGGCGGTAATTGAGTTCACTGATTATGCTATTATTTGGTGGGATCAATTAGTGACCAATAGGAGGAGGAATTATGAGAGGCCTATAGAGACATGGGGAGAGTTGAAATCTCTCACGAGGCGGAGATTTGTTCCAAGCCATTACTATAGAGACCTTTACCAGAAATTACAAAATCTTACACAGGGTTCTAAGAGTGTGGAGGATTACCATAAGGAGATGGAGGTGGCGATGATTCGGGCTAATGTAGAGGAGGATCGAGAGGCCACCATGGCTAGATTTTTGAGTGGGTTGAATAGGGACATAGCCAATGTAATTGAATTGCAGCATTATGTGGAGATAGAGGACATGGTGCACATGGCCATGAAGGTGGAGAGGCAATTAAAGAGAAAAGGGATAGCAAGGTACACTTCGGTTTCTAGCACTACTTGGAAATCAAAATGGGATAGGAATGATCCAGCTGAAGCAAAGAGAAAGACCGAACCACCTAAGGGAAAAGATGAGGGAACTAGCAACAAACCCAAGGTAGAATCCCAACCTTCACGGAATAGAGATATCAAATGTTTTAAGTGTTTGGGTTCAGGGCACATTGCTTCTCAATGTCCAAATAGGAGGGTGATGATTATGCGTGACAATGGGGAGGTGATGACTGAGAGTGAGGATGATGATGGAGTGGTATACCTTGTGACAGGTGAGTCTCTTGTTGCCAGGCGTGCTCTTAATGCACACATTAAGGTGGATGATGCAGAGCAACAGAGAGAGAACATTTTCCATACTAGATGCCATGTCAACAATAAGGTATGTAGTATGATCATTGATGGAGGGAGTTGTACTAATGTGGCTAGCACTACTTTGGTTGAAAAATTGAATTTACCATCCTTAAAACACTCTAGAGCATACAAATTGCAGTGGTTGAATGATTGTGGAGAGGTTAGGGTGGATAAACAAGTGTTAGTTACTTTTTCTATTGGGAAGTATCAGGATGAGGTGCTTTGTGATGTTGTGCCTATGCATGCGGGCCATATTTTGTTGGGGAGGCCGTGGCAGTATGATAGGAGAGTGACACATGATGGGTTCAAGAACATGTACAGCTTTGAAAAGTAGGGCAAAACAATTAAGCTTGCTCCTTTAACTCCAAGCCAGGTCTATGAGGACCAACTGAAATTGAAAAGTGAGGTTACTCAAAAAAGAAAGAGTGAAAATGAGAGTGATCAAAAGAGAAATAGTGAAAATGAGAGTGATCAAAAAAGAAAGAGTGAAAAAGAGATTGAGCAAAAAAGAAAGTAGAGAGGTGGCTGAGAGTAAAGAAAAAAGAGTGGAGCCACGAGAGAAAAAAGAAAGAGAGTCTGTCGAGAGAAAAGGAAAGGCAAAAGTGAGTTTCTATGCAAGAGAGAGTGAGGTTAAGAGGGCTTTCTTCGCAGATCGCCCTATGATTTTTCTTGTCTATAAAGAGTCTTATCTTAGTCTTGATGAAACTAACCAGTCTCTTCCTAGTTTGGCTGTTTCTTTGTTGTAGGAGTTTGAGGATGTATTCCCGGAGGAGATGCCAAATGAGTTGCCACCCATTAGAGGCATTGAGCACCAGATTGATTTTGTGCCCGGGGCTGCTATTCCAAACCGACCAGCCTATAGGAGTAATCCAGAGGAGACAAAGGAGCTTCAGAGGCAAGTTGAGGATTTGATGAGCAAGGGGTACGTGAGAGAGAGCATGAGCCCTTGTGCAGTACCAGTGCTACTAGTGCCAAAGAAGGATGGGACGTGGAGGATGTGCATTGATTGCAGGGCGGTCAACAATATCACGGTAAAATATCGCCATCCAATTCCTAGATTAGATGATATGCTTGATGAATTGCATGGCTCATGTATTTTCAGTAAAATTGAGCCAAGTTTGTGGTTGTGTACTTTGATGATATCTTAGTGTACAGCAAGAACTTAAGTGAACATATTGAACATTTGAGATATGTGTTTGATGTGTTGAGATGTGAAAAGTTGTATGCTAATTTTAAGAAATGTGCCTTTTGCATGGAAAAAGTTGTTTTTCTTGGTTATGTTGTTAGTACAAAGGGTATTGAGGTGGATGAAGAGAAAGTCAAGGCAATCAAGGAGTGGCCAACGCCAAAAAGCATCACTGAGGTAAGAAGCTTTCATGGCTTAGCTAGTTTTTATCGGCGTTTTGTTAAAGACTTCAGCACCATTGCTGCACCACTCACTGAGGTAATTAAAAAGAATGTTGGATTTCATTGGGGGGCTAATCAAGAGAATGCTTTTGCCACTATTAAAGAAAGGTTGTGCTCTGCACCTGTGTTAGCATTACCTGATTTTAACAAAGCTTTTGAGATTGAATGTGATGCCTCAGGAATAGGGATTGGAGCCGTTTTGATGCAAGATAGGCGGCCCATAGCCTTCTTCAGTGAAAAGTTAAGTGGGGCATCCCTTAAGTACCCTACTTATGACAAAGAGCTTTATGCTCTTGTTCGTGCATTAGAGACTTGGCAGCACTACCTATGGCCAAGGGAATTTGTGATCCACACCGATCATGAATCTTTGAAGCTTCTCAAGGGTCAAGGTAAGTTGAATAAAAGGCATGCTAGATGGATGGAATACATTGAGACCTTTCCCTATGTCATCCGTTACAAGCAAGGTAAGGAGAACATTGTTGCTGATGCTCTATCCCGGAGGTATGTACTTCTTACTTCTATGAGTGCTAAAATGCTTGGGTTTAAATATGTGAAAGACATGTATGCCGATGACGCTGATTTTTCAAATGTGTATGTGGCATGTGATAAGGCGGCATTTGGTAAGTTTTACAAGCATGATGGTTATTTGTTTAAAGAAAGCAAACTTTGTCTACCAAATTGTTCTATGCGTGAGTTATTGGTGCGTGAGGCACATGGTGGGGGATTAATGGGACACTTTGGTGTTAAGAAAACTTTAGACATTTTGCATGAACATTTCTTTTGGCCTAAGATGAAGAGAGATGTTAACCGTATTTGTGGAAGGTGCATTACATGTAGAAAAGCCAAATCTAAGGTTTTGCCACATGGGTTGTATACACCCTTACCCGTTCCTAGTGAGCCATGGGTAGACATATCTATGGACTTTGTTTTGGGGCTGCCTAGGACCAAAATGGGTAGAGATTCTATTTTTGTGGTTGTGGATAGATTTAGTAAGATGGCACATTTCATTCCATGCCATAAAACAGATGATGCCACAAACATAGCTGACTTGTTTTTCCGGGAGATAGTGCGACTCCATGGTGTACCTAGGAGTATTGTTTCTGATAGGGATGTTAAATTCCTTAGCTACTTTTGGAAGGTGTTGTGGGGGAAATTGGGTACTAAGCTCTTATTTTCCACTACTTGTCATCCACAGACTGATGGTCAGACTGAAGTAGTTAATAGGACTTTAACTCAGCTTTTAGGCACTGTTGTTCATAAGAATTTAAAAACTTGGGAGGATTGTTTGCCATTTATAGAGTTTGCATATAATAGGACGATCCATACTACTACTTCATACTCTCCTTTTGAAATTGTTTATGGATTTAATCCACTTACTCCTTTGGATTTGATGTCTTTACCTGTTGATGGCAGGAGTAGTTTGGATGGACAAAAGAAAGCGGAGTTGGTGAAGTCACTTCATGAGAGGGTACGACTTCAAATTGCCCAAAAGAATGAAAGAGTTGCTTCACAAGCCAATAAAGGACGAAGGCGTGTCATCTTTGAACCAGGAGATTGGGTTTGGGTTCACATGCGCAAAGAAAGATTCCCAGCCCATAGAAGGACTAAGTTGCATCCTCGAGGAGATGGACCTTTCCAAATTCTTGAGAAAATTAATGACAACGCATATAAAGTGGATCTTCCAGGTGAGTATAAAGTTTCTGCAACTTTTAATGTTTCTGATCTTTCTCCTTTTGATGTAGGTGAAGATTCGAGGTCGAATCCTTTTGAGGAGAGGGGGAATGATAGGAACCAAGGTGGGCCTACACTTAAAGATCCTTTGCAAGTTCCAGATGGGCCAATTACAAGATCAAGGGCCAAGAAGATCAAGGAAGCAATGCAAGGATTGGTGCAATCCAATTGGGATGAAGCCAGCAAGAGCCCAACACTCAAGATGGGTCTGAAAGAAGAAGAACCAATTTTGATCCACTTGATTCAAGCTGTGGAAGACATGACTTAGAGATACGGCCTATTGTTATTGGAGGCTTCCAGTTTGGTTAAATGATTTATTTTATTAGTTTAGAATAAGTGGGCTTGAAGATGCTTGGGAAAGGGCTTTATTTTGGCCAAGGGCTTATTGGGAAAGTTACTTTGTAGGGGTTACTGTAGCCGCGCGTACTATAGCCGGCACTGTTCTTAAAGGGTAATTTTGGGTAAAAGGGGCTTTATTTTGGCTAGGGTTTTGATTAGGTTTGGGTTTAAAAACTCTTTGTAGCCTCATTTGACAGATTAGACAATATTGAATTTTATTTGTGAGTTGAGTTTTCTCCTCTTGTTCTTGATTGAACTCTTGAACTTATCAAAGGTAAATCACAACCTTTGTGGCGTTCCTCCTTTGTAATCTGGGTTCTTGAAACGGGTTCTCATTGGGTCTAGATTCTCCATCCTTGACTTGATTTTTGGCTTTATTGGGGAGTTTTCAAATTGATTGTTGGTTCAAGGGAATTCATTCCCACGGGTTCATATCATAAAAGGCAAGAGAGTGTGAGACTATTATCGGGAAAAAGCCACTAAGAGGGAAACACGAGTAGAGTGCCATTATTCGAGTGTAAACACGTAAGAGAGTGTGTGAGGTTTTCCACTAACATTCTTTTTGTGCGGCATATTATGATGTCTCATAGAAGTGACTCATCACCAAAAGGTGTGGCAGATAACTCATCATTTGTGTTGCAAGCCATGCAACAACAGTTTGAGCGGTTGAACTTGGTGTTGGGTGAAGTGAGGGATAGTATGGATAATCAAGAAACAATGATTAGAAATCTGCAACATGAGAGAGATAGGAGGCGACGTGAGCCTAGAATTGAGAATGGATATAAGAATGGAGAGTTTGGTGAGGATGAGGAAGGCATAACATTTGAAGTTGGATTGGGTGGACATAGAGGAGTTAGGCATGGAAGAGGCCTTAGGGCAAACTCAGGGGGTCGAGATAGAGTAGATAAGAACCTTGGAAGAATCAAAATGAAAATACCATCCTTCCAAGGTAGAACTGACCCTGAAGTTTATTTAGAGTGGGAGAAAAGAATAGAGTTGGTGTTTGATTGTCATAATTACTCTGAGGAGAAGAATGTGAAGTTGGCTGTAATTGAGTTCATTGATTATACGATTATTTGGTAGGATCAATTAGTATCCAATAGGAGGAGGAATTTTGAGAGGCCAGTAGAAACATGGAGAGAGTTGAAAGTAATCATGAGGCGAAGATTTGTACCTAGCCACTACTGTAGAGACCTCTACCAAAAACTACAAAATCTTACACAGGAGTCTAGGAGTGTAGAGGATTACCATAAGGAGATGGAGGTGGCTATGATTCGGGCTAATGTAGTGGATGATCAGGAGGCCACAATGACAAGATTTTTGAGTGGGTTGAATAGGGAGATAGCCAATGTAGTTGAGTTGCAACATTATAAGGAGGTAGAGGATATGGTGCACATGGCTATGAAGGTGGAGATGCGGCTAAAAGGAAAGGGTACATCAAAGTATACTTTGGTTTCTAGTACTCCTTGGAAACCAAAGTGGGACAAAAATGATCAAGTTGTAACAAAGGGGAAAACCGAACCACCTAAGGGAAATGATTTGGGTGAGGCTGAAACCTCAAGAAAAAGAGAGAATGAGTTGAAAAATAATTTTGAGGCCGAGAGTTTAAAAAAAGAGGAGAGTGAAAGAAAAACAGAGAGTGAAAAGAACAAAGAGAGTGAGAGGAAAAAAGAGAATGAGGCCAAAACATCAAAAGAAAGAGAGAGAGAAAAAGAAAATATAGAGGTGGTTAAGAGTCAAGAAAAAAGAGAGGAGCGGCAAGAGGAAAAGGAAAGAGAGGTTGCAGAGAAAAACAGAAAGACAAAAATGAGTTTTTATGCTAAGGTAAGCTTTTATACTAATGAATTTAATGACTCTTTGTCTTGTGTTGTTGTTTCTTTGTTGCAGGCATGTAAGGTCATAATTCCTAGCAGTGTGTTTAGTGGATTGTCACCCATTAGGGAGATAGAGCACTACATTGATTTTGTGCCAGGTGCAACAATTCCTAACCGACCTTTCTTGGAAGAACATGAGCCATTGACTTGATTTTGGCTTTCTTGGGAAGTTTTCAAATTGACTGTGGGTTCAAGGGATTTCATTCCCACGGGTTCATATCTTTCGGATAGAGATATGACAATCAATTATATATCTGCTTCCACTTCACACTGTTCAACAACTACTATGATGATCATCTAAGAAGTGCTAAAAGTTCATGAGATTAGCTCCAATCGACACACAAGTGATAAGAAGTGCATAATTGGATCAATGCCAACTTAGTAATAGATGCAGAAAGGAACCATATTAACAAACAAAAGAGCAAAACACTACAAGGAATTCGGACTTTCCCAGCGCTGAGAATTCGCCATTAAAAGCCCATAAATCACCGCAAAAAATGAAAAGCAGCAATTCTCCCATCGCTGCAGGTTGGTTGCCAAAGATCGGATGCTGATACATTCAATCGTTGATTCACTATAAAACGCTGCAAAAAACTTTTGTTGCAGCGCTATCTTACCTGTAGCAAATATGCATGCAGGCGCTGGGAAAAAGGCCTCCACCAGCTGAAGCAATATAAAGTTACATAAACCTGGGCAGGAAGCAAATTAATATGACAGCAGGGCTGGCTGAGGTAGGAAAATCTTCACTTGAACAGCACTCCATCACAGCAAAAAATGATCTACCACCATGCATCTTGTTGTTGAATTACGTCTTCTACGTCAAACTGAGGCTTCCACACAACATCTTAGCTCAGGCCTAGCTAAGATGAGCATCAAGATCAACTGATTATATGCAATTATATGCAAACTCAACATCTTAATTGAGTTTTACTCCAATTATATGCAAACTCAATGAACGGCAAGTAATACTTCCACAAATGTTTATGCAACACGTTAATGAATGACAAATGATGCTTCCACAAACGTTCAAGTAATACGTCAATGAATGGCAAATGGTACTCCCACAAACGTTCATGCAACACATCAATTAATGAAAAATGATACTTGCAGAAACGTCCATGCAACACGCCATTGAATGGCAGATGATAGTCCAAAAAATGTTCATGCAACACAACAAAAGTCTTCCTTACACCAAGGTCACCCAACAAACAACCATGTTCATCACACACAAGCAACTTACGCATAAAACTAGTAGGCACACAAAATCTATTCTATCTAAACAAGTACCAATCTAGTTTATAGACTTTACCAAATGTTGCTTTCTCCCATGTTCCATACACCAGCAAAATCATCATCATTAGCTTGCAATTTCTTATCATATTCAAGTCTCAACAATTCTGCATCTAAAATGAAGACAAGGACATACCTTCTTGCTAAAGCGTCAACAACAAAATTTTTCATACCTTGTGTGTATTTGAATACATCAGAAAAAGTCTCAATACAGTCCTCCCACTTAGCATGCATTCTAGTCAACAACTTACCTTGTCCCTTCAAGTATATCAAGGACTCATGTTTTTCAAATAAAGGTTGGTTAGGAATTGTCGCACCTGACACAAAATCAATGTAGTACTCTATCTCCCTAATAGGTGGCAATCCACTAAACACACCACTAGGAATCATGACCTTAAATCCCTGCAACAAAGAAACAAAAACACTAGACAAAGAGTCGTTAAATTCATTAGTATAAAAGCTTGCCTTAGCATAAAAATTCACTTTTGTCTTTCTGTTTTTCTCTGCAACCTCTCTTTCTTTTTCCTCTTGTGGCTCCACTATTTTTTCTTGACTCTTAACCACCTCTATATTTTCTTTTTCTCTCTCTTTCTTTTGATGTTTTGGCTTCATTCTCTTTTTTCCTCTCACTCTCTTTGTTCTTTTCACTCTTTGTTGTTCTTTCACTCTCCTCTTTTTTTGAACTCTCGGCCTCACAATTGTTTTTCAACTCATTCTCTATTTTTCTTGAGGTTTCAGCCTCACCCAAATCATTTCCCTTAGGTGGTTCGGTCTTCCCTTTTGTTACAACTTGATCATTTTTGTCCCATTTTGGTTTCCAAGGTGTACTAGAAACCAAAGTATACTTTGATGTACCCTTTCCTTTTAGCCGCCTCTCCACCTTCATAGCCATGTGCACCATATCCTCTACCTCCTTATAATGTTGCAACTCAACTACATTGGCTATCTCCCTATTCAACCCACTCAAAAATCTTGTCATTGTCGCCTCCTGATCCTCCACTACATTAACCCGAATCATAGCCAACTCCATCTCCTTATGGTAATCTTCTATACTCCTAGACTCCTGTGTAAGATTTTGTAGTTTTTGGTAGAGGTCTCTATAGTAGTGGCTAGGTACAAATCTCCACCTCATGATTGCTTTCAACTCTCTCCAGGTTTCTACAGGCCTCTCAAAATTCCTCCTCCTATTGGATACAAATTGATCCCACCAAATAGTAGCATAATCAGTGAACTCAATTACAACCAACTTCACCTTATTCTCCTCAGAGTAATTATGACAATCAAACACCAACTCTATTATTTTCTCCCACTCTAAATAAACTTCAAGGTCAGTTCTACCTTGGAATGATGGTATTTTCATTTTGATACTCTCAAGGTTCTTATCTACTCTATCTCGACCCCCTGGGTTTGCCCTAAGTCTTCTTCCACGCCTAACTCCTCTATGTCTATCCAATCCAACTTCAGATGTTAGGCCTTCCTCATCCTCACCATACTCTCCATTTTCATACCCATTCTCAATACTAGGCTCACGTCGCCTCCTATCTCTCTCACCTTGCAGAGTTCTAATCACTGCTTCTTGATTATCCATACTATCCTTCACGGAACCCAACACCAAGTTCAACCGCTCAAATTGTTGTTGCATGACTTGCAACACAAGGGATGAGTTATCTGCCTTCCCTTTTAGTGAGTGATGAGTCACTCCTATGAGACATTGTAATGTGCTGCCCAAAAAAATATTAGTGGAAAACCTTACACACTCCCTTACGTGTTTACACTCGAATAATGGCACTCCACTCGTGTTTCACTCTTAATTGGCTTTTTCCCGATAATAGTCTCACACTCTCTTACCTTTTACCTCAAAAGTTTTTTCACTCAAGTTCTTTCAGAACTAGTTGAACTAAATCAAGATAATACAACCTTGTATTATTCCAACCAGTAATATAGATCAAAGAAACAAGGAATGAATAAAATGACACGAGACTCAAGGAATTTATACGAGGGAAAGAGTAATTATAAAACAAGACACCAACTAGCAAGTTGTATTCAGCTCCTATGATGATAATAACTCAATCAACAAATACTTTATTTCTCTTTGTTGTGTAACTATGTAGCAACTTTGAATATCCTACCTTCTCTTTTCTTCTTCTTCCTTCTATTTTTTTTTTTTCGATTTTTTTTTTCTTTTCTTTTCCTTTCTTTTCTTTTCTTTTCTTTTCTTTAATTCAATCACAAATAGCAATATTCAATTGTGAAAACCAAACAATTGAATTCAAAAACACAAGCACGGACAATGAAGTAGAAGAGAATGAATGGAACCACACTCTAAGCAATTGACAAACTTAATGATGCAGGAAACCCTAGAATTTTGAAACCCTAGGTGATGCAAATTTCAGCCAAACCCAAAGCCCTAAGAATTTCGACAGCCTACTTTTTGTTTCTATTTCTTTTTTTGGCAACCCTAGAACAATGAAGCCCTAGAATTAAATTTAAGGATGTTAGAATTAAAAGATAGAATCAGACCTGATTATAAACCTGGCTCTGATACCAAATGATATGAACCCGCGGGAATGAAATCCCTCGAACCCATAGTTAATTTGAAAACTCCCCAAGAAAGCCAAAATCAAGTCAAATGGATGGAGAACCTAGACCCAATGAGAACTCGTTTCAAGAACCTAGATTATATTAAAATCTAGACCTGTTGAACAACTCGTCTCAAGAACCCAGATTACAAAAGAGGAACGCCACAAAGGTTGTGATTTACCTTTGATAAGTTCAAAAGTTCAATTAAGAACAAGAGGAGTAAAACTCAACTCACAATGAATAAATTCATCAAATTTCATAAACTTCATATATTGATTAGAATGAGGCTACATAGAGTATTTAAAGCAAAACCTCATGAAACCCTAGCCAAAATAAACCTCCATCTTCCAAAAGTGCCCCTGGATGAACAGTGTCGCGGCTACAGTGCCACGCAACAGTAATTCAGCTACAGTAACCCTAATCCTAGTTCAATAAAATAATAATTTTCCCAACATGCCCTTGCATAGGTCCCCTTAAGTGCTTCCCATAATAAACTCAATTATTCTAAACTAGTAACATAAGTTCTTTAAATGAATTAAATAAGTTGAAACCCTTTAAGAGCTCAAAGCCTTTAAGTCTTGTCATTGCCCTCTTCCGTAGCTAATCAAATGAATAAAAACTGGATTTTCATCCTTCAAGCCCCATCTTGAATGTTGGGCTTTTGCTAAACTTGTCCCAAGTGGATTGCATCAACCCTTGCATTGTCTCCTTGATCTTCTTGGCCCATCTGGAAGTTGCAAATGATCTTTAAGACTAGGCCCATCCTGGTTCCCATCATCAACAAGCCCATCTCAGCTCCTCTGTGAAACCCTCTGCCATTCACATCATGACTCAAGAAAAAGATGTATAAAGAATTGCTCCATCTCCAGAATGCATGACATAGCTATCATCAACCCATTATTAGCCACAACCCACTTAATCTTTAATTATTAGACTGCCATCAATATCATTTCTCTACAATATGTACTATGCACAACACTTCACACAACCCTTACGAAGCAATCCTCATTAATTCCATGCTTTGTTATAGTATTCATTCCCATACATGTAATTAGAACTGATAACTTCCCAAATGTTACTCCCATACATGTAATTAGAACTGATAACTTCCCAAATGTTACTGGCAGCAATTTTACTCTTCATATGTAGGAAGATATTCTCAAAATCAATATGAATCCCATATAAGGTAAAAGTGAATGTGAGCAAGACATTCAGTTTGATATAAATGGAAAATGCTATAAGCATTACAAGGTATTAAATGGATAACCTTCCCTCCACAAAATCTTACCAGCATGTATAGTCCACCAAGAGCCTACTGGTATCTTTGTGAAAACCACTATGCAAGCACTTGCTTGTACCTGTAACTGTAAGTAGAAACATGGGAAGTCATCGTTAGCATTTGAAGGGAAATGCTATTTCTACTTACAAACTATTCCATACATAGTTTGTAACATGATTTTAGGCTATAAAAAAAAAAAAAAAAAAAAAAAAGTGCCTAGTGGAAGATGAGAATCACCTGATTTCAGATTATGCACGGGCACATACCATATGACCAGATTATACATATCTTCTAACTACTTAGATCATGGCCCATACCAAACGACACTGATTACAAAATCCTCATCCCAGTTCATGCATCCAAATATTTTAACACTACTTACAACCACATACTATATCTTCTAACTACTTCATGCACTGACTGCCCTATTAAACATCACAGCGGCATCCCCCAAAAAATCTGTGATGCCCCAAAACATAATTACATATGGGCATTTCACTTCAAAAAACTACACAAAAAATGCCCCCACAAAAGGAAAAAGGTCTTCATTGCTATCCTAGGCAGCTCCCTGAGTCTCTCTTTGAGACTCTCCTTGTGACATTAGGTTGTACAAGCACTTCTCATCTCACATTGCCTCTCCATAAGTACCCAAAAATCTCCCCTTAACTCCTCAAATTGAGTCTTGTAATACTCAGCATCTTTTTTATATCTTTCCACTTCTTCAGCATGACGTTTCTCCCTTTCACGATCTTGTTGTTGTGTAGATGTTGGTATTACCATCTCGCCTAGACCTCTAGCATACCCTGGTCTATGGCCTAGTACCTCCCTAAATACAGAAGCTACTTCCTCTTCAGTTCGTTGCTCAGGTTCTATACCTTCCATCTTGTCAACCATTTGCCTCTGCACAGAGTGTACATAATTGTGTAAAATAAACCATAACTTGTTCATCACCACAGTGACAGTGAAGTTGCTACAGAACCTTAATTGTGTTAATGATAGTATATAAATTCAGGCACTAGGTATATTAAAATGCTCACATAAAGCTCTTCTGTGGTGGATGTCACGAATTTGTCTTTACTCCTAGACCAACAGACTTGTAGAACTCGACCAAGTTTGTTGTAGTCGAACGCTATGCAACAAAGCAAGCCATTAAATCTTGGCATTAGTGATTAATAAACTCAAAGTCTCAATACACATGAATTTTGAGTTTTCCTCACTTTCCACTATGTGTTAGATTATATAGTGGTCTGTTGGAAGTAAAACCAGGTAGATGCTAATGCCATTAAAACAAGTGGGTTTAATTTGCCTGTATATTTTCACAAATCACTAGTTCCCTTAAAATTTTATTAGGGTTCCTGATTATACTCATTGAAACTCTGGATCAGAATCTATTTGTCTACTTGTGTTTTGTCCCTGCCTAAATAAAGGTTCATATGTTTTAGTATTTGACTATTTTTAGTCATGATTAATATGACGATGAAGTTAATAAAGATGCATACCTTCTCCTCCATGACTCTCACAAATGACTTCCTCCCGGAGGTGTGATTGGTTTTCAGCTTGTCACGATTCTCTTTGTTTCGTTTTGACATTTTCTACAAATAAAATGAAAAATGATAAACTTTGAAAATTGTTCTTTGTGACTGAAACAAATATTTTGACAAACCACAACTATGATAAAAACCATAGTTTTTATGCGTGCATATTACCTTGAATGTCTCACTTCACCACATAACTTCACCCAAACTACATTAGATACCAATCCAGTTGTCCCACCATCCAATGCTTCATCATGGTTATCATATGACAAATATTTCTTATGCAGCTGATGGTGGAAAGCGTTGAATCGCTTACGCAACTGTTTCCACACCGCTTGTCTATGATTTGCCAACTCCCAATTCAAAATGAAGTCAGCCTAAACATAGTCAAGTACTCATTAGTTCAACAACATAATCATTTAATACAAGCCAAAGCATAGTAGATGCATGGATTAAATAGAAGCTTATACGAACACGTTCGATGAGTTCATCTTTCTCTGCCGCCGAAACATCAGTCCACCATGCGTGACTCATGTCCGCATGATGCTTTAATATCCATGTGACCTGTGTGGTGAACATGTTTGCATACTCACAACACGGGACTATTTGCCCATCATTAATTTTTAGTATTTTCCCGTGCTTTCGAAGCTTATCAAATTCACTGCATTTGGCGGGACCTCGTCCACGACCCTTTGCTGCAACATCTGATGGTCTCAGCTCCGAAACAACTTCACCTACATGGAATATCAAACTTAATTAAGTGCTACCCTGACTTTTGATTATCAAATTTTAAACCATACATGTATGTAAATTGTACAATATTCAGCACAATAGGTGAGCATAATAAAAGAATCAACCATTGTCATCTCTACTTGTGTGCGCATCCAATATTGGATGTGCAACTTCTGTCTCAGGAATCATGCTTGGAGGCTGTGTAGAATTGTTAGAGTTATACTCGTTGTCATTTTGGGTTGGGGTACATGATGAAATTAAAGGAGGATGAGAACGTGGTTGTCTGCTGTAAGCCCCAGTGCGTCTGTAGCCTCGTCTGTACCCCTTCCTCGTCCAATTGTGCCATATATCTTATACTTGCACCTGCCTATTATAATCACAGGCCAGTTTTCATTAGTGAATATAGATACTTAAAAGAAAAATGAAGGGCCTTTCAGGGTGATTAACTTCTTAAAAATGCTAATTTCTACTGCAATATCTTATAGTACTTGCACCTGCCTATTATAATCACAGGATATATTTCATTAGTGAATATATACATTTAATAGGAAAATGAAGGCCTATCAGGGTGATTCAACTTCTGAAAAGGAGGGGCTTTTTTCTGCCCATTTAATATGACCTACTAACTAGGGAATAAATCTGAGCACTATGCTTATATATATCCCAATATTACTGGAGCTGTTGGAAAGTGACATGTAATATTGGGTGATACTTTGTCACCCAAGCAGTACGGACATGTCTCCATCTGCAGCTTGCTCATGGAAATTACCCTACCGAGTATACCGAATGACATGGTGCTCCATTGACTATGCCAAATTTTGAAGGGAGGCTACCTTTGTGTGTGTGTGATTAAGTTAAGTGAAATTAAGCTGGAAGCTGGTATGGACAAATGAGTCATTGGGCAAGCAGGAAAAAAGTTATCACCAACTCCATGACCTCAAACAAAGTTCCACGTACCTCAAGTTTAGCCAACCAGTTGAGTATTCTGTTGCCTGGGTGGGTTCAGATCATTGTTTCCGCAGTATTGTGTTGCCTGGCTAGGTTCAACTCATTGTTTCTGCAAGTAGACAAATGCCACAGTAAAAACAGCCTCCTTTATAGATTTAATATACAACCCATATATTAACTGAGAAACTACCTTTTTCTTTATGAAGAAAATAAATGCCAAATAATTATTACCATATGCAGGATATATAGAAACTTTGTGGGTAAAAGGGTGCAAAACATACCTGCCACAGAGAAATCTTGCATGACAGCAAGCAAAATAACTCCTCACTGCTGGTACTAGCAATATAATTTCTAGAAGAGAAATCCTGGTTCTCTGCAGCTGAAGTGCACCAAACAAAACCCTTGTAAGAGAAATCTTGCGTGGCAGCAAGCAAGAAAACCCCTCACTGCTGGTACTAGCAAGAGTGTAAGAAGAGAAATCTCGGTTTAGGGAAGCTTCATGCACCAAACAAAGCCTCACATGCACAAATAGATGAAACCCCTTGAAGCCATTATCTCCAAGTTGCAAGAATGCCTAGCAGAATCAGAGGCTCACTCTACTTTTGAAGAAGTGTTGACTGGTATACAGAGTTTCTCAAAGGATTTCGAGTTGGAGTTGCCCACCCGTAAGTTTCTCTACTTGGTTTGTACTAAACTGTCACATCGGCCAACTGGTTAGCTGAACTCAGATTTTGTTTATCCTTTCATTTGGCACTTGGCGGCAACATCTCCCGCCCATGCAAAATTCCCCGCCCACGGCACTTGCCATTCTTACCCAAACACACCTGAATTTACTAACTTATAGTTACTTAAACTTATTTTCGGACCCACTCAATATTCACTTAAAGCTTTTTAACACTTAATTAATCTGCTGATCTGAAATTTCTAAGGTCTCAGCTTGTACTGTAAATTACTTAAATTTGCCCCTCCTGTATCAGCCAATTTCTTAATAAAGTTTTTAGAATTTTTTCATAAATATTTCTTGATGCACCAGTTGCCATTTATAAGTATTACTGTTTACTTTTATATAAACAAATATAAATATTTATATTTGTTATATACATTTATCAGGATTGGACAGGCCTGCCCAATCCTGAAAAATTGAAAAATAGGTTCTTAGGAAAGCATGGTAGGGGAAGGTAGGAGTTGTCATCGCCCGATAGAAGCAGAAGTCGAGGCCACCGGGACTTATATCCGTGAGTGTGTTGATTGAAAGAAGAAGGGAGACAACTCACAATGCCAGCAAAAAACCATTAATGAGTCTTGCCGTTCAAACTTTAATTTTCCAAACATCCAAAGTAGGATTTTCCATGCTCTACTCCCAAAATGCAGAGACTTTCAGTGGCAGATCCAGGTTGGTTGGTTGACCAAAGAATCTTATTAATTATTAACGGCACACTTTCTATATCTCCTCCGTTGACTCCTCGTATGACTTATCTTACTCTATGTAGTGCATGTTCACCACCACACCAGCTAGTTGGTGCATTGGCCTTACCGTAATAGAGTCGAGACGTATGACCCTTCGATTATAACTTCAGATATTTTGTAACAGGCGAAGCCTGGCATTTCCTTTGAAATATAACATTGGGCTTTATTCATGAATACAACCCAATATTATAGAGAACTAAATCAGAGATTCAAGGGCATGATCTTTGTTCTCGATGTTGTTTGACTATGGTTTGCAATGAGAGGCAAATTCTAAGTAGACACTATAGAGAGTGTGAATCACTACTTAGATTTACTTAAATTAATTAAACATTGCTATGTGCTTTGGATATGACTGATGATTACTCCTTTTTTTTCTTTTTTTATGACTAATGATTACTAACAAGTGCATTTTTTCCCACATGAATATTATGGTTAGGGTGATTCAAACATAGAAGCACATGAGGACGATATTGCCATTTATTCAGCTTGAAGGAGTGGAGCATAAGATTAACTTCCTCCAATCAGACGCCTCTTCAATTCTAACTTATCTAATTAATTACCACCGTAAGGGTGTAGCATTATCCACTTGTTGATGATAGTTTGCGTAGACTTCTATGCGTACAATTTAGACTTATACAATATTTGATAATTAAATGTAATATTAGAATAATGAACAAGCTTGTTAAAAGAGCCTTACAATGCTACCCCATGATCATAGTAGATTAATGAAATTTCAATTGGAGTGTGGCACGTAAAACTCATGTAATTAAACTAGCTTTAATTTTGACAACAATTATTTATTATTAAAAGGCCTGGCAAGTCCTCCCTCTGATTATATCTCAATTACTGTACTAATCTCACAAAAATACTTTAATCCAAATGCCAATAGGTTTGAGCCTAGGAATTAGATAGCTTCAATCAAACATTTCCTCCATAAATAAATCGGTATTTGTGGCATTGCAGTACTCTTGAGCTTGAGTTAATGTGTGTCTCGCATCCAACAAGAGTAAACAAACTCAGGTGAATAGTTTTATAAGTATTCACAATTTGTCATTAAATGCTTCATCTGGGTTTTGTTCATCACCACAACCTCTCATTTCTTATTATTTTCTTAAGCTTTTGTGCACACATTAACTACCTTGACTTCATGTATCTACATGTCCGAACTTCTCACATATCTTCCACTTGCAGTTCAATATATTTATTGGATGTGTAAGCGTAGGACTTGTGTTAACTTCATGGCAATAAAGCTGAACGTGTGTTGGGTTTCATCACATTATGATCTTGTGATTAAAAGCAGGGAAATCTTGGAATTCAGATTTCCCAAAGTACCAATCCTGGATTCATAGTTTTCCAATCCTCAATCCAAATTGTACTAATCAATCTGGGCATAAGCATGCCCATGTTGCCCAAACCAGCATGCCCATATTAAGTCAATACTTCATTTCTTAAGCAACTTGCAAAAAAAAACAAAACATACCAACTAAAAGAAAAAAAGTCATTATATCTGGAATGCCATCGCATATATTAGATCTAGAGTTTCTCTTTCATTATGCACTTGATGGTTAATATACAAATCATTCACATTAACAATACAAGAGCATATAAAAAGGAGGGGCTCCAACCACGCTTTCACATCTCCCACATGAATATTGATGGACCTGCCACATGTAGGGAATACCTCCAAATGAATTATCATGATTAATTTTTTTTATAAGCTAGCACCTTGAAATTAAATCTCTACTGCAATATCAAATAATATGCAAGAATAGAAATTAAGGAAACTGAAATTCTTACAAGTGCAAGTTGAAGTTAAGGAAATTAACCTTAACTCAGGAATTCTTCAATTGAGTTTTTCCAGTCAAAAAGAGAATCTGACGATGTGGCTAGATCGTCCAGGTCAGAGCAATAATTATCACCAACACCATCGTCTGAACCGGATGTTGCCTTGACGTCATCAATAAAATCCCCGCATGGTTGGTGCTGAGTGGACTTCACATTCATTGTTGACAAATCAAACTCGGTTGGTTCTATATCAGGCCTAAGTAATTGCCACGCCGACATCAGCACATTCAACATTTTTGTCTACACTTTCAGATTCATCGTCTTGATAGGCATCACCGTCACTTTCAGATTCATGGGCTCGGACATATGCACTTGTGGGATGTCATATACATTCCTATTTGTGAACTTTTGTACAACATACCAACTACCTTTAACCCTTCTATCCTTGATGTAAAAACATTGTTCAGCTTGGCATGCCAAGACAAACGGTTCGTCCTTGTACCACGTCCAGTCGACATTGATACTAGTCATATGCGTATCCACTCGGACACCTCGTGGATACGCATTCAACGTGAATGTAGGCTTCTACTATTGATCCTTCTGGACAAGTCTTATTCTTTACATATCGCTTGAATTTTCCAAGATACCTTTCAAATTGGTACACCCACCTATATTGAACAGGGCCTGCAAGCAATGCCTCACTGGGCAAATGGAGGGCCAAGGGACCATCACATCGAAGAATGAAGGAGGGAAAATCATCTCTAACTTGCATAGAAAGCAACCCCCTACTGAAACAGGAAGTAGTCTATGCAGGAAAACATGGCAGTCATGGCTTTTCAAACCAGAGATCTTGGACTCATGAACAGAAACACAACGTGAAATATTGGCCACGAAACCATTTGAAAATTTCACATCGGCCAACCACTGACAAAATGCTACCCTTTCAGCTCCATATAGCGTAAAAGCTGCCTGTGGCATTAAACAACAGTCACCTCTCTCCATGAAATGTAATTCCTTTCTTATACCCAAAATGGCCAGGTCACGGCGTGCATTCATATTATCTTTACATTTTTCGGGAATGTTCATTAATGTGCCGAGTATGTTTTCACAAATGTTCTTTTCAACATGCATGACGTCCAGATTATGTCGGAGCTGAAATGTGGACCAATACGTAAGTTGAAGAATATGCTTCTCTTCGTCCAATTCAACTCTTGAGGAGTGCGTTTTCTTTTTTTATGGGATTTCCCAAATTCGACATCCCCAAGAAGGGTTAGTTGACTTAATATATTCGGCCCTAATAATACACTTGGCAGCATGCAATCATCTTCCTTACCGTTGAACAGAGATTTTTTTTCTGCCATACGTGGGTTGCCGGTAAAAATCGACGATGTCCCATGTAGGTGTGCTTTCGGCCAAAGTTCAACCAACTTGAATCCATTCCTGCATTGCATGAAGGACAGGCTAATTTTCCTTTAGTTGACCATCCTAACAGGTTACCATATACAGGAAAGTCATTTATTGTCCATAGTAAAGCAGCATGCAATTTGAATGTTTCCTTCGTGCAAGCATCATATGTATGTACCCCATTTTCCCATAAATCATTCAATTCATCTACCAACGGCTGCAAGTATACATCAATATCATTTCCTAGTGATTTTGCACCAGGAATAATGAGAGACGTGATAAAGAATTGCTCTTTCACGCATAGCCATAGAGGCAAGTTATACGGCAGAAGAATCACAGGCCATATACTGTAAGGTTTCGCAAGATTGTTGAAAGGATTGAAACCGTCACTCGCTAGACCAAGCCTGACATTGCAAGCATCTTTAAAAAACCAACTATGATCTTTATCGAATGTAGTCCACACTATTGAATTGGCAGGATGCCTCATAGTATTACCATCACTCACTCGTTGTTCTTTATGCCATCTCATATCAGCTGAAATCTTAGCAGACATATATAGCCGTTGCAACCTTGGCTTTAAAGGGAAATGACGCAACACCTTCCGAGGGATTAAACGGTTCCTACGTGTGTTTGACAACCACCTGGGGGCCTTGCATTTGGGGCACTCATTCATATCAGAATTGTCCTTCCAGAATAGAACACGGTCGTTAGGACAAGCATGGATTTTGTGGTAATTGAATCTCAAACCCCGCTCCAATGACAGTGACTCCTCGTATGATTGGGGCATTTGAGCCTCGGGAAAAGCAGACCTCAATAAATCGAGCAAAAGGTCAAATGACGACCAACCCCCTATAGTCTTAATGTGCAGTAACTTGACAATAAATGAGAGCTTTGAAAACTTTTTACACCCGTTGAACAGTGGATGACGGGCATCATCCAATAGTTTTTCAAATGGCAAGGATGGTGTAGGCTCGGTTATGCCTGGCTGAGGTCCAAGTTCGGTGTCCTCTAAGGGTGCATCCATGAACGTACCTTCCCTAATATCATCTAACATCTGCTCCATGTCATCAATGTATTCATCTTCATAACTAGGTGAGGCACCATCATGGTCATCACTAACATCCAAAAGTTCCTCCTCCCCATGAAATATCCAGTGCTTGTCATTTGGGTTAATCCCATTTATGAACAAGTGGGTTTCAATCTCGCTTATAGGTTGGAAGCTATTATTGTAGCACGAACGGCATGGACACCGAATGCAGTCACTTCCAACTACGTGGCTTCGGGCTAGTGTGAGGAACTGTTCAACCCCTTCAGCGTATTGTGCTAACATAAGTCGATCATTAATTTCCATCCAACTCTTGTCCATCTAGAATACATAGAAGTTGCGCTTAATATGACATATAGAAGGGGGAAGATAGTCCTAATAGCACAATGCAGCTAATGTTTTGGTAAGGAATCACCTGCCAAAGATTGAACAGCATGAAAGTGGTTAGGCCCACATTTTGATTGCAACTTTATGAAAGGGGATCTTTCTTAATATTCCAATATACTAGGGTCAACTATATGACCCAAGCCGGTTGAACACCCTGTACTGTTAAACAAAGAACAAACAAGTTCACGTGCAATTGTAAATAATACAATTGACACAGGACTATTTCATTAGTAGAGAAAGCTGCCCTATTAGACAAAACTGTCATCTCTATATGTCACACTTAGCCATAAAGAGACATACCCGTAAGTTTCGTCATAATAAGCCAAGATGTGGCGGTGTTTAGCATTCACAGGCCAGGGTTTAAACCAGTATTCTTTTGTTTCTGCATGTGAATATTTATTTAATTTTTTTATCGACACATGATAAACAAACATTTATAATGCTGTCCAAATAGTTTCTTAGGACATAATGTCACTCACATGAACAACAAGTGTTAAAACTAGATAAACCACTAATTAGCCACATACAATTTTTTTTAAAATTAGTAATTTTAAAAAAACCAAATTCTCACATGTAGTCGCGTACCTAGCTGATGGAGGATCCCCATCCACCCTATTAAAAGAAAATTACATATTGATTGAACTGGAAATAGGGGTGATTAATGGATGCATGGAAGGCATTCACCAAAAAAAATGGATGAAAGGAATATTTAATAGGGTTTCAACATTTTATAGCACTTGCTGGAAAAAAAAATATACCTTCACCGTAAGGGGATTTCAGTAACACATCGATCCAAAAGGAAAAAGGGCTCACAACTTAATTAATGATCCTTCCCCCAAGAGTATTAGGGAGCAAGTTGTTGATAGTAACAATGATCCACCTGACTCCAAACATAAACAGTTTGGAGTCAGGAGTTAGCTGGCCTGGGGGCTGACATCAAAGATTTCTTGGATAAGAAATCAACTTTTGATAGGAACCAAGGTGGGTCTACACTTAAAGATCCTTTACAAGTTCCAGATGGGCCAATTACAAGATCAAGGGCCAAGAAGATCAAGGAAGCAATGCAAGGATTGGTGCAATCCACTTTTGATGAAGCCAGCAAGAGCCCAACACTCAAGATGGGTCTGAAAGAAGAAGAACTAGTTTTGATCCACTTGATTCAAGCTGTGGAAGACATGACTTAGAGATACGGCCTATTGTTATTGGAGGCTTCCAGTTTGGTTAAATGATTTATTTTATTAGTTTAGAATAAGTGGGCTTGAAGATGCTTGGCTCACATGTCTTATTTCTTATGAACTATGTTTTTGGGAAAGCCTTGTATTTTGGCCAAGGGCTTATTTGGCCAAAAAAAAATCGTGAAAAAAAAAAAATCCCAAGATCTTTTCTTCAGCCTTATCATCAAAAGGGGTGATTCTAGTTGGTATATTGTCTTATAGTTACTGTTTCATTCATATAATTTTGATTCACGTGCCATTTTCTTTCTTTCATTGCTTCTGTGTTTCTCTTGTTCTTGTTTCTTGGACCTAATTACTAGTTGGGATAAAATACGGTTGTTTTGTCTTGATTGAGTCAATTAGTTCTTAAAGAACTTGAGTGGGAAAACTCTTGAGGTAAAAGGCAAGAGAGTGTGAGACTATTATCGGAAAAAAAAAGTCAATTAAGAGTGAAACACGAGTGGAGTATCATTATTCGAGTGTAAACACGTAAGGGAGAGTGTGTGAGGTTTACTTTTTTGCCACTAACATTCTTTTGTGTAGCACTTGATAATGTCTCATCGAAGTAGCGCATCACCAAGGGGGAGGGCAGATAACACATCCTTTGTGTTGCAAGCCATGCAACAACAGTTTGAGTAGTTGAACTTAGTGTTGGGTGAAGTGAGGGATAGGATGGATCATCAAGAAGCAATGATTAGAAATCTACAAGGTGGGAAGGACAGGAGGCGACGTGAGCATAGAGTTGAAAATCAGAATGAGAATGAAAGAGATGGTGAGGATGAGGAAGACTTTGCATCTGATGTTGGGTCGGGTAGAAATAGAAGCATGAAAGAGGACTTGAGGAGAATCTAAGGGTTCGGGATGGTGTAGATAGAGACCTTGGTAGCATTAAAATGAAAATACCATCTTTCCAATGTAGAACTGACCCTAAGGTTTATCTAGAGTGGGAGAAAAAAATAGAGTTGGTGTTTGATTGCCATAATTACTCCGAGGAGAAGAAAGTGAAATTGGCGGTAATTGAGTTCACTGATTATGTTATTATTTGGTGGGATCAATTAGTGACCAATAGGAGGAGGAATTATGAGAGGCCTATAGAGACATGGTGAGAGTTGAAAGCTCTCATGAGGCGGAGATTTGTTCCAAGCCATTACTATAGAGACCTTTACCAGAAATTACAAAATCTTACACAGGGGTCTAAGAGTGTGGAGGTTTACCATAAGGAGATGGAGGTGACGATGATTCGGGCTAATGTAGAGGAGGATCGAGAGGCCACCATGGCTAGATTTTTGAGTGGGTTGAATAGGGACATGGCCAATGTAATTGAATTGCAGCATTATGTGGAGATAGAGGACATGGTGCACATGGCCATGAAGGTGGAGAGGCAATTAAAGAGAAAAGGGACAGCAAGGTACACTTCGGTTTCTAGCACTACTTGGAAATCAAAATGGGATAGGAATGATCCAGCTGAAGCAAAGAGAAAGACCGAACCACCTAAGGGAAAAGATGAGGGAACTAGCAACAAACCCAAGGTAGAATCCCAACCTTCACGGAATAGAGATATCAAATGTTTTAAGTGTTTGGGTTCAGGGCACAATGCTTCTCAATGTCCAAATAGGAGGGTGATGATTATGCGTGACAATGGGGAGGTGATGACTGAGAGTGAGGATGATAGTGATGAGGTGCCCGAGTTGGATGATGCTAGTGATGATGATGGAGTGGTATACCCTGTGACAGGTGAGTCTCTTGTTGACAGGCGTGCTCTTAATGCACATATTAAGGTGGATGATGCAGAACAACAGAGAGAGAACATTTTCCATACTAGATGCCATGTCAACAATAAGGTATGTAGTATGATCATTGATGGAGGGAGTTGTACTAATGTGGCTAGCACTACTTTGGTTGAAAAATTGAATTTACCAACCTTAAAACACTCTAGACCATACAAATTGCAGTGGTTGAATGATTGTGGAGAGGTTAGGGTGGATAAACAAGTGTTAGTTACTTTTTCTATTGGGAAGTATCAGGATGAGGTGCTTTGTGATGTTGTACCTATGCATGCGGGCCATATTTTGTTGGGGAGGCCGTGGCAGTATGATAGGAGAGTGACACATGATGGGTTCAAGAATATGTACAGCTTTGAAAAGGAGGGCAAAACAATTAAGCTTGCTCCTTTAACTCCAAGCCAGGTCTATGAGAACCAACTGAAATTGAAAAGTGAGGTTGCTCAAAAAAGAAAGAGTGATCAAAAGAGGAGTGAAAATTAGAGTGATAAAAAAAGAAAGAGTGAAAAAGAGATTGAGCAAAAAAGAAAGAGTGAGAGTAAAAATGAGCATAAAAGAAAGAGTGATAAAGAAAGTAAAGAGGTGGCTGAGAGTAAAGAAAAAAGAGTAGCCACGAGAGAAAAAAGAAAGAGTCTGCCGAGAGAAAAGAAAAGGCAAAAGTGAGCTTCTATGCAAGAGAGAGTGAGGTTAAGAGGGCTTTCTTCGCAGATCGCCCTATGATTTTTCTTGTCTATAAAGAGTCTTATCTTAGTCTTGATGAAACTAACCAGTCTCTTCCTAGTTTGGCTGTTTCTTTGTTGCAGGAGTTTGAGGATGTATTCCCGGAGGAGATGCCAAATGAGTTGCCACCCATTAGAGGCATTGAGCACCAGATTTATTTTGTGCCCGGGACTGCTATTCCAAACCGACCAGCCTATAGGAGTAATCCAGAGGAAACAAAGGAGCTTCAGAGGCAAGTTGAGGATTTGATGAGCAAGGGGTACGTGAGAGAGAGCATGAGCCCTTGTGCAGTACCAATGCTACTAGTGCCAAAGAAGGATGGGACGTGGAGGATGTGCATTGATTGCAGGGCGGTCAACAATATCACGGTAAAATATCGTCATCCCATTCCTAGATTGGATGATATGCTTGATGAATTGCATGGCTCATGTATTTTCAGTAAAATTGATCTTAAAAGTGGGTACCATCAAATTAGAATGAAAGAGGGTGATAAATGGAAAACTGCTTTTAAGACTAAGTATGGGCTTTATGAATGGTTGGTTATGCCATTTGGACTTACAAATGCGCCCAGTACTTTCATGAGATTAATGAACCATGTCCTACGTGCATTCATAGGCAAGTTTGTGGTTGTGTACTTTGATGATATCTTAGTGTACAACAAGAACTTAAGTGAACATATTGAGCATTTGAGATATGTGTTTGATGTATTGAGATGTGAAAAATTGTATGCTAATTTTAAGAAATGTGCCTTTTGCATGGAAAAAGTTGTTTTTCTTGGTTATGTTGTTAGTACAAAGGGTATTGAGGTAGATAGAGAGAAAGTCAAGGCAATCAAGGAGTGGCCAACGCCAAAAAGCATTACTGAGGTAAGAAGCTTTCATAGCTTAGCTAGTTTTTATCGGCGTTTTGTTAAAGACTTCAGCACCATTGCTGCACCACTCACTGAGGTAATTAAAAAGAATGTTGGGTTTCATTGGGGGGCTAATCAAGAGAATGTTTTTGCCACTATTAAAGAAAGGTTGTGCTCTGCACCTGTGTTAGCATTACCTGATTTTAACAAAACTTTTGAGATTGAATGTGATGCCTCAAGAATAGGGATTGGAGCCATTTTGATGCAAGATAGGCGGCCCATAGCCTTCTTCAGTGAAAAGTTAAGTGGGGCATCCCTGAAGTACCCTACTTATGACAAAGAACTTTACGCTCTTGTTCGTGCATTAGAGACTTGGCAGCACTACCTATGGCCAAGGGAATTTGTGATCCACACCGATCATGAATCATTGAAGCATCTCAAGGGTCAAGGCAAATTGAATAAAAGGCATGCTAGATGGATGGAATACATTGAGACATTTCCCTATGTCATCCGTTACAAGCAAGGTAAGGAGAACATTGTTGCTGATGCTCTATCCCGGAGGTATGTACTTCTTACTTCTATGAGTGCTAAAATGCTTGGGTTTGAATATGTGCAAGACATGTATGCCGATGACGCTGATTTTTCAAATGTGTATGTGGCATGTGATAAGGCGGCATTTGGTAAGTTTTACAAGCATGATGGTTATTTGTTTAAAGAAAGCAAACTTTGTCTGCCAAATTGTTCTATGCATGAGTTATTGATGCGTGAGGCACATGGTGAGGGATTAATGGGACACTTTGGTGTCAAGAAAACTTTAGACATTTTGCATGAACATTTCTTTTGGCCTAAGATGAAGAGAGATGTTAACCGTATTTGTGGAAGGTGCATTACATGTAGAAAAGCCAAATCTAAGGTTTTGCCACATGGATTGTATACACCCTTACCCGTTCCTAGTGAGCCATGGGTAGACATATCTATGGACTTTGTTTTGGGGCTGCCTAGGACCAAAAGGGGTAAAGATTCTATTTTTGTGGTTGTGGATAGATTTAGTAAGATGGCACATTTCATTCCATGCCATAAAACAGATGATGCCACAAACATAGCTGACTTGTTTTTCCGGGAGATAGTGAGACTCCATGGTGTACCTAGGAGTATTATTTCTGATAGGGATGTTAAATTCCTTTGCTACTTTTGGAAGGTGTTGTGGGGGAAATTGGGTACTAAGCTCTTATTTTCCACTACTTGTCATCCACAGACTGATGGTCAGACTGAAGTAGTTAATAGGACTTTAACTCAGCTTTTACGTACTGTTGTTCATAAGAATTTAAAAACTTGGGAGGATTGTTTGCCATTTATAGAGTTTGCATATAATAGGACGATGCATACTACTACTTCATACTCTCCTTTTGAAATTGTTTATGGATTTAATCCACTTACTCCTTTGGATTTGATGTCTTTACCTGTTGATAGCAGGAGTAGTTTGGATGGACAAAAGAAAGCGGAGTTGGTGAAGCCACTACATGAGAGGGTACGGCTTCAAATTGTCCAAAAGAATGAAAGGGTTGCTTCCCAAGCCAATAAAGGACGAATGCGTGCCATCATTGAACCAGGAGATTGGGTTTGGGTTCACATGCGCAAAGAAAGATTCCCAGCCCATAGAAGGACTAAGTTGCATCCTCGAGGAGATGGACCTTTCCAAATTCTTGAGAAAATTAATGACAACGCATATAAAGTGGATCTTCCAGGTGAGTATAAAGTTTCTGCAACTTTTAATGTTTCTGATCTTTCTCCTTTTGATGTAGGTGAATATTCGAGGTCGAATCCTTTTGAGGAGAGGGGGAATGATAGGAACCAAGGTGGGCCTACACTTAAAGATCCTTTACAAGTTCCAGATGGGCCAATTACAAGATCAAGGGCCAAGAAGATCAAGGAAGCAATGCAAGGATTGGTGCAATCCACTTGGGATGAAGCCAGCAAGAGCCCAACACTCAAGATGGGTCTGAAAGAAGAAGAACCAGTTTTGATCCACTTGATTCAAGTTGTGGAAGACATGACTTAGAGATACGGCCTATTGTTATTGGAGGCTTCCAGTTTGGTTAAATGATTTATTTTATTAGTTTAGAATAAGTGGGCTTGAAGATGCTTGGCTCACATGTCTTATTTCTTATGAACTATGTTTTTGGGAAGGCCTTGTATTTTGGCCAATGGCTTATTTGGAAAATTACTTTTTAAGAATTAGGGTTTCCATCAATTTATTGTAGGGGTTATTGTAGCCGTGCAACTGTAGCCGGCACTGTTCATCAAGGGTAATTTTGGGTAAAAGGGGCTTTATTTTGGCTAGGGTTTTGATTAGGTTTGAGTTTAAAAACTCTTTGTAGCCTCATTTGACAGATCAGACAATATTGAATTTTATTTGTGAGTTGAGTTTTCTCCTCTTGTTCTTGATTGAACTCTTGAACTTATCAAAGGTAAATCACAACATTTGTGGCGTTCCTCCTTTGTAATCTGGGTTCTTGAGACGGGTTCTTCAACGGGTCTAGATTTTAATATAATCTAGGTTCTTGAAACGGGTTCTCATTGGGTCTAGATTCTCCATCCTTGACTTGATTTTTGGCTTTCTTGGGGAGTTTTCAAATTGATTGTGGGTTCAAGGGAATTCATTCCCACAGATTCATATCAACTTTTGTTGGTCAAATATTTGTTGGGGTTATTGTGCATAATAGGAACACAATAACAGTAGGTCTCGCAAGAGCTAAAGCTCATCTCACTGATGTAGGGACCAACGTGTCACAGTGGACTTTAATTGAGTGATAGATGTATGCAAACGTTAAGTGATGAAAGCTTACATAAAGTATGTGGGGTTTTAACAAGCAACTGGACAACTTCGCTTCAGCGTTTTTTAATCTAGGGCCCATGGAAAAAAGTGCTTTGGAAAATCTGGCTACAGTTTTTACGACAAAACTGTAGTATAAATTAGTATTCAGCTGGCTAGGTTTTACAACATTATATTTGGAAAATCCATATGATTAACTATAAGGAAGGGTATAATTCTCAAATGGGGTAAACATCACAATGGCCAAAAGATCCAAGTGAAAGGCAATAAAAATAATATAACAGAAACCTTAACCTCAGAACTACTGATAACAGGTGTGAATGTAAGTTTTATAGTAAAGCATCATAGGTGTGCATGAAAGTTCGTATGTAACAAACAAAGAACAAGAGTGTGGGAAGCTATCTACTTACGAGTCTTATTTCCTCAATCAGCATAATCATTGAATAGTTGGTCTGCTCCTAATCAAACATACTTTGTTATAGGAAGGCATCAAGGTCAAGTTGATTTTCAACTTTAGCAAAGAGAATACCAACGCCTGTAGGCCCTGCACAGGGGATCAACAAATTATATATTATTTTTTTACATTGATACTTTAATCAAGGAACAACAACAATTCTTTATTATTCCAATATAGTTATCTTACAGCAGTACTACTACTGCCCTATTAAACCAGGATTTTTCTCATGCATGCAAGGAGGAAGACATATATGTACTTTGAACAGAAAGAAGTAGTAGAATTTGTACTACTAGCGTAATTTTTATGCCTCATACCTGGCAACAATGTGTGTTCCCAAAGTAATACGTACCTTTTTGCCTCTCAAAAAAAGAAACAGACATTATAATAAATACAAAACCTCCCCACTTTTTGATCCCATTTGAGCCCAACCCTAACGTGTCCTAAGAGAAAAGCCCTACATATTAGATCATGTCCAAGTCCAAGTCGACCAGGCCACACCCAATTAGTAGGCCTGCCTTCACCTAAGGTTAATTTAAATATGTTTACTTGACATCAATATTATTGGAGCAACTCACTCTCAGCACTTCACCAACCAAAATCATCAACAACATTTTAAGTTCCATGGAAAATCTCATTAAAACAGGCCACACAAAAGAGAAAAGAGAAAAAAAAGAAAAAGGTTATACTAGAGTGATCCAACGTAGGGCAAACAAAACTGCTCCTATTTTACATCCAACGGCCCAGACTCACTAGAAGCTTCAGGATCTCTGCACAATTTGTTTACTCTCTAAACCCAAAGGGCCACCGTTTCCGTGTGTGTTTTGAGGGGAGAGATAATTTGACTTTACTTAATAAAGTATATATACCTACTACTACTACTATCGCTATGACATCTACAAAGCACTCTCAACGTCTCTTATCCAAACCACCTTGCCCCCCCCTTCCCCCAATGCTAAGCCCTAGCTTCAAAGCTCACCCTCACTTCCACCGTTGCTTGGTAAGTTTCATTTCTAACATTCCTTTCCATACTCACTTCTTTTTCTTCCTGTTTGTATAAAGTGGTTTTGTTTTGCCTCCTTTGATTAACTTTTATGTTCCACATCCTTTCCTTGAATAGACAAATGATATGGGTTTTGGTTGGGCTCTGTGTTTACTGGGAAAAATGCTTATCTTTTCCTACAATTATTGATATCACTTGGTATCCGGTTGCATTTCATATTTTATCCAGTGTGCTAAATTGATATTCGATTGCCTATATCTACTGCAGTTTTTCCCCCAAAATATTGCATTCATGGTTGAGATAATTAATTGACATGACTCATTGGATTAGATTCTTAAAATACTTTTCCTGCTGTTTATCATTCCCTGCCATTTGAGTTCGTCAAAAATTGCTTCATTTTCTCGGTGAGAAAAGGAGCTGGTTCAGTATGCATTTGACTATTTCATTTGGTCAATCATGTTAATTCTTGAGAGTGATTGCCTATTGTCAGTAAATGAGTTAAGTTTTGCTGGGAACAACAATTTCAGTTCTTCAGAATGATTGCCTATTGTTAGTAAATGAGCTAATGCATAGGATTAGTTACTTTTATGCTTTGGTCTGGGCAACTACTGAGTACATCAATCAATTATCACTCACTCCTTGGATCAAGTGAGGCCACGAAATTAATTCCACACATGCATACATGACATTCATTCATCTACTGGGTGTATTTAGATGGAGAAATCAATGAGGAGATGTATATCATGTATCACAACCAATAGCAAAAATTAGCAAAATTTATAAACATAATTTCATAAAAATGATAAACATAATATCACAAACCAAACTCGACAAACCCAACTCTACAGCAACCCAACTCTACAAACCCATCCCGTACCAAAGATCACAAGAATTTCACCACAGGTCTCTAATCACGTTATAGATTTCAGATTAACTTCATGACTCTCACAATTCGTGGATGCATCAAGAGTATTGGCAATATATTGGATCTAAATATTCAATAAATCTTTTTCGGGGAAAAAAATACCTTAATGCAGGATCTAACTGTCATATTTGGCAATTCTTGCTCCCCCCACAAATCGAGCTCTGCTTTCCATCTTGCCTAATGGTGGCATGGACCCTTCCGAACCAGTCTTGGCATGACAATATTTGAAGGATAGCTGTGCCGAATAGAGTGTAATTAAGATAAAACAGCAATTTCGAGAAAACAACCCATAAACCCTAAAAAGTTTTTACAGATTGAAGACACTGGAAGAATTAACGAGATAGGGCTCGAGATTTTCTAAAGGTTACCTTATGATTTGGTTCAGCAAACGGCCTTCAGTATGATAATTGGTAGAAGGCGTCTTCGATTTGGGAAGGGAACGTCGAAAGGAAAATAACAGGGGGAGGAAGATGATCGTGGGAAGCAACGGGAGAATGGGCAGCACGGGAAACCATGAGGGGAAAAAATGAAAAAATATATGTAAGTTTTATTGCGGCGTTTCTTCAAAAATGGTCATAATAAAAGACCTTTCACGAAGAACATCGGCGATGGAAAAGATGAATTTTTGTTGTGGCGGAAAAATCGACGTAACACGTAAATATGTCATCGTGATAAACATTTTCACTGTTCACCCACGCTATTTTCATTTATGCGCGGTATTATTCAACGGCAACTTCAAATCTGTCGCAAAAAGTGACTTTTTGCATTGTTTTTTTTTTGCGAGGAATGTAAAAACACCGCTTAAAGCCGAATTCCTTATAGTGAAAACATAATGCCAGTGACTTATTTACTAAATGGTATTAAAGATTGATGTTATTTTAAATAGATGACAGGGAAGTAGTGACATTTAACTTGTGCAATGCAAATAACCAATTCAGGATTTGACATCTAGTTGCTTAAAAGATCAAAAGTAAACTATCAATTAAAGAAAGAAAAAATGCCAGACATTGATGGAGCCAAAACACCGTCACCAATATCCATGCCAGTACTTAATATATAGCACAACTAGCAGCCTTTGTCTCCTTGGAGGAAAATCTAGAGTTGTAAGCAAGCATGTCATCATATGACCTAAGGGACGCACTCAAAGGCCCCCCCCACCTTCAAGAACATTGTTGTCTAGAATATTAAAATTCATGAACTTCACTAGCAGAAGCAGCAATATGGAAGCTTTTTATTGCAATTAGTCTGACTGAATTAACAACATATAGAAAACAATGAAAAAATATACAAAAAGTTAAAAGGGACAAAACATAATGACCTAGTACTTATCACCAACAAAAAATGCTTAAAGGTCTGTTTGGGAAAACAATTGTTCTCAGATATTATCATACTATTTCACTACTATTCACTAACTATTACACTACTATTTACAAATTAATTTACTACTATTCATAGTTATTCTAAGATATTCTTAATATCCAAACGGATCCTAAATTTATGAATGGAATGAGGGTCACCTTCAAATGAAAACAAATGAAGACATTAAGTTAAATGGATAAATTAATAATAAACAAATAAAGTTAACTTATAAACATATTTCTTTTACATACTCCTTCAACTCCCAAATCAAAATTGGTATTTTTCTTAACTGATTTTGCATGCAGATTAAGGCTTCTACAGTTTATGGTGCCAATGAACTTCTAAATGGGTCCAACACACATCCCACCAGTGCTAAATGCAGACTAGGATGCAATAATGGAAAATGGGAGAGCAACACATCATGTGCAATCTCAACAATGATAGGATATGTGACAACCCAAGGAAACGTATGGATCAAGAAGTTTGTTTATGAACATTGGATCATGGAGATCACGGGTTGGGCTGGATTCTTAGGCTCAACATTCCATATTGATCATCTAGTAAGCCTAACTTCTTGGATTTATTCAATGTACTTACAATCGTATTTGACAAAAAAATTAGCACCATTGTCTTAGTTAGATTTTTTAGAGATTTTTGGTGTGATAAAGATTTTGTGATGATGTGGCACCAAGTGGCCCAATCGAGGCTTGACATGTGGCAGCCCATTTTGCCTATGGCTCCCCATTCCTCGGTAAAGAGTCTAGCGAGGATCCATGGTGCTAGGGATGCCATTTGGTCGACAATACCCTAGATGTTTTGTCTAGTCTAGGCACAAAATCATGAATCGAGTACACGATAAGTAAAAGAAGTCGATTTGGAATAAGTAAAGGATTAGTCGGAGAGTAATTACTAATTGTACCAGAGGTCTATACCATAGGAAATTGTATCCATTAATAATAATAATATCCATATTTCATGATCACTTCTTCCCAAATAATATTATACACCATCAAGTGTTCACTTCTCATGTCTAGGTATAGTGAACTGGACATGATTCGTTGCCTAACTAAAATGTACATCTACAACTCGGATAGGATCGAACCTTCTTCCTCACGAAACTCCACTAGGGGTAAATCAACATCGAGATCTACAACTCTGATAAATGAAACCTCGGGTGAGACCACCACGGTGAGACTTATAAAAAATCCCAGTAAGCCAAACACCCATGACAGTACCACCAGTGTGTAGTGCTTTGTATCAGCCCGCCAAAAATTCAGTGAATGAACTTCTTTAGACCTTAGAAACGTCATGAAATCTTGGAAAGATTTCACGAATCGAGCAACCGCTTAGCTTTTAGTCTATTAGCATAGTCGGTTACTACCCCACTATGGTGACAAAAGTGCCTTTTTAATTACTTGAGGCACTTAGGAGTTTGATTTTGAGAAACGAATTGCACCATTAGTCTCAGATGATTATTTAGGATTTTACGGTGCACTAATTATGTTTCCCGCTTTCAGGATGAAAATTGCTCAGAAATGCCTTTTCATTTATTCATGGCACTTTGGAGTCGAATTTCACGAAACTTGATATGAACCCGCGGGAATGAATTCCCTTGAACCCACAGTCAATTTGAAAACTCCCCAAAAAAGCCAAAAATCAAGTCAAGGATGGAGAACTTAGACCCGATGAGAACTCGTTTCAAGAACCTAGATTATATTAAAATCTAGACCCGTTGAAGAACACGTCTCAAGAACCCAGATTACAAAGGAGGAATGCCACAAAGGTTGTGATTTACCTTTGATAAGTTCAAAAATTCAATTAAGAACAAGAGGAGTAAAACTCAACTCACAATAAATAAATTCATCAAATTTCATAAACATCATAATTCTGATTAGAATGAGGCTACATAGAGTATTTAAAGCAAAACCTAATGAAACCCTAGCCAAAATAAACCCCCACCTTTCAAAAGTGCCCCTGGATGAATAGTGTCTCGGCTACAGTGCCGCGCTACAGTAACTCTGCTACAGTAACCCTAACCCTAGTTCAATAAAATAATAACTTTCCCAACATGCCCTTGCATAGGCCCCCTTCAATGCTTCTCATAATAAACTCAATTATTCTAAACTAATAACATAAGTTCTTTAAATGAATTAAATAAGTTGAAACCCTTCAAGAGCTCAAAGCCTTTAAGTCTTGTCGTTGCCCTTTTCCGTAGCTAATCAAATGAATTAAAACTGGATCTTCATCCTTCAAGCCCCATCTTGAATGTTGGACTCTTGCTAAACTTGTCCCAAGTGGATTGTATCAATCCTTGCATTGTCTCCTTGATTTTCTTGGCCCATCTGGAAGTTGCAAATGATCTTTAAGACTAGGCCCATCTTGGTTCCCATCATTCCCCCTCTCCTCAAAAGGATTCGACCTCGAATCTCCACCTGGATCAAAGGGAAAATGGTTAGTAACATAGAAAATAGTAGAAACAAGATAGTTACCTGGAAGATCCATTAGATATGCATTTTTATTAATTTTTTCAAGAATTTGGAAAGATCATCCAAGGTACTCCTGTCATCAATAGGTAAATGTGTTAAATCTAAAGTAGTAAATGGATTAAGTCCATAAACAATTTCAAATGGTGAAAATTTAGTTGTAGCATGAACACTCAAATAATATGTAAACTCAATGAATGATAAACAATACTCCCACAAATGTTCATGAAACACATCTAAAGTCTTCCTCGAACCAAAATGACCACTCCAATATGCAAACTCAATGAATGGCAAATGATACTCCCGGAAACGTCCATGTAACAATTCAATGAATGACAAATGATACTCCCATAAACTTTTATGAAACAAACCTAAATCTTTCCTTATACCAAAATGACCACTCCAATTATTTGTAAACTGAATGAACGGCAAGTAATACTTCCACAAATGTTTATGCAACACGTTAATGAATGACAAATGATGCTTCCACAAACGTTCAAGTAATACGTCAATGAATGGCAAATGGTACTCCCACAAACGTTCATGCAACACATCAATGAATGAAAAATGATACTTCCAGAAACGTCCATGCAACACGTCATTGAATGGCAAATGATAGTCCAAAAAATGTTCATGCAACACAGCAAAAGTCTTCCTTATACCAAGGTCACCCAACAAACAACCATGTCCATCACACACAAGCAACTTACGCATAAAACTAGTAGGCACACAAAAATCTATGCTCTCTAAACAAGTACCAATCTAGTTTATAGAAATTACCAAATGTTGCTTTCTCACATGTTTCATGCATACTAGCAAATTCATCATCATTAGCATGCAATTTCTTATCATATTCAAGTCTCAACAATTTTGCATCTAAAATGAAGATAAGTACATACCTTCTTGCTAAAGCATCAACCACAAAAGTTTCCATACCTTGTGTGTATTTGAATACATGAGGAAAGGTCTCAATACAATCCTCCCGCTTATTAGGGTGCAATGTTAGTTTTCACAATTTCTTAGGTGAATAGTAACACTCGAGATAGTGCCATGTGGCACCCGGTTCAAATGATTGTCAAATCACTATGTGGATTGTCTAAAAAAGCCTTGAGGAGTTTTAGTGGACACTTGGCAAGATCCTAACCACACTTTGTGAATAGTGTAGGACACTTGGCACAAGGAGGAACCATGAGACATAAATGTGAAGGAATAGAAGGCAAATCAAACCTTGTGATCATCCCACCTAAGTCAAACACTATTTCATCCAACCAAACACTTTGTTGCCAACCAAAAGAGAGTTTCAACTCTACTGAAACCCCAAACCATTCAGATCCAATTAAAACCCCAAGTCATTGCAGGAAACTGAAACCTTAAATGGTTTATCTAACCCTAAACCACTCAATTTTTGCTTAAGTGATTAACCACTTGATTAAATCACATCTACATGCTATTAACCACTCAAATCCATATTATTACACCCTCATTTATTCTTTTATACCTTAATAATAAACTAGTCTAAGAAAATTGGAATTGGTCTTGATTAGAATCGAAACCCAAAACCAAACCCCTTTTAAACCCTAAACTAAGGCCTATTCAGTTAGGCCCATAAAAAAACCACCACCAATGCAAAGCTTCTTGAGGAAGTTTCTCCCACCACCAAGGCAGTACTATGGCTGACATGTCAGCCCAAATAATGCATGGATGTGTGTAACGCCCGTCCTTATGGTGGGACTTTTATAAATATTTTTAGAAAGGACGACGGGAATTACCGTCCGATTTAAAACTTTTCACTTGCATACTCAGGGTGCAAGACTCCACGTTTATAAATTAAAATGTGCTTTGACAATAAAAGAGGTATACAGCGGAAAACCTAAATCTTGAAATACAAAGGCCTCTCGTACATTTAAAATTCGTGCCTAGACTTCCGTGCTCTTCCCCATGGGCCGTGTCCGTCCTGATCATGTAGTTCCTGTGAGGGGGAGGGACATGCATAAAAACTAAATTGAGTCGAAGACTCGTAAGCATTACTTCATACAGTTAAAATATAACAATGTAGGTTTTCATTCATGCATTCATCATTCGTACATACTATTACGTGCATGCATACATATCTTGCGTGCGTTCTTTTGAAAACGTCACTAGACGGGACTTTTCTTTCAAAGGACTTTCCTTTCGTGAAACGTGTCCCCCGTCAGTGTCTTCATTTCTTCAAGAGCCACTATACAGGGTTTTACTTTTAAAAGGCTTTCTTGTCGTCAAACATTTCCCCCGTCAGTGCCTTCATTTCTTAAAGAGTCCGAGCTCTTGTGCTCTTATGCATACATGCATTCGTGCATTCGTGCATACATACATTCTTTCTTATCATTTTCATAGGCCAGTACACACTGTTACGCCCCATGTGTTTGGGATTAGCGGTCTTCCTTTGGACCCGGATTCCGCCCGTGGCCACAGGTTGGAAATCCCTTTCATAGGGGACAGCACTGGGTGCACTTCCAGTACTACTTACCCGGCATTGCAATCTGCCTATTCATTGGTACCCTTTTTATTCATTAATGTGGCCGTTACGTATCTTCATACATTCATGCTTTCATTTCTTTCTTTGCTTTTCATTCATTCATTCGTTCGTTCATGTCAGCTCGAAAGAGCTGGAGCTTTCATTCGTTTCTTTATTTCATTTAACAGTCATTTCTTTTCATAAGAAAACATTTCTTTTCATGAGAAAACATCGTTTGGGGCGTAAGCCCGAAAATGGTCTTTTCGTCTTTCAGTTCATTTCAGTCCTATCCTTTCTTTAACAGTTCGTTCATGGAAAACCTCATTTAAGGACATACATGGGCTTAAACGTCAGCTTCCATGGCATCCCATAAGCGTCACCTTGAACGTCGTCAATCATGGCATCCACGAGCGTCACCTCGTGGCGCACATGAGAGTGTCGGTTCGTAGGATCCATAAAAGCATCCGTTGTCATGCCTTTCATGCATTTTCATCAGTTTATGGATTTTCTTAGAAAATACATACAATAGATACAGCGTATAGTCATCCATTCACGTGCATACAATTAATAATTTGGTTGCGTAAAAAGGGGCTGCCAAGGAGGGGCCGTACATACTTATATGTTTGAACACTTAGCATTTTCTTTCTTAAAGCGTCTTTCGTTTCTTTTCGTGAGCATCTTAAGGGAAAAGAGTTTCTTGTATGTTTGAAAACTCTAGAAGAGTATGAACATAACACTTACCTGGACTCCATGCTACTTGCATGTCATGCAGTCCATTCATGCTTGTCAGATGGAAACCTACATGCATACACATAACCTTAACGTCATTCTCTATCTAATGCATAAGCAACTTGAACTATAAATAGAACTACGCTATACTTGGAACACTCTCCTTCTACCCCATGCACTTACGTGCCCTTTACTATGTTAAAACCTTCAGGGACCCATTACGGTCACCCCATGTTCCAACTCAAGGTCTTGCCTCCAGTGCTTATTCACTAAAGTGGATCCCATGACTCACCTTAGGATTAAGACACTAAGACCTCTGTCTCATTCTTCTCATTAACCACATTCCGACGCATGACTCAGATCAACTAAGTCACGCATCCCTTCCTTGGACAGTACACTCGTCACTTCCTTCATGCATCTTAGCCCATACAAATCTTCATTCCCATCCAGACAAGCCACACGACTTTAAGCCAACTCTGAGACTTAAGCACCGTGTAACTGTGCTAATGACAGATTACCCATTACATATGGTGAATCCGTCCGGCACATGTGTCTAACCAGATTACACATGTACCTTACCCCTTATCACCTAAAATCAACATATATAATACGTTGATCACTAGCTTCGAGGGACAAGGGTCATACTCCGATACCAACCTTCTCTTAACCTGGCTAGCATGACTCCTCATGCTACCCGTCCCTTTGACAGTTCATTCCAACACTTAACACGACAAGACTCCAATCATAATCATGTCTTATGCCACGTCATACAGCTCGAGACTATTCCCAAGCTACACCGTGACCTTGTCGCGTTACCCAACACTCTGGTACATAAATTCTTAACTCATCATGAGTACAATTCCTTACGTACTCCCGACACATCATGACATCTTGTCATTCCTACACTTTAACACTTCACCCATCATAAGCATGACTGCCAATAACCACTTCACTTCGTGACGTTGCCCAGTCATGCTTCCGCTGCGCACTCTTATACTTGTTCTACTACTTCACGCCTATTCTCAGCCATAAGTCAAGTATGGTGACACTCGTCACCTTAGACTACAGGCCTCACCATAACTATTTCGGGACACTGTTCCATAGTTCTCGACACTATTCATCACACTCTATGCCTATCAGCTGCATAATCATCCTTATCACTACGACACGCCATACAATGTGTCGCTGCACTTCGTGGAGTACAACTCCGCGCATACTCCCTTCATATACGCTACAACTCATCACCATTACGGCATACGCGCCACATGGTGCATTGCTCCTCTACATGGAGTACACTCCTCGTGTATTCCCTTCACATACGCTATGCCACATCACCATTATGGCGTAAACGCCATATGGTGCATCGCCCCATCACATGGAGTACACTCCACATATACTCCATTTACAGACGCTACACCACATCATCACTATGGCATACCCACCATATGATGCGTCATTCCACTACATGGAATATACTCCGCGTATACTCCATGCACGTTACGACACATCACCACTATGGCAAACCCGCCGTATGGTGCGTCACTCCATCACATGGAGTACACTCCGCGTATACTCCATGCATGTTACGACACATCACCACTACGGCATACCCGCCGTATGGTGCGTCACTCCATCACATGGAATACACTCCGCGTATACTCCATGTACATTACGACACATCACCACTATGGCATACCCGCCGTATGGTGCATCACTAAACCACATGGAGTACACTCCATGTGTACTCCATTTACACGCACTATGCCACGAAGTACACTCTACTCATACTTATCCTGCTCCACATGCCACATGGTGCATCGCTCTGCCACTTGGAGTACATTCCACATGTACTCCCCACATACGCCACATTACCACTATGGCTTACCTGCCATATGGAGCATCGCTCCATTACACGGAGTACACTCCCCTTCATACATACTACGCCACATCACCATTATGGCACATCCGCCATACGGAGTACATTCCACATATACCCCCTTCATATATCATACCCCACACAGAGTACACTCAACATGTACTCTTCCAGTTCCACATACACTACGCCACCATTACAATACAATCCACAACACTACACAGCACACTACCCAATTACACCCAACACTTCACAGCACATTACACGGCACAATACATCTCCATCCAACACAGACAAGCCCAACACTTCATTACACAGAGTGCCCAACACTTCGTTACACGGCACCACATCACAATACCACAACTTCACAAATACCAACAGCACAGTCTACAATCTAGTCAACTAATCAATATCTAACATAAATACGAGGGATAAAGAGTTATAGCATCGACGGGATAACCCGTGCGTTGCTTATTGACCGTCACGGTCGATGATGTCGGAAGAGTCGTACATGGCGGCTAACCCACATACGAGAACCGTTTGGGCGCTTGGTTAGCTAGTTGTGGTCTTGGAATGGCTCGTGATGGCCTTGTGATGGCGGTGAATGGCGGTACACAGCATATCTAGCCATGTACAGTGGCGGTTAGTCATTCACAGTGACTGTCCATCACGTGTAGGGGTTACCCACCACATAAAATGGTGGTTTGGACCTAGGGCTTGACTAAGGGAGGTGCGGTGGATCTCGTGGTGGTGTCGAGGTGGCGCCACGGTGGCGGATCTGGCCACACGGTGGAGGAGAAGCCGTGGGAGAGTGAGAGAGAGTGTGCGTGCGTGGGTGGCAGATCGGGGCCGTGGGAGGTTTGGTTGGCTTGGTGGCGGCTTGAGGAGGCTGGAGGTAGCGGTCATCTGTCGTGGGTGGCGGTGCACGGTGTGCAACCCGTACGTGTGAAGAGAGGAAACCCGAGCGGTGGAGAGAGGCTATGGGCCTCGGGTCACGTGGAGGAGGAATGGGGAGGAAGAGGGAGGTTCATGGTGGTGCTGGGTGGCCGTGTAGGGCGGCGCACGGTGAGGAAATGGGTTAGAGACCCATTTAGGGTACTTGCCATGCAAGGAGAGGGAGGACTGCACGGTGGAGGCTGAGCTTGCTGGAGGAGGTTGGCTGGTGGTAGAGGAAGCTGCTGTGGGAGTGGTGGCGCCGGAGGACGGCTCACGGTGGCGCTACGCGCACCAAGCCCATTCGGGCTGTGCACTTCCGAGATGGAGGAAGGGAGAGCGTGAGAGGGAGAGGCCGGGCTGGTTGAGCTCGCCGGAGGGAGGGGAGGCCAATGGTGAGGGCGGTGAGAGCTGGCGACGCACGGCGGCACCAGGCTGAGGCCTTGAGCCGTTCGGCTGTGGGGATCCACGTAACGATCTAACGGTGGATCTCAAACACTGATTTGAAATGCGTAAAACATTAACTTAATTAAAAGCGTTTAGAGGAATTAAGGTAGAATATTATTTTAAACTAACTTTAGTTTATAAAATAATATTTTTCATCATTAATAAAATGATGAAATCTTATTTAATATATTTAAGAGAATAAAACCATTTAATTTAATTAAAGCCTTCAACATAATTTAAATCCCTTAATATTTTAAATAACTAGAATCATTTTAATAATTAATATTAAAATGATCTCCGACAATTATAATATTTTGGAGCTCTTCAAAATATTATAATTGTCTCATTTAAAAATAAGTTTAACTCAACGGAACTGGAAATATCTCATTAAATTATTTCCAGTACATTTAAAACACTGGACGTACTTTAGAAGTCACCTAATATCTTAAGAGACACGCCATCGTGGTTCGGCACGCATGACGAGACTCGCAGTCGCCAGAGAGAAAGGCAGACTATTGCATAATTCCGTCCTCGAAATTTGCTTACGTCAGAAAGGAGGAGTCTTACGTAATAAAGAATGAAGCTTAAATAATAATAAGAAGCGGGGTATTACAATGGGAGGCCAAAAGCCACCCAAAATCACCTCACCTCTCTCGGCTGCAGCACCCGATACCATGGGCTAATTACACCATGGTTTTACCAACTATTTTGGCTGCAAAACCCCCCATCAAGATGTAACTACCCAACCCAATAATTCTAAATTAGGAATATTGATCATTTTTATTGGGCCTAAACTATATTTAATAGGCCATATTGGATTAGCCCACGAGTGATAAATTATTGAGGTTGATTAGGAGTTTTAATTAGACTCAATAACTAGGTTAAATACCATTTATTATTTATTAAATGAGTTTGACTCCTTTTAGAATTTAAAGATTGGATATTAGAAAAGTATTTCAATTTAAACTCATCATTGATTGAAGTCCCATACATAGTCTCAGTCACTGTCAATCCTACATTGAATGAACTACTAGATCATGTTTTTAAATTCGAACTTTTTTCTTAAATGATCGTGACCGAGTTCAACTCAAACTCAAACTTTTTGGCATCCTATTCCAATAGGGATACAACTCTACAAGTCATCTTCACATTAAAACTCTTTAACCGAGTCCAACTCAAACTGGTTGTCACCCTCTCCCAAATCTCTCTATAAATATATTCATTCTGCATGTTATTTGGAAAAAAAATTATAAACCTCCAAGTCCAGAGCATGATCAATTTTGTGTTGGAAACTTTAGGAAACAACACTACAAGGTAAGTAGCTTGATCATAAATTAGGATTAGCATAAGTTAGATAGTTATATATATACTATTATTAAAAATAGTTCTTTGGAAGTCAATGTTTACGTACCACGCATGTCATGATATTTGTAAGCACATTCATTATATTTCATTCCACATATTATAGTTATGTATGTATCATGTATCTCATGCAACTCACGTTGCATAACACACGTAAGCTTTCATAAGATCAAGTGTAAGATAAGCTCAGCGTAGTTAATAAGATGGCCATTAGATGCATGGTACCTAAGTGTGGTCCACCATAGTATGCTAGAATACTATTAGCAGCTCCCCTTTTGGCTGTAGTATGTAGGGCCGGTGCACAACCTTGCACACATGGTTAAGTGTGTGGCCTAGTAATTTAAGTATGATAAGTCAAATAATTCAAGACAAGTCATGCATGACATAAGCATACATATGAATGATCATGAGTTTTAAGTTCTCAGCATGAAATATTTTATGGAAAATCTTATTTTAAGTATGTTTATGTTATGATGAGTTTTCTTACTAAATCATCAACTCATTTTAGTTTATTTGTTTATGTTTTTAAACCACCTAGATCAAAATACATATGAAGGTAGAGCTGCAGGACGGGACTTAGTCCAGGGAGGCATAATAGTGGCCTAGATCATGTACAACGAATTTAAGTTATGATTTTTATGGCACGGGCTTTTAGAAATTTCAATAAATACTTCTGGTTACTCTCTTTTATGAACTCAATATTTTAATAAAGAATTATTTTATTTATAGAATATTTGTACTTGGCTCTTCTTTAAGAAGAAATATTCTTAAGTCAAGTTCAGTAGTTACACTCTAGCTCCCGAGAACTTCTAAAAGTGACTTTATTTTTAACTATGGGGAGCGGGGTGTTACAATTGGTATCAGAGACCAGGTCGAAGATTTTGTAGACTATTCTTAAAAAAAAGGTATTTTACAAGGATAAAGGAATTTTGAAAGTTGAAAGTGACAAAAAAATCTAGGCCATGGTCTCCTCAAGGCATGTCCTTATTTGTAGTAAGTATTTTTAACTATTACGATTTGTTATGTTAATGAAAATCAAGAATGATAAATTTTAGATACATGCATGTCAAAATGTACCTACCACCTGAAAGGGTTTTAGAGCACAAGGTAGGAAAGTTTCTAAAGATGAGGTTAGGAACCTTTGGTTTTAAGACTGATGACGCTTCTTGTTCACGAGGAAATAATGTTATATTTTGTAGAGTTTTATTTGAAGAAATTATGAATGAATTTATTGGGTTTTGAAGTATGACATAGATTTATGTATGGTGTATGGTATTTCATGATGATTGGTGGTACTCTTATGTTCTATAGGTAACGCGATTCTATCGTCAACTATGAGTTGTAAGATTTAGGACTCGAACTTTGGAGAATCTTAGGTCACAGTTTATTAAGATTATTATTTTAGGTGGAGAATTTTATTATTATTATTTCATGTGGAGAGTTGTATTTCTGTAGAGATCATTAGTTACTATTGTATGTGGAGTTAAGATAATTGTTGGGTGAATTTTTATTAGGCTTTTAAATCAACCTCATTGTTAAGGTTGATATTTGTTTAGGCTTGAATTGAATTTGGAGTGTATGATGGTTGACACGTTGCGTGCTAATGTGTACGCCTAAAGGTTTAGTAAAACATTGAACCAAAATATGAGACGATAAGAATTTTTTTGAATATTAGGTTCGACTAAATGATTGAGGATTAAAGAGACATGAAAAGCATGTGGCGGATAAATATGTAAGTTATTTAAGGTATAAAAACTTCCACGTACGGAATTTTTACGAGGGGAGTTTGTAACGACCCAATCCAATAATTCCAAGTTTGGAATATTGATAATTTTTATTGAGCCTAAATTATATATTTAATGGGCCATATTGAATAAGTTCACGAGCAATAAATTATTGAGATTGATTAGGAGTTTTAACTAGGCTCAATAACTAAGTTAAAAAAAAAAACCATAAACCTCCTAGTCCAGCAGCATGATTGATTTTGTGTCAAAAATTTTAAGAAGCAACACTACAAGGTAAGTAGCTTGATCATAAATTAAGATAAGCATACGTTAGATAGTTATATATATTATTATTAAAGCCAGTTCTTTGGAAGTTAGTGCTTATGTACCATGCATGTCATTCATCATGTTTTATTCCACATATTATAGTTATGTATGTATCATGCATCTCATGCATTTTATGTTGAATACAACACGTAAGTTTTCATAAAATCAAGTGTAAGATAAACTCAGTGCAGTTAATAAGATGGCCATTAGATGTATAATACAATTGCGATTTATGGGTGGATGTGCAAGCCACGGACCTAAATACTATGCTAGAATATTATTAGCAGCTCCCCTTGCGGTCGTAGGATGTGCGGTTTGTGCACAACCACATAGGGTTATATGTGTGGCCCAGTAAAATAAGTATGATAAGTTAGATAATTCAAGACAAGTCATGCATGACATAAGCATACGCGGTATGAATGGTCATGATTTTAAGTTCTTAGCATGAAATATTGTATGAAAAACCTTATTTTAAGTATTTTACATTATGATGTCATTGACTCCTTTTAGATTATTTTTTAAGTTTTTAAACCATCCTAGATCAGAATATTTATGAAGGTAAAGCTGCAGGACGGGACTTAGTCCAGGGAGGCATGATAGTGGCCTAGATAATGTACAAAAATTTTAAGTTATGATTTTTATGGCACATGATTTTAGAAATTTTAATAAATGCTTCGTTGCACGCTCTTTTATGACTTTTGTATTGTAATAAAAAACTATTTTATTTATAGAATTTTTTTACTTCGCGCTTCTTTAAGAAGAAATATTTTTGAAGTCAAGTTCAGTAGTAGCATTTGGCTCTCGAGAGTTTCTAAAAGTGACTTTATTTTTAACTGTGGGGAGTGGGGTGTTACACAACAGGTCACTCAATTATCCTTCATCATCCCTCTCTTCCTGTGAAGGACTTCCCTTTTACTTCTCTCACCCTTTGGCTGGTTTGCATTCATTTATTTGGAGAAAACTCGAATCAGAGTTTTAGATAGTTGTTTTGGTAGTTCTTGCATTGTTTTTTCCAACACCTTTTTAGTCGATTCTCATGAAACTTTCTTTATATGATTTGTTTCTATTTGAGTCTAGTTTCCATTGATATAGGTTTTATAAACTTTAGTGGAATATTGATTGGTGAAAATATATACAAAGGTCATGTTGGGGGACAGTTTGGATGATGATATGGAATCTTGACGTTTTGATGAAGTTTTTGTTAATGTTAGGGGTATATATTGATATCATGAAATGCTAACACATTTGTATACATGTTATGAGTTGTTCCAAGCATGTTAGCATTTTATTAAAGAGCTATACATATTTTCTTTGAGGTTGACAGTGGAACACACAAAACAATTTATGTTCTGAGGTTGTGATGTTTGTTGATTCTAAAACCTAATCCAATGGCAATGAAACTCATATATGTTGTTCTTAAGACTTTCATTTATGTGTAAAGAGTTTTTTTTTTTAAAGATATTTGGTTTAATCATGAAGGAATAATTTCTATGTAAAGGTTAGGACACAAACTTGAGGTTCACAGGTTTGCCTTGTGTTTTTATGAACTTTTATGTTGCATGTCTTGGCGCTTCAATTTCCATCAAATCTCAAGTGGTGGTTGGGGGCATCAAATTTTCTTTGAGTTAAAGGGTTGAATCTTGGTGATGATGGGGTATGATGATTTCAGCTAGTATGTGTTGTTTGTGTTGGAGTTTTGTCTTGAAATGCCATATAGTTTTAGGCTCTACTTGGTGTTTTCAGGTTTAACGAAATTAGTGACTTGTATGGTGCACCAGGCTTGAGTTTTTAAAACAAGAGCATTTACCCAAAAGTTACATGAACCTATTTAGGGTTGGAGGAGTCGAAATACTAGTGTGAGTTTCTCTTGAAGAGTTCATTTATTTTGAATTCAAGAGTATGGTTTGGTCAATGGATCTTGAAAATCCTTGGTAATGGGAGTTAGATATATGTATTGAGTTTTGTTTTTGAGCCATGAAACTAGGGTTTAAGTTGAGTTTTTAATGACTACTTATGAACACATGATTTTGGTACAAGCTTTGACGTTCTTGCCTAGATACTTGTTTCAATCTTGAAGTTGGTTATGATATGATTAAAATGGTGCTAAGACCTAGCTAAGGCTTGACTATGATGATCATGGGGTGTGATTTCAACAAAATTCGAATGCTACATAAGGATTTAGTCTAGTTATTCTAGAACAAAGAACAAGCATATTTCAGTTTTATGGTTTTTTGTGTGATCCGGATTCTATCTCTTTTATATCATGAATTTGTTTCTTAGGATTGTGTAATACCATCTAGAAATGAGTGCTTAATATGATAGAAGTTAGTATGTGCAATTCATTGAACTTCTTAGCATTCATTTGCAAGAGAAAAGCTAAGAACACCATACTAGATTTCGGGTTGCAAGGTTAGTGTTGTGTTTGTATTTATTTGTTCATATGACGAAAATATGGTCATGAAGGATATAAATCTAATGACCTAACATGTTACTAAGCTCAGGGTTGAAAGGTGATTTAAGTGCTAACTTCAGAAGAAGTCTTTAATGGTATGCAAGTAGGAACAAAAATCACAATGACTGGAATTTAAGGTTTTAGGGGTCTCGGCCTTCATGGGTTTCTCATAGTAGATACTTGATTTACAAATTTCTAAGGTCAAAAATGGATATAGAATAGAAAATACATGAGGTTAGTAAAGTTTTGTGAAACTTAGGGTCGATTTCAAATACTGAAAGTTTAGGGGCTTATTTGCAAATTCTAAACAATTAAGGGGCAATTTTACAAATAGTGCTCTAGGAGTATTAGATTCTGACTTTTATTGGTTAATGAGATTTCCTAGCCTTAGTATATCCCTCATTTTAGCACACTCAATTTTTAAACGCAAGGATTTATACAAGTTCTTCTAACTTTCTCTCGGTATATGATAGTATGCTAGATAGTAAATTCAATGCAAGTGAATTATGTTTTATCTAAATTCTTATTATATTTACAATGATTATGTTATGCCATGATGTTATTTTTCACAAGCACGAATATTTGTCACATAGCATGAACATATGTCATGAAACATACAAGTTTGTCATGAAATTTAAGTCAAGCATGAAAAGTTAAGTTTTATCATGACCCTAAATATTATTCTAGTGGAACTCTCATATACACTTTGGAGTGAATAAAATGGAGTGGAACCCTTTGAATTGACAAAAAATCATCAACGGGTTTTGAATGGGATCAAAAGACCACCACAACGAAGTCAAAATGCACCTAACACTAGTGGGTTTCTCTAATGACTCATGGTAATAGAAATACCATGAGGTAAGACTCTAATGATGCGCTGTGACACCCTCAGACCCTGCTTAGGATTTGAAAGAAGCATTGGGACATGCAATACAAGGAGGCTACATACTCCACGTTTGTGACCGAATATACAATGCACCTAATATATTTCTAGTAGTATACAATAATCGCAATGGAAATAGTCTTAATGCAATGGATATTTGAGCCTCCACAATTTCAGGTAAGAGATAAAGTCAAGAAGGGACTCAGACTCCAAAGAAGAAGGGACACAGACTCCTAATAAGAGATAGGCTTAGACTCCTAAAAGGAAAATGTTTCATAAGGTAAATTGGACTCTATCATTCCAAAGAAATAACTTCTATAAATAGCCTACAGGAGGTAACAAATTCTGAACTTAATTTACTTGCTACTTTATACACTTACTCTCATATTACTATACTGATTTTGGCATCGGAGACTCCATAGGGCAACCTGTGCCGCGCCTTTATTCGTTGTAAGTCATCCGTGTGGTTGGTGTGTGAAACACGTCCTTAACAAGTGGCGCTGTCTGTGGGATCCATTTATTATCTACACCGGAATCGAGAGAAGGATGACTCCTTAGCTCACGAGTTCTTCTCCAGAATATAAGATAAGTCCCTCCACCTTGCATTTATTATTTTATTTAGAAAGTACTGTTAAAACATATCAGATATATAATATATGTTTATCTGATAGAGCAGATCAGGTAAAAGATCATTAATTTCTTCTAACTTGAACAGGAAAAAAAACAAGATCTTATTTGGGTAGTTATACATACACAGTAGTGAAGAGTAGTAGTACTTAAGATCTTACGTAATTTTGATTAGCCAAATTACAACGTATATCGTCATCTTTGGCCACAAATAACCAAAAAAGTAGATGCAAAAACAGATCTGATCAAGGCACCAAACTCATGAGCAATGCCTGACTTTTGTCAAGTAATTTGCATGCTAACGATGAGGTGTATGATAATTAATTCTCCACCCATTTATAGTTTCGAAGGGCTGGTCCCATGTACATATGTATGTATGTGTGTGAGTCATTATATATATATATATATATATATATATATAAGTATTTAGAGGATCCATGTGGTGTTTTGAACTGATACTAACCCGTGGGGAAATGTGTTAAAGTGCTAGGCCATTGCAAGATCTTATTGGGCTTGAGCTTATTGTTAATTACTTCTTTTTGCATATATAAATATTGATGAAATTTTCCTTGGTGTGGTTGTCAAGAACACACACCACACAAAGTGTCTCTCACCATACACAGTATTTTCCATGCCATACACATGAATTTTATTCAGCGACACAGTGAAAAGAGAAAGCACTCGATAGCGAACAACTTCAATCAAGTAATAGTTGGATGCAACAACCAAATTACTCATATTTGTCTCTTTCAAATTTGTTATTTTATTTTTACTAACAAATTGATTTTTGGAAGATTTTTCCCACAAAACTCCTTAAGGTTCCACGAAGACTTAGTGTCTATACGTCTCAGGAATATACTTTGTTGGAAATTACCTATGTGGCGTGAAACATCGGCTGCCTCTCTTTTCAAGCGTTGTTCACCATCTTAAATTGTTGTCATCAGGATAGACTGTTCAGTATTTTGGGCATCCCATCATTGCCAAAGCATGGTGGCCTACGAACGTCGCCCATGTGTCACCAGCCTTCACCACTCAAGAGAGATGGACCAGGTTTTCAATCTTCAAACTTGTGATTTGGATTATTTAACCTAACATGTTTGTTTTTATTGGTACAATCGATCTCTAGCTCCCACCACAGATTTGCAATCGCGCTTTGTCTCCCACCTCAAAGGGTTATGCGGTCGAGGCAAGCTCCTGCTACACCCATCTCCAGAGTTACGCGGTTAAGGGCATCTCCTGCTACACTCGCATCGCCAGGGTTACGCAGTCAAGGCATTCTCCCGCTAGCCTAATAATTAAAGGTTAAAATGGTCGAGGGATCTCATGTTAACACCTTCTCGCCAAAAGTGACGTGGTCAAGGTGATCTCCCACCAGCCTCATATTTACGAGGCAAAACGGTCGAGGTGATCTCACGTTAACTCCTTCTCGCCAAAGGTGACGTAGACGAGGTGATCTCCCACTAGCCTCATATTTACAGGGTAAAATGGTCGAGGTGATCTCTCGTTAACTCATTCTCGCCAAAGGTGACGTGGTCGAGATGATCTCCCACTAGCCTCATATTTACAAGGTAAAACGATCGAGGTGATCTCCCGTTAACTCCTTCTCGCCAAAGGTGACGTGGTCGTGGTGATCTCCCAATAGCCTCATATTTGTAAGGTAAAACGGTTGAAGTGATCTCCTGTTAACTCCTTCTCGCGAAATGTTACGTGGTCGAGGAATCTCCCACTAGCCTCAAATTTAAAGGTAAAACGGTCGAGGTGATCTCCTGTTAACACCTACATCTGAGTGTCTCCACTTGCTACAACCGCCACCAGCGGGTTACCTTCGAGAACGAGCTTCCAAGCTCTATAACCACCTTGCGCGGGTGTCCTTCGGGAATGAGTTGACGGGCTCAGCGACTGCGTAAGATGGATCTGAGGGGGTCGACAGGCACCCTAACCACTTAAGCTCGGGTTACTACAAACAAACTCTTACATGCACATCAAAACGGAAAAACACCAACAAAAAATACAGCACGGGGCAAAATCCATTGATGTCACCAAAAATGATCACCGAGCACGGAAATATATGCACTTTACTAATGATAAACATTCACATACAATCACTATGCAAGTGTTCTTACAAACAAACTTCACAAAGGCCCATCCTCGAAAGGCCATTACTACAAATTTTACAATTTCTTCTTGAGGACCACTCATGGAGATCTCCATTGCATAATAGTGAAAAACTACGAACCAGCTACCGGAATTTCTTTTTCTGCAGGTTACCTTCATCACGGTTGACTTGAACCCTTTGGAAACCTATCACTAAGGGAAGAGATAAAGCCAAGAGATAAGACAGGAAATAGATAAGGCAAAGAAGTTGGCTCAGACTCCTAAAAGGAAAAGGCTTCACAAGACTTAGACTCCTAAAAGGAAAATGCTTCACAAGACTTAGACTCCTAAAAGAAAAAAACTTCACAAAGTAAATTGAGCTCTATCACTGTAATACCCGAATCCTACTGCATAAGTCTTTACGTCAATTATTAATATTATTTTTAAGTTAAATATTTTGAAACAAAGAATTTCATTTTTTTTATAAATTATTTTAAGATGGGTGTGTCTTATATTTTTAAAGTGGGTTATTTTCATGAGTCCCTCACTTTTGTCTAATTAAAATATGGCTCCAAACCCTCTCAACCATAGGATGGGTTGGTGGGAGAAAATATCTCCCAAGGTTTAATCTTCACCGTCCAGTCCTTGGCTTATGAGAGAAGCCAATTGACTTTCTCATTCCTCTCTTCACCGTCGGCTTCCTCAAGAAGCTAAGTGGATTTCCTCATTCTTCTCCTATACGCTGGCTTCAAGAGACAAGAGAATCAAAATTCTCTCATTTTCCCTTACCCCATCGACGGCCTCCAAGACAAAAGCAGTAAATTCTTCTTCACCTTTCTTCATCCATCGACTCCAAGGCACCCGAAGAGAGAAACTCCTCGAGCTTCCTTCACACGAGAAACCCTTCAGTTTTCCCCAAGCCGTGCGATCCCTTACTCTCCTCAAGCCGCTCCTTTCACTTCCAACACCTAAGGTTTTCACCTAAAGTCTTCAAGGGAAAACTCACCATGTAAGTGGATTTCTATGGCCCCAATTACTGGTTTCGAAATCTTAGATCCATGGTTTAATTTAGGGTTTGTTTTAAGAATTTTTCTGTCTTTCCAACCTTAAACTTTTTGGATTCTTATTCCTTTTCCGTGGTTGTGCATTTCTGTGACTTCAAGAGGGACTCAAACAGGTATTACACCTTCCACAGGATTTTATTGTGTTTTGGGTTTTGAAATCTTTTTGTGAGCCGACTTTGTGTGGTAATTTCTTGAGACATTTCTCTAATTGTTTTCTCACTTAGCTGCTAGTAAATGAAAAACCCAAATTTTCTGGGTTAGAACCGAGCACCTTGAGTTTTGTCTTGCCGTGGGTCATGCCCTGTTTTAGTGATTTCGAGTTGTGTGTATGTATATGCTTTGTTTTTGGTCCTAAGCAGTGTAAGTGTTCTGTTTCATGAGTCTAGTTGTGTGTGTGTGTTCTGTCTCATAGATCTAGCTATGCTCGTGTGTGTGTGTGTCTATACTCTATTGTATAGATCCAGCTGTGTGAGTGCTCTGTTTTAAAAGCTTAGCAGTGTGCGCTCGTGCTTGTCTCTTGGATCTAGTTGTGTGTGTGTGTATGCTCTGTTTTTGGTTCTAAGCCGTGTGTGTATGTCCTGTCTTGATGTGAATAACAACCAAGGCAGAATGTTATAGTCCCTGTTCTTAGGTTTTCTTGAGTCTAAATCATGTTTTGCTTTGTTAAACTTATGTTTTTAATTGTTAAAATTATAGAGTTAAGGTTATGATTTTCAAACATGTTTCCTCAAGTTATGGCCTAAGTAAGCCATTAAAAATTTTAAGCCTAAGTTAGTAAGCTTACTTAGAAACCCTTAAGTTACCAAGATTGTATTTTTATTAGTATTTGTTTTAGAAAAATATGTGAGGTTCTTGAATAATTGAAGGAAGATACTAAGGGTTGTTTTATGCCTTGCAATAGTTTAATGTGTAAAGAAGACGCCTTAATTCCATTTCTTGGAATTTAAGGGAGCACGTATGGGTATTGGGTAGTAAAGTCCTTAGAAAAATGAATTTTAATATGTTTTTCCTTTTATTGAATAGGAGTGTAATTGCAAGATTTAAAGACTCTACTTATAAAGTCTCGAGGTAAGTAGCTATGAACATGCTCCTTATACACAAAGCTCTTTTATGAAAGAACATCTCTTTCTCTTTGCACATATTCTCTTACAAAAGGATAAATGTATATATTATGTACAAGCCTTCCTTGGTAGCCCCTGTTAAGTATCTCCTATTGATTACAATTGTGTGTATGTAAGGTAATGCATCATGAATCTTTATGCATGCTCTCTTTAAATATCTATGTCTTACTTATATGTAACATGACATGAAACACTTTTTTTTAAGTAAAAAGCATTTGCATTGGACTAAAGGAAGATAATGAAAATGTTTAACTAAAAAGAAATAAAAGAGAAGAATTTAAAAGCATGAACGTACATAATGGCCATATGAATGAAAGGGTACTGGTATGTTTAGGAGGGAGGGGCTGATGTTTAGGGTTCCCAGTTGGTTGGACTTTTGAGGACTATTGTTATGTTTTCTTTATGTTTTTATGAGGGGTCCCATGTCGGGACATTTTGTTAGTTTGACTTTGATACATTATGCCTTTGGGTAACAGTGTAAATGCTATGGTGGGGTGATGGTAACCCCACATAAGAAGGGTAAATGCCTTTTTATATGTATTATGGGGACTGAGTGCTCTTAATTAGAACTACTATATTTTGTTGAATAGATGGACTCTGAGAGTCGTTTATTTAGAATCTTGAATGGACCGTTTATCAGGTACTTACTTTTAAAGTAGAAACGTAGTGTACATGCATGACATGTTCATGTCCATTTAAAAAAAAATGCATAGCGAAAATAGTACTATTAATAACAAGGTAAAAGAAAAAGTCAATTGCTGTGACCACGTCTCGGTTGTAAGAATAGAACTGTGGTTTTTGGGAAGGCCTTGTATTTTGGCCAAAAGCTTATTTGGAAAGTTACTTTTTAGAAATTAGGGTTTCATCAATTTATTGTAGGGGTTACTGTAGCCGCGCGTACTGTAGCCAGCACTGTTCATCAAGGGTAATTTTGGGTAAAAGGGGCTTTATTTTGGCTAGGGTTTTTATTAGGTTTGGGTTTAAAAACTCTTTGTAGTCTCATTTGATTGTGGGTTCAAGGGAATTCATTCCCACGGGTTCATATCATTTGGTATTCAGAGCAAGGTTTCCAATCAGGTCTGATTCAATCTTTTATTTCTTGCATATTTAATTCTAGGGCTTCATTGTTCTAGGATTGATTACAAAAAAAAAAAAAATAGTTGTGGCTAGCAGATTTCTTCACTATTGTTAGGGTTGCTGAAATTCATTGTTCTAGGGTTTGTGTTGGCTGAAATCTCTTGTTCTAAGGGCTGTCGTATATCACTTGCCCTAGGGTGTTTGAGTTATTGTTAGGGTTTTCTCAACTGCTTATTCTTTTGATTGTGATCAAATCAGTTGGTGAAAGGAAAAGAAAAGAAAAAAAAAGAAAAAAGAGGAAAAGAAAAAAAAATCGTAAAAAAAAAAAAAAAATCCCAAGATCTTTTGTTCAGACTTATCATCAAAAGGGGTGATTCTAGTTGGTATCTTGTCTTATAGTTACTGTTTCATTCATATAATTTCCTTGATTCACGTGCCATTTTTTTTCTTGTAGAGATAGAGGACATGATGCACTTGGCTATGAAGGTGGAGAGGCAATTAAAGAGAAAAGGGACAGCAAGGTACCCTTCAGTTTCTAGCATTACTTGGAAATCAAAATGGAATAGGAATGATCCTGCTGAAGCAAAGAGAAAGACCGAACCACCTAAGGGAAAAGATGAGGGAACTAGCAACAAATCCAAGATAGAATCCCAACCTTCACGGAATAGAGATATCAAATGTTTTAAGTGTTTGGGTTCAGGGCACATTACTTCTCAATGTCCAAATAGGAGGGTGATGATTATGCGTGACAATGGGGAGGTGATGACTGAGAGTGAGGATGATAGTGATGAGGTGCCCGAGTTGGATGATGCTAGTGATGATGATGGAGTGGTATACCCTGTGACAGGTGAGTCTCTTGTTGCCAGGCGTGCTCTTAATGCACACATTAAGGTGGATGATGCAGAGCAACAGAGAGAGAACATTTTCCATACTAGATGCCATGTCAACAATAAGGTATGTAGTATGATCATTGATGGAGGGAGTTGTACTAATGTGGCTAGCAGTACTTTGGTTGAGAAATTGAATTTACCAACCTTAAAACACTCTAGACCATACAAATTGCAGTGGTTGAATGATTGTGGAGAGGTTAGGGTGGATAAACAAGTGTTAGTTACTTTTTCTATTGGGAAGTATCAGGATGAGGTTGATATGTACCCGTGGGAAAGAATTCCCTTGAACCCACAATCAATTTGAAAACTCCCAAAGAAAGCCAAAAATCAAGTTAAGGATGGAGAATCTAGACCCAATGAGAATCCGTTTCAAAAACCTAGATTATATTAAAATCTAGACCCGTTGTGATATGAACCCGTGGGAATGAATTCCCTTGAACCCACAATCAATTTGAAAACTCCCCAAGAAAGTCAAAAATCAAGTCAAGGATGGAGAATCTAGACCCAATGAGAACCCGTTTCAAGAACCTAGATTATATTAAAATCTAGACCCGTTGAAGAACCCAGATTACAAAAGAGGAACGACACAAAGCTTGTGATTTACCTTTGATAAGTTCAAGAGTTCAATCAAGAACAAGAGGAGAAAGCTCAACTCACAAATAAAATTCAATATTGTCTAATCTGTCAAATGAGGCTACAAAGAGTTTTTAAACCCAAACCTAATCAAAACTCTAGCAAAAATAAAGCCCATTTTACCCAAAATTACCCTTGATGAACAGTGCCGGCTACAGTACGCGCGGCTACAGTAACCCCAACAATAAATTGATGAAACCCTAATTCTTAAAAAGTAACTTTCCCAATAAGCCCTTGGCCAAAATACATGGCCTTCCCAAAAACATAGTTCATAAGAAATAAGACATGTGAGCCAAGCATCTTCAAGCCCACTTATTCTAAACTAATAAAATAAATCATTTAACCAAACTGGAAGCCTCCAATAACAATAGGCCGTATCTCTAAGTCATGTCTTCCACAGCTTGAATCAAGTGGATCAAAACTGGTTCTTCTTCTTTCAGACCCATCTTGAGTGTTGGGCTCTTGCTGGCTTCATCCCAAGTGGATTGCAACAATCCTTGCATTGCTTCCTTGATCTTCTTGGCCCTTGATCTTGTAATTGGCCCATCTGGAACTTGCAAAGGATCTTTAAGTGTAGGCCCACCTTGGTTCCTATCATTCCCCCTCTCCTCAAAAGGATTCGACCTCGAATCTTCACCTACATCAAAAGGAGAAAGATCAGAAACATTAAAAGTTGCAGAAACTTTATACTCACCTGGAAGATCCACTTGATATGCGTTGTCATTAATTTTCTCAAGAATTTGGAAAGGTCCATCTCCTCGAGGATGCAACTTAGTCCTTCTATGGGCTGGGAATCTTTCTTTGCGCATGTGAACCCAAACCCAATCTCCTGGTTCAAAGATGACACGCCTTCGTCCTTTATTGGCTTGGGAAGCAACCCTTTCATTCTTTTGGGCAATTTGAAGTCGTACCTTCTCATGAAGTGACTTCACCAACTCCGCTTTCTTTTGTCCATCCAAACTACTCCTGCCATCAACAGGTAAAGGCATCAAATCAAAAGGAGTAAGTGGATTAAATCCATAAACAATTTCAAAAGGAGAGTATGAAGTAGTAGTATGCATCGTCCTATTATATGCAAACTCTATAAATGGCAAACAATCCTCCCAAGTTTTTAAATTCTTATGAACAACAGTGCGTAAAAGCTGAGTTAAAGTCCTATTAACTACTTCAGTCTGACCATCAGTCTGTGGATGACAAGTAGTGGAAAATAAGAGCTTAGTACCCAATTTCCCCCACAACACCTTCCAAAAGTAGCTAAGGAATTTAACATCCCTATCAGAAACAATACTCCTAGGTACACCATGAATTCGCACTATCTCCCGGAAAAAAAAGTCAGCTATGTTTGTGGCATCATCTGTTTTATGGCATGGAATGAAATGTGCCATGTAATGCACCTTAGATTTGGCTTTTCTACATGTAATGCACCTTCCACAGATACGATTAACATCTCTCTTCATCTTAGGCCAAAAGAAATGTTCATGCAAAATGTCTAAAGTTTTCTTAAAACCAAAGTGTCCCATTAATCCCCCACCATGTACCTCACGCACCAATAACTCACGCATAGAACAATTTGGCAGACAAAGTTCGCTTTCTTTAAACAAATAACCATCATGCTTGTAAAACTTACCAAATGCCGCCTTATCACATGCCACATACACATTTGAAAAATCAGCGTCATCGGCATACATGTCTTTCACATATTCAAACCCAAGCATTTTAGCACTCATAGAAGTAAGAAGTACATACCTCTGGGATAAAGCATCAGCAACAACGTTCTCCTTACCTTGCTTGTAACGGATGACATAGGGAAAGGTCTCAATGTATTCCATCCATCTAGCATGCCTTTTATTCAACTTACCTTGACCCTTGAGATGCTTCAATGATTCATGATCGGTGTGGATCACAAATTCCCTTGGCCATAGGTAGTGCTGCCAAGTCTTTAATGCACGAACAAGAGCATAAAGCTCTTTGTCATAAGTACGGTACTTCAGGGATGCCCCACTTAACTTTTCACTGAAGAAGGCTATGGGCCGCCTATCTTGCATCAAAACGGCTCCAATCCCTATTCCTGAGGCATCACATTCAATCTCAAAAGTTTTGTTAAAATCAGGTAATGCTAACACAGGTGCAGAACACAATCTTTCTTTAATAGTGGCAAAAGCATTCTCTTGATTAGCCCCCCCAATGAAACCCAACATTCTTTTTAATTACCTCAGTGAGTGGTGCAGCAATGGTGCTGAAGTCTTTAACAAAACGCCGATAAAAACTAGCTAAGCCATGAAAGCTTCTTACCTCAGTGATGCTTTTTGGCGTTGGCCACTCCTTGAATGCCTTGACTTTCTCTTCATCCACCTCAATACCCTTTGTACTAACAACATAACCAAGAAAACAACTTTTTCCATGCAAAAGGCACATTTCTTAAAATTAGCATACAACTTTTCACATCTCAACACATCAAACACATATCTCAAATGTTCAATATGTTCACTTAAGTTCTTGCTGTACACTAAGATATCATCAAAGTACACAACCACAAACTTGCCTATGAATGCACGTAGGACATGGTTCATTAATCTCATGAAAGTACTGGGCGCATTTGTAAGTCCAAATGGCATAACCAACCATTCATAAAGCCCATACTTAGTCTTAAAAGCAGTTTTCCATTCATCACCCTCTTTCATTATAATTTGATGGTACCCACTTTTAAGATCAATTTTACTGAAAAAACATGAGCCATGCAATTCATCAAGCATATCATCTAATCTAGGAATGGGATGGCGATATTTTACCGTGATATTGTTGACCACCCTGCAATCAATGCACATCCTCCACGTCCCATCCTTCTTTGGCACTAGTAGCACTGATACTGCACAAGGGCTCATGCTCTCTCTCACGTACCCCTTGCTCATCAAATCCTCAACTTGCCTCTGAAGCTCATTTGTCTCCTCTGGATTACTCCTATAGGCTGGTCGGTTTGGAATAGCAGCCCCGGGCACAAAATCAATCTTGCGCTCAATGCCTCTAATGGGTGGCAACTCATTTGGCATCTCCTCCGGGAATACATCCTCAAACTCCTGTAACAAAGAAACAAACAAACTAGGAAGAGACTGGTTAGTTTCATCAAGACTAAGATAAGACTCTTTATAGACAAGAAAAGTCATAGGGCGATCTGCGAAGAAAGCCCTCTTAACCTCACTCTCTCTTGCATAGAAACTCACTTTTGCCTTTTCTTTACTCTCAGCCACCTCTCTACTTTCTTTTTCACTCTTTCTTTTATGCTCATTTTCACTCTCACTCTTTCTTTTTTGCTCAATCTCTTTTTCACTCTTTCTTTTTTGATTATTCTCATTTTCACTCTTTCTCTTTTGATCACTCTCATTTTCACTCTTTCTTTTTTGAACAACCTCACTTTTCAATTTCAGTTGGTCCTCATAGACCTGGCTTGGAGTTAAAGGAGCAAGCTTAATTGTTTTGCCCTCCTTTTCAAAGCTGTACATGTTCTTGAACCATCATGTGTCACTCTCCTATCATACTGCCACGGCCTCCCCAACAAAATATGGCCCGCATGCATAGGCACAACATCACAAAACACCTCATCCTAATACTTCCCAATAGAAAAAAGTAACTAACACTTGTTTATCCACCCTAACCTCTCCACAATCATTCAACCACTGTAATTTGTATGGTCTAGAGTGTTTTAAGGTTGGTAAATTCAATTTCTCAACCAAAGTAGTGCTAGCCACATTAGTACAACTCCCTCCATACCTAGAAAATTTGAAAAAAATTCGAAAAAAAAAACGAAGAAGAAGAGGAAGAAGAAGAAAAGAGAAGGTAATTCAAAGTTGCTACATAGTTTCAACAAAGAAAAAGAAAATATTTGTTGATTGAGCTTTTATCATCATAGGAGCAGATTACATCTTTCTAGTTGGTATCTTGTTTTATAATTACTCTTTCCCTCGTATAAATTCCTTGAGTCTCGTGTCACCTTATTCATTCCTTGTTTCTTTTATCTATATTACTGGTTGGAATAATACAAGGTTGTATTGTCTTGATTTAGTTCAACTAGTTCTTAAAGAACTTGAGTGGGAAAACTCTTGAGGTAAAAGGCAAGAGAGTGTGAGACTATTATCGGAAAAAAAGCCATTAAGAGTGAAACACGAGTGGAGTGTTATTATTTGATTGTAAACACGTAAGTGAGTGTGTGAGCTCTTTCACTAATATATTCTTTTTGTGCAGCATATTATGATGTCTCATAGAAGTGACTCATCACCAAACGGTGTGGCAGATAACTCATCTTTTGTGTTGCAAGCCATGCAACAACAGTTTGAGCGGTTGAACTTGTTGATGGGTGAAGTGTGGGATAGGATGGATAATCAAGAAGAAGTGACTAGAAATCTGCAAGGTGAGAGAGGTAGGAGGCGACATGAGCCTAGTATAGAGAATGGGTATGAGAAAGAAGAGTATGGTCAGTCTCTTGTTGCTAGGCGTGCACTCAATACACAAATTAAGATGAATGATACAGAGCAGCAGAGCGAGAATATTTTTCATACTAGATGCCACATCAACAAAAAGGTATGTAGTATGGTCATTGATTTGAGGAGTTGTATTAATTTGGCTAGCACTACTTTAGTTGAGAAATTGAATTTACGTATCTTGAAACACCCTAGACCATACATGTTGCAGTGGTTGAGTGATTGTGGGGGTGGTTAGGGTAAATAAGCAAGTGCTAGTTTCTTTTTCAATTGGGAAATATCAGGATGTGGTCCTTTGTGATGTTGTGCCTATCCATACTGGTCATATTTTGTTAGGGAAGCCATGGCAGTATGATAGGAATGTGATCCATGGTGGGTTTAAGGAACATGTACAGTTTTGAAAAGGATGGAAAAACAATCAAACTTGCTCCTTTAACTCCAACACATGTCCATGGGGACCAATTGAAATTGAAAAGTGAGGTTGCTCAAAAAAGAAAGAGTGAAAATGAGAGTGATCAAAAAAGAAAAAGTGAAAAGGAGATTGAGCAAACAAGCAAGGAGTGAAAGTGAGAATGAGCTGAAAAGCAAGAGTGAAGGTGAGAGTGAAAGTGAGATTGAGTTGAAAAGCACGAGTGAAGATGAGATTGAGAAAAAGAGAGTGAAAAGAAAAAAGAATGTGAAAGGGAAAAAGAGAGTGAAAAAGAAAAAGAGAGTAGAAAGAAAAGAGAGTGTGAAGAAAGTGAGAGAAAAACAAAGAGAAAAGTGAGTTTTTATGCTAAGGCAAGTCTTAATCCTAACGAACTTGACGTATGTTTGCCTAGTATTGTTGTCTCTTTGTTGCAGGGATATGAGGACGTGTTTCCTAGCGGTGTGTTTAGTGGATTACCACCTATTAGGGAGATAGAGCACTACATGGATTTTGTGCTAGGTGCGACAATCCCTACCCAACCTTTCTTTGAAGAACATGAGTCCTTGACACACTTGAAGGGACAAGGTAAGTTGTTAACTATAATGCGTGCTAAGCGGGAGGATTGTATTGAGACTTTTCCTCATGTATTCAAATACACACAAGGTATGAAAACTTTTGTGGTTGATGCTTTAGCAAGAAGGTATGTACTTATCTTCATTTTAGATGCAAAATTGTTGAAACTGGAATATGATAAGGAATTGCATGCTAATGATTATGACTTTGCTAGTGTGTATGGAACATGTGAGAAAGTATCGTTTGGTAAGTTCTATAAACTAGATTGGTACTTGTATAGAAAGAATAGATTTTGTATACCTACTAGTTTTATGCGTAACTTGCTTGTGTGTGATGGACATGGTGGTTTGTTGGATAACATGGTGTAAGGAAGACTTTTGTTGTGTTGCATGAACGTTTGTGAGAATATCATTTGCCTTTCAATGACGTGTTGCATGAACATTTGTGGAAGTATCAATTGTCATTCATTGATGTGTTGCATGAATGTTTGTGGGAGTATCTTTTGCCTTTCATTGAAGTGTTACATGAACGTTTGTGGAAGTATCATTTGTCATTCATTGATGTATTGCACGAACGCTTGTGGGAGTATCATTTGCCATACATTGACGTGTTGCACGATCATTTGCGAGAGTATCATTTGTATTTCATTGAGTTTGCATATAATTTGAGTGGTCATTCTGGTGAAAATAAGATTTTAGACATGTTGCATGAACGTTTATGAGAGTATCATTTGCCATTCATTGACTTGTTGCATGAACGTTTGTGCGAGTATTATTTGTATTTCGTTGAGTTTGCATATAATTGGAGTGGTCATTCCGGTGAAAATAAAATTTCAGACATGTTGCATGAACGTTTATGGGAGTATCATTTGCCATTCATTGACTTGTTGCATGAACGTTTGTGCGAGTATTATTTGTATTTCGTTGAGTTTGCATATAATTGGTGATGGGAACCAAGGTGAGCCTAGTCTTAAAGATATGTTGCAAGTTCCAGATGGGCCAAATACAAGTTCAAGGGCTTAAACGATGAAGATTATGCTTTGATTCATTTCATAAGCTATGGAAAGGGCAACAACATGACTTATAGGCTTTGGACACTTGAAGGCTTTCGTTCTTGAAACGAGTTCTCATCGGGTCTAGGTTCTCCATCCATTGACTTGATTTTGGCTTTCTTGGGGAGTTTTCAAATTGACTGTGGGTTCAAGGGATTTCATTCCCGCGGGTTCATATCAATTGGAGTGGTCATTCCGGTGAAAATAAGATTTCAGACATGTTGCATGAACGTTTATGGGAGTATCATTTGTCATTCATTGACTTGTTGCATGAACGTTTATGGGAGTATCATTTGCTATTCATGAGTTTGCATATTGGAGTGGTCATTTTGGTTCGAGGAAGACTTTAGATGTGCTTCATGAACATTTGTGGGAGTATTGTTTATCATTCATTGTATGATTGGAGTGTTCATGCCACTACTAAATTTTCACCAATTGAAATTGTTTATAGACTTAATCAATTTTCTCCTTTAGATTTAAAGTCTTCACCAGTTGATGATATGGGTAGCTTGGATGGACTATTCCAAATTCTTGAACAAATTAATGAAAATGCATATATCTAATGGATCTTCAAGGTAAGTATCATGTTTCTACTATTTTCAATGTTACTAACCACTTTCCCTTTGATCGAGGTGGAGATTCGAGGTCGAATCCTTTTGAGGAGAGGGGGAATGATGGGAACCAAGATGGGCCTAGTCTTAAAGATTATTTGTAACTTACAGATGGGCCAAGAAGATCAAGGAGACAATGCAAGGATTGATGCAATCTATTTGGGACAAGTTTAGCAAGAGCCCAACATTCAAGATGGTGCTTGAAGGATGAAGATCCAGTTTTAATTCATTTGATTAGCTACGGAAGAGGGCAACGACAAGACTTAAAGGCTTTGAACTCTTGAAGGGTTTCAACTTATTTAATTCATTTAAAGAACTTATGTTATTAGTTTAGAATAATTGAGTTTATTATGGGAAGTATTGAAGGGGGCCTATGCAAGGGCATGTTGGGAAAGTTATTATTTTATTGAACTAGGGTTAGGGTTACTGTAGCCGAGAGTTACTGTAGCGCGGCACTGTAGCCGCGACACTGTTCATCCAGGGGCACTTTTGGAAGGTGGGGGTTTATTTTGGCTTGGGTTTCATTAGGTTTTGCTTTAAATACTCTATGTAGCCTCATTCTAATCAATATATGAAGTTTATGAAATTTGATGATTTTATTCATTGTGAGTTGAGTTTTACTCATCTTGTTCTTAATTGAACTTTTGAACTTATCAAAGGTAAATCACAACTTTTGTGGCGTTCCTCCTTTGTAATCTGGGTTCTTGAGACGGGTTCTTCAATGGGTCTAGATTTTAATATAATCTAGGTTCTTGAAACAAGTTCTCATCGGGTCTAGATTCTCCATCCTTGACTTGATTTTTGGCTTTCTTGGGGAGTTTTCAAATTGACTATGGGTTCAAGGGAATTCATTCCCGCGGGTTCATATAATTTGGTATTCAGAGCAAGGTTTCCAATCAGGTCTAATTCTATCTTTCAATTTTAGCATCCTTTAATTTAATTTTAGGGATTTATTGTTCTAGGGTTGCCAAAAAAAAAAAAAGAAACAAAAAGTAGGCTTCCAAAATTCTTAGGATTTTGGGTTTGGCTGAAATTTGCATCACCTAGGGTTTCAAAATTCTAGGGTTTTCTGCATCTCTAAGTTTATCTGTTGCTTGGAGTGTCGTTCCATTGATTCTCTTCTACTTCATTGTCGTGCTTGAATTCAATTGCTTGATCTTCACAATTGAATATTGCTATTCGTGATTGAATTACAGAAAAGAAAAGAAAAGAAAAGAAAGGAAAAGAAAAGAAAAGAAAGGAAGGGAAAAGAAAAGAAAATTTAAAAAAAAAAAAAAAAAAAAAAAAGAAGAAGAAGAAGAAGAAGAGGAAGAAGAAGAAAAGAGAAGGTAATTCAAAGTTGCTACATAGTTTCAACAAAGAAAAAGAAAATATTTGTTGATTGAGCTTTTATCATCATAGGAGCAGATTACATCTTTCTAGTTGGTATCTTGTTTTATAATTACTCTTTCCCTCGTATAAATTCCTTGAGTCTCGTGTCATCTTATTCAAATCCTCATTCCCATCCAGACAAGCCATACGGCTCTAAGCCAACTCTGAGGCTTAAGCACCATGTAACTATACTCAGGATAGATTACCCATTACATATGGTGAATCCATCCGGCACATATGTCTAACCAGACTATACATGTACTCTACCCCTTATCACCTAAGATCAACATATATAACACCTTGATCATCAGCTTCGAGGGAAAAGGGTCACACTCAGATACCAACCTTCTCTTAACCCGGCTAGCATGGCTCCTCATGCTACCCGTCCCTTTGACAGTTCATCCCAACACTTAACATGACAAGACTCCAATCATAACCATGTCTTATGCCACATCATACAGCTCGAGACTGCTCCCAACACTCTGGTACATAAATTCCTAACTCATCACGAGTACGATTCCTTACGTACTCCCGACACAACGTGACATTTTGTCACGTTCCCATTACGCCATTCATACCCTATCACTTCACCACATGGCAATCACGACTGTCAGTAACCACGTCACTTCGTGACGTTGCTCAGTCATGCTTCCGCTGTGTACTCTTACACTTGTTCCACTATTTCGCCCATCACAAGCACGACTGTCAGTAGTCATGTCACTTCGTGACATTCCTCAGTCATGCTTCCGTTGCGCACTCTTATACTTGTTTCGCTACCTTGCGCATATTTCTAGCCATAAGCCCATCACGGTGACACTTGCCACCTCAGACTACAGGTTGTGCCATAACTACTTCGGGACACTGTTCCATAGTTCCCGACACTATCCATCACGTTCCACGCCCATCAATCACGTAACCATCCTTATCTCTACGACACGCCACACAGAGTGTCGTTGCCACGTGGAGTACACTCCACGTATACTCCCTTCATACACACTATGACACATCACCATTATAGCATCCCAGCCATATGGTACGTCGCTCCATCACATGGAATATACACTCCACGTATATTCCATGCACTTACGACAGATCACTACTTGGCATACCCGCCGTATGGTACGTCAGTCCATCACATGGAATACACTCCGCGTATATTCCATGCACGATACGCCACATCACCACTATGGCATACACGCCATATGGTGCATCGTCCACCACATAGAGTACACTCCACATGTACTCCCCCACATACGCTCCATCACCACTATGGCATACCCGCCATACGGAGTACATTCCACATATATCCCCTTCATATATCATACCCCACACAGAGTACACTCAGTGTGTACTCTTCCCGTTCCACATACACCTTGCCACATCCCCATTATGACATACACGCCATATGGTGCATCAATCCACCACATGGAGTACATTCCACATGTACTCCTTTTACACGCACTACCCACAGAGTACACTTCTCTGTGTACTCATCCTGTTCTAGCATATGCCAGGAGGGTATATTTTACATATGCTCTCTCCTTGCCTCACATTACGCCACATACAAAGTACACCCAGCGTGTACTCTTCCCATTCCACACAACGCCACGCCATCCATACAACACATGCCCCACAACTGCATTACACAGCACAGTCCACAACACTTCACAATACGCCCAACACTTCACAGCACACTACACGGCACAATGCACCTCCATACAACACAGATAAGCCCAACACTTCACTACACAGAATGTCCAACACTTCATCACACAACACCACATCACAATGCCACAACTCCATTAATACTAACAGCACAGTCCACAACCTAGTCAACTAATCAATATCTAACATAAATACGAGAGATAGAGGGTTATACCATCGACGGGATAACCCCTGCGTTGCTCATTGACCGTCATAGCCGATGATGTCGACAGTGTTGTACGTGGCGGCTGATCCACGTACGTTAACTGTTTAGGCGTTTGGATAGCTAGGTGTGGCCATGGAAGGGCTCGTGATGGCCTTGTGATGACGGTGAGGGGAATAACTTGGCGGTTCTAGCCGTGTGCAGTGGCGGTCAATCACGCGCAGTGACTGTCCATCACGTGCAGTGATTACCCACCACATAAAGCGGTGGATCTCATGGTGGAGTCGAGGTGGCGCCACAGTGGTTCACGATGGCGGATCTGGCCTAATGGGAACCAAGATGGGCCTAGTCTTAAAGATCATTTGCAACTTCCAGATGGGCCAAGAAGATCAAGGAGACAATGCAAGGATTGATGCAATCTACTTGGGACAAGTTTAGCAAGAGCCCAACATTCAAGATGGGGCTTGAAGGATGAAGATCCAGTTTTAATTCATTTGATTAGCTACGGAAGAGGGCAACAACAAGACTTAAAGGCTTTGAGCTCTTGAAGGGTTTCAACTTATTTAATTCATTTAAAGAACTTATGTTATTAGTTTAGAATAATTGAGTTTATTATGGGAAGTATTGAATGGGACCTATGCAAGGGCATGTTGGGAAAGTTATTATTTTATTGAACTAGGGTTAGGGTTACTGTAGCCGAGAGTTACTGTAGCGCGGCACTGTAGCCGCGACACTGTTCATCCAGGGGCACTTTTGGAAGGTGGGGGTTTATTTTGGCTAGGGTTTCATTAGGTTTTGCTTTAAATACTCTATGTAGCCTCATTCTAATCAGATTATGAAGTTTATGAAATTTGATGAATTTATTCATTGTGAGTTGAGTTTATCTCCTCTTGTTCTTAATTGAACTTTTGAACTTATCAAAGGTAAATCACAACCTTTGTGGCGTTCCTCCTTTGTAATCTGGGTTCTTGAGACGGGTTCTTCAACGGGTCTAGATTTTAATATCATCTAGGTTCTTGAAACGAGTTCTCATCGGGTCTAGGTTCTCCATCCATTGACTTGATTTTGGCTTTCTTGGGGAGTTTTCAAATTGACTGTGGGTTCAAGGGAATCTCATTCCCGCGGGTTCAAATCATTTGGTATTCAGAGCAAGGTTTCCAATCAGGTCTGATTCTATCTTTTAATTCTTGCATCCTTAAATTAATTCTAGGGCTTCATTGTTCTGGGGTTTCCAAAAAAAAAAATAGAAACAAAAAGTAGGCTGCCGAAATTGTTAGGGTTTTGGGTTTGGCTGAAATTTGCTTCACCTAGGGTTTCAAAATTCTAGGGTTTCCAGCATCTCTAAGTTTATCTGTTGCTTGGAGTGTTGTTCCATTGATTCTCTTCTACATCATTGTCGTACTTGAATTCAATTGCTTGATTTTCACAATTGAATATATTTGTGATTGAATTAGAGAAAAGAAAAGAAAAGAAGGGAAAGGAAAAGAAAAGAAAAGAAAAGAAAAGAAAAGAAAGGAAAAGAAAAGAAAAGAAAAGAAAGGAAAAGAAAAGAAAAGAAAAGAAAATTAGAAAAAAAAAAAAAAAAACAGAAGAAGAAAAGAGAAGGTAGGATATTCAAAGTTGCTACATAGTTACAACAAAGAGAAAGAAAGTATTTGTTGATTGAGTTATTATCATCATAGGAGCTGAATACAACTTGCTAGTTGTTGTCTTGTTTTATAATTACTCTTTCCCTCGTATAATTACTCTTTCCCTCGTATAAATTCCTTGAGTCGGTTAGGAATTGTTGCACCTGACACAAAATCAATGTAGTGCTCTATCTCCCTAATGGGTGGCAATCCACTAAAAACACCACTTGGAAACACAACCTCATATCCCTGCAACAAAGAGACAACAATACTAGGCAAACATACGTCAAGTTCGTTAGGATTAAGACTTGCCTTAGCATAAAAACTCACTTTTCTCTTTGTTTTTCTCTCACTTTCTTCACACTCTCTTTTCTTTCCACTCTCCTTTTCTTTTTCACTCTCTTTTTCCCTTTCACACTCTTTTTTCTTTTCACTCTTTTTTTTTTTCTGCCACTCTCTTTTTCTTCATCTTTTTTGTACTCTCGACCTCACAATTATTTTTCAACTCATTCTCTCTTGTGCTTGGGGTCTTATTCTCACCCTCTTCTTTTTTCTCTCTCATTTTTCTCTCTTTCTCCATTTCGGTCTTACTATTTCTTTTCTTCTCACTCTCATCTTCACTCTTGCTTTTCAGCTCAATCTCACTTTCACTCTTGCTTGTTTGCTCAATCTCCTTTTCACTGTTTCTTTTTTTATCACTGTCATTTTCACTCTTTCTTTTTTGAGCAACCTCACTTTTCAATTTCAATTGGTCCCCATGGACATGTGTTGGAGTTAAAGGAGCAAGTTTGATTGTTTTTTCATCCTTTTCAAAACTGTACATGTTCCTTAACCCATTTTGGATCACATTCCTATCATACTGCCGTGACTTCCCTAGCAAAATATGACCAGCATGGATAGGCACAACATCACAAAGGACCATATCCTGATATTTCCTAATTGAAAAAGAAACTAGCATTTGCTTATTTACCCTAACGTCCCCACAATCACTCAACCACTGCAACATGTATGGTCTAGGGTGTTTCAAGGTACGTAAATTCAATTTCTCAACTGAAGTAGTGCTAGCCAAATTAATACAACTCCTCAAATCAATGACCATACTACATACCTTGTAGTTGATGTGGCATCTAGTTTGAAAAACGTTCTCACTCTGCTGCTCTGTATCATTCATCTTAATTTGTGTATTGAGTGCTCGTCTAGCAACAAGAGACTCACCATACTTTTCCTTCTCATACCTATTCTCAATACTAGGCTCATGTCGCCTCCTACCTCTCTCACCTTGCAGATTTCTAATTACTTCTTCTTGATTATCCATCTTTTCCCTCACTTCACCCAACACTTAAGTTCAACCACTCAAACTGTTGTTGCATGGCTTGCAACACAAAAGATAAGTTATCTGCCACACCATTTGGTGATGAGTCACTTCTATGAGACATCATAATATGCTGCACAAAAAGAATGTTAGTGAAAAACCTCACACACACTCCCATACGTGTTTACACTCAAATAATGACACTCCACTCGTGTTTCACTCTTAATGACTTTTTCCCGATAATAGTCTCACACCCTCTTGCCTTTTGCCTCAATAGTTTTTCCGCTCAAGTTATTGAAGAACTAGTTGAACTAAATCAAGACAATACAACCTTGTATTATTCCAACCAGTAATATAGATCAAAGATACAATGAATGAATAAAATGACACGAGACTCAAGGAATTTATACGAGGGAAAGAGTAATTATAAAACAAGATTACCAACTAGAAATATGTAATCAGCTCCTATGATGATAAAAGCTCAATCAACAAATACTTTCTTTCTCTTTGTTGAAACTATGTAGCAACTTTAAATATGCTACCTTCTCTTTTCTTCTTCTTTTTTTTTTTTTTTCGAATTTTGTTTTGTTTTGTTTTCTTTTCTTTTCTTTTCTCTAATTCAATCACAAATAGCAATATTGAATTGTGAAAATCAAGCAATTGAATTCAAGTACGACAATGAAGTAGAAGAGAATCAATGGAACGGCACTCTAAGCAACAGATAAACTTAGAGATGCAGGAAACCCTAGAATTTTGAAACCCTAGGTGATACAAATTTCAGCCAAACCCAAAATCCTAAGAATTTTGGAAGCCTACTTTTTGTTTCTATTTTTTTTTTTTGACAACCCTAGAACAATGAAGCCCTAGAATTAAATTAAAGGATGCTATAATTAAAAGATAGAATCAGACCTGAATGGAAACCTTGCTCTGAATACCAAATGATATGAACCCGCATGAATGAATTCCCTTGAACCCACAGTCAATTTGAAAACTCCACAAAGGTTGTGATTTACCTTTGATAAGTTCAAAAGTTCAATTAAGAACAAGAGGAGATAAACTCAACTCACAATGAATAAATTCATCAAATTTTATAAACCTCATAAACTGATAAGAATGAGGCTACATAGTGATATGAACCCGCGGGAATGAAATCCCTTGAACCCACAATCAATTTGAAAACTCCCCAAGAAAGCCAAAATCAAGTCAATGAATAGAGAACCTAGACCCGATGAGAACTCGTTTCAAGAACCTAGATTATATTAAAATCTAGACCCGTTGAAGAACCCGTCTCAAGAACCCAGATTATAAAGGAGGAACGCCACAAAGGTTGTGATTTACCTTTGATAAGTTCAAAAGTTCAATCAAGAACAAGAGGAGTAAAACTCAACTCACAATGAATAAATTCATCAAATTTCATAAACTTCATAATCTGATTAGAATGAGGCTACATAGAGTATTTAAAGAAAAACCTAATGAAACCCTAGCTTAAAATAAACCCCCATCTTCCAAAAGTGCCCCTGGATGAACAGTATCGCGGCTACAGTGCCGCGCTACAGTAGCTCGGCTACAGTAACCCTAACCCTAGTTCAATAAAATAATAACTTTCCCAACATGCCCTTGCATAGGCCCCCTTAAGTGCTTCCCATAATAAACTCAATTATTCTAAACTAATAACATAAGTTCTTTAAATGAATTAAATAAGTTGAAACCCTTCAAAAGCTCAAAGCCTTTAAGTCTTGTCGTTGCCCTCTTCCGTAGCTAATCAAATGAATTAAAACTGGATCTTCATCCTTCAAGCCCCATCTTTAATGTTGGGCTCTTGCTAAACTTGTCCCAAGTGGATTGCATCAATCCTTGCATTGTCTCCTTGATCTTCTTGGTCCATCTGATCTTTAAGACTAGGCCCATCTTGGTTCCCATCATTCCCCCTCTCCTCAAAAGGATTCGACCTCGAATCTCCACCTGGATCAAAGGGAAAGTGGTTAGTAACATTGAAAATAGTAGAAACAAGATACTTACATTGAAGATCCATTAGATATGCCATTTCATTAATTTGTTCAAGAATTTGGAATAGTCCATCCAAGCTACCCTTATCATCATCTGGTAAAGACTTTAAATCTAAAGGAGGAAATTGATTAAGTCTATAAACAGTTTCAATTGGTGAAAATTTAGTAGTGGCATGAAACACTCCAATCATATGTAAACTCAATGAATGGCAAACAATACTCCCACAAATGTTCATGAAGCACATCTAAAGTCTTCCTCGAACCAAAATGACCACTCCAATATGCAAACTCAATGAATGACAAATGATACTCCCATAAACGTTCATGCAACAAGTCAATGAATGGCAAATGATACTCCCCTAAACGTTCATGCAACATGTCTGAAATCTTATTTTCACCAGAATGACCACTCCAATTATATGCAAACTCAATGAAATACAAATGATACTCCCGCAAACGATCGTGCAACAGGTCAATGTATGGCAAATGATACTCCCACAAGAGTTCGTGCAATACATCAATGAATGACAAATTATACTTCCACAAACGTTCATGTAACACTTCAATGAATGACAATTGATACTTCCACAAACGTTCATGCAACACGTCATTGAAAGGCAAATGATATTCCCACAAATGTTCATGCAACACAACAAAAGTCTTCCTTACACCATGGTTACCCAACAAACCACCATGTCCATCACACACAAGCAAGTTACGCATAAAACTAGTAGGTATACAAAATCTAATCTTTCTATACAAGTACCAATCTAGTTTATAGAACTTACCAAACGATACTTTCTCACATGTTCCATACACACTAGCAAAGTCATAATCATTAGCATGCAATTCCTATTCATATTCAAGTTTCAACAATTTTGCATCTAAAATTAAGATAAGTACATACCTTCTTGCTAAAGCATCAACCACAAAAGTTTCCATACCTTGCGTGTATTTGAATACATGAGGAAAAGTCTCAATACAATCCTCCTGCCTAGCACGCATTATAGTTAACAACTTATCTTGTCCCTTCAAGTGTGTCAAGGACTCATGTTCTTCAAAGAAAGGTTGGGTAGGGATTGTCGCACCTAGCACAAAATCCATGTAGTGCTCTATCTCCCTAATAGGTGGTAATCCACTAAACACACCGCTAGGAAACACGAACTCATATCCCTGCAACAAAGAGACAATAATACTAGGCAAACATACGTCAAGTTCGTTAGGATTAAGACTTGCCTTAGCATAAAAACTCACTTTTCTTGTTGTTTTTCTCTCACTTTCTTCACACTCTCTTTTCTTTCTACTCTCTTTTTCTTTTTCCCTTCCACACTCTTTTTTCTTTTCACCCTCTTTTTTTCTGTCACTCTCTTTTTCTTCATCTTTTTTTGTACTCTCGACCTCACAATTATTTTTCAACTCATTCTCTCTTGTGCTTGAGGTCTTATTCTCACCTTCTTCTTTTTTCTCTCTCATTTTTCTTTCTCTCTCCATTTCGGTCTCACTATTTCTTTTCTTCTCAATCTCATCTTCACTCTTATTTTTCAGCTCAATCTCACTTTCACTCTTGCTTTTCAGCTCATTCTCACTTTCACTCTTGCTTGTTTGCTCAATCTCCTTTTCACGTTTTCTTTTTTGATCACTCTCATTTTCACTCTTTCTTTTTTGGGCAACCTCACTTTTCAATTTCAATTGGTCCCCATGGACATGTGTTGGAGTTAAAGGAGCAAGTTTGATTGTTTTTCCATCCTTTTCAAAACTGTACATGTTCCTTAACCCATCACAAAGGATCATATCTTGATATTTCCCAATTGAAAAAGAAACTAGCACTTGCTTATTTACTCTAACCTCCCCACAATCACTCAACCACTGCAACATGTATGGTCTAGGGTGTTTCAAGGTACGTAAATTCAATTTCTCAACTAAAGTAGTGCTAGCCAAATTAATAGAACTCCTCAAATCAATGACCATACTACATACCTTGTTTTTGATGTGGCATCTAGTATGAAAAACGTTCTCACTCTGCTGCTCTGTATCATTCATCTTAATTTGTGTATTGAGTGCACGCCTAGCAACAAGAGACTCACCATAGTCTTGTTTCTCATACCCATTCTCAATACTAGGCTCATGTCGCCTCCTACCTCTCTCACCTTGCAGATTTCTAATCACTTCTTCTTGATTATCCATCCTATCCCTCACTTCACCCAACACCAAGTTCAACCGCTCAAACTGTTGTTGCATGGCTTGCAACACAAAAGATGAGTTATCTGCCACACCGTTTGGTGATGAGTCACTTCTATGAGACATCATAATATGCTGCACAAAAAGAATGTTAGTGAAAAAGCTCACACACTCTCTTACGTGTTTACACTCAAATAATGATACTCCACTCGTGTTTCACTCTTAATGGCTTTTTTTTTCCGATAATAGTCTCACACTCTCTTGCCTTTTACCTCAAGAGTTTTCCCACTCAAGTTCTTTATGAACTAGTTGAACTAAATCAAGACAATACAACCTTGTATTATTCCAACCAGTAATATAGATCAAAGAAACAAGGAATGAATAAAATGACACGAGAGACTCAAGGAATTTATACGAGGGAACGAGTAATTGTAAAACAAGACACCAACTAGCAAGTTGTATTTAGCTCCTATGATGATAATAACTCAATAAACAGATACTTTCTTTCTCTTTGTTGTAACTATGTAGCAACTTTGAATATCCTACCTTTTCTTTTCTTCTTCTTCTTCTTTCTGTTTTTTTTTTTTTTTTTTCTAATTTTCTTTTCTTTTCTTTTCCTTTCTTTTCTTTTCTTTTCTTTTCCTTTCCTTTCCTTTATTTTTCTTTTCTCTAATTCAACCACAAACAGCAATATTCAATTGTGAAAACCAAACAATTGAATTCAAACACAAAAGCATGGACAATGAAGTAGAAGAGAATCAATGGAACCACACTCCAAGCAATTGACAAACTTAGAGATGCAGGAAACCCTAGAATTTCGAAACCCTAGGTGATGCAAATTTTAGCCAAACCCAAAATCCTAAGAATTTCGGCTGCCTACTTTTTGTTTCTATTTTTTTTTTTTGGCAACCCTAGAACAATGAAGCCCTAGAATTAAATTAAAGGATGCTAAAATTAAAAGATAGAATCAGACCTGATTGGAAACCTTGCTCTGAATACCAAATGATATGAACCCGCGGCAATGAATTCCCTTGAACTCACAGTCAATTTGAAAACTCCCCAAGAAAGCCAAAATCAAGTCAATGAATGGAGAACCTAGACCCGTTGAGAACTCGTTTCAAGAACCTAGATTATATTAAAATCTAGACCCGTTGAAGAACCCGTCTCAAGAACCCAGATTATAAAGGAGGAACGCCACAAAGGTTGTGATTTACCTTTGATAAGTTCAAAAGTTCAATCAAGAACAAGAGGAGTAAAACTCAACTCACAATGAATAAATTCATCAAATTTCATAAACTTCATAATCTGATTAGAATGAGGCTACATAGAGTATTTAAAGAAAAACCTAATGAAACCCTAGCTTAAAATAAACCCCCATCTTCCAAAAGTGCCCCTGGATGAACAGTATCGCGGCTACAGTGCCGCGCTACAGTAGCTCGGCTACAGTAACCCTAACCCTAGTTCAATAAAATAATAACTTTCCCAACATGCCCTTGCATAGGCCCCCTTAAGTGCTTCCCATAATAAACTCAATTATTCTAAACTAATAACATAAGTTCTTTAAATGAATTAAATAAGTTGAAACCCTTCAAAAGCTCAAAGCCTTTAAGTCTTGTCGTTGCCCTCTTCCGTAGCTAATCAAATGAATTAAAACTGGATCTTCATCCTTCAAGCCCCATCTTGAATGTTGGGCTCTTGCTAAACTTGTCCCAAGTGGATTGCATCAATCCTTGCATTGTCTCCTTGATCTTCTTGGTCCATCTGGAAGTTGCAAATGATCTTTAAGACTAAGCCCATCTTGGTTCCCATCACATAGAGTATTTAAAGCAAAACCTAATGAAACCCTAACCCAAAATAAACCCCCATATTCCAAAAGTGCCCCTGGATGAACAGTGCCACGGCTACAGTGCCTCCCTACAGTAACTCGGCTACAGTAACCCTAACCCTAGTTCAATAAAATAATAACTTTTCCAACATGCCCTTGCATAGACCCCCTTAAGTGCTTCCCATAATAAACTCAATTATTATAAACTAATAACATAAGTTTTTTAAATGAATTAAATAAGTTGAAACGCTTCAAGAGCTCAAAGCCTTTAAGTCTTGTCGTTGCCCTCTTCCATAGCTAATCAAATGAATTAAAACTGGATCTTCATCCTTCAAGCCCCATCTTGAATGTTGGGCTCTTGTTAAACTTGTCCAAAGTGGATTGCATCAATCATTGCATTGTCTCCTTGATCTTCTTGACCCATCTGAAAGTTGCAATTGATCTTTAAGACTTTGCCCATCTTGGTTCCCATCATCGGTGCTGTGCACGGCGGCGCTAGGGGCATCGCACGGTGAAGCCGCGCTGGGTCACCTTGTGTGTGCGACGAAGGGAAGGTGGCTGCGTAACAAGGGCTTAGTTCGCTGGGGAGTGGTGGCCGTTGGCAGAGAAAGCTGCCGTGGAGGTGGTGGCGTTGGAGAGCAGCGCACGGCGGCGCTACACGCACCAAGCCCATACGAGCTGTGCACTTCCGAAATGGAGAAAGGGAGAGCGTGAGAGGGAGGGGCTGCCATGGTTGAGCTCGCCGGCATGAGGAGCAACCGGTGGTGCTGGCAGTGAGAGCTGGTGGCGCACGACGGCGCGGGGTTGAGGCCTTAAGCCGTTCGGCATGGAGAGGGAGTCTGCGTACGTTGTACGCTTGGGAGAAGGAGGAGAGAGAGGGAGCTGAGGGAAATGAGGGAGAAAGAGAGGGGGTCTGGGTATTTTGCCCAGTCCTTTTGTCCAGGGATCCACATAATGATCTAACGGTAGATCTCAAACACTGGTTTAAAATACATTAACATATAACTTAATTAAAAGCGCTTAGAGGAATTAAGGTAGAATATTATTTTAAACTAACTTTAGTTTATAAAATAATATTCTTCATCATTGATAAAATGATGAAGTCTCATTTAACATATTTAAAAGGGTTAAACTATTTAATTAATAAAAGCTCTCAACATAATTTAAATCTCATAATATCTTAAATAATTGAAATCATTTTAATAATAATATTAAAATAATTTATGGCAATTATAATATTTTTAGAGCTCTTCAAGAATATTATGATTGTCGTATTTAAGATCAAATCTTAATTCAATAATACTAGAAATACTCTTTATAAATATTTCCAGCATATTTAAACACTGGGCGTGCCCTAGAAGTCACACGATATCTTTCGAGACAAACCATCATGGTATGACACGCATAACGTGGCTCGCAGTCGCTAATGGGAAAGGCAGATGATCACATAATCTCTGCCTTCGGGATTTGCTTATGTCATAAAGACGAAACATACGTCAGAAGGAAGAACCGTACGTAAGAAGAAGGAGCAGGGTATCACACCCCGAGTTGGGGCATACATACCACAAGGTCATGTTAGTACCATTGGAAGGCCGCGAGCTAAAAACTCCAACCTCTTAATTTTGCCACTTTGCCCTCAATTGGTTTTCTACTAAGCAAGAACAAAACGGTAAAATAAAGGTGGTCTGATTAGCCCCGGATTGGGGTATACATACCCTAAGGTCATGGTAGTACCATAGGAAGCCAGTAAGCAAAAAGCTCTAACCTCATAACTTAGCCACTTTTTGTAACACCCCGCTCCTTCCTTCTGACGTACATTCTTTCTTTTTTACGTAATTGTAACACCCCCTTCCCGTAGGCTAGGTGTGTCATGTGTTTTTCATAAAATAAACCCTGGCAAGAAATCTTATATTTAATAATAGAAAAATAGGATTTATTTTGTAGAAAAACTGTCTAATAAAAATGTTTTCTAAAAACATTAAAGGAATGATCTGACTAAAATTTGTCATAAAAGTAGTTTTATTCTAGAAAGTCTGAACTAAAAATAAAATGCTCATTCTACTCCTGGCCTGCCTGCTCGTAATCATCATCCTCACCTGGGTGGTTAAAAACATGAAAAACAAACTAAAATGAATCGAAAACTCAGTAAGAAATCCATCACAACGTAAACGTAATAAACATAAGATTTTCATAAAAACCTTCATGCTGAGCTTAAAATTCATAACTGTTCATACTGATGCTTATGCTATGTATGACTGTTTTAACTGAATTAACTGACTGATCTGACTGATTTATCTGATTTAACTGATTTATCTGACTGACCAACACACTTAACCCTGTGTGCAAGGTTGTGCACCGGCCCCACATCTCGCTGCAGCAAGGGGAACCGCTGATAGTATTCTAGCATACTATGGTGGACCACGACTAAGTTCATGGCTTGCACACCACCCTGAACTGAACTGAATTGCATTGGTACCATGCATCTGAATGATCATCTTATTAACTGATCTGATATTATCTTACACTTGAACTTAAGATGACTTACGTGTCTTATACACATGAGATGCATGACATACTACATACAAAATCATAAATTCTGAATTTAAATATGATGCGGAATGACATGATCGTATGCTATGCTGGATGACATGTTTGCATATGACATGAGCGGTTCATAAATAATGGCTATCAATGAATTGGCTTTAATAATACATACATATAAGCTAACTGTGATGATCCTAATTTATGATCAAATTTACTTACCTCGCTGCATTTCTTCTTGAATAATACTTCATAACTTGAGACCTATATTCAATAAATAACTATCACTAAACTGTTTGGAAATAAATAACTGCTAATATCTTAACTAAATTCAGAAATTCTAAAATATAGTCAACCCAATATTTTGTTTAACTCTAAAATCAATAATTCATAGTATTTAAAATTACTAAAATACTAATCTATAATTTAGTAGAATACATAAGTTATTTTAAAATAATTCATGAAACTTAAATTCTTAACTAAGTTTTACTTCTTAACATAATAATTATATCTTATAAGAAACCTAATAAATTCTATTAAATATTCTTAACATAATAATTTTATTAAATTCTTACTAAATTGATAAAGGAAATATTAACTAAAATATTAGACTTAAAAGTATACTTTAAAATATATTTCCAATTCTTTAAACACTTTCTTATAAAATGAACCTTTAACTAATATATTTATTTAATTAAAAACTAACCTTTAAAATATTAAGCCCAATAAAATTACTAAAACCGTTGTTAAAATAAGATTAAATCTAATTTAAAATACCCTTTCAAATTCTTTAACTATTTTCTTACAAAATGAGCTCAAGACTAATATAATAAAATAAACTCAACTTCAATACAATGACATATTAATATTCTAATTAACATACAATTAAACATAAAGTTATAAATGTAATCGTACTTAAAAACACTGAAGATACTATGGGAAGGGATTACAAAGGGTAAAAAGTAATCCCCTTGAAACACTTGCACTAAGTGAAATAAACCTAAAAAGCAACTAATACGTTATGTAGAGAAACAGAGGCAACGGGAGACGCGTGCGAGGCAAACGACTCACCGAGAGAGAGGCTGACGTACGGCGGTTCTGGGTTGCTGGCGGGGGTCACGGCGGCACGACTGGGGGCTTCTCTGTTGTGGTGCGACACTGAGAGAGAGAGAGAGAGAGAGAGAGAGTGATGTTTACCGAGAGGAAAAGAGGGAGGTGAGGGTGGCGGACGGCAGTGGGCTTCCCGGAAGGGAGTGGGTGCGACGGGACTAGGACGGCCGGTAGTTTCTGTCACCGTGGGTGGTGCTCCGATGTCCCTTGAAGTGGTTGGTGACGGCAGTAGAAGTTTACGGCCAAAGAGCCACTGCCGATGACTTCTGTGGTGGCTGGCGGCGTGCCCTGGTGGTTCTAGCGGTCATGCATGGTCTGTGCAGTGGAGTCGTTGCAGTGGCTCCGTCGTCGAGTCGTGGCCTTTCATGGTTGTTGCGGACGATGCTCTGTTCGATGGGTGCAAAACAGGGCTGCTTTCATGCATGAGGGGCATGTGCACGGCAGCGTGATGCATGGCAGTTTTCTGTGGGGTCTCGACGTGGAGGAATTGTTGGTGAGGGTGCTGTGTAGTGGCTGGGTGCGTGGATCTGGTTTCTGTGGTGTTTCACGGTGGTTCTGGTTCTATCGTCAATTTTGGTTGCTGCCGTCAGTGCTCTGTTGAGGAGAGTAAAATAGGGCTGAAACGCGCATGCATGGGGAAGGTTTGTCCATGGTTTGTGGTGTATTTAATAAGAGGCTTCGTGAGCTTTTATAGAGGAAAAACTATGGTAGGGTTTTCTCATACGAGTTCGTCTCCTAATAGGATTCAAAGTTATCAATTTAAAGGATAAGGATGAGTGTGAGGTTGTTGCTAACGGGTTGGGATAGGAAGAAATGATATTTAAATTCAAACTAAAACTCTAGTAAAAATCTAATAATAATAATAATAACCTAATTATCAAACCTAATAAAATATCCGTGTAATTATCTCTAATGATATAGGATCGGGATGTTACAGTAAGGCTCCTTCTTTCTGACGTAAGCAAACTCTGAGGGCAGAAATTATGTGAGTTGTCTGCCCCTTTTATCTAGTGACTATGAGCCTTGTCATGCGTGCTGAACCATGATGGCGTGTTTCAAAAGATATCGTGCGACTTCTAGGGCACGCCCAGTGATTTAAATGTTCTAAAAATATTTATAAGAAGTATTTCCAGTGTTCTTGAATTAAGATTGATTTTAAATACAACAATTATAATATTCTTGAAGAGCTCCAAGAATTTTATAATTGTCAGAAATCATTTTAATATCATTATTAAAATGATTTCAATTATTTTAGATATTATGAGATTTAAATTATGTTGAAAGCTTTAATTAATTAAATAGTTTTATTCTCTTAAATATGTTAAGTGAGACTTCATCATTTTATTAATGATGAAGGAATATTATTTTATAAACTAAAGTTAGTTTATAAAAGTATTCTACCTTAATTCCTCTAAGTGTTTTTAATTAAGTTAATGTTTTATGCATTTTATATCAGTGTTTTAATCCTCCGTCGTTAGATCATTGCATAGATCCTCATACGAAGGGACTGGGTTAAATGCCCATACCCCATCTCTTTCTTCCTCACTTTTCCCCAGCCCTTTCTCTCTCCCTCAAGCGTAAGCGGTATGCAGTCCTCTCTCTCGCCGAATCCTCCACTCCTCAGCCCGGCACCGACAGACCTCACCGCCGCCATCACCAGCTCCACCTCCCTCCAACGAGCTTACCCATCCCGGTAGCTGAAGGGAACCAAAGTGGGCCTAGTCTTAAAGATCTTTTGCAAGTTTCAGATGGGTCAATCACAAGATCAAGAGCCAAGAAGATCAATGAGGCGATACAATCCACTTGGGACGAGTCTAGCAAGAGCCCAACATTCAAGATGAGCTTGAAGGATGAAGATCCTGTTTTGATTCATTTTATACAAGTTATGGAAGAGGGCAACAACATGACTTAAAGGGTTTGGGCACTTGAAGGTTTTCAACTTGTTTAATTCATTTAAAGGACTTATTTTATAAGTTTAGAATAATTGGGTTTATTATGCGAAGCACTTAAGGGGGTCCTATGCAAGGGCATGTTGGAAAAGTAATTATTTTATTGAACTAGGGTTAGGGTTTTACAGTAGCCGCACTTTAGCCGTGGCACAGTTCATCCAGGGGCATTTTTGGAAAATGGGGGATTTATTTTGGCTAGGGTTTGACTAGGTTTTGCTTTAAATACTCTTTGTTACCTCATGTTAAGAAGTTTATGAAATTTAAAGAATTTATTCATTTTGTGTTTATCTTCTCTTGTTCTTAATTGAACTTTTGAACTTATCGGAGGTAAATCATAACCTTTGTGGCGTTCCTCCTTTGTAATCTGGGTTTTTGAAACGGGTTCTTGAACGGGTCTAGATTTTAATATAATCAAGGTTCTTGAAACAAGTTCTCATCGGGTCTAGGTTCTCCATCCATTGACTTGATTTTGGCTTTCTTTGGGAGTTTTCAAATTGACTGTGGGTTCAAGAGATTCCATTCCCATGGGTTAATACCATTTGGTATTCAGAGCAAGGTTTCCAATCAGGTCTGATTCTATCTTTTAATTTTTGCATCTCTAATTTTGATTCTAGGGTTTCATTGTTCTAGGGTTGAAAAAAAAAAAAAAAACAAAAAGTAGGCTGCCTAAATTCTTAGAGTTTTTGGTTTGGCTGAAAATTGCATCACCTAGGATTTTAAAATTCTAGGGTTTCTTGCATCTCTAAGTTTGTGAATTGCTTGGAGTGCCGTTTCATTGTTTCTCTTATAGTTGATGATTGTCAATTCTTGTGTGCTTGAATTCAATTGCGTGATTTTCACAATTGAATATTGTTGTTTGTGATTGAATTAGAGAAAAGAAAGAAAAAGAAAATAAAATTTGGGAAAAAAAAAGAAGAAGAAAAGAAAAGTAGCATATTCAAAGGTTGCTACATAGTTACAACAAAGAGAAAGAAAGTATTTTTGTTGATTGAGTTTTATCATCAAAGGGGCTGAATACATCTTTTTAGTTTATCTTGTTTTGTAATTACTCTTTCCTTCGTATAAATTCCTTGAGTCTCGTGTAATTTTCTTACTTCCTTGTTTCTTGGACTTAATTACTAGTTGGAATAAAACATGGTTGCATTTTCTTGATTGAGTTCAATTAGTTCTTAAAGAACTTGAGTGGGAAAACTATTGAGGTAAAAGGCAAGAGAGTGAGACTATATTATAGGGAAAAAGCCAATTAAGAGTGAAACACAAGTGAAGTGCCATTATTCGAGTGTAAACATGTAAGGGAGTGTGTGAGGTTTGCCACTAACATTCTTTTTGTGCATCAAATTACAATGTCTCATAGGAGTGACTCATCATTTTTGTTGCAAGCCATGCAACAACAATTTGAGCAGTTGAACTTGGTGTTGAGTGAAGTGAGGGATAGTATGGATAATCAAGAAGCAGTGATTAGAAATCTGCAAGGTGAGAGAGATAGGAGGCGACGTGAGCCTAGTATTGAGAATGGGTTTGAGAATGGAGAGTATGGTAAGGATGAGGAAGGCCTAACATCTGAAGCTGGATTGGGTAGACATCGAGGAGTTAGACGTGGAAAAGGACTTAGGACAAACCCAGAGGGTCGAGATAGAGTAGATAACAACCTTGGGAGCATCAAAATGAAAATACCATCATTCCATGGTAGAACTGACCCTGAAGTTTATTTAGAGTGGGAGACAAGAATATAGTTGGTGTTTGATTGTCATAATTACTCTGAGGAGAAGAATGTGAAGTTGGCTGTAATTGAGTTCACTAATTATGCGATTATTTGGTGGAATCAATTAGTGACCAATAGGAGGAGGAATCTTGAGAGGCCTATAGAAACATGGAGAGAGTTGAAAGCTATCATGAGGCAGACATTTGTACCTAGCCACTACTATAGAGACCTCTACCAAAAACTACAAAATCTTACACAGAGGTCTAGGAGTGTAGAGGATTACCATAAGGAGATGGAGGTGGCTATGATTCGGGCTAATGTAGTAGAGGATCGGGAGGCCACGATGACAAGATTTTTGAGTGGGTTGAATAGGGAGATAGCCAATGTAGTTGAGTTGTAACATTATGCGAAGGTAGAGGATATGGTGCACAAGGCTATAAAGGTGGAGAGGCGGCTAAAAGGAACGGGTACATCAAGGTATACTTCAGTTTCTAGTAATCCTTGGAAACCAAAGTGAGACAAAAATGATCAAGTTGTATCAAAGGGGAAGACCGAACCACCTAAGGGAAAAGATTTGGGTGAGGCTGAAACCTAAAAAAAAAGTGAGAATGAGTTAAAAAACAATTGTGAGGCCGAGAGTTCAAAAAAAGAGGAGAGTGAAAGAAAGAAAGAGAGTGAGAAGAACAAGGAGAGTGAGAGGAAAAAAGAGAATGAGGCCAAAACATAAAAAGAAAGAGAGTGTGAAAAAGAAAATAGAGAGGTGGTTGAGAGTCAAGAAAAAAGAATGGAGCCACAAGAGGAAAAAGAAAGAGAGATTGCAGAGAGAAACAAAAAGACAAAAGTGAGCTTATATGCTAAGCCAAGCTTTTATACTAACGAATGTAATGACTCTTTGCCTAGTGTTGTTGTTTCTTTGTTGCAGGGATATGAGGTAATGATTCCTAGTGGTGTGTTCAGTGGATTGCCACCTATTAGGGAGATAGAGCACTACATTGATTTTGTGCCAGGTGCGACAATTCCTAACGGACCTTTCTTTGAAGAACATAAGTCCTTGACACACTTGAAGGGACATGGTAAGTTGTTGACTAGAATGCATACTAAGTGGAAGGACTGTATTGAGACTTTTCCTCATGTAATCAAATACACACAAGGTAAGGAAAATTTTGTGGTTGATGCTTTAGCAAGAAAGTATGTCCTTGTCTTCATTTTATATGCACAATTGTTGAGATTTGAATATGATAAAGAATTGCATGCTAATGATGATGTCTTTGCTAGTGTGTATGGAGCATGTGAGAAAACATCGTTTGGGAAGTTCTATAAAGTAGATTGGTACTTGTTTAGAGAGAATATATTTTGTGTGCCTACTAGTTTTATGTGTAAGTTGTTTGTGTGCGATAATCATGGTGGTTTGTTGGGTAACTTTGGTGTAAGGAAGACTTTCAATATGTTGCATGAACATTTGTGGAAGTATCATTTGCCATTCATTGACGTGTTGCATGAACGTTTGTGGAAGTCTCATTTGTCATTCATTAATGTGTTGCATGAACATTTGCGGGACTATTGTTTGTCATTTATTGAGTTTGCATATAATTGGAGTGATCATTTTGGGGTAAGGAAGACTTTAGATGTGTTTCATGAACATTTGTGGGAGTATTATTTGTCATTTATTGAGTTTACATATAATTAGAGTGTTCATGCTACTACAGAATTTTCATATTTTAAAATTGTTTATAGACTTAATCCATTTACTCCTTTAGATTTAATGCCTTTACCTGTTGACTACAGGAGTAGCTTGGATGGATTTTTTCAAATTCTTGGACAAATGAATGATAATGCATATGAAATGGATCTTCCAGGTATGTATCAGGTTTCTACTATTTTCAATGTTACTAACATTTTTCCCTTTGATCCAGGTGGAAATTCAAAGGGAATGATGGGAACCAAAGTGGGCCTAGTCTTAAAGATCTTTTGATGGGAACCAAGATAGACCTAGTCTTAAAGATCATTTGCAACTTCCAGATGGGCCAAGAAGATCAAGGAGACAATGCAAGGATTGATGCAATCCACTTGAGACATGTTTTGCAAGAGCCCAACATTCAAGATGAGGCTTGAAGGATGAAGATCCAGTTTTAATTCATTTGATTAGCTACGGAAGAGGGCAACGACAAGACTTTTGGCTAGGGCATGTTGAGCTCTTGAAGGCTTTGAGCTCTTGAAGGGTTTCAACTTATTTAATTCATTTAAAGAACTTATGTTATTAGTTTAGAATAATTGAGTTTATTATGGGAAGTATTGAAGGGGGCCTATGCAAGGGCATGTTGGGAAAGTTATTATTTTATTGAACTAGGGTTAGGGTTACTGTAGCCGAGAGTTACTGTAGCGCGGCACTGTAGCCGCGACACTGTTCATCCAGGGGCACTTTTGGAAGGTGGGGGTTTATTTTGGCTAGGGTTTCATTAGGTTTTGCTTTAAATACTCTATGTAGCCTCATTCTAATCAGATTATGAAGTTTATGAAATTTGATGAATTTATTCATTGTGAGTTGAGTTTATCTCATCTTGTTCTTGATTGAACTTTTGAACTTATCAAAGGTAAATCACAACCTTTGTGGCGTTCCTCCTTTGTAATCTGGGTTCTTGAGACGGGTTCTTCAACGGGTCTAGATTTTAATATAATCTAGGTTCTTGAAACGAGTTCTCATCGGGTCTAGGTTCTCCATCCATTGACTTGATTTTGGCTTTCTTGGGGAGTTTTCAAATTGACTGTGGGTTCAAGGGAATCTCGTTCCCGCGAGTTCATATCATTTGGTATCAGAGCCAGGTTTCCAATCAGGTCTGATTCTATCTTTTATTTCTTTCATATTTAATTCTAGGGCATCATTGTTCTAGGGTTGCCAAAAAAAAAAAAATAGAAACAAAAAGTAGGCTGCCGAAATTCTTAGGGTTTTGGGTTTGGCTGAAATTTGCGTCACCTAGGGTTTCCTGCATCTCTAAGTTTGTCAATTGCTTGGAGTGTGGTTCCATTGATTCTCTTCTACTTCATTGTCAATGCTTGTGTGTTTGAATTCAATTGTTTGGTTTTCACAATTGAATATTGCTGTTTGTGGTTGAATTAGAGAAAAGAAAAAGAAAGGAAAGGAAAGGAAAGGAAAAGAAAAGAAAAGAAAAGAAATGAAAAGAAAAGAAAAAAAAAAAAAAAAACATAGAGAAGAAGAAGAAGAAAAGAGAAGGTAGGATATTCAAAGTTGCTACATAGTTACAACAAAAAGAAAGAAAGTATCTGTTGATTGAGTTATTATCATCATAGGAGCTGAATACAACTTGCTAGTTGGTGTCTTGTTTTATAATTACTCTTTCCCTCGTATAAATTTCTTGAGTCTCGTGTCATTTTATTCATCCCTTGTTTCTTTCATCTATATTACTGGTTGGAATAATACAAGGTTGTATTATCTTGATTTAGTTCAACTAGTTCTGAAAGAACTTGAGTGAGAAAACTTTTGAGGTAAAAGGCAAGAGAGTGTGAGACTATTATCGTGAAAAAGCCAATTCAAAGTGAAACACGAGTGGAGTGCCATTATTCGAGTGTAAACACGAAAGGGAGTGTGTAAGGTTTTCCACTAACATTATTTTTGTGCAGCATATTATGATGTCTCATAGAAGTGACTTATCACCAAACGGTGTGGCAGATAACTCATCTTTTGTGTTGCAAGCCATGCAACAACAGTTTGAGCGGTTGAACTTAGTGTTGGGTGAAGTGAGGGATAGGATGGATAGGATGGATAATCAAGAAGAAGTGATTAGAAATCTGCAAGGTGAGAGAGGTAGGAGGCGACATGAGCCTAGTATTGAGAATGGGTATGAGAAACAAGACTATGGTGAGTCTCTTGTTGCTAGGCGTGCACTCAATACACAAATTAAGATGAATGATACAGAGCAGCAGAGTGAGAACGTTTTTCATACTAGATGTCACATCAACAACAAGGTATGTAGTATGGTCATTGATTTGAGGAGTTCTTTTAATTTGGCTAGCACTACTTTAGTTGAGAAATTGAATTTACGTACCTTGAAACACCCTAGACCATACATGTTGCAGTGGTTGAGTGATTGTGGGGAGGTTAGGGTAAATAAGCAAGTGCTAGTTTCTTTTTCAATTGGGAAATATCAGGATATGGTCCTTTGTGATGTTGTGCCTATGCATGCTGGTCATATTTTGTTAGGGAAGCCATGGGAGTTTGATAGGAAGGTGATTCGTGATGGGTTAAGGAACATGTACAGTTTTGAAAAGGATGGAAAAACAATCAAACTTGCTCCTTTAACTCCAACACATGTCCATGGGGACCAATTGAAATTGAAAAGTGAGGTTGCTCAAAAAAGAAAGAGTGAAAATGAGAGTGATCAAAAAAGAAAAAGTGAAAAGGAGATTGAGCAAACAAGCAAGAGTGAAAGTGAGAATGAGCTGAAAAGCAAGAGTGAAAGTGAGATTGAGCTGAAAAGTAAGAGTGAATATGAGATTGAGAAGAAAAGAAATAGTGAGACCGAAATGGAGAAAGAAAGAAAAATGAGAGAGAAAAAAGAAGAGGGTGAGAATAAGACCTCAAGCACAAGAGAGAATGAGTTGAAAAATAATTGTGAGGTCGAGAGTACAAAAAAAGATGAAGAAAAAGAGAGTGACAGAAAAAAAGAGGGTGAAAAGAAAAAAGAGTGTGAAAGGGAAAAAGAGAGTAAAAAAGAAAAAGAGAGTAGAAAGAAAAGAGAGTGTGAAGAAAGTGAGAGAAAAACAAAGAGAAAAGTGAGTTTTTATGCTAAGGCAAGTCTTAATCCTAACGAACTTGACGTATGTTTGCATAGTATTATTGTCTCTTTGTTGCAGGGATATGAGGTCGTGTTTCCTAGTGGTGTGTTTAGTGGATTACCACCTATTAGGGAGATAGAGCACTACATGGATTTTGTGCTAGGTGCGACAATCCCTACCCAACCTTTCTTTGAAGAACATGAGTCCTTGACACACTTGAAGGGACAAGGTAAGTTGTTAACTATAATGCGTGCTAAGCGGAAGGATTGTATTGAGACTTTTCCTCATGTATTCAAATACACGCAAGGTATGGAAACTTTTGTGGTTGATGCTTTAGCAAGAAGGTATGTACTTATCTTCATTTTAGATGGAAAATTGTTGAAACTTGAATATGATAAGGAATTGCATGCTAATGATTATGACTTTGCTAGTGTGTATGGAACATGTGAGAAAGTATCGTTTGGTAAGTTCTATAAACTAGATTGGTACTTGTATAGAAAGAATAGATTTTGTATACCTACTAGTTTTATGCGTAACTTGCTTGTGTGTGATGGACATGGTGGTTTGTTGGGTAACCATGGTGTAAGGAAGACTTTTGTTGTGTTGCATGAACATTTGAGGGAATATCATTTGCCTTTCAATGACGTGTTGCATGAACGTTTGTGGAAGTATCAATTGTCATTCATTGAAGTGTTACATGAACGTTTGTGGAAGTATAATTTGTCATTCATTGATGTTTTGCACGAACGCTTGTGAGAGTATCATTTGCCATACATTGACGTGTTGCAGGATCGTTTGCGGGAGTATCATTTCTATTTCATTGAGTTTGCATATAATTGGAGTGGTCATTCTGGTAAAAATAAGATTTCAGACATGTTGCATAAACGTTTATGGGAGTATCATTTGCCATTCATTGACTTGTTGCATGAACGTTTATGGGAGTATCATTTGTCATTCATTGAGTTTGCATATTGGAGTGGTCATTTTGGTTCGAGGAAGACTTTAGATGTGCTTCATGAACATTTGTGGGAGTATTGTTTGCCATTCATTGAGTTTACATATGATTGGAGTGTTCATGCCACTACTAAATTTTCACCAATTGAAATTGTTTATAGACTTAATCAATTTCCTCCTTTAGATTTAAAGTCTTCACCAGATGATGATAAGGGTAGCTTGGATGGACTATTCCAAATTCTTGAACAAATTAATGAAAATGCATATCTAATGGATCTTCAATGTAAGTATCATGTTTCTACTATTTTCAATGTTACTAACCACTTTCCCTTTGATCCAGGTGGAGATTCGAGGTCGAATCCTTTTGAGGAGAGGGGGAATGATGGGAACCAAGATAGACCCAGTCTTAAAGATCATTTGCAACTTCCAGATGGGCCAAGAAGATCAAGGAGACAATGCAAGGATTGATGCAATCCACTTGAGACATGTTTTGCAAGAGCCCAACATTCAAGATGGGGCTTGAAGGATGAAGATCCAGTTTTAATTCATTTGATTAGCTACGGAAGAGGGCAACGACAAGACTTAAAGGCTTTGAGCTCTTGAAGGGTTTCAACTTATTTAATTCATTTAAAGAACTTATGTTATTAGTTTAGAATAATTGAGTTTATTATGGGAAGTATTGAAGGGGGCCTATGCAAGGGCATGTTGGGAAAGTTATTATTTTATTGAACTAGGGTTAGGGTTACTGTAGCGCGGCACTGTAGCCGCGACACTGTTCATCCAGGGGCACTTTTGGAAGGTGGGGGTTTATTTTGGCTAGGGTTTCATTAGGTTTTGCTTTAAATACTCTATGTAGCCTCATTCTAATCAGATTATGAAGTTTATGAAATTTGATGAATTTATTCATTGTGAGTTGAGTTTATCTCATCTTGTTCTTAATTGAACCTTTGAACTTATCAAAGGTAAATCACAACCTTTGTGGCGTTCCTCCTTTGTAATCTGGGTTCTTGAGACGGGTTCTTCAACGGGTCTAGATTTTAATATAATTTAGGTTCTTGAAACGAGTTCTCATCGGGTCTAGGTTCTCCATCCATTGACTTGATTTTGGCTTTCTTGGGGAGTTTTCAAATTGACTGTGGGTTCAAGGGAATCTCGTTCCCGCGGGTTCATATCATCTTTTGCAAGTTCCAGATGGATCAATCATAAGATTAAGAGCCAAGAAGATCAATCAGACGATACAATCCACTTGAGACGAGTTTAGCAAGAGCCCAACATTCAAGATGAGCTTGAAGGATGAAGATCCTGTTTTGATTCATTTTATACTAGTTATGGAAGAGGGCAACAACATCACTTAAAGGCTTTGGGCACTTAAAGGCTTTCAACTTGTTTAATTCATTTAAAGGACTTATTTTATTAGTTTAGAATAATTGTGTTTATTATGCGAAGCACTTAAGGGGGGCCTATGCAAGGGCGTGTTGGAAAAGTGATTATTTTATTGAACTAGGGTTAGGGTTTTACTGTAGCCATGGCACTGTTCAACCAGGGGCATTTTTGGAAGATGGGGGATTTATTTTGGCTAGGGTTTGATTAGGTTTTGCTTTAAATACTCTTTATTGCCTCATGTTAAGAAGTTTATGAAATTTGATGAATTTATTCATTGTGAGTTGAGTTTATCTCCTCTTGTTTTTAATTGAACTTTTGAACTTATTAAAGGTAAATCACAACCTTTGTGGCATTCCTCCTTTGTAATCTGGGTTCTTGAGACGGGTTCTTCAACGGGTCTAGATTTTAATATAATCTAGGTTCTTGAAACTAGTTCTCATCGAGTCTAGGTTCTCCATCCATTGACTTGATTTTGGCTTTCTTGGGGAGTTTTCAAATTGACTGTGGGTTCAAGGGATTCCTTTCCCATGGGTTCATAACAGTAGCTCTCTCCCACGCTCTCTCTTCCTCCCCCTCGGTAGTGCACAGCCTGAACGGGCTTCACGTTGCTACACCGTCGTGCGTCGTCCAATGGCCCCACCACCTCCACGGCAGCTTCTCCTCCCACCGGCCATCATCCTCCAGCAAGCTCAGCCCCCCACGTGCAGCCCTCTCTCTCTCCTCACGAGAAGTAGCCAAAATGGGTTAATAACCCATTTCTCCTCCTTGTGCCGCCATCCGCAGTCACCCACGGCCACCAAGCGCCTCCATGTGCTTCCCCCTTCCTCCTCCACTTGACCAGAGGCCCATAGCCTCCCTCCACCGCACGGCTTCCTCCCCCTCTCACACGCACGGGTTTCACACCCTCCACCGCCTTGCGCCGCCACCCACGACCTGTAACCGCCATCTTCAGCCTCCTCAAGCCACCACCGACCCATCCACGGCCCCGATCTGCCACCCATGCATGCACACTCTCTCTCACTCTCACACGACCTCTCCTCCACCGTGAGGCCAGATCCGCCGCTGTGAGTCACCGTGGCGCCACTTCGACGCCACCACGAGTTCCACCGCACCTCCCTTAGCCGAATCCTAGGTCCAAACCACCACTTTGAGTGGTGGGTAGCCACTGCACATGATGGACAACCACTACGCGTGGCTGACCGCCACTGTACACGGCTAGATTTGCTGTGTTACGCTTCTTGCTACCATCACAAAGAGACCACGAGCCCTTCTAAGACCACACCTAGCCATCCAAACGCCTAAACAGTCCTCGTACGTGGTGTAGCCGCCACGTACGACCCTTCCGACATCTTCGACGGTGACAGTCAATGAGCAACGCACTGGTTATCCCGTCGATGGTATAACGTTCTATCCCTTGTTATTTATGTTATTAGTTGACTAGGTTGTGGACTGTGTTGTTGGTATTTGTGGAGTTGTGGTATTGTGATGGGTGTAATGAAGTGTTGGGCATTCTGTGTAGTGAAGTGTTGGGGATATTTGTGTAGTGTGGTGATGTGATGTGCTGTGTATGTGAAGTGTTGGGCATAGTTGGGAAGTGTGATGTGTAGTGTTGTGTCGTGTTGTAATGGTGGCGTGGTGTATGTGGAATGGGAAGAGTGCTGAGTGTACTCTGTGTGGAGTGACATATATGAAGGGAGTACACAAAGAGTGTACTCCATATGGTAGAGTGATGCACCATGTGGCGGATATGCCATAATGGTGATCTGGCATGGTGTGTATGAGGGGAGTACATGCGGAGTGTACTCCATATGGTGGAGTGATGCACACCATATGGCGGATATGTCATAATGATGATGTGGCGTGGTGTGTATGAATGGAGTACATGCGGAATGTACTCCATGTGGGGATTGATGCACCATATGGCGTGTACGCCATAGTGGTGATGGGTCGTGGCGTATGTAAAGGGAGTATGCGTGCCACGAGGTGCAGCGATACACCGTGTTGCATGTCGCGGAGATAAGGATGGTTGTATGATTGATGGGTGTAGGGCATGGTGAGTAGTGTCGAGAACTGTGGAATAGTGTCCTGAAGTAGTTATGGTATAGCCTGTAGTCTACGGTGACAGGTGTCACTGTAATTGACTTATGGTTGGGAATACGAGTGAAGTAGCAGAACAAGTGTAAGAGTGCATAGCGGAAGCATGACTGGGCAACGTCACTTCATGATGTGGTTACTGACAGTCGTGTTTGCGATGGGTGAAGTGATAGTGTATGAATGGTGTAACAGGAATGTGACGAGATGTCACGATGTGACAGGAGTACATGAGGAACCGTACTCACGGTGTAGCTTGGGTAACGCAACAAGGTCACGGTGTAGCTTGGGAGTAGTCTCGAGCTGTATGACGTGACATAAGGCGTAGTCGTGAACGGAGTCTTGTCGCGTTAAGTGTTGGGATGAACTGTCAAAAGGGACGGATAGTATGAGAAATCATGCTAGTCGGGTTAAGAGAAGGTTGGTATCGGAGTATGGCCCTTGTCCCTACGAGTAGGTGATCAACATGTTATATGTTGATCTTAGGTGATAAGGGGTAAGGTACATGTGTAATCTGGTGAGACACATGTGCCGGACAGATTCACCATATGTAATGGGTAATCAGTCCTGAGCATAGTTGCACGGAGCTTAAGCCTCAGAGTTGGCTTAGAGCCGTGTGGCTTGTATGGATGGGAATGAGAATTAGTATGGGCTAAGATGCATGAAGATAGTGACGAGTGTATTGTCTAGGATTGGGATGCGTGATTCCATCGATCGGAATCATGCATCGGAACGTGGTTAATGAGAAGAATGAGATGAAGTCCTAATGTCTTAATCCTAAGGTGAATCATGGGTTCGCCTTAGTGAATGAGCACTCGAAGTAGAACATCGAGTTTGGAAGAGGTAGTGACCGTAAGTGGTCTCCGAAGGTCTTAGCATAGTGAGGAACACGTAAGAACACGGGATAGAAGGAAAGTGTAGCTTGTGTTTTCTAAGTTTAATTTACTTTTGTACTAGATAGAGAATGACACTAAGATATGTGTATGCATGTAGGTTGCCATATGACACGCACATGAATGGACTGCATAATATGCAAGTAGCATGGAGTCTAGGTAAGCGTTACGTTCTTACTATCCTAGAGTTTTCTAAGATACAAGAAACGTTTTTCCTTTAAGATGCTTACGAAAAGAAACGAAATATGTTTTACGAAAAAAAATGCTAAGTGTTCAAAGGTATACATACATACGGCCCCTCCTTGGCAGCCCCTGTTTACACACCCAAAGTATTAATTGTACGCAAGTGAATGGATGACTATACGGTGTATCTATTGTATGTATTTTCTAAGAAAATCCACGAACTGATGAAAATGCATGAAAAACATGAAAACGGATGCTTTCATGGATCCTACGAACCGATGCTCTTATAGATGCCATGAGGTGATGCTCATGGATAGCATGAAAGACGACGTTTAAGGTGATGCTTATGGATGCCATGAAAGCTGACGTTTTAAATGTTTTATAATGCCATGAACGGATGTTTTACGAATGCCATGAAAAGATGACATTTAAGCTCATGCTTTTAAAAGAACAATTCTCATGAAAACGAATGTTTTTTCATGAAAGGATTAAATGAAAGGTAAGAAAAGAATAAAAGCTCCAGCTCTTTCGAGCTGGCATGAATGAAAGAACGAATGAAAGCATGAAATGTATGAAAATACGAAACTGCCACATGAATGAATGAAAAGGGGTACCCAATGAATGAATGGGCAGATTTCAATGCAGAGCCGTAGTACTGGTAGTGCACCCAGTGCTGCACCCTAACGGAATGGGATTCCAACCTGCGGCCACGGTTGAATCCATTGGCCATAGGGCCACTAACCCTAACACACAGGACGTAACAGTGTGTATTGGCCTATGAAAGTGATAAGAAAGAATGCATGTATGCATGAATATATGAATGCATGAATGCATGAAAGCATGAATGCATGAAAGCATGACTCTTTAAGAAATGAAGGCACTGACGAGAGAAACATTTTACGACAAGAAAGCCTTTTAAAAGCAAAACCCCGTCCAGTGACTCTTGAAGAAAAGAAGGCACTGATGGGAGAAACATTTTACGACAAGAAAGCCTTTCAAAAGAAAAACGATGTTTTCAAAAAAACGCACGTATGTACGTAAGCATGCACGTAATAGTATGTAAGTATGATGAATGCATGAATGAAAATTTATGTTGTTATATTTTAACTGTATGAAGTAATGCTTACGAGTCTTCGACTCATTTTAGTTTTTATGTATGTCCCTCCCTCCACAGGAACTGAATGGTCAAGACGGACACGGCCCATGGGGAAGAGCACGAAAGTCTAGGCATGAGTTTTAAATGTATGAGAGGCCTTTTTATTGTAAAATTAAGGTTTTCCGCTGTAAACCTCTTTTATTGTCAAATCACATTTTATTTTATAAAAGTATAGTCTTGCACCCTAGGTGTGCAAGCAATAGGTTTTAAATGGAAAGGTAATTCCCATCGTCCTTTCTAAAATATTTTATAAAAGTCTCACAACAAGGACGTGCTTTACACTTACACCACAATTCGTTTTCTTGTAAGCTTGGGCAATGTGGAAAAAATAAGAGGTGCTTTGAATTGCCCGAGGTTGGGGCATACATACCACAAGCATTCATCATAACTTTGCCACATTGCCCTCGATTGGTTTTCTACTTACTAAGGGCAAAGTGGTAAAAATAAGAGGTGCTCTGTTCGCCCAGGGTCATGGAAGTACCATAGGAAGCCTACGAGCAAAAAACTCCAACTTCACAACTTTGTCACTTTTGCCTCAATTGGTTTTCTACTAAGGGCAAAGTGATAAAAATAAAAGGTGCTCCAATTGAACCCTAGTTGGGGCATACATACCCTAAGGTCATGGTAGTACATTAAGAAGCCCATGAGAAAGAAACTCGAACCTCATAACTTTGCCACCTTGATCTCAATTGGTTTTTTATAAAGCAAGGGCAAAGTGGTAAAAATAAAAGGTGCTCCGATTCGCCCCGGGTTGGAACATACATACCACAAGGTCGTGGTAGTACCATAGAAAGCCCGTGAGCAAAAAGTTCCACCCTCATAACTTTGCCACTTTGCCCTTAATTGATTTTCTAATAAGCAAGAGCAAAGTGGAAAAAATAAGAGGTGCTCTGATTCGCCCCGGGTTGGGGCATACATGCCACAAGGTTATCGTAGTACCATATAGGAAGACTGCGAGCGAAAAACTCCAACATCATAACTTTACCACTTTGCCCTCAATTGGTTTTCTACTAAGCAGGGGCAAAGTTGTAAAAATAAGATGCCCCTCGTGGTAGTACATTAAGATGCCCGCGAGAAAAAAACTCCAATCTCATAACGTTGCTAGTTTGACCTCAATTGGTTTTTTATTAAGGGCAAAGTGGTAAAAATAAGAGCTACTCCGATTGGCCCCAGTTGGGGCATATATAACCTAAGGTCATGGTATTAGCATAGGAAGCCAATGAGCAAAAAGCTCGAACCTCATAACGTTGCCACTTTTACCCTCAATAGGTTTTCTAGTAAGCAAGGGTAAAGTGGAAAAAATAAGAGGTGCTCTGCATTGCCCAGGGTTGGGGCATACATACCAAAAGGTCATGGCAGTATCATAGGAAGGCCGTGAGTGAAAAACTCCAAGCTCATAACTTTGCCACTTTGCCTTCAATTGGTTTTCTACTAAGCAAGCTTAGAGTGGTAAAAATAAGAGGTGCTCCGATTCGGCCCTGGTTTGGGCTTACATACCACAAGGTCATGGTAGTACCATAGGAAGGCCGCGAGCAAAAAACTCCAACGTCATAACTTTGCCACTTTGCCCTCAATTGGTTTTCTACTAAGCAAGGGTAAAGTGGTAAAAATAAGAGATGCTCTAACTCGTCCTAGGTAGGGGTTTACGTACCCCAAGGTCATGGTAGTACCATAGGAAGCCTACGAGTAAAAAACTCAAATCTCATAACTTTGCCACTTTGCCCTCAATTGGTTTTCTACAAAGCAAGAGCAAAGTAGTAAAAATAAAAGGTGCTCCGATTGGACGCAGGTTGGGGTGAACATACCCTAAGGTCATGGTTGTACCATATGAAGCCAGCAAGCAAAAAACTCCAACCTCATAACTTTGCCACTTTAGCCTCAATTGGATTTCTCCTAAGTAAGGGCAAAGTGATAAAAATAAGAAGTGCTCCGATTGGCCCTTGGTTGGGGCACACATACCCAAAGGTCATGGTAGTAAATTAAGAAGCCCGCAAGAAAAAAGCTCCAACCTCATAACTTTGCCACTTTGAACTCAATTAGTTTTCTATTAAGTAAGGGCAAATGGTAAAAATAAGAGGTGCACCGATTCACCCCGGGTTGGGACATACATACCACAAGGTCAGGGTAGTACCATAGGATTGCCACGAGCAAAAAACTCCACCATTATAACTTTGCCACTTGTTCTCAGTCGATTTTCTACTAAGCAAGGGCAAAGTGGTAAAAATAAAAGGTGTTCCGATAGGCCGCAGGTTGGGGCAAACATACCCTAAGGTCATGGTTATACCATAGGAAGCCAGCAAGCAAAAACCTTCAACCACATAACTTTGCCACTTTAGCCTCAATAGGTTTTCTACCAAATAGGGGCAAAGTGATAAAAATAAGAGGTGTTTCGATTGGCCCCTGGTTAGGGCATATATTCCCAATGGTCATGGTAGTACATTAAGAAGCCCGTGAGAAAAAAAACTCCAACCTCATAACTTTGCCACTTTGCCCTCAATTGGTTTTTTACTAAGCAAGGGCAAAGTGGAAAAAATAAGAGATATTGGATCGGGGTTGGGGCAAACATGCCACAAGGTCATGGTTGTATCATAGGAAGCCTGCGAACAAAAAACTCCAACGTCATAACTTTGCGACTTTGCCCTCAATTGGTTTTTTGTTAAGCAAAGGCAATGTGGTAAAAATAAGAGGTACTTCGATTGTCCCCGGGTTGGGGCATACATGCCCTAAGGTCATGGTAATAACATAAGAAGGCCGCGAGCAAAAAACACCCACTCATAACTTTCTCATTTTGCCCTCTATTGGTTTTCTATTTGGCAAAGGCAAACTGGTAAAAATAAGAGGTGCTCCGATTCACTCCGGGTTGGGGATACATAGAACAAGGTCATGCTTGTACCATAGAAGCCTGCGACCAAAACACTCCAACCTCATAACTTTGTCAGTTTGCCCTCAATTGGTTTTCTAGTAAGCAAGCTCAAAGTGGTAAAAATAAGATGTGTTCCGATTCATCTCGGGTTGGGGCTTACGTACCACAAGGTCATGGCAGTACCATAGGAATCCAGCGAGCAAAAAACTCCAACCTCAAAACTTTGCCACTTTGCACTCAATTGGTTTTCTTGTAAGTAAGGGCAAAGTGGTAAAATAAGAGGAGCTTCCAATTTCATGGGGTTGCGGCATACGTACAACAAGGTCATGGTAGTATCATAGTGATATGAACCCGCGGGAATGAAATCCCTTGAACCCACAATCAATTTGAAAACTCCCCAAGAAAGCCAAAATCAAGTCAATGGATGGAGAACCTAGACCCGATGAGAACTCGTTTCAAGAACCTAGATTATATTAAAATCTAGACCCGTTGAAGAACACGTCTCAAGAACCCAGATTACAAAGGAGGAACGCCACAAAGGTTGTGATTTACCTTTGATAAGTTCAAAAGTTCAATTAAAAACAAGAGGAGATAAACTCAACTCACAATGAACAAATTCATCAATTTTCATAAACTTCATAAACTTCTGAAAATGAGGCTACAAAGAGTATTTAAACCAAAACCTAATTAAAACCCTAGATAAAATAAAACCCTATCTTCCAAAAATAACCCTGAGTGAACAGTGTCGCTGCTACAGTACGGTGCTACAGTAACTCGGCTACAGTAACCCTAACCCTAGTTCAATAAATTAATAACTTTCCCAACATGCCCTTACATAGGCATAAACCCAATTATTCTAAGCAAATAAAATAGGTCCTTGAAATTAAATAAATAAGTTGAAAGTCTTCAAGTGTCCAAAGCCTATAAGTCAAGTTGTTGCCCTTTCCATAGCTTATGAAATGAATCAAAGCATAATCTTCATCGTTTAAGCCCTTGAACTTGTATTTGGCCCATCTGGAGCTTGCAACATATCTTTAAGACTAGGTCCACCTTGGTTCCCATCATTCCCCCTCTCCTCAAAAGGATTCGACCTCGAATCTCCACCTTGTCTCTTCAAGTATATCAAGGACTCATGTTCTTCAAATAAAGGTTGGTTAGGAATCGTCGCACCTGGCACAAAATCAATGTAGTGCTCTATCTCCCTAATAGGTGGCAATCCACTAAACACACCGCTAGGAATCATGACCTTAAATTCCTGCAACAAAGAAACAAAAACACTAGACAAAGAGTGATATGAACCCGCGGGAACGAGATTCCCTTGAACCCACAGTCAATTTGAAAACTCCCCAAGAAAGCCAAAATCAAGTCAATGGATGGAGAACCTAGACCCGATGAGAACTCGTTTCAAGAACTTAGATTATATTAAAATCTAGACCCGTTGAAAAACCCGTCTCAAGAACCCAGATTACAAAGGAGGAACGCCACAAAGGTTGTGATTTACCTTTGATAAGTTCAAAAGTTCAATTAAGAACAAGAGGAGATAAACTCAACTCACAATGAATAAATTCATCAAATTTCATAAACTTCATAAACCGATTAAAATGAGGCTACATAGAGTATTTAAAGAAAAACCTAATGAAACCCTAGCTTAAAATAAACCCCCATCTTCCAAAAGTGCCCCTGGATGAACAGTATCGCGGCTACAGTGCCGCGCTACAGTAGCTCGGCTACAGTAACCCTAACCCTAGTTCAATAAAATAATAATTTTCCCAACATGCCCTTGCATAGGCCCCCTTAAGTGCTTCCCATAATAAACTCAATTATTCTAAACTAATAACACAAGTTCTTTAAATGAATTAAATAAGTTGAAACCCTTCAAGAGCTCAAAGCCTTTAAGTCTTGTCGTTGCCCTCTTCCGTAGCTAATCAAATGAATTAAAACTGGATCTTCATCCTTCAAGCCCCATCTTGAATGTTGGGCTCTTGCTAAACTTGTCCCAAGTGGATTGCATCAATCCTTACATTGTCTCCTTGATCTTCTTGGTCCATCTGGAAGTTGCAAATGATCTTTAAGACTAGGCCCATCTTGGTTCCCATCAAAGAGTCGTTAAATTCATTAGTATAAACGCTTGCCTTAGCATAAAAACTCACTTTTGTCTTTCTGTTTTTCTCTGCAACCTCTCTTTCTTTTTCCTCTTGTGGCTCCACTATTTTTTCTTGACTCTTAACCACCTCTATATTTTCTTTTTCTCTCTTTCTTTCTTTTGATGTTTCGGTCTCATTCTCTTTTTTTCTCTCAATCTCTTTGTTCTTTTCACTCTCTGTTTTTCTTTCACTCTCCTCTTTTTTTGAACTCTCAGCCTCACAATTGTTTTTCAACTCATTCTCTCTTTTTCTTGAGGTTTCAGCCTCACCCAAATCATTTCCCTTAGGTGGTTCGGTCTTCCCCTTTGTTATAACTTGATCATTTTTGTCCCACTTTGGTTTCCAATGAGTACTAGAAACCGAAGTATACCTTGATGTACCCTTTCCTTTTAGCCGCCTCTCCACCTTCATAGCCATGTGCACCATATCCTCTACCTCTACATAATGTTGCAACTCAACTACATTGGCTATCTCCCTATTCAACCCATTCAAAAATCTTCTCATCGTGGCCTCCTGATCCTCCACTACATTAGCCCGAATCATAGCCACCTCCATCTACTTATGGTAATCCTCTACACTCCTAGACCCTTGTGTAAGATTTTGTAGTTTTTGGTAGAGGTCTCTATAGTAGTGGCTAGGTACAAATCTATGCCTCATGATAGCTTTCAACTCTCTCCATGTTTCTACAGGCCTCTCAAGATTCCTCCTCCTATTGGTCACTAATTGATCCCACCAAATAGTAGCATAATAGTGAACTCAATTACAGCCAACTTCACCTTCTTCTCCTCAGAGTAATTATGACAATCAAACACCAACTCTATTCTTTTCTCGCACTCTAAATAAACTTCAGGGTCAGTTCTACCTTGGAATGATGGTATTTTCATTTTGATGCTCCCAAGGTTCTTATCTACTCTATCTCAACCCCCTGGGTTTGCCCTAAGTCTTCTTCCACGCCTAACTCCTCTATGTCTATCCAATCCAACTTCAGATGTTAGGCCTTCCTCATCCTCACCGTACTCTCCATTTTCAAACTCATTCTCAATACTAGGCTTACATCGCCTCCTATCTCTCTCACCTTGCAGATTTCTAATCACTGCTTCTTAATGATCCATACTATCCATCACTTCACCCAACACCAAGTTCAACCGCTCAAACTGTTGTTGCATAGCTTGCAACACAAAGGATGAGTTATCTGCCACACCTTTTGGTGATGAGTCCCTTATATGAGACATCATAATATGCTAACAAAAAGAATGTCAGTGGAAAACCTCACACACTCCCTTACGTGATAATACTCGAATAATGGCACTCCACTCGTGTTTCACTCTTAATTGGATTTTTCCCGATAATAGTCTCACACTCTCTTGCCTTTTACCTCAAAAGTTTTCTCACTCAAGTTCTTTCAGAACTAGTTGAGTTAAATCAAGATAATACAACCTTGTATTATTCCAACCAGTAATATAGATCAAAGAAACAAGGAATTAATAAAATGACACGAGACTCAATGAATTTATACGAGGGAAAGAGTAATTATAAAACAAGACACCAACTAGCAAGTTGTATTCAGCTCCTATGATGGTAATAACTCAATCAACAAATACTTTCTTTCTCTTTGTTGTAACTATGTAGCAACTTTGAATATCCTACCTTCTCTTTTCTTCTTCTTCCTTCTGTTTTTTTTTTTTTGAATTTTTTTTTCTTTTCTTTTCCTTTCCTTTCCTTTCCTTTCTTTTTCTTTTCTCTAATTCAACCACAAACAGCAATATTCAATTGTGAAAACAAAAAATTGAATTCAAACACACAAGCATGGACAATGAAGTAGAAGAGAATCAATGGAACCACACTCCAAGCAATTGACAAACTTAGAGATGCAGGAAACCCTAGAATTGGTGATACAAATTTCAGCCAAACCAAAACCCTAAGAATTTCGACAGCCTACTTTTTGTTTCTATTTTTTTTTTGTTTGGCAACCCTAGAACAATGATGCCCTAGAATTAAATATGCAAAAAATAAAAGATAGAATCAGACCTGACTGGAAACCTTGCTTTGAATACCAAATGATATGAACCCGCGGGAATGAAATCCCTTGAACCCACAGTCAATTTGAAAACTCCACAAGAAAGCCAAAAATCAAGTCAAGGATGGAGAATCTAGACCCGATAAGAACTCGTTTCAAGAACCTAGTTATATTAAAATCTAGACCCGTTGAAGAACACGTCTCAAGAACCCAGATTACAAAGGAGGAACGCCACAAAGGTTGTGATTTACCTTTGATAAGTTCAAAAGTTCAATTAAGAACAAGAGGAGATAAACTCAACTCACAATGAACAAATTCATCAATTTTCATAAACTTCATAAACTTCTAAAAATGAGGCTACAAAGAGTATTTAAACCAAAACCTAATTAAAACCCTAGATAAAATAAAACCCTATCTTCCAAAAATACCCCTGAGTGAACAGTGTCGCGGCTACAGTACGGTGCTATAGTAACTCGGCTACAGTAACCCTAACCCTAGTTCAATAAATTAATAACTTTCCCAACATGTCCTTACATAGGCATAAACCCAATTATTCTAAGCAAATAAAATAGGTCCTTAAAATTAAATAAATAAGTTGAAAGTCTTCAAGTGTCCAAAGCCTATATAAGTCAAGTTGTTGCCCTTTCCATAGCTTATGAAATGAATCAAAGCATAATCTTCATCGTTTAAGCCCTTGAACTTGTATTTGGCCCATCTGGAGCTTGCAACATATCTTTAAGACTGGGCCCACCTTGGTTCCCATCACATAGGAAGCCCATGAGAAAAAAACTTCAACCTCATAACTTTACCACTTTGCCCTCAATCAATTTTCTACTAAGCAAGCTCAAAGTGGTAAAAATAATAGGTACTCCGATTCGTCCCGTGTCGGGGCATACATACGACAAGGTCATGATAGTACCATAGGAAGGTTGCGAGCAAAAAACTCTAACCTCATAACTTTGCCACTTTGTTCTCAATTGGTTTTCTACTAAACAAGCTCAAAGTGGAAAAAATAAGTGGTGCTCCGATTCACCCCGGATCCGAGCTTACATACCACAAGATCATGGTAGTACTATAGGAAGCCCGCGAGCAAAAAACTCCAACCTTATAACTTTTCCAGTTTGCCCTCAATTAGTTTTCTACTAAGTAAGGGCAAAGTGGGAAACATAAAAGGTGTTTCGAATTGCCCGGGTTGGGGCATACGTACCACAAGGTCATGTTAGTACTATAGGAAGCCCACGAGCGAAAAACTCCAACCTCATAACTTTGCCACTTTGTCACAAAATAAGAGATGCTCCGATTGGCCCTGGGTATGGGCATGACCCTATAGTTATGGTAGTATTATAAGAAGCCTGTGAGCAAAAAACTCCAACCTCTTGTTCATTACATTTCTTAATGTTTAACTTTATACATTTGTATAATATGGAAGGAGAAGGATGGATACCAAATTTGATACGAGGAATGTGATATTATTTTTGTTTGTTTCTTATAAATTACAATATATAGGCTTAAAATATCGTCAAATAGGTTAGTGTCAAATCATCTGCATTTTATACACTCCATCCCCTATTAAGAAACGGTGTCCCGTCTAACAAACAAAGTATATAAAGTAAAAATATAAGGAAAATGCTTAGGTCACAGAGGTGATCCCAGACTTCCTAGCGAGTCAGTTTTTTTTTTTTTTTTTTTTTTTTTAAATTGTAGTGTTTTTTTAATGAGTTTGTGATTTTTTTTTAAATATTTAAAGCGATTTAAAAAATACTTGAAAAGAAAAACACACCATAAAAGAAGTACAAAATGCACGTATCGGTATAATTTTTGGGACCACCTCTTGGTGGCCCTAGCAGTACCCAAAATATAAATATGTTGCGAACACTGAAAATGGTTTGGATGGAAGGCCTGAGGGAGAGTCACTTGAAGCAAGTAAGCAGGCCCTGTCCATTGCTCTACGAGCGGCAGCAAAAGCAATGCCAAATATAACAAATGCCCTTTTCATATAATCCAAAGCAATTCCATGTCGGCAATTCAAGCAGGTTAGCTAATTGATGTAGACTAGATTAATCAAGACAGAAAATTAACTACCTTGTATGATAGACCGATTTATTCATTGAAGAAAATATAGGTAAAAATCGGGGTAATTTGTACAAATATGTGGACTTACCTAAACAGAGTTGGGATTGGTGTACGTACAGCAGCAGATGGAGAAACGGGTATGTATAAAGGGTGATTATGGCTGTCTGTTTAGATGAAAGAATTTATTTAGTCAAGCAGTGTGCGTTATTGGGGCAGTTCTATTCAGCCTCTCAAGTATGCCATTTGCCTTCTTCTTGGCCCAGGACGTCCCGCTTTGTGCAAGCCTACTGAGTGTACCATTGGCATTTTCTTCTTCTCTAATTTCCACCAATTTAGTCCTATCAATAATACAGATTGCATAGAGAATGGCAGCACTATTCTCCTTGCTGCGTTCGCAAATGTCCTCCCTAATGAAACTTAGCAAAAAAGGCACGGCACCAAGCTCAGACATTTCCTCAACTGCCTTCCGATGGCCTGAAAGCATTGCAAGTATGGTCAACAACTCATCAACTAATATGCAGTCCATGATCTTTTTCAAAATCACTTTGACTGCACCTCCGTGGACAGCCCTCCGTTTATTCTCGCGGACGATACATAGGTTGAATATTGCTGAAGCAACATCCTTCATGGCTAATGGATGCCCCTCATCTAAAAGATCGATTAGAGGTCCGAGAGCACAAGATTCTCCAATAATGAGCTTGTTTGAGTCAAGGGCTGATAATGTGAAGAGAGCTGCAGCAGCATTGCTTTTTGTTTGAATGGTTCCATATATTAAGGATTCAATTAGCAGGGGTATGACCACTGGATTCTCTGCCACTAGTCTCTTATTATTATCATGAATTGAGACATTTAGAACCGTTGTGATCAAATCCTCTTGGAGATCAGGATGAGTATCAACCCTGCCTGCTGATAGTGGATTGAGCAACTGAGGAATGGCATCAGTGAATTCACCAAAAAGGGCCCGGAATGATGGCATTTTCTTCGTTAGATGCCGAAGCTCTTTCGCAGCTTCTTTCTGCTCATTAAGGGGTTGGGACAACTTTTTGAGCAGCAAACTTAGATACCCTCGGTCTGCAGCAGTTACTAGCTCATCATCAATATCCTGTACAGCCTTTGGAAGCTCAACTCCATGCTCCCTGCACCAGTGGGAAATCATTTCTCTGACCAATTTATTAGAAGTAAGAACTATATGAGGTAGAACTTCTTGGGTTTTAGGGCATATCCTGTGGCCTTCATTCAACCACCTCTGGATGAATATACGGTCGTAAGTCTGCATATCATCAGGGGTAAAAATTCACTAAAATGAGTTATACTGTGACTCTGCAGATGAGTGAGAGAAGAACATAGGAAACATCAAAACAAAAAGAAAACAAAAGGACATGAAAATGAAGATTGTACAGACATGATATTAAGTTTGTTGCTGAATTAATTGGTACTTGGTTGGCAATAAATCCATTAATATTATCAATGAGTGAGAACATATTCATAATATCTTTCAGAAATAGTTTGCTGTCAAGACCTAGACCATCTTTAGCACTATGTAAATTCCAAGATCTCTTCTTGTCCAAGCATTTTAAAACCAAAAAAGAGTGGAAAATTCCATTCTTGGATGAAACTTGAAGCAAGAAACTGAGATGAAAGCATCAAATAAATATAGAAAATGCCAAATCATCAATTGTAACAAAAGTTCAGACTGATAGGACGAAAGAATTCATATTGCAACGAAAAATGTTGAGTAGAAGTTTTTGTACAGAAATTGGTAGTAGATATTTTGGATATCTTGATGACTAGATATGTATGTGTGTGGTAATTTAACTTCAAAACTGGAATCACTTTCTGCTTTTCATGCAAAGACAATGGAGGAAATCATTAAAAGCAATATTTGATTATATATTCTACAGGAAATCTATTGATTCTGTGTCGTGGGGAATTGGGGGCATCATGTCATCGAGTTTGGAACACAATCTAGATTGAATAGAAGCGAACTTGAAGAAAAAAAAAATCCGAAAATACATTTCTTGATACTAGAATCCCAAATATAAGTAAAAAAATAACCAAGTGGGAGGCCGAACCAAAAGTCGCACGTCCAAAATGCCTGAAATCCAATACCAAAAGAGAAAAAAAACAAAAAAAAAAAAACAAAAAAAAGGAAAAAGAACATTCAATGAAAGTCCCTTATAAGAAATGGTCTAAAAACGTAAAATCCTTGCATGCGTATTCACACTGAGCGAACAAACTAAAAACCAACAAGAAAAGTTAAATTTTTAAGAAAAAGAAGAAGGAAAAAGAGAGGATTAAAAAAGCATGCTAAGAACCTCTCCAGTGGCCAAGACAACGGGGTCTCTAATGAGCTTTCTCGAAATGGGGCATCTGAATTCTTCAGGAACAGCCGAAAGATTCTCCAATTTCAAACAAAGGGACTTGTTGAAATTCAAGTCCCTTAAAGAACGCAAGGTTCTGATGGCCTCGTCGGTCGTCTCTACCTTATAGTCATCTTCATCCAAAATCGTCTTCACCAGTGTCCGCAACTCATTCTTCAGCACCGTGGTCTTGGCTGATACAACACCATCAGTCTCCGAGACCCCAGATTTAGGCATATTTAGAGCAAGAATAAGAAAGAAAAACTCGCGGAACGAGAAGAATGCGAGCTATAGATTTGGTAACGGAGGACGTAGAGAATTATGGGCTTCTACTTCATTTCCTTTCTTTCTTCAATTCTCTCTCTCTCTCTCTCTCTCTCTCTCTCTATTTATTAAAGAAATGACATTTACCGTTGTAGTACGCAAATGTCGTGTAATTTTTTTTAAAAGATGTAAATACGAGACCTACATAAAAAAATTAATTTTTTAAAAATAAATCTCACTCTTTTTCTAAACGATTAAGTGGCGTTTACCTATTTTACGACTGTATGTAGCATTAAAAGAGATATATAAAAGCAACAATCGGCATAAGAATAGTGTTTTTTAATTTACTAATTTTTTTACATTTTTGTCCCTCATGTGGTGCCACCTCTTTCTAGCATTTCTCTGAAGAGTCGGGCTACTTTGCCGCCCAGAGTAACCCACTCAATTGACCACTAGGCCAAATGTGTGTTTTTATTTTTTTCTCATTTTTCTTTTCATATTTTTTTAACATGTTTAAATTTTTTTAAAATAAAAAAATACACAAATACACTAAAAATCACTTTCTTAATCATTTAATAAAAAAAAATTAAATATACAAGCAGTCAAAATAAGAGGCCAAATTAGCATTTTCCTTCTCTAAAAGTTCTCTCTCTTTCTCCTGTCGAAATATTTTCTCACCGCCATTGTGATCTCTCTCTCTCTCTCTCTCTATCTTGTCGACACCTCTTTCACGAATTTTTCTGGAAGTTCTGTCTCTCTCTCTTTCTCCTATCAAAATATTTTCTCACCGTCACTATGATTTCTCTCTCTCTTTCTCCCCCCAAAAAACTTTTCAAGCCATATTGATTTGTAAACTTATTTCTCTACTTTCTCTTTCTCTCTCTTTTTCCGACCGAAAATTCGCCTATTGAGTACTCATTTTATGTAATTTTGCATATTGAGATTCACCTTCTAGACTAGGTCTTCTATCTTACTCATGTATTGACATGGAAGTTTTTTCAGAAATTTGCATCCCACTTGTTTGGGGATTCTGTAGGGAATTATTTTGTGTCTGACCTTGTTGACTATCATCTTGGGATATTTTCTTTGGCCTTTGGACATTATTGAGAACATATGGGGCATCACTCTATTGTTGCTGATTTTCAATAACAGATGCATGCTGCTTTAGCTCCGTCCCTAATAAAGGTTGTTCTAGCTGTTGTGTGACGCCCCTAGATTCCGCTTAGGATCGGACGAACATTTGAAGTATCGGGACATGCAACACAAGGTTACCTGCCCCGTTCATGATAGATAAAGATGCAATGTTTCTAATATGCATTTATCATTATGCAATATTTGCAACGGATAATTTTTTTCTTGAGCAATACTATGCACTAAACTAAATATATCCCAAACACGTAAAACATAATCCATAAATATTAAAGTGGTAAACCTTCTTGATTACATCATGAGTCCAAAAGGTCTATAATCATAAGAATACTAGAAACCGAGCTCCTTAAGAACAAGTAGGAACTAAAGTAGCTACCAGGCTAATCCATTAAGTAGCTTGCACAACTTAGTCAAGGATGCCATAATACTAACGATAAATGGGAGCATTGAGGATATGAGCTCCTCGTTGTGTCGTTGTTGTTTAATCGACCATCTCCAATCAATCATCTTCTGAAGCGCCTCCTGACTTGGGCACACGATCTACCATTCGAGGAGAAATGGTAGTTGGGACTATCACTGTGAGATTTGATTACAAATCTCAGCAAATTAACAGATAACTTAAAATACAGTTTACAAATGCAGACATGACAGTAAATGCATGAATGCATAATCATAATCATAAATAAGCATGACGTGACTTGACATATAACACAGCATAAACTGATATGACTTGAACTTGAACATAGATTGAATTGAAACTAAACTTGACATGACATGAACTTAACTGAGACTTGACTTGACATGATAGGAACTTGAACGTGAACTGTGAACAGTTAATATGCAATGCATCCTAGTATGCAACTAGCAGTATGCAATAATTGCAGCAAAAATAAAAGGTGTAAGTATAAAATACGCTAGAATAAATAAAAACATCCCAACTTCATTAGAAATCATTAAGTTCAAAATATCAATGTTGCATAGACTTATTTACAAAGTCAAATCATTCTCTTCATGCGATCTAAAGCATGAAGGATTTGGGCTATGAACATCAGGATTAAATCTAGCTTCCTCCTCAATCATGCGAATCCAGTGCACCATCTATCTCGGCCTGTCAAGTCCTGACAAAACTTCTATCAGTCTGAGTGGAATGATAGTCGTCCCATAAAGGGTGAAATTTACTCGAAATCTCAGTAAGTTAAACAACCAACTTACACAAGGATAAACCAAATATGAAAAATGAAAAATGATAAATATGCAATGCATGAGATGGAGAAAAATCAGTATGCATGTCTCCCGTCCAGATTCCGTAACATTTTAGAAAAAATGGAAACGCAGGTTTTGATGGGCTGAGATGGACCTAGGCCCATCTGGAAGTTGCAAATGATCTTTAAGACTAGGCCCATCTTGGTTCCCATCACATACCAAGGTTAGCACGGTTAATAATATCAGCCTAGGTATTAATTACACGCCCTTGACTATCAACTACGGATTGGTTGAAATTGAAACCATTTAAGTTGAAAGCCATAGTTGATGCAAGCCAAGGAGCTGGACATGCTGATCATACAAGTGGGAATGGAGCTGAATTTGCACAAGACCCTTTGTCACTTCCTAGTGGCCCAATTACAAGACTTAGAGCCAAACGTTTCAAGGAAGCACTAAATGGGCTAATCCAAGATAATTGGGCTGATTCTAAAAAGACCAAGATGGGCTCAAATAATATTCAAGACTTAGTCCATGTCATCAAGGCAATTGAAGAGGCTAATTAGCACGTAGAAATATGATGAATGGTCTGTCCATTAAAGGATGTGAATTTGTTAAGTTTCAAGAATATTAAATAGGTGAATGAACTTGGTCTTGCCTGGGTACGTGAAATACATTGAATTTAGTCATTTAGTCATTTCTGGTTGCCTTTAGAAGTCTAAGAGGCCTAAAAATAGTGAGACTTGTTATGTTAATATTTGTGTTGCTTTTAAAGCACAGTTAAGACTTTTCCTATTCTTGGAGGGTTGTTCCAAGTATATAGAGGGGTTATTTCGAGTTTTAATATCAGATTTGAAATTTCAGAAGCTTATTTGTCTTTGTGAGGTCTTGTGTTCCTCTTGGGTCTTCTAAGAACTCTTTGAACTTATCAAGTTAATCTTGTGGCGTTCAAGCTCCAAACTTATCACCTTGATTCTGATTTCTTGGTGTAGCATTTTCAATCCTTCATAGTCTTGGTTTTCATCTAGTTGGGTGACTGGTCAAGGCTCAACAAATCTTGTCAATACAATCTTGGGGTTCCAAGCCATCATTGTTATCAGGTTTCATCACAATTGTTGGTGGAGTTCATATCATTTTGGTATCAGAGCTTTGGTTCTAAGATAAGTTTGTCTATCTTTTATTTTCGTTCTATTTCCTGTTCTTTGCTGTAAAAATAAAAAAAAAAAAAAAATGAAAAAGACATTAAAAAAAAAAGGTACACGATTCCAGTAAGAAAACTTCTTCCTTTCAATCTTCTATCTCACCTTATTCAAGTACTTGAACTTTTGATGAGTTTTGGTTGTTTATTTTCTGAATTGCTGCTGGATTATTTTGAATGAATTTCTTGAAGTTCGATTAAGAACTAAAGAAGACAAAGAAGAGTGGAAAAAGGCAAGAGTGTGTGAGACCATATGAGGGTAAAAGCCGTTTAGAGTGAAAACACGAGTGCAAGTGTATCAATTCTTGAGTGAAACACGTGAGGGAGTGCTTGTGAGGATTCTAACTTTGTTTGCAGATTTTAAAACATGTCTAATAATCAAGAAGAAGATACAACCGAAGAATTTCGACAACCTTCAGTTTCAAACCTCCAAATGCAAGCGATGTTAGGGGAGATGAGGCCTATGTTGAGGGCTGAATTAGAACCTATTCACGAAAGGTTGGACAGGGTAGAAGCAGAAACTCCTAGGGGCCAGCAACATGACATCCACAATAGGCAGCATGGTAGGCGTGGTACGTGGCGGAATGTTGATGGAGAGGCGGAGTCGGAGGAGTTTGATGAGCAATATTTGAACCGAGGCAGGATTGAGCGTGGGTATAGAAATAGTGATATGAACCTGCGGGAATGGAATCCCTTGAACCCACAGTCAATTTGAAAACTCTCCAAGAAAGCCAAAAATCAAGTCAATGGATGGAGAATCTAGACCCGATGAGAACTCGTTTCAAGAACCTAGATTATATTAAAATCTAGACCCGTAGAATAACACGTCTCAAGAACCCAGATTACAAAGGAGGAACGCCACAAAGGTTGTGATTTACCTTTGATAAGTTCAAAACTTCAATTAAGAACAAGAGGAGTAAAACTCAACTCACAATGAATAAATTCATCAAATTTCATAAACTTCATAAACTGATTAGAATGAGGCTACATAGAGTATTTAAAGCAAAACCTAATGAAACCCTAGCCAAAATAAACCCCCACCTTCCAAAAGTGCCGCTGGATGAACAGTGTCGCGGCTACAGTGCTGCGCTACAGTAACTCTCGGCTACAGTAACCCTAACCCTAGTTCAATAAAATAATAACTTTCCCAACATGCCCTTGCATAGGCCCCCTTCAATACTTCACATAATAAACTCAATTATTCTAAACTAATAACATAAGTTCTTTAAATGAATTAAATAAGTTGAAACCCTTCAAGAGCTCAAAGCCTTTAAGTCTTGTCGTTGCCCTCTTCCGTAACTAATCAAATGAATTAAAACTGGATCTTCATCCTTCAAGCCCCATCTTGAATGTTGGGCTCTTGCTAAAATTGTCCCAAGTAGATTGCATCAATCATTTAATTGTCTCCTTGATCTTCTTGGCCCATCTGGAAGTTGCAAATGATCTTTAAGACTAGGCCCATCTTGGTTCCCATCATTCCCCCTCTCCTCAAAAGGATTCGACCTAGAATCTCCACCTGGATCAAAGGGAAAATGGTTAGTAACATTGAAAATAGTAGAAACATGATACTTACCTTGAAGATCCATTAGATATGCATTTTCATTAATTTGTTCAAGAATTTTGAATAGTCCATCCAAGCTACCCATATCATCAACTGGTGAAGACTTTAAATCTAAAGGAGGAAATTGATTAAGTCTATAAACAATTTCAATTGGTGAAAATTTAGTAGTGGCATGAACACTCCAATCATATGTAAACTCAATGAATGGCAAACAATACTCCAACAAATATTCATGAAGCACATCTAAAATCTTCTTCGAACCAAAATGACCACTCCAATATGCAAACTCAATGAATGGCAAATGATACTCCCATAAACGTTCATGCAACAAGTCAATGAATGGCAAATGATACTCCCATAAACATTCATGCAACATGTCTGAAATCTTATTTTCACCAGAATGACCATTCGCAAACTCAACGAAATACAAATAATATTCCCGCAAACGTTCATGCAACAAGTCAATGAATGGCAAATGACACTCCCATAAACGTTCATGCAACATGTCTGAAATCTTATTTTCACCAGAATGACCACTCCAATTATATGCAAACTCAATGAAATACAAATGATACTCCCGCAAACGTTCGTGCAACACGTCAATGTATGGCAAATGATACTCCCACAAGCGTTCGTGCAATACATCAATGAATGACAAATGATACTTCCACAAACGTTCATGTAACACTTCAATGAAAGGCAAAAGATACTCCCACAAACATTCATGCAACAAATCAATGAATGACAATTGACACTTCCACAAACGTTCATGCAACACGTCATTGAAAGGCAAATGATATTCCCACAAACATTCATGCAACACAACAAAAGTCTTCCTTACACCATGGTTACCCAACAAACCACCATGTCCATCACACACAAGCAAGTTACGCATAAAACTAGTAGGTATACAAAATCTATTCTTTCTATACAAGTACCAATCTAGTTTATAGAACTTACCAAACGATACTTTCTCACATGTTCCATACACACTAGCAAAGTCATAATCATTAGCATGCAATTCCTTATCATATTCAAGTTTCAACAATTTTGCATCTAAAATGAAGATAAGTACATACCTTCTTGCTAAAGCATCAACCACAAAAGTTTCCATACTTTGTGTGTATTTGAATACTTGAGGAAAAGTCTCAATACAATCCTCCCGCTTAGCACGCATTATAGTTAACAACTTACCTTGTCCCTTCAAGTGTGTCAAGGACTCATGTTCTTCAAAGAAAGGTTGGGTAGGGATTGTCGCACTTGGCACAAAATCCATGTAGTGTTCTATCTCCCTAATAGGTGGTAATCCACTAAACACACCGCTAGGAAACACGACCTCATATCCCTGCAACAAAGAGACAACAATACTAGACAAACATACGTCAAGTTCGTTAGGATTAAGACTTGTCTTAGTATAAAAACTCACTTTTCTCTTTGTTTTTCTTTCACTTTCTTCACACTCTCTTTTCTTTCTGCTCTCTTTTTCTTTTTCACTCTCTTTTTCCCTTTCACACTCTTTTTTCTTTTCACTCTTTTTTTTTTTTCTGTCACTCTCTTTTTCTTTATCTTTTTTTGTACTCTCGACCTCACAATTATTTTTCAACTCATTCTCTCTTGTGCTTGAGGTCTTATTTTCACCCTCTTCTTTTTTTTCTCTCTTTCTCCATTTCGGTCTCACTATTTCTTTTCTTCTCAATCTCATCTTCACTCTTGCTTTTCAGCTCAATCTCACTTTCACTCTCACCTTCACTCTTGCTTTTCAGCTCATTCTCACTTTCACTCTTGCTTGTTTGCTCAATCACCTTTTCACTTTTTCTTTTTTGATCACTCTCATTTTCACTCTATCTCCTTTTCACTTTTTCTTTTTTGATCACTCTCATTTTCACTCTTTCTTTTTTGAGCAACCTCACTTTTCAATTTCAATTGGTCCCCATGGACATGTGTTGGAGATAAAGGAGCAAGTTTGATTGTTTTTCCATCCTTTTCAAAACTGTACATGTTCCTTAACCCATCATGGATCACATTCCTATCATACTGCCATGGCTTCCCTAACAAAATATGACCAGCATGCATAGGCACAACATCATAAAGGATCATATCCTGATATTTTCCAATTGAAAAAGAAACTACCACTTGCTTATTTACCCTAACCTCCCCACAATCACTCAACCACTGCAACATGTATGGTCTATGGTGTTTCAAGGTACGTAAATTCAATTTCTCAACTAAAGTAATACTAACCAAATTAATACAACTCCTCAAATCAACAACCATACTACATACCTTGTTATTGATGTGGCATCTAGTATGAAAAACATTCTCGCTCTGCTGCTCTGTATCATTCATCTTAATTTGTGTATTGAGTGCACGCCTAGCAACAAGAGACTCACCATACTCTTCTTTCTCATACCCATTCTCAATACTAGGCTCATGTCACCTCCTAACTCTCTCACATTGCAGATTTCTAATCACTTTTTCTTGATTATCCATCCTATCCCTCACTTCACCCAACACCAAGTTCAACCGCTCAAACTGTTGTTGCATGGCTTGCAACACAAAAGATGAGTTATCTGCCACACCGTTTGGTGATGAGTCACTTCTATGAGACATCATAATATGCTGCACAAAAAGAATGTTAGTGAAAAAGCTCACACACTCCCTTACGTGTTTACACTCAAATAATGACACTCCACTCGTGTTTCACTCTTAATGGCTTTTTTTCGATAATAGTCTCGCACTCTCTTGCCTTTTACCTCAAGAGTTTTCCCACTCAACTTCTTTAAGAACTAGTTGAACTAAATCAAGACAATACAACCTTGTATTGTAAAACAAGAGAAATAGTAATCTGCTCCTATGATGATAAATAGTAATTATAAAACAAGATACCAACTAGAAAGATGTAATTATAAAACAAGATACCAACTAGAAAGATGTAATCTGCTCCTATGATGATAAAAGCTCAATCAACAAATATTTTCTTTCTCTTTGTTGAAACTATGTAGCAACTTTGAATTACCTTCTCTTTTCTTCTTCTTCTTCCCCTTCTTCTTCTTTTTTTTTTTTTTTTCGAATTTGCTTTGCTTTTCTTTTCTTTTCTCTAATTCAATCACAAATAGCAATATCCAATTGTGAAGATCAAGCAATTGAATTCAAGCACGACAATGAAGTAGAAGAGAATCAATGGAACGGCACTCCAAGTAACAGATAAACTTAGAGATGCAGAAAACCCTAGAATTATGAAACCCTAGGTGATGCAAATTTCAGCCAAACCCAAAATCCTAAAAATTTTGGAAGCCTACTTTTTGTTTCTATTTTTTTTTTTTGGCAACCATAGAACAATGAAGCCCTATAATTAAATTAAAGGATGCTAAAATTAAAAGATAGAATCAGATCTGATTGGAAACCTTGCTCTCTGATACCAAATGATATGAACCTGCGGGAATGGAATCCCTTGAACCCACAGTCAATTTGAAAATTCCCCAAGAAAGCCAAAAGTCAAGTCAATGGATGGAGAACCTAGACCCGATGAGAACTCGTTTCAAGAACCTAGATTATATTAAAATCTAGACCCGTTGAATAACATGTCTCAAGAACCCAGATTACAAAGGAGGAATGCCACAAAGGTTGTGATTTACCTTTGATAAGTTCAAAAGTTCAATTAAGAACAAGAGGAGTAAAACTCAACTCACAATGAATAAATTCATCAACTGATTAGAATGAGGCTACATAGAGTATTTAAAGCAAAACCTAATGAAACCCTAGCCAAAATAAACCCCCACCTTCCAAAAGTGCCGCTGGATGAACAGTGTCACGGCTACAGTGCTGCGCTACAGTAACTCTCGGCTACAGAAACCCTAACCCTAGTTCAATAAAATAATAACTTTCCCAACATGCCCTTGCATAGGCCCCCTTCAATACTTCCCATAATAAACTCAATTATTCTAAACTAATAACATAAGTTCTTTAAATGAATTAAATAAGTTGAAACCCTTCAAGAGCTCAAAGCCTTTAAGTCTTGTCGTTGCCCTCTTCCGTAGCTAATCAAATGAATTAAAACTGGATCTTCATCCTTCAAGCCCCATCTTGAATGTTGGACTCTTGCTAAACTTGTCCCAAGTAGATTGCATCAATCATTGAATTGTCTCCTTGATCTTCTTGTCCCATCTGGAAGTTACAAATCATTTTTAAGACTAGGCCCATCTTGGTTCCCAATAAATAGAGAAGCTAGGATGGGTAGGCCTAGGAGGGATAACGATTTAGGAAATATAAAGATTAAAATTCAATCTTTTCAAGGTAAAAATGACCCTGAAGTTTATTTGGAGTGGGAAACTAAAATGGAGATGGTTTTTGATTGTCACAACTACTCAGAGATAAAGAAGGTTAAGTTGGCTACAATTGAATTTACCGATTATGCCATTGTGTGGTGGAATCAATTACTGATTAATAGGAGGAGGAATAGAGAGCCACCCGTGGACACTTGGAAGGAAATGAAAATGCTTATGAGGAAGCGTTTTGTACCCAGCCACTATTTTAGGATTTTGTATAAAAAATTACAGAGGTTAATTCAAGGATCTAAGAGTGTGGATGAGTATTACAAGGAGATGGAGGTAGCTATGATCCGGGCTAATGTAAAAGAGGACCGGGAAGCCACCATGGCTAGGTTTTTGCACGGTTTAAATCGTGAGATTGCGGATATAGTCGAGATGCAGCACTATGTTGAGTTGACGGATATGGTGCATCAAGCCATAAAGGTGGAGGAACAATTCAAATGAAAGGGATTGGCTAGGAGTGGACTGCCTATGGCTACAACCAGCTCGTGGAAGACAACTCCAAAAAGGGATGAGTAGCAACAAAATAAGCCAAAATTTGAATCCTCTAAGAATGCCAATTTAAAGACCGCCACTACTTCAGGTACAATCGAGACTTTAAGTTCTAAAACACGTGATATTAAGTGTTTTAGATGTCAGGGGCGCGGACATATAGCCAGCCAGTGTGTAAACAAGAGGGTGATGGTGATAAATGCCCAAGGAGAGCTTGAGTCAGAAAATGAGGAAGAAGCAGATAATAATGATATGCTATCTATGGAGGATGCTGACGATGAGTAAAATGCTGTGGTTGGAGATTTATTGGTTGCAAGACGAGTTCTCAATGTGCAGGTTAAGGAGGAAGAAAGTAACCAAATGGAGAACTTGTTTCATACTCGGTGCTTTGTAAATAACAAAGTTTGCAGTGTCATTATCGATGGTGGGAGTTGCACAAATGTAGCCAGCAATTATTTGGTGGAGAAATTGGCCTTAACTACCTTGAAACATCCTCAACCTTACCAGCTTCAGTGGTTGAATGATTGTGGGGAAATCAAGGTGACAAGACAAGTGTTGGTGGCATTATCCATTGGCAAATATGAGGATGAGGTACTTTGTGATGTGGTTCCTATGCCATTTACTGTTGGGAAGACCATGGCAGTATGATCTGAGGGTTACGCATGATGGATTCACAAATAAGTATTCCTTCACTCTTAATAGGCAACCTATTACTCTTGTGCCATTAACTCCAAAACAGGACAGGGAGGACCAATTAAAGTTACAAAGTTCGAATGAAAAAAAAAAGGAAAAGGAAAGGAAGGCCGAAACTGAAAAAAACGACTATAAAAAAAAAAGAGAGAAAAGCATTGATCAGAGTGAAAAAGAAAGAGAGAGGATTTCGGCTATAGTGAGAGCAAGAGAGGAAAAATTCAATTACATTGCAAAACAAAGTGAGATCAAGATAGCATTATTTTCACACCAGCCCCTTATTGTACTCATGTACAAGGAGGCTCTTTTATGTACTAATGATCTCGTCGGTGCTTTGCCGAGCAATATTGTTTCTCTTTTGCAGAAGTTTGAAGATGTCCTTCCTGAAGAGGTACCTTATGGTTTACCTCCAATCCGAGGTGATGAGAACCAAGGTGGGCCTAGTCTTAAAGATATGTTACAAGTTCCAGATGGGCCAAATACAAGTTCAAGGGCTTAAACGATGAAGATTATGCTTTGATTCATTTCATAAGCTATGGAAAGGGCAACAACTTGACTTATAGGCTTTGGACACTTGAAGGCTTTCAACTTATTTAATTAATTTCAAGGACCTATTTTATTTGCTTAGAATAATTGTAGCGCCGTACTGTAACCGCGGCACTGTTCACTCAGGGGTATTTTTGGAAAATGGGGTTTTATTTTATCTTGGGTTTTAATTAGGTTTTGGTTTAAATACTCTTTGTAACCTCATTTTCAAAAGTTTATGAAGTTTATGAAATTTGATGAATTTATTCATTGTGAGTTGAGTTTTAGTCCTCTTGTTCTTAATTGAACTTTTGAAGTTATCAAAGGTAAATCACAATCTTTGTGGCGTTCCTCCTTTGTAATCTGGGTTCTTGAGACGGGTTCTTCAACGGGTCTAGAGTTTAATATAATCTAGGTTCTTGAAACGAGTTCTCATCGAGTCTAGGTTCTCCATTCACTGACTTGATTTTGGCTTTCTTGGGGAGTTTTCAAATTGACTGTGGGTTTAAGGGATTTCATTCCCGCGGGTTCATATCACGAGGGATTGAACATCAAATTGATTTCATACCTGGTGCATCAATTCCAAACCGACCTGCTTATAGCAGTAATCCCGAGGAGACCAAGGAACTTCAGAGGCAAGTAAGTGAATTATTAGAGAAGGAGTTTGTGCGTGAAAGTATGAGTCCTTGTGCAGTTCCAGTGCTGTTAGTTCCTATGAAGGATGAAACATGGAGGATGTTGACTGCCGAGCCATCAACAACATAACGGTAAAGTATCATCATCCCATTCCTAGACTAGATGATATGCTGGATGAATTGCATGGTTCTTGTGTCTTTAAAAAAATTTATCTTAAGAATGGATATCATCAGATTAGGATGAAAGAAGGTGATGAATAAAAAACTGCTTTTAAGACTAAATATGGTTTGTATGAGTGGTTAGTGATGCCTTTCGGTTTAACTAATGCTCCGAGCACATTTATGCGTTTGATGAACCATGTTTTGCGAGCATTTATTGGCAGATTTGTAGTTGTGTATTTGATGATATCCTGATCTATAGCAAAAATTTGGAAGAACATGTAATGCATTTGAAATCTGTTTTGGAAATTCAAAGGAAAGAAAGGTTGTTTGCTAACCTCAAAAAGTGCACCTTTTGCACGGATAAGCTTGTGTTTCATGGTTTTGTTGTTAGTAAGAGAGGAATTGAGGTGGATGAGGAAAAGGTGAAGGCAATCCAAGAGTGGTCAACGCCTACAACAGTCAGCCAAGTGAGGATTTTCCACGGCTTAGCTAGCTTCTATAGACGGTTTGTGCGTGATTTTAGTAGCTTAGCCGCCCCTCTTACTGAAGTCATCATGAAAAATGTGCCGTTTAAGTTGGGAAAAGAACAAGAAAAGGCATTTAGTCAGATAAAAAAAAAGTTAACTAATGCGCCTTTGCTTGTTTTACCTAACTTTGCTAAAACATTTGAAATTGAGTGTGATGCTTCAGGCATAGGTATTGGAGCTGTTTTGATGCAAGAAGGCCGTCCAATTGCTTATTTCAGTGAAAAGTTGAGTGAGGTAGCCCTAAATTACCCTACTTATGATAAGGAGATGTATGCCTTGGTGAGGGCTTTGGAAAATTGTGATATGAACCCACGGGAATGAATTCCCTTGAACCCACAGTCAATTTGAAAACTCCCCAAGAAAGCCAAAATCAAGTCAATGGATGGAGAACCTAGACCCGATGAGAACTCGTTTCAAGAACCTAGATTATATTAAAATCTAGACCCGTCTCAAGAACCCGGATTACAAAGGAGGAACGCCACAAAGGTTGTGATTTACCTTTGATAAGTTCTAAAGTTCAATTAAGAACAAGAGGAGTAAAACTCAACTCATAATGAATAAATTCATCAAATTGCATAAATTTCATAAACTTCATAATCTGATTAGAATGAGGCTACATAGAGTATTTAAAGCAAAACCTAATGAAACCCTAGCCAAAATAAATCCCCACCTTCCAAAAGTGCCCCTGGATGAACAGTGTCTCGGCTACAGTGCCGCGCTACAGTAACTCTCGGCTACAGTAACCCTAACCCTAGTTCAATAAAATAATAACTTTCCCAACATGCCCTTGCATAGGCCCCCTTCAATACTTCCCATAATAAACTCAATTATTCTAAACTAATAACATAAGTTCTTTAAATGAATTAAATAAGTTGAAACCCTTCAAGAGCTCAAAGCCTTTAAGTCTTGTCGTTGCCCTCTTCCGTAGCTAATCAAATGAATTAAAACTGGATCTTCATCCTTCAAGCCCCATCTTGAATGTTGGGCTCTTGCAAAACATGTCTCAAGTGGATTGCATCAATCCTTGCATTGTCTCCTTGATCTGCTTGACCCATCTGGAAGTTGCAAATGATATTTAAGACTAGATCCATCTTGGTTCCCATCATTCCCACTCTCCTCAAAAGGATTCGACCTCGAATCTCCACCTGGATCAAAGGGAAAGTGGTTAGTAACATTGAAAATAGTAGAAACATGATACTTACATTGAAGATCCATTAGATATTCATTTTCATTAATTTCTTCAAGAATTTGGAATAGTCCATCCAAGCTACCCTTATCATCATCTGGTGAAGACTTTAAATCTAAAGGAGGAAATTGATTAAGTCTATAAACAATTTCAATTGGTGAAAATTTAGTAGTGGCATGAACACCCCAATCATATGTAAACTCAATGAATGGCAAACAATACTCCCACAAATGTTCATGAAGCACATCTAAAGTCTTCCTCGAACCAAAATGACCACTCCAATATGCAAACTCAATGAATGACAAATGATACTCCCATAAACGTTCATGCAACAAGTCAATGAATGGAAAATGATACTCCCATAAACGTTTATGCAACATGTCTGAAATCTTATTTTCACCAGAATGACCACTCCAATTATATGCAAACTCAATGAAATACAAATGATACTCCCGCAAACGATCGTGCAACACGTCAATGTATGGCAAATGATACTCCCACAAGCGTTCGTGCAATACATCAATGAATGACAAATTATACATCCACAAACGTTCATGTAACACTTCAATGCAATTGATACTTCCACAAACGTTCATGCAACACGTCATTGAAAGGCAAATGATATTCCCACAAATGTTCATGCAACACAACAAAAGTCTTCCTTCCACCATGGTTACCCAACAAACCACCATGTCCATCACACACAAGCAAGTTACGCATAAAACTAGTAGGTATACAAAATCTATTCTTTCTATACAAGTACCACTCTAGTTTATAGAACTTACCAAACGATACTTTCTCACATGTTCTATACACACTAGCAAAGTCATAATCATTAGCATGCAATTCCTTATCATATTCAAGTTTCAACAATTTTGCAACCAAAATGAAGATAAGTACATACCTTCTTGCTAAAGCATCAACCACAAAAGTTTCCATACCTTGCGTGTATTTGAATACATGAGGAAAAGTCTCAATACAATTCTCCCGCTTAGCACGCATTATAGTTAACAACTTACCTTGTCCCTTCAAGTGTGTCAAGGACTCATGTTCTTCAAAGAAAGGTTGGGTAGGGATTGTCGCACCTACCACAAAATCCATGTAGTGCTCTATCTCCCTAATAGGTGGTAATCCACTAAACACACCGCTAGGAAACACGACCTCATATCCCTGCAATAAAGAGACAATAATACTAGGCAAACATACGTCAAGTTCGTTAGGATTAAGACTTGCCTTAGCATAAAAACTCACTTTTCTCTTTGTTTTTCTCTCACTTTCTTCACACTCTCTTTTCTTTCTACTCTCTTTTTCTTTTTCACTCTCTTTTTCCCTTTCACACTCTTTTTTCTTTTCACCCTCTTTTTTTCTGTCACTCTCTTTTTCTTCAACTTTTTTTGTACTCTCGACCTCACAATTATTTTTCAACTCATTCTCTCTTGTGCTTCAGGTCTTATTCTCACCCTCTTCTTTTTTCTCTCTCATTTTTCTTTCTTTCTCCATTTCGGTCTCACTATTTCTTTTCTTCTCAATCTCATCTTCACTCTTACTTTTCAGCTCAATCTCACTTTCACTCTTGCTTTTCAACTCATTCTCACTTTCACTCTTGCTTGTTTTCTCAATCTCCATTTCACTTTTTCTTTTTTGATCACTCTCATTTTCACTCTTTCTTTTTTGAACAACCTCACTTTTCAATTTCAATTGGTCTCCACGGACATGTGTTGGAGTTAAAGGAGCAAGTTTGATTGTTTTTCCATCCTTTTCAAAACTGTACATGTTCCTTAACCTATCATGGATCACATTCCTATCATACTGCCATGGCTTCCCTAACAAAATATGACCAGCATGCATAGGCACAACATCACAAAGGACCATATCCTGATATTTCCCAATTGAAAAAGAAACTAGCACTTGCTTATTTACCCTAACCTCCCCACAATCACTCAACCACTGCAACATGTATGGTCTAGGGTGTTTCAAGGTACGTAAATTCAATTTCTCAACTAAAGTAGTGCTAGCCAAATTAATACAACTCCTCAAATCAATGACCATATTACATACCTTGTTGTTGATATGGCATCTAGTATGAAAAACATTCTCGCTCTGCTGCTCTGTATCATTCATCTTAATTTGTGTATTGAGTGCACGCCTAGCAACAAGAGACTCACTATACTCTTCTTTCTCATACCCATTCTCAATACTAGGCTCATGTCACCTCCTACCTCTCTCACCTTGCAGATTTCTAATCACTTCTTCTTGATTATCCATCCTATCCCTCACTTCACCCAACACCAAGTTCAACCGCTCAAACTGTTGTTGCATAGCTTGCAACACAAAAGATGAGTTATCTGCCACACCGTTTGGTGATGAGTCACTTCTATGAGACATCATAATATGCTGCACAAAAAGAATGTTAGTGAAAAAGCTCACACACTCCCTTACGTGTTTACACTCAAATAATGACACTCCACTCGTGTTTCACTCTTAATGGCTTTTGTTCGATAATAGTCTCACACTCTCTTGTCTTTTACCTCAAGAGTTTTCCCACTCAAGTTCTGATATGAACCTGCGGGAATGAATTCCCTTGAACCCACAGTCAATTTGAAAACTCCCTAAGAAAGCCAAAATCAAGTCAATGGATGGAGAACCTACACCCGATGAGAACTCGTTTCAAGAACCTAGATTATATTAAAATCTAGACCCGTTGAAGAACCCGTCTCAAGAACCCAGATTACAAAGGATGAACGCCACAAAGGTTGTGATTTACCTTTAATAAGTTCAAAAGTTCAATTAAGAACAAGAGGAGATAAACTCAACTCACAATGAATAAATTCATCAAATTTCATAAACTTCATAATCTGATTAGAATGAGGCTACATAGAGTATTTAAAGCGAAACCTAATGAAACCCTAGCCAAAATAAACCCCCATCTTCCAAAAGTGCCCCTGGATGAACAGTGCCGCTCTACAGTAACTCTCGGCTACAGTAACCCTAACCCTAGTTCAATAAAATAATAACTTTCCCAACATGCCCTTGCATAGGCCCCCTTCAATGCTTCCCACAATAAACTCAATTATTCTAAACTAATAACATAAGTTCTTTAAATGAATTAAATAAGTTGAAACCCTTCAAGAGCTCAAAAGCCTTTAAGTCTTGTCGTTGCCCTCTTCCGTAGCTAATCAAATGAATTAAAACTGGATCTTCATCCTTCAAGCCCCATCTTGAATGTTGGGCTCTTGCTAAACTTGTCTCAAGTGGATTGCATCAATCCTTGCATTGTCTCCTTGATCATCTTGGCCCATCTGGAAGTTGCAAATGATCTTTAAGACTAGACCCATCTTGGTTCCCATCATTCCCCCTCTCTTCAAAAGGATTCGATCTCGAATCTCCACCTGGATCAAAGGGAAAATGGTTAGTAACATTGAAAATAATAGAAACAAGATAGTTACCTAGAAGATCCATTAGATATGCATTTTCATTAATTTGTTCAAGAATTTGGAAAAAACCATCCAAGCTACTCCTGTCATAAACAAGTAATGGTGTTAAATCTAAAGTAGTAAATGGATTAAGTCCATAAACAATTTCAAATTGTGAAAATTTAGTAGTAGCATGAGCACTCCAATCATATGTAAACTCAATGAATGGCAAACAATACTCCCATAAATGTTCATGAAGCACATCTAATGTCTTCCTCGAACCAAAATGACCACTCCAATATGCAAACTCAATGAATGGTAAATGATACTCCCACAAACGTTCATGCAACAAGTCAATGAATGGTAAATGATACTCCCATAAACGTTCATGCAACATGTCTGAAATCTTATTTTCACCAGAATCACCACTCCAATTATATGCAAACTCAATAAAATACAAATGATACTCCCGCAAACGTTCATGCAACACGTCAATGTATGGCAAATGATACTCCCACAAACGTTCGTGTAAGACGTCTTTGAATGGCAAATGATATTCGCACAAACATTCATGCAACACAACAAAAGTCTTCCTCACACCAAGGTTACCCAACAAACCACCATGTCCATCACACACAAGCAACTTAAGCATAAAACTAGTAGGCACACAAAATCTATTCTTTCTAAACAAGTACCAATCTAGTTTATAGAACTTACCAAAAGATGCTTTCTCACATGTTCCATACATACTAGCAAGGTCATCATCATTAGCATGAAATTCCTTATCATATTCAAGTCTCAACAATTTTGCATCTAAAATGAAGACAAGGACATACTTTCTTGCTAAAGCATCAATCACAAAATTTTTCATACCTTGTGTGTATTTGAATACATGAGGAAAAGTCTCAATACAATCCTCCCGCTTAGCACGCATTATAGTCAACAACTAACCTTTTCCCTTTAAGTGTGTCAATGACTCATGTTCTTCCAAGAAAGGTAGGTTAGGAATTGTTGCACCTGGCACAAAATCAATGTAGTGCTCTATCTCCCTAATGGGTGGCAATCCACTAAATATACCGCTAGGAAACACGACCTCATATCCCTGCAATAAAGAGACAACAATACTAGGCAAACATACGTCAAATTCGTTAGGATTAAGACTTGCCTTAGCATAAAAACTCACTTTTCTCTTTGTTTTTCTCTCACTTTCTTCACACTCTTTTCTTTCCACTGTCTTTTTCTTTTTCACTCTCTTTTTTCCTTTCACACACTTTTTTCTTTTCACTCTCTTTTTTTCTGTCACTCTGTTTTTCTTCATCTTTTTTGTACTCTCGACCTCACAATTATTTTTCAACTCATTCTCTCTTGTGCTTGAGGTCTTATTCTCACCCTCTTCTTTTTTCTCTCTGACTTTTCTCTCTTTCTCCATTTCGGTCTCACTATTTCTTTTCTTCTCAATCTCATCTTTACTCTTGCATTTCAGCTCAATCTCACTTTCACTCTTGCTTTTCAGCTCATTCTCACTTTCACTCTTGCTTGTTTGCTGAATCTCCTTTTCACTTTTTCTTTTTTGATCACTCTCATTTTCACTCTTTCTTTTTCGAGCAACCTCACTTTTCAATTTCAATTGGTCCCCATGGACATGTGTTGGAGTTAAAGGAGCAAATTTGATTGTTTTTCCATCCTTTTCAAAACTGTACATGTTCCTTAACCCATCATGGATCACATTCCTATCATACTCCCATGGCTTCCCTAACAAAATATGACCAGCATGCATAGGCACAACATCACAAAGGACCATATCCTGATATTTCCCAATTGAAAAAGAAACTAGCACTTGCTTATTTAACATAACCTCCCCACAATCACTCAACCACTGCCACATGTATGGTCTAGGGTGTTTCAAGGTACGTAAATTCAATTTCTCAACTAAAGTAGTGCTAGCCAAATTAATACAACTCCTCAAATCAATGACCATACTACATACCTTGTTGTTGATGTGGCATCTAGTATGAAAAACGTTCTCACTCTGTTGCTTTGTATCATTCATCTTAATTTGTGTATTGAGTGCACGCCTAGCAACAAGAGACTCACCATACTCTTCTTTCTCATACCCATTCTCAATACTAGGCTCATGTCGCCTTCTATCTCTCTCACCTTGTAGTTTTCTAATCACTGCTTCTTGATTATCCATCCTATCCCTCACTTCACCCAACACCAAGTTCAACCGCTCAAACTGTTGTTGCATGGCTTGCAACACAAAAGATGAGTTATCTGCCACACCGTTTGGTGATGAGTCACTTCTATGAGACATCATAATATGCTGCACAAAAATAATGTTAGTGGAAAACCTTACACACTCCCTTACGTGTTTACTCGAATAATGGCACTCCACTCGTGTTTCACTTTGAATTGGCTTTTTCACGATAATAGTCTCACACTCTCTTGCCTTTTACCTCAAAAGTTTTCTCACTCAAGTTCTTTCAGAACTAGTTGAACTAAATCAAGATAATACAATCTTGTATTATTCCAACCAGTAATATAGATGAAAGAAATAAGGGATGAATAAAAAGACACGAGACTCAAGAAATTTATACGAGGGAAAGAGTAATTATAAAACAAGACACCAACTAGCAAGTTGTATTCAGCTCCTATGATGATAATAACTCAATCAACAGATACTTTCTTTCTCTTTGTTGTAACTATGTAGCAACTTTGAATATCCTACCTTCTCTTTTCTTCTTCTTCTTCTTCATGTTTTTTTTTTTTTTTTCGAATTTTCTTTTCTTTTCTTTTCCTTTCTTTTCTTTTCTTTTCTTTTCCTTTCCTTTCCTTTCCTTTCTTTTTCTTTTCTCTAATTCAACCACAAACAGCAATATTCAATTGTGAAAACCAAACAATTGAATTCAAACACACAAGCATGGACAATGAAGTAGAAGAGAATCAATGGAACCAAACTCCAAGCAATTGACAAACTTAGAGATGCAGGAAACCCTAGAATTTTGAAACCCTAGGTGACGCAAATTTCAGCCAAACCCAAAACCCTAAGAATTTCGGCAGCCTACTTTTTGTTTCTAATTTTTTTTTTTTTGGCAACCCTAGAACAATGAAGCCCTAGAATTGAATTAAAGGATGCGAAAATTAAAAGATAGAATCAGACCTGATTGGAAACCTTGCTCTGAATACCAAATGATATGAACCCGCGGGAATGAATTCCCTTGAACCCACAGTCAATTTGAAAACTCCCCAAGAAAGCCAAAATCAAGTCAATGGATGGAGAACCTAGACCCGATGAGAACTCGTTTCAAGAACCTAGATTATATTAAAATCTAGACCCGTTGAAGAGCCCGTCTCAAGAACCCGGATTACAAAGGAGGAACGCCACAAAGGTTGTGATTTACCTTTGATAAGTTCAAAAGTTCAATTAAGAACAAGAGGAGTAAAACTCAACTCACAATGAATAAATTCATCAAATTGCATAAATTTCATAAACTTCATAATCTGATTAGAATGAGGCTACATAGAGTATTTAAAGCAAAACCTAATGAAACCCTAGCCAAAATAAACCCCCACCTTCCAAAAGTGACCCTGGATGAACAGTGTCTCGGCTACAGTGCCGCACTACAGTAACTCTCGGCTACAGTAACCCTAACCCTAATTCAATAAAATAATAACTTTCCCAACATGCCCTTGCATAGGCCCCATTCAATACTTCCCATAATAAACTCAATTATTCTAAACTAATAACATAAGTTCTTTAAATGAATTAAATAAGTTGAAACCCTTCAATAGCTCAAAGCCTTTAAGTCTTGTCGTTGCCCTCTTCCGTAGCTAATCAAATGAATTAAAACTGGATCTTCATCCTTCAAGCCCCATCTTGAATGTTGGGCTCTTGCAAAACATGTCTCAAGTGGATTGCATCAATCCTTGCATTGTCTCCTTGATCTTCTTGGCCCATCTGGAAGTTGCAAATGATCTTTAAGACTAGGTTCATCTTGGTTCCCATCAAATTGGCAACACTATCTATGGCCAAAGGAGTTTGTGATTCACACAGTTCATGAGTCTTTGAAGCATTGGAAAGGACAACAATGGTTGAACAAACGCCATGCCAAGTGGGTGGAATTCATTGAAACATTTTCGTATGTGATCAGATATAAGCAAGGTAAGGAAAATGTGGTGGCTGATGCATTGTCCCGAAGGTATGCCTTACTTTCCATTTTAGATACCAAAATGCTTGGCTTTGAATACATTAAGCAATTGTATACTCGAGATTCTGATTTTGGTGATGTGTTCAATGCATGTGAAAAAATGGCGTTTGGTAAGTTTTATAGGTATGTTGGATTTTTGTTTCTAGAAAATAAACTGTGTTTGCCAATATGTTGTTTGCGCGAATTGCTTGTGAGAGAAGCTCGTGGTGGTGGTTTGATGGGTCATTTTGGTGTAGCTAAGACTTTAGGAATTTTGCATGAACATTTTTTTTGGCCTCATATGAAACGTGATGTGGAAAGAATTTGTGAGAAGTGTATCACGTGTAAACAGGCTAAGGCTAAGTTGAAACCCCATGGTTTGTACACCCCTTTGCCAATACCTAGTGAACCTTGGACTGATATTTCTATGGATTTTGTTTTAGGTTTACCTAGGACTAAGAGGGGGAGAGATTCAGTTTTTGTGGTGGTAGATAGATTTTCCAAGATGGCACACTTCATTGCATGTCATAAAACTGATGATGCATCACATATAGCTGATTTGTTCTTCAAAGAAATTGTTAGGTTACATGGTATGCCTAAGACCATTGTTTCTGATAGGGATGCAAAGTTTTTGAGTTACTTGTGGAAGACTTTGTGGGGAAAGCTGGGAACTAAGTTGTTGTTTTCTACTACTTGTCATCCACAAACGGATGGCCAAATTGAAGTAGTAAATAGAACTTTGTCGTCTTTGTTGCGTGCTATCATTAAAAAGAACTTGAAAGCATGGGAAGATTGTTTGCCACATGTTGAATTTGCTAACAATAGAAGTATAAATTCTGCAACTAAGTTTTCACCATTTGAAATTGTTTGTGGCTTTAACCCATTGTCACCTTTGGATTTAACTTCTTTACCTCGTGCTTGAATTCAATTACTTAATTTTCACAATTGAATATTGCTATTTGTGATTGAATTAAAGAAAAGAAAAGAAAATTCGAAAAAAAAAAAAAAAGAGAAGAAGAAGAAGTAAAGAAAATGTAGCATATTCAAAAGTTGCTACATAGTTACAAAAATGAGAAAGAAAGAAATTTGTTGATTGAACCTTATCATCAAAGGGGCTGCTGCATACATCACTAAAGTTGGTATCTTATCTTATTGTTACTCTTTCATCTGTATAACTTCCTTGATTCTCGTGTCATTTTTATTCCTTCCATGTTTCTCTTATTCTTGTTTCCTAGATCAAATTACTAGTTGGGATAAAACAAGGTTGCTTTGTCTTGATTGAGTCAATTAGTTCTTAAAGAACTTGAGTGGGAAAACTCTTGAGGTAAAAGGCAAGAGAGTGTGAGACTATTATCGGGAAAAAGCCACTAAGAGTGAAACACGAGTAGAGTGCCATTATTCGAGTGTAAACACGTAAGGGAGTGTGTGAGGTTTTCCACTAACATTCTTTTTGTGCAGCATATTATGATGTCTCATAGAAGTGACTCATCACCTGATATGAACCCGTGGGAATAAATTCCCTTGAACCCACAATCAATTTGAGAACTCCCCAAGAAAGCCAAAATCAAGTCAATGGATGGAGAACCTAGACCCGATGAGAACTCGTTTCAAGAACCTAGATTATATTAAAATCTAGACCCGTTGAAGAACCCGTCTCAAGAACCCAGATTACAAAGGAGGAACGCCACAAAGGTTGTGATTTACCTTTGATAAGTTCAAAAGTTCAATTAAGAACAAGAGAAGTAAAACTCAACTCACAATGAATAAATTCATCAAATTTCATAAACTTCATAATCTGATTAGAATGAGGCTACATAGAGTATTTAAAGCAAAACCTAATGAAACCCTAGCCAAAATAAACACCCACCTTCCAAAAGTGCCCCTGGATGAACAGTGTCGCGGCTACAGTGCCGCACTACAGTAACTCTCGGCTACAGTAACCGTAACCCTAGTTCAATAAAATAATAACTTTCCCAACATACCCTTGCATAGGCCCCCTTCAATACTTCCCATAATAAACCCAATTATTCTAAACTAATAACATAAGTTCTTTAAATAAATTAAATAAGTTGAAACCCTTCAAGAGCTCAAAGCCTTTAAGTCTTGTCGTTGCCCTCTTCCGTAGCTAATCAAATGAATTAAAACTGGATCTTCATCCTTCAAGCCCCATCTTGAATGTTGGGCTTTGCTAAACTCGTCCCAAGTGGATTGCATCAATCCTTGCATTGTCTCCTTGATCTTCTTGGTCCATCTGGAAGTTGCAAATGATCTTTAAGACTAGGCCCATCTTGGTTCCCATCATTCCCCCTCTCCTCAAAAGGATTCGACCTCGAATCTCCACCTGGATCAAAGGGAAAGTGGTTAGTAACATTGAAAAAAGTAGAAACATGATACTTACCTTGAAGATCCATTAGATATTCATTTTCATTAATTTGTTCAAGAATTTGGAATAGTCCATCCAAGCTACCCATATCATCAACTGGTGAAACCTTTAAATCTAAAGGAGGAAATTGATTAAGTCTATAAACAATTTCAATTGGTGAAAATTTAGTAGTGGCATGAACACTCCAATCATATGTAAACTCAATGAATGACAAATAATACTCCCACAAATGTTCATGAAGCACATCTAAAGTCTTTCTCGAACCAAAATGACCACTCCAATATGCAAACTCAATGAATGACAAATGATACTCCCATAAACGTTCATGCAACAAGTCAATGAATGGCAAATGATACTCCCATAAACGTTCATGCAACATGTCTGAAATCTTATTTTCACCAGAATGACCACTCCAATTATATGCAAACTCAATGAAATACAAATGATACTCCCGCAAACGATCGTGCAACACGTCAATGTATGGCAAATGATACTCCCACAAGCGTTCGTGCAATACATCAATGAATGACAAATTATACTTCCACAAACGTTCATGTAACACTTCAATGAATGACAATTGATACTTCCACAAACGTTCATGCAACACGTCATTGAAAGGCAAATGATATTCCCACAAAGGTTCATGCAACACAACAAAAGTCTTCCTTATACCATGGTTACCCAACAAACCACCATGTCCATCACACACAAGCAAGTTACGCATAAAACTAGTAGGTATACAAAATCTATTCTTTCTATACAAGTACCAATCTAGTTTATAGAACTTACCAAACGATACTTTCTCACATGTTCCATACACACTAGCAAAGTCATAATCATTAGCATGCAATTCCTTATCATATTCAAGTTTCAACAATTTTGCATCTAAAATGAAGATAAGGACATACCTTCTTGCTAAAGTATCAACCACAAAAGTTTCCATACCTTGCGTGTATTTGAATACATGAGGAAAAGTCTCAATACAATCCTCCCGCTTAGCACGCATTATAGTTAACAACTTACCTTGTCCCTTCAAGTGTGTCAAGGACTCATGTTCTTCAAAGAAAGGTTGGGTAGGGATTGTCGCACCTAGCACAAAATCCATGTAGTGCTCTATCTCCCTAATAGGTGGTAATCCACTAAACACACCGCTAGGAAACACGACCCCATATCCCTGCAACAAAGAGACAATAATACTAGGCAAACATACGTCAAGTTCGTTAGGATTAAGACTTGCCTTAGCATAAAAACTCACTTTTCTCTTTGTTTTTCTCTCACTTTCTTCACACTCTCTTTTCTTTCTACTCTCTTTTTCTTTTTCACTCTCTTTTTCCCTTTTACACTCTTTTTTCTTTTCACCCTCTTTTTTTCTGTCACTCTCTTTTTCTTCATCTTTTTTTGTACTCTCGACCTCACAATTATTTTTCAAATCATTCTCTCTTGTGCTTGAGGTCTTATTCTCACTCTCTTCTTTTTTCTCTCTCATTTTTCTCTCTTTCTCCATTTCGGTTTCACTATTTCTTTTCTTCTCAATCTCATCTTCACTCTTACTTTTAAGCTCAATCTCACTTTCACTCTTGCTTTTCAGCTTATTCTCACTTTCTCTCTTGCTTTTCAGCTTATTCTCACTTTCACTCTTGCTTGTTTGCTCAATCGCCTTTTCACTTTTTCTTTTTTGATCACTCTCATTTTCACTCTTTCTTTTTTGAGCAACCTCACTTTTTAATTTCAATTGGTCCCCATGGACATGTGTTGCAGTTAAACGAGCAAGTTTGATTGTTTTTCCATCCTTTTCAAAACTGTACATGTTCCTTAACCCATCACGAATCACCTTCCTATCAAACTCCCATGGCTTCCCTAACAAAATATGACCAGCATGCATGGGCACAACATCACAAAGGACCATATCCTGATATTTCCCAATTGAAAAAGAAACTAGCACTTGCTTATTTACCCTAACCTCCTACAATCACTCAACCACTGCAACATGTATGGTCTAGGGTGTTTCAAGGTACGTAAATTCAATTTCTCAACTAAAGTAGTGCTAGCCAAATTAATAGAACTCCTCAAATCAATGACCATACTACATACCTTGTTGTTGATGTGGCATCTACTATGAAAAACGTTCTCACTCTGTTGCTCTGTATCAATCATCTTAATTTGTGTATTGAGTGCACGCCTAGCAACAAGAGACTCACCATAGTCTTGTTTCTCATACCCATTCTCAATACTAGGCTCATGTCGCCTCCTACCTCTCTCACATTGCAGATTTCTAATCACTTCTTCTTGATTATCCATCCTATCCCTCACTTCACCCAACACCAAGTTCAACCGCTCAAACTGTTGTTGCATGGCTTGCAACACAAAAGATGAGTTATTTGCCACACCGTTTGGTGATGAGTCACTTCTATGAGACATCATAATATGCTGCACAAAAACAATGTTAGAGAAAAACCTTACACACTCCCTTACGTGTTTACACTCGAATAATGTCACTCCCCTCGTGTTTCACTTTTAATTGGCTTTTTCCCGATAATAGTCTCACACTCTCTTGCCTTTTACCTCAAAAGTTTTCTCACTCAAGTTCTTTCAGAACTAGTTGAACTAAATCAAGATAATACAACCTTGTATTATTCCAACCAGTAATATAGATGAAAGAAACAAGGAATGAATAAAATGACACGAGACTCAAGAAATTTATACGAGGGAAAGAGTAATTATAAAACAAGACACCAACTAGCAAGTTGTATTCAGCTCCTATGATGATAATAACTCAATCAACAAATACTTTCTTTCTCTTTGTTGTAACTATGTAGCAACTTTGAATATCCTACCTTATCATTTCTTCTTCTGTTTTTTTTTTTTTCGAATTTTCTTTTCTTTTTTTTTTCTTTTCCTTTCTTTTCTTTTCTTTTCTTTTCCTTTCCTTTCTTTTCTTTTCTTTTCTCTAATTCAATCACAAATAGCAATATTCAATTCTGAAAATCAAGCAATTGAATTCAAGTACGACAATGATGTAGAAGAGAATCAATGGAACAACACTCCAAGCAACAGATAAACTTAGAGATGCAGGAAACCCTAGAATTTTGAAACTCTAGGTGATGCAAATTTCAGCCAAATCCAAAACCCTAACAATTTCGGCAGCCTACTTTTTGTTTCTATTTTCTTTTTTTTGGAAACCCCAGAACAATGAAGCCCTAGAATTAATTTAAGGATGCAAGAATTAAAAGATAGAATCAGACCTGATTGGAAACCTTGCTCTGAATACCAAATGATATGAACCCGTGGGAATGAATTCCCTTGAACCCACAATCAATTTGAGAACTCCCCATGAAAGCCAAAATCAAGTCAATGGATGGAGAACCTAGACCCGATGAGAACTCGTTTCAAGAACCTAGATTATATTAAAATCTAGACCCGTTGAAGAACCCGTCTCAAAAACCCAGATTACAAAGGAGGAACGCCACAAAGGTTGTGATTTACCTTTGATAAGTTCAAAAGTTCAATTAAGAACAAGAAGAGTAAAACTCAACTCACAATGAATAAATTCATCAAATTTCATAAACTTCATAATCTGATTAGAATGAGGCTACATAGAGTATTTAAAGCAAAACCTAATGAAACCCTAGCCAAAATAAACCCCCACCTTCCAAAAGTGCCCCTGGATGAACAGTGTCGCGGCTACAGTGCCGCGCTACAGTAACTCTCGGCTACAGTAACCCTAACCCTAGTTCAATAAAATAAAAACTTTCCCAACATACCCTTGCATAGGCCCCCTTCAGTACTTCCCATAATAAACCCAATTATTCTAAACTAATAACATAAGTTCTTTAAATAAATTAAATAAGTTGAAACCCTTCAAGAGCTCAAAGCCTTTAAGTCTTGTCGTTGCCCTCTTCCGTAGCTAATCAAATGAATTAAAACTGGATCTTCATCCTTCAAGCCCCATCTTGAATGTTGGGCTTTGCTAAACTCGTCCCAAGTGGATTGCATCAATCCTTGCATTGTCTCCTTGATCTTCTTGGCCCATCTGGAAGTTGCAAATGATCTTTAAGACTAGGCCCATCTTGGTTCCCATCATCACCAAAAGGTATGGCAGATAACTCATCCTTTGTGTTGCAAGCCATGCAACAACAGTTTGAGCGGTTGAACTTGGTGTTGGGTGAAGTGAGGGATAGTATGGATAATCAAGAAGCAATGATTAGAAATCTGCAAGGTGAGAGAGATAGGAGGCGACGTGAGCCTAAAATTGAGAATGGGTATAAGAATGGAGAGTTTGGTGAGGATGAGGAAGGCTTAACATTTGAAGTTGGATTGGGTGGACATAGAGGAGTTAGGCATGGAAGAGGCCTTACGGCAAACTCAGGGGGTCGAGATAGAGTAGATAAGAACCTTGGAAGCATCAAAATGAAAATACCATCATTCCAAGGTAGAATTGACCCTGATGTTTATTTAGAGTGGGAGAAAAGAATAAAGTTGGTGTTTGATTGTATAATTACTCTGAGGAGAAGAAGGTGAAGTTGGCTGTAATTGAGTTCACTGATTATGCGATTATTTGATGGGATCAATTAGTATCCAATAGGAGAAGGAATTTCGAGAGGCCTGTAGAAACATGCAGAGAGTTGAAAGAAATCATGAGGCGGAGATTTGTACCTATCCACTACTATAGAGACCTCTACCAAAAACTACAAAATCTTACACATGAGTCTAGGAGTGTAGAGGATTACCATAAGGAGATGGAGGTGGCCATGATTCGGGATAATGTAGTGGAGGATCAGGAGGCCACGATGACAAGATTTTTGAGTGGGTTGAATAGGGAGATAACCAATGTAGTTGAGTTGCAACATTATAAGGAGGTAAAGGATATGGTGCACATGGCTATGAATGTGGAGAGGCGGCAAAAAGAAAAGGGTACATCAAATTATACTTTGGTTTCTAGTATTCATTGGATACCAAAGTGGGACAAAAATGATCAAGTTGTAACAAAGGGGAAGACCGAACCACCTAAGGGAAATGATTTGGGTGAGGTTGACACCTCAAGAAAAAGAGAGAATGAGTTGAAAAACAATTGTGAGGCCGAGAGTTCAAAAAAAGAGGAGAGTGAAAGAAAAACAGAGAGTGAAAAGAACAAAGAGAGTGAGACGAAAAAAGAGAATGAGGCCAAAACATCAAAAGAAAGAGAGAGAGAAAAGGAAAATATATTGGTGGTTAAGAGTCAAGAAAAAAGAGTGGAGCGACAAGAGGAAAATGAAAGAGAGGTTGCAGAGAAAAACAGAATGATAAAAGTGAGTATTTATGCTAAGGCAAGCTTTTATACTAATGAATTTAATGACTCTTTATCTTGCGTTGTTGTTTCTTTGTTGCAGGCATATAAGGTCATGATTCCTAGCGGTGTATTTAGTGGATTGCCACCCATTAGGGAGATAAAGCACTACATTGATTTTGTGCCAGGTGCAACAATCCCTAACCGACCTTTCTTGGAAGAACATGAGTCATTGACACACTTAAAGGGACAAGGTAAGTTGCTGACTATAATGCGTGCTAAGCGGGAGGATTGTATTGAGACTTTTCCTCATGTATTCAAATACACATAAGGTATGGAAACTTTTGTGGTTGATGCTTTAGCAAGAAGGTATATACTCATCTTCATTTTAGATGCAAAATTATTGAAACTTGAATCTGATAAGGAATTGCATGCTAATGATGATGACTTTGCTAGTGTGTATGGATCATGTGAGAAAGCATCGTTTGGTAAATTCTATAAACTAGATTGGTACTTGTTTAGAAAGAATAGATTTTGTGTACCTACCTACTAGTTTTACGCTTAAGTTGCTTGTGTGTGATGAACATAGTGGTTTGTTGGGTAACCTTGGTGTAAGGAAGACTTTTGTTGTGTTGCATGAATGTTTGTGGGAATATCATTTGCCATTCAAAGACGTGTTACACGAACGTTTGTGGGTGTATCATTTGCCATACATTGATGTGTTGCATGAACGTTTGCGGGAGTATCATTTGTATTTCATTGAGTTTGCATATAATTGGAGTGGTCATTCTGGTGAAAATAAGATTTCAGACATGTTGCATGAACGTTTATGGGAGCATCATTTGCCATTCATTGACATGTTGCATAAACGTTTGCGGGAGTATCATTTGCCATTCATTGACATGTTGCATAAACGTTTGCGGGAGTATCATTTGTCATTCATTGAGTTTGCATATTGGAGTGGTCATTTTGGTTCGAGGAATACTTTAGATGTGCGTCATGAAAATTTGTGGGAGTATTGTTTGCCATTCATTCAGTTTACATATGATTGGAGTGTTCGTGCCACTACTAAATTTTCACCAATTGAAATTGTTTATAGACTTAATCAATTTCCTTCTTTAGATTTAAAGTCTTCACCAAATGATGATACGGGTAGCTTGGATGGACTATTCCAAATTCTTGAACAAATTAATGAAAATGCATATCTAATAGATCTTCCAGGTAAGTATCCTGTTTCTACTATTTTCAATGTTACTAACCACTTTCCCTTTGATCCAGGTGGAGATTCGAGGTTGAATCCTTTTGAAGCGAGGGGGAATTATGGGAACCAAGATGAACCTAGTCTGAAAGATCGTTTGCAACTTCCAGATGGGCCAAGAAGATCAAGGAGACAATGCAAGGATTGATGCAATCCACTTGGGACAAGTTTAGCAAGAGCCCAACATTCAAGATGGGGCTTGAAGGATGAAGATCCAGTTTTAATTCATTTGATTAGGTACAGAAGAGGGCAACAACAAGACTTAAAGGCTTTGAGCTCTTGAAGGGTTTCAACTTATTTAATTCATTTATAGAACTTATCTTATTAGTTTAGAATAATTGAGTTTATTATGGGAAGCACTTAAGAGGGCCTATGCAAGGGCATGTTGGGAAAGTTATTATTTTATTGAACTAGGGTTAGGGTTACTGTAGCGTGGCACTGTAGCCGCGACACTGTTCATCCAGGGGCACTTTTGGAAGATGGGGGTTTATTTTAAGCTAGGGTTTCATTAGGTTTTTCTTTAAATACTCTATGTAGCCTCATTTGATGGGAACCAAGATGGGCCTAGTCTTAAAGATCATTTGCAACTTCCAGATGGGCCAAGAAGATCAATGAGACAATGCAAGGATTGATGCAATCCACTTGGGACAAGTTTAACAAGACCCCAACATTCAAGATGGGGTGTGAAGGATGAAGATCCAGTTTTAATTCATTTGATTAGCTACGGAAGAGGGCAACGACAAGACTTAAAGGCTTTGAACTCTTGAAGGGTTTCAACTTATTTAATTCATTTAAAGAACTTATGTTATTAGTTTAGAATAATTGAGTTTATTATGGGAAGCACTTAAGGGGGCCTATGCAAGGGCATGTTGGGAAAGTTATTATTTTATTGAACTTGGGTTAGGGTTACTGTAGTCGAGTTACTGTAGGACGGCACTGTAGACGCGGCACTGTTCGTCCAGGGCACTTTTGGAAGATGGGGATTTATTTTGGGCTAGGGTTTCATTAGGTTTTGCTTTAAATAGTTTATGTAGCCTCATTCTAATCAGTTTATGAAGTTTATAAAATTTGATGAATTTATTCATTGTGAGTTGAGTTTTACTCCTCTTGTTCTTAATTGAACTTTTGAACTTATCAAAGGTAAATTACAACCTTTGTGGCGTTCCTCCTTTGTAATCTGGGTTCTTGAGACGTGTTCTTCAATGGGTCTAGATTTTAATATAATCTAGGTTCTTGAAACGAGTTCTCATCGGCTCTAGGTTCTCCATCCATTGACTTGATTTTGGCTTTCTTGGGGAGTTTTCAAATTGACTGTGGGTTCAAGGGAATTCATTCCCGCGGGTTCATATCATCATTCTAATCAGTTTATGAAGTTTATGAAATTTGATGAATTTATTTATTGTGAGTTGAGTTTTACTCCTCTTGTTCTTAATTGAACTTTGAACTTATCAAAGGTAAATCACAATCTTTGTGGCGTTCCTCCTTTGTAATCTAGGTTCTTGAGACGTGTTCTTCAACGGGTCTAGATTTTAATATAATCTAGGTTCTTGAAACGAGTTCTCATCGGGTCTAGGTTTTCCATCCATTGACTTAATTTTGGCTTTCTTGGGGAGTTTTCAAATGGACTATGGGTTCAAGGGATTTCTTTCCCGCGGGTTCATATCAACGTAGAAATATGATGAATGGTCTGTCCATTAAAGGACGTGAATTTGTTAAGTTTCAAGAATATTAAATAGGTGAATGAACTTGGTCTTGCCTGGGTACGTGAAATACATTGAATTTAGTCATTTAGTCATTTCTGGTTGCCTCTAAAAGTCCAAGAGGCCTAAAAATAGTGGGACTTGTTATGTCAATATTTGTGTTACTTTTAAAGCTGTAATTATGACTTTTCCTATTCTTGGAGGGTTGTGTTCCAAGTATATAGAGCGGTTATTTCGAGTTTTAATATCAGATTTGAAATTTCAGAAGCTTATTTGTCTTTGTGAGGTCTTGTGTTCCTCTTGGCTTTTCTAAGAACTCTTTGAACTTATCAAGTTAATCTTTGTGGCGTTCAAGCTCCAAACTTATCATCTTGATTCTGATTTCTTGGTGTGGTGTTTTCAATCATTCGTAGTCTTGGTTTTCATCTAGTTGGGTGACTGGTCAAGGCTCAACAAATCTTGTCAACACAATCTTGGGGTTCCAAGCCGTCATTGTTATCCGGTTTCATCACAATTGTTGGTGGAGTTCATATCAATAGTGCTGATACCTAAAGCGGTAAACCAGATACCTACTACAGGCCAAGCCGCTAGGAAGAAATGTAAAGAACGAGAATTATTGAAACTAGCATATTGGAAGATCAATCGGCCAAAATAACCATGAGTAGCTACGATATTATAAGTTTCTTCCTCTTGACCAAATCTGTAGCCTTCATTAGCAGATAAATTTTCTATGGTTTCCCTGATCAAACTAGAAGTTACCAAGGAACCATGCATAGCACTGAATAGGGAGCCGCCGAATACACCAGCTACACCTAACATGTGAAATGGGTGCATAAGGATGTTGTGCTCAACCTAGAATACAATCATGAAGTTGAAAGTACCAGAAATTCCTAGAGGCATACCGTCAGAAAAGCTTCCTTGACCAATTGGATAGATCAAGAAAACAACAGTAGTAGCTGCAACAGGAGCTGAATATGCAACAGCAATCCAAGGGCGCATACCTAGACAGAAACTAGGTTCCCACTCACGACCCATGTAACAAGCTACACCAAGTCAGAAGTGTAGAACAATTAGTTCATAAGGACCGCCATTGTATAACCATTCATCAACGAAGCCGCTTCCCATATCGGGTAAAAGTGCAAACCTATAGCTGCAGAAGAAGGAATAATTGATATGAACCCGCGGGAATGAATCCCTGAACCCACAGTCAATTTGAAAACTTTCCAAGAAAGCCAAAATCAAGTCAGTGAATGGAGAACCTAGACCCGATGAGAACTCGTTTCAAGAACCTAGATTATATTAAAATCTAGACCCGTTGAAGAACCCGTCTCAAGAACCTAGATTATAAAGGAGGAACGCCACAAAGGTTGTGATTTACCTTTGATAAGTTCAAAAGTTCAATTAAGAACAATAGGAGATAAACTCAACTCACAATGAATAAATTCACCAAATTTCATAAACTTAAAAAACTTCTGAAAATGAGGCTACAAATAGTATTTAAACCAAAACCTAATTAAAACCCTAGATAAAATAAAACCCCATCTTCCAAAAATACCCCTGAGTGAACAGTGCCGCGGCTACAGTATGGTGCTACAGTAACTCGGCTACAGTAACCCTAACCCTAGTTTAATAAAATAATAACTTTTCCAACATGCCCTTACATAGGCATAAACCCAATTATTCTAAGCAAATAAAATAGGTCCTTGAAATTAATTAAATAAGTTGAAAGCCTTCAAGTGTCCAAAGCCTATAAGTCAAGTTGTTACCCTTTCCCTAGCTTATGAAATGAATCAAAGCATAATCTTCATCGTTTAAGCCCTTGAACTTGTATTTGGCCCATCTGGAATTTGCAACATATCTTTAAAACTAGGCACACCTTGGTTCCCATCATTCCCCCTCTCCTCAAAAGGATTCGACCTCGTATCTCCACCTAGATCAAAGGGAAAAATGTTAGTAACATTATCATTGATTTCATATGCATTGTTTTTAATTTGTTCAAGAATTTGAGAACATTCATCCAAGCTACTCCTATTGTCAACAGATAAAGACATTAAATCTAAAGGAGTAAATAGATTAAGTCTATAAACAATTTCAAAATGAGAATATATAGTGGTAGTATGCATGGTCCTATTATATGCAAACTCTATAAATCCATCTATAACCACAAAAATAGAATTTCTACACCTTTCTTTCCTAGGCAGCTCCAAAACAAAGTCCATAGATATGTCTACACATGACACACTAGGAATAGGTAAGGGCGTATGCAACCCATGTGGCAAAAGCATAAATTTGGCCTTTCTGTATGTAATGCACCTACCACAAATACAATTGACATCTCTCTTCATCTTAGACCAACATAAATATTCATGCAAAATGTCTAATATTTTCTTGACACCAGAATGACTACTCTAAATATATGCAAACTCAATAAAGGGCAAATGATAGTCCCACAAACGTTCATGCAACAGGTCAATGTATGGCAAATGATACTCCCACAAACGTTCATGCAACATGTTAATGAATGACAAATGATACTTCCACAAACATTCATGCAGCACATCAATGAATGACAATTGATACTTCCACAAACGTTCATGCAACACGTCATTGAAAGGCAAATGATACTCCCACAAACATTCATGCAACACATCAATGAATGACAATTGATACCTCAACAAACGTTCATGCAACACGTCATTGAAAGACAAATGATATTCCCACAAACGTTCATGCAACACAACAAAAGTCTTTCTTACACCATGGTTACCCAACAAACCACAATGTTCATCACACACAAGCAACTTACGCATAAAACTAGTAGGTACACAAAATCTATTATTTCTAAACAAGTACCAATCTAGTTTATAGAACTTACCAAACGATGATTTCTCACATGTTCCATATACACTAGCAAAGTCATCATCATTAGCATGCAATTCCTTATCAGATTCAAGTTTCAACAATTTTGCATCTAAAATGAAGATAAGTACATACCTTCTTGCTAAAGCATCAACCACAAAAGTTTCCATACCTTGTGTGTATTTGAATACACGAGGAAAAATCTCAATACAATCCTCCCGCTTAGTACGCATTATAGTCAACAACTTACCTTGTCCCTTTAAGTGTGTCAATGACTCATGTTCTTCCAAGAAAGGTCGGTTAATAATTGTTGCACCTGGCACAAAATCAATGTAGTGCTTTATCTCCCTAATGGGTGGCAATCCACTAAATACATCACTTGGAAACACGACCTCATATCCCCTGCAACAAAGAGACAACAATACTAGGCAAACATACGTCAAGTTTGTTAGGATTAAGACTTGCCTTGGTTGCATTATCCATTGGCAAATATGAGGATGAGGTGCTTTGTGATGTGGTTCCTATGCACGCATGCCATTTACCATTGGGAAGACCATGGCAGTATGATCTGAGAGTTACGCATGATGGATTCACAAATAAGTATTCCTTCACACTTAATAGGCAACCTATTACTCTTGTGCCATTAACTCCAAAACAGGTCAGGGAGGACCAATTAAAGTTACAAAGTTCAAATGAAAAAAAAAAGAAAAGGAAAGGAAGGCCGAAACTGAAAAAAATGAGAGAAAAACATTGATCAGAGTGAAAAAGAAAGAGAGGATTTCAGCTATAGTGAGAGCAAGAGAGGAAAAATTCAATTACATTGCAAAAAAAAGTGAGATCAAGAGAGCATTATTTTCACACCCGCCCCTTATTGTACTCATGTACAAGGAGGCTCTTTTATGTACTAATGATCTCGTCGGTGATTTGCCGAGCAATATTGTTTCTCCTTTGCAGGAGTTTGAAGATGTCCTTCCTGAAGAGGTACCTTATGGTTTACCTCCAATCCGAGGGATTGAACATCAAATTGATTTCATGCCTAGTGCATCAATTCCAAACCGACCTGCTTATAGGAGTAATCCCGAAGAGACCAAGGAACTTCAGAGGCAAGTAAGTGAATTATTGGAGAAGGGGTTTGTGCGTGAAAGTATGAGTCCTTGTGCGGTTCCGGTGCTGTTAGTTCCTAAGAAGGGTGGAACATGGAGGATGTGTGTTGACTGCCGAGCCATCAACAACATAACGGTAAAGTATCGTCATCTCATTCCTAGACTAGATGATATGCAAGATGAATTGCATGGTTCTTGTGTCTTTACAAAAATTGATCTTAAGAGTGGATATCATCAGATTAGGATGGAAGAAGGTGATGAATGGAAAACTACTTTTAAGACTAAATATGGTTTGTATGAGTGGTTAGTGATGCCTTTCGGTTTAAATAATGCTCCGAGCACATTTATGCGTTTGATGAACCATGTTTTGCGAGCATTTATTGGCAGATTTGTAGTTGTGTATTTTGATGATATCCCTGATCTATAGCAAAAATTTGGAAGAACATGTAATGCATTTGAAATCTGTTTTGGAAATTCTAAGGAAAGAAAGGTTGTTTGCTAACCTCAAAAAGTGCACCTTTTGCACGGATAAACTTGTATTTCTTGGTTTTGTTGTTAGTAAGAGAGGAATTGAGGTGGATGAGGAGAAGGTGAAGGCAATCCAAGAGTGGTCAACACCTACAACAGTCAGCCAAGTGAGGAGTTTCCACGGCTTAGCTAGCTTCTATAGACGGTTTGTGCGTGATTTTAGTAGCTTAGCCGTCCCTCTTACTGAAGTCATCCAGAAAAATGTGCCGTTTAAGTGGTGGGGAAAAGAACAAGAAATGGCATTTAGTCTGATCAAAGAAAAGTTAACTAATGCGCCTTTGCTTATTTTACCTAACTTTGTTAAAACTTTTAAAATTGTGTGTGATGCTTCAGGCATAGGTATTGGAGCTGTTTTGATGCAAGAAGGCCGTCCAATTGCTTATTTCAGTGAAAAGTTGAGTGGGACAGCCCTAAATTACCCTACTTATGATAAGGAGCTGTATGCCTTGGTGAGAGCTTTGGAAAATTGGCAACACTATCTATGGCCAAAGGAGTTTGTGATTCACACAAATCATGAGTCTTTGAAGCATTTGAAAGGACAGCAAAGGTTGAACAAACGCCATGCCAAGTGGGTGGAATTCATTGAAACATTTCCGTATGTGATCAGATATAAGCAAGGTAAGGAAAATGTGGTGGCTGATGCATTGTCTCGAAGGTATGCCTTACTTTCCATTTTAGATACAAAAATGCTTGGTTTTGAATACATTAAGGAATTGTATGCTCAAGATTCTGATTTTGGTGATGTGTTCAATGCATGTGAAAAAATGGCGTTTGGTAAGTTTTATAGGTATGATGGATTTTTGTTTCGGGAAAATAAACTGTGTTTGCATTGTTCTTTGCGCGAATTGCTTGTGAGAGAAGCTCATGGTGGTGGTTTGATGGGTCATTTTGGTGTAGCTAAGACTTTAGGAATTTTGCATGAACATTTATTTTGGCCTCATATGAAACGTGATGTGGAAAGAATTTGTGAGAAGTGTATCACGTGTAAATAGGCTAAGTCTAAGTTGAAACCCCATGGTTTGTACACCCCTTTGCCAATACCTAGTGAACCTTGGACTGATATTTCTATGGATTTTGTTTTAGGTTTACCTAGGACTAAGAGGGGGAGAGATTCAGTTTTTGTGGTGGTAGATAGATTTTCCAAGATGGCACACTTCATTGCATGTCATAAAACTGATGATGCATCACATATAGCTGATTTGTTCTTCAAAGAAATTGTTAGGTTACATGGTATGCCTAAGACCATTGTTTCTGATAGGGATGCAAAGTTTTTGAGTTACTTTTGGAAGACTTTGTGGGGAAAGCTGGGAACTAAGTTGTTGTTTTCTACTACTTGTCATCCACAAACGGATGACCAAACTGAAGTAGTAAATAGAACTTTGTCTTCTTTGTTGCGTGCTATCATTAAAAAGAACTTGAAAGCATGGGAAAATTGTTTGCCACATGTTGAATTTGCTTACAATAGAAGTATACATTCTGCAACTAAGTTTTCACCATTTGAAATTGTTTCTGGCTTTAACCCATTGTCACCTTTGGATTTAACTTCTTTACCTTTAAGTGAACGTGTGAACTTAGATGGCAAAAAGAAGGCAGAATTTGTAAAGATGATTTATGAAAAGACACGGCTGAACATTGAAAGGAGGACTAAACAATATGTCCATCAAGTTGACAAGGGACGCAAGAAGGTAGTGTTTCAACCAGGAGATTGGGTTTGGTTGCACTTAAGGAAGGACAGTTTTCCAGAGAAGCGGCGTTCAAAACTCCTACCTCGGGGTGATGGGCCATTTCAAGTAGTAGAACTCATCAATGATAATGCCTACAAGCTTGACTTACCAGGTGAGTATGGTGTCAGTGCAAGCTTTAATGTTGCTGATTTGTCTCCTTTTGATGTAGGTGATGATTTGAGGACAAATCCTTCTCAAGAGGGGGAGAATGATGCAAACCCAGGAGCTGGACATGCTGATCATACAAGTGGGAATGAAGCTGAATTTACACAAGACCCTTTGTCACTTCCTAGTGGCCCAATTACAAGACTTAGAACCAAACGTTTCAAGGAAGCATTAAATGGACTAATCCAAGAGAATTGGGCTGATTCTGAAAAGACCAAAATGGGCTCAAATAATATTCAATACTTAGTCTATGTCATCAAGGCAATTGAAGAGGCTAATTAGCACGTAGAAATATGATGAATGGTCTGTCCATTAAAGGACGTGAATTTGTTAAGTTTCAAGAATATTAAATAGGTGAATGAACTTGGTCTTGCCTGGGTATGTGAAATACATTGAATTTAGTTATTTAGTCATTTCTGGCTCCCTCTAGAAGTCCAAGAGGCCTAAAAATCGTGGGACTTGTTATGTTAATATTTGTGTTGCTTCTAAAGCTGTAGTTATGACTTTTCCTATTCTTAGAGAGTTGTTCCAAGTATATAGAGGGGTTATTTTGAGTTTTAATATCAGATTTGAAATTTCAGAAGCTTATTTGTCTCTGTGAGGTCTTGTGTTCCTCTTGATTCTTCAAAGAACTCTTTGAACTTATCAAGTTAATCTTGTGGCGTTCAAGCTCCAAACTTATCACCTTGATTCTGATTTCTTGGTGTGGCGTTTTCAATCCTTCGTAGTCTTGGTTTTCATCTAGTTGGGTGACTCAACAAATCTTGTCAATACGATCTTGGTGTTCCAAGCCATCATTGTTATTGGGTTTCATCACAATTGTTGGTGGAGTTCATATCATCCAGAAATAGGTTCACGAATACCATCAATATCCACCGGAGGAGCAGCAATGAAAGCAATAATAAATACGGAAGTTGCGGTCAATAAGGTAGGGATCATCAAAACACCAAACCATCCAATGTAAAGACGGTTTTCGGTGCTGGTTATCCAGTTACAGAAGCGACACAATAGGCTTTCGCGTCTCTCTAAAATTGCAATCATGGTAAATCTTGGTTTATTTAATCATTAATCATTAGGGACTCCCAAGCACACGAATTCTCTATAAATAGAAATAGATAATTGAGGGCTTGTTATTCAACAGTATAACATGACTTATATACCTGTGTCAACCAATATCAACATCCATCGATATATACGCTCTTATCTATCTAGATTCATAAGATTTTTTTTTCAATGAATGAAATAAAAAATGAAAATAGAATTCGGATTTAGATATATATCATTTAGATATTATAATTCTAATGGGTTGCCCGGGACTCGAACCCGGAACTAGTCGGATGGAATAGATAATTTACTTGTGAAAAAGTAGGTAAAAAAAATCCCTCCCCAAGCCGTGCTTGCATCTTTCATTGCACACGACTTTGCCTATGTATACATCTGAAACTCAGTGCCTTCCCTAGAGGAGACTCTATGATGAGAACTAAGATGAACCTAGTCTTAAAGATATGTTGCAAGTTCCAGATGGGCCAAATACAAGTTCAAGGGCTTCAACGATAAAGATTATACTTTGATTCATTTCATAAGCTATGGAAAGGGCAACAACTTGACTTATAGGCTTTGGACATTTAAAGGCTTTCAACTTATTTAATTCATTTAAAGAACTTATGTTATTAGTTTTAAATCATTGAGTTTATTATGGGAAGCACTTAAGGGGGCCTATGCAAGGGCATGTTGGAAAAGTTATTATTTTATTGAACTAGGGTTAGGTTACTGTAGCCGATTTACTGTAGCACGGCACTGTAGCCGCGACACTGTTCATCCAGGGGCACTTTTGGAAGATGGGGGTTTATTTTAAGTTAGGGTTTCATTAGGTTTTTCTTTAAATACTCTTTGTAGCCTCATTCTAATCAGTTTATGAAGTTTATGAAATTTGGTGAATTTATTCATTGTGAGTTGAGTTTTACTTCTCTTGTTCTTAATTGAACTTTTGAACTTATCAAAGGTAAATCACAACCTTTGTGGCGTTCCTCCTTTGTAATCTGGGTTCTTGAGACGGGTTCTTCAACGGGTCTAAATTTTAATATATTCTAGGTTTTTGAAACGAGTTCTCATCGGGTATAGGTTCTCCATTCACTGACTTGATTTTGGCTTTCTTGGGGAGTTTTCAAATTGACTGTGGCTTCAAGTTATTTCATTCCCGTGGGTTCATATCATTTGGTATTCAGAGTAAGGTTTCCAATCAGGTCTGATTCTATCTTTTAATTTTAGCATCATTTAATTTAATTCTAGGGCTTCATTGTTCTAGGGTTGCCAAAAAAAAAAATAGAAACAAAAAGTAGGCTGCCGAAATTCTTAGGATTTTGGGTTTGACTGAAATTTGCATCATCTAGGGTTTCAAAATTCTAGGGTTTCCCTGCATCTCTAAGTTTATATATTGCTTGGAGTGCCGTTCCATTGATTATCTTCTACTTCGTTGTCGTGCTGCCTAGGAAAGAAAGGAGTAGAAATTCTATTTTTGTGGTTATGAATGGATTTATTGAGTTTGCATATAACAGGACCTTGCATACTACCACTTTATATTCTCCTTTTGAAATTGTTTATAGACTTAATCTATTTACTCCTTTAGATTTAATGTCTTTATCTATTGACAACAGGAGTAGCTTGGATGGATGTTCTCAAATTCTTGAACAAATTAATGACAATGCATATGAAATCAATGATAATGTTACTAACATTTTTCCCTTTGATCCAGGTGGAGATTCGAGGTCGAATACTTTTGAGGAGAGGGGAATGATGAGAACTAAGGTGGACCTAGTCTTAAAGATATGTTGCAAGTTCCAGATGGGCCAAATACAAGTTCAAGGTTTTCAACGATGAAGATTATACTTTGATTCATTTCATAAGCTATGGAAAGGGCAACAACTTGACTTATAGGCCTTGGACACTTGAAGGCTTTCAACTTATTTAATTCATTTAAAGAACTTATGTTATTAGTTTTAAATAATTGAGTTTATTTTGGGAAGCACTTAAGGGGGCCTATGCAAGGGCATGTTGGGAAAGTTATTATTTTATTGAACTAGGGTTAGGGTTACTGTAGCCGAGTTACTGTAGCGTAGCCGCAGCACTGTTCATCCAGGGGCACTTTTGGAAGTTGGGGGTTTATTTTGGCTAGGGTTTCATTAGGTTTTGCTTTAAATACTCTATGTAGCCTCATTCTAATCAGTTTTATGAAGTTTATGAAAGTTGATGAATTTATTCATTGTGAGTTGAGTTTTACTCCTTTTGTTCTTAATTGAACTTTTGAACTTATCAAAGGTAAATCACAAACTTTGTGGCGTTCCTCCTTTTTAATCTGGGTTCTTGAGACGGGTTCTTCAACGGGTCTAGATTTTAATATAATCTAGGTTCTTGAAACGTGTTCTCATCGGGTCTAGATTCTTCATTCACTGACTTGATTTTGGCTTTCTTGGGGAGTTTTCAAATTGACTGTGGGTTCAAGGGAATTCATTCCCGCGGGTTCATATCACTCTACTAATAAGAAAGTTGAATACTCAGTCAATCAACCCTTACTCTCTTGCTGCATAAACATTTCATAAAAATAATATAAATGAATGAATTGTTTTGTTATCTCTTCATTTATTTAAAAAGAAGTTCCATTTACAGGATCTCATAATCAATCATTCATAATTGGCCCGCCCATTGATGCAAATAATATCCAAATACCAAATTCGCCCTCTATATAACCTCCGCAAACTAAAAGAAGTTCTTGGGAAGATTAAAGAACGAAACTCTTCTTCCTCGGTGAAGAATTCTTCGAATAATTCCGAACCTAATCTTTTTTAAAAAGCCGTACAGTACTTTCGTGTTTACGAGCCAATGTTTTAACACACGAAAGCCGAAGTATATATTTTATTCGATACATACTCTTTTTTTTTAGGATCCGCTGTAATAATGAGAAAGATTTCTGCATATACGCAGAAATCGATTGAGAAAATCAAAATCCGATAAATCGGCCTGAGTCAGCTTACTAATGGGATGCCTCTAAATAAATTCGCTCAAAAAGGACTCCAGAAGATGTTAATCGTAAATGAGAAGATTGTTTACGGAGAAAAAGGAAGACAAATTCGTATTCACATATATGATAATTATATAAGAATAACAATAATCTTGAATTACTTTTTGAAAAAAAAGAAATAGCTTTATTTGGAATAATAACAATATTCCAATTCGAATACTCATGAAGAAAGAACCTTAATAAATGCAAAGAGGAGGCATCTTTCACTCGGTAGCGAAGGGTTTGAATCAAGATTTCCAGATGGATGGGGTAGGGTATTAGTACATCTGCCACATAATTTAAATGTGGGAATTTGTCCTCTAAAAAAGGAAATATTGAATGAATGGATCGAAAATTGTAAGATCTTACAATTTGTGCCCGTTCTAAGGAAGATATTAATCGTAAAGAAAATGGAATTTCTGCAATGACTGCAAATCCTTCTGATATAATTTGAGAATACAAATTCTTGTTGTATCCTAAAAATGGATTTTGGAAAGAATCATTAGTGGAAATCAGCAAATGAAACTGTTGATACATTCGCGTAATTAAACGTTTTACAATCAGTAAACTAGATTTATTATCATAAGCTACATTTTCCAACAAAATAGATCTATTTAAACCATGATCATGAACAAGTGTATAAATATACTCCCGAAAGATAAGTGGGTATAGGAAGTCACGTTGCCTAAATCTTTCTAGTTCTAAATATCCTTTTAATTCTTCCATTTATTTTAAATTAGATTGAAACTAGGGATAGGAGATTTGATTTCTTGGGTTATTAAATGACACATAGTACGATACAGTCAAAACAGGATATTTAAGAAAAGTGATATGAACCCGCGGGGATGAAATCCCTTGAACCCACAGTCAATTTGAAAACTCCCCAAGAAAGCCAAAATCAAGTCAATGGATGGAGAACCTAGACCCGATGAGAACTCGTTTCAAGAACCTAGATTATATTAAAATCTAGACCCGTTGAAGAACCCGTCTCAAGAACCCAGATTACAAAGGAGGAACGCCACAAAGGTTGTGATTTACCTTTGATAAGTTCAAAAGTTCAATTAAGAACAAGAGGAGTAAAACTCAACTCACAATGAATAAATTCATCAAATTTCATAAATTTCATAAACTGATTAGAATGAGGCTACATAGAGTATTTAAAGCAAAACCTAATGAAACCCTAGCCAAAATAAACCCCCACCTTCCAAAAGTGCCCCTGGATGAACAGTGTCACGGCTACAGTGCCGCGCTACAGTAACTCTCTGCTACAGTAACCCTAACCCTAATTCAATAAAATAATAACTTTCCCAACATGCCCTTGCATAGGCCCCCTTCAATACTTCCCATAATAAACTCAATTATTCTAAACTAATAACATAAGTTCTTTAAATGAATTAAATAAGTTGAAACCCTTCAAGAGCTCAAAGCCTTTAAGTCTTGTCGTTGCCCTCTTCCGTAGCTAATCAAATGAATTAAAACTGGATCTTCATCCTTCAAGCCCCATCTTGAATGTTGGGCTCTTGCAAAACATGTTTCAAGTGGATTGCATCAATCCTTGCATTGTCTCCTTGATCTTCTTGGCCCATCTGGAAGTTGCAAATGATCTTTAAGCCTAGGCCCATCTTGGTTCCCATCATTCCCCCTCTCCTCAAAAGGATTCGACCTCGAATTTCCACCTGGATCAAAGGGAAAGTGGTTAGTAACATTGAAAATAGTAGAAGTATGATACTTACATTGAAGATCCATTAGATATGCATTTTCATTAATTTGTTCAAGAATTTGGAATAGTCCATCCAAGCTACCCTTATCATCATCTGGTGAAGACTTTAAATCCAAAGGAGGAAATTGATTAAGTCTATAACAATTTCAATTGATGAAAATTTAGTAGTGGCATGAACACTCCAACCATATGTAAACTCAATGAATGGCAAACAATACTCCCACAAATGTTCATGAAGCACATCTAAAGTCTTCCTCGAACCGAAATGACCACTCCAATATGCAAACTCAATGAATGACAAATGATACTCCCATAAACGTTCAGGCAACAAGTCAATGAATGGCAAATGATACTCTCATAAACGTTCATGCAACATGTCTGAAATCTTATTTTCACCAGAATAACCACTCCAATTATATGCAAACACAATGAAATACAAATGATACTCCCGCAAACGATCGTGCAACACGTCAATGTATGGCAAATGATACTCCCACAAGCGTTCGTGCAATACTTCAATGAATGACAATTGATACTTCCACAAACGTTCATGCAATACGTCATTGAAAGGCAAATGATATTCCCATAAACGTTCATGCAACACAACAAAAGTCTTCCTTACACCATGGTTACCCAACAAACCACCATGTCCATCACACACAAGCAAGTTACGCATAAAACTAGTAGGTATACAAAATCTATTCTTTCTATACAAGTACCAATCTAGTTTATAGAACTTACCAAACGATACTTTCTAACATGTTCTATACACACTAGTAAAGTCATAATCCTTAGCATGCAATTCCTTATCATATTCAAGTTTCAACAATTTTGCATCAAAAATGAAGATAAGTACATACCTTCTTGCTAAAGCATCAACCACAAAAGTTTCCATACCATGCGTGTATTTGAATACATGAGGAAAAGTCTCAATACAATCCTCCCGCTTAGCACGCATTATAGTTAACAACTTACCTTGTCCCTTCAAGTGCGTCAATGACTCATGTTCTTCAAAGAAAGGTTGGGTAGGGATTGTCGCACCTAGCACAAAATCCATGTAGTGCTCTATCTCCCTAATAGGTGGTAATCCACTAAACACATCGCTAGGAAACACGACCTCATATCCCTGCAACAAAGAGACAATAATACTAGGCAAACATACGTCAAGTTCGTTAGGATTAAGACTTGCCTTAGCATAAAAACTCATTTTTCTCTTTGTTTTTCTCTCATTTTCTTCACACTCTCTTTTCTTTCTACTCTCTTTTTCTTTTTCACTCTATTTTCCCTTTCACACTCTTTTTTCTTTTCACCCTCTTTTTTTCTGTCACTCTCTTTTTCTTCATCTTTTTTTGTACTCTCGACCTCACAATTATTTTTCAACTCATTCTCTCTTGTGCTTGAGGTCTTATTCTCACCCTCTTCTTTTTTCACTCTCATTTTTCTTTTTTTCTCCATTTCGGTCTCACTATTTCTTTTCTTCTCAATCTCATCTTCACTCTTACTTTTCAGCTCAATCTCACTTTCACTCTTGCTTTTCAGCTCTTTCTCACTTTCACTCTTGCTTGTTTGCTCAATCTCCTTTTCACTTTTTCTTTTTTGATCACTCTCATTTTCACTCTTTCTTTTTTGAGCAACCTCACTTTTCAATTTCAATTGATCCCCATGGACATGTGTTGGAGTTAAAGGAGCAAGTTTGATTGTTTTTCCATCCTTTTCAAAACTGTACATGTTCCTTAACCCATCACGAATCACCTTCCTATCAAACTCCCATGGCTTCCCTAACAAAATATGACCAGCATGCATAGGCACAACATCACAAAGGACCATATCTTGATATTTCCCAATTGAAAAAGAAACTAGCACTTGCTTATTTACCCTAACCTCCCCACAATCACTCAACCACTGCAACATGTATGGTCTAGGGTGTTTCAAGGTACGTAAATTCAATTTCTCAACTAAAGTAGTGCTAGCCAAATTAATACAACTCCTCAAATCAATGACCATATTACATACCTTGTTGTTGATGTGGCATCTAGTATGAAAAACGTTCTCACTCTGCTGCTCTATATCATTCATCTTAATTTGTGCATTGAGTGCACGCCTAGCAACAAGAGACTCACCGTAGTCTTGTTTCTCATACCCATTCTCAATACTAGGCTCATGTCGCCTCCTACCTCTCTCACCTTGCAGATTTCTAATCACTTCTTCTTTATTATCCATCCTATCCCTCACTTCACCCAACAACAAGTTCAACCGCTCAAACTGTTGTTGCATGGCTTGCAATACAAAAGATGAGTTATCTGCCACACCGTTTGGTGATGAGTCACTTCTATGAGACATAATAATATGCTGCACAAAAACAATGTTAGTGGAAAACCTTACACACTCCCTTACGTGTTTACACTCGAATAATGGCACTCCACTCGTGTTTCACTTTTAATTGGCTTTTTCCTGATAATAGTCTCACACTCTCTTGCCTTTTACCTCAAAAGTTTTCTCACTCAAGTTCTTTCAGAACTAGTCTAAATCAAGATAATACAACCTTTTATTATTCCAACCAGTAATATAGATGAAAGAAACAAGGAATGAATAAAATGACACGAGACTCATGGAATTTATATGAGGGAAAGAGTAATTATAAAACAAGACACCAACTAGCAAGTTGTATTCAGCTCCTATGATGATAATAACTCAATCAACAAATACTTTCTTTCTCTTTGTTGTAACTATGTAGCAACTTTGAATATCCTACCTTCTCTTTTCTTCTTCTTCTTCTTTTTGTTTTTTTTTTTTTTTCGAATTTTCTTTTCTTTTCCTTTCCTTTCCTTTCCTTTCTTTTTCTTTTTCTTTTCTCTAATTCAATCACAAATAGCAATATTCAATTGTGAAAATCAAGCAATTGAATTCAAGCACGACAATGAAGTAGAAGAGAATCAATGGAACGGCACTCCAAGCAACAGATAAACTTAGAGATGCAGGAAACCCTAGAATTTTGAAACCCTAGGTGAGGCAAATTTCAGCCCAACCCAAAATCCTAAGAATTTTGGAAGCCTACTTTTTGTTTCTTTTTTTTTTTTTTTTTTTGGCAACCCTAGAACAATAAAGCCCTAGAATTAAATTCAAGGATTCTATAATTACAAGATAGAATCAGACCTGATTGGAAACCTTGCTCTGATACCAAATGATATGAACCCGCGGGAATGAAATCCCTTGAGCCCACAGTCAATTTGAAAACTCTCCAAGAAAGCCAAAATCAAGTCAATGGATGGAGAACCTAGAACCGATGATAACTGGTTTCAAGAACCTAGATTATATTAAAATCTAGACCCGTTGAAGAACCCATCTCAAGAACCCAGATTACAAAGGAGGAACGCCACAAAGGTTGTGATTTACCTTTGATAAGTTCAAAAGTTCAATTAAGAACAAGAGGAGTAAAACTCAACTCACAATGAATAAATTCATCAAATTTCATAAACTTCATAAACTGATTAGAATGAGGCTACATAGAGTATTTAAAGCAAAACCTAATGAAACCCTAGCCAAAATAAACCCCCACCTTCCAAAAGTGCCCCTGGATGAACAGTGTCGCGCTACAGTAACTCTCTGCTACAGTAACCCTAACCCTAGTTCAATAAAATAATAACTTTCCCAACATGCCCTTGCATAGGCCCCCTTCAATACTTCCCATAATAAACTCAATTATTCTAAACTAATAACATAAGTTCTTTAAATGAATTAAATAAGTTGAAACCCTTCAAGAGCTCAAAGCCTTTAAGTCTTGTCGTTGCCCTCTTCCGTAGCTAATAAAATGAATTAAAACTGGATCTTCATCCTTCAAGCCCCATCTTGAATGTTGGGCTCTTGCAAAACATGTTTCAAGTGGATTGCATCAATCCTTGCATTGTCTCCTTGATCTTCTTGGCCCATCTGGAAGTTGCAAATGATCTTTAAGACTAGGCCCATCTTGGTTCCCATAAAAAAGACTAGATAGATACCCCGGAAATAGATAAGACTTATCAACGGACTCTTTATCCTTTCTTTTTCCATCTAATGAAAATCTAATTAAATCGGTTTATGTTCATTATAGGATAACAAGATAGTTAGAAATCCTTTATTTTTTCAACCCAATCGCTCTTTTGATTTTGGAAAAAAAAAAAGATTTTTATCAATATACTGCTTTTCTACACTTTCATCCCCACACTCAAATGGAGAATATCTAGTAATAATTAGGATTAAAAAAAATCGATAATCTACTTATGGTAAAAACATTTACCGTATCAAGCACTAATATATTTTTAACATTTAATTAGATCGGGTAATTATTCAAATTAAGAACATAAACTCGTTGTTTTTTTTTGTGGACAGGAGGCGACGTGAGCATAGAGTTGAAAATCAGTATGAGTATGAGATTGGGTCGGGTAGAAATAGAAAAGTTAGGCATGTAAGAGAGCTCAATGATATGAACCCGCGGGAACGAGATCCCTTGAACTCACAGTCAATTTGAAAACTCCCCAAGAAAGCCAAAATCAAGTCAATGGATGGAAAACCTAGACCCGATGAGAACTTGTTTCAAGAACCTAGATTATATTAAAATCTAGACCCGTTGAAGAACCCGTCTCAAGAACCCAAATTACAAAGGAGGAACGCCACAAAGATTGTGATTTACCTTTGATAAGTTCAAAAGTTCAATTAAGAACAAGAGGAGTAAAACTCAAATCACAATGAATAAATTCATCAAATTTCATAAACTTCATAATCTGATTAGAATGAGGCTACATAGAGTATTTAAAGCAAAAACCTAATGAAAACCCTAGATAAAATAAAACTCCATCTTCCAAAAATACCCCTGAGTGAACAGTGCCGCGGCTACAGTATGGTGCTACAGTAACTCGGCTACAGTAACCCTAACCCTAGTTCAATAAAATAATAACTTTCCCAACATGCCCTTACATAGGCATAAACCCAATTATTCTAAACAAATAAAATAGGTCCTTGAAATTAATTAAATAAGTTGAAAGCCTTCAAGTATCCAAAGCCTATAAGTCAAGTTGTTGCCATTTCCATAGCTTATGAAATGAATCAAAGCATAATCTTCATCGTTTAAGCCCTTGAACTTGTATTTGGCCCATCTGGAACTTGCAACATATCTTTAAGATTAGGCCCACCTTGGTTCCCATCATTCCCCCTCTCCTCAAAAGGATTCGACCTCGAATCTCCACCTGGATCAAAGAAACAAATATTAGTAACATTATCATTGATTTCATATGCATTGTCATTAATTTGTTAAAGAATTTGAGAACATCCATCCAAGCTACTCCTGTTGTCAACAAATAAAGACATTAAATCTAAAGGAGTAAATAGATTAAGTCTATAAACAATTTTAAAATGAGCATATAAAGTGGTAGTATGCATGGTCCTGTTATATGCAAACTCAATAAATCCATCCATAACCACAAAAATAGAATTTCTACTCCTTTCTTTCCTAGGCAGCCCCAAAACAAAGTCCATAGATATGTCTACACATGACTCACTAGGAATAGGTAAGGGCGTATGCAACCCATGTGGCAAAAGTATAAATTTGGCCTTTCTGCATGTAATGCACCTACCACAAATGTCTAATATTGTTTTGACACCAGAATGACTACTCCAAATATATGCAAACTCAATGAAGGGCAAATGATAGTCCCAAAAACGTTCATCCAACAGGTCAATGTATGGCAAATGATACTTCCACAAACATTCATGCAGCACATCAATGAATGACAATTGATACTTCCACAAACGTTCATGCAACACGTCATTGAAAGGCAAATGATATTCCTACAAACGTTCATGCAACACAACAAAAGTCTTCCTTACACCATGGTTACCCAACAAACCACCATATCTATCACACAAGCAACTTACGCATAAAACTAGTAGGTACACAAAATCTATTCTTTCTATACAAGTACCATTCTAGTTTATAGAAATTACCAAACGAAGCTTTCTCACATGTTCCATACACACTAGCAAAGTCATAATCATTAGCATGCAATTCCTTATCATGTTCAACTTTCAACAATTTTGCATCTAAAATTAAGATAAGTACATACCTTCTTGCTAAAGCATCAACCACAAAAGTTTCCATACCTTGTGTGTATTTGAATACATGAGGAAAAGTCTCAATACAATCCTCCCACTTAGCACGCATTATAGTCAACAACTTACCTTTTCCCTTTAAGTGTGTCAAGGACTTATGTTCTTCCAAGAAAGGTCGGTTAGGAATTGTTGCACTTGGCACAAAATCAATGTAGTGCTCTATCTCCCTAATCGGTGGCAATCCACTAAATACACCACTTGGAAATACGACCTCATATCCCTGCAACAAAGTGACAACAATACTAGGCAAACATACGTCAAGTTCGTTAGGATTAAGACTTGCCTTAGCATAAAAACTCACTTTTCTCTTTGTTTTTCTCTCACTTTCTTCACACTCTCTTTTATTTCCACTCTCTTTTTCTTTTTCACTCTCTTTTTTCCTTTCACACTCTTTTTTCTTTTCACTCTCTTTTTTTCTGTCACTCTCTTTTTTTGTACTCTCGACCTCACAATTTTTTTTCAACTCATTATCTCTTGTGCTTTAGGTCTTATTCTCACCCTCTTCTTTTTTCTCTCTCATTTTTTTCTCTTTCTCCATTTCGGTCTCACTATTTCTTTTCTTTTCAATCTCATCTTCACTCTTGCTTTTCAGCTCAATCTCACTTTCACTCTCACCTTCACTCTTGCTTTTCAGCTCATTCTCACTTTCACTCTTGCTTGTTTGCTCAATCTCATTTTCACTTTTTATTTTTTTGATCACTCTCATTTTCACTATTTCTTTTTTGAGCAATCTCACTTTTCAATTTCAATTGGTCCCCATGGACATGTGTTGGAGTTAAAGGAGCAAGTCTGATTGTTTTTCCATCCTTTTCAAAATTGTACATGTTCCTTAATCCATCATGGATCACATTCCTATCATACTGCCATGACTTCCCTAACAAAATATGACCAGCATGCATAGGCACAACATCACAAAGGACCATATCCAAATATTTTCCTATTGAAAAAGAAACTAGCACTTGCTTATTTACCCTAACCTCCCCACATTCACTCAACCACTGCAACATGTATGGTCTAGGGTGTTTCAAGGTACGTAAATTCAATTTCTCAACTAAAGTAATGCTAGCCAAATTAATACAACTCCTCAAATCAATGACCATACTACATACCTTGTTGTTGATGTGGCATCTAGTATGAAAAACGTTCTCACTCTGCTGCTCTGTATCATTCATCTTAATTTGTGTATTGAGTGCACGCCTAGCAACAAGAGACTCACCATACTCTTCTTTCTCATACCCATTCTCAATACTACGCTCATGTCGCCTCCTACCTCTCTCACCTTGTAGATTTCTAATCACTTCTTCTTGATTATCCATCCTATCTCTCACTTCACCCAACACCAAGTTCAACCGCTCAAACTGTTGTTGCATGGCTTGCTACACCAAAGATGAGTTATCTGCCACACCGTTTGGTGATGAGTCACTTCTATGAGACATCATAATATGCTGCACAAAAAGAATGTTAGTGAAAAATCTAACACACTCCCTTACGTGTTTACACTCAAGTAATGGCACTCCACTCGTGTTTCACTCTTAATGGTTTTTTCCCGATAATAGTCTCACACCCTCTTGCCTTTTACCTCAATAGTTTTCCCGCTCAAGTTCTTTAAGAACTAGTTGAACTAAATCAAGACAATACAACCTTGTATTATTTCAACCAGTAATATAGATCAAAGAAACAAGGAATGAATAAAATGACACGAGACTCAAAGAATTTATACGAGAGAAAAAGTAATTATAAAACAAGATACCAACTAGAAAGATGTAATCAACTCCTATGATAATAAAAGCTCAATCAACAAATACTGTCTTTCTCTTTGTTGAAACTATGTAGCAATTTTGAATATGCTACCTTCTCTTTTCTTCTTCTTTTTTTTTTCTAAATTTCTTTTCTTTTATTTTCCTTTCATTTCTTTTCTTTTCTTTTTCTCTAATTCAATCACAAATAGCAATATTCAATTGTGAAAACCAAACAATTGAATTAAAAAACACAAGCATGGACAATGAAGTAGAAGGAAATCAATGGAATCACACTCCAAGCAATTGACAACTTAGAGATGCAGGAAACCCTAGAATTTTGAAACCCTAGGTGATGCAAATTTCAGCCAAACCCAAAACCCGAAGAATTTCGGGAGCCTACTTTTTGTTTCTTTTTTTTTTTGTTTGGCAACCCTAGAACAATGATGCCCTAGAATTAAATATGCAAGAAATAAAAAGATAGAATCAGACCTGATTGGAAACCTTACTCTAAATACCAAATGATATGAACCCGCGGGAACGAGATCCCTTGAACCCACAGTCAATTTGAAAACTCCCCAAGAAAGCCAAAATCAAGTCAATGGATGGAGAACCTAGACCCGATGAGATCTCGTTTCAAGAACCTAGATTATATTAAAATCTAGACCCGTTAAGAACCCATCTCAAGAACCCATATTACAAAGGAGGAACGCCACAAAAGTTGTGATTTACCTTCGATAAGTTCAAAAGTTCAATTAAGAACAAGAGGAGTAAAACTCAACTCACAATGAATAAATTCATCAAATTTCATAATCTGATTAGAATGAGGCTACATAGAGTATTTAAAGCAAAAACCTAATGAAAACCCTAGATAAAATAAAACCCCATCTTCCAAAAATACACCTGAGTGAACAGTGCCGCGGCTACAGTATGGTGCTACAGTAACTCGACTACAGTAACCCTAACCCTAGTTCAATAAAATAATAACTTTTCCAACATGACCTTACATAGGCATAAACCCAATTATTCTAAGCAAATAAAATAGGTCCTCGAAATTAATTAAATAAGTTGAAAGCCTTCAAGTGTCCAAAGCCTATAAGTCAAGTTGTTGCCCTTTCCATAGCTTATGAAATGAATCAAAGCATAATCTTCATCCTTTAAGCCCTTGAACTTGTATTTGGTCCATCTGGAACTTGCAACATATCTTTAAAACTAGACCCACCTAGGTTCCCATCACTTGAGGGGAATCTAAGGGTTCGGAATGGTGTAGATAGAGACCTTGGTAGCATCAAAATGAAAATACCATCTTTCCAAGGTAGAACTGACCCAGAGATTTATCTAGAGTGGGAGAAAAAAATAGAGTTGGTGTTTCATTGCCATAATTACTCTGAGGAGAAGAAAGTGAAGTTGGCGGTAATTGAGTTCACTGATTATGCTATTATTTGGTGGGATCAATTAGTGACCAATAGGAGGAGGAATTATGAGAGGCCTATAGAGACATGGGGAGAGTTGAAAGCTCTCATGAGGAGGAGATTTGTTCCTAGCCATTACTATAGAGACCTTTACCAGAAATTACAAAATCTTATACAAGGGTCTAGGAGTGTGGAGGATTACCATAAGGAGATGGAGGTGGCGATGATTCAGGCTAATGTAGAGGAAGACCGAGAGGCCACCATGGCTAGATTTTTGAGCGGTTTGAATAGGGACATAGCCAATATAATTGAATTGCAACATTATGTGGAGATAGAGGACATGGTGCACATGGCTATGAAGGTGGAGAGGCAATTAAAGAGAAAAGGGACAGCAAGGTACACTTCGGTTTCTAGCAGTACTTGGAAATCAAAATGGGATAGGAATGATCCAACTGAAGCGAAGAGAAAGACCGAACCACCTAAGGGAAAAGATGAGGGAACTAGCAACAAACCCAAGGTAGAATCCCAACCTTCACGGCATAGAGATATTAAATGTTTTTAGTGTTTGGGTTCAGGGCACATTGCTTCTCAATGTCCAAATAGGAGGGTGATGATTATGCGTGATAATGGGGAGGTAATGACTGAGAGTGAGGATGATAGTGATGAGATGCCTGAGTTGGTTGATGCTAGTGATGATGATGGAGTGGTATATCCTGTGACAGGTGAGTCTAGTGTTGCTAGGCATGCTCTCAATGCACACTTTAAGGTGGATGATGCAGAGCAACAGCGAGAGAACATTTTCCATACTAGATGCCATGTCAACAATAAGGTATGCAGTATGATCATTGATGGGGGGAGTTGTACTAATGTGGCTAGCACTACTTTGGTTGAGAAATTGAATTTACCAACCTTAAAACACTCTAGACCATACAAATTGCAGTGGTTGAATGATTGTGGAGAGGTTAGGGTGGATAAACAAGTGTTAGTTACTTTTTCTATTGGGAAGTATCATGATGAGGTGTGTTGTGATGTTGTGCCTATGCGGGCCATATTTTGTTGGGGAGGTCGTGGCAGTATGATAGGAGAGTGACACATGATGGGTTCAAGAACATGTACAGCTTTGAAAAGGAGGGCAAAACGATTAAGTTTGCTCCTTTAACTCCAAGCCAGGTCTATGAGGACCAACTGAAATTGAAAAGTGAGGTTGCTCAAAAGAGAGGTGGCTAAGAGTAAAGAAAAAAGAGTGGAGCCACGAGAGAAAAAAGAAAGAGAGTCTGCCGAGAGAAAAGTAAAGGCAAAAGTGAGTTTCTATGCAAGAGAGAGTGAGGTTAAGAGGGCTTTCTTCGCAGATCGCCCTATGATTTTTCTTGTCTATAAAGAGTCTTATCTTACTCTTGATGAAACTAAACAGTCTCTTCCTACTTTGGCTGTTTCTTTGTTGCAGGAGTTTGAGGATGTATTCCCGGAGGAGATGCCAAATGAGTTGCCACCCATTAGAGGCATTGAGCACCAGATTGATTTTGTGCCCGGGGCTGCTATTCCAAACCGACCAGCCTATAGGAGTAATCCAGAGGAGACAAAGGAGCTTCAGAGGCAAGTTGAGGATTTGATGAGCAAGGGGTACGTGAGGGAGAGCATGAGCCCTTGTGCAGTACCTGCTACTAGTGCCAAAGAAGGATGGGACGTGGAGGATGTGCATTGATTGCAGGGCGGTCAACAATATCACGGTAAAATATCGCCATCCCATTCCTAGATTGGATGATATGCTTGATGAATTGCATGGCTCATGTATTTTCAGTAAAATTGATCTTAAAAGTGGGTACCATCAAATTAGAATGAAAGAGGGTGATGAATGGAAAACTGCTTTTAAGACTAGTATGGGCTTTATGAATGGTTGGTTATGCCATTTGGACTTACAAATGCGCCCAGTACTTTCATGAGATTAATGAACCATGTCCTACGTGCATTCATAGGCAAGTTTGTGGTTGTGTACTTTGATTATATCTTAGTGTACAACAAGAACTTAAATGAACATATTGAGCATTTGAGATATGTGTTTGATGTGTTGAGATGTGAAAAGTTGTATGCTAATTTTAAGAAATGTGCCTTTTGCATGGAAAAAATTATTTTTCTTGGTTATGTTGTTAGAACAAAGGGTATTGAGGTGGATGAAGAGAAAGTCAAGGCCATCAAGGAGTGGCCAACTCCAAAAAGCATCATTGAGGATAGGCCGCCCATAGCCTTCTTTAGTGAAAAGTTAAGTGGGGCATCCCTGAAGTACCCTACTTATGACAAAGAGCTTTATGCTCTTGTTTGTGCATTAGAGACTTGGCAGCACTACCTATGGCTAAGGGAATTTGTGATCCACACCGATCATGAATCATTGAAACATCTCAAGGGTCAAGGTAAGTTGAATAAAAGGCATGCTAGATGGATGGAATACATTGAGACCTTTCCCTATGTCATCCGTTACAAGCAAGGTAAGGAGAACATTGTTGCTGATGCTCTATCTCGGAGGTATGAACTTCTTACTTCTATGAGTGCTAAAATGCTTGGGTTTGAATATGTGAAAGACATGTATGCTGATGATGCTGATTTTTCAAATGTGTATGTGGCATGTGATAAGGCGGCATTTGGCCTTTCTGCATGTAATGTACCTACCACAAATACAATTGACATCTCTCTTCATCTTAGACCAACATAAATGTTCATGCAAAATGTATAATATTTTCTTGGCACCAGAATGACTACTCCAAATATATGCAAACTCAATGAAGAACAAATGATAGTCCCACAAACGTTCATGCAACAGGTCAATGTATGGTAAATGATACTCCCACAAATGTTCATGCAACATGTTAATGAATGACAAATGATACTTCCACAAACATTCATGCAGCACATCAATGAATGACAATTTGATGGGAACCAAGATGGACCTAGTCTTAAAGATCATTTGCAACTTCCAGATGGGCCAAGAAGATCTAGGAGACAATGCAAGGATTGATGCAATCCACTTGGGACAAGTTTAGCAAGAGCCCAACATTCAAGATGGGGGGCTTGAAGGATGAAGATCCAGTTTTAATTCATTTGATTAGCTACGGAAGAGGGCAACGACATGACTTAAAGGCTTTGAGCTCTTGAAGAGTTCCAACTTATTTAATTCATTTAAAGAACTTATGTTATTAGTTTAGAATAATTGGGTTTATTATGGGAAGCACTTAAGGGGGCCTATGCAAGGGCATGTTAGGAAAGTTATTATTTTATTGAACTAGGGTTTGGGTTACTGTAGCCAAGTTACTGTAGCGCGGCACTGTTCATCCAGGGGCACTTTTGGAAGATGGGGGTTTATTTTGGCTAGGGTTTCATTAGATTTTGCTTTAAATACTCTATGTAGTCTCATTCTAATCAGTTTATGAAGTTTATGAAATTTGATGAATTTATTTATTGTGAGTTGAATTTTACTCCTCTTGTTCTTGATTGAACTTTTGAACTTATCAAAGGTAAATCACAACCTTTGTGGCGTTCCTCCTTTATAATCTGGGTTCTTGAGATGGGTTCTTCAACGGGTCTAGATTTTAATATAATCTAGGTTCTTGAAACGAGTTTTCATCGGGTCTAGGTTCTCCATCCATTGACTTGATTTTGTATTTCTTGGAGAGTTTTCAAATTGACTGTGGGTTCAAGGGATTACTTTCCCGCGGGTTCATATCAATTTGTTTAAAGAAAGCAAAATTTGTCTGCCAAATTGTTCTATGCGTGAGTTATTGGTGCGTGAGACACATGGTGGGCGATTAATGGGACACTTTGGTGTTAAGAAAACTTTAGACATTTTGCATGAACATTTCTTTTGGCCTAAGATGAAGAGAGATGTTAACCGTATTTGTGGAAGGTGCATTACATGTAGAAAGGCCAAATCTAAGGTTTTGCCACATGGGTTGTATACACCCTTACCCGTCCCTAGTGAGCCGTGGGTAGACATATCTATGGACTTTGTTTTGGGGCTGCCTAGGACCAAAAGGGGTACAGATTCTATTTTTGTGGTTGTGGATAGATTCAGTAAGATGACATATTTCATTCCATGCCATAAAACAGATGATGCCACAAACATATCTGACTTGTTTTTCCAGGAGATAGTGCGACTCCATGGTGTACTAGGAGTATTGTTTCTGATAGGGATGTTAAGTTCCTTAGCTACTTTTGGAAGGTGTTGTGGGGGAAACTGGGTACTAAGCTCTTATTTTCCACTACCAGTCATCCGCAGACTGAAGTAGTTAATAGGACTTTAACTCAGCTTTTACGCACTGTTGTTCATAAGAATTTAAAAACTTGGGAGGATTGTTTGCCAATTATAGAGTTTGCATATAATAGGACGATGCATACTACTACTTCATACTCTCATTTTGAAATTGTTTATGGATTTAATCCACTTACTCCTTTGGATTTGATGCCTTTACCTGTTGATGGCAGGAGTAGTTTGGATGGACAAAAGAAGGCGGAGTTGGTGAAGTTACTTCATGAGAGGGTACGGCTTCAAATTGCCCAAAAGAATGAAAGGGTTGCTTCCCAAGCCAATAGAGGACAAAGGCATGTCATCTTTGAGCCAGGAGATTGGGTTTGGATTCACATGCGCAAAGAAAGATTCCCAGCCCATAGAAGGACAAAGTTGCATCCTCGAGGAGACGGACCTTTCCAAATTCTTGAGAAAATTAATGACAATGCATATAAAGTGGATCTTCCAAGTGAGTATAAAGTTTCCTGCAACTTTCAATGTTTCTGATTTTTCTCCTTTTGATGTAGGTGAAAATTCGAGGTCGAATCCTTTTGAGGAGAGGGGGAATGATAGGAACCAAGGTGGGCCTACACTTAAAGATTTTTTGCAAGTTCCAGATGGGCCAATTACAAGATCAAGGGCCAAGAAGATCAAGGAAGCAATGCAAGGATTGATGCAATCCACTTGGGATGAAGCCAGCAAGAGCCCAACACTCAAGATGGGTCTGAGAGAAGAAGAACCAGTTTTGATCCACTTGATTCAAGCTGTGGAAGACATGACTTATAGATACGGCCTGCTGTTATTGGGGGTTTCCAGTTTGGTTAAATGATTTATTTTGTTAGTTTAGAATAAGTGGGCTTGAAGATGCTTGGCTCACATGTCTTATTTCTTATGAACTATGTTTTTGGGAAGGCCTTGTATTTTGGCCAAGGGCTTATTTGGAAAGTTACTTTTTAGGAACTAGGGTTTCATCAATTTATTGTAGGGGTTACTGTAGCCGCGCGTACTGTAGCCGGTACTGTTCATCAAGGGTAATTTTGGGTAAAATGGGCTTTATTTTGGCTATGGTTTTGATTAGGTTTGGGTTTAAAAACTCTTTGTAGCCTCATTTGACAGATTAGACAATATTGAATTTTATTTGTGAGTTGAGTTTTCTCCTCTTGTTCTTGATTGTAGTCTTGAACTTATCAAAGGTAAATTACAACCTTTGTGACGTTCCTCCTTTGTAATCTGGGTTCTTGAGATGGGTTCTTCAACGGGTCTAGATTTTAATATAATCTAGGTTCTTGAAACAAGTTTTCATCGGGTCTATGTAACTCCCCGTTCCCAGAGGTCCGGAGAGTTAGCTCTTAATACTTAAAATTTACTTAAATAACCCAACTATAAAATCCAGAAATTCCATAAAATATTAATCTACTTAATCAAACCAAAATTCTAAGTATCTCTATGGCGACAATAAAGAAATCCCCAATAACATAAATTAGAAATTCTCTAAAAACTCGAAAAACATCATCAACTCATCAAAACAAATACCCGAAAAATAAATCAGTTTACTAACTACGACCCTTAAATAAGCATTTGTACCCTCAGGTACTTATTCCACTATGATCATCATGCCTTGCTAAACTTTCTACTCTTGTTCTCCAGCTGAATCATCAAAATTATCTGAAAAATATATGGAGATAAGGGGTGAGTTATCAACAACTCAGTAAGCAGAGGACATATACTAGTGTGTAAACATGAGCATTTACAGAAATCAGAATGTAGAACAAAATATTTTCCTAAAGAATGCAGAATTAGAATAATGTTTTCAAAATGCAGCGTTAGAACATGTTATCAAAAATGTCAGAGCGATAGTTCAAAAATATTCATAATCAAAATCCCTTTGGCATAGCATAAACTGAAACATCACATCTTATCTTGTCATATCAAAACAAATACCATGTTTATAACCCCCGTGGTAGGGTTGTGCAAACCCCGGTAGCTAACCGAACAAAAAAGAATGTTATGCCAGAGGTTTTCAGAAATCACATCAGATCATATCAGACTAGAGAAAATCTTCAGAACAGAACAAAAATCATATCACAACATAATTTATGCACAAATTTCATATTCGCTCTCTTTTTCAAAGTTCAGAAACAGAATGTCAGAAATAAGCTCATGTCTACACCAGTCATGACAGAAAATAATTTCTTCTTAAACAGAATCTCATGAGTAATGCAGAACAAATAACTGAGGCAGTTCAAATTTCTTTTCAACATCAAATATGTATATTTTCCAAAAATAACCTCAGCTCATTTTATTTTAAATGCAAAGTCTAGCATAGAAACCCCGCTTACCTAAACTTCTTAACTTTTTCGAAAATTCCTCAAAAACGTCGGACAATAATTACTCGTCACCTATAAAATAATCACGCAATTCTCATAAATTTCCAATTAATCACGTATTCCGATATTTAATCCTAAGCTTATAAAATAATCTATTTAATTCCTCAAAACCTAAAATTACCATTCATCACTTTCTAAAATCGTCAATGCTAATTTAATACTATGACTAAAACATTTAAAAGTTAGACCTATTTACTAATGAAAACAACTTATGAAACTAAATACTAAGCAATATAATTATCCCAAAATATTTTAAAATAAACCATAACTATTATTAGAAAGACTAAAATATATTTAAAAGGTAGAAATAACATTACACCAATATTTTTTTACTCTTAAAAATAAACATTTACTTAATAACATATTAAAAATTACTTAAGTGATTTTCTTTAATCAAAATTAAAATGTTCAAAATACACTTTCAATAAAATAATACGTTGCACATAGTATAATTTAAAAATACTATATAAACTCGGTACAATAACTTGTATATTCCACAAAGGGTAATAATGTAATTATGAGACAAAACATTTCCTAAACTACGGAATGTTTACGGAACAACAAACACTGTACACAAGCATGACAACGCCGCGCGGTTGAAGAGTAACGGAGGACCTACCGAGAGAAGTGGAGCTACGACGGGGCTGGGCTGGTGCGCTAGTGGTGGTGGGTACTGCGACGGTGCACTAGAAGAGAGAGAGAGAGAGAGAAAGGACTCCTTACCGAGAGAGTTACACGCGGCGACGGCCTGGGGTGGCTATCGTCGGTGGCACGGCGAGGCGTGGCTGAGGTGCTGGATTACGGGTTCCCTTTGCGCCGCGGAGGAGACGCCCGAAACTGCCGTGCTTGGGGGAGCAACCAATGCTCTGTTTTTCGGACTCAAAACATAGGAGTTTTGACTCACTCTGTAGATGGTTGTTTCTCAGCACTCTGGTGGTGGTGCAGGTCGAGTACGGCGGAGAAGCTGGGATCCAGTGATGGCCAAGAGGAAGTGATGCACGGCGAGGTGGAGTTGTGATCCGTGGAGATGCAAAGCATGCACGGTTGCATCGATTTCGTTTGGGAGGGCAGCGTGAATTCTGGTCGATGCACGGTGAAGATGGGTTAGCTAATCAGAGGCTTACGAGGGGTGCACTGGTGGCGGTAAAAGGGATGATGGAGGGCTGGCTTACGTGGGGTGACTCTCGGTATGGGAGTGTATGCAACCGAGGGAGTGGAGGCTGAGGAGGAAAAAGAAGAAAAAATATACTGGGCTAAGGTTTCACGTAGGAGGGCAGCGGCGGAAGCATCTTCGAATATGTACGTATATAAATATATAAGTGGAGGAACAAGAAAAATAAAACCCTAGAGAAGTAGACGTGTGAGCGGATGGAGATGAACGTGTGTGAGCATACACGACGTGAACGAAAAGAGAAAAAATAAACTTACGGGAAATAAGATATAAGGACCGGAAAAGAAGGAAAATAAAAAAAAGAAACATGCGGGAAAACATAAACGTGTGAAGAAAATAAAATAAAATAAAATCACTACTCCAGTTTGTAAAATAAAAACTTAAAATACCAAGCCCTAAAAAGAAAAAAAAAAAAAATCTAAAGTCTGACTATACAAATTTTGGGTCCGGGTGTTACAGTCTAGGTTCTCCATCCGTTGACTTAACTTTGGCTTTCTTGAGGAGTTTTCAAATTGATTGTGGGTTCAAGGGAATTCATTCCCGCGGGTTCATATCAGCTCTGGCGTTCTTTAAAAGGAACTCATTCAAAGCATGTTGACTGTTCTACGTTAACATTGGGGTTAACTCCATTTTTAAACAATCTAGAGTGGACAGAGGAGTTTCACTAGGATAATTGCTCATCCTAGACTTTGGGATCGTGACAAAAATTATTTTCATGCTATGCTTGAAAATTGTTTTTCATGACATGTGTGCATATTTGGTAAGTTTTCATGCAAAAATGACATTTATAGATGCAATATGCAAAAATGGTGAAAAATATCACATGTCATGTACTTATGCACTCAAGATGTAAGTTAGAGGCCAACTTACAAACTTCTTTAGAATTTCAAAAAATTGTCGTAGCAGCTGAAAACAAGTACGTGCTAAGTTAGGATTAATACTTCTATGGTTGTGGTTCAAAATCAAAGGTTTCAAAATGGGTATTTACAAAAATACTCCTAAACTATCAAAAATTATCATTAAGACCCTAAATTTTCACAAATTACAAACGAACTCTAAATTATGCTTTGATTCATTTCATAAGCTATGGAAATGGCAACAACATGACTTATAGGCTTTGGACACTTGTAGGCTTTCAACTTATTTAATTAATTTCAATGACCTATTTTATTTGCTTAGAATAATTGGGTTTATGCCTATAAGGGCATGTTGGGAAAGTTATTATTTTATCGAACTAGAGTTAGGGTTACTGTAGCCGAGTTACTGTAGCGCCGTACTGTAGCCGCAGCACTGTTCACTCAAGGGTATTTTTGGAAGATGCGGTTTTATTTTATCTAGGGATTTAATTAGGTTTTGGATTAAATACTCTTTGTAGCCTCATTTTCAGAAGTTTATGAAATTTGATGAATTTATTCATTGTAGTTGAGTTTTACTTCCTCTTGTTCTTGATTGAACTTTTGAACTTATCAAAGGTAAATCACAACCTTTGTGGCGTTCCTCCTTTATAATCTCGGTTCTTGAAACGAGTTCTCATCGGGTCTAGTTTCTCCATTCACTGACTTGATTTTGGCTTTCCTGGGGAGTTTCAAATTGACTGTGGGTTCAAGGGATTTCATTCCCGCGGGTTCATATCATTTGGTATCAGATGGGCCTAGACTTAAAGATCATTTGCAACTTCCAGATGGGCCAAGAAGATCAATGAGACAATGCAAGGATTGATACAATTCGGACAAGTTTAGCAAGAGCCCAACATTCAAGATGGGGCTTGAAGGATGAAGATCCAGTTTTAATTCATTTGATTAGCTACGGAAGAGTGCAACGACAAGACTTAAAGGCTTTGAGCTCTTGAAGAGTTTCAGCTTATTTAATTCATTTAAAGAACTTATATTATTAGTTTAGAATAATTGAGTTTATTATGGGAAGCACTTAAGGGGGCCTATGCAAGGACATGTTGGGAATGTTATTATTTTATTGAACTAGGGTTAGGGTTACTGTAGCCGAGTTACTGTAGCGCGGCACTGTAGCCGTGGCACTGTTCAACCAGGGGTACTTTTGGAAGATGCGGGTTTATTTTGGCAAGTGTTTCATTAGGTTTTGGTTTAAATACTCTATGTAGCCTCATGCCCTTACATAGGCATAAACCCAATTATTCTAAGCAAATAAAATAGGTCCTTGAAATTAATTATATAAGTTGAAAGCCTTCAAGTGTCCAAAGCCTATAAGTCAAGTTGTTGCCCTTTCCATAGCTTATGAAATGAATCAAAGCATAATCTTCATCGTTTAAGTCCTTGATCTTGTATTTGGCCCATCTAGAACATGCAACATATCTTTAAGACTAGGCCCACCTTGGTTCCCATCATTCCCCCCCTCTCCTCAAAAGGATTCGACCTCGAATCTCCACCTGGATCAAAGGGAAAAATATTAGTAACATTATTTGTTAAAGAATTTGAGAACATCCATCCAAGCTACTCCTGTTGTCAACAAATAAAGACATTAAATCTAAAGGAGTAAATAGATTAAGTCTATAAACAATTTCAAAAGGAGAATATAAAGTGGTAGTATGCATAGTCCTGTTATATGCAAACTCAATAAAATCATCCATAACCACAAAAATAGAATTTCTACTCCTTTCTTTCCTTGGCAGCCCCAAAACAAAGTCCATAGATATGTCTACACATGACTCACTAGGAATAGGTAAGGGCGTATGCAACCCATGTGGCAAAAGTATAAATTTGGCCTTTCTGCATGTAATGCACCTACCACAAATGTCTAATATTGTTTTGACACCAGAATGACTACTCCAAATATATGCAAACTCAGTGAAGGGCAAATGATAGTCCCAAAAACGTTCATCCAACAGGTCAATGTATGGCAAATGATACTTCCACAAACATTCATGCAGCACATCAATGAATGACAATTGATACTTCCACAAACGTTCATGCAACACGTCATTGAAAGGCAAATGATATTCCCACAAACGTTCATGCAACACAACAAAAGTCTTCCTTACACCATGGTTACCCAACAAACCACCTTGTCTATCACACAAAAACAACTTACGCATAAAACTAGTAGGTACACAAAATTTATTCTTTCTATACAAGTACCATTCTAGTTTATAGAACTTATCAAACGATGCTTTCTCACATGTTCCATACACACTAGCAAAGTTATAATCATTAGCATGCAATTCCTTATCATATTCAACTTTCCACAATTTTGCATCTAAAACGAAGATAAGTACATACCTTCTTGCTAAAGCATCAACCACAAAAGTTTCCATACCTTGTGTGTATTTGAATACATAAGGAAAAGTCTCAATACAATCCTCCCGCTTAGCACGCATTATAGTCAACAACTTACATTTTCCCTTTAAGTGTGTCAATGACTCATGTTCTTCCAAGAAAGGTCGGTTAGGAATTGTTGCACCTGGCACAAAATCAATGTAGTGCTCTATCTCCCTAATGGGTGGCAATCCACTAAATACACCACTTGGAAATACGACCTCATATCCCTGCAACAAAGAGACAACAATACTAGGCAAACATACGTCAAGTTCGTTAGGATTAAGACTTGCCTTAGCATAAAAACTCACTTTTCTCTTTGGTTTTCTCTCACTTTCTTCACACTCTCTTTTCTTTCCACTCTCTTTTTCTTTTTCACTCTTTTTTTTTTCCTTTCACACTCTTTTTTCTTTTCACTCTATTTTTTTCTGTCACTCTCTTTTTTTGTACTCTCGACCTCACAATTTTTTTTCAACTTATTCTCTCTTGTGCTTGAGGTCTTATTCTCACCCTCTTCTTTTTTCTCTCTCATTTTTTTCCCTTTCTCCATTTCGGTCTCACTAACCCATGGACATGTGTTGGAGTTAAAGGAGCAAGTCTGATTGTTTTTCCATCCTTTTCAAAATTGTACATGTTCCTTAACCCATCATGGATCACATTCCTATCATACTGCCATGGCTTCCCTAACAAATATGACCAGCATGCATAGGCACAACATCACAAAGGACCATATCCTGATATTTTCCAATTAAAAAAGAAACTAGCACTTGCTTATTTACTCTAACCTCCCCACAATCACTCAACCATTACAACATGTATGGTCTAGAGTGTTTCAAGGTACGTAAATTCAATTTCTCAACTAAAGTAGTGCTAGCCAAATTAATACAACTCCTCAAATCAATGACCATACTACATACCTTGTTGATGTGGCATCTAGTATGAAAAACGTTCTCACTCTGCTGCTCTCTATCATTCATCTTAATTTGTGTATTGAGTGCACGCCTAGCAACAAGAGACTCACCATACTCTTCTTTCTCATACTCATTCTCAATACTATGCTCATGTCGCCTCCTACCTCTCTCACCTTGCAGATTTCTAATCACTTCTTCTTGATTATCCATCCTATCCCTCGCTTCACCCAACACCAAGTTCAACCGCTCAAACTGTTGTTGCAAGGCTTGTAACACAAAAGATGAGTTATCTGCCACACTGTTTGGTGATGAGTCACTTCTATGAGACATCATAATATGCTGCACAAAAAGAATGTTAGTGGAAAACCTCACACACTCCCTTACGTGTTTACACTCGAATAATGGCACTCTACTCGTGTTTCACTCTTAGTGGCTTTTTCCCGATAATAATCTCACACTCTCTTGCCTTTTACCTCAAGAGTTTTCCCACTCAAGTTCTTTAAGAACTAGTTGAACTAAATCATGACAATACAATCTTGTATTATTCCAACCAGCTATGATGATAAAAGCTCAATCAACAAATACTTTCTTTCTCTTTGTTGAAACTATGTTGTAACCTTGAATATGCTACCTTCTTTTTTCTTCTTCTTCTTCCTCTTCTTCTTCTTTTTTTTTTCAAATTTTCTTTTCTTTTCTTTTCCTTTCTTTTCTTTTCTCTAATTCAATCACAAATAGCAATATTCAATTGTGAAAATCAAGCAATTGAATTCAAGCACGACAATGAAGTAGAAGAGAATCATTGGAACGACACTTCAAGCAACAGATAAACTTAGAGATGCAGGAAACCCTAGAATTTTGAAACCCTAGGTGATGCAAATTTCAGCCAAACCCAAAACCCGAAGAATTTGGGAAGCCAACTTTTTGTTTCTATTTTTTTTTTTTGGCAACCCTAGAACAATGAAGCTCTAGAATTAAATTAAAGGATGCTATAATTAAAAGATAGAATCAGACCTGATTGGAAACCTTGCTCTGAATACGAAATGATATGAACCCGCGAGAACGAGATCCCTTGAACCCATAGTCAATTTGAAAACTCCCCAAGACAGCCAAAATCAAGTCAATGGATGGAGAACCTAGACCCGATGAGATCTTGTTTCAAGAACCTAGATTATATTAAAATCTAGACCCGTTGAAGAACCCGTCTCAAGAACCCAGATTACAAAGGAGGAACGCCACAAAAGTTGTGATTTACCTTTGATAAGTTCAAAAGTTCGATTAAGAACAAGAGGAGTAAAACTCAAGTCACAATGAATAAATTCATTAAATTTCATAAACTTCATAATCTGATTAGAATGAGGCTACAAAGAGTATTTAAAGCAAAAACCTAATGAAAACCCTAGATAAAATAAAACCCCATCTTCCAAAAATACCCCTGAGTGAACAGTGTCGCGGCTACAGTATGGTGCTACAGTAACTCGGCTACAGTAACCCTAACCCTAGTTCAATAAAATAATAAATTTTCCAACATGCCCTTACATAGGCATAAACCCAATTATTCTAAGCAAATAAAATAGGTCCTTGAAATTAATTAAATAAGTTGAAAGCCTTCAAGTGTCCAAAGCCTATAAGTCAAGTTGTTACCCTTTCCATAGCTTATGAAATGAATCAAAGCATAATCTTCATCGTTTAAGCCCTTGAACTCGTATTTGGCCCATCTGGAACTTACAACATATCTTTAAGACTAGACCCACATTGGTTCACATCACCTCTCCTCAAAAGGATTCGACCGCGAATCTCCACCTGGATCAAAGGGAAAAATCTTAGTAACATTATCATTGATTTCAAATGCATTGTTTTTAATTTGTTCAAGAATTTGAGAACATCCATCCAAGCTACTCTTGTTGTCAATAGATAAAGACATTAAATCTAAAGGAGTAAATAGATTAAGTCTATAAACAATTTCAAAAGGAGAATATAAAGTGGTAGTATGCATGGTCCTGTTATATGCAAACTCTATAAATCCATCTATAACCACAAAAATAGAATTTCTACTCCTTTCTTTCCTAGGTAGCCCCAAAACAAAGTCCATAAATATGTCTACACATGACTCACTAGGAATAGGTAAGGGCGTATGCAACACATGTGGCAAAAGTATAAATTTGGCATTTCTGTATGTAATGCCTACCACAAATACAATTGACATCTCTCTTCATCTTAGACCAACATAAATGTTCATGCAAAATGTCTAATATTTTCTTGACACCAGAATGACTACTCCAAATATATGCAAACTCAATGAAGGGTAAATGATAGTCCCACAAACGTTCATGCAACAGGTCAATGTATGGCAAATGATACTCCCACAAACATTCATGCAGCACATCAATGAATGACGATTGATACTTCCACAAACGTTCATGCAACACGTCATTGTAAGGCAAACGATATTCTCACAAACGTTCATGCAACAACACAACAAAAGTTTTCCTTACACCATGGTTACCCAACAAACCACCATATCCATCACACACAAGCAACTTACGCATAAAACTAGTAGGTACACAAAATCTATTCTTTCTATACAAGTACCAATCTAGTTTATAGAACTTACCAAACGATGCTTTCTCACTTGTTCCATACACACTAGCAAAGTCATAATCATTAGCATGCAATTCCTTATCATATTCAAGTTTCAACAATTTTGCATCTAAAATGAAGATAAGTACATACTTTCTTGCTAAAGCATCAACCACAAAAGTTTCCATACATTGTGTGTATTTGAATACATGAGGAAAAGTCTCAATACAATTCTCCCGCTTAGCACGCATTATAGTCAACAACTTTCTTTTTCCCTTTAAGTGTGTCAATGACTCATGTTCTTCCAAGAAAGGTCGGTTAGGAATTGTTGCACCTGGCACAAAATCAATGTAGTGCTCTATCTCCCAAATGGGTGGCAATCCACTAAATACACCACTTGGAAACACGATCTCATATCCCTGCAACAAAGAGACAACAATACTAGGCAAACATACGTCAAGTTCGTTAGGATTAAGACTTGCCTTAGCATAAAAACTCACTTTTCTCTTTGTTTTTCTCTCACTTTTTTCATCGTCTCTTTCCTTTCCACTCTCTTTTTCTTTTTCACTCTCTTTTTTCCTTTCACACTCTTTCTTTTCACTCTCTTTTTCTTCATCTTTTTTTGTACTCTCGACCTCACAATTATTTTTCAACTCATTCTCTTGTGCTTGAGGTCTTATTCTCACCCTCTTCTTTTTTTCTCTCATTTTTCTCTCTTTCTCCATTTCGGTCTCACAATTTCTTTTCTTCTCAATCTCTCATCTTCACTCTTACTTTTCAGCTCAATCTCACTTTCACTCTCACCTTCACTCTTGCTTTTCAGCTTATTCTCACTTTCACCCTTGCTTGTTTGCTCAATCTCCTTTTCATTTTTTCTTTTTTGATCACTCTCATTTTCACTCTTTCTTTTTTGAGTAACCTCAATTTTCAATTTCAATTGGTCCCCATGGACATGTGTTGGAGTTAAAGGAGCAAGTATGATTGTTTTTCCATCCTTTTCAAAATTGTACATGTTCCTTAACCCATCATGGATCACATTCCTATCATACTGCCATGGCTTCCCTAACAAAATATGACCAGCATGCATAGGCACAACATCATAAAGGACCATATCCTGATATTTTCCAATTGAAAAAGAAACTAGCACTTGCTTATTTACCCTAACCTCCCCACAATCACTCAACCACTGCAACATGTATGGTCTAGGGTGTTTCAAGGTATGTAAATTCAATTTCCCAACTAAAGTAGTGCTAGCCAAATTAATACAACTCCTCAAATCAATGACCATACTACATACCTTGTTGTTGATGTGGAATCTAGTATGAAAAACGTTCTCACTCTGCTGCTCTGTATCATTCATCTTAATTTGTGTATTGAGTACATGCCTAGCAACAAGAGACTCACCATACTCTTCTTTCTCATACCCATTCTCAATACTAGGCTCATGTCGCCTCCTACCTCTTTCACCTTGCAGATTTCTAATCATTGCTTCTTGATTATCCATACTATCCCTCACTTCACCCAACACCAAGTTCAACCGCTCAAACTGTTGTTGCATGGCTTGCAACACAAAGGATGAGTTATCTGCCACACCTTTTGATGATGAGTCACTTCTATGAGACATCATAATATGCTGCACAAAAAGAATGTTAATGGAAAACCTCACACACTCCCTTACGTGTTTACACTCGAATAATGGCACTCTACTCGTGTTACTCTTAGTGGCTTTTTCCAGATAATAGTCTCACACTCTCTTGCCTTTTACCTCAAGAGTTTTCCCACTCAAGTTCTTTAAGAACTAATTGACTCAATCAAGACAAAGCAACCTTGTTTTATCCCAACTAGTAATTAGGTCTAAGAAACAAGAACAAGAGAAACATGGAATGAATAAAAATGACACGAGAATCAAGGAAGTTATATAGATGAAAGAGTAACAATAAGGCAAGATACCAACTTTAGTGATGTATGCAGCAGCCCCTTTGATGATAAGATTCAATCAACAAATTTCTTTCTTTCTCATTTTTGTAACTATGTAGCAACCTTTGAATATATGCTACATTTTCTTTTCTTCTTCTTCTTCTCTCTGTTTTTTCTTTTTTCAAATTTTTTTTTCTTTTCTTTTTTTTAATTCAATCACAAATAGCAATATTCAATTGTGAAAATCAACCAATTGAATTCAAGCACAACAACGAAGTAGAAGATAATCAATGGAACGGCACTCCAAGCAACAGATAAACTTAGAGATGCAGGAAAACCCTAGAATTTTGAAATCCTAAGTGATGCAAATTTCAGCCAAACCCACAATCCTAAGAATTTCGGCAGCCTACTTTTTGTTTCTATTTTTTTTTTGGCAACCCTAGAACAATGAAGCCCTAGAATTAAATTAAAGGATGCTAAAATTAAAATATAGAATCAGACCTGATTAGAAACCTTGCTCTGAATACCAAATGATATGAACCCACGGGAACGAAATTGCTTGAACCCACAGTCAATTTGAAAGCTCCCAAAGAAAGCCAAAATCAAGTCAATGGATTGAGAATCTAGACCCGTTGAGAACTCGTTTCAAGAACTTAGATTATATTAAAATCTAGACCCGTTGAAGAACCCGTCTCAAGAACCCAGATTACAAAGGAGGAACGCCACAAATGTTGTGATTTACCTTTGATAAGTTCAAAAGTTTAATTAAGAACAAGAGGAGATAAACTTCATAAACTTCTGAAAATTAGGCTACAAAGAGTATTTAAACCAAAACCTAATTAAAACCCTTGATAAAATAAAACCCCATATTTCAAAAATACCCCTGAGTGAACAGTGCCGCGGCTACAGTATGACAATACAGTAACTCGGCTACAGTAACCCTAACCCTAGTTCAATAAAATAATAACTTTCGTAATATGCCCTTACATAAGCATAAACCCAATTATTCTAAGCAAATAAAATAGGTCCTTGAAATTAATTAAATAAGTTGAAAGCCTTCAAGTGTCCAAAGCCTATAAGTCAAGTTGTTGCCCTTTCCCTAGCTTATGAAATGAATCAAAGCATAATCTTCATCGTTTAAGCTCTTGAACTTGTATTTGGCCCATCTGGAACTTGCAACATATCTTTAAGACTAGGCCCACACCTTGGTTCCCATCATTGCCCTTGAACTTGTATTTGGCCCATCTGGAACTTGCAACATATCTTTAAGACTAGGCCCACCTTGGTTCCCATCACTAACCCTTCAAAACCTTAGCCAAAATAAAGCCCCTTTTACCCAAAATGACCCTTGATGAACAGTGCCGGCTACAGTACGCGCGGTTATAGTAATGCTACAGTAAATGCATGAAGAGTTTTTCTGGGGAACAGCCGGAAGCCGCACCATCCCTGTGTAATTTTTTTTTTTTCACCCCAGCTCGTTAAGTGTGCTGGGGCTGCTTCACACAGTAGTGTGAGAAGTAGAGTTTGTCATGCATGAAACCTTAGTTCCTAAAATGTAACTTTTCAAATAAGCCATTGGCCAAAATGCAAGGCCTTCTCAAAAAAACTTAGTTCCTAAGAAATAACACATGTGGGCCAAGCATCTTCAAGACCACTTATTCTAAACTAAAAAAATAAATCATTTAATCAAATTGGAAGCCTCCAATAACAATAGGCCATATCTCTAAGTCATGTCTTCCACAGCTTGAATCAAATGGATCAAAACTGGTTCTCCTTCTTTCAAGCCCATCTTGAGTGTTGGGCTATTGCTGGCTTCATCCCAAGTGAATTGCATCAATCCTTGCCTTGCTTCATTGATCTTCTTGGCCCTTGATCTTGTAATTGGCAATCTCCAACTTGTAAAGGATCTTTAAGAGTAGGTCTACCTTGGTTCCTATCACTAACACTGAGGCTACTATTCACTCTGAAAAAGTGAAAAATAAATTTTGTACGGTAAAATTCTAAACAATAATTCTAACCTCAAAGTGTAATTTTTTTTTTATCAAAATTCAACTCTAACGTAACACGAAAAACTCAAAATGTGTTTTTGAACAAGCGTTATTCTGGAAATCAAAATTTGTTTTATTGCGCCATAAAATCCTAAATATTCCTCTAAGACTAATGTCGTAGACTGTTTTACATTCTCACACTTCTAGGTACCTCAAGTAAATACCATTGTGTTTCTGGCACCACAGTGAGTAGCAAAATTGATTATGCTGACAAACTAAAACCTATGCGATTGATTAATTAGTGAAAACTTTCAGAGTTTTCACGAGATTTCTAAAGCCTAAAGAAATTTGTCCATTGAATTTATGATGGGTTGTTACACACCCCCTCATCTCTACCTTGCACAAGAAAGAATCACCTCTGCACCTACTAAGCCATTAGAATCAAACTAGCTAAATGAAACAAGTGGTTTTAGGCTTTGGTTTTGATAGGTACAGGGAATCCGATCATAACCTAGCTATATTCTTGAGAATTTGTTCAAACTTCAGAAAATCTTACACCCTACATCTCACATGTTCAGAAAATCTTCATCGTTTGGTAGAGAAGAGACTCCCATAGCTAAACATAAGAAAACAAAGGGAGAAGCATCATCATAACCTCTAGCCGATTAATCCATGGTGAGCCTGCCTATGGGTGAATTGGCTGATAAACCATGCTATGTGTGGTTTCTTGAATGTTTTCCTCCTTCAAATGAAGTTTATAAATAGCACCCTTCATTTCTTACTTCACTCCACACCAATTTCAAGAGTACTTACGTAATTTGAGAGAGAAGTTCCATAAGTGTTAAGATAGGAGTGTAGTTGAGCAGTTTAAGGAAGTGAGTATTGAGTGCATACCCAAAGGTTCAAGTTGGTAAGTAATATCTTGATACCTTGTTGGTTGATGAATTGATATGTTAAGCATGAATTCTTGCTGTCATGAGGAGTTTAAAATCAAGTTTGGACATGATAAAGTAAAATAATGCAAGCTCAAGTTAGGTTTTGAATAAGCTTTTGCTAAGTGTGATATATGATCTTGATATGTTATGATATGAAGTGAGGAGGCTCGTTAAAATCATGTAAGGACAAGTAAGAGTTGATATTGTGAACTAAGAAGCATGCCATGAGTAGGTTCTGAAGTGATATCTTGGATTGATCATCATGCATTATCTCGGGTTCTACTAAGTTTGGAATGATATTTTGTTTCTCAAGCATGTTTCGGTTTACTAGTGATTTAAGAGTTGGATCATGATGTTTTGGCTAAGTAGCATTTAAGTGCGTTATTATTGTACTAAGGTTTAAGTGTTATAAACATCACATGAAGAACTTGGTTTAGTGAATAAGTGTTAGTTTTGCATCATATAGGTGATAGTGTGATCATGGGAATCAAAGTCTTTGTAATATTAGCATGATTGCATGCTACGATTTTGATAGAATCTTTCAGAGTGAACACTTGATTCAAGATGTTAGAGTTATATAGGAGTTGAAACATGGAGTTATAAAGTTTCATGGTTTGGTGGGAACTTAGAAAGGATTACAAGTCAAGTGCTATTTAGGTAGTATATGACTTTTAGTGACTATTAAAGTTATAACTTTATATGTATCTCTTGTTTCAGTCCCCTCACCTCCATAACTCCAGAAGTTGGTCAGTTGGCTTCTAACTTATTTTTGGATAATGTTTATATGATTTTGTGTAAACACCACATTCAAGCTATAAATGTTATTTTGATCATGAAATGCCTTATGATACCTGATGTGCATTCATCACTTACATGACACATGATTATTTTACATGAACATGTACCATTTAACACGATGAATGAAAATATGACATTTTACATGAAGTATGATACTTGGTAAAAAGAACAACACATGTCATAAAATATGTCTTCTCATGAGCATACGAAGAAAAATATTTTTATCAAGACCCAATGCAAAGATGGGGGAATATCCTAGTGGAACTCCTTTATTCATTCTAAAGTGATTAAAAATGGACTGGTAACCCATGCGTTAACAAAGAACAATCAACAAACTTTGACTGGCTCCTCTTTAAAGGATTCTAGAGCGTTGTCGAATTATGGCACCTAATGCTGGTGGCTGGTGGGTGCTCATGTTATGAAAAGTTATGATCAATGCATTGAAATTTATCTGCACAACTCTAATGACATTGTCTCCACTAAAAGTTGGGCTATGGTAACCAGTAGGTACTCATGGTGCAAATGGGGAGCTATGATGATACTTGTGGCGCCCCCAGCCCCCCTTGGGATTTGGTAAAATCTAAAATGCCGGGACATGCAACACTAGGGTCACCTGCCCCTCGTACATGACAGGTAAGATGCATTGCACCTAATGATAACCAGCAGTATGCAGTATATTCTGCGGAAAGTCAACTTACGCCAAATAATAGAATAATAGTCATGGTGGTACCGAAAAACATACAATCCTAGAAGTACTTCATAATCAATTAGAGTCATCATAGTTGTTACGAGTTTCCAAAGAACTCCCAAAAACACCGGACCAAAACATTGAAGTTAAACAGAAAGTCATTTCCTAAAAGTGGAATGGGTCAGAACCAAGGTCCCATCCTCAAGTAGAATAAAAAATATTCCCCTAGACGGTATGGTGTCTATACCTAACCCCAACTCTGTGGCTATCTCCTTGGCTTCTATAGCAAGGTTCTTAGCTTTCTCCAGATATCTTGACACAAAACTCATGTCATGCTTAAATCTTAACATCCTTTGAGGGTCCAGGGTTGAAATCCCAGCATCGGACTCATTGAGATTAGCCAAAATCTTTTTGAGTTGCTGAGCCGACACTTTAAACAATTCTAAGGTAGATTGATTACGTTCCTCGACGGTGAACTCATCCTCAATTATCTCACAGATCTAGTCCATGACTAAGAGTCCTACGTACCTGGCAAAATTCTACCATTCCGAGTAGGGGATGATAGTGGAGAAAATACAAAAGGGAGATTTCGAGAAATCTGATGACTTGCATAATTTCTTATATTTTATCACTTCTTAACTTTAAACTTTAGTCTTTTTTTTTTTTTTTTTGTTGATTTTAGGCTTCATTGTCGTCATTAAATTTTATTTCAGATTTGAAGAAAATGAAGATCTAATTTTTAGAAGCCTATTGTCGAGGAACTCTCTCATTTAAATGAAGATGTTATTTAAAATATAGGAGCTACTGAGTAAAAGAGAAAAATGCATTCAAAGTAAGTCACGAGCTACACGCTGGCTTGCGTGAGACAGCTGGGCTCTTGAACGAAATGGACTGAAGCGGTTTGACTTGGCTGGAGAAGCAGAAATGCGTGTAATATGGGCCTTCGGCATTTGCATCTGGGACGCAAGGTGAGATTCGGGCTCTTGGCTTCTGCACGCATGCACGAAAGAGAAAAAATTAGAAAAGAATGAAGAGGCTTCTGCAGAACGACATAACACAGAACGAAAAAAGAAAAAAAAAAAAGGTGTTGAACGAAAAGCCGAAGTTGACGCCGAAAGGAAGAGATTTTGTTTTGAAAAGATAAGGACTATTGAAAATCTACTGAATAGAAATTCAAAAGGAAGAGGCTCATGATTACTATTCTACCTACCACAAGAAAAGAAAAATCTGAAGAGGACTGAAAAAAAAAAGTAGAAAGACGGAAGAAAACATTCGAGGCCGCTGCGGACTGTGCTCAGTATTTTTTTTCACCGTTTATTTTCTTCCATTCTTCTCAAAAAAATTATGGTGAATTCGTTTATGTTGAATTTAATTTTTAGCATGAACTAAATTTTCTTTATTCTAGGAAAACGATGTAATCTAGTTCCGAACTATGCTTGCTTTTCTATGTTAATTTGAATTAATTCTCTTCTATGTTTTCTGATTTATTCTGAGCTTATTGCTTCTAATTAACTGGCCATTAATTAGATGATTTTAGTCTTGTGATTTACTATCTAAAGAGGGAATTATAAGACAGATCTTGGATATTTTGGCAAAGGTAAATATAGAGATTGAAAGACTTGTATGAACCAATGTAGAATTTAAATCATTGGTCTTATTTCTTTCTTGCATTATTAATTTGCATACTCTTGTGTAAAATGATGAATAAGAATAATTTTTAATTGACTATCGAAAGAGGCTTTTGGATGTTTGTGGAGATTTGCTAACAAACAGAGAGAATTAGATTCAATTAGTTAGATGAGTAAAGCATAGTGCGAAATTAGGTGAAATCAATTTCCTAGAAGTTTTCTTTCTCATTGACTTGATCTTTGAACAACATCTTTCTTTTCCTTTGAGTATTTTCTTTGAATTAATTTTATTTTAATTTGCAATTACAAAAATCTTAGTGACTTTTCTAAATAAAGTCGAGATTAGTATAATTTCAGTATTTGTCAAAAGTAAGTTACCAATCCCTGTTGACGATACTCTTCTCATCACTTTACTATAAAACTACGATACTGTGCACTTGCTGTTTTGAACCAATCAAAATCTCAATAAGTAAACAAATAACATGTAACTGATATCGTAAGTATATGAAAGCAAACTGAACAATGAATGCATGGACATGAGACTATACTTATGCATTTGACCTTTCAAAAAGACATCATTTAAAACATGACTTTCATAACCTTTTTTTTCATAAACATTCTTTCTTCATTTCATACTTGTTCATTTATCATACTTATGAGCTCAAGGCCTTTTTTGACTTATAACATATAATTGGATACCTCACGGCTCCCCTATGCACCGTGTGTTCCCGCTAGTTACCGTATCGACCATTGGCCACTTTGACCAAGGTGACTACGTCTTATCTTTCATATACGGCAGTTCGTAATTCGCCTTCACCTTAGGTGCACCCACTAGCTTTAGATGCAATTCCGCTCCAGTTTCCTTTTCTTTTAGGAACCATTCGAGATCCGCTGACAGTACTTCATTGACCTTTATTTAAACACTCTTGAGAGGACAGGAGTTCCACTAGGACATTCCCCCGTCCCAACATTTGGGGTCATGAAAAAAGCTTTACTTTTAAAAGGACTCTTTTCCTTTCAAAGGGTTTTCACAATCCCAATGCATGTGACATGACAATGAAACTTAGAACTCTCATGGGACACATGGAATGCTGAAATGCTTCGTCATAATCATACGACATATATGCATGCAATATATTTCGCGTTACGGCATTCACATCAACCAAGAAGCATACAATCCAATATTTTCCATATAAGGGCTGAAACATACAAACCCTAACATAACCAAGAATCATTCTTAACTCATTAAACTTAAATCACTAATGATCATACTTTTGGACAAGCATATAATTGGTTCCTTTTTGCACAAAGAACCTTGCCCTAGCATTCCATCTTAAGGTGTTCTTACACAAGATTTTCCTTCTGGAAGCCCTAGGCGTGCAAGCCTTTCCTCTAACCTTGATTTCCCCCTTTTCCATGACAACTTTTTACCTACCTTTATGCATGTATGACACATGGCAAAAAGCAACCCTTCTTTCTCCATGGTTGTCATCCATGGCCTCTTGGCTTTCCCTAAGTTCTACTTTTCCATAACCTAATCATTCCCTTCTAGAATCTCTCCTCGAGTGACTTGTGTCAAAAAGCTTTTTCCTACAAGTAAAGATCTTCATGCATGCGTGACATATGGCAAGAAAATAATTGATCCCCTAATTCCTTAAAGTGTCGAACTCTCATGGGATGTAAGAAAAAAAAAAGATTTTACACAAAAGTCTAGAAAGTCTTGGTCGTCACAATACCACATGTTAAGAAAGATCATAAGTAAAGAAAGAAAACAACTGAATTGAAAGGAAGTGAAAAAGTATGAAATGGTCTCTCTAAGAAAATGTCGCTAAGTTTTTTGAAAGATGTTGAGAAGTCTGGATGGGAAACAAATATGACTCTTTTTCTCTACATCTCATGCATCCATCTCATATTTATTATCTATCATGTTTATATTATCTCTATGTATGTTGCTTGTTAACTTACTCAGATTTCAATAAATCTCACTATATTAGTCCCAGCTACCATTCCGTTTCGGGATAATAGAAGTTGTAACAGGACCAGACGATGGTGATGAATGCCAACCCTTGGTTGAGGATAATTGTGACACCCCTAGACTTCGCTTGGGAATGCACGGAGACTAAGGCTTCATTTGGAACATCGACTCATCTCAACTCATTTGAGTTGAGTTTAAATTTAAGTCTAGCCCAGAATCCAAATACACAACTCACAAATCATTAAACATTACTCAACTCAAGACCTCTTTACACGTGGAACCTACAACCTTTTCAACTCAACATCTCTTTACACGTGGGACTCACAACTTTTTTTAACTTTCCATAAATACATTTAAACTCATCTTAACATCCAAACACATCTAAACTTATCTTAGGTAGGCTCCACAAAACTCACTCCACCATCTCAACTCACTACTATTCATAAAGAACTCAACTCATTTCAACTTAGCTCAACATCCAAACGAGGCCTAAAGCGTCGGGACATGTAACTCATGGCTACACATCCCTAGTTCATGATAGTTAACATGTAACGAACCTAACATGTTACGAGCAGTATGCAGTAATCACAGTAGAAAAGGTTCAAATGTAAGTAAAGATAGAGCAATTTAGGTATGGTACCAAATAAAGTAACTATTAAAATCCCAATATACAAGTTAAGAGACTTCCAAAATAAAAAATGAGGGTTTTAAACCACAACCCTTAGTACTTACCAAAATTTCACGATACATCGAAAGGAACTATTCTCTTGTGGGGGCAAAGGGTCCTAATTGCTGTGACTCAAGACTTTGAGTGACCTCTTGTCATTCACGTTGTGATAACTCGAAACTTAGCTAGATTTCATCCGTAATTATTTTCGTTGCCTTAGTATTATTTTAGGGCCATGATGTAATGCCCGTCCTTGTGATGGGACTTTTTATAAATATTTTTAGAAAGACGACGAGAATTACCATCCCATTTAAAACTTTTCACTTGCATACCCAGGGTGCAAGACTCCACGTTTATAAATTAAAATGTGCTTTGACAATAAAAGAGGTTTACAGTGAAAAACCTAAATCTTGAAATAAAAGGCCTCTCGTACGTTTAAAATTTGTGCCTAGACTTCTGTGCTCTTCCCCATGGGCCGTGTCCGTCCTGATTATGCAGTTCTTGTGAGGGGGAGGGACATGCATAAAAACTAAAATGAGTCGAAAACTCGTAAACTTTCCTTATAGGCCAGTACACACTGTTACGCCCCGTGTGTTGGGGTTAGCAGTCTTCCTTTGGACTCGGATTCCGCCCGTCGCCACAGGCTGGGAATCCCTTTCATGGGGGCAGCTCTGGGCGCACTTCCAGTACTACTTACCCGACATTACAATCTGCCCATTCATTGGTACCCTTTTCATTCATTCATGTGGCTGTTACGTATCTTCATACAATCAAGCTTTCATTTCTTTTTTTGCTTTTCATTCATTCATTCTTTCATTCACGTCTGCTCGAAAGAGCTAGAGCTTTCATTCATTTCTTTCTTTTCATGAGAAAACATTTCTTTTCATGAGAAAACATCGTTTGGGGCGTAAGCCCGAAAATGGTCTTTTCATCTTTCAGTTCATTTCAGTCCTATCCTTTCTTTAACAGTTTGTTCGTGGAAAACTTCATTTAAGGGGACATACATGGGCTTAAACATCAGCTTTCATGGCATCCCATAAGCGTCACCTTGAATGTCGTCAATCATGGCATCCACGAGCGTCACCTCGTGGCGCACATGAGAGCGTCGGTTCGTAGGATCCATAAAAGCATCCGTTGTCATGCCTTTCATGCATTTTCATCAATTTATGGATTTTCTTAGAAAATACATACAATAGATATAACGTATAGTCATCCGTTCACATGCGTACAATTAATACTTTGGGTGCATAAACAGGGGTTGCCAAGGAGGGGCCGTACATACTTATACATTTGAACAATTAGCATTTTGTTTCTTAAAACGTCTTTCATTTCTTTTCGTGAGCATCTTAAAGGAAAAGTGTTTCTTGTATCTTGGAAAACTCTAGAAGAGTATGAACGTAACACTTACCTGGACTCCATGCTACTTGCATGTCATGCAGTCCATTCATGCTTGTCAAATGGGCAACCTACATTGCATGCACATAACCTTAACGTGATTCTCTATCTAATGCATAAGCAACTTAAACTATAAATAGAACTCCGCAATACTTGGAACACTCTCCTTCTATCCCATGCACTTACGTGCCCTTTACTATATTAAACCCTTTGGGGACCACTTACGGTCACCACATCTTCCAACTCAAAGTCTTGTCTCAAGTGCTTATCCACTAAAGTGAACCCATGATTCACATTAGGATTAAGATACTAAGACATTCGTCTTACTCTTCTTATAGTCACATTCCGACGCATGATTCCGACCGATGGAATCACGCATACCAATCCTAGATAATACGCCCGTCACTACCTTCATGCATCTTTGCCCATACAAATCTTCATTCCCATCCAGACAAGCCACACGGCTCTAAGCCAACTTTGAGGCTTAAGCACCGTGTAACTGTGCTAATGACAGATTACCCATTATATATGGTGAATCCGTCCGGCACATGTGTCTAACCAGATTACACATACACTCTATCCCTTATCACCTAAGATCAATATATATAACACGTTGATCACCAGCTTCGAGGGACAAGGGCCATACTCCGATACCAACCTTCTATTAACCCGGCTAGTATGGCTCTTCATTCTATCCGTCCCTTCTGACAGTTCATCCCAACACTTAACACAACAAGACTCCATTCATAACTACGTCTCATGTCACGTCATATAGCTCGAGACTATTCCCAAGCTACACCGTGACTTTGTCACATCATTTGACATCCTGTTATGTCACTTCCATACGCCAACTCCTACTCATCATGAGTAAGGTTCCTCACGTACTCTCGTCACATCGTGACATTTTGTCACGTCCCGTTACGTCATTCCTACACTTTAACACTTCACCATCATAAGCATGACTGCCAATAACCACTTCACTTTGTGATGCCCAGTCATGCTTCCGCTGCGTACTCTTACACTTGTCCCGCTACTTCGTTCATCGCAAGCACGACTGTCAATAGTCATGTCACTTCATGACATTCCTCAGTCATGCTTCCGCTGCGCACTCTTATACTTGTTCTGCTACTTCACGCCTATTCTCAGCCATAAGTCAAGTATGGTGACACCCGTCACCTTAGACTACAGGCCTCACCATAACTACTTCGGGACACTGTTCCACAGTTCCCGACACTATTCATCACGCTCTACGCCTATCAGCTGCATAACCATCCTTATCATTGTGACACGCCATATGGTGTGTCGCTGCACTTCGTGGAGTACACTCTGCGCATACTCCCTTCATATACGCTACAACTCATCACCATTACGACATACGCGCCACATGGTGCATTGCTCCTCTACATGGAGTACACTCCTCGTGTACTCCCTTCACATACGCAATGCCACATCACCATTATGGCTTATGCGCCATATGGTGCATCGCCCCATCACATGAAGTACACTCCACATATACTCCATTCACAGACGCTATGCCACATCATCACTATGGCATACCCGCCATATGATGCGTCACTCCATTGCATGGAATACACTCTGCGCATACTCCATGCACATTATGACACATCACCACTATGACATACCCGCCGTATGTTGCGACACTCCATCACATGGAATACACTCCGCGTATATTCCATGCACTTACGACACATCACTACTACGGCATACCCGCCATATGGTGCGTCACTCCATCACATGGAATACACTCCGCGTATACTCCACGCATGTTACGACACATCACCACTACGGCATACCCGCCGTATGGTGCGTCACAAAACCACATGGAGTACACTCCATGTGTACTCCATTTACACGCACTACGCCACGAAGTACACTCTACTCGTACTTTTCCCACTCCACATGCCACATCACCATTCTGGCATATCTGCCATATGGTGCATCACTCCACCACATGGTGCATCACTCCGCGACATGAAGTACATTCCACGTACACCACGCCATAATTACAGCACAAACCCCACAACTGCATTACACAGCACAACCACGCCATAATTATGACAGAAACTCCACAACCAAATTACACAGCACAGTCCACAACACTTTTGTAATACCCAGCTCCTTCTTACGTACGCTTCTCTTCCTTCTGACGTTTGTTTCGTCTTTATGACGTAAGCAAATTCCGAAAACAGAGATTGTGTAATCATTTGCCTTTCTCACTAGTGACTGCGAGCCACGTTATGTGTGCCGAACCATGATGGCGTGTCTCGAAAGATATCGCGTGACTTCTAGGGCACGCCCAATGTTTTAAATATGCTGGAAATATTTATAAGGAGTATTTCCATCATTATTGAATTAAGATTTGATCTTAAATACGAAAATCAAAATATTCTTGAAGAGCTCCAAAAATATTATAATTGCCGGAAATCATTTTAATATTATTATTAAAATAATTTCAATTATTTAAGATATTATGAGATTTAAATTATGTTGAGAGCTTTTATTAATTAAATGGTTTAACCCTTTTAAATATGTTAAGTGAGACTTCATCATTCTATTATTGATAAAGTATATTATTTTATAAACTAAAGTTAGTTTAAAATAATATTTACCTTAATTCCTCTAAGTGCTTTTAATTAAGTTAACATTTACGCATCTTCAAATCAGTATTTTAATTCCTCGTCATTAGATCGTTGTGTAGATCCCCAGACGAAAGGACTGGGTTAAATACCCAGACCCCTCTCTTTCCGTCTCATTTCCCCGTAACCCTCTCTCTCCTCCCTCTCTCATTCGGCGTACGCTGTACGCAGACCCACCCCACGCCGAACAGCTTAAGCCTCAGCCCGACGCCGCCGTGCGTCGCCCTTCCTCACCGTCGACACCAATGGCTTGCTCTCCCTCCGGCGAGTCCATCCATACCGACCTCTCCCCCTCACGCTCTCCCTTTCTCCATTTCGGGATGGCACAGCCCGTATGGGCTTAGTGCGCGTAGTGCCGCCGTGCGCCACCCTCCAACGCCACCACTCCCTCGGCAGCTTCGTCTACCACCGGCCTCCACTCTCCAGTGAGCTTGGCCTCTATTATGCAGCCACCTCCCCTCCGTCACACACACGCATGCACAAGGAGACCCACGCACGGCTTCACCGTGCGCGGCCCCCTAGCGCCGCTGTGCGTAGCACCCACGGCCGCCTAGCAACACCATGGCTCCTCCTCGAGCTCCTCCATGTGACCCATGGCCAGAAACCCCCTCCTCTACCTCACACCTTCTCCCCCTCTCACGCACGGGTTGCACGCCGTGCACCACCATGCGCCGCCACCCATGGCTGATGACCGCCATGTCCAGCCTCCTCAGGCCGCCACCAAGCCAACCCAACCTCCATTGGCCCCAATCTGCCACCAACGAGAGCACACACTCTCTCACTCTCCCACAGTATGGCCAGATCCGCCACCATGAGCCACCGTGGCGCCACCTCGATGCCACCACGAAATTCACCGTACCTCCCTTAGCCAAGCCCTAGGTCCAAACCACCACCTTGTGTGGTGGGTAACCACTGCACATGATGGACAGTCACTGCGTGTGATTCACCGCCACTATACACGGCTAGAGCCGCCGTGTTATGCCCCTCACCGCCATCACAAGGCCATCACGAGCCCTTCCAAGACCACACCTAGCTATCCAAACGCCTAAACAGTTAACGTACGTGGGTCAGCCGCCACGTATGACACTGTCGACATCATCGGCTATGACGGTCAACGAGCAACGCACGGGTTATTCCGTCGATGGTATAACTCTCTATCCCTCGTTAATTATGTTAGATATTGATTAGTTGACTAGGTTGTGGACTGTGCTGTTAGTATTAATGGAGTTGTGGCATTGTGTTGTAGTGTTGTGTGATGAAGTGTTGGGCATTCTGTGTAGTGAAGTGTTGGGCTTATCTGTGTTGTATGGAGGTGCATTGTGCCGCGTAGTGTGCTGTGAAGTGTTGGGTGTATTGTGAAGTGTTGCGGATTGTACTGTGTAATGCAGTTGTGGGGTTTGTGCTGTAATTATGGAGTGGTTGTGTTGTGCAGTGTAGTTGTGGGGCATGTGTTGTATAGATGGCATGGTGTATGTGGAATGGGAAGAGTACATGCTGAGTGTACTCTGTGTGGGGTATGATATATGAAGGGGATATATGTGGAATGTACTCCATACGGCGAGTATGCCATAGTGGTGATGTGTCGTAAGTGCATGAAATATACGCGGAGTGTACTCCTTGTGATATATTGATGCACCATATGGCGAGTATGCCATAGTGATGATGAGGCGTGGTGTATGTGGAATGGGAAGAGTACACGCTAGGTGTACTTTGTGTGTGGCATAATGTGAGACAATGAGAGTATATGTAAAATATACCCTCCTGGCATATGGTAGAACGGGATGAGTACACGGAGAAGTGTACTCTGTGGGTAGTGCGTGTAAAAGGAGTACATGTGGAATGTACTCCATGTGATGGTGAGATGCACCATATGGCGGGTACGCCATACTGGTGACATGCCGTGATGTGTATGAAGAGAGTATACGATGGGTGTACTCTATGTGGGGTATAGTATATGTGAGGAGTACACGTGGAGTGTACTCTATGTGGTGGATGATGCACCATATGGCGTGTATGCCATAATAGTTATGTGGCGTGCTGTATATGTGGGGAGTACATGTGGAATGTACTCCATGAGATGGTGAGATGCACCATATGGCGTGTATGCTATAGTGGTGATGTGGCGTAACATGCATGGAATATATGCAGTGTATTCTATGTAGTGGAGCGATGTACCATATGGCTGGTATGCCATAGTGGTGATATGGTGGTGTGTATGGATGGAGTACATGTGGAATGTACTCCATATGATGGGTGATGCACCATATGGCATGTAGGCCATAGTGGTGATGGAGCGTGTATGTAAAGAGACTACAAGTGGAATGTACTTCATGTGATTGTGAGATGCACCATGTGGCGGATATGCCCTAATGGTGATGTGGCGTAATGCATGTGGATGGAGTACACAAGGAATATACTCCATGTGATATAGTGATGTACCGTATGACAAGTATGCTATAGTGGTGATGTGGCGTAGTATGTGTATGAAGGGAGTATACGTGGAGTGTATACTCCACGTGGCAGTGACACTCTGTGTGGCATGTCGTAGAGATAATAAGGATGGTTACGTGATTGTTGGGCTTGGAACGTGACAGATAGTGTCGGGAACTATGGAACAGTGTCCCGAAGTAGTTATGGTGTAGCCTGTAGTTTGAGGTGACAAGTGTCACTGCGATGGACTTATGGCTAAAAGTATGCGTGAAGTATCAGAGCAAGTATAAGAGTACGCAGCGGAAGCATGACTGGGCAACGTCACGAAGTGACGTAGTTATTGGAAGTCATGCTTATTATGATGGGTGAAATGTTAAAGTGTAGAAATGGCGTAACGGTAACGTGACGAGATGTCACGATGTGACGGGAGTACGTGAGGAACCGTACTCATGATGAGCCAAGAGTGATGTAGTAGAATGCTAGGTAACATGACAAGGTCACAGTGTAGCACTGGAGCAATCTGAGCTATATAACGTGTGATAGGAACCAAGGTGGGCCTACAGTTAAAGATCCTTTGCAAGTTCCAGATGGGCCAATTACAAGATCAAGGGCCAAGAAGATCAAGGAAGCAATGCAAGGATTGGTGCAATCCACTTGGGATGAAGCCAGCAAGAGCCCAACACTCAAGATGGGTCTGAAAGAAGAAGAACCAGTTTTGATCCACTTGATTCAAGCTGTGGAAGACATGACTTAGAGATACGGCCTATTGTTATTGGAGGCTTCCAGTTTGGTTAAATGATTTATTTTATTAGTTTAGAATAAGTGGGCTTGAAGATGCTTGGCTCACATGTCTTATTTCTTATGAACTATGTTTTTGGGAAGGCCTTGTATTTTGGCCAAGGGCTTATTGGGAAAGTTACTTTTTAAGAATTAGGGTTTCATCAATTTATTGTAGGGGTTACTGTAGCCGCGCGTACTGTAGCTGGCACTGTTCATCAAGGGTAATTTTGGGTAAAAGGGGCTTTATTTTGGCTAGGGTTTTGATTAGGTTTGGGTTTAAAAACTCTTTGTAGCCTCATTTGACACATTAGACAATATTGAATTTTATTTGTGAGTTGAGTTTTCTCCTCTTGTTCTTAATTGAACTCTTGAACTTATCAAAGGTAAATCACGACCTTTGTGGCGTTCCTCTTTTGTAATCTGGGTTCTTGAGACGGGTTCTTCAACGGGTCTAGATTTTGATATAATCTAGGTTCTTGAAACGGGTTCTCATTGGGTCTAGATTCTCCATCCTTGACTTGATTTTTGGCTTTCTTGGGAAGTTTTTAAATTGATTGTGGGTTCAAGGGAATTCATTCCCACGGGTTCATATCATTTGGTATTCAGAGCAAGGTTTCCAATCAGGTCTGATTCTATCTTTTAATTCTTGCATCCTTAAATTAATTCTAGGGCTTCATTGTTCTAGGGTTTCCAAAAAAAAAAAAAAAAAAAATAGAAACAAAAAGTAGGCTGCCGAAATTGTTAGGGTTTTGGGTTTGGCTGAAATTTGCATCACCTAGGGTTTCAAAATTCTAGGGTTTCCTGCATCTCTAAGTTTATGTGTTGCTTGGAGTGCTGTTCCATTGATTCTCTTCTACTTCATTGTCGTGCTTGAATTCAATTGCTTGATTTTCACAATTGAATATTGTTATTTGTGATTGAAAAGAAAAGAAAAGAAAAGAAAGGAAAAGAAAAAAAAAAAAAAAAAAAATCCCAAGATCTTTTCTTCAGCCTTATCATCAAAAGGGGTGATTCTAGTTGGTATCTTGTCTTATAGTTACTGTTTCATTCATATAATTTCCTTGATTCACGTGCCATTTTCTTTCTTTCATTGCTTCTGTGTTTCTCTTGTTCTTGTTTCTTGGACCTAATTACTAGTTGGGATAAAATAAGGTTGTTTTGTCTTGATTGAGTCAATTAGTTCTTAAAGAACTTGAGTGAGAAAACTCCTGAGGTAAAAGGCAAGAGAGTGTGAGACTATTATCGAAAAAAAAAGCCAATTAGGAGTGAAACACGAGTGGAGTGTCATTATTCGAGTGTAAACACGTAAGGGAGTGTGTGAGGTTTACATTTCTTTTCTTTTTTTGCCACTAACATTCTTTTGTGTAGCACTTGATAATGTCTCATCGGAGTAGCGATCACCAAAGGGGAGGGCAGATAACACATCCTTTGTGTTGCAAGCCATGCAACAACAGTTTGAGCGGTTGAACTTGGTGTTGGGTGAAGTGAGGGATAGGATGGATCATCAAGAAACAGCGATTAGAAATCTACAAGGTGGGAGGGACAGGAGGCGACGTGAGCATAGAGTTGAAAATCAGTATGAGAATGAAGGAGATGGTGAGGATGAGGAGGACTTTGCATCTGACGTTGGGTCGGGTAGAAATAGAAGACTTAGGCATGAAAGAGGACTTGAGGAGAATCTAAGGGGTCGGGATGGTGTAGATAGAGACCTTGGTAGCATCAAAATGAAAATACCATCTTTCCAAGGTAGAACTGATCCTGAGGTTTATCTAGAGTGGGAGAAAAAAATAGAGTTGGTGTTTGATTGCCATAATTACTCCGAGGAGAAGAAAGTGAAGTTGGCGGTAATTGAGTTCACTGATTATGCTATTATTTGGTGGGATCAATTAGTGACCAATAGGAGGAGGAATTATGAGAGGCCTATAGAGACATGGGGAGAGTTGAAATCTCTCATGAGGCGGAGATTTGTTCCAAGCCATTACTATAGAGACCTTTACCAGAAATTACAAAATCTTACACAGGGGTCTAAGAGTGTGGAGGATTACCATAAGGAGATGGAGGTGGCGATGATTCGGGCTAATGTAGAGGAGGATCGAGAGGCCACCATGGCTAGATTTTTGAGTGGGTTGAATAGGGACATAGCCAATGTAATTGAATTGCAGCATTATGTGGAGATAGAGGACATGGTGCACATGGCTATGAAGGTGGAGAGGCAATTAAAGAGAAAAGGGACAGCAAGGTACACTTCGGTTTCTAGCACTACTTGGAAATCAAAATGGGATAGGAATGATCCAGCTAAAGCAAAGAGAAAGACCGAACCACCTAAGGGAAAAGATGAGGGAACTAGCAACAAACCCAAGGTAGAATCCCAACCTTCACGGAATAGAGATATCAAATGTTTTAAGTGTTTGGGTTCAGGGCACATTGCTTCTCAATGTCCAAATAGGAGGGTGATGATTATGCGTGACAATGGGGAGGTGATGACTGAGAGTGAGGATGATAGTGATGAGGTGCCCGAGTTGGAGGATGCTAGTGATGATGATGGAGTGGTATACCCTGTGACAGGTGAGTCTCTTGTTGCCAGGCGTGCTCTTAATGCACACATTAAGGTGGATGATGCAGAGCAACAGAGAGAGAACATTTTCCATACTAGATGCCATGTCAACAATAAGGTATGTAGTATGATCATTGATGGAGGGAGTTGTACTAATGTGGCTAGCACTACTTTGGTTGAAAAATTGAATTTACCAACCTTAAAACACTCTAGACCATACAAATTGCAGTGGTTGAATGATTGTGGAGAGGTTAGGGTGGATAAACAAGTGTTAGTTACTTTTTCTATTGGGAAGTATCAGGATGAGGTGCTTTGTGATGTTGTGCCTATGCATGCGGGCCATATTTTGTTGGGGAGGCCGTGGCAGTATGATAGGAGAGTGACACATGATGGGTTCAAGAACATGTACAGCTTTGAAAAGGAGGGCAAAACAATTAAGCTTGCTCCTTTAACTCCAAGCCAGGTCTATGAGGACCAACTGAAATTGAAAAGTGAGGTTGCTCAAAAAAGAAAGAGTGAAAATAAGAGTGATCAAAAGAGAGAGTGAAAATGAGAGTGATCAAAAAAGAAAGAGTGAAAAAGAAAGTAGAGAGGTGGCTGAGAGTAAAGAAAAAAGAGTGGAGCCACGAGAGAAAAAAGAAAGAGAGTCTGCCGAGAGAAAAGGAAAGGCAAAAGTGAGTTTCTATGCAAGAGAGAGTGAGGTTAAGAGGGCTTTCTTCGCAGATCGCCCTATGATTTTTCTTGTCTATAAAGAGTCTTATCTTAGTCTTGATGAAACTAACCAGTCTCTTCCTAGTTTGGCTGTTTCTTTGTTGCAGGAGTTTGAGGATGTATTCACGGAGGAGATGCCAAATGAGTTGCCACCCATTAGAGGCATTGAGCACCAGATTGATTTTGTGCCCGGGGCTGCTATTCCAAACCGACCAGCCTATAGGAGTAATCCAGAGGAGACAAAGGAGCTTCAGAGGCAAGTTGAGGATTTGATGAGCAAGGGGTACGTGAGAGAGAGCATGAGCCCTTGTGCAGTACCAGTGCTACTAGTGCCAAAGAAGGATGGGACATGGAGGATGTGCATTGATTGCAGGGCGGTCAACAATATCACGGTAAAATATCGCCATCCCATTCCTAGATTAGATGATATGCTTGATGAATTGCATGGCTCATGTATTTTCAGTAAAATTGATCTCAAAAGTGGGTACCATCAAATTAGAATGAAAGAGTGTGATGAATGGAAAACTGCTTTTAAGACTAAGTATGGGCTTTATGAATGGTTGGTTATGCCATTTGGACTTACAAATGCGCCCAGTACTTTCATGAGATTAATGAACCATGTCCTACGTGCATTCATAGGCAAGTTTGTGGTTGTGTACTTTGATGATATCTTAGTGTACAGCAAGAACTTAAGTGACCATATTGAACATTTGAGATATGTGTTTGATGTGTTGAGATGTGAAAAGTTGTATGCTAATTTTAAGAAATGTGCCTTTTGCATGGAAAAAGTTGTTTTTCTTGGTTATGTTGTTAGTACAAAGGGTATTGAGGTGGATGAAGAGAAAGTCAAGGCAATCAAGGAATGGCCAACGCCAAAAAGCATCACTGAGGTAAGAAGCTTTCATGGCTTAGCTAGTTTTTATCGGCGTTTTGTTAAAGACTTCAGCACCATTGCTGCACCACTCACTGAGGTAATTAAAAAGAATGTTGGGTTTCATTGGGGGGCTAATCAAGAGAATGCTTTTACCACTATTAAAGAAAGGTTGTGCTCTGCACCTGTGTTAGCATTACCTGATTTTAACAAAGCTTTTGAGATTGAATGTGATGCCTCAGGAATAGGGATTGGAGCCGTTTTGATGCAAGATAGGCGGCCCATAGCCTTTTTCAGTGAAAAGTTAAGTGGGGCATCCCTTAAGTACCCTACTTATGACAAAGAGCTTTATGCTCTTGTTCGTGCATTAGAGACTTGGCAGCACTACCTATGGCCAAGGGAATTTGTGATCCACACCGATCATGAATCATTGAAGCATCTCAAGGGTCAAGGTAAGTTGAATAAAAGGCATGCTAGATGGATGGAATACATTGAGACCTTTCCCTATGTCATCCGTTACAAGCAAGGTAAGGAGAACATTGTTGCTGATGCTCTATCCCGGAGGTATGTACTTCTTACTTCTATGAGTGCTAAAATGCTTGGATTTGAATATGTGAAAGACATGTATGCCGATGACGCTGATTTTTCAAATGTGTATGTGGCATGTGATAAGGCAACATTTGGTAAGTTTTACAAGCATGATGGTTATTTGTTTAAAAAAAGCAAACTTTGTATGCCAAATTGTTCTATGCGTGAGTTATTGGTGCGTGAGGCATATGGGGGGGATTAATGGGACACTTTGGTGTTAAGAAAACTTTAGATATTTTGCATGAACATTTCTTTTGGCCTAAGATGAAGAGAGATGTTAACCGTATTTGTGGAAGGTGCATTACATGTAGAAAAGCCAAATCTAAGGTTTTGCCACATGGGTTGTATACACCCTTACTCGTTCCTAGTGAGCCATGGGTAGACATATCTATGGACTTTGTTTTGGGGCTGCCTAGGACCAAAAGGGGTAGAGATTCTATTTTTGTGGTTGTGGATAGATTTAGTAAGATGGCACATTTCATTCCATGCCATAAAACAGATGATGCCACAAACATAGCTGACTTGTTTTTCCGGGAGATAGTGCGACTCCATGGTGTACCTAGGAGTATTGTTTCTGAAAGGTGTTGTGGGGGAAATTGGGTACTAAGCTCTTATTTTCCACTACTTGTCATCCACAGACTGATGGTCAGACTGAAGTAGTTAATAGGACTTTAACTCAGCTTTTACGCACTGTTGTTCATAAGAATTTAAAAACTTGGGAGGATTGTTTGCCATTTATAGAGTTTGCATATAATAGGACGATGCATACTACTACTTCATACTCTCCTTTTGAAATTATTTATGGATTTAATCCACTTACTCCTTTGGATTTGATGCCTTTACCTGTTGATGGCAGGAGTAGTTTGGATGGACAAAAGAAAGCGGAGTTGGTGAAGTCACTTCATGAGAGGGTACGACTTCAAATTGCCCAAAAGAATGAAAGGGTTGCTTCCCAAGCCAATAAAGGACGAAGGCGTGTCATCTTTGAACCAGGAGATTGGGTTTGGGTTCACATGCGCAAAGAAAGATTCCCAGCCCATAGAAGGACTAAGTTGCATCCTCGAGGAGATGGACCTTTCCAAATTCTTGAGAAAACTAATGACAACGCATATAAAGTGGATCTTCCAGGTGATTATAAAGTTTCTGCAACTTTTAATGTTTCTGATCTTTCTCCTTTTGATGTAAGTGAAGATTCGAGGTCGAATCCTTTTGAAGAGAGGGGGAATGATAGGAACCAAGGTGGGCCTACACTTAAAGATCTTTTGCAAGTTCCAGATGGGCCAATTACAAGATCAAGGGCCAAGAAGATCAAGGAAGCAATGCAAGGATTGGTGCAATCCACTTGGGATGAAGCCAGCAAGAGCCCAACACTCAAGATGGGTCTGAAAGAAGAAGAACCAGTTTTGATCCACTTGATTCAAGCTGTGGAAGACATGACTTAGAGATACGGCCTATTGTTATTGGAGGCTTCCAGTATGGTTAAATGATTTATTTTATTAGTTTAGAATAAGTGGGTTTGAAGATGCTTGGCTCACATGTCTTATTTCTTATGAACTATGTTTTTGGGAAGGCCTTGTATTTTGGCCAAGGGCTTATTGGGAAAGTTACTTTTTAAGAATTAGGGTTTCATCAATTTATTGTAGGGGTTACTGTAGCCGCGCGTACTGTAGCCGGCACTGTTCATCAAGGGTAATTTTGGGTAAAAGGGGCTTTATTTTGGCTAGGGTTTTGATTAGGTTTGGGTTTAAAAACTCTTTGTAGCCTCATTTGACACATTAGACAATATTGAATTTTATTTGTGAGTTGAGTTTTCTCCTCTTGTTCTTAATTGAACTCTTGAACTTATCAAAGGTAAATCACAACCTTTGTGGCGTTCCTCCTTTGTAATCTGGGTTCTTGAGACGGGTTCTTCAACGGGTCTAGATTTTGATATAATCTAGGTTCTTGAAACGGGTTCTCATTGGGTCTAGATTCTCCATCCTTGACTTGATTTTTGGCTTTCTTGGGGAGTTTTCAAATTGATTGTGGGTTCAAGGGAATTCATTCCCACGGGTTCATATCATTTGGTATTCAGAGCAAGGTTTCCAATCAGGTCTGATTCTATCTTTTAATTCTTGCATCCTTAAATTAATTATAGGGCTTCATTGTTCTAGGGTTTCCAAAAAAAAAAAAAAAAAATAGAAACAAAAAGTAGGTTGCCGAAATTGTTAGGGTTTTGGGTTTGGCTGAAATTTGCATCACCTAGGGTTTCAAAATTCTAGGGTTTCCTGCATCTCTAAGTTTATGTGTTGCTTGGAGTCCTGTTCCATTGATTCTCTTCTACTTCATTGTCGTGCTTGAATTCAATTGCTTGATTTTCACAATTGAATATTGCTATTTGTGATTGAAAAGAAAAGAAAAGAAAAGAAAAGAAAAGAAAGGAAAAGAAAAAAAAAAAAAAAAATCCCAAGATCTTTTCTTCAGCCTTATCATCAAAAGGGGTGATTCTAGTTGGTATCTTGTCTTATAGTTACTGTTTCATTCATATAATTTCCTTGATTCACGTGCCATTTTCTTTCTTTCATTGCTTCTGTGTTTCTCTTGTTCTTGTTTCTTGGACCTAATTACTAGTTGGGATAAAATAAGGTTGTTTTGTCTTGATTGAGTCAATTAGTTCTTAAAGAACTTGAGTGGGAAAACTCCTGAGGTAAAAGGCAAGAGTGTAAGACTATTATCGAAAAAAAAAGCCAATTAGGAGTGAAACACGAGTGGAGTGTCATTATTCGAGTGTAAACACGTAAGGGAGTGTAAACACGAGTGGAGTGCAGGTAAGTGTCACGTGAATCAAAGATAAAGAAACGCTTTTCCTTTAAAATGCTCACGAAAAGAAACGAAAGACGTTTTAAGAAAGAAAATGCTAATTGTTAAAAGGTATAAGTATGTACGGCCCCTCCTTGGCAGCCCCTTTTTACGCATCCAAAGTATTAATTGTATGCATGTGAATGGATGAATATACGCTGTATCTATTGTATGTATTTTCTAAGAAAAACCATAAAACTGATGAAGATGCATGAAGGGCATGACAACGGATGCTTTTGTGAATCCTACGAACCGACGCTCTCATGTGCGCCATGAGGTGACTCTCGTTGATCCCATGAGAGACAACATTCAAAGGTGACGCTTAAGGGATGCCATGAAAGCTGACGTTTAAGCCCATGTATGTTCTTAAATGAAGTTTTCCACGAACGAACTGTTAAAGAAAAGATAGAACTGAAAGACGAAAAGGTGACACTTACCTGCACTCCACTCGTGTTTACACTCCCTTACGTGTTTACACTCGAATAATGACACTCCACTTGTGTTTCACTTTTAATTGGCTTTTTCCCGATAATAGTCTCACACTCTCATGCCTTTTACCTCAAAAGTTTTCTCACTCAAGTTCTTTCAGAACTAGTTGAACTAAATCAAGATAATACAACCATGTATTATTCCAACCAGTAATATAGATGAAAGAAACAAGAAATGAATAAAATGACACGAGACTCAAGAAATTTATACGAGGGAAAGAGTAATTATAAAACAAGACACCAACTAGCAAGTTGTATTAAGCTACTATGATGATAATAACTCAATCAACAGATACTTTCTTTCTCTTTGTTGTAACTATGTAGCAACTTTGAATATCCTACCTTCTCTTTTCTTCTTCTTCTTCATTCTGTTTTTTTTTTTTTTTTTTTTTCGAATTTTCTTTTCTTTTCTTTTCCTTTCTTTTCTTTTCTTTTCTTTTCTTTTCTTTTCCTTTCCTTTCCTTTCTTTTTCTTTTCTCTAATTCAACAACAAACAACAATATTCAATTGTGAAAACCAAACAATTGAATTCAGACACACAAGCATGGACAATGAAGTAGAAGAGAATCAATGGGACCACACTCCTAGTAATTGACAAACTTAGAGATGCAGGAAACCCTAGAATTTTGAAACCCTAGGTGACGCAAATTTCAGCCAAACCCAAAACCCTAAGAATTTCGGCAGCCTACTTTTTGTTTCTATTTTTTTTTTTTCACAACCCTAGAACAATGATGCCCTAGAATTAAATATGCAAGAAATAAAAGATAGAATCAGACCTGATTGGAAACCTTGCTCTGAATACCAAATGATATGAACCCGTGGGAATGAATTCCCTTGAACCCACAATCAATTTGAAAACTCCCCAAGAAAGCCAATAATCAAGTCAAGGACGGAGAATCTAGACCCGATGAGAACTCGTTTCAAGAACCTAGATTATATTAAAATCTAGACCCGTTGAAGAACCTGTCTCAAGAACCCAGATTATAAAGGAGGAACGCCACAAAGGTTGTGATTTACCTTTGATAAGTTCAAAAGTTCAATTAAGAACAAGAGGAGTAAAACTCAACTCACAATGAATAAATTCATCAAATTTCATAAACTTCATAAACTGATTAGAATGAGGCTACATAGAGTATTTAAAGCAAAACCTAACGAAACCCTAGCCAAAATAAACCCCCACCTTCCAAAAGTGCCCCTGGATGAACAGTGTCGCGGCTACAGTGCCGCGCTACAGTAACTCTCGGCTACAGTAACTCTAACCCTAGTTCAATAAAATAATAACTTTCCCAACATGCCCTTGCATAGGCCCCCTTCAATACTTCCCATAATAAACTCAATTATTATAAACTAATAACATAAGTTCTTTAAATGAATTAAATAAGTTGAAACCCTTCAAGAGCTCAAAGCCTTTAAGTCTTGTCGTTGCCCTCTTCCGTAGCTAATCAAATGAATTAAAACTGGATCTTCATCCTTCAAGCCCCATCTTGAATGTTGGGCTCTTGCAAAACATGTCTCAAGTAGATTGCATCAATCCTTGCATTGTCTCCTTGATCTTCTTGGCCCATCTGGAAGTTGCAAAAGATCTTTAAGACTAGACCCATCTTGGTTCCCATCAAACTTGCTCCTTTAACTCCAACACATGTCCATGGGGACCAATTGAAATTGAAAAGTGAGGTTGCTCAAAAAAGAAAGAGTGAAAATGAGAGTGATCAAAAAAGAAAAAGTGAAAAGGAGATTGAGCAAACAAGCAAGAGTGAAAGTGAGAATGAGCTGAAAAGCAAGAGTGAAGGTGAGAGTGAAAATGAGATTGAGCTGAAAAGCAAGAGTGAAGATGAGATTGAGAAGAAAAGAAATAGTGAGACCGAAATGGAGAAAGAGAAAAAAATGAGAGAGAAAAAAGAAGAGGGTGAGAATAAGACCTCAAGCACAAGGGAGAATGAGTTGAAAAAAAATTGTGAGGTCGAGAGTACAAGAAAAGAGAGTGACAGAAAAAAAAAAAAGAGTGAAAAGAAAAAAGAGTGTGAAAGGAAAAAAGAGAGTGAAAAAGAAAAAGAGAGTGGAAGGAAAAGAGAGTGTGAAGAAAGTGAGAGAAAAACAATGAGAAACGTGAGTTTTTATGCTAAGGCAAGTCTTAATCCTAACGAACTTGATGTATGTTTGCCTAGTATTGTTGTCTCTTTGTTGCAGGGATATGAGGTCGTATTTCCAAGTGGTGTATTTAGTGGATTGCCACCCATTAGGGAGATAGAGCACTACATTGATTTTGTGCCAGGTGTAACAATTCCTAACCGACCTTTCTTGGAAGAACAAGAGTCATTGACACACTTAAAGGGAAAAGGTAAGTTGTTGACTATAATGCGTGCTATGCGGGAGGATTGTATTGAGACTTTTCCTCATGTATTTAAATACACACAAGGTATGAAAACTTTTGTGGTTGATACTTTAGCAAGAAGGTATGTACTTATCTCATTTTAGATGCAAAATTGTTGAAAGTTGAATATGATAAGGAATTGCATGCTAATGATTATGACTTTGCTAGTGTGTATGAAACATGTGAGAAATTATCGTTTGGTATGTTCTATAAACTAGAATGGTACTTGTATAGAAAGAATAGATTTTGTGTACCTACTAGTTTTATGCGTAAGTTGCTTGTGTGTGATAGACATGGTGGTTTGTTGGGTAACCATGGTGTAAGGAAGACTTTTGTTGTGTTGCATGAACGTTTGTGGGAATATCATTTGCCTTTCAATGACGTGTTGCATGAACGTTTGTGGAAGTATCAATTGTCATTCATTGATGTGCTGCATGAATGTTTGTGGAAGTATCATTTGCCATACATTGACCTGTTAGATGAACGTTTTTGAGACTATCATTTACCCTTCATTGAGTTTGCATATATTTGGAGTAGTCATTCTGGTGTCAAAACAATATTAGACATTTGTGGTAGGTGCATTACATGCAGAAAGGCCAAATTTATACTTTTGCCACATGGGTTGCATACGCCCTTACCTATTCCTAGTGAGTCATGTGTAAAACATATCTATGGACTTTGTTTTGGGGCTGCCTAGGAAAGAAAGGAGTAGAAATTCTATTTTTGTGGTTATGGATGGATTTATTTAGTTTGCATATAACAGGACTATCAATACTACCACTTTGTATTCTCCTTTTGAAATTGTTTATAGACTTAATCTATGTACTCCTTTAGATTTAATGTCTTTATCTGTTGACAACAGGAGTAGCTTGGATGGATGTTCTCAAATTCTTGAACAAATTAATGACAATGAAATCAATGATAATGTTACTAATATTTTTCCTTTGATCCAGGTGGAGATTCGAGGTCGAATCCTTTTGAGGAGAGGGGGAATGATGGGAACCAAGGTGGGCCTAGTCTTAAAGATATGTTGCAAGTTCCAGATGGGCCAAATACAAGTTCAAGGGCTTAAACGAAGAAGATTATGCTTTGATTCATTCCATAAGCTATGGAAAGGGCAACAACTTGACTTATAGGCTTTGGACACTTGAAGGCTTTCAACTTATTTAATTAATTTCAAGGACCTATTTTATTTGCTTAGAATAATTGGGTTTATGCCCATGTAAGGGCATGTTGGGAAAGTTATTATTTTATTGAACTAGGGTTAGGGTTACTGTAGCCGAGTTACTGTAGCACTGTACTGTAGCCGCGGCACTGTTCACTCAGGGGTATTTTTGGAAGATGGGGTTTTATTTTATCTAGGGTTTTCATTAGGTTTTTGCTTTAAATACTCTATGTAGCCTCATTCTAATCAGATTATGAAGTTCATGAAATTTGATGAATTTATTCATTGTAAGTTGAGTTTTACTCCTCTTGTTCTTAATTGAACTTTTGAACTTATCAAAGGTAAATCACAAACTTTGTGGCGTTCCTCCTTTGTAATCTGGGTTCTTGAGATGGGTTCTTCAACGGGTCTAGATATTAATATAATCTAGGTTCTTGAAACGAGATCTCATCGGGTCTAGGTTCTCCATCCATTGACTTGATTTTGTCTTTCTTGGGGAGTTTTCAAATTGACTGTGGGTTCAAGTGATGTCGTTCCCGCGGGTTCATATCATAAAGAAGTTAAATCCAAAGGTGACAATGGGATGACGATACTTTACCGTTATATTGTTGATGGCTCGGCAGTCAACACACATCCTCCATGTTCCATCCTTCTTAGGAACTAACAGCACCGGAAGTGCACAAGGACTCATACTTTCACGTACAAACCCCTTCTCCAATAATTCACTTACCTGCCTCTGAAGTTCCTTCGTCTCCTCGGGATTACTCCTATAAGCAGGTCGGTTTGGAATTGATGCACCAGGTATGAAATCAATTTGATGTTCAATCCCTCGGATTGGAGGTAAACCATAAGGTACCTCTTCAGGAAGGACATCTTCAAGCTCTTGCAAAAGAGAAACAATATTGCTCGGCAAAGCACCGACGAGATCATTAGTACATAAAAGAGCCGCCTTGTACATGAGTACAATAAGGGGCTGGTGTGAAAATAATGCTCTCTTGATCTCACTTTTTTTTGCAATTTAATTGAATTTTTCCTCTCTTGCTCTCACTATAGCCGAAATCCTCTCTCTTTTTTTTTCACTCTGATAAATGTTTTTCTCTCCTATTTTTTTAAAGTCTTTTTTTTTTTTCAGTTTCGGCCTTCCTTTCCTTTTCCTATTTTTTTTTCATTCGAACTTTGTAACTTTAATTGGTCCTCCCTGACCTGTTTTGGAGTTAATGGCATAAGAGTAATAGGTTGCCTATTAAGAGTGAAGGAATACTTATTTGTAAATTCATCATGCGTAACCCTAAGATCATACTACCATGGTCTTCCCAACAGTAAATGGCATGCGTGCATAGGAACCACATCACAAAGCACCTCATCCTCATATTTGCCAATGGATAATGCCGCCAACACTTGTCTTGTCACCTTGATTTCTCCACATTCATTCAACCACCGAAGCCGGTAAGGTTGAGGATGTTTCAAGGTAGTTAAAGCCAATTTCTCCACCAAATAAGTGCTGGCTACATTTGTGCAACTCCCACCATCGATAATGACACTGCAAACTTTCTTATTTACAAAGCACCGAGTATGAAACAAGTTCTCACTTTGGTTACTTTCTTCCTCCTTAACCTGCACATTGAGAACTCGCCTTGCAACCAATAAATTTCCAACCATAGCATTTTGCTCATCGTCAGCATCCTCCATAAATGGCGTATCATCATTATCTACTTCTTCCTCATTTTCTGACTCAAGCTCTCCTTGGGCATTTATCACCATCACCCTCTTGTTTACACACTGGCTGGCTATATGTCCGCGCCCCTGACATTTAAAACACTTAATATCACGTGTTTTAGAACTTAAAGTCTCGATTGTAAATGAAGTAGTGGCAGTCTTTATGTTGGCATTCTTAGAGGATTCAAATTTTGGCTTATTTTGTTGTTGCTCGTCCCTTTTTGGAGTTGTCTTCCACGAGCTGGTTGCAGCCATAGGCAGTCCCCTCCTAGCCAATCCCTTTCGTTTGAATTGTTCCTCCACCTTTATGGCTTGATGCACCATATCCGTCAACTCAACATAGTGCTGCATCTCGACTATATCCGCAATCTCACGATTTAAACCGTGCAAAAACCTAGCCATGGTGGCTTCCCGGTCCTCTTCTACATCAGCCTGGATCATAGCTACCTCCATCTCCTTGTAATACTCATCCACACTCTTAGATCCTTGAATTAACCTCTGTAATTTTTTATACAATCCCCTAGTGGCTGGGTACAAAACGCTTCCTCACAAGCATTTTCATTTCCTCCCAAGTGTCCACGGGTGGCTCTCTATTCCTCCTCCTATTAATCAATAATTGATCCCACCACACAATGGCATAATCAGTAAATTCAATTGCAGCCAACTTAACCTTCTTTATCTCTGAGTAGTTGTGACAATAAAAAACCATCTCCATTTTAATCATTATATTTCCTAAATCGTTATCCCTCCTAGGCCTACCCATCCTAGCTTCTCTATTTCTATACCCACACTCAATCTTGCCTCGGTTAAAATATTGCTCATCAAACTCCTCCGACTCCGCCTCTCCATCAACATTCCGCACGGACCACGCCCACCATGTTGCCTATTGTGGATGTCATGTTGCTGGCCCCTAGGAGTTTCCGTTTCTACCTTGTCCAACCTTTCGTGAATAGGTTCTAATTCAGCCCTCAACATACGCCTCATCTCCCCTAACATCGCTTGCATTTGGAGGTTTGGAACAGGAGGTTGTCGAAATTCTTCGGTTGTGTCTTCTTCTTGATTATTAGACATGTTTTAAAATCTGCAAACAAAGTTAGAATCCTCACAAGCACAACCTCACGTGTTTCACTCAAGAATTGATACACTTGCACTATTGTTTTCACTCTAAACGACTTTTACCCTTATATGGTCTCACACACTCTTGCCTTGATATGAACCCGCGGGAATGAAATCCCTTGAACCCACAACCAATTTAAAAACTCCCCAAGAAAGCCAAAAATCAAGTCAAGGATGGAGAATCTAGACCAGATGAGAACTCGTTTCAAGAACCTAGATTATATTAAAATTTAGACCCGTTGAAGAACACGTCTCAAGAATCCAGATTACAAAGGAGGAACGCCACAAAGGTTGTGATTTACCTTTGATAAGTTTAAAAGTTCAATCAAGAACAAGAGGAGTAAAACTCAACTCACAATGAATAAATTCATCAAATTTCATAAACTTCATAAAACTTATTAGAATGAGGCTACATAGAGTATTTAAAGCAAAATCTAATGAAACCCTAGCCCAAAATAAACCCCCATCTTCCAAAAGTGCCCCTGAATGAACAGTGCCGCGGCTACAGTAACTCGGCTACAGTGCCGCGCTACAGTGACTCGGCTACAGTAACCCTAACCCTAACCCTAGTTCAATAAAATAATAATTTTTCCAACATGCCCTTGCATAGGCCCCCCTTAAGTGCTTCCCATAATAAACTCAATTATTCTAAACTAATAACATAAGTTCTTTGAATGAATTAAATAAGTTGAAACGCTTCAAGAGCTCAAAGCCTTTATGTCTTGTTGTTTTCCTCTTCCGTAGCTAATCAAATGAATTAAAACTGGATCTTCATCCTTCAAGCCCCATCTTGAATGTTGGGCTCTTGCTAAACTTGTCCCAAGTGGATTGCATCAATCCTTGCATTGTCTCCTTGATGTTCTTGGCCCATCTGGAAGTTGCAAATTATCTTTAAGACTAGGCCCATCTTGGTTCCCATCATTCCCCCTCTCCTCAAAGGATTCGACCTCGAATCTCCCCCTGGATGAAAGGGAAAGTGGTTAGTAACATTGAAAATAGTAGAAACATAATACTTACCTAGAAGATCCATTACATATGCATTTTCATTAATTTGTTCAAGAATTTGGAATAATCCATCCAAGCTACCCATATCATCAACTGGTGAAGACTTTAAATCTAAAGGCGGAAATTGATTAAGTCTATAAATTTCAATTGGTGAAAATTAGTAGTGGCATGAACACTCCAATCATATGTAACTCAATGAATGGCAAACAATACTCCCACAAAAGTTCATGAAGCACATCTAAAGTCTTCCTCGAACCAAAATGACCACTCCAATATGCAAACTCAATGAATGGCAAATGATACTCCCGCAAACGTTCATGCAACAGGCCAATGAATGGCAAATGATCCATAAACGTTCATGCAACATGTCTGAAATTTTATTTTCACCAGAATGACCACACCAATTATATGCAAACTCAATAAAATACAAATGATACTCCCGCAAAAGTTCATGCAACACGTCAATGTATGGCAAATAATACTCCCACAAACATTTGGGCAATACATCAATGAATGACAGATGATACTTCCACAAACAATCGTGTAACACGTCTTTGAATGGCAAATGATATTTCCACAAACATTCATACAACACAACAAAAGTATTCCTTACACCAAGGTTACCCAACAAACCACCATATTCATCACACACAAGCAACTTAAGCATAAAACTAGTAGGCATGCAATTCCTTATCATATTCAAGTTTCAACAATTTTGCATCTAAAATGAAGATAAGTACATACATTCTTGCTAAATCATCAACCACAAAAGTTTCCATACTTTGTGTGTATTTGAATACATGAGGAAAAGTCTCAATACAATCCTCCCGCTTAGCACACATTATAGTCAACAACTTACCTTGTCCCTTTAATTGTGTCAATTACTCATGTTTTTCCAAGAAAGGTCGGTTAGGAATTGTCGCACCTGGAACAAAATCAATGTAGTAATCCATCTCTCTAATAGGTGGCAATCCACTAAACACACCGTTAGGAAACACGACCTCATATCCCTGCAACAAAGAGACAACAATACTAGGCAAACATACGTCAAGTTCGTTAGGATTAAGACTTGCCTTAGCATAAAAACTCACTTTTCTCTTTGTTTTTCTCTCACTTTCTTCACACTCTCTTTTCTTTCCACTCTCTTTTTCTTTTTCACTCTCTTTCTGCCTTTCACACTCTTTTTTCTTTTCACTCTCTTTTTTTCTTTCGCTCTTTTTTTCATCTTTTTTTGTACTCTCGACCTCACAATTATTTTTCAACTCATTCTCTCTTGTGCTTGAGGTCTTATTCTCACCCTCTTCTTTTTTCTCTCTCATTTTTCTCTCTTTCTCCATTTCGGTCTCACTATTTCTTTTCTTCTCAATCTCATCTTCACTCTTGCTTTTCATCCCAATCTCACTTCACTCTCACCGTCACTCTTACTTGTCAGCTCATTCTCACTTTCACTCTTGCTTGTTTGCTCAATCTTCTTTTCACTTTTTCTTTTTTCATCACTATCATTTTCACTCTTTCTTTTTTGAGCAACCTCACTTTTCAATTTCAATTGGTCCCCATGGACATGTGTTGGAGTTAAAGGAGCAAGTTTGATTTTTTTCCATCCTTTTCAAAACTGTACATGTTCCTTAACCCATCATGGATTACATTCCTATCATACTGCCATGGCTTCCCTAACAAAATATGACCAGCATGCATAGGCACAACATCACAAAGGACCATATCCTGATATTTCCCAATTGAAAAAGAAACTAGCACTTGCTTATTTACCCTAACCTTCCCACAATCACTCAACCAACTGCAACATGTAGGTCTAGGGTGTTTCATGGTACGTAAATTCAATTTCTCAACTAAAGTAGTGCTAGCCAAATTAATACAGCTCCTCAAATCAATGACCATACTACATACCTTGTTGTTGATATGGCATCTAGTATGAAAAACGTTCTCACTCTGCTGCTCCGTATCATTCATCATAATTTGTGTATTGAGTGCACGCCTAGCAACAAGAGACTCACCATACTCTTCTTTCTCATACCCATTCTCAATACTAGGCTCATGTCGCCTCCTACCTCTCTCACCTTGCAGATTTCTAATCACTTCTTCTTGATTATCCATCCTATCCCTCACTTCTCCCAACACCAAGTTCAACCGCTCAACACTGTTGTTGCATGGCTTGCAACACAAAAGCTGAGTTATCTGCCACACCGTTAGGTGATGAGTCACTTCTATGAGACATCATAATATGCTGCACAAAAAGAATGTTAGTGAAAAACCTCACACACTCCCTTACATGTTTACACTCAAATAATGGCACTCCACTCGTGTTTCACTCTTAATGGTTTTTTCCCGATAATAGTCTCACACCCTCAATAGTTTTCCTGCTCAAGTTCTTTAAGAACTAGTTGAACTAAATCAAGACAATACAACCTTGTATTATTCCAACCAGTAATATAGATTAAAGAAATAAGGAATGAATAAAATGACACGAGACTCAAGGAATTTATACGAGGGAAAAAGTAAATATAAAACAAGATACCAACTAGGAAGATGTAATCAGCTCCTATGTTGTGCCTATGCATGCGGGCCATATTTTGTTGAGGAGGTCGTGGCAGTATGATAGGAGAGTGACACATGATGGGTTCAAGAACATGTACAGCTTTGAAAAGGAGGGCAAAACAATTAAGCTTGCTCCTTTAACTCCAAGCCAAGTCTACAGCTTTGGAAAGTTAATTTTTAAGAATTAGGGTTTCATCAATTTATTGTAGGGGTTTACTGTAGCAGCGCGTACTGTAGCCGGCACTGTTTATTAAGGGTAATTTTGGGTAAAAGGGGCTTTTTTTGGCTAGGGTTTTGATGAGATTTGGGTTTAAAAATTCTTTGTAGCCTCATTTGACAGTTTAGACAATATTGAATTTTATTTGTGAGTTGAATTTTCTCCTCTTGAACTTATCAAAGGTAAAATCACAACCTTTGTGGCGTTCCTCCTTTGTAATCTGGGTTCTTGAGACGGGTTCTTCAACGGGTCTAGATTTTAATATAATCTAGGTTCTTGAAACAGGTTCTCATCGGGTCTAGATGATGCTAGTGATGATGATGGAGTGGTATACCCTGTGACAGGTGAGTCTCTTGTTGCCAGGCGTGCTCTTAATGCACACATTAAGGTGGATAATGCAGAGCAACAGAGAGAGTACATTTTCCATACTAGATGCCATGTCAACAATAAGGTATGTAGTATGATCATTGATGGAGGGAGTTGTACTAATGTGGCTAGCACTACGTTGGTTGAGAAATTGAATTTACCAACCATAAAACACTCTAGACCATACAAATTGCAGTGGTTGAATGATTGTGGATAAACAAGTGTTAGTTACTTTTTCTATTGGAAAGTATCAGGATGAGGTGCTTTGTGATGTTGTGCCTATGCATGCGGGCCATATTTTGTTGGGGAGGCCGTGGTAGTATGATAGGAGAGTGACACATGATGGGTTCAAGAACATGTACAGCTTTGAAAAGGAGGGCAAAACAATTAAGCTTGCTCCTTTAACTCCAAGCCAGGTCTATTGATATGAACCTGCGGGAATGAAATCTCTTGAACCCACAGTCAATTTGAAAACTCCCAAAGAAAGCCAAAAATCAAGTCAAGGATGGAGAATCTAGACCCGATGAGAACCCGTTTCAAGAACCTAGATTATATTAAAATCTAAACCCGTTGAAGAACCTGTCTCAAGAACCCAGATTACAAAGGAGGAATGCCACAAAGGTTATGATTTACCTTTGATAAGTTCAAAAGTTCAATTACGAACAAGAGGAGTAAAACTCAACTCACAATGAATAAATTCCTCAAATTTCATAAATTTCATTAAACTGATTAGACTGAGGCTACATAGAGTATTTAAAGCAAAACCTAATGAAACCCTAGCCAAAATAAACCCCCACCTTCCAAAAGTGCCCCTGGATGAACAGTGTCGCGGCTACAGTGCAGCGCTACAGTAACTCTCGGCAACAGTAACCCTAACCCTAGTTCAATAAAATAATAACTTTCCCAACATGCCCTTGCATAGGCCCCCTTCAATACTTCCCATAATAAACTCAATTATTCTAAACTAATAATATAAGTTTTTGAAATGAATTAAATAAGTTGAAACCCTTCAAGAGCTCAAATGAATTAAAACTGGATCTTCATCCTTCAAGCCTCATCTTGAATGTTGGGCTCTTGCTAAACTTGTCCCAAGTAGATTGCATCAATCCTTGAATTGTCTCCTTGATCATCTTGGCCCATCTGGAAGTTGCAAATGATCTTTAAGACTAGGCTCATCTTGGTTCCCCCATCATTCCCCCTCTCCTCAAAAGGATTCGACCTCGAATCTCCACCTGGATCAAAGGGAAAGTGGTTAGTAACATTGAAAATAGTAGAAACATGATACTTACCTTGAAGATCCATTAGATATGCATTTTCATTAATTTGTTCAAGAATTTGGAATAGTCCATCCAAGCTACCCATATCATCAACTGGTGAAGACTTTAAATCTAAAGGTGGAAATTGATTAAGTCTATAAACAATTTCAATTGGTGAAAATTTAGTAGTAGCATGAACACTCCAATCATATGTACAATACTCCCACAAATGTTCATGAAGCACATCTAAAGTCTTCCTCAAACCAAAATGACCACTCCAATATGCAAACTCAATGAATGGCAAATGATACTCCCATAAACGTTCATACAACAAGTCAATGAATCGCAAATGATACTCCCATAAACGTTCATGCAACATGTCTGAAATCTTATTTTCACCAGAATGACCACTCCAATTATATGCAAACTCAACGAAATACAAATAATACTCCTGCAAATGTTCATGCAACAAGTCAATGAATGGCAAATGATACTCTCATAAACGTTCATGCAACATGTCTGAAATCTTATTTTCACCAGAATGACCACTCCAATTATATGCAAACTCAATGAAATACAAATGATACTCCCGCAAACGTTCATGCAACACGTCAATGTATGGCAAATGATACTCCCAAAAGCGTTCGTGCAATACTGAACAACAAATGATACATCCACAAACGTTCATGTAACACTTCAATGAAAGGCAAAAGATACTCCCACAAACATTCATGCAACACATCAATGAATGACAATTGATACTTCCACAAAGGTTCATGCAACACGTCATTGAAAGGCAAATGATATTCCCACAAACGTTCATGCAACACAACAAAAGTCTTCCTTACACCATGGTTACCCAACAAACCACCATGTCCATCACACACAAGCAAGTTACGCATAAAACTAGTAGGTATACAAAATCTATTCTTTCTATACAAGTACCAATCTAGTTTATAGAACTTACCAAACGATACTTTCTCACATATTCCATACACACTAGCAAAGTCATAATCATTAGCATGCAATTCCTTATCATATTCAAGTTTCAACAATTTTGCATCTAAAATGAAGATAAGTACATACCTTCTTGCTAAAGCATCAACCACAAAAGTTTCCATACCTTGTGTGTATTTGAATACATGAGGAAAAGTCTCAATACAATCCTCCCGCTTAGCACGCATTATAGTTAACAACTTACATTGTCCCTTCAAGTGTGTCAAGGACTCATGTTCTTCAAAGAAAGGTTGGGTAGGGATTGTCGCACCTGTCACAAAATCAATGTAGTGCTCTATCTTCCTAATAGGTGGTAATCCACTAAACACACCGCTAGGAAACACGACCTCCTATTCCTACAACAAAGAGACAACAATACTAGGCAAACATACGTCAAGTTCGTTAGGATTAAGACTTGCCTTAGCATAAAAACTCACTTTTCTCTTTGTTTTTCTCTCACTTTCTTCACACTCTATTTTCTTTCTACTCTCTTTTTCTTTTTCACTCTCTTTTTCCCTTTCACACTATTTTTTCTTTTCACTCTCTCTTTTTCTGTCACTCTTTTTCTTTATCTTTTTTTGTACTCTCGACCTCACAATTATTTTTCAACTCATTCTCTCTTGTGCTTGAGGTCTTATTCTCACCCTCTTCTTTTTTCTCTCTCATTTTTCTCTCTTTCTCCATTTCGGTCTCACTATTTATTTTCTTCTCAATCTCATCTTCACACTTGCTTTTCAGCTCAATCTCACTTTCACTCTCACCTTCACTCTTGCTTTTCAGCTCATTCTCACTTTCACTCTTGCTTGTTTGCTCAATCTCCTTTTCACTTTTTCTTTTTTGATCACTCTCACTTTGACTCTTTCTTTTTTGAGCAACCTCACTTTTCAATTTCAATTAGTCCCCATGGACATGTGTTGGAGTTAAAGGAGCAAGTTTGATTGTTTTTCCATCATTTTAAAAAATGTACATGTTCCTTAACCCATCATGGATCACATTCCTATCATACTGCCATGGCTTCCCTAACAAAATATGACCAGCATGCATAGACACAACATCACAAAGGACCATATCCTGATATTTCCCAATTGAAAAAGAAACTAGCACTTGCTTATTTATCCTAACCTCCCCACAATCACTCAACCACTGCAACATGTATGGTCTAGGGTGTTTCAAGGTACGTAAATTCAATTTCTCAACTAAAGTAGTGCTAGCCAAATTAATACAACTCCTTAAATCAATGACCATACTACATACCTTGTTGTTGATGTGGCATCTAGTATGAAAAACATTCTCGCTCTGCTGGTCTGTATCATTCATCTTAATTTGTGTATTGAGTGCACGCCTAGCAACAAGAGACTCACCATACTCTTCTTTCCCATACTCATTCTCAATACTAGGCTCATGTCGCCTCCTACCTCTCTTACCTTGAAGATTTCTAATCACTTCTTCTTGATTATCCATCTTATCCCTCACTTCACCCAACACCAAGTTCAACCGCTCAAACTGTTGTTGCATGGCTTGCAACACAAAAGATGAGTTATCTGCCACACCGTTTGGTGATGAGTCACTTCTATGAGACATCATAATATGCTGCACAAAAAGAATGTTAGTGAAAAAGCTCACACACTCAAATAATGACACTCCACTCGTGTTTCACTCTTAATGGCTTTTTTCCGATAATAGTCTTACACTCTCTTGCCTTTTACCTCAAGAGTTTTCCCACTCAAGTTCTTTAAGAACTAGTTGAACTAAATCAAGACAATACAACCTTGTATTATTCCAACCAGTAATATAGATCAAAGAAACAAGGAATGAATAAAATGACACGAGACTCAAGGAATTTATACGAGGGAAAGAGTAATTATAAAACAAGATACCAACTAGAAAGATGTAATCTGCTCCTATGATGATAAAAGCTCAATCAACAAATATTTTCTTTCTCTTTGTTGAAACTATTTAGCAACTTTCAATTACCTTCTCTTTTCTTCTTCTTCCTCTTCTTCTTCTTCTTTATTATTTTTTTTTTGCGAATTTGTTTTTCTTTTCTTTTCCTTTCCTTTCTTTTCTTTTCTTTTCTTTTCTCTAATTCAATCACAAATAGCAATATTCAATTGTGAAGATCAAGCAATTGAATTCAAGCACGACAATGAAGTAGAAGAGAATCAATGGAACGGCACTCCAAGCAACAGATAAACTTAGAGATGCAGAAAACCCTAGAATTTTGAAACCCTAGGTGATGCAAATTTCAGCCAAACCCAAAATCCTAAGAATTTTGGAAGCCTACTTTTTGTTTCTATTTTTTTTTTTTTTTTGGCAACCTTAGAACAATGAACCCCTAGAATTAAATTAAAGGATGCTATAATTAAAAGATAGAATTAGACCTGATTGGAAACCTTGCTCTGAATACCAAATGATATGAACCCGCGGGAATGAAATCCCTTGAACCCAGAGTCAATTTGAAAACTCCCCAAGAAAGCCAAAAATCAAGTCAAGGATGGAGAATCTAGACCCAATGAGAACCCTTTTCAAGAACCTAGATTATATTAAAATCTAGACCCCTTGAAGAACCCGTCTCAAGAACCCAGATTACAAAGGAGGAACGCCACAAAGGTTATGATTTACCTTTGATAAGTTCAAAAGTTCAATTAAGAACAAGAGGAGTAAAACTTAACTCACAATGAATAAATTCATCAAATTTCATAAATTTCATTAAACTGATTAGACTGAGGCTACATAGAGTATTTAAAGCAAAACCTAATGAAACCCTAGCCAAAATAAACCCCCACCTTCCAAAAGTGCCCCTGGATGAACAGTGTCGCGGCTACAGTGCAGCGCTACAGTAACTCTCGGCAAAAGTAACCCTAACCCTAGTTCAATAAAATAATAACTTTCCCAACATGCCCTTGCATAGGCCCCCTTCAATACTTCCCATAATAAACTCAATTATTCTAAACTAATAACATAAGTTTTTTAAATGAATTAAATAAGTTGAAACCCTTCAAGAGCTCAAATGAATTAAAACTGGATCTTCATCCTTCAAGCCCCATCTTGAATGTTGGGCTCTCGCTAAACTTGTCCCAAGTAGATTGCATCAATCCTTGAATTGTCTCCTTGATCATCTTGGCCCATCTGGAAGTTGCAAATGATCTTTAAGACTAGGCCCATCTTGGTTCCCATCATCTATGAGGACCAACTGAAATTGAAAAGTGAGGTTGCTCATAAAAGAAAGAGTAAAGAAAAAAGAGTGGAGCCACGAGAGAAAAAAGAAAGAGAGTCTTATGAGAGAAAATGAAAGGCAAAAGTGAGTTTCTATGCAAGAGGGAGTGAGGTTAAGAGGGCTTTCTTCGCAGATCGCCCTATGATTTTTCTTGTCTATAAAGAGTCTTATCTTACCCTTGATGAAACTAACCAGTCTCTTCCTAGTTTGGCTGTTTCTTTGTTGCAGGAGTTTGAGAATGTATTCCCGGAGGAGATGCCAAATTAGTTGCCACCCATTAGAGGCATTGAGCACTAGATTGATTTTGTGCCCGGGGCTACTATTCCAAACCGACCAGCCTATAAGAGTAATCCAGAGGAGACAATGGAGCTTCAGAGGCAAGTTGAGGATTTGATGAGCAAGGGGTAAGGGAGAGCATGAGCCCTTATGCAGTACCAGTGCTACTAGTGCCAAAGAAGGATGGGACGTGGAGGATGTGCATTGATTGCAGGGCGGTCAACAATATCACGGTAAAGTATCGTCATCCCGTTCCTAGATTGGATGATATGCTTGATGAAAGCGGGTACCATCAAATTAGAATGAAAGATGGTGATAAATGGAAAACTGCTTTTAAAACTAAGTATGGGCTTTATGAATGGTTGGTTATGCCATTTGGACTTACAAATGTGCCCAGTACTTTCATGAGATTAATGAACCATGTCCTACGTGCATTCATAGGCAAGTTTGTGGTTGTATACTTTGATGATATCTTAGTGTACAGCAAGAACTTAAATGAACATATTGAGCATTTGAGATATGTGTTTGATGTGTTGAGATGTGAAAAGTTGTATGCTAATTTTAAGAAATGTGCCTTTTGCATGGAAAAAGTTGTTTTTCTTGGTTATGTTGTTAGTACAAAGGGTATTGAGGTGGATGAAGAGAAAAGTCAAGGCAATCAAGGAGTGGCCAACGCCAAAAAGCATCACTGAGGTAAGAAGCTTTCATGGCTTAGCTAGTTTTTATCGGCGTTTTGTTAAAGACTTCAGCACCATTGCTGCACCACTCACTGAGGTAATTAAAAAGAATGTTGGGTTTCATTGGGGGGGCTAATCAAGAGAATGCTTTTGCCACTATTAAAGAAAGGTTGTGCTCTGCACCTGTGTTAGCATTACCTGATTTTAACAAAGCTTTTGAGATTGAATGTGATGCCTCAGGAATAGAGATTGGGGCCGTTTTGATGCAAGATAGGCAGCCCATAGCCTTCTTCAGGGAAAAGTTAAGTGGGGCATCCCTGAAGTCCCCTACTTATGACAAAGAGCTTTATGCTCTTGTTCGTGCATTAGAGACTTGGCAGCACTACCTATGGCCAAGGGAATTTGTGATCCACACCGATCATGAATCATTGAAGCATCTCAAGGGTCAAGATAAGTTGAATAAAAGGCATGCTAGATGGATGAAATACATTGAGACATTTCCCTATGTCATCTGTTACAAGCAAGGTAAGGAGAATAATGTTGCTGATGCTCTATCCCGGAGGTATGTACTTCTTACTTCTATGAGTGTTAAAATGCTTGGGTTTGAATATGTGAAAGACATGTATGCCGATGACGCTGATTTTTCAAATGTGCATGTGGCATGTGATAAGGCGGCATTTGGTAAGTTTTACAAGCATGATGGTTATTTGTTTAAAGAAAGCAAACTTTGTCTGCCAAATTGTTCTATGTGTGAGTTATTGGTGCGTGAGGCACATGGTGGGGGATTAATGGCACACTTTGGTGTCAAGAAAACTTTAGACATTTTGCATGAACATTTATTTTGGCCTAAGATGAAGGTGCATTACATGTAGAAAGGCCAAATCTAAGGTTTTACCACATGGGTTGTATACACCCTTACCCGTTCCTAGTGATCCATGGGTAGACATATCTATGGACTTCGTCTTGGGGCTGCCTAGGACCAAAAGGGGTAGAGATTCTATTTTTGTGGTTGTGGATAGATTTAGTAAGATGGCACATTTCATTCCATGCCATAAAACAGATGATGCCACAAATATAGCTGACTTGTTTTTCCGGGAGATAGTGCGACTCCATGGTGTACCTAGGAGTATTGTTTCTGATAGGGATGTTAAATTCCTTAGCTACTTTTGGAAGGTTTTGTGGGGGAAATTGGGTACTAAGCTCTTATTTTCCACTACTTGTCATCCACAGACTGATGGTCAGACTGAAGTAGTTAATAGGACTTTAACTCAGCTTTTACGCACTGTTGTTCATAAGAATTTCAAAACTTGGGAGGATTGTTTGCCATTTATAGAGTTTGCATATAATAGGACGATGCATACTACTACTTCATACTCTCATTTGGAAATTGTTTATAAATTTAATCCACTTACTCCTTTGGATTTGATGCCTTTACCTGTTGATGGCAGGAGTAGTTTGGATGGACAAAAGAAAGCGGAGTTGGTGAAGTCACTACATGAGAGGGTACGTCTTCAAATTGCCCAAAAGAATGAAAGGGTTGCTTCCCAAGCCAATACAGGACGAAGGCGTGTCATCTTTGAACCAGGAGATTGGGTTTGGGTTCACATGCGCAAAGAAAGATTCCCAGCCCATAGAAGGACTAAGTTGCATCCTCGAGGAGATGGACATATTTCCTAATTCTTGAGAAAATTAATGACAATGCATATAAAGTGGATCTGCCAGGTGAGTATAAAGTTTCTGCAACTTTTAATGTTTCTGATCTTTCTCCTTTTCATGTAGGTGAAGATTCGAGGTCGAATCCTTTTGAGGAGAGGGGGAATGATAGGAACCAATGTGGGCCTACACTTAAAGATCATTTGCAAGTTCCAGATGGGCCAATTACAAGATCAAGGGCCAAGAAGATCAAAAAAGCAATGCAAGGATTGGTGCAATCCACTTGGGATGAAGCCAGCAAGAGCCCAACATTCAAGATGGGTCTGAAAGAAGAAGAACCAGTTTTGATCCACTTGATTCAAGCTGTGGAAGACATGACTTAGAGATACGGCCTATTGTTATTGGAGGCTTCCAATTTGGTTAAATGATTTATTTTATTCGTTTAGAATAAGTGGGCTTGAAAATGCTTGGCTCACATGTTTTATTTCTTATGAACTATGTTTTTGGGAAGGCCTTGTATTTTGGCCAAGGGCTTATTAGGAAAGTTACTTTTTAAGAATTAGGGTTTCATCAATTTATTGTAGGGGTTACTGTAGCCGCGCATACTGTAGCTGGCACTGTTCATCAAGGCTAATTTTGGGTAAAAGGGGCTTTATTTTGGCTAGGGTTTTGATTAGGTTTGGGTTTAAAAAATCTTTGTAGCCTCATTTGACAGTTTAGACAATATTGAATTTTATTTGTGAGTTGAGTTTTCTCCTCTTGTTCTTGATTGAACTCTTGAACTTATCAAAGGTAAATCACAACATTTGTGGCATTCCTCCTTTGTAATCTGGGTTCTTGAGACGGGTTCTTCAACGGGTCTAGATTTTAATATAATCTAGGTTCTTGAAACGGGTTCTCATCGGGTCTAGATTCTCCATCCTTGACTTGATTTTTAGCTTTCTTGGGGAGTTTTCAAATTGATTGTGGGTTCAAGAGAATTCATTTCCACGGGTTCATATCAGTAGCTAATCAAATGAATTAAAACTGGATCTTCAACCTTCAAGCCCCATCTTGAATGTTGGGCTCTTGCTAAACTTGTCCCAAGTGGATTGCATCAATTCTTGCATTGTCTCCTTGATCTTCTTGGCCCATCTGGAAGTTGCAAATAATCTTTAAGACTAGGCCCATCTTGGTTCCCATCACTAAATATGGTTTGTATGAGTGGTTTTAGTAATGCCTTTCGGTTTAACTAATGCTCCGAGCACATTTATGCGTTTGATGAACCATGTTTTGCGAGCATTTATTGGCAGATTTGTAGTTGTGTATTTTGTTGTTAGTAAGAGAGGAATTGAGGTGGATGAGGAAAAGGTGAAGGCAATCCAAGAGTGGTCAACGCCTCTCTTACTAAAGTCATCAAGAAAAATGTGTCGTTTAAGTGGGGAAAAGAACAAGAAAAGGCATTTAGTCTGATCAAAGAAAAGTTAACTAATGCGCCTTTGCTTGTTTTACCTAACTTTGCTAAAACTTTTGAAATTGAGTGTGATGCTTCAGGCATAGGTATTGGAGCTGTTTTGATGCAAGGAGGCCGTCCAATTACTTATTTCAGTGAAAAGTTGAGTGGGGCAGCCCTAAATTACCCTACTTATGATAAGGAGATGTATGCCTTGGTAAGGGCTTTGGAAAATTGGCAACACTATCTATGGCCAAAGGAGTTTGTGATTCACACAGATCATGAGTCTTTGAAGCATTTGAAAGGACAGCAAAGGTTGAACAAACGCCATGCCAAGTGGGTGAAATTCATTGAAACATTTCCGTATGTGATCAGATATAAGCAAGGTAAGGAAAATGTGGTGGCTGATGCATTGTCCCGAAGGTATGCCTTACTTTCCATTTTAGATACAAAAATGCTTGGCTTTGAATACATTAAGGAATTGTATGCTCAAGATTATGATTTTGGTGATGTCTTCAATGCATGTGAAAAAATGGCGTTTGGTAAGTTTTATAGGTATGATGGATTTTTGTTTCGGGAAAATAAACGTGTTTGCCAATATGTTCTTTGCGCGAATTGCTTGTGAGAGAAGCTCATGGTGGTGGTTTGATGGGTTATTTTGGTGTAGCTAAGACTTTAGGAATTTTGCATGAATATTTTTTTTGGCCTCATATGAAACGTGATGTGGAAAGAATTTGTGAGAAGTGTATCACGTGTAAACAAGCTAAGTCTAAGTTGAAACCCCATGGTTTGTACACCCCTTTGCCAATACCTAGTGAACCTTGGACTGATATTTCTATGGATTTTGTTTTAGGTTTACCTAGGACTAAGAGGGGGGAGAGATTCAGTTTTTGTGGTGGTAGATAGATTTTCCAAGATGGCACACTTCATTGCCTGTCAAAAAACTGATGATGCATCACATATAGCTGATTTGTTCTTCAAAGAAATTGTTAGGTTACATGGTATGCCTAAGACCATTGTTTTTTATTGGGATGCAAAGTTTTTGAGTTACTTTTGGAAGACTTTGTGGGGAAAGCTGGGAACTAAGTTGTTGTTTTCTACTACTTGTCATCCACAAACGGATGGCCAAACTGAAGTAGTAAATAGAACTTTGTCGTCTTTGTTGCGTGCTATCACTAAAAAGAACTTGAAAGCATGGGAAGATTGTTTCTGCAACTAAGTTTTCACCATTTGAAATTGTTTATGGCTTTAACCTATTGTCACCTTTGGATTTAACTCCTTTACCATTAAGTGAACGTGTGAACTTAGATGGCAAAAAGAAGGCAGAATTTGTAAAGATGATTCATGAAAAGGCACGGCTAAACATTGAAAGGAGGACTAAACAATATGTCCATCAAGCCGACAAGGGACGCAAGAAGGACCGTTTTCCAGAGAAGCGGCGTTCAAAACTCCTACCTCGGGGTGACGGGCCATTTCAAGTAGTAAAACGCATCAATGATAATGCCAACAAGCTTGACTATTTGACATGAACCCGCGGGAACAGAATTCCTTAAACCCACAATCAATTTGAAAATTCCCCAAGAAAGCCAAAATCAAGTCAATGGATGGAGAACCTATACCCGATGAGAACTCGTTTCAAGAACCTAGATTAGATTAAAATCTAGACCCATTGAAGAACCCGTCTCAAGATCCCAGATTACAAAGGAGGAATGCCACAAAGGTTGTGATTTACTTTTGATAAGTTCAAAAGTTCAATTAAGAACAAGAGGAGTAAAACTCAACTCACAATGAATAAATTCATGAAATTTCATAAACTTCATAAACTGAATAGAATGAGGCTACATAGAGTATTTAAAGCAAAAACCTAATGAAAACCCTAGATAAAATAAAACCCCATCTTCCAAAAATACCCCTGAGTGTACAATGCCGCGGCTACAGTACGGCACTACAGTAACTCGGCTACAGTAACCCTAACCCTAGTTCAATAAAATAATAACTTTCCCAACATGCCCTTACATAGGCATAAACCCAATTATTCTAAGCAAATAAAATAGATCCTTGAAATTATTTAAATAAGTTGAAAGCCTTCAAGTGTCCAAAGCCTATAAGTCAAGTTGTTGCCCTTTACATAGCTTATGAAATGAATCAAAGCATAATCTTCATCGTTTAAGCCCTTGAACTTGGTATTTGACCCATCTGGAACTTGCAACATATCTTTAAGACTAGGCCCACCTTGGTTCTCATCATTCCCCCTCTCCTCAAAAGTATTCGATCTCGAATCTCCACCTGGATCAAAGGAAAAAATGTTAGTAACATTATTATCATTGATTTCATATGCATTGTCATTAATTTGTTCAAGAATTTGAGAACATCCCATCCAAGCTACTCCTGTTATCAACAGATAAAGACATTAAATCTAAAGGAGTAAATAGATTAAGTCTATAAACAATTTCAAAAAGAGAATATAAAGTGGTAGTATGCATGGTCCTGTTATATGCAAACTTTATGAATCCATCTATAACCACAAAAATAGAATTTCTACTCCTTTCTTTCCTAGGCAGCCCCCAAACAAAGTCCATAGATATGTCTACACATGACTCACTAGGAATAGGGTAAGGGCGTATGCAACCCATGTGGCAAAAGTATAAATTTGGCCTTTCTGCATGTAATGTGCCTACCACAAATACAATTGACATTTCTCTTCATCTTAGACCAACACATAAATGTTCATGCAAAATGTCTAATATTTTCTTGACACCAGAATGACTACTCAAAATATATGCAAACTCAATGAAGGGCAAATGATAGTCGCACAAACGTTCATGCAACAGGTCAATGTATGGCAAATGATACTCCCACAAACGTTCATGCAACATGTTAATGAATGACAAATGATACTTCCACAAACATTCATGCAGCACATCAATGAATGACAATTGATACTTCCACAAACGTTTTTGCAACACGTCATTGAAAGGCAAATGATATTCCCACAAACGTTTATGCAACACAACAAAAGTTTTTCTTACACCATGGTTACCCAACAAACCACCATATCCATCACACACAAGCAACTTACGCATAAAACTAGTAGGTACACAAAATCTATTCTTTCTAAACAAGTACCAATCTAGTTTATAGAACTTACCAAACAATGCTTTCTCACATGTTACATACACACTAGCAAAATCATCATCATTAGCATACAATTCCTTATCAGATTCAAGTTTCAACAATTTTGCATCTAAAATGAAGATAAGTACATACCTTCTTGCTAAAGCATCAACTACAAAAGTTTCCATACCTTGTGTGTATTTAAATACATGAGGAAAAGTCTCAATACAGTCCTCCCGCTTAGCACGTATTATAGTCAACAACTTACCTTGTCCTTTTAAGTGTGTCAATGACTCATGTTCTTCCAAGAAAGGTCGGTTAGGAATTGTTGCACCTGGCACAAAATCAATGTAGTGCTCTATCTCCCTAATGGGTGGCAATCCACTAAATACACCACTTGGAAACACGACCTCATATCCTTGCAACAAAGAGACAACAATACTAGACAAACATACGTCAAGTTCGTTAGGATTAAAACTTGCCTTAGCATAAAAACTCAATTTTCTCTTTGTTTTTCTCTCACTTTCTTCACACTCTCTTTTCTTTCCACTCTCTTTTTCTTTTTCACTCTCTTTTTCCCTTTCACACTCTTTTTTCTTTTCACTCTCTTTTTTTCTGTCACTCTCTTTTTCTTCAACTTTTTTTGTACTCTCAACCTCACAATTATTTTTCAACTCATTCTCTCTTGTGCTTGAGGTCTTATTCTCACCCTCTTCTTTTTTCTCTCTCATTTTTCTCTCTTTCTCCATTTCGGTCTCACTATTTCTTTTATTCTCAATCTCATCTTCACTCTTGCATTTCAGCTCAATCTCACTTTCACTCTCACCGTCACTCTTGCTTTTCAGCTCATTCTCACTTTCACTCTTGCTTGTTTGCTCAATCTCCTTTTCACTTTTTCTTTTTTGATCACTGTCATTTTCACTCTTTCTTTTTTGAGCAACCTCACTTTTCAATTTCAATTGGTTCCCATGGACATGTGTTGGAGTTAAAGGAGCAAGTTTGATTGTTTTTCCATCCTTTTCAAAACTGTACATGTTCCTTAACCGATCACGAATCACCTTCCTATCGAACTGTCACGGCTTCCCCAACAAAATATGGCCAGCATGCATAGGCATTACATCACAAAAGACCATATCATGGTAATTTCCAATTGAAAAAGAAACTAGCACTTGCTTATTTATCCTAACCTCCCCACAATCACTCAACCACTGCAACATGTATGGCCTAGGATGTTTCAGGATAGGTAAATTCAATTTCTCAACTAAAGTAGTGCTAGCCAAATTAATACAACTCCTCAAATGAACGATAATACTACATACCTTGTTGTTGATGTGGCATCTAGTACGAAAAATGTTCTCACTCTGCTGCTCTATTATCATCCATCTTAACTTTTGTATTGAGTGCATGGCTGGTAACAAGAGAATCACCATAGTCTTCATTCTCATACCCATTTTCAACACTAAACTCAGGATGCCTCCTATCTCTCCTGCCATGAAGATTTCTAATTACTGCATCGTGATGATCCATCCTATCCCTCACTTCACCTAACACCAAGTTCAACTTCTCAAACTGTTGTTGCATGGCTTGAATATCCTACCTTCTCTTTTCTTCTTCTTCTTCTTTCTATTTTTTTTTTTCGAATTTTCTTTTCCTTTCTTTTCTTTTCCTTTCCTTTCTTTTTCTTTTCTCTAATTCAACCACAAACAGCAATATTCAATTGTGAAAACCAACAATTGAATTCAAACACACAAGCATGGACAATGAAGTAGAAGAGAATCAATGGAACCACACTCCAAGCAATTGACAACCTTAGAGGTGCAGGGAACCCTAGAATTTTGAAACCCTAGGTGATTCAAATTTCAGTCAAACCTAAAACCCTAAGAATTTCGGCAGCCTACTTTTTGTTTCTATTTTTTTTTTTGGCAACCCTAGAACAATGATGCCCTAGAATTAAATATGCAAGAAATAAAAGATAGAATCAGACCAGATTGGAAACCTTGCTCTGAATACCAAATGATATGAACCCGCGGGAACAGAATTCCTTAAACCCACAATCAATTTGAAAATTCCCCAAGAAAGCCAAAATCAAGTCAATGGATGGAGAACCTAGACCCGATGAGAACTCGTTTCAAGAACCTAGATTATATTAAAATCTAGACCCGTTGAAGAACCCGTCTCAAGAACCCAGATTACAAAGGAGGAACGCCACAAAGGTTGTGATTTACCTTTGATAAGTTCAAAAGTTCAATTAAGAACAAGAGGAGTAAAACTCAACTCACAATGAATAAATTCATCAAATTTCATAAACTTCATAAACTGATTAGAATGAGGCTACATAGAGTATTTAAAGCAAAAAGCTAATAAAAACCCTAGATAAAATTAAACCCCATCTTCCAAAAATACCCCTGAGTGAACAGTGCCGCGGCTACAGTATGGAGCTACAGTAACTCGGCTTCAGTAACCCTAACCCTAGTTCAATAAAATAATAACTTTCCCAATATGCCCTTACATAGGCATAAACCCAATTATTCTAAGCAAATAAAATAGGTCCTTGAAATTAATTAAATAAGTTGAAAGCCTTTAAGTGTCCAAAGCCTATAAGTCAAGTTGTTGCCCTTTACATAGCTTATGAAATGAATCAAAGCATAATCTTCATCGTTTAAGCCCTTGAACTTGTATTTGACCCACCTGGAACTTACAACATATCTTTAAGACTAGGCCCACCTTGGTTCTCATCAGTTACCAGGTGAGTATAGTGTCAGTGCAAGCTTTAATGTTGCTGATTTGTTTCCTTTTGATGTAGGTGATGATTTGAGGACAAATCCTTCTCAAGAGGGGGAGAATGATGCAAACCAAGGAGCTGGACATGCTGATCATACAAGTGGGAATGGAGCTAAATTTGCACAAGACCCTTTGTCACTTCCTAGTGGCCCAATTACAAGACTTAGAGCCAAACGTTTCAAGGAAGCACTAAATGGGCTAATCCAAGAGAATTGGGCTGATTCTAAAAAGACCAATATGGGCTCAAATAATATTCAAGACTTAGTCCATGTCATCAAAGCAATTGAAGAGGCTAATTAGCACGTAGAAATATGATGAATGGTCTGTCCATTAAAGGACGTAAATTTGAAAGTTTCAAGAATATTAAATTGGTGAATGAACTTTGTCTTGCCTGGGTACGTGAAATACATCGAATTTAGTCATTTAGTCATTTCTGGCTGCCTCTAGAAGTCCAAGAGGCCTAAAAATCGTGGAACTTGTTATGTTAATATTTGTGTTGCTTTTAAAGCTGTAGTTATGACTTTTCCTATTCTTGGAGGGTTGTTCCAAGTATATAGAGGGGTTATTTCGAGTTTTAATATCAGATTTGAAATTTTAGAAGCTTATTTGTCTTTGTAAGGTCTTGTGTTCCTCTTGGTTCTTCAAAAAACTCTTTGAACTTATCAAATTAATCTTGTGGCGTTCAAGCTCCAAGCTTATCACCTTGATTCTGATTTCTTGGTGTGGCGTTTTCAATCCTTCGTAATCTTGGTTTTCATCTAGTTGGGTGACTGGTCAAGGCTCAACAAATCTTGTCAATACGATCTTGGGGTTCCAAGCCATCATTGTTATCGGGTTTCATCACAATTGTTGGTGGAGTTCATATCAGCAAATGTTTGAGTTCCAAGATTGATTTCCATGGGAAGTGGCGCCTAGCTTCACAAAGGGGATTCTTTTCAAGGGATTTGCATAGGGAAAATCAAGGGACAAAGAGGAGTTTTGGTTTTCCTACTCCCACACGCCCACTCAAGTGCTTTCTTAAGATTTTGCCACTTTTCAACCATGCAAGGAGTTTCTAGAAGGAATGAGAATGTACAATTGCACAAAATGACTAACCTACCTTCATATTTTCGGCCACTACACCCAAAGGCACACTCACACACACCACTTGTCACATTAGGGTTACAAAATGAACCATTGGTAAGTGAAAAGGTCACCTAGAGAAGGGGCACTAGAAGATGAAGAATCATCATGGATTTGGAGAATAAGTGGACGGCTAGGGCAAGTACACGCCTATGCCATGTGTCACACATGCAAAGCATCACTTTTTGGAAGATGAAGGGACTTGGTGATTGTCTTACCTTTTTACCCTTAGGTACATTGCATCTAGACAAAAATGGAGGGACTTAGAGGACAAAGGGTTCAGCCAAGGCAAAGGGACACAAGCCACAAGCAAGCCTTTTCACCTTCCCAAGGCAATCCAATGATCTAGAAGAGGAAGAGGCATTCCAGCTAGAGGGAAAAAGGAGAATACACTTGCCCTTCAAGCAATGGATTAGAGAAGCAACCAATGAGAGATTGAGGAGAGTTCTATAAAAGGGGAAGAGAGACGCACGCCCAAGGATTCTTCTTTCTTTGTCATTTTCGAAATTGCTCATGCTCTCATCTTCTCCATACTACTTCACACAAACATTTGAACATTTCTCACTTTCTCTCACTTTCCTTCCAACCAAACAAGAGAAACCACTCTTCTCTACGCTCAAGAGAGGACCACAGCACTAGCAAGGAGGAAACCACGGTGAGGATCTCATATTTTCCTATTTTCTCTTCACACTACTCACACCTAACTCATGGAGATGATGAAATCTCCAAAGAGTTCTAGATTCTTGTAAAAGCACACACGATTTCAAGGTTATTTCATCTTGAAGTAACCTAGAGTTTTCTAAGAAAGGAGAGGGAGCCGAAACTTTGAGGGCTTAAATCCTCCACGCAATCGGCCACCTACATGAATTACAGACATATTCAAGATTTAACCAAGAGCCACATGAAATGTTTGAAAACCCTTCAACCAAATGGTTTTGAAGTCTCCAAGAACAAGTGACAATCCTGAAAATCTCACACTCATGCATACGGATTAGGGTTTGAAACCCTTATTCTAATGTGTTGTACATCCAATTTACAATTTGCTATTGTTTTCTTGAAGGATTTTTGTGAGTATACACTCAACTTAGTTTGGTTAACATATGTATATATTTGTGTAAATCTTTCTTTGTTATTGTTACCATTGATTGTTAATCTATATTTTGCTTGGTTGAATATATTGTTTTAACTTTGTATAAGATCATGAAGGAGGTTATATGATTCGGATCTACGTTGAAAATGCCAAGAATCACATGCATATGTTTTGGTTTTGCTCGAGGTTATGTTGATGCTTCACATATCATGAAGATTCGGTTATTGTGATGTTATGTGTTTCAGATTTTTATAATGTTGCCATTATTTTTGTCTATTATGATTCAAGTTTGGAACATGTTAAAGTGAAATTTCTCTATGTTACATGCCTTTGATGTTTCAGCTAAGTCATGTTCTTCTAAATTCATGAAGTTGTTTTAATATTTCACATGTCTTATGTTATCATGTCATGATTTGAATATGTTACACTTCATGTCACATACATTTGGGTAAATGTACGTGACATGTCACATGTCTAGTGTAAGAAGCAACACGTTTTAAGTCTCATGTCACATACATTTGGGTAAATGGTCTTTTTAAAAGAAAAAGAAAGTGTCTAAAAATGTTTTATCACGACCCAAAATGCTAGGACGGGGGGAATGTCTTGGTGGAACTCTTATGTCACCGTGCCTCGAATAGATCTTTTTGGAAAGGATGCTGGAGTGAGTTAGCACCTAACGCTAGTGGGTGCAATGACTAAGGCTAATAACTCGACGAAATACTTTCACGTTATAATGAATATGAATAAGACATATTCACCACAATGTAGGGATCGTTGGTGGTGTGGTAACTAGCAGAAACATGCGATGCTTAGGGGAACCATGATGTGTCCACCATGTGTTATAAGAATAAGGCAATGAGCTCACATGATACGGATCACGTGATATGAATCACATGATATGATACGATACGATATGGATCAAGTGATATGATAACATATGAAATGATGTAAAAAGAATATTTTTCCAAAAAGTCCAAAGAATTCATTACATGTCTTTTGAAAAAGGTTAAGTGCATAAGTCAAGTTTGGGTCACGTCATGTGTCCAAGTACATGTTCATGCATGCATTCCACGGTTTGCCACTTGTATGCCTATGTTAATCATTGTATGTTATATGTTTACTTGCTGAGATTTATCGAAATCTCACTGTGATAGTTTCCACATTCACCACTCAGAATGGTAGAAGTTGTGACAAATTTAAAAGATTACCCCATGGTGAAACGCAAGAGGACTACGGTACCCCTGACTAGCGAGGAGGTACCAAAGAACAATGAGAGCTCATCGGAGCCCTCCTTGTTGGATATGATACCGAATGCCGACCGACTCATTTTTTAGGCACTACAACTCATCGACAAACTGAAGAGATTAAGGAATCAGAACAGTAATCTATTTTTAGAGAAAAGGAAGAAGCCTAATTAGAGAAGAAAGAAAAAGAGGGACTGTTTTCTTGTACCAGGACATATATTTTGGATGTTCTAGTGACTTAAGTTCTTTTGTGATCGGTCCCTTTGTTTTGGGGAAAGAAAAAGGTTGTTCGTTACTCATGTTTGGGAGACAATGAACATATCCTTCATTGGGTAGTTTTGATATGAAATTTTATGTTGAAAATAATGTTTGGATTATGCATAGTCTTACGGTACCATGTGCTAAGGCAATTGCTCTAACCGTTGCCTAGTTTCATACAAACCTTATATTTTCCGATACATTAATTATTGCATACTGCTAGTATACCTAGAAACATTGCATTTTATCTATCATGTACGAGGGGTATGTAGCCATGTGTTACATGTCCCAGCATTTAAGTCATCGTTCAGTCCCAAGCGGGGGCTGGGGGCGCCACAGAGTATGGTATCAGAGCAATTACGTCTCTGAGTAAACCCATACATTGTCCTAGGAATACATGGTACCACTCAACTAAGTTTGAGATTTGTAGTTATAGGCTTTAGATCTTATAGCTATAGGCTTGAATCTGGAAGGAAGTAGAAATAGAAGGAAGGTACGCATGTAGGATTGCGAATGCAAGTTGAAGAAAGATAGCCCATCTCCTTCTTAGAGACTGACCTACGCTGGTTTTGTACGTTTGAGAAGAAAGAAAGAACCATGGTATGAAACCAACGTGAGGATGCTTCTTCGAGACATAGAGACCAGGAGGCTGGAAACCCTCCACTAGAAGGAGGACAGGCAATAGTGGAAGCTAATCACCAGATGACTGAGGTGGTGCACAGTTAGATAGTGCAAGGGCAAGACATTAGGCAAGAACTGCCCAGAGGAGGAAATCAAGGGTGTCCGTATGAGAAATTTTTAGTTTATCAATACTCTAATTTGGGGATAGAAGGACCTTTGAGGGCCAATAAGTGGCTGGTGGACTTGAAGAGAACCTTCAATATCAATGGATACACGGAGGAATAAAAAGTCCAGTATGCCGGACACATGCTCCAAGGAGAAGCCGATATTTGGTGGGACACTAAATGATAGTTGTTGATTCGAGAGTTAGGAGATCTAGCTGCACTCTCATGGGATCGATTTGAGACAAAATTTGCTAACCGTTTCTTTCTGAAGACCGCCAAGCAGTAGAAAGCCCAAGATTTTGCGAACTTGACCCAAGGTAGCATGACGGTTGATCAATATGCTGCTCATTTTATAGAATTAGGAAGATTCACGCCTCATTTGATCGGTATGGAGAAGATGAAAGCGAAGAAGTTTCAGAATGGTTTGCAACCCCATATTCGAAATCAAGTAGTTTGCCTCAGAATAGAAAATTTCCAAGAATTGGTCAATGTGGCTTCAATGGCAGAAGCGGAACAACGAAGACTGATTGCTCAGGCCCAAGCAGATCAAAAGAAAGGATTGCCATATTCTACTGGTGGAAGTGTGGAGAAAAGGAAGGTCCCCACCACTTTAAACAAAGGAAAGGGCATCGTAGTCGGGAACCGAGCACCCGTCACTCCACCACCCTGTCGACGATGCGGAAAAAGGCATAACAGAGAGTGTCGACTGGCAACATGAGCTTGCTTTAGATGTGGTCAGATCGGCCACATGATCCGGAATTGTCCTCAGAACATGCCTGGAGGAGCAGTGACGCCAGATGGCAGAGTAAAGACCCCTGTAAAGGCTAAGGTCTATGCCATTATGCCGAGAAAAGTAGACCTGGAAGCTGATGAGACGACGGATGCGGGAGTCATTTCTGGTAACATTTCCAACTGTGCCTTAATTAATAGCTAGTATATGTTTGAGTATCTTTGAGTAACCTTAGTTATCCTATTAGGTAAGGTTAAATTGAAGCAACACCAGGTTTGTGCTTTTTTTGATTCAGGAGCATCGAGATCCTTTGTCTCTGTTAGTTGTGTGAAACGATGTGAGCTAGATAAGTAACCTTTGCCTCAAAGAGTTCTGGTAGCCATTCCAGATGGAAAAATAGTTGGATGCACTCGGGTAGTTAGGAATTTTCCGTTGGAAGTTACGGGTCTAACTTGATTGTTTTCCATTTAATGGAATTCGATCTGGTCTTAGGAATGGATTGGTTGTCAAAGCATTACGCTAAGATAGACTATCGAGGGAGAGAAGTGGTCTTCAACTTACCTGCAAAGGATAGGATCTATTACATGGGAGAAACTGTTAGGTTAGATCCATTAGTAGTAACAACATGACAAGTCAATAAGAGCTTGATGAGTGGAGCTACCGCCTATCTTGTAATGATGACAAATGCGTCGGAGGAACCTAAGGGAGTTCAAAGAATCACAGTGATAGAAGACTTTTCTAGAGTTTTTGCCGATGATTTACCTGGATTACCCCCAGACCGAGAGACAGAATTTGTGATTGAGCTTGAACCGGCAACGACCCCAGTGTACAAGGCCCCATACCAAATGGTGGTACAACTCAACAAGGCACCATACCGAAACCCTAAGTGCCTCTTGCTATTGCTCTTTGTGGTCTAGGTTCAATGAACCCACACTATGGACAAAGGGTGTGTAGGTCTTTATGGCCGAAACCCTAAGTGCTTCTTATAATGACCAGAATCATCTTGGTCCTTAGGCATGTGCATGGATGCCATTTGGCATATTTCTTGTGTGTGTTTGCCCTAGCCAAAACCCTTTTATCTTTCTTACCCAAGGATTCTTCTAGAAGCCATTATGAGTGGCATGTGGCTCCTTTCCAAAGCCTCATCTTCACCTTCCTCATTATTGCCCCTTCTAGAAACTCTAAAGTCTTGTGCATGTGTGACAAGTGGCAAGAAAAAGAATGACTTTCATAGTTAGGCGTGTTCATCCCCTTTGCCAAAACCCTAAGGGTCTCCTAGAGGCTTGTGTCTTCAAACTTTTGAATTTTCCCATGTGTCTCTTACAAATTCCTCATCATTGCATCTCCTACAGATTCCCATGCATAAATGCTATTGGTGGGTGCCGTGTTCCTCTTGGATAACCGAAATCCATTTATGTCTCCTCCCTTCTTCCAATTTTAAGTCCAGATACAATGAACTATGGACTTAAGTGAGCTAATGCTTTTGCCTCGTCTAGAAGCTATCTAGCATGTTTGCCAAGTGGCTAGTTGTTTGGCAAACCCGAAATGCCCCTTCCCAAGGTTCCAAATGATGGAAGTTTAGGGAAACTAAAGGTCACTTTCTCCCAAATGGGCGCCTCCTTCCATAACCTAAAACTCTAATTGGGTTATTTAATGTCACATTAGATCATCCGGTAAGAAAAGGAGTGATGATAGGGACACACCGACATAAACAATAGAGCTGTCAACAAAATTTGCAAAGAATGTACAATAGATATATCACAAAAATACACTGCATATTTTTGTTACTTAAGGGCGAGGGCAAGGAAACAATATATATATATATATATATATATATATATATATATATATATATATATTTATGGCATCGCTTGTTTGAAACAATATTCTCATTTGAGCCAAATAAGAGAAAAATACGTGTTTTGTTGTAAAGCAATTTATTAAAAAACTTGGAAATGGGGGATGAACCCTTCTAGTAGTGGGCACGAAATTAAAGAAGAAACATGATGATTTGAGGAGTATCAAATTAAAGAAGAAATATCTACATATGATAAACTCATAAAATTAAAGAAGATGAAGCAAAAAAAGCAAAAGTGCCTTAAGAAATATGCTTAAACAAAGACTGTAACGCTCCGATCCCGGAGGTCTAGAGAGTTAACTCTTATTACTTAGTACCAGCTCCAATATCACAACTATAAGATCCATGACAACTCTATAAAATATTAATTTATTTGCTCAACCAAAAACCCATGTTCCTTCATAGGGACAACAAAGAATTTTTCAATAACATAAATTAAAAACTCTCCAAAGACTCTAAAAATATCCTTAACCAAACACATCAAAATATCCTAAAATAATCAATTTACTAACTATGACTAGCAAATAAGTACTTCTTTTACGATTATCACACCTTACTAAAACTTCATACTCTTGTTCTCCAGCTGAACCATCAAAATTATCTGAAAAATGTTTGGAGATAAGGGGTGAGTTATCAACAACTGAGTAAGCAGAGAACATATACTAGTGTGTAAACATAAGCATTTAAAGAGTTCAGAATGTAGAACAAAATACTTTCTTTCAGAATGCAGAATCAGAATATTATAAAAAAATATCAGAGTTAAAGTTCAAAAATATTCATAATCAAAATCTCTTTGGCATAACATAAACTGAAACATCACATATTATCTTATCATGTTAGAACAGAGACAATATTCAGCCCCTGTGGTAGGGTTGTGCAAACCCCGACGACCAACCGAGTAGAAATAGAATGTGAATCTTCTCTTTATTATTCTCGGAGCCCTGAGTGTGCACATAGGAAGGACCACGTAGAAAATCACTTTGCTTCCAAAGTGGGTGCACTGGAAATAGAAAAGTTGGTGCCAACCCGAACAGAGGCCACAGTTTTACACCCATGGTAAGGTCAGAACGGAACAGAAACAAAAACAGAATGTTAAGCCAGAGGTTTTCAGAAATCACATCATATCATATCAGAGTACAAAACATCTTCAGAACAGAACATAATCAAATCACAAAAACATAATTTATGCACAAAATTTCATACTCGCTCTCTTTTGTACAGTTCAGAAATAAAATGCCAAAATAGCTTATGTCTACTTCAGTTATGCTAGAAAATACTTTATTCTTAAATAGAATCTCATGAGTAATACATAACAAATAACTGAGGCAGTTCAAATTTATTTACATAACCAAATATGCATATTTTTCCAAAATCAACATCGTTTCATTTTCTTTTTATGCAAAGTCTAGTATAGGAACCCCGCTTACCTGGATTTCTTAACTTTTCAGAATTTCTCCACAATAATACTGAACGAAAAATCAATCGTCACTTATAAAATAGTCACGTAACTTCCGTAAATTTATAATCAAACACGTACTTTTCGATATTCCAACTTGAAATACTAAATTAACCTATTGTAATTCCTCGAAACCTAAAGCTCTCATAACTCTAAAATATCATCACTTCTCAAATATATCCATTTTCACTTAATATCTCTGACTAAGACCTAAACTCTAAATTCTTTAAAAACATTAATACCAACTAATATAATTTAAGAAACTTAAATATTTTCTGTTAAACTTTTTGGGCTAGTTTAAAATGAGCCGAAGTCTACTAAAAAAATAATTTTATAACTGGAGGGGCAAAAATGTAAAAACGCTTAAAAAGTGTATGAGCTGCTTTACAGATAAACAATAACTAAAGAACTGGATGGCATTTCCGTAATTACTTCCAAGATCATGACTAATGCTAAAACTAAAGGTTATTTTGGGAATAGAAATAAGTATGCATGGGTTCTTTGGGAAAAATGGAAATAAAGGCTTCTGAAATTAAATACGAAATTAAATACCTCCAGACCAAAGTTCAAACCATGCGTGCAACAAAGAGTGTTCATACCGAGAGAGGTGTGCGACGGAGGCTCACCATGAGGGAAGGAGGTGTGCGGTGGTGAACTCAGCAGCTGTGCACTGGAAGAGAGAGAGAGAGAGGGGTGATGAGAGAGAACAGAGAGATAGTTTACACATCACGTGGCGTGCATGGGGGCTTCGGACGGTGGCACTGGACGTCACTGGGCAGTGGAGGCTTGATCTCCGGTGTCATTTGTTGCTGCTGATAGTGGCGTCGTGGCCCATCTGTGGCAAGGCATGGTTCTCGGTTTGGGCGAGGATGCTTTGTCTCCATGGCTTCAAAATAGAACAGCTCCAGTTTCTACTTTCCACGGAAGTTGGTGATGGTGGCTATTGTTTGGGCTGTTTTTGAGGGTGGAGAGGAAGGCTACGACTGCTTCAGGTGTTGTGGCATGGTTGCTTTCGGTGTAGGCTTGCAATGGTTGCTAGAGTTTCCCGGGCATGGAATGCGGTGCAGTGGTGATAGTTTACGGTGGAAGCGCTGAACATGGCTGAGCTGTGGCTTTCTCTCAGTTTGTACATCAAGGTGCAGTGGCTAAAGGCTGAATGGGTCACAACAGCTTACGGAGGTTCAGACTAGGTTCGTCGGGAAGGTGGCTGCTACGTGGAGAAGGTGCTTGAAGAGGAGGGCAGCGTGCATGGAAGGGAAGGCTTCAAATGAGTGCAGCTTGGAGTTTTTCTTTTCATGCAGGGGATGAGCGTACTATATATAGGCGATTAAGAACCCAAAAGAAAACCTAGATAAGAAGAGACGTGCATGGGAGTGGAACTGTGCATGAACTAATAGTTAGTTTTCATGGTTTAAAACAAACGGGTGTGGGCATGGGTTAGGTCTTTTTCTTGAGTCATGGGTCTCGATTCAATTTCTAAAAATAATATAGGTCTCGACTCAATTTCTAAAATTAATCCAACTTGTCTTAGAAAACTCCCGTATCAATTCTCACTTGGCCCTTTAGAAAAAATTTAACCTAATTATCAAGTCTAATAAAATCATAATCCGTCAAAATAAAGGTTTTAGGCCCGTAGTCTATTAAAAAAATACATAAAAATTAATTGGACTCTTCATACGTATAACTCCAAAAACAAATCTTTTATAAAATAGCTTGTTCCTGACCGAGTGTTACAAAAATAACAATCCTTCTCGACAAATCAGTCAAAAGAAGGATCCAAAGAAATCTTTGCATGCAATTTTAGGGTACTGAGCTAGATTACCCTCGTGGAATAAGGCAGCCCACGTGCCATTCTTACCGTAAATAGTTTCTTATAGTTACACTGAGAGCGAGATTTGTCACGTGTCATTGATTTTGGAGAGGGAAAGCTTGCCCCATGGCATTAGCTTTGCAAGCCGCAAACAAGTCCAATATAAACCAAACTCTCGCCATCAAAATTTCAAGGGAAGCACATAATTTCTTTTATCGTCTTTAAAAATGTTATAGGATGAAAAAAAGTTAAGAAATTATTCTTTTGATTTCTTTACCCAAAAGTAGAACATGAGGGATCATTGTTGTTGTAAAATTCGAACTTAAGTTGAAATCTTAAAACCCAAGGATTCAGTTAATAAAATTGAACTAATTATGGGTTATTTAATGTCACATTAGATCATCCGGTAAGTAAAGGAGCAATGATATCGATAGGGATACGCAACATAATCAGTAAAGTTGTCTACAAAATTTGCAAAGAATCTACAATAGACACATCACGAAAATACACTGCATATTTTTGTTACTAGGGCGCAAGGGGAAGGAAACGATATATTTATATATATATATATATATATATATTATATAAGGCCTTGTTAGTTGTTTGTTTTAAAAGATATTCTCATTTGAGCCAAATAAGAGAAAAATAAGTGTTTTGTAATAAAGCAATTTATTAAAAAACTAAATAGTAATGCATCAATCCAGATAGAAATTGAAGTTAAGAAATACTTGTTTTGTTTTACTTTATAATGGCATAAGAGAATGAACCCTAATAATAGTGGGAACAAAATTAGAGAAGAAACATTGGGATTTGAGGAGTATCAAATTAAAGAAGAAATATCTACATATGATAAACTCATAAAATTAACGAAGATGAAGCAAATAAACTAAAAGTGCCTTAAGAAATTAATGTGCTAATTAAACTAAGACAAGAATCATTCTCAACAAATCAGTCAAAAGAAGGATCCGAAGAAATCTTTGCGTGCAATTATAGGTACCGACCTAGATTATCCTCATGGAATAAGGCGGCCCACGTGCCATTCTTACCGTAAATAGTTTTTTATAGTTACGTTGAGAGCTAGATTTGTCACGTGTCATTGATTTTGGAGAGAGAAAGCTTGCCGCATAGCATTACCTCCGCAAGCCGCAAATAAGTCAGATATAAATCTAACTCTCGCCATCAAAATTTTCAGGAATGCACGTAATTTCTTTTATCGTCTTTAAAAAATGTTGATAGGATGAAAAAAAATAGTTATGAATTTATTCTTTTGATTTCTTTACCCAAAAGTAGAACATGAGGGATCCTTGTTGTTCTAAAATTCGAACTTAAGTTGAAATCTTAAAACCCAAGGATTCACTTAATAAGATTGAACTAATTATGGGTTACTTAATGTAACATTAGATCATCTGGTAAGAAAAGGAGCGATGATAGGGATATGCCGATATAATCAAGAAATCTGTCCTCAAAATTTGCAAAGAATGTACAATAAATACATCAAAAAAATACACTACATATTTTTTGTTACTTAGGGGGGCGTCATGGGGAAGGAAACAATACATACATACATACATATATATATATATATATTATAGGACATCTTTTGGTTTAAAAAATATTCTCCTTTTAAGCCAAATAAGAGAAAAATACGTGTTTTGTTGTAAAGCAATTGATTAAAAAACTGAATAGTAATGTATCATTCCATGAAGAAATTGAATTTAAGAATATAATTATTTTATTTTACTTTATAATGGGATACGAGGGCACTACAACACAATTGCTTTTTAGTGACAATTGTGAAATTGTGACAATCTCCAAATCGTCACTGAAAAGCTTTTTTTGTGACGATTTCTGGAAACCGTTACTAAAGTCAGATGAGATTTTTTTTACGTTCCAACGTATGAGAAATTTACATTCGAACGTCACATATATGTTCGAACATTGTGGCTACTTACGTGCGAACGTGAAATGTTTTGGCACCAACGTTCAAACATTAGTAATTAACGTTCAAACATTAATTGTAAATTTAAATTAAATATGACTCTAATTTAAAAATTATGTGGTTTTTATAGTGCATAATTTGTGAACAATTCTAAAAAATTGACTTGTATATGTATAAAAATATTTATGTTTAAATATATAAATATATATTTATATATACATATATAAATATATATTTTTATGTTTATAAATATTTGAAATGCAGTGATTTAGTATTAAAGTTAAAAAATATAATATTAAAGAAGATTGAGAATTGAAATTAAAAAGCCATAGAAATATTAAATATTATTGTTCCTTACAAATATTAAAAATAAAATACAAAATATGATATAATTTCGTAAACAACACGCAGATGATAGCGTTGTTTGCGAAATTCGTACTCCGTATCTCCTCAGTCAAGGTATCAACCTTGTCGTTGAGGATACCTACACGATAGGCTATCTCGGCGACAGAAGCCTCTACAGCCCCAAGCGATCGATTGATCTTACGATCGATATACGCAGTCAATTGTGAGATCACAGCATCAACCCAAGCAGACCGCGCATCTCCCGCAGATGTACTCGCCGACTGCTGATTATGACTCCCCACACCTAGCTCAGGCTGCATTGGAGGAACTAGATCCTCTACAGGGGTGGTTGACATCCCCTCGCCTGTCCAATGCTACGTCGATGTGTGATCATGTCGAGGGGGCTCATATGATCTTTGACCCACTCCTCCAGCTAGGTTGGCACTCTCCGAGCAAGTAATAGCCGGCTGATCAGGACACCGTATGGGAGATTGTTCGTGGAGACGATGCTTGCCTCGTAACAGATCCTCTCAAAGATGTGCAGTGGAAAATCTATGGGATCTCCACGTGCCAATCGTATCAGAAATTGTGCCCAAAGCCGACTAAATGTGGTTTTATGTGCCACAGGATCCACGTTTGTTGCAACAATAAGGTGCAACATGCGGAAGAAATGTAGCAGATGGTTTTGGTTGAAGGTGTTCTTCCTCTCGATCTGCGTGCAGTCTCTCCCGGTGAGGATGTAGAAATCCTCGTCTCGATCATCATCCCGAGCCTCGAGGCAAGTATCCTTGGCCTCTGACCGGTCTGCATCTCTAGCTGATACTGGTTCAAATGGGTCAGCAGATGATGCAGACGTGCCTACATCGTCACCAGGTGTGCCATGTGCAGATGTAGATGTGTGAACCATGCCTAGAGAGTCAGCCGTAGTCGATGTCTCAAAACCTTGACGAATCTCGAGGTGTTCGGCGATGACATCTGGTGAAATCTCAATGGAAACATCGCGTACAATCACGATGTGAGAGGATGCGCCCTGAGGCATATCACACATCCCCATATAGAACTCTTGAACCATTGAGGGGTATACATTCCCCCTCAATGTGCAGATGTTTCCCCAGCCTCTACTGACGAAGACATCTCTGAGGTTCGTATGCTCCCATTTGAGTTCGTCGAACTCATTGATCTTGACCTCTCGCTCCACCATAACGGTACGAGCCCCGATACGAGCAGTGTCCTGAGTGGTTCCTTCCTCCTTGTTTCCTAGTATGCAAAGGAAAAAAAATTATTTACATTGATGTATTTTTCGTGTTAATTTTAAGTTGTTCTGCATTAACGTTCAAACATAGTAAAACAAATGGTCGAACGTTCAGATAAAACATTCGGACGTGTATCATTTACCTTCGCACGTAAAACACATACGTGCGAACGTATAACATACACGTTCGAACGTAAGTAGTAAATAAATTTAAATGACGTATGTTCAAACGTTTATGTTATATGTTCGAACATAAGGGTTTTACGTGCGAACGTAAAGGATACACGTCTGACCGTTGAAGTATAAATAAATTTAAAAGGTATTACATTCGGATGTTATAACTAAACGTTTGGAATTAATTTTTACGAAAAGTAAAGTCCGAATGTAAAAAAATATACGTTCGAACGTATAAGACATAACGACTATGTAATTGAAACGTCGTACGTTCGAACGTCTTGGTGAAACGTTCAAACGTTACAACATAGAATGGCTAAGTCTACTCAGCTATTATTGAAATCTCAAAAATCAAGTTACAAGGTTCTAAATGCCGAAATGCCACCATAGAAATGAAGTACACACTTCAATAAACTTTTCTACGGTGACTATTTGGCCAATGACAACTCGTGGTGGCCGAAAAATGGAGTTGAAAATCTTACTACCACTTGACCCATTTTAAACAAAACCGAACTCAAATCTCAAATAAAATACATGTTAGAGGTTAAAAGATGGATGCCTACCTTTTAGTGACGGTTGTGGCGGGGTTTGACGGCGGCAGCGACGGAGGAGTGGCGGCGTGCAAATGGGAATGAGTACAAAACGGTGAAAATGACGTTTCGCCGTTCGATTATGGGCTTATATACACGAAACGTTCGAACGTAATTCTTAGTACGTTCGAACGTTTGTCGATTAATTTTCCAAAATATTGACTATAATATATTATATTATATTATTAATATATGTTATATATTATAATGTATACTATAACATATAGCATACTATATCTAATATTATATAATATATACTATATATAGGATCCACTATAAACTAATGAAAATAATATTAGAACCACAAATTCTTATTACTAGCCCAAAATGATACATTTCATTATTAGAATCTAGTACACAAAATTCTAGTGTACAAATTCCTAAATAGATTAATTGGAATCAAATTACTCTCCCTAATGAATGACAATTAGAAAATATTACTTCATTACCTAAAATATAGAATAATTGTAAAGACGATCTTGAATACATAGATAAAAAAAATGGACGGAACACCAAATTGCCTTTCAACCTTTTAGAAGATCTTTATCACATTATTCTTCTTTAGCACATTCTACTTATCATACACCCAGATTATCTGTTATTACATCAATTTCTCAAAATAAATCTCAAAATTTTGACAACATATCCCAGAATCTAGACACACAGATTCAGGAAATTATTACTAGAAATATTATTGATACACCAGTATATACTTTTAATCATCAGGATAAGGCAACCACCTCTCATAATATTGAAAATGAATCTTCTTCTCCAACATATTCACAAGTGATATAGAGATGATTCTCAAATATACACCTTGAGTAAAGAATAATTTAAAATTAGTGAAGAATATCTTAAACAAGATTATATGAAAGAAGAAAATAGTCACAAAAGATTAATATTTTTCTTGAATTTTACAAAAATAGAAAGAGATTATATTCAAGAAAAATATTACGAGTACTTAGAAGGAATACATATTAATATACATTTCTTTACATGGTTTGAAATTTATAAATCAAATCAATTATCAACTATAAATAGGACTACTAATCAATAGATTAAAAAAGAAAATAATCAAATTATATATGAAGAATATCTTCGTTTTGAAGCCATTAAATTAAATCAAATAAATACTCAATCCAGTACCTCTGATGGATTCCCAAGATCCGTTCGATCTCGAATTAACAAATTATGACTCTTAGATAATGTGATTCTAGAAAATTATTACTTTCTCAGTTAGTCAGCATGATAAATAGAAGTTGTCAGAAATATTATATCTTTAGAAGAATAAGGACAAAGAACTTCGTCTATATATATAGATATTATATATATATATACTACAATTTAGAATATACATAGTGTATTATATATATATAGTATATATATAGTATATATATATAATATAGTACTATATAGTAATATATATATAGTGTCGGCTACAGTACGCGTACCTACAGTAATGCTACAGTAAATGCATGAAACCCTAGTTCCTAAAATGTAACTTTCCAAATAAGCCACTGGCCAAAATACAAGAGCTTCTAAAAAAAACCTAGTTCCTAAAAAATAAGACATGTGGGCCAAGCATCTTCAAGTCCACTTATTCTAAATTAAAAAAATAAATCATTTAATCAAATTGGAAGCGTCCAATAACAATAGGCCATATCTCTAAGTTATATTTTGATATGAACCTGCGGGAATGGAATCTCTAAGAAATGTTCATGCAAAATGTCTAAAGTTTTCTTGACACCAAAGTGTCCCATTAACCTCCCACCATGTGCCTCACGCACCAATAACTCACGCATAGAACAACTTGGCACACAAAGTTTGCTTTCTTTAAACAAATAACCATCATGCTTGTAAAACTTATCAAATGTCGCCTTATCACATGCCACATACACATTAGAAAAATCAGCGTCATCGGCATACATGTCTTTCACATATTCAAACCCAAGCATTTTAGCACTCATAGAAGTAAGAAGTACATACCTCCAGGATAGAGCATCAGCAACAATGTTCTCTTTACCTTGCTTGTAACGGATAACATAGGGAAATGTCTCAATGTATTCCATCCATCTAGCATGCCTTTTATTCAACTTACCTTGACCCTTGAGATGCTTCAATGATTCATGATCGGTGTGGATCACAAATTCCCTAAGCCACAGGTAGTGCTGCCAAGTCTCTAATGCACGAACAAGTGCATAAAGCTGTTTGTCATAAGTAGGGTACTTCAGGGATGCCCCACTTAGCTTTTCACTGAAGAAAGCTATGGGCCGCCTATCCTGCATCAAAATGGCTCCAATCCCTATTCCTGAGGCATCACATTCAATCTCAAAAGCTTTGTTAAAATCAAGTAATGCTAACACAGGTGCAGAGCACAACCTTTCTTAATAGTGGCAAAAGCATTCTCTTGATTAGCCCCCCCAATGAAACCCAACATTCTTTTTAATTACCTCAGTGAGTGGTGCAGCAATGGTGCTAAAGTCTTTAACAAAACGCCGATAAAAGCTAGCTAAGCCATGAAAGCTTCTTACCTCAGTGATGCTTTTTGGCGTTGGCCACTCCTTGATTGCTTTGACTTTCTCTTCATCCACCTCAATACCCTTTGTACTAACAACATAACCAAGAAAAACAACTTTTTCCATGCAAAAGGCACATTTCTTGAAATTAGCATACAACTTTTCATATCTCAACATATCAAACACATATCTCAAATGCTCAATATGTTCATTTAAGTCCTTGTTGTACACTAAGATATCATCAAAGTACACAACCACAAACTTGCCTATGAATGCACGTAGGACATGGTTCATTAATCTCATGAAAGTACTGAGTGTATTTGTAAGTTCAAATGGATAACCAACCATTCATAAAGCCCATACTTAGTCTTAAAAGCAATTTTCCAATCATCACCCTCTTTCATTCTAATTTGGTGGTACCCACTTTTAAGATCAATTTTACTGAAAATACATGAGCCATGCAATTCATCAAGCATATCATCCAATCTAGGAATGGGATGGCGATACTTTACCATGATATTGTTGACCGCCCTGCAATCAACGCACATCCTCCACGTCCCATCCTTCTTTGGCATTAGTAGCACTGGTACTGTACAAGGGCTCATGCTCTCCCTCATGTACCCCTTGCTCATCAAATCCTCAACTTGCCTCTGAAGCTCCTTTGTCTCCTTTGGATTACTCCTATAAGCTGGTCGGTTTGGAATAGCTGCCCCGGGCACAAAATCAATCTCGTTCTCAATGCCTCTAATGGGTGGCAACTCATTTGGCATCTCTTCCGGGAATACATCCTCAAACTCCTGCAACAAAGAAACAACCAAACTAGGTAGAGACTAGTTAGTTTCATCAAGAGTAAGATAAGACTCTTTATAGACAGGAAAAATTATAGGGCAATCTGCGAAGAAAGCCCGCTTAACCTCACTCTCTTTTGCATAGAAACTCACTTTTGCTTTTCCTTTTCTCTCGACAGACTCTCTTTCTTTTTTCTCTCGTGGCTCCACTCTTTTTTCTTTACTCTCAGCCACCTCTCTACTTTCACTTTCACTCTTTCTTTTTTGCTCTATCACTTTTTCACTTTCTTTTTTTATCACTCTCATTTTCACTTTTTCTCTTTTGATCACTCTCATTTTCACTCTTTCTTTTTTGAGCAACCTCACTTTTCAATTTCAGTTGGTCCTCATAGACCTGGCTTGGAGTTAAAGGAGCAAGCTTAATTGTTTTGCCCTCCTTTTCAAAGCTGTACATGTTCTTGAACCCATCATGTGTCACTCTCCTATCATACTGCCATGACCTCCCCAACAAAATATGGCCGGCATGCATCGGCACAACATCACAAAGCACCTCATCCTGATACTTCCCAATAGAAAAAGTAACTAACACTTGTTTATCCACCTTAACCTCCCCACAATCATTCAACCACTGCAATTTGTATGGTCTAGAGTGTTTTAAAGTTGGTAAACTCAATTTCTCAACCAAAGTAGTGCTAACCACATTAGTACAACTTCCCCCATCAATGATCATACTACATACCTTATTGCTGACATGGCATCTAGTATGGAAAATATTCTCTCTCAGTTGCACTGCATCATCCACCTTAATGTGTTCATTGAGAGCACGCCTGGCAATGAGAGACTCCCCTGTCACGGGGTATACCACTCCATCATCATTACTAGCATCAACCAACTCAGGCACCTCATCACTATCATCCTCACTCTCAGTCATCACCTCCCCATTGTCACACATAATCATCACTCTCCTATTTGGACACTGAGAAGCGATCTGCCCTGAACCCAAACACTTAAAACATTTAATATCTCTATTCTGTGAATGTTGGGATTCTACCTTGGGTTTGTTGCTAGTTCTCTCATCTTTTCCCTTAGTTGGTTCAGTCTTTCTCTTTACTTCAACTGGATCATTCCTATCCCACTTTGATTTCCAGGTAGTGCTAGAAACCGAAGTGTACCTTCCTATCCCTTTTCTCTTTAACTGCCTCTCCACCGTCATAGCCATGTGCACCATGTCCTCTATCTCCACATAATGCTGCAATTCAATTATTAATGGGCTATGTCCCTATTCAAACCACTCAAAAATCTAGCCATGGTGGCCTCCCGAATCATCGCACACTCCTAGATCCCTGTGTAAGATTTTGTAATTTCTGGTAAAGGTCTCTATAGTAATGGCTAGGTACAAACCTCCGCCTCATGAGTGCTTTCAACTCTCCCCATGTCTCTATAGGCCTCTCATAATTCCTCCTCCTATTGGTCACTAATTGATCTCACCAAATAATAGCATAATCAGTGAACTCAATTACTGCCAACTTCACTTTCTTCTCCTCAGAGTAATTATGACAATCAAACACCAACTCTATTTTTTTCTCCCATTAAGATAAACCTCAGGGCCAGTTCTACCTTGGAAAGATGGTATTTTCATTTTGATGCTCTCAAGGTCTCTATCTACACCATCCCGACCCATTAGGTTCCCTTCAAGTCCCTTCAAGGTCTCTTGTAATTGGCACATCTGGAACTTGCAAAGTATCTTTAAGAGTAGTTCCACCTTGGTTCCCATCATACTATATAGTACCACATATATATAGTGTATTATATATATATAAGTTATGTTTATATATATCACATACTATATAGCACCACCCACGTCGAACACTTATTGTTATATCACATATTATTGTTATAGGCCGGCCAACTGGCCAACTAAAAGGCCGATGGGATCATTACCTTTTAAATGTCGCATCTCCTTCTCAAGATTACTCATCCTGACATCCACCTCTCATTATCCTGAAAATGAATATTTTTCTCAAACATATTAACAAGTGATTGGAGATGATTCCCAAATATACACCTTGAGTGTCGAAGAATTTAAAAGTAACAAAGAATATCTCGAGCAAGATTATATGAAAGAAAAAAATAGTCACAAAAGGTTAGTACTTTTCTCAACTTTTCAAAAATAAAAAAAGATTATATTGAAGAGAAATATTATGAGTATCTAGAAAAAATACATATATATAACTATTATATTAATAAATACTAACTATTGAACAAAGTGCTAAAGTAATGTTCGAATGTATATTTTTTACGTTTGAACGTTAATAAATATTGCCGCTCGATTTTCTCACATCTGTGATGATCTTTCCATGTTCGAACGTTTCAATTTAACGTTCGAAGATATATGAGAGGAAATCGATTTACATTTGAACATACAATTATAATACGTTCGAACACGAGAAGAAAAATGCGGGAAATTTTTCGTTCGATTTCAGCACCTCTGTATGATCTGAAACATTCAAACGTTAAAATTTTACGTTCAAACATTATTCGATGAAATTTATAAACGTTCGAATGTCAGATTTCTTAACGTTCAAATATGAAAATAAAAAGTGCGAAAAATTTCCCACCAGATTTCGAGCTCTTTCATAATTCAATATGTTCGAACGTAAATAGCCAACGTCCGAACGTTATCTTCAGAAAATCTACCTGAATTTTTTAACGTTTGAACGTCATCTAAAATCTAGGCGGGATATTTTAACGTTCGAACGTTACATCTAAAGATTTAGATTTTGAATAAATACACGCACTGCTTCTCCCATGCGCGCACTTATACCAGTGAGAGAGACGGTGAGAGTAAGAATGTTGTGTGTTAGAGAGAGAGGGTTGTGGGTTAGAGAGAGAGATTTAGAGTGAGAGAGTGTTAGAGTGAGAGAGGGTTAATTAATATTTTGAAACTCTAGTTCCATTGATTTTGGTAAGGAATAATTATTTTTCTTTTGTATTTTTTTACAATTTTATGATATTTGTCTTGTGTTTTTTTTTATATATATGCTTCTAATAAGTTAGTGTTTTATTTTTTTGAAGGATTGGTTGTTTTGGCAAGTTGGAAGGTTTTGATTTGTAAGAGGATATATTGTAAGTGCTAGGTATATTTCTAAACTTTACCAATATGTTTATACATTTTGTTGTGATTTTAGAAATATGTTTATACATGTTGTTGTGATTTTATGCTTAGTCTTGAAATATTGTGATTATTGTTTGTGAATTTTGTGAATAGTTTGTGAGTTATGCATAGAATATTGTTGTGGGAATATTGTGAATATATTATGATATGAATTTGAAATATTGTGATTATTGTTTGTGAATAGTTTGTTAGTTTATGGTGTTCATTGATGAATTAATATGTGTAGAAATATTGTTGTGGGAATATTGTGAATATGTTGTGATATGGATTTGAAATATTGTGATTATTGTTTGTCAATTTTTATTGAATATGTTTATATGGTTAGAAATATATTGTGTTTAGTTTGTGGATTTATGTGAATTTTTTTATATAATATTTTTTGGTGTTTTTTGAATTTGTTCTTTAACAAGAAAATTATAACTTTAGGAACTTAACTATATAAACATATATAAAGTATATAATTACTATATAAGTATATATAAAGTATAAGATAAAAAAAGTATTTAACTTAACTATATATAAAGTATAATATACATATAATAGCTATAATTAATAATTACTTATTAAATATTCTTACCATTGTGAGGTTCCAAACCATTATATTATTAATTATATATATAAATAAAGAAAGTAAAATACTCTTCAAGGCAAAAGTCTTGAACCTACCAAATAAGTAGAGAGTTGGGAATAAATAAATATACTTATTTAAAATAAACCAGAGAGTAAATAAATAAGGATCAAATAAATGCTTATATAGAAATTATATACTTATTATCTATATAAATAAATCACTCACTCAATTAAGTATAACAATTAAAATTATACTTAATAATTCAAATTACATAGGTATCAATTAACAATGTTCTAAGATATATAATAACAATTAAAATTATAATTTAGGAATAATAATAGTAAATGATTGACTAAATTTTATTCTAATTGCTTGACTGTCATAATCTCTCCGACTTTGAGAGTTGTCAAGGCCGGAGAGTCTATGGCAGTTAAGTAATTAGACTAAAATTTAATCATCATTTCTTTAAGATCATTCTCCCTCGTTATCTACTCATGATAGGAAACTTGTGAACATATTATTCCATTTCTCTCTAGTTTAACAATATAACATACAATATGTCAATATTGTTTGTTGTATTTTGTGATAGATATGATGTGACATTGTATAAATAACCTTAGACCCATTTGGGAATTAGTATACATGTATATGTCTACTAATTCCTGAATTGTCCAGTGTGGACAGTTTGAGATTATATTATTTGTATTGCACAATTTTGTTACTCCTACTCTTCACGTTTAATATGAAGTTTCGGTGTCTTCCTCTACTGTTCTTCGGGTATACTGTTTGTATGGTCACAATCCCTCTATTTGAACATGCATGGGAATTTTCTATGTACATGTTATTAATAGATAGATGTTTTTAGAAATGAACAAAAGTTGGATGCGTCTGGGCGATAGACTTGGAAATGATTATGTACCCTATGCGCATGAAGTAAGAACCTTCATTGATTTTGCACGAGCCTCTACTGATAGTGGTGGTTACATTAAGTGTCCATGTCGAGGGTGTAAAAATTTGTGTGCGATAGGGTTGGATGAAGTTGAAAGCCATATATTTGTAAACGGTATGGATCTGGAGTATACCCGATGGGTACTGCATGGTGAGCTGTATGAACAGTCAGCAGATGTATTGGTCGATCACGCAAATTATTTGCAAAACATGGATGATGATTATGAGCAAGATGAAATGGAGGAGATGTTGGGTGACATTGGAGCTGGGATGTTTATGGATGAGGTTGACGACAATGCCTCAAGTGGCCGATGGACTGATTGTGAAAATTTCGCTTCAATGTGGGAAGATGCAAAGCGCGAGCTTTATCCAAGTTGTACAAAACATTCCAAAATGTCGTTTATTGTGCAGTTGCTTCACATTAAGTCATTGTGTGGGATGTCGACGAAAACAATAAACATGATATTGAACTTATTTGATGAGGTGCTTCCCGAAGGGTCTGCATTGCTGAAGAACTTTTATGAAGCGAAACAGTTGAGAAAATGATTAGGATTTGAGTACAGTCCATACATGCATACAAGAATGATTGTGTTTTGTTCTGGAATGAGAACGAGAAGAAACAAGCATGTCCTATATGCAGAGAGTCGAGGTGGAAGGGTAAGAAAAACGTACCTATTAAGGTGTTGCGGTATTTTTCCTTGAGATCTAGGTTGCAAAGACTATATATGTATAAGAAAACAGCTCACGATATGAGGTAGTACGAGGAGAAAAGATTTAAGGATGACGCATATATGAGGCATCTAGCTGACTCACTTGCGTGGCAATCTTTCGATAATGAATACCCAGAGTTTGGGATAGAAACTTGGAACATGCGCCTAGGACTCACAACCGATGTATTCAGCCCTTTTGGGAATATGAGTACAAGTTATAGCACTTGTCCCATAGTGTTGATTTCATACAATCTTCCACCATGGAGGTGCATGAAGGAGCCCAACTTTTTGTTAACTTTACTTATCCCTGGCCCGAGATCACCCAGGAATGACATTGACGTATTCATGCAGCCGTTGATTGAAGAGCTGAAAGAGTTATGAGAAATAGGCATCAGAACTTGTGATGCATCCACGTCGACATCTTTTCAGATGCATGCGACTATAATGTGGACGATAAATGACTTTCCGGCATACAAGAATCTTTCTAGCTGGAGTACGAAAGGGAAGTTAGCATGTCCGACGTGTAATAAAGAAACTGCTAGTAAGTGGTTAAAATATTGTCAAAAGTTGTGTTTCATGGGTTATCGACGCTATCTACCAGCAAATCATACATGGAGAAAAGAATGTGCTAAGTTTGATGGGAGAGTAGAAGACAAAATTGCACCAAATGAGTTGTCTGGGGAAGAGATAATGGAATAACTGGTACATGTTAGAACGAACAATTTTGGCAAAGGTCGGGGAAAGAACAAGAGAAAATGAGGCACAGCAGATTTGAATTAGACAAAGCGTAGTATTTGTTTTGACTTGTCGTATTGGTCGTCCAGCATGTTGCAACATAATTTGGATGTAAAGCACATAGAGAAGAATATCTGTAACAATATACTGGGTACATTGATGAGCATTAACAAAAAGACGAAGGACACGATCAAGATGAGAAAAGATCTTGAGAGAATGAGAATTAAACATAATCTAAATTTGCAGGTGGAAGGCAATAGGGTGGTCATGCCGCATGCATGTTTTACCATGACGAGGGAGGAGATGATGGACTTCTGCAAATGGTTGCAAGGTGTGAAGTTGCCAGATGGATATGCTTCAAATATTGGTAGATGCGTGAGCCTTGATGACTGAAAAATCAGTGGATTGAAAAGTCATAACTGTCACGTATTTTTACAGAAATTATTACCTGTGGGAATTCATGGGAAGCTGACATCTAATATACGTGTCGCCATATCCGAACTCTATATACTTTTTAAGGATTTGTGCGCTCGAGTAGTAAATCGAGATATGTTGTGAAAATTGGAAAAAAATTGCTACTATACTATGTAAATTCGAGTAGATCTTTCCACCATCATTTTTTGATGTCATAGTCTATTTAGCAATACATTTACCGCGAGAGGTATTGTTAGGTGGACCGGTGCAGTTCCGTTGGATGTATCCAGTTGAAAGATATTTGGATCAACTGAAGTGCATTGTTGGGAATAAAGCAAGAGCTGAGGGTTCAATAGCAGAGGCCTATATACACGACGAATGGTTAACATTTTGCTCTCTATATTTTCGTGGTGTTGAGACATGACTTAATCGTCAAGAGTGAAATGCTGATTTTGCTGCGCCGCCTCCTCGTGAGCTATTAGTGTTGTCTCAAAATGTACGACCCTTGGGTGCACAAACGGGTTACGATTTAATTGATAGAGAGTTGGGTAAAGTTCAGTGGTATGTGCTAAATAATTACCGAGAGATTGATGACTATCTTAGGTATGTCGTTGCATGCTTCGAATAATTTTAGTTTTCTTTAAGTTTAACTATAATTGTTGTGCTTAATATACTTCTTTTGCACTTATATATAACAGTGAGCACATGGTCAAACTTAGGACGGAAGGCGTAGAGAACATAGAGGCGAGACACGAGGAAGAATTTTCCAGGTGGTTTGAAGAACATGTATGAACTAAAATTATATATATGTTATATTTTGAAACTTTTAACTCTGAGTAACTTTTAATAAATATATACTATTTCAATTGTTAGATTTTGGAACAACGTGCTCGTGATCCTGAATCAATTTCTCCTAAATTGTATACATTGGCACGTGATCCCTCAAATAGAGCACTTCGATACACTGCATGCACAGTTCGAGGTTATACCATACTCTAGACTGTGAACGTAAAAGAAAAACTCAAAACTCTGGTATGTTGGTCAAGGGGAGTCATGGAACAGATGATTATTGACTATTATGGTGTCATACGTTATATTATCGAATTGAAATATTTGAATGAGTCTGCAACATATGTCTTTAAATATGATTGGTAGGATCTAGGCGGTGGTCGGGTTTCGATACATAGGGGTAATCACTTTACAAGTGTCAATACTACATCTAAATGGTACGAAGATGATCCATTCGCCATGTCAAGCTACCCAAGTCTATTACTTGATTGATCCAATGAAAAGGACTGATGAAGATATTGGAGAGATAACTTGGCAAGTCGTACAAACATTTGTCTCTCGAAATATATATATGAAGTAGGAACGAGTGCAGATTACGAGAATAGTGGAGATGAAGATGACACTCCGATTGTAAAGATGATAGTGGAAAGGGTATTAACTTGTTTGTTGACCTCGGTGCACTTGAGTTGCTCCCCTTGTATATAGATGATCTCCCACTCGTCCATCTCGACCCGTCCATATTAAATGATCATTCAATTCAAGTAAGTGAGGAGGAAGAAGAAGAAGAAGAGTCAGAAGATGAAGACGACTCAGAATCTAGGCAGGAGGTGTATAAGGAGGACAAATAAGAGGTTGATGATGATGATGAAGATGTTATTGAGAGAAATTCTGAAACAAGCATGGAAAATACATCCGAAGATGATGAATAAAAGTACTAAATATTTTATTTATATAAGTGACTATAAAATATTATACTTTTTATAATTTCTTTTAATTAATTTTCTTTGATAAAATTAGTCATTTTCAAGGATGTAGACAAAACGACAACGAAGAAATGTGTCTTCGCCAAGTCCAATTCCCAAACCCATTGAGGACTCCCCACTCGATGAATCAGCTCCTGAAGATCAAGTTAACACGCAAGAGAACAACAGTCAGTCGACACCTACCAATAAGGAAATATTGTCTTTGATAATTAATTATATAGTTAATACTTTTGTCTCAATAACTATATAACTATAATTATACTATTATTATATAATTGATGCATCTGCACGTCGCGGTCGTGGCTATACACGTAGCATCTCTTTTGAGAAAAATAGAAGGCATGGAAAACTCAAGACCACGATTCCTGATAATTCTACTGGAGGAGTGGATGATAGTGCAACAACGCTTTCCTCCTATATTGGCACAGTAGTTCAAGCTTATGCTCCATTTTATGTGAGCTCATGGTGAGATGTTTCGAATGAGATTAAGGAGCACATTCGAAGTCGTGTGCTGGTGAGTTTACTTTGAGAGTATATTTTTTTCACCTAGATTAGTATATCATATTTTTTACCTGATTCACTTATTAGGATGAATTCGACCTCGACTTTGGCCATAGCGAGGATTTGAGAACTGTGAATGCGTTCATGGCTATACTATTCCGACGTCACAAGGGATGATGTCATGACCACTTCAAGAAGTTTGAGACGTTGGAAGAGGCTACGCAGTCCCCTTTCCAGCAGATGAAGTTAAGATAATTGGAGAAAATGTTGTGATTTTTTCGCATCTCCAGATTATCAGGTATTTTATATTTATATCTTTTAATTATTTACATTCATTTTCGTTCTATATATTATATGTATATATATATATATTACAATTAACATTCTTAATTAATTTTGTAGCACTTGAGTTCTACAAATGCACATAATAGATCCGCTCTGACTGTCCACTATCATGCCGGTTCAAGGTAATTCCACAGTCTTGCTGAAAAAATGGTAATTAAAAAATTATAGAATTCATTTATTTTTTTTATATTCTTTTATTTAAGTACTAACATTATCTTTTTAAAATTGCTAATGTCGCTTTGTTAGAAACATGATGATCCTGAAAACTTTTTCCTCATTCATGTCTATGTTGCTGCTCACACTAATGAGCATAGTGAGTGGATGGATCCTGTTGCTGCAGATAATTATGTAAGTAGTGTTAATTTTGTTAAATAAATTATGCAATATGTGAATAATTTATTTTTTATTTATATTTCTTTTAATACGTTATTTATTAATGATTATTACCTTTCAAATTGTAGGAAAAAATGATAGAGATGCAGTCAGCTTCTGGAGAATCCTCTCCTAGTGATAGACATATTCACGCAAGTGCTCGGTCTACAGTATGGCAAGAGGTTTGAGACGATCTTTCAAACATAGATGTTTATCCTCCTCAACCTCATCGACTTCACAAATTAAATAATCTTATCAAAGATTTAGAAGCTGGCATGAGATTAAGTATATGAGGATGAGACAACAAGAGTTAGAGTCTCTCTTAGAACGACAGTCTCATTTAGAGACGCGTTTGCAGGACAAACAGAGAGACTAGAAGGAAAGAATACGCAGTGAAGTCCAAGAGCAAGTGCAGCTGGAGATGATGATGCAAATGGAACGTGTTATGTCATTGCAACAGAATCACGGTAGGTGAGAGAAAAAGAAGAAATAAATTTTATTAGGGTATATCTAATTTTAAAATTTTATAAGACATTGTTAGTTATTAATTGATGGTATGTAATATGATACAATTGTTATGTTTTTAAATTTTATGAAATTAGTATTTCTGGTCTGTAAGTTCGAATGCAAATTAAAAACTTTCGAACATTGGTTCACATTCGAACCAACGTTCAAACGTGAAAACACAAAATTATATAGTAACATTCGAACGGAGGCCTCAACGTTTGAACGTACTCACCCTCAAACGAACAAAACGTTCGAATAATTAAACGATTAACGTTCGAACAAACCTCCGAACGTACCACTTCCATTCGAACGCTCCTTCATTTACATTCGAAATAACGTCCGAACGTTAAACCCGTTACGTTTGAACATTGGTCCGTTAACGTTCGAACGTTTATTGTAATTAACGTTCGGACGCATAAACGTTCGAACGTAATTATGATACGTCCGAACTATAATCAATGAACGTCAACTTCTGTCTTTCGAACGCCAATCGGTCGGGTTGCCATTCGAACGTTCAATTGGACGTCCGGACGTTAATTTCTATGACAGATCTCAACCGTCACAAAAAAATGGAACGTTCGAACGTAATTATGATACGTCCGAACTATAATCAATGAACGTCAACTTCTGTCTTTCGAACGCCAATCGGTCGGGTTGCCATTCGAACGTTCAATTGGACGTCCGGACGTTAATTTCTATGACAGATCTCAACCGTCACAAAAAAATGGAACGTTCGAACGTTCAACCAAATGGAACACCTCCAACCGTCACTAAAAATATTTTTAGTAATGGTTCAACAGTAAACCATCATCAATTATTTTATGTGACGCACATTAGGTGACGGTCGTGGTGACGGTTTGTCACCAAATATCTTTAGTGACGTTTTGATAATTTTTTGTGACGGTTTCCTCTGTCACAAAAGATAAATTGTGTTATAGTGGGATGAACCCTGCTAGTAGTGGGCACAAAATTAAAGAAGAAACATGGTGATTTGAGGAGTATCAAATTAAAGAAGTATCTACATATGATAAACTCATTAAATTAAAGAAGATGAAGCAAAAGTGCCTTAAGAAATGTTCTTAAACTAAGACAAGAGAATCCTTCTCAACAAATCAGTCAAAAGAGGGATCTGAAGAAATCTTTGCGTGCAATTATAGGTGCTGATCTAGATTACCCTTGTGGAATAAGGCAGCCCACGTGCCGTTCTTACCGTAAATAGTTTCTTATAGTTAGACTGAGAGCGAGATTTGTCACGTGTCATTGATTTTGGAGAGAGAAAGCTTGCCGCATGGCATTAGCTCTGCAAGCCGCAAACAAGTCCAATATAAACCTAACTCTCGCCATCAAAATTTTTAGGGATGCACATAATTTCTTTTATCGTCTTTAAAAATGCTATAGGATGAAAAAAAAGTTATAAATTTATTCTTTTGATTTCTTCACCCAAAAGTAGAACATGAGGGATCCTTCTTGTAAAATTCGAACTTAAGTTGAAATCTCAAAATCCAAGGATTCACTTAATAAGATTGAACTAATTATGGGTTATTTAATGTCACATTAGATCATCTGGTAATACAAGGAGCGATGATAGGGATACACCGACATAATCAGTAAGCTGTCAACAAAATTTGCATAGAATGTAGAATAGATACATAAAAACACACTGCATATTTTTGTTACTTAGGGGGCGTGGGGAAGGAAACAATATATATATACATACATATTATATAAGGCCACGTTTGTTTTAAAAAAAATATTCTCATTTGAGCCAAATAAGAGAAAAAAATGTGTTTTGTAGTAATGCAATTTATTAAAAAACTAAATTGTTAAGATTTGTTGAGATTTAATTAACGGTAGTTTTGGAGATAATCTTTACTGCATATATTTAGGAGTTTGTAATCTCTTCATTCAAGAGAATTAGATGAGACTTTATTTTATTTCTTACTGATCAGATCATGATGTGATCTGTATATATATATATATATATATATATATATATATATATATATATTATAGCCTTTTTTGACATGGAAATGATATAACAAAAAAATACAGCTTTCTCAATTCTCATTTTTGTCATAGTATCAGAGCAATGATCATATGTCTACACCTACGATTGATCCAGCAGATCCTCTACTTCTTCACCCTTCTGATCATCCTGACATGATCCTTGTCCCAACAATCTTAGATGGAACAAATTATGTTATGTGGAAACGATCGATGCTGATTAGCCTTAGTGCCAAAAACAAATTGGGATTCATCAAAGGAACTGTTATCACTCCAGATGAAAAGGATCCCAAATACCCTTTATGGCAGCGTTGCAATGATATGGTACTCATTTGGATATTCAATTCTCTAAGTCAAGATCTTCTACACAATGTTCTCTATGCTACAACTCCCTCAAAAATTTGGACAGATCTTCAAGAAAGATTCTCTCAAGGTGATTTTTCTTATCATTATCAAACTCAAAGATCCATTGTTGAACTGAAACAAAATCAATAATCCATTTTTTCTTACTATACAAAGATGAAAATGTTGTGGGATGAGCTAACCACTTGCAGCCCCCAATCAAATGCACATGTGGAGGCCAAAAAGATCTAAAAGAAAAGGAAGAAAGAATTCGGCTTGGTCAATTTCTTATGGGACTCAATGAGACATACTCTACTGTACGAGGACAGATTATGCTCATGCATCCTTTACCAACTGTCAAAAAGGCATATTCATTTTTATGTGAAGAAGAAAAGCAGTGAGGCCTCACTGAAACAAAGAGCAGTGATCTTATTCATGCCGTGAGTATCCATACTTATGAAAACTCCAAGGAATTACAACATGTGGCTTCAAGACAACAAAAACAGTGGTCATCCACTCATTCCAAGCCTCAAGGCAATCGAAAACCTCTTCATTGCTCTTATTGTGAAGGGACTACTCACACTATGGATCGATGTTATTTCCTCAATGGATTCCCCGTTGGATACAAACTACATGGCAAAGAAGTTCAGCCACCCAATCGCATCAGAAAAACCGTTGCTCACCAAGCCAGTGCAGAAACCATTTCACACAAGCCCTCCATCGACCTTACTCCTCAATTTACCTCTAAAGAACTTGCTTAAATCAGAGCCTTTTTTAATGGTAAACAATCTGCCCAAGCAAACTATACAGGCATTTCTGCCCCTTTCTGTTATTCCTTTACTGCACAAAAGGCAGACTTGGGTCACTGGATCATTGATAGTGGTGCCACTAATCACATAGCCACATCTGTTCCAATTACTTCTCTCTCTTCTCAAGTAACCTTGCCCAATGGTGCTTGCTCTGCCATAACTGGCATAGGTTCCACCCAACTTTCAGCTCACATGCATGTTAAAAACTACTCTATGCTCCATCTTTCCATGTCAATTTACTGTCAGTTAGTCAACTCACAGCTGCCTTAAATTGTTCTATTCACTTCTTTCCTACTTTTTGTGTATTGCAGGACCTAACTTCGAAGAAGATGATTGGTTTGGGGAAGCAACTTAATGGATTGTACTACTTCATGCCATCAATAAAATCTGCATCATCTACCACACCGATCACTTGTCATGTAGATTCCACTCCAAAAATTCCATGGTACCAGCGATTAGGACATCCCTCCAAGGCACCTTCACAGTTTTTGAGTCATGTTATTCTTTCATTTGCATTAAATTCTCAACATTTGTGTGAAACTTGCCATTTGGCTAATCAAACACGACTGCCTTTTTCTTTTAGTAGTATTCAAACTTTACATTCTTTTGATCTTCTTCACTGTGATATTTGGAGGCCCCTTCGTACTGCAACTTATACAAGGGCACATTATTTTTTAACCATTGTCGATGACTATACCAGATTCACATGGATATTTCTCGTGCAATTCAAATCCGAAACACAAGGGTTACTAAAAACCTTCATCTCTTTTGTTAATACTCAGTTTAATTGCCAAGTTAAATGTATTTGTAGTGATAATGGTCCACAATTCATATCCATGGAACAATATTTTTCTAATCTTGGCATATCATTTCAAAGCTCTTGTCCATCTACACCTCAACAAAACGGTGTAGTTGAATGAAAGCATCGACATCTCTTAAATGTTGGCAGAGGCTTAAGAATTGATGCTAATCTTCCATTGCAATTTTGGGGGGAGAGTTTACTCACTGCCACCTATCTTATCAATCGGCCTCCTACCCCTGTGCTGCAACACAAATCTCCCTATGAAATGTTGTATAACAAGCCACCCATTTACTCTCACTTACGAGTGTTTAGATGTCTTTGTTATGCAACAAATCTGCACCCCACTCACAAATTTGACTCCCGCGCCAGAAAATGCATCTTTGTTGGCTATCCCATTGGTCAAAAAGCTTACCGCTTATATGATCTCAAAACTCACCAATTTTTCTTAAGTCGAGATGTCATCTTTCATGAGAAAATTTTTCCTTTTCATACCACAAAACCCTCACCAGCCACAATCATTTCCCAATCTGAAATAATCAAATCCTCTACTGAGTCACCCTCTCTCTTCCAAATCCACTTAATTCACCATTCCCGAGACCACTTCCACAGAAAATTTCTCCTCTCCTGTCTCATCCCCAACCCCTCCTCCTCTTTGTAGAAGTGAACGCACCAGAAAACCATCCATTCTTCTTCAAGATTTTCATTGTGGACAGGTGAGTACAATGCCATCATATGCAACCTCCAACCAGGAATCTTCAACCAAGTTAGGTACTCGGTACCCTTTAAGTAACTACATTTCATATGATTCTTTTTCTTCTAATCATAAACACTTTGTCAATGCTATTTCAAGTGTTCTCGAACCAACCTCATATGCACAGGTTGTCTTAGATCCGAAATGGTAAGAGGCTATGCAACACGAACTTGATGCCCTCACTACTCAAAAGACATGGTCTTTGGTTCCTTTGACTGGTCATCGTCCCATTGGTAGCAAATGGGTATATCGTATCAAATACAATTCTAATGGCATGATTGAACGCTACAAAGCACGGTTAGTTACTAAAGGATTTTCTCAACAAGAAGGCTTGGATTACACTGAAACATTTGCACATGTTGCCAAGTTAACAACTGTTCGATGTATTCTTGTTGTTGATGCTGCCAAACAATGGCCATTACATCAAATGGATGTGACCAATGCCTTCCTTCATGATGATTTAGTGGAAGAGGTCTATATGACTCCATCACCGGGTCTTTGTCGACAGGGGGAGAAGCTTGTATGTCGACTGCATAAGTCTCTCTATGGACTTAAACAAGCCCCTCGCAATTGGTTTGTAAAATTCTCTCACGTTATCAAAAAGGCTGGTTTTGTTCAATCACATTATGTAGATGACAGTGATAACAGGCAATGATGCTACTACTATACAGAGTCTCAAAGATTTTTTGCATCAACAATTCCACATCAAAGATCTCGGTTCTTTAAAGTTTTTTCTTGGCTTGGAAGTTGCAAGGTCCAAAGAAGGCATTATAATCTCTCAACGAAAATATACCTTAGAGATTATAGATGATGTTGGTTACTTGGGTACTCAACCTTCGAACTTTCCAATGGAAGTAAGTCTAAAGCTCACGAATGATCAAGGTGATCTGCTACATGATCCAGAGCGCTATAGGAGATCAGTTGGGCAATTAATCTATCTCATAATCATAAGACCAGACATTACATACTCAGTCAATATCTTAAGCCAATTTATGCATGCACCAAGAAAGCCTCATTGGGATGCTGCCCTTCGCATTACTAAGTATCTTAAAGGAAGTCCATGTCTTGGCTTGTTATTTTCATCAAGCAATTCTTTCAACTTGAAGGCTTATTGCGATGCAAATTAGGCAAACTGCCCTATGACTCGAAGATCAACTACAGGTTATTGTGTGTACTTGGGAAATTCATTGATTTCATGGAAGGCCAAGAAACAGAAAACAGTCTCCAGATCATCCTCGAAAGCTGAGTACACAGATCCATGGTAGCAGCAACTTGTGAATTGACTTGGCTCAGATTTTTGCTTAATGACATGCAGATTTCCACAGGACCAGCAAAGTTATTATGTGATAATCAAGCTGCACTTCACATAGCAGCAAATCCAGTATATTATGAGAGCACAAAGCACATAGAACTCAATTGCTATGTTGTAAGAGAAAAGATACAAGAAGGTCAAATTGTTACAGAATTTGTTCCATCTCAATTGCAGCTGGCGAATGTTTTTACAAAAGCTCTTGGAGGAAATGTGTTTAAAGATTTAAGAAGCAAGTTGAACATGCTAGATATACATGCTCCAACTTGAAGGGGAGTGTTAAGATTTGTTGAGATTTGATTAACGTTAGTTTTGGAGATAATCTTTACTGCATATATTTAGGAGTTTGTAATCCCTTCATTCAAGGGAATTAGATGAGACTTTATTTTATTTCCTTACTGATCAGATCATGATGTGATCTGTATATGTGTATATATTATAGCCTTTTTTGACATGGAAATGATATAACAGAAAAATACAGCTTTCTCAATTCTCATTTTTGTCATAAATAGTAATGCATCAATCCAGTAAGAAATTGAACTTGCGAAAATACTCATTTTATTTTACTTTGAGTTTTGATAGGAATCAGCCACTGTAGCGATGTGTAATTTTGCACACCCTACGTGTCAATCTTTTTTTTTTATATATGCAAAATGCACCATCTCTCTCTCATCAACTCTCTCGGGTCTCTCTCTCCACAACTCTATCTCTCATCAGCGGCTCTCTCTCTTGTCGGGTCTCTCTCTCTCTCATCATTAGCTCTCTCTCTTTCATCGGCTCTCTCTCTCTCACCAAGTCTCTCTCTCATCTCAGCTCTCTCTCTCATCAACATCTCTCTCATCATCATCTCTCTCTTAAAAGGAAATGAATTCAAAACATCAAATGGATCCGTAGATGCCAGTCAGTCACTCAACAAAACGCACCATTTTGAACACATCATGTATGCGCCGGATGCAGCTGCAAAGTGGTGCTCTAAAGATTTATTCTTTTACTTTAATGGGATAGGAGGATGAACCCTATTAATAGTTGGCACAATATTAGAGAAGTATCAAATTAAAGAAGAAATATCTAAAAAAGTAAAAGTAAACTAAGACGAGAATCCTTCTCAACAAATCAGTCAAAAGAAGGATCCGAAAAAATCTTTGCCTGCAATTATAGGCACTGAGCTAGATTATTCTCATGGAATAAGGCAACCCACGTGCCATTCTTCCCGTAAATAGTTTGTTATAGTTACGTTGAGAGCTAGATTTGTCACGTGTCATTGATTTTGGAGAGAGAAAGCTTGCCGCATGGCATTACCTCCGAAAACCGCAAATAAGTTAGATTTAAATCTAACTCTCGCCATCAAAATTTTCGGGAATGCACGTAATTTCTTTTATTCTCTTTAAAAAATGTTCATAGGATGAATTACAAAGTCATGAATTTATTATTTTGATTTCTTTACCCAAAATTAGAACATGAAGGATCCTTATTGTTGTAAAATTTGAACTTGGATTGAAATTTTAAAACCCAAGGATTCACTTAATAAGATTGAACTAATTATAGGTTATTTAATGTGACATTAGATCATCTGGTAAGAAAATGAGCGATGATAAGGGTACGCCGACATAAACAGTAAAGCTATCTCCAAAATTGGCAAAGAATAATAGATACATCACGAAAATACACTGCATATTTTTGTTACTTAGGGGGAGAGGTGAGGAAACAATACATATATTACCAAATTTATTTTCACAACATATTTCATATCATCTCATCTAATTATTATAAAATTTTCTAAATCTACATAAAATAAAATAAAAATTTAATTTTTTTAAATTTTAAAATAATAATAATATTCAAAAAATATATTCTAACAATATATTATTTAAATTTAAATTTTTATTTCAATTCATCTCCTATACGTAAAAATAAACTAATTAGAAATTTTTGTAGCTCAACCGAATTACTTCGGAAAAATAAAATATATAAAAATAAGAATATATATATATATATATATATATATATATATATATATATATATATATTGATCCCAGATTCTAGAAAGAAAAAAAGAGTAGTATTTTATGAGGTTGCCCACAACATAAACTTGCACACGTAGAACCTCCCTCAACGTGAGTGCCTATGTCAGTTCAGTTCAAACGATTACGAAACCGTTCTCTCTGACTCTCAATTCCATGGCATGCGAATCTGGACGCAAAGTCGTGATCCTTCTCATTAACGAGTCTCGGACTCTCAGCTGCATCTTCAGTTCTATAGCTGAAACCCAAACCCGATTGGACGCCGCGAAATTCAACAACCGATTCCCCCGCTCGCTCGGCTATGGAAGTCGAGGATGTCAAAGCCATAGCCGGGGGTTCTTCTTCTTTGGAATTGAACCCCAGTAAGAGCATTGCGGAGAGGCGGGCGGCCAAGTGCGGGTTCAATGCTAAGTGTCTCAAAACGGCGCTGTTTCGAACCGCGAGCCCCTTGGCTTCTCCGGGCGCGAGGCTAACTATTCCCGCCGGGATTAGCCCCACCGCCTTGCTTGACTCCCCCATCATGCTACCAAACATCCGGGTTCTCTCTATTTTCCTTTAATTCTTTCTAATTTGTTTATTCATTTTTGTTTTTGTTTTTTCCATTTTGTTTTAAAAGCATTCTCTCTCTCTCTCTTAAAAAATCATTTCTCAATATATAGTGAGTCGTGACAATATTTTTTTTTTTTGTAAAAGTACATTTTATTTGTAAATTTAAAAAAATTGTAATGATTAAATAATGATTAGTTAAAATAATTGAAAATTTAAAAATTTAAAATTAAGAAGCGATTGTATTGAATGATATTTAGATATTGTGATGTGACGAGATGAATTGAAATTATTTATAAAACTAAAAGGTGCATAGTAATTGCACCGTGAAAAGGACCAATATGTTAGAGCATTCTCGAATAATCAAAGCCAAATTCAAGTTTTAGCTGATAAGATATGAATTTGTCTTTATCTATTCCATTTACATCCAATCATTACATTGAATTATCTATTTATTTATTTTTATATAATAATAAAATAATATTAATTGATTATTTTTTATTTTAAATTTATTTAATTTTATCATATTTTACCATATTAATAATAATATTATATCCCTCAAAAAAATTCTTGTACCAAAAAAACCCAAGCCAACATTATAATTATATTATATTAAACTCAAAATCACTCATACAATTTTTCCTTTTTGGATGTCTGCAGATGGTGCCTCTTTATTTAAATATTTCTTAGTCCTAATTTTATAAACTGAAAACTCAGAGTTTCAATTTCTGCGTGAGTTATAATACTCTTCTCTCGGTTTGCTTTTGTGGACCTGTTGATCTTGGTATTTAATAAATGTTGCTTGCATGAAATGTTGTGATACACTTGGTGGTGAAGATTTAATTTCTTCTTTACTGGTCTCCGAGAGCCAATCCACATTTTGTTAGTTTTTTTCCCACCAAATATTTTGCATTGCATTCATTGGCTTTTGAGTATTGATCTAGAAGACACAATGAGTAAATAAAATTACGGAAACAGAAGCCAAATAAACACTGTGGGTACTTGAAGTTACAAATGCAGAAATTGCTCCCCCCTCCCCCACCAAAAAAAAAAAAAAAAATCATAATTTAACTGTTATTTAGATCAGTCTGTCAATTTGTTGCTTGGCATTCTTATGACCCATTCAAATTTTGTTTTTAATTTTTGAATGATTTATTCTTCTAGGTACCGCATTCTCCAACCACTGGAACTTTTCCATTGCCTCCTCCTCTTAGCCATGAAAGTTTGATGCTGAGTTCGATGGCTGCTGAAGATGATAGGGGCAGTGATGTTGGCTCCCTCAAATTCGTACCTTATGAGAATCCTGACTCTTTGTCTGGCTTTTATGGATTTATAGATCAGGTAGATTATCTACTTTTGTTACTATTTTATGGATTCATATGGTCAAAATATTAGACGTAAAATGATTGAATGTAGTTTTGTATTGTATGCATAACTCTAATACTCCCTCCCACTCATAATGGGTGGCTTAATCTGCATTTTTCAATTATCCAATAATGTATTTCCACATCCAAAAGTCAGAACCTTTTTTTTTTTTCTGGCAAGCACCTAGTCGTTAATGTCCACAATAAGTTACAATTTAGTCCCTAATGTATTAGAAGTCGAAAATCCCTTGGTTGTTTAAATCATCTCAATTAAGTCCCTCAATTATATGAATTACTGGAAGGAGAGAAATTTCTCAAATACAGTAATTGAATTGCCACTTGTGAGAGGCACATTTTCTTTCAATAGGATTTCTTGTGTTAGTCCACCATTATATTATTCCCCTTTAACATCTAAAAATTCCCATTTGTTAATCTAACACTGTGAATCCTATTAAAAACATGTGCCTCTCATATGCTCAGAGGACAAATGACAATTTAATAAATTGAGTTTGATGAAGTTGGGATAAAATATTTGTTTTTAGCATAATAAAGTCCTCTAAACCTTATTAACCCAAATAGATAACGTTTCATGTGAACGCTTACTGATAATTTTACAGTTGGAAGTCTACATATTCAATTAGTTCCTGTAAGTTTAAAAATGCAAATTCTATCTTATTAGGATCCAATACAATTTTATAAGAAGAATTTTGTGGAGCTGCAGTAGCAGATCATCACTAATTTGTGCCAGATCTTCTATTGCTGAGGGATGCCATTTACTGGCATTAATGAGGCTGACAGAAGAACTTAATTAGGATAATTTGAGTTATTCAGGGACTTGATTGTGACATTTCGGATTTTAAGGACCAAAATCAGAAATTAGTAAATTTATGGCACCAAAGTGTTTACCTTAAGTTGGAACATTGATTATTGTACTTTCCTGCCATTCCCTTATCAATAATACTTGATAATTTCTTCTAAGGGAAATTATGAAATGTTAATTTCTTTTCAAGATTTGAATGTTAAAAATTGATAGCTTTTCCTTGAAATTTTGGAAGATCCTATTTTGGGTAGGAGGGTTTGTGGTAGTAGTTTTTACAATTGCAACATTGTGTGTTGACTCTATGAATACTCAATTGTATTTTAGGTTTGGTATACAATCCTAGGGCTACTTATATGTGAATATTTGTGTGAAGCAGTAAAGAGTTACTAATATGGTACTCTCTAGTCTGAAAACATTCCTCTTTCTTCCCCATCCTCCTTTTATTGGAAGTATCTTCCTCTATCTTCAAGTTATAAGTGATCTTCTGGAAACCAGCTTGGAGGTAACCAGAGTTTAAGGCAATCCTACATCAGTTCGAGGTAACTAGCTTTATCTTATACTTCGCATGTCCCTCTAGATCCATAAGTCTTGTTTCTAGTAATCATTTGTGGCTCTAGTGGAAGAACCTGTACCGAGTGCCCATTTTTTAAGTAGACTTGGATAAAATGTGGAGAATGGGCGAGGTCTAGTAATTGTGTTGATACAACTCTAGTAGGTAACAACTTAAGTACAGAGGCAGTGTACTAAAGAAGCCTCCATTCCCCTTAGATTGCACTTTTTGTTTTATGATTTCATGAATGTATCTTCAATTACTTGCCATAGCATTGAATCTTATTCTGTTGGTAAATCTAGACAAAATATTTTCCAAAAACTTGTTCATTGCCCATGGAGTTGATGCTTGACTGTTCTTTTAGACTATTATTCTGCATTAGAAATCAATGAGCAATTATATTGATTGCTTATTGTGGGATGTTCAACATTTCTGGTTGATATGCTTGAACCTCTGGAATGACTGACCAACCTGGCTCCTGGGTTTCAAGACTGCACTTGAAGAGGCCTGGCATGCATAACAGATATTGTTCTGCACAATAAAGTTCTGTTAAAAGAAAAAGAAAATTCAGAAACTTGTTTTACAATTTTTTCTTTAATTTGTAGACAAAAACTACTAATTGGATTTTATTTGAAAATATGCTCTTTTTTAGAGTACGGCCTGGTTTGGATAGTAAGTTGAGATGAGATGAGTTGAGACGGTTTGTAAATAGTAGTGAAATGGTTTGTGAATAGTAGTTAAAATGTTTTATGGGGTTTTGGGAAATGAGAGAGAAAATGTTGAATAAAAATATTATAAAGTTAAAATATTTTTAGAACATAATTTTTTAATATTATTTTGGTTTTGGGATTTAAAAAAGTTGAATTGTTTTTTGTGTTTTATTTGGAAGTTTGAGAAAGTTGTAATAATTAGATAATGATTGGATGAAGAAGTTGAAAATTTGAAATTGAAAAATGTTTGTGTGTGTGGTGTTTGAATATTGAGATGAGATGAGATGAGATGCAATAAGATATTTTACAGATGAAGAGGGAAATACTTCTGCATCTGCAATATTTTCTGGTAAAAGAATTGCAGATGTAGGAATACTTGACATAGGCTAATGGTTCAAATTTGGCTGGGAAAGAATCAAATATGATGAGCTTAAGCTGCTGGTTATTTTATGGATTTGGGGATTGCTAGCTTGTGACCATGTCTAGTTCTCCATTTTAAGAAAGGAAAATTAGTTTCATCAAATGGACAAGAAGAAAGATATCTTTTAGTCGTGAGATCTGGTAGATCATCCTAATCATCATTGCTAGGATTCTCTAGTATCCTGACTTGGCTCAGGGTTGGAAGGATTGGTGCTTTTCAGCAGAGTGATCAAAGCATTGGGAAAGTTAAACTGATTTTGACTCCCTATCAGATGTTAACATGATGGATGAGAGAAAATGAAGTTATTTATTTCTTGTTTAGCTTTGGATTTCCACCCAGTGGACTAGCTGTGTTTTAGTCATGCTTGAAGTTTGTATTCAAAGAGTGTGATAGAAAATGTAAACCTAAAAAATGATTACTAAATTATTCAAAGAAGTTGCTTTTCCATGTTATTAATCGTTCAACATTGATGGATAGCATGTAAAAGCCCATGCACTTTTTTTCTCTTTGGATTATAAGATAAGTAAATTTCTAATTCAAGCTTCTCTTTTCATCTCAGTTCTTAGTTTATAGGCACATGCTATTCATGCCCATCCTTAACATGAGTTTGTCTCTGTTATGGTCAATATTACTCAAGTTTTACTTTTAATTGGTATTCCAGCCAGAAGATTCATTATGACACCTTTCTAGACACACTGTTCGTATGTATTTATTAAGTTTCTCGGTAACTAATATATTAATAAATGTCTTATATATGTGATTTGTTTGGGCTAATTATATTTCAATCCCTTGCAATTTTGCTTAGAATGCTGATGTTGACAATAACGCACTTGAGTCAGTGCCAACACAAATGGATTTTGAATTCCCAGCAGAACTCCCAAAACCAGATACGATAGACGACTGTGCAATGGGTTTATCCACTGATGGGAAAGTGTTAAAAAACATGGTTATGAATGCCAAATGCATGGACTTGTCCATTCATTACTCTGAAGTAGCCAGCGATCAAAAGTGTCTTCCGAAAGAACCTATTCATGGAGAGGATGTTGGGGCAAATCATCTTCTGGAAGGAGACTTGAAAGAGTCATATCCTTCTACAGGAGTGTTAAGGGCATCAGAAGATGGATACAATTGGAGAAAGTATGGGCAGAAACAGGTAAAAGGTAGTGAATATCCAAGAAGTTACTATAAATGCACACATTCAAATTGTCAGGTGAAAAAAAAGGTGGAACGATCCCATGATGGTCAAATAACAGAAATCGTCTATAAGGGTACTCATAATCATGCAAAACCTCAGCCTAACCGCCGAGCATCTATCGGTTCCACATTTTCAATAAATGAAACATCAGGTGAAGACAGTGGAACCTGTATCAAATCTGAAGGCGGATCAGTCTGGAGGAATATTCAGTTGGGTTCGAATGATGTTAAATTTGGCTCTGATTGGAGGGCTAATGGGATGGAAGGGACTTCCTCAGCATCTGTTCTATTGGAGTTTTCAGATCCATTATCAACTGCACAAAGGAAATCTGTAGGAGTACTTGAATCAGGTGAAACTCCAGAGCTTTCATCTAGACTTGGTAGTCATGATGATGATGATAATGAAGATGAAGCCGCGCAGGGAAGTGTATCCCTTGAAGATGATGCTGATGTCGATGAGTCCGAGTCAAAAAGAATGTATTATTCCATGCTTAATGGCTTCTATACAGGCCACCACAGCTGCAACACTAGTCATAATGCACATTTATTTTTCATTACAGGAAGACAGAGAACTGCTTGATTGAAACAAATTTGGCATCCAGGGCTGTCCGCGAACCAAGGGTAGTTGTCCAAATAGAGAGTGAAGTAGACATACTTGACGATGGTTATCGCTGGCGGAAATATGGGCAAAAAGTTGTCAAAGGAAATCCAAACCCTAGGTACCACACACACACACACACACACACACACTCTTTTCTTCCATTGGAATAGAAATTGTCGTCGGAGTGATTGGTAGTTTTGTGGTGTTTCTTCAGGTTGCATACTTGCCATGCTTCCATTTTTTTTTTCTTTTCAAGGAGTTACATTTTTTTGGTATAAAGCCTTTCTCCATGTTGGCAAGATACAAGCTCGTTCTTACATTTGATTTTCATATATGCATTTAAATCTTTGTTGTCTTATGCCTACAGGAGCTACTACAAATGCACAAGCGCCGGATGTTCTGTACGGAAGCATGTGGAAAGGGCCTCTCACGATATTAAATGCGTAATCACAACATATGAGGGAAAACACAACCATGAAGTGCCTGTAGCTAGAAATGGGGGCCAAATAAATTCAAGCGGTGCTAATGCATATCCAGCAGCTACTAATGTTCAATCTACCCTTACACTTGCCAGAAACATGAATGTTTCAGAACGTGAAACACTCGTTCAAGATCTTGCACCACATTTTGTTAGGAAACCTGAATTCGGTAATGACCAACCCAGACCCAGTTTCCTTGGAAACTTTAATAATGACATGAAATTTGGGGCTACCCCAATTTACCAAATGAAGTTTCCCTCCTTACAAAACACCATCTCTTACGCCTCTCTTGGTCTGAATTCTAACTGCACTTTTAACCTTCAATCCTATCCCTTTGTAGTCCCCGACTTTCCAATTTCGCTGCCATTGGAAGTTCCCAATGCAGGGAATCTTACTCTAGCTGGTCTTGATTTTAATGTTGGAAAACCAGTTGGTCCAGTTCAGTCTTTCCGTTCAGGGCAGCAGCTGAAGGAAAATGATGCAAGGTTTCTCAGGCCAAAGCAGGAGCAAAATGATGATAACCTTTATGATGCCTGCCTGGCCACAGTTGATCATGGAAATGCGTCGTCATCCTCCTCCTCATCATCGTCTTCTATTTATCACCGGGTCATTGGTAGTTTCTCAACTTGAAAATTTTGGTTTGCTTGTGTAGTGGTCGGCAATAGCTTGGAACTTTGCTTTCCTTTTTGTAGTGATTGAAGGTGACAATGCATCGCCTATTCTTAAGTTATTTTTTCATAAACATCGAGGAAAAATGTTCATACAAGTTGCGTACAATCTCTCTAACTAGTGCTTCATAGTTCTTTATTTGTCAATACGAGCTTGTATAAACATTTTTAACAAAGCATAGATTATCATATTGTTTCCTATCAACTCGTGAACTTTCTAGTGAGGAGTAATTCTGTCCTTCATCTTCGGTGGAAGGGACTTTTGCTGAGGGCAAGTTTGTAGCACACCTAGTTACTAGTTCTGAAGTTTAGTTAATACAAGCCTTTGTAACACTTCTGTCAACACAAGTTTCAAAGTTTGATTCACTACAAGATCGGCTTCTAGTTTCAAATGGATGAGGAACTTTCAGAATTATGAAACAAGTTTTCCTTAACTGAAGAGGAAATGTATGAGAGTCATAACTGACCAAGATATAGAGACTAATATGGAGAGAGGGAAGTTATGTCTGGTGGGAAAAGTAATTGCTAATAAAAAGATCAATAAGGATGCTTTTAAGAGCACGATGTTAAAAGTGTGGAAATCTTGTGCTGGAACAAAGATTATCGAAGTAGGAGATAACCTTTATTTGTTTGAATTTCAAACTGAGGCACATTTGAACAAAATTTGGGGAGGCCAGCCCTGGTTGTTTGACACAAATCTGGTTTGTTTAAAAAAGTTTGATGGTGTTACTCCACCTTCTGAAATGAATTTTAATTTTACTACTTTGTGGGTTCAATTACATAATTTACCTCTTGGATGCATGAATAAGAAAATTGGAGGTAGAATTGGATCCACAATAGTTAGAGTTATTGAGGTGGAGGCTGATTATGATGGGAATTGCTGGGGAAATTGGATTAGAGTGCAAATGGAGCTGGATTTAATGAAGCATTTAATAAGAGGGAAAATTGTGGAGCTGCTTGGCCAGAAAAAACTTTATTCAATTCAAATATGAAAGACTTCCTTGATTTTGTTTTAAATGTGGGGCTATCAAGCATGGAGTACAAGGATGTGTAGGGATGTATAAACATCAAGAAGAAAACAAGGAATACCATATGCAACAGTATGGATCATGGTTGAGAGCTTCAAGCTTTACTGCAGTTTTAAGTTATGAAAGCACATCCGGTCCAATGTTTCCAACCATACCAACGCAAGGAAATTTTAACAAGTTGGAAAAAATGGCACAAAAAGAAATTCAGTCTGTTGAAGTTAATCCAAGTAGGGGACCTGCTGAAGTAGAATACAACAGGAGAGGATAAAGAAGAAAGTACTGTAGGCAACCTTCAAATTATTGAATTACTTGTGCTTAATTGGGAGGTTGAATCAAAAGAAATAGTTCTTGACAATGCAAAGGATTTACTGGATCAATCAGAAACACAATCTCCATTAGCAATGATGATGACTAGTCAACTTGGTCAAATAGAAACAATGCAGGATCTGAAAAGTTTGTGTGAACCAAAGAAAATTCCTGAGGTATGTGCCAACAGATAGAAGAGAAGGACGAGGGGACAGCAAACCAATGAATTGATGCAACCTTCTCAGTATGTAATACCTGAGTCCTATTATGTAGGTCCTTACATCATTTTATTAATTCTTTAAGTTAAATATTTTGAGATAAAGATTTTTATTACTTTTAATTATTTTATTTTAAGATGAGTATGTTTTATTGTTTTAAAATATGATTTATTAAAATAAATCAAAGGTATTATTTTTATGACTTGAAATATTTTCCCTTAAGCCCTTTAATTTTATTTATTTAAGAAGTGGTCCAATCAATCTCTACCATTGGATTGGTAGGCGAAAAGCATCATTGAGGTAGATAGATTTCCACCATCCATCTTCCAAGCTTATGTGATAAGCTTTGACCAAAGAGACTAAATCCCTTTTCACCCGTATTAGGCTTCTAAGGCAAGCCATTAAGCTTTTGACCCATAAGCTTCCTAAGGAAGCTATTGAATTGACTTTCCCTTGCACCCATCATCCAAAGCAACACAAAAGGAGAAAATAAAATAAAATAAAAACTATCCTAAGGCATTCCATCCTTGCACCCGTCGGTTAAAGCTACACAAAAGGTAAGAGTTAAAAATCAATTCCCTTTCTCCCCCTTAATCCGTCAACCCTCACCCAAGGAAAAGAGAAAATCTCACTTCCTTTCCAAGCAAGCCAAAGCCAAAGCCACCTTCATCCCTTTCCTTCCTCTTCTCTTTCCATCTTCAAGAAAGCAAGTTTTCCTCATCTCCTTCAAGCCAAGCATCCATTCTCATTCTCCCTCAAGAGGAAAATAACAAGGTAAGAATACCCTCAATCTTCTCCCTTGTGTATTTCGAAATATTAGCCATGATTGATCAAGTGGGTTTTCTTTTGAATATTTTTTATGTTTCGGTTTTGGGGTTTTTGAATTTTCTTTGTTGGCCGATTGTTGTATGGTAGTTTCTAGACTGATTTCTCATTTGTTCCTCTAATATCTATTCTAGTTGGGTGATAACCGAGTAGCAAAATGATAGCCCATATGTGTTGCTCTGTTTTGTTCGTTTTGCATGCCATTTTTGTTGTAGCCTTACCTTGTATTTAAGCCATGTTTTAATTATGTTAAGTCTTGTTTTTTTATGTGTTAAATTAATAGGAGTTGAGGGTTATAATTTTAAACATACTTTCCTCAAGGTTTACGGCCTAAGTAAGCCACTAAGAATTTTAATTAAGCTAGTAAGCTTGCTTTGAGAATTTTAAGTTGCCAAGTGTTGTACCTTTTTTATTTATGCTATATGTTTTCAGAAAAACATGTGAGGTTTTCTGAAGTTTTCTACAACTCTAGTATTGTTTAATTATGTAGTTGAGATTTTGGTTAAGAGAGGGATGTTTAAGACCATGAATGTACTAAGACTTGCTAGTTGCCCATATACTGCAGAATCTCTGAAATATGTTCTGTTTTGAAGCCTAAACCAGCTCATTTCATCCCTTGTTCAATTTCACCATTTTGTTTAACCAAAAGATAAATTTTAGTATGAAAACCATTGAAGAACAAGTGACAAAAATCAACCCTCTTGTGGGCATTAGCCTTTTTGTTGGTCTTACCTTCCATATGATGTTACAAAGCTATCAAATGCTCTCTTTATACGAAAGTTTTAGACTTGTAGCACTTCTTTGTTCCGTTCCATTCTTAAATAAATTCCTACCATCTATATATTCCTAACTTATGATTTCTACCTATCATTCCTTATAGAAAACGATGGCCCTTAAACGGGATATAGGAAGCAAGTTATGTACTTTCATGAGTTCTTTTAATGTCGGAATGAGAATATTAATGTTTTGGCTTAGTGCCATGTATGGTTAAGGAAAATCACTTTAATTCCAATTTGGAATTTAAGTGAGCATGTATGGGTGTCAGATTGTAAAACTTAAAGTGAAATGAATATTAATATGTTTATCCCAATTCATTGAATATGAGTTTATTTTCAAGATTCAAGGAAACTATTTGTAAAGCATAGAGATAAGTAGTTATGACCATGCTTCTTACACCAAGTTCTCCTTATGAAAGAATATCTCTCTCTCTTTTCAAATGTTCTTCTAAAGAAAGAGTAAATATATATAGTATGTACAAGCCCTTTCTTGATAGCCCCTGTTAAGCACCCTCTCGATTATAATTGTGTGTATGTGTATAATAAGGTAATGCATGCACGTAGGTTCTAAATCATGAGATTTCCATACATGCTCTCTCAATAAACTTATTGATTATTCCTATATGTAGTAGTATAGCATGAAAATGTATCTTGTTCATAAAAATGCATGTGCATCGAAGTAAGAAAGATGATGAAAATGTTTTGTTTGCAAAGGAAATGAAAGGAACGTCTCATGCCTTATGCTTTAGGCGATGCTTTAAATGATGCGAAGAAAATGTTTTAAAATGTCCCTATGAACTGATGCGAAGAAAATGTTTTAAGATGTCCCTATGAACTGACGCTTTATGGATGCCATGAAAAATGATGTTTAAAGTCATACTTTTAAAATGATATTTTTCATGAATGCATTGCAAAATGGAAATATGATGTTTAAGTTCATGCTTTTAAATGACGTTTCCATGAATGAACTATTAAATGAAAGGACAGAAATGACTAAATGAATGAAAGAAAGAAAGGACTGAATGAATGAACGTTTTATTGTATGAAAATACTTAATGACCATATGAATGAAAAGGTACCAATGGACTGGGTAGATTACAATGCCGGGTAAGTAGTACTAGTAGTGTACCCAGTGCTGCCCCCTGACTGAAAGGGATTCTCAACCCGTGGCCATTGGAGGAATCCAGGTCCAAAGGGAGATCGCTAATCCCAACATACGGGGCATAACAGTGTGTATCGACCAATGAAAGTGATAAGAAAGAATATATGAATGCATGAATGCATCGAACTCCTGAAGAAATGAGGCATAGACGAGAGATAAATATTACGAAAGGAAAACCTTTTTTAAAGAAAAATTCCGTTCCAGTGACGTTTTCAAACGAACACACGTATGCATGTACGTATAGTATGTATGGTATGATGAATACATGAATGAAAAACCTATGTTATTATATTTTAACAGTATGAAGTAATGCTTACTGAGTATTCGACTCATTTTAGTTTTCATGTGTGCACCTCCCCACAGGAACTGAATGAGCAGTACGTGTCAGGACGGACACGGCCCATGGGGAAGAGCACGGAAGTCTAGGCATGAGAGTTTGAACTGTATGAGAAGCCTCTTTATCTTAAGATTAATGTTTTCGGCTGTAAACCGCTTTTATTCTCAAATCACATTTTATTTTATAACGTAGAGTCTTACACCCTGAGTATGAAAGTAAAAAGTTTTAAATTGAACAGTAATTTCCATCGTCTTTCTAAAATCATTTTATGAAAAGTCTCATCACAAGGATAGGCGTTACAAATGATATGCTTATATAGGGTAGGAAATAAACCCTAATGTCTTCATATTCCCGCATAAAAAATAGCTTAAATTTTAGGACACATCTTGGCAGCCATGTACGCGCTTCAGGATTTAGAATTTAGAAATCCTTATTAGATATAAATTTGTGCCCTTTAAGATAGATTTCCAACACATCAAGAATCGCACCAATCCGATATTTTTGTGGAAAGTTACAATCAAAATACTAAAGTATGTCGTGGCTGTCTTTTAGCGTGTTTTGGACTCCGATCGAAATTACTCTCAAATCCCCTCATTATCCTTATTTGAAGAGTTTTACACTCGTTGAAAGTTCTTAGGTTGTTCCAACGTCTTGCCCACTTGAAAGTGCTTTGAATTTGACTTGCTCTTTTATAGACCTTGAAATTAATTATAAAAATCTGCTTAAGAGTATCTCAAAAGAAATAGAAACTCAATTCAAGAATACACATTAATTCCTATAATTTCAATTCATATTTTAGCATTTTAGTCCTATAACAAGGTATTTAGAGTACACTTTCCGTACACTCATCACACTCACCCAACTTGTTTACTGCTAGTCTTTAGCAATTTCTATGTAAAATAGATGAAAGAGATGAGAACCACTAAAATAAGCAACAAATTCACATTTTCCAGATTCACATATAAAAGCAAACTAAGGAATCCAATAAACCATCAAGATCAATACACCTGCAGCAATTCATAGAGTGTGTGTGTGTTCTCCAAGCCATAACCATCTTACCACAAGCCTTGACACATGCAACATCAAGAACATCAAAAACAAAAGGTTCAACTCCATAACTCACGGGTATAATAGTGTAAGGGCTGTTGATGTTGGACAAGTAGTGTACACAATCACATGGAGATTTAGGTAATTATGAACAAGCATTGATCTTACAATAAGAACACTAACAAATGAGAGAATTCAACCATTCTTTCCACAGGCTTACTTGGGATCCAAACGGTCAAAACAAAAGGTTGTAATGTGGCTTATGTTAGGCTATATGACAAGAAAATGAAAGGATTCAAAAACTTCCAAGTACATACCCAAGGAATCTTATTGAACATCTCAATAAATCACATCTATCACTTGATGTACTCTTCAACTTTTCAAATCACGGAATAACTCTTTCTTTTTCATTTGTTACTTTTTTATTTTCAGCAAAACAATTTGGTGAACAAGTATATGTCACCCTGATATTCTGCTATTTCTACCCAGCCTTGGTTTGAAGCTCACTCACTTGAATACCTTGTAACTCATGTTCTTCCATTTTTTTTCTCTTTATTTTTTATTCCTTGCAAAAAAAAAAAAAAAAAAAAAATTTCACATCTAGTAAACACTTGGAAGTAACAAGGGTAGGGAAATCAATGTATAGGTTATACTCCAATGAGGTATAGATAATGTAGGTATATGAAGAAAAAAAAGCCTATATGTGTTTCTTGGCTCAAAGTTGGCTACTAGGGATCTATAATTCAAAGGATTCGATTGAAAGGCTCAAACGTTAATCCTAAATTGACCTTCATTATATCTCAAGTATATCCGCCATCATATCACAAACCATACCATGATATTCTCAAAAGAAGTGTCCAATTCAAAAAATCAATTAACGCTTATCACAATTTCCAGCATTTATTGATATGAACCCGTGGGAATGGAATTCCTTGAACCCACAATCAATTTGAAAACTCAACCAAGAAAGTTAAAATCAAGTCAATGGATGGAGAACCTAGACCCGTTGAGAACTCATTCCAAGAACCTAGATTATATTAAAATCTAGACCCGTTGAAGAACCTGTCTCAAGAACCCAGATTACAAGGAGAAACTGTAACGCCCGTCCTTGTGGTGAAACTTTTTATAAAATGATTTTAGAAAGGACGACGGGAATTACCGTTCAATTTAAAACTTTTTGCTTCCATACCCACAGGGTGCAAGACTCTACGTTATAAAATATATGTGTTTTGAGAATAAAAGAGGTTTACTGCAGAAAATATTAATTTTTACAATAAAAAGGCCTCATACAATTAAATTCCCATGTCTAGACTTTCATGCTCTTACCCATGGGCCGTGTCCGTCCTGATGCGTACTTCATCGAGTCCCTGTGGGGGGGGGGGGGGGATGGGCATGCATAAAAATTAAAATGAGTCGAAAACTCGTAAGTATTACTTCATACCATTGAAATATAATAACATAGGTTTTCATTCATGCATTCATCATACCATACATACTATACGTACATGCGTACATGTATACGTGCGTTCTTTTGAAAACATCATTAGACGGGGTTTTTCTTTTAAAAATGGGCTTTCCTTTCATAAACGTTTCTCCCGTTAGTGCTTTCATTTCCTCAAGAATTCGATGCATTCATGCAGTCATACATTCATCCAATCATTCTTATCACTTTCATTGGCTGGTACACACTATTACGCCTGTGTGTTGGGGTTAGCGGTCTTCCTTTGGAACTGGACTCTGCCTGTGTCCATGGGCAATGCAATCTGCCCAGCACTGGAAAGCTCTAGAGCAAAAAATTCCAATCTCTTATTTTTGCCACTTTGTCCTCAATTGGTTTCGAATTAAGCATGGGCAAAGTGGTAAAAATAAGAGTTGCTCGGATTCGACCCGGTTTAGGGCATACCAACCCTAAGGTCATGGTAGTACCATGGGAAGCACCCGAGCAAAAAACTCAAACTTCTAATTTTTGCCACTTTGCCCTCAATTGGTTTCGGACTAAGTATGGGCAAAGTGGTAAAAATAAGAGTTGCTCCGATTCGACCCGGTTTGGGGCATACCAACCCTAAGGTCATGGTAGTACCATGGGAAACTCCCGAGCAAAAAACTCTAACCTCTTATTTTTGCCACTTTGTCCTCAATTGGTTTCGAATTAAGCATGAGCAAAGTGGTAAAAATAAGAGTATCTCCGATTCGACCAGGTTTGGGGCATACCTACCCTACGGTCTTGGAAGTACCTTGGGAAGCTCCCAAGCAAAAAACTCCAGCCTCTTATTTTTGCCACTTTGCCCTTAATTGGTTTCGAATTAAGAATGGGTAAAGTGGTAAAAATAAGAGTTGCTCCGATTCAAATTGGTTTGGGGCATACCTACCCTAAGGTCATGGTAGTACCTTGGGAAGCTCCCGAGCAAAAAACTCCAACCTCTTATTTTTGCCACTTTGCCCTCAATGGGTTTCGAACTAAGCATGGGCAAAGTGGTAAAAATAAGAGTTGCTCGGATTCGCCCCAGTTTAGGGCAGACCAACCCCTAAGGTCATGGTAGTACCATGAAAAGCTCCCAACCAAAAAACTACAACCTCTTATTTTTGCCACTTTGTGCTTAATTAGTTTCGAATTAAGCATGGGCAAAGTGGTAAAAATAAGAGTTGCTCCGATTCGACCCGGTTTGGGGCATACCTACCCTAAGGTCATTGTAGTACCTTGGGAAACTGCCGAGCAAAAAACTCCAACCTCTTATTTTTGCCACTTTGCCCTCAATTGGTTTCGAATTAAGCATAGGCAAAGTGGAAAAAAATAAGAGTTGCTCCGATTCGACCCGGTTTGGGGCATACCTACCCTAAGGTCATGGTAGTACCTTGGGAAGCTCCCGAGTAAAAAACTCCAACCTCTTATTTTTGCCACTTTGTCCTCAATTGGTTTCGAATTAAGCATGGGCAAAGTGGTAAAAATAAGAGTTGCTCGGATTAGCCCCGGTTTAGGGCATACCAACTCTAAGGTCATGGTAGTACCAAGGGAAGCTCCCGAGCAAAAAACTCTAACCTCTTATTTTTGCCACTTTGTCCTCAATTGGTTTTGCATTAAGCATGGGCAAAGTGGTAAAAATAAAAGTATCTCCGATTCGACCCGGTTTGGGGCATACCTCTACCCAAAGGTCATGGTAGTACCTTGGGAAGCTCCCGAGCAAAAAACTCCAACCTCTTATTTTTGCCACTTTGTCCTCAATTGGTTTCGAATTAAGCATGGGCAAAGTGGTAAAAATAAGAGTTGCTCAGATTCGTCCTGGTTTAGGGCATACCAACCCTAAGGTCATGGTAGCACCATGGGAAGCTCCTGTAATAAGAGTTGCACACGTTTAGTTCGAAACCAATTGTGGGCTAGTCGTAAAAATAAGAGTTTCTCGGATTCACCCCGTTTTGGGGCATACCTACCCTTAGGTCATGGTAGTACAATTGGAAGCTCACTAGCGAAAAAACTCCAACGGTTTCGAACTAAGCATCGGCAAAGTGGGGAAAATAAGAGTTGCTCGGATTTGCCCCGGGTTGGGTCAGACCTACACTAAGGTCATGGAAGTACCATTGGAAGTTCGCGAGCAAAAAATTTCAGCCTCTTATTTTTGCCACTTTGCCCTCAATTGGTTTCCACCTAAGCATTTGCAAAGTGGTAAAAATTAGAGTTGCTTCGATTCGCCCCGGGTTGGGGCATACCTACCCTAAGGTTATGGTAGTACCACGGGAAGCTCACGAGCAAAAATCTCTAATCTCTTATTTTTGCCACTTTGCCCTCAATTGGTTTTAAACTAAGCATCGGGCAAAGTGGTAAAAATAAGAGTTGCTCCGATTCGCCCCGGGTTGGGGCATACCTACCCTAAGGTTATGGTGGTACCATGGGAAGCTCCCAAGCAAAAAACTCCAACCTCTTATTTTTGCCACTTTTGCCCTCAATTGGGGGGTATCCAACTAAGCTTGGGCAATGTGGTAAAAATAAGAGTTGCTCGAATTCGTCCCGGGTTGGGGCATACCTACCCTAAGGTCATGGTAGTACCATGGGAAGCTCGCAAGCAAAAAACTCCAACCTCTTAATTTTGCCACTAGCCCACAATTGGTTACGAGCTAAGCATGTGGAATGTGGTAAAAATAAGAGTTGCTCGGATTCGCCCCGGATTGGGGAATACCCACCCTAAGGTCATTGTAGTACCGTGGGAAGCATCCGACCAAAAAACTCCAACCTCATATTTTTGCCACTAGCCCTCAAAATGGTTTCCAACTAAGCATTTGCGAAGTGGTATAAATAATAGTTGCTCAGATTCGCCCCGGGTTGGATCATACCTACACTAATGTCATGGTAGTACCATTGGAAGCTCGTAAGCAAAAAACTCCAACCTCTTATTTTGGCCACTAGCCCTCAAATTGGTTTCCATCTAAGCATGTACGAAGTCGTAAAAATAAGAGTTTCTCGGATTCACCCTGTTTTGGGGCATACCTACCCTTAGGTCATGGTAGTACAATGGGAAGCTCGCTCGCAAAAAACTCCAACGTCTTATTTTCGCCATTTTGAGCTCAAATGGTTTCGAACTAAGCATCGGCAAAGTGGGGAAAATAAGAATTGCTCGGATTCGCCCCGGGTTGGGTCATACCTACACTAAGGTCATGGTAGTACCAATGGAAGTTCGCGAGCAAAAAACTCCAACCACTTATTTTTGCCACTAGCCCTCAAATTAGTTTCCAACTAAGCGTGGGCAAAGTTGTAAAAATAAGTATTGCTCGGATTTGCCCCGGGTTGGGGCATACCTACCCTAAGGTCATGGTAGTACCATGGGGTACCTTGGGAAGTTCGCGAGAAAAAAACTCTAACCTCTTATTTTTGCCACTTTGCCCTCAATTGGTTTTCAACTAAGCGTGTGCAAAGTGGTAAAAATAAGAATTGCTCCGATTAGCCCCTGGTTGGGGCATACATATGCTATGGTCATGATAGTATGATGGGAAGCTCGCGAGCAAAAAACACCAACTTCTTAGTTTTGCCACTTTGCCCTCAATTGGTATCCAACTAAGCATTGACAAAGTCGTAAAAATAAGAGTTGCTCGGATTCGCCCCTGGTTGGGGCAAACCTACCCTAACGTCATGGTAGTACCATTGGAAGTTCGCGAGCAAAACACTCAAACCTCTTATTTTTGCCACTAGTCCTCAAATTGTTTTCCAACTAAGCATGTGCAAAGTGGTAAAAATAAGAATTGCTCGGATTCGGCCAGGGTTGGGGCATACCCACTCTAAGGTCATGGTAGTACCATGGGAAGCAGCCCAGCAAAAGACTACAACCTCATATTTTTGCCACTTGCCCTCAAATTGGTTTCCAACTAAGCATGTGCGAAGTGGTAAAAATAAGAGTTTCTCGATTCGCCCCGTGTTGGGGCATACCTACCCTTAGGTCATGGTAGTACGATGGGAAGCTCGCGAGCAAAAAACTCCAACCTCTTATTTTTACCACTAGCCCACAATTGGTTTTGAACTAAGTATGGATAAAGTGGTAAAAATAAGAGTAGCTCGGATTCGCCTCGGGTTGGGGTATACCTACCCAAAGGTCATGGTAGTACCATGGGAAGCTCGCGAGCAAAAAACTCCAACCTCTTATTTTAACCTCTTTGCCCTCAATTGGTTTCGAACTAAGAATGAGCAAAGTGGTAAAAATAAGAGTTTCTCGGATTCGCCCAAGGTTGGGGCATACCTACCCTAAAAGGTCATGGTAGTACCATTGGAAGCTCGCAAGCAAAAAACTCCAACCACTTTTTTTTGCCACTTTGCCCACAATTGGGGTATCCAAGAAAGCATGGGCAATGTGGTAAAAATAAGAGTTGCTCGGATTCATCCCGGGTTGGGGCATACCTACCCTAAGGTCATGGTAGTACCATGGGAAGCTCGCAAGCAAAAAATTCCAACCTCTTAATTTTGCTACTAGCCCACAATTGGTTATGAGCTAAGCAAGTGGACTGTGGTAAAAATAAGAGTTGCTCGGATTCGCCCAGGGTTGGGGCATACCCACCCTAATGTCATTGTAGTACCGTGGGAAGCATCCGACCAAAAAACTCCAACCTCATATTTTTGCCACTAGCCCTCAAATTGGTTTCCAACTAAGCATGTGCGAAGTGGTATAAATAATAGTTGCTCAGATTCGCCCCGGGTTGGATCATACCTACACTAAGGTCATTGTAGTACCATTGGAAGCTTGCGAGCAAAAAACTCCAACCTCTTATTTTGCCATTAGCCCTCAAATTGGTTTCCAACTAAGCATGTACGAAGTCGTAAAAATAAGTGTTTCTCGGATTCACCCCGTTTTGGGGCATACCTACCCTTAGGTCATGGTAGTACAATGGGAAGCTCGCTAGCAAAAAACTCCAATGTCTTATTTTCGGCATTTTGAGCTCAAATGGTTTCGAACTAAGCATCGGCAAAGTGGAGAAAATAAGAGTTGCTCGGATTCGCCCCGGGTTGGGTCATACCTACACTAAGGTCATGGTAGTACCACGGGAAGCTCGCGAGCAACAATCTCCAACTTCTTATTTTTGCCACTTTGCACTCAATTGGTTTTAAACTAAGCATCGACAAAGTGGTAAAATAAGAGTTGCTTCGATTCGCCCCTGGTTGGGGTATACCTACCCTAAGGTCATGATAGTTTGATGGGAAGCTTGCGAGCAAAAACCTCCAACTTCTTATTTTTGCCACTTTGCCCTCAATTGGTATCCAACTAAGCATTGACAAAGTCGTAAAAATAAGAGTTGCTCGGATTCGCCCCTGGTTGGGGCAAACCTACCCTAAGGTCATGGTAGTACCATAGGAAGTTCGCGAGCAAAAAACTCAAACCTCTTATTTTTGCCACTAGTCCTCAAATTGTTTTCCAACTAAGCATGTGCAAAGTGGTAAAAATAAGAGTTGCTCGGATTCAGCCTGGGTTGGGGCATACCCACTCTAAGGTCATGGTAGTACCATGAGAAGCAGCCCAGCAAAAAACTACAACCTCATATTTTTGCCACTTGCCCTCAAATTGGTTTCCAACTAAGCATGTGCGAAGTGGTAAAAATAAGAGTTTCTCGATTCGCCCCGTGTTGGGGCATACCTACCCTTAGGTCATGGTAGTACCATGGGAAGCTCGCGAGCAAAAAACTCCAACCTCTTATTTTTGCCACTTTGCACTCAATTGGTTTCTAACTAAGCATCAGCAATGTGGTAAAAATAAGAGTTGCTCGGATTCGCCCTGGGTAGGGTCATTCCTACACTAAGGTCATGGTAGTACTAATGGAAGTTCCTCCTATATCTTTTTTTTGCCACTAGCCCTCAAATTGGTTTCAAACTAAGCATGAGCAAAGTGGTAAAAATAAGAGTTGCTCGAATTTGCCCCGGGTTCGGGCATACCTACCCTAAGGTCAAGGTAGTACCACTGGGTACCATGGGAGGTTCGTGAGCAAAAAACTCCAACCTCCTATTTTTGCCACTTTGCCTTCAATTGGTTTCGAACTAAGCATCGGCAAAGGGGTGAAAATAAGAGTTGCTCGGATTCGCCCTGGTTGGGGCATACCTACCCTAAGGTCATTGTAGTACCTTGGGAAGCTGCCGAGCAAAAAACTCAAACCTCTTATTTTTGCCACTAGTCCTCAAATTGGTTTCCAACTAAGCATGTGCAAAGTGGTAAAAATAAGAGTTGCTCGGATTCGGCCCGGGTTGGGGCATACCCAACCTAAGGTCATAGTAGTACCATGGGAAGCACCCCAGCAAAAAACTCCAACCTCATATTTTTGCCACTTGCCCTCAAATTGGTTTCCAACTAAGCATGTGCGAAGTGGTAAAAATAAGAGTTTCTCGGATTCGCCCCGTGTTGGGGCTTACCTACCCTTAGGTCATGGTAGTACCATGGGAATCTCGCGAGCAAAAAACTCCAACCTCTTATTTTTGCCACTTTGCGATCAATTGGTTTCGAACTAAGCATCAGCAACATGTGGTAAAAATAAGAGTTGCTCGGATTCGCCCCAGGTAGGGTCATTCCTACACTAAGGTTATGGTTGTACCAATGGAAGTTCGCCAGCGAAAAACTCCTATATCTTATTTTTGCCACTAGCCCTCAAATTGGTTTCAAACTAAGCATGGGCAAAGTGGTAAATATAAGAGTAGCTCGGATTTACCCCTGGTTCTCGGGCATACCTACCCTAAGGTCAAGGTAAGTACCATGGGGTACCATGGGAGGTTCGTGAGCAAAAAACTCCAACCTTCTATTTTTGCCACTTTGCCTTCAATTGGTTTCGAACTAAGTATCGGCAAAGTGATGAAAATAAGAGCTGCTCGGATTCGCCCTAGTTAGGGCATACCTACCCTACAGTCATGGTAGTACCATGGGCAGCTCGCAAGCAAAAAACTCCAACCTCTTATTTTTGCCACTAGTCCTCAAACTGGTTTCCAACTAAGCATGTGCGAAGTGGTAAAAATAAGAGTTTCTCGGATTCGCCCTGAGTTGGGGCATACCTACCCAAAGGTCATGGTAGTACCACGGGAAGTTCGCGAGCAAAAATCTCCAATCTCTTATTTTTGCCACTTTGCCCTCAATTGGTTTTAAACTAAGCGTCGGCAAAGTGGTGAAAATAAGAGTTGTTGGGATTTGCCCCGCGTTGGGTCATACCTACACTAAGGTCATGGTAGTACCATTGGAAGTTCGCGAGCAAAAAACTCCAACATCTTATTTTTGCCACATGCCCTCAAATTAGTTTCAAATTAAGCATGGGCAAAGTAGTAAAAATAAGAGTTGCTCGGATTTGACCCGGGTTGGGCACACCTACCCTATGGTCTTGGTAGTACCATGGGGTACCATGGGAAGTTCGCGAGCAAAAAACTCCAACCTCTTATTTTTGCCACTTTTACCCTCAATTGGTTTCGAACTAAGCATTTGCAAAGTGGTAAAAATAAGAGTTGCTCCGATTCGCCCCGGGTTGGGGCATACCTACCCTAAGGTTATGGTAGTACCACGGGAAGCTCGCGAGCAAAAATCTCCAACCTCTTATTTTTGCCACTGTAGACTCAATTGGTTTTAAACTAAGCATCGGCAAAGTGGTAAAATAAGAGTTGCTCCGATTCGCCCCTGGTTGGGGCATACCTACCCTAAGGTCATGATAGTTTGATGGGAAGCTTGCGAGCAAAAAACTCCAACCTCTTATTTTTGTCACTTTGCCCTCAATTGGTATCCAACTAAGCATGGGCAAAGTCGTAAAGATAAGAGTTGCTCGGATTCGCCCCGGGTTGGGGCATACCTATCCTAAGGTCATGGTAGTACCATGGGAAGTTCGCGAGCAAAAAACTCCAATTTCTTATTTTTGCCACTAGTCCTCAAATTGGTTTCCAACTAAGCATGTGCAAAGTGGTAAAAATAAGAGTTGCTTGGATTCGTCCTGGGTTGGGGCATACCCACCCTCAGGTCGTGGTAGTACCATGGGAAGCACCCGTGCAAAAAACTCCAGCCTCTTATTTTTGCCACTAGTCCTCAAATTGGTTTCCATCTAAGAAAGTGGAAAGTGGTAAAAATAAGAGTTGCTCAGATTCGCCCCTGGTTTGGGCATACCCACCCTAAGGTCATGCTAGTACCACAGAAAGCTTGCAAGCAAAAAACTCCAAACTCTTATTTTTGCCTTCTTGCCCTCAATTGGTTTCGAACTAAGCATCGGCAAAGTGGTGAAAATAAGAGTTGTTGGGATTTGCCCCGGATTGGGTTATAACTACACTAAGGTCGTGGTAGTATGATGGGAAGCTCACGAGCAAAAATCTCCGACCTCTTATTTTTGCCACTTTGCCTTCAATTGGTTTCGAACTAAGCGTGGGCGATTTGGTAAAAATAATAGTTGCTCGGATTTGCCCAGGGTTGGGGCAAACCAACCCTAGGGTCATGGTAGTACCATGGGAAGCTTGCGAGCAAAAATCTCTAACCTCTTATTTTTGCCACTTCGCCCCCAAATTGATTCCAACTAAGCATGAGCAAAGTGGTAAAAATAAGAGTTGCTCCGATTCGCCCCTGGTTGGTGCATACATGCCCTAAGGTCATGATAGTTTAATGGGAAGCTCGCGAGCAAAAAACTCCAACCTCTTATTTTTGCCACTAGTCCTCAAACTGGTTTCCAACTAAGCTTGTGCGAAGTGGTAAAAATAAGAGTTTCTCGGATTCGCCCTGAGTTGGGGCATGCCAACCCTAAGGTCATGGTAGTACCACGGGAAGCTCGCGAGCAAAAATCTCCAATCTTCTTATTTTGCCCACTTTGCCCTCAATTGGTTTTAAACTAAGCATCTGCAAAGTGGTGAAAATAAGAGTTGTTGGGATTTGCCCCGCGTTGGGTCATACCTACACTAAGGTCATGGTAGTACCATTGGAAGTTCGCGAGGAAAAAACTCCAACATCTTATTTTTGCCACTTGCCCTCAAATTGGTTTGCAACCAAGCATGGGCAAAGTAGTAAAAATAAGAGTTGTTCGGATTTGTCCCGGGTTGGGCACAGCTACCCTAAGGTCATGGTAGTACGATGGGGTACCATGTGAAGTTCGCGAGCAAAAAATTTCAGCCTCTTATTTTTGCCACTTTGCCCTCAATTGGTTTCCACCTAAGCATTTGCAAAGTGGTAAAAATTAAAGTTGCTTCGATTCGCCCCGGGTTGAGGCATACCTACCCTAAGGTTATGGTAGTACCATGGGAAGCTCGCGAGCAAAAATCTCTAATCTCTTATTTTTGCCACTTTGCCCTCAATTGGTTTTAAACTAAGCATCGGCAAAGTGGTAAAATAAGAGTTGCTCCGATTCGCCCCGGGTTGGGGCATACCTACCCTAAGGTTATGGTGGTACCATGGGAAGCTCCCAAGCAAAAAACTCCAACCTCTTATTTTTGCCACTTTGCTCTCAATTGGTTTCGGACTAAGCATGGGCAATGTGGCAAAAATAAATGTTGATCGGATTCGCCCTGGGTTGAGGCATACCTACACTAAGGTCATGGTAGTACCATGGAAAGCTCCTGAGCAAAAAACTCCAACATCTTTTTTTTGCCACTAGCCCTCAAATTGGTAACCAAAAGAGCATGTCCAATGTGGTAAAAATAAGAGTTGCTCGGATTCGTCCCTGGTTGGGGCATACCAACCCTAAGGTCATGATAGTATGAAGAGAAGCTCGCGAGCAAAAAACTCCAACCTCTTATTTTTGCCACTTTGCCCTCAATTAGTATCCAACTAAGCATGGGCAAAGTCGTAAAGATAAGAGTTGCTCGGATTCGCCCTGGGTTGGGGCGTACCTACCCTAAGGTCATGGTAGTACCATTGGAATTTCACGAGGAAAAAACTCCAACCTCTTATTTTTGCCACTAGTCCTCAAATTGGTTTCCAACTAAGCATGTGGAAAGTGGTAAAAATAAGAGTTGCTCGTATTCGCCCCAGGTTGGGGCATACCTACCCTAAGGTCATGGTAGTATCATGGGAGGCTCGCGAGAAAAATCTCCAACCTCTTATATTTGAGACTTTGCCCCCAATTGGTATCCAACTAAGCATGGACAATGTGGTAAAAATAAGAGTTGCTCGGATTCGCCCTGGGTTGGGGCATACCTACCCTAACGTCATGGTAGTACCATGGGAAGCTCGCGAGCAAAAGACTCCAACTTCTTATTTTTGCCACTGGCCCACAATTGGCATTGAACTAAGCATGGGCAAAGTGGTAAAATAAGAGTTGCTCAGATTTGCGCCGATTTGGGGCATACCTACCCTAAGGTCATGGTAGTACCATGGGAAGCTCGAGTGCTAAAAACTCAAACCGCTTATTTTTGCCACTTGCCCGCAAATGGTATCCAACTAAGCATGGACAAAGTGGAAAAAATAAGAATTGTTCGAATTCGCCCCTGGTTGAGGAATACCTATCCTAAAATCATGGTAGTACCATGGGAAGATCGCAACAAAAAAATCCAATCTCTTATTTTTGCCACTTTGCCCTCAATTGGTTTCCAACTAAGCATGTGCAAAGTGGTAAAAATAAGAGTTGCTCGGATTCGCCCCAGGTTGGGGCATACCTTCCCTAATGTCATGGTGGTACCATGGGAAGATCTCAAGTAAAAAACTCCAACCTCTTATTTTTGCCACTAGCCCTCAATTGGTTTCTAACTAAGCTTGGGCAAAGTGGAAAAAATAAGAGTTGCTCGGATTCGCCCCAGGTTGGGGCATACCTACCCTAATGTCAAGGTGGTACCATGGAAGCTCTCAAGTAAAAAACTCCAACCTCTTATTTTTGCCACTAGCCCTCAATTGGTTTCGAACTAAGCATGGGCAAGGTGGTAAAAATTAGAGTTACTCGGATTCGCCCCAGGTTGGGGCATACCTACCCTAATGTCATGGTGGTACCATGGGAAGCTCTCAAGCAAAAAACTCCAACCTCTTATTTTTGCCACTAGCCCTCAATTGGTTTCGAAGTAAGCATGGACAAAGTGGTAAAAATAAGAGTTGCTCGGATTCGACCCGGGTTGGGGCATACCAACCCTAAGGTCATGGTAGTACCATGGGAAGCTCACAAGCAAAAAAATCCAATCTCTTATTTTTGCCACATTGCCCTCAATTGGTATCCAATTAAATATGGTGAAAGTGGTAAAAATTAGAGTTACTCGGATTCGCCCCAGGTTGGGGCATACCTACCCTAAGGTCATGGTGGTACCATGGGAAAGCTGATATGAACCCATGGGAATGAATTCCCTTGAACTCACAATCAATTTGAAAACTCCCCAAGAAAGGCAAAAATCAAGTCAAGGATGGAGAATCTAGACCCGATTAGAAGCCGTTTCAAGAACCTAGATTATATTAAAATCTAGACCCGTTGAAGAAGCCGTCTCAAGAACCCAGATTACGAAGGAGGAACGCCACAAAGGTCGTGATTTACCTTTGATAAGTTCAAGCATTTTCAATAAAATAAAATAAGGTTGTGAGCCAAGCATTTTCAATAAAATAAAATAAGGTTGTGAGCCAAGCATTTTCAAGCCCACTTATTCTAAACTAATAAAATAAATCATGTAACCAAACTGGAAGCTTTCAATAACAATAGGCCGTATCTCTAAGTCATGTCTTCCACTGCTTGAATCAAGTGGATCAAAACTGGTTCTTCTTCTTTCAGACTCATCTTGAGTGTTGTGCTCTTGCTAGCTTCATCCCAAGTGGATTGCACCAATCCTTGCATTGCTTCCTTGATCTTGTAATTGGCCCATCTGAAACTTGCAAAGGATCTTTAAGTGTAGGCCCACCTTGGTTCCTATCATTCCCCCTCTCCTCAAAAGGATTCGACCTCGAATCTTCACCTACATCAAAAGGAGAAAGATCAGAAACGTTAAAAGTTGCAGAAACTTTATACTCACCTGACAGATCCACTTTATATGCATTGTCATTAATTTTCTCAAGAATTTGGAAAGGTCCATCTCCTCGAGGATGCAACTTAGTCCTTCTATGGGCTAGGAATCTTTCTTTGTGCATGTGAACCCAAACCCAATCTCCTGGTTCAAAGATGACACGCCTTCATCCTTTATTGGCTTGGGAAGCAACCCTTTCATTCTTTTGGGCAATTTGAAGACGTACCCTCTCATGTAGTGACTTCACCAACTCCGCTTTCTTTTGTCCATCCAAACTACTCCTGCCATCAACAGGTAAAGGCATCAAATCCAAAGGAGTAAGTGGATTAAATCTATAAACAATTTCAAAAGGAGAGTATGAAATAGTAGTATGCATCGTCCTATTATATGCAAACTCTATAGATGGCAAACAATCCTCCCAAGCTTTTAAATTCTTATGAACAACAGTGCGTAAAAGCTGAGTTAAAGTCCTATTAACTACTTCAGTCTGACCATCAGTCTGTGGATGACAAGTAGTGGAAAATAAGAGCTTAGTACCCAATTTCCCCCACAACACCTTCCAAAAGTAGCTAAGGAATTTAACATCCCTATCAGAAACAATACTCCTAGGTACACCATGGAGTCGCACTATCTCACGGAAAAACAAGTCAGCTATGTGTGTGGCATCATCTATTTTATGGCATGGAATGAAATGTGCCATCTTACTAAATCTATCCACAACTACAAAAATAGAATCTCTACCCCTTTTGGTCCTAGGCAGCCCCAAGACGAAGTCCATAGATATGTCTACCCATGGCTCACTAGGAACGGGTACGGGTGTATACAACCCATGTGGTAAAACCTTAGATTTGGCCTTTATACATGTAATGCACCTTCCACAAATACGGTTAACATCTCTCTTCATCTTAGGCCAAAAGAAATGTTCATGCAAAATGTCTAAAGTTTTCTTGACACCAAAGTGTCCCATTAATCCCCCACCATGTGTCTCACGCACCAATAACTCACGCATAAAACAATTTGGCAGACAAAGTTTGCTTTCTTTAAACAAATAACCATCATGCTTGTAAAACTTACCAAATGCCGCCTTATCACATGCCACATACACATTTGAAAAATCAGCGTCATCGGCATACATGTCTTTCACATATTCAAACCCAAGCATTTTAGCACTCATAGAAGTAAGAAGTACATACCTCCGGGATAGAGCATCAACAACAATGCTCTCCTTACCTTGCTTGTAACGGATGACATAGGGAAAGGTCTCAATGTATTCCATCCATCTAGCATGCCTTTTATTCAACTTACCTTGACCCTTGAGATGCTTCAATTATTCATGATCGGTGTGGATCACAAATTCCCTTAGCCATAGGTAGTGCTGCCAAGTCTCTAATGCACGAACAATAGCATAAAGCTCTTTGTCATAAGTAGGGTACTTCAAGGATGCCCCACTTAACTTTTCACTGAAGAAGGCTATATGGGCTGCCTATCTTGCATCAAAACGGCTCCAATACCTATTCCTGAGGCATCACATTCAATCTCAAAAGCTTTGTTAAAATCAGGTAATGCTAATACAGGTGCAGAGCACAACCTTTCTTTAATAGTGGCAAAAGCATTCTGTTGATTAGCCCCCCAATGAAAAATTAACAACCTTTTTAATTACCTCAGTGAGTGGTGCAGCAATGGTGCTGAAGTCTTTAACAAAACGCCGATAAAAACTAGCTAAGCCATGAAAGCTTCTTACCTCAGTGATGCTTTTTGGCGTTGGCCACTCCTTGATTGCCTTGACTTGTTCTTCATCCACCTCAATACCCTTTGTACTAATAACATAACCAAGAAAAACAACTGATAGGAACCAAGGTGGGCCTACACTTAAAGATCCTTTGCAAGTTCCAGATGGGCCAATTACAAGATCAAGGGCCAAGAAGATCAAGAACAAATGCAAGGATTGGTGCAATCCACTTGGGATGAAGCCAGCAAGAGCCCAACACTCAAGATGGGTCTGAAAGAAGAAGAACCAGTTTTGATCCACTTGATTCAAGCTGTGGAAGACATGACTTAGAGATACGGCCTATTGTTATTGGAGGCTTCCAGTTTGGTTAAATGATTTATTTTATTAGTTTAGAATAAGTGGGCTTGAAGATGCTTGGCTCACATGTCTTATTTCTTATGAACTATGTTTTTGGGAAGGCCTTGTATTTTGGCCAAGGGCTTATTGGGAAAGTAACTTTTTAAGAATTAGGGTTTCATCAATTTATTCTAGGGGTTACTGTAGCCGCGCGTACTGTAGCCGGCACTGTTCATCAAGGGTAATTTTGGGTAAGAGGGGCTTTATTTTGGCTAGGGTTTTGATTAGGTTTGGGTTTAAAAACTCTTTGTAGCCTCATTTGACACATTAGACAATATTGAATTTTATTTGTGAGTTGAGTTTTCTCCTCTTGTTCTTGATTGAACTCTTGAACTTATCAAAGGTAAATCACAACCTTTGTGGCGTTCCTCCTTTGTAATCTGGGTTCTTGAGACGGGTTCTTCAACGGGTCTAGATTTTGATATAATCTAGGTTCTTGAAACGGGTTCTCATCAATGTTCTCATCAATTATTATTATATTCTAAAATAATAGTTTATATATGAATAAATTATATATAAATACATACATATATATAAATTATAAATAGTCTAGTCTAAATTGGGGGTCAAAAAATGAACTTGTAGTTTGAAAAATTGAAAAAAAAAAAAAAATGAAGGCCGAAATTTAGGCCGATACAGGCCGAAATTTAGGCCGAAACGGCCGATACCGGCCGGTATTTAAGCCGGTACGAAATACAGGTAGTATCTGTACCGGCCTAATGGCCGGTACGGCAAATATCGGCCGTACCGGCCGGTACGAAACGATTTTTAAAACATTGGTTCTCATTGGGTCTAGATTCTCCATCCTTGACTTGATTTTTGGCTTTCTTGGGGAGTTTTCAAATTGATTGTGGGTTCAAGGGAATTCATTCCCACGGGTTCATATCATTTGGTATTCAGAGCAAGGTTTCCAATCAGGTCTGATTCTATCTTTTAATTCTTGCATCCTTAAATTAATTCTAGGGCTTCATTGTTCTAGGGTTTCCAAAAAAAAAAAAAACTAGAAACAAAAAGTAGGCTGCCGAAATTGTTAGGGTTTTGGGTTTGGCTGAAATTTGCATCACCTAGGGTTTCAAAATTCTAGGGTTTCCTGCATCTCTAAGTTTATCTGTTGCTTGGAGTGCTGTTCATTGATTCTCTTCTACTTCATTGTCGTGCTTGAATTCAGTTGCTTGATTTTCACAATTGAATATTGCTATTTGTGACTGAAAAGAAAAGAAAAGAAAAGAAAGGAAAAGAAAAAAAAAAAAATTCGTGAAAAAAAAAAAAAAAATCCCAAGATCTTTTCTTCAGCCTTATCATCAAAAGGGGTGATTCTAGTTGGTATCTTGTCTTATAGTTACTGTTTCATTCATATAATTTCCTTGATTCACGTGCCATTTTCTTTCTTTCATTGCTTCTGTGTTTCTCTTGTTCTTGTTTCTTGGACCTAATTACTAGTTGGGATAAAATAAGGTTGTTTTGTCTTGATTGAGTCAATTAGTTCTTAAATAACTTGAGTGGGAAAACTCTTGAGGTAAAAGGCAAGAGAGTGTGAGACTATTATAAAAAGAAAAAAGCCAATTAGGAGTGAAACACGAGTGGAGTGTCATTATTCGAGTGTAAACACGTAAGGGAGTGTGTGAGGTTTACATTTATTTTTTTTTTTTTTTTGCCACTAACATTCTTTTGTGTAGCACTTGATAATGTCTCATCGGAGTAGCGCATCACCAAGGGGGAGGGCAGATAACACATCCTTTGTGTTGCAAGCCATGCAACAACAGTTTGAGCGGTTGAACTTGGTGTTGGGTGAAGTGAAGGATAGGATGGATCATCAAGAAGCAGCGATTAAAAATCTACAAGGTGGGAGGGACAGGAGGCGACGTGAGCATAGAGTTGAAAATCAGTATGAGAATGAAGGAGATGGTGAGGATGAGGAGGACTTTGCATCTGACGTTGGGTCGGGTAGAAATAGAAGACTTAGGCATGAAAGAGGACTTGAGGAGAATCTAAGGGGTCGGGATGGTGTAGATAGAGATCTTGGTAGCATCAAAATGAAAATACCATCTTTCCAAGGTAGAACTGACCCTGAGGTTTATCTAGAGTGGGAGAAAAAAATAGAGTTGGTGTTTGATTGCCATAATTACTCCGAGGAGAAGAAAGTGAAGTTGGCGGTAATTGAGTTCACTGATTATGCTATTATTTGGTGGGATCAATTTGTGACTAATAGGAGGAGGAATTATGAGAGGCCTATAGAGACATGGGGAGAGTTGAAATCTCTCATGAGGCGGAGATTTGTTCCAAGCCATTACTATAGAGACCTTTACCAGAAATTACAAAATCTTACACAGGGGTCTAAGAGTGTGGAGGATTACCATAAGGAAATGGAGGTGGCGATGATTCGGGCTAATGTAGAGGAGGATCGAGAGGCAACCATGGCTAGATTTTTGAGTGGGTTGAATAGGGACATAGCCAATGTAATTGAATTGCAGCATTATGTGGAGATAGAGGACATGGTGCACATGGCTATGAAGATGGAGAGGCAATTAAAGAGAAAACGGACAGCAAGGTACACTTCGGTTTCTAGCACTACTTGGAAATCAAAATGGGATAGGAATGATCCATCTGAAGCAAAGAGAAAGACCGAACCACCTAAGGGAAAAGATGAGGGAACTAGCAACAAACCCAAGGTAGAATCCCAACCTTCACGAAATAGAGATATCAAATGTTTTAAGTGTTTGGGTTCAGGGTACATTGCTTCTCAATGTCCAAATAGGAGGGTGATGATTATGCGTGACAATGGGGAGGTGATGACTGAGAGTGAGGATGATAGTGATGAGCTGCCCGAGTTGGAGGATGCTAGTGATGATGATGGAGTGGTATACCCTGTGACAGGTGAGTCTCTTGTTGCCAGGCGTGCTCTTAATGCACACATTAAGGTGGATGATGCAGAGCAACAGAGAGAGAACATTTTCCATACTAGATGCCATGTCAACAATAAGGTATGTAGTATGATCATTGATGGAGGGAGTTGTACTAATGTGGCTAGCACTACTTTGGTTGAAAAATTGAATTTACCAACCTTAAAACACTCTAGACCATACAAATTGCAGTGGTTGAATGATTGTGGAGAGGTTAGGGTGGATAAACAAGTGTTAGTTACTTTTTCTATTGGGAAGTATCAGGATGAGGTGCTTTGTGATGTTGTGCCTATGCATGCGGGTCATATTTTGTTGGGGAGGCCGTGGCAGTATGATAGGAGAGTGACACATGATGGGTTCAAGAACATGTACAGCTTTGAAAAGGAGGGCAAAACAATTAAGCTTGCTCCTTTAACTCCAAGCCGGGTCTATGAGGACCAACTGAAATTGAAAAGTGAGGTTGCTAAAAAAAAAAAGAGTGAAAATGAGAGTGATCAAAAGAGAAAAAGTGAAAAAGAGATTGAGCAAAAAAGAAAAAGTGAGAGTAAAAATGAGCATAAAAGAAAGAGTGAAAAAGAAAGTAGAGAGGTGGCTGAGAGTAAAGAAAAAAGAGTGGAGCCACGAGAGAAAAAAGAAAGAGAGTCTGCCGAGAGAAAAGGAAAGGCAAAAGTGAGTTTCTATGCAAGAGAGAGTGAGGTTAAGAGGGCTTTCTTCGCAGATCACCCTATGATTTTTCTTGTCTATAAAGAGTCTTATCTTAGTCTTGATGAAACTAACCAGTCTCTTCCTAGTTTGGCTGTTTCTTTGTTGCAGGAGTTTGAGGATGTATTCCCGGAGGAGATGCCAAATGAGTTGTTGCCACCCATTAGAGGCATTGAGCACCAGATTGATTTTGTGCCCGGGGTTGCTATTCCAAACCGACCAGCCTATAGGAGTAATCCAGAGGAGACAAAGGAGCTTCAGAGGCAAGTTGAGGATTTGATGAGCAAGGGGTACGTGAGAGAGAGCATGAGCCCTTGTGCAGTACCAGTGCTACTAGTGCCAAAGAAGGATGGGACGTGGAGGATGTGCATTGATTGCAGGGCGGTCAACAATATCACGGTAAAATATCGCCATCCCATTCCTAGATTAGATGATATGCTTGATGAATTGCATGGCTCATGTATTTTCAGTAAAATTGATCTTAAAAGTGGGTACCATCAAATTAGAATGAAAGAGGGTGATGAATGGAAAACTGCTTTTAAGACTAAGTATTGGCTTTATGAATGGTTGGTTATGCCATTTGGACTTACAAATGCGCTCAGTACTTTCATGAGATTAATGAACCATGTCCTACGTGCTTTCATAGGCAAGTTTGTGGTTGTGTACTTTGATGATATCTTAGTGTACAGCAAGAATTTAAGTGAACATATTGAACATTTGAGATATGTGTTTGATGTGTTGAGATGTGAAAAGTTGTATGCTAATTTTAAGAAATGTGCCTTTTGCATGGAAAAAGTTGTTTTTCTTGGTTATGTTGTTAGTACAAAGGGTATTGAGGTGGATGAAGAGAAAGTCAAGGCAATCAAGGAGTGGCCAACGCCAAAAAGCATCACTGAGGTAAGAAGCTTTCATGGCTTAGCTAGTTTTTATCGGCGTTTTGTTAAAGACTTCAGCACCATTGCTGCACCACTCACTGAGGTAATTAAAAAGAATGTTGGGTTTCATTGGGGGGCTAATCAAGAGAATGCTTTTACCACTATTAAAGAAAGGTTGTGCTCTGCACCTGTGTTAGCATTACCTGATTTTAACAAAGCTTTTGAGATTGAATGTGATGCCTCAGGAATAGGGATTGGAGCCGTTTTGATGCAAGATAGGCGGCCCATAGCCTTCTTCAGTGAAAAGTTAAGTGGGGCATCCCTTAAGTACCCTACTTATGACAAAGAGCTTTATGCTCTTGTTCGTGCATTAGAGACTTGGCAGCACTACCTATGGCCAAGGGAATTTGCGATCCACACCGATCATTAATCATTGAAGCATCTCAAGGGTCAAGGTAAGTTGAATAAAAGGCATGCTGGATGGATGGAATACATTGAGACCTTTCCCTATGTCATCCGTTACAAGCAAGGTAAGGAGAACATTGTTGCTGATGCTCTATCAGGGAGGTATGTACTTCTTACTTCTATGAGTGCTAAAATGCTTGGGTTTAAATATGTGAAAGACATGTATGCCAATGACGCTGATTTTTCAAATGTGTATGTGGCATGTGATAAGGCAGCATTTGGTAAGTTTTACAAGCATGATGGTTATTTGTTTAAAGAAAGCAAACTTTGTCTGCCAAATTGTTTTATGCGTGAGTTATTGGTGCGTGAGACACATGGTGGGGGATTAATGGGACACTTTGGTGTGAAGAAAACTCTAGACATTTTGCATGAACATTTCTTTTGGCCTAAGATGAAGAGAGATGTTAACCGTATTTGTGGAAGGTGCATTACATGTAGAAAAGCCAAATCTAAGGTTTTGCCACATGGGTTGTATACACCCTTACCCGTTCCTAGTGAGCCATGGGTAGACATATCTATGGACTTTGTTTTGGGGCTGCCTAGGTCAAAAGGGGTAGAGATTCTATTTTTGTGGTTGTGGATAGATTTAGTAAGATGGCACATTTCATTCCATGCCATAAAACAGATGATGCCACAAACATAGCTGACTTGTTTTTCCGGGAGATAGTGCGACTCCATGGTGTACCTAGGAGTATTGTTTCTGATAGGGATGTTAAATTCCTTAGCTACTTTTGGAAGGTGTTGTGGGGGAAATTGGGTACTAAGCTCTTATTTTCCACTACTTGTCATCCACAGACTGATGGTCATCGGACTGAAGTAGTTAATAGGACTTTAACTCAGCTTTTACGCACTGTTGTTCATAAGAATTTAAAAACTTGGGAGGATTGTTTGCCATTTATAGAGTTTGCATATAATAGGACGATGCATACTACTACTTCATACTCTCCTTTTGAAATTGTTTATGGATTTAATCCACTTACTCCTTTGGATTTGATGCCTTTACCTGTTGATGGTAGGAGTAGTTTGGATGGACAAAAGAAAGCGGAGTTGGTGAAGTCACTTCATGAGAGGGTACGACTTCAAATTGCCCAAAAGAATGAAAGGGTTGCTTCCCAAGCCAATAAAGGACGAAGGCGTGTCATCTTTGAACCAGGAGATTGGGTTTGGGTTCACATGCGCAAAGAAAGATTCCCAACCCATAGAAGGACTAAGTTGCATCCTCGAGGAGATGGACCTTTCCAAATTCTTGAGAAAATTAATGACAACGCATATAAAGTGGATCTTCCAGGTGAGTATAAAGTTTCTGCAACTTTTAATGTTTCTGATCTTTCTCCTTTTGATGTAGGTGAAGATTCGAGGTCGAATCCTTTTGAGGGGAGGGGGAATGATAGGAACCAAGGTGCCCCTACACTTAAAGATCCTTTGCAAGTTCCCGATGGGCCAATTACAAGATCAAGGGCCAAGAAGATCAAGAACAAATGCAAGGATTGGTGCAATCCACTTGGGATGAAGCCAGCAAGAGCCCAACACTCAAGATGGGTCTGAAAGAAGAAGAACCAGTTTTGATCCACTTGATTCAAGCTGTGGAAGACATGACTTAGAGATACGGCCTATTGTTATTGGAGGCTTCCAGTTTGGTTAAATGATTTATTTTATTAGTTTAGAATAAGTGGGCTTGAAGATGCTTGGCTCACATGTCTTATTTCTTATGAACTATGTTTTTGGGAAGGCCTTGTATTTTGGCCAAGGGCTTATTGGGAAAGTAACTTTTTAAGAATTAGGGTTTCATCAATTTATTCTAGGGGTTACTGTAGCCGCGCGTACTGTAGCCGGCACTGTTCATCAAGGGTAATTTTGGGTAAGAGGGGTTTTATTTTGGCTAGGGTTTTGATTAGGTTTGGGTTTAAAAACTCTTTGTAGCCTCATTTGACACATTAGACAATATTGAATTTTATTTGTGAGTTGAGTTTTCTCCTCTTGTTCTTGATTGAACTCTTGAACTTATCAAAGGTAAATCACAACCTTTGTGGCGTTCCTCCTTTGTAATCTGGGTTCTTGAGACGGGTTCTTCAACGGGTCTAGATTTTGATATAATCTAGGTTCTTGAAACGGGTTCTCATTGGGTCTAGATTCTCCATCCTTGAGTTGATTTTTGGCTTTCTTGGGGAGTTTTCAAATTGATTGTGGGTTCAAGGGAATTCATTCCCACGGGTTCATATCAACAACTTTTTCCATACTAAAGGCACGTTTCTTAAAATTAGCATACAACTTTTCAATATCTCAAATGCTCAATATGTTCATTTAAGTTCTTGCTGTACACTAAGATATCATCAAAGTATACAACCACAAACTTGCCTATGAATGCACGTAGGACATGGTTCATTAATCTCATGAAAGTACTGGGCGCATTTGTAAGTCCAAATGGCATAACCAACCATTCATAAAGCCCATACTTAGTCTTAAAAGCAGTTTTCCATTTATCACCCTCTTTCATTCTAATTTGATGGTACCCACTTTTAAGATCAATTTTACTGAAAATACATGAGCCATGCAATTCATCAAGCATATCATCCAATCTAGGAATGGGATGGCGATACTATACTGTGATATTGTTGACCGCCCTGCAATCAATGCACATCCTCCACGTCCCATCCTTCTTTGGCACCAGTAGCACTGGTACTGCACAAGGGCTCATGCTCTCCCTCACGTACCCCTTACTCATCAAATCCTCAACTTGCCTCTGAAGCTCCTTTGTCTCCTCTGGATTACTCCTATAGGCTGGTCGGTTTGGAATAGTAGCCCCGGGCACAAAATCAATCTGGTGCTCAATGCCTCTAATGGGTGGCAACTCATTTGGCATCTCCTCCGGGAATACATCCTCAAACTCCTGCAACAAAGAAACAGCCAAACTAGGAAGAGACTGGTTAGTTTCATCAAGAGTAAGATAAGACTCTTTATAGACAAGAAAAATCATAGGGCGATCTGTGAAGAAAGCCCTCTTAACCTCACTCCCTCTTGTATAGAAACTCACTTTTGCCTTTCCTTTTCTCTCAGAAGACTCTCTTTCTTTTTTCTCTCGTGACTCCACTCTTTTTTCTTTACTCTCAGCCCCCTCTCTACTTTCTTTTTCACTCTTTCTTTTATGCTCATTTTCACTCTCACTCTTTCTTTTTTGCTCAATCTCTTTTTCACTCTTCCTTTTTTGATCACTCTCATTTACACTCTTTCTCTTCTGATCACTCTCATTTTCACTCTTTCTTTTTTGAGCAACCTCACTTTTCAATTTCAGTTGGTCCTCATAGACCTGACTTGGAGTTAAAGGAGCAAGCTTAATTATTTTGCCCTCCTTTTCAAAGCTGTACATGTTCTTGAACCCATCATGTGTCACTCTTCTATCATACTGCCACGGCCTCCCCAACAAAATATGGCCCGCATGCATAGGCACAACATCACAAAGCACCTCATCCTGATACTTCCCAATAGAAAAGTAACTAACACTTGTTTATCCACCCTAACCTCTCCGCAATCATTCAACCACTGCAATTTGTATGGTCTAGAGTGTTTTAAGGTTGGTAAATTCAATTTCTCAACCAAAGTAGTGCTAGCCACATTAGTACAACTCCCTCCATCAATGATCATACTACATACCATATTGTTGACATGGCATCTACTATGGAAAATGTTCTCTCTCTGTTGCTCTGCATTATCCACCTTAATGTGTGCGTTAAGAGCACGCCTGGCAACAAGAGACTCACCTGTCACAGGGTATACCACTCCATCATCATCACTAGCATCATCCAACTTGGGCACCTCATCACTATCATCCTCACTCTCAGTCATCACCTCCCCATTGTCACGCATAATCATCACCCTCCTATTTGGACATTGAGATGCAATGTGCCCTGAACCCAAACACTTAAAACATTTGATATCTCTATTCCGTGAAGGTTGGGATTCTTCTACCTTGGTGTTGTTGCTAGTTCCCTCATCTTTTCCCTTAGGTGGTTCGGTCTTTCTTGTTACTTCAGCTGGATCATTCCTATCCCATTTTGATTTCCAAGTAGTACTAGAAACCGAAGTGTACCTTGCTGTCCGTTTTCTCTTTAATTGCCTCTCCACCTTCATAGCCATGTGCACCATGTCCCTATTGGCTATGTCCCTATTCAATCCACTCAAAAATCTAGCCATGGTGGCCTCTCGAACCTCCACTACATTAGCCCGAATCATCACCACCTCCATCTCCTTATGGTAATCCTCCATACTCCTAGACCCCTGTGTAAGATTTTGTAATTTCTGGTAAAGGTCTCTATAGTAATGGCTTGGAACAAATCTCAGCCTCATGAGAGCTTTCAACTCTCCCCACGTCTCTATAGGCCTCTCATAATTCCTCCTCCTATTGGTCACTAATTGATCCTACCAAATAATAGCATAATCATTGAACTCAATTACTGCCAACTTCACTTTCTTCTCCTCAGAGTAATTATGGCAATCAAACACCAACTCTAATTTTTTCTCCCACTCTAGATAAACCTCAGGATCAGTTCTACCTTGGAAAGATGGTATTTTCATTTTGATGCTACCAAGGTCTCTCTATCTACACCATCCCGACCCCTTAGATTCCCCTCAAGTCCTCTTTCACGCCTAACTCTTCTATTTCTACCCGACCCAACATCAGATGCTAAATCTTCCTCTTCCTCTACATCTCTTTCATTCTCATACTGATTTTCAACTCTATGCTCACGTCGCCTCCAATCCCGCCTACCTTGTAGATTTCTAATCGCTGCTTCTTGATGATCAATCATATCCCTCACTTCACCCAACACCAAGTTCAACCGCTCAAACTGTTGTTGCATCGCTTGCAACACAAAGGATGAGTTATCTGCTCTCCCTCTTGGTGATGCGCTACTCCGATGAGACATTATCAGGTGCTACACAAAAGAATGTAAGTGGCATAAAAGTAAACCTCACACACTCTCTCCCTTACGTGTTTATACTCGAATAATGACACTCCACTCGTGTTTCACTCTTAATTGGCTTTTTTTTTTCGATAATTGTCTTACACTCTCTTGCCTTTTACCTCAAGAGTTTTCCCACTCAAGTTCTTTAAAAACTAATTGACTCAATCAAGACAAAACAACCTTATTTTATCCCAACTAGTAATTAGGTCCAAGAAACAAGAACAAGAACAAGAGATACACAGAAACAATGAAAGAAAAAAAAATGGCATGTGAATCAAGGAAATTATAATCTTGGGTTTTTTTTTTTTTCACTATTTTTTTTTTCCTTTCTTTTTTTTTTCTTTTCCTTTCACCAACTGATTTGATCCCAATCAAGAATAAGCAGTTGAGAAAACCCTGAAAATAACTCAAAAACCCTAGGGCAAGTGATATACGACAGCCCTTAGAACAAGAGATTTCAGCCAACACAAACCCAAGAACAATGAATTTCAGCAACCCTAACAATTGTGAAGAAATCTGCTAGCCACCACTATTTTTTTTTTTTTTTGGTAATCAATCCAAGAACAATGAAGCCCTAGAATTAAATATGCAAGAAATAAAAGATAGAATCATACCTGATTGGAAACCTAGCTCTAATACCAAATGATATGAACCCGTGGGAATGAATTCCCTTGAACCCACAATCAATTTGAGAACTCCCGAAGAAAGCCAAAAATCAAGTCAAGGATGGAGAATCTAGACCCGATGAGAACCCATTTCAAGAACCTAGATTATATTAAAATCTAGACCCGTTGAAGAACCCAGATTACAACGCCACAAAGGTTGTGATTTACCTTTGATAAGTTCAAGAGTTCAATCAAGAACAAGAGAAGAAAACTCAACTCACAAATAAAATTCAATATTGTCTAATCTGTCAAATGAGGCGACAAAAAGTTTTTAAACCCAAACCAAATCAAAACCCTAGCCAAAATAAAGCCCCTTTTACCCAAAATTACCCTTGATGAACAGTGCCAGCTGCAGTACGCGCGGCTACAGTAACCCCTACAATAAATTGATGAAACCCTAATTCTTAAAAAGTAACTTTCCAAATAAGCACTTGGCCAAAATACAAGGCCTTCCCAAAAACATAGTTCATAAGAAATAAGACATGTGAGCCAAGCATTTTCAGGCCCACTTATTCTAAACTAATAAAATAAATCATTTAACCAAACTGGAAGCCTCTAATAACAATAGGCCGTATCTCTAAGTCATGTCTTCCACAGCTTGAATCAAGGGGATCAAAATTAGTTCTTCTTCTTTCGGACCCATCTTGAGTGTTGGGCTCTTGCTGGCTTCATCCCAAGTGGATTGCACCAATCCTTGCATTGCTTCCTTGATTTTCTTGGCCCTTGATCTTGTAATTGGCCCATCTGGAACTTGCAAAGGATATTTAAGTGTAGGCCCACCTCAAACCTCTTATTTTTGCCATTGGCCCACAATTAGTTTCGAACTAAGCATGGGCAAAGTGGTAAAATAAGAGTTGCTCGGATTCACCCCGGTTTGGGGCATACCTACCCTAAGGTCAAGGTAGTACCATGGGAAGCTCGCGTGCTAAAAACTCAAACCTCTTATTTTTGCCACTTGCCCTCAATTGGTTTCCAATTAAGCATGGGCAAAGTGGTAAAAATAAGAGTTATTCGTATTCCACCCGGGTTGGGGCATACCTACCCTAATGTCATGGTAGTACCATGGGAAGTTCTCAATTGGAAGTATTCCCATGGTAGTACCATGGTAGTACCATGGTAAGCACAAAACTCCATCCTCTTATTTTTGCCACTAGCCCTCAATTGGTATCCAACTAAGCATGGACAAAGTGGAAAAAATAAGAGTTGTTCGGATTCGCCCCGAGTTGGGGTATGCCTACCCAAAGGTCATGGTAAGTTGGATACCAACTCTTAGTACCTTGGGAAGCTCGCGACAAAAAAATCCAATTTCTTATTTTTTTCACTTTGCCCTCAATTGGTATCCAACTAAGCATGGACAAAGTGGTAAAAATAAGAGTTGCTCGGATTCGCCCCTGGTTGGGGCATACTTGCCCTAAGGTCATGGTGGTACCATGGGAAGCTCTCAAGCAAAAAAATCCAACCTCTTATTTATGCCACTAGCCCACAATTGGTTTCGATATAAGCATGGGTAAAGTGGTAAAGTAAGAGTTATTTGTATTCCACCCGGGTTGGGGCATACCTACCCTAAGGTCATGGTAGTACCATGGGAAGCTCTCAAGCAAAAAACTCCATCCTCTTATTTTTGCCACTAGCCCTCAATTGGTATCTAACTAAGTATGGGCAAAGTGGTAAAAATAAGAGTTGCTCGGATTTGCCCCGGGTTGGGTAATACCTACCCTAAGGTCATGGTAGTACCATGGGAAGCTCACGAGCAAAAAACTCCAACCTCTTATTTTTGCCACTGGCCCACAATTGGTTTCGAACTAAGCATGGGCAAAGTGGTAAAATAAGAGTTGCTCGGATTCACCCGGGTTTGGGGCATACCTACCCTAAGGTCATGGTAGTACCATGGGAGGCTCACGAGCAAAAAACTCCAACCTCTTATATTTGCGACTTTGCCCCCAATTGGTATCCAACTAAGCATGGACAATGTGGTAAAAATAAGAGTTGCTCGGATTCACCCCGGGTTGGGGAATACCTACCCTAAGGTCATGGTAGTACAATGGGAAGCTCACGAGCAAAAAACTCCAACCTCTTATTTTTGCCACTCGCCCACAATTGGTTTCGAACTAAGCATGGGCAAAGTGGTAAAATAAGAGTTGATCGGATTCACCCGGGTTTGGGGCATACCTACCCTAAGGTCATGGTAGTACCATGGGAAGCTCGCGTGCGAAAAACTCAAACCTCTTATTTTTGCCACTTGCCCGCAATTGGTATCCAACTAAGCATGGACAAAGTGGAAAAAATAAGAGTTGTTCGGATTCGCCCCGGGTTACGGCATACCTGACCTAAGGTCATGGTAGTACCATGGGAAGGTCGCAACAAAAAAATCCAATCTCTTATTTTTGCCACTTTGCCTCAATTGGTTTCCAACTAAGCATGGGCAAAGTGGTAAAAATAAGAGTTGCTCGTAGTTGCCCCAGGTTGGGGCATACCTACCCTATTGTCATGGTGGTACCATGGGAAGATCTCAGGAAAAAGCTCCAACCACTTCTTTTTGCCACTAGCCCTCAATTGGTTTCTAATTAAGCTTGGGCAAAGTGGTAAAAATAAGAGTTGGTCGGATTCGCCCCTGGTTGGGGCATACCTACCCTATGGTCATGGTAGTACCATGGGAAGCTCGCGACAAAAAACTCCAATTTCTTATTTTTTTGACTCTGCCCTCAATTGGTATCCAACTAAGTATGGCCAAAGTGGTAAAAATAAGAGTTGCTCGGATTCGCCCCAGTTTGGGGCATACTTACCCTAAGGTCATGGTAGTACCATGGGAAGCTCTCAAGCAAAAAACTCCATCCTCTTATTTTTGCCACTAGCCCTCAATTGGTATCCAACTAAGCATGGGCAAAGTGGTAAAAATAAGAGTTGCTCGGATTCACCCTAGGTTGGGGCATACCTACCCAAACGTCAGGGTAGTACCATGGGAGGCTCGCGAGCAAAAAACTCCAATCTCATATATTTGCGACTTTGCCCCCAATTGGTATCCAACTAAGCATGGAAAATATGGTAAAAATAAGAGTTGCTCGGATTCCCCCCGGGTTGGGGCATACCTACCCTAATGTCATGGTGGTACCATGGGATGATCTCATGCAAAAAACTCCAACCTCTTATTTTTGCCACTAGCCATCAATTGGTTTCGAACTAAGCATGGGCAATGTGGTGAAAATAAGAGTAGCTCGGATTTGCGCTGGGTTGGGGCATACCTACCCTAAGGTCGTGATAGTACCATGGGAAGCTCGCGAGGAAAAAATTCCAACCTCTTATTTTTGCCACTAGTCCTCAAGGATACAATGCAAGGATTGATGCAATCAACTTGGGACAAGTTTAGCAAGAGCCCAACATTCAAGATGGGGCATGAAGGGTGAAGATCTAGTTTTAATTCATTTGATTTGCTACGGAAGAGGGCAACGACAAGACTTAAAGGCTTTGAGCTCTTGAAGGGTTTCAACTGATTTAATTCATTTAAAGAACTTATGTTATTAGTTTAGAATAATTGCGTTTATTATGGGAAGCACTTAAGGGGGCCTATGCAAGGGCATGTTGGGAAAGTTATTATTTTATTGAACTAGGGTTAGGGTTACTGTAGCCGAGCTACTGTAGCACGGCACTGTAGCCGCGATACAGTTCATCCAGGGGCACTTTTGGAAGATGGGGGTTTATTTTAAGCTAGGGTTTAATTAGGTTTTTCTTTAAATACTCTATGTTGCCTCATTCTAATCAGTTTGTGAAGTTTATGAAATTTGATGAATTTATTCATTGTGAGTTGAGTTTTACTCCTCTTGTTCTTGATTGAACTTTTGAACTTATCAAAGATAAATCACAACCATTGTGGCGTTCCTCCTTTATAATCTGGGTTCTTGAGACGGGTTCTTCAATGGGTCTAGATTTTAATATATAATCTAGGTTCTTGAAACGAGTTCTCATCGGGTCTAGATTCTCCTTCATTGACTTGATTTTTGGCTTTCTTGGAAAGTTTTCAATTTGATTGTGGGTTCAAGGGATTTCGTTCCCGCGGGTTCATATCATTTGGTATTCAAAGCAAGGTTTCCAATCAGGTCTGATTCTATCTTTTAATTTTAGCATCCTGTTTCTACTATTTTCAATGTTACTAACCACTTTCCCTTTGATCCAGGTGGAGATTCGAGGTCGAATCCTTTTGAGGAGAGGGGGAATGATGGGAACCAAGATGAGCCTAGTCTTAAAGATCATTTGCAACTTCCAGATGGGCCAAGAAGATCAAGGAGACAATGCAAGGATTGATGCAATCAACTTGGGACAAGTTTAGCAAGAGCCCTTCATTCAAGATGGGGCTTGAAGGATGAAGATCTAGTTTGAATTCATTTGATTAGCTACGGAAGAGGGCAACGACAAGACCTAAAAGCTTTGAGCTCTTGAAGGGTTTCAATTGATTTAATTCATTTAAATAACTTATGTTATCAGTTTAGAATAATTGAGTTTATTATGGGAAGCACTTAAGGGGGCCTATGCAAGGGCATGTTGGGAAAGTTATTATTTTATTGAACTAGGGTTAGGGTTACTGTAACCGAGTTACTCTAGTGCGCACTGTAGCCGCGACACTGTTCATCCATGGGCACTTTTGGAATATGGGGGTTTATTTTAAGCTAGGGTTTCATTAGGTTTTTCTTTAAATCACAACCTTTGTAGCGTTCCTCCTTTATAATCTGGGTTCTTGAGACGGGTTCTTCAATGGATCTAGATTTTAAAATAATCTAGGTTCTTGAAACGAGTTCTCATTGGGTTTAGATTTTGCATCCTTGACTTGATTTTTGGCTTTCTTGGAAAGTTTTCAAATTGATAGTGGATTCAAAGTATTTCATTCCCGCGGGTTCATATCACTAGTCCTCAAATTGGTTTCCAACTAAGCATGTGGAAAGTGGTAAAAATAAGAGTTGTTCGGATTCGCCCCAGGTTGGGGCATACCTACCCTAAGGTCATGGTAGTACCATGGGAGGCTCGCGAGCAAAAAACTCCATCCTCTTATATTTGCGACTTTGCCCCCAATTGGTATCCAACTAAGTATGGATAATGTGGTAAAAATAAGAGTTGCTCGGATTCGCACCGGGTTGGGGCATACCGACCCTAAGGTCATGGTAGTACCATGGGAAGGTCGCGAGCAAAAGACTCCAACCTCTTTTTTTGCCACTGGCCCACAATTGGTTTTGAACTAAGCAGGGCAAAGTGGTAAAATAAGAGTTGCTCGGATTCGCCCCGGTTTGGGGCATACCTACCCTAAGGTCATGGTAGTACCATGGGAAGCTCGAGTGCTAAAAATTCAAACCGCTTAATTTTGCCACTTGCCCGAAATTGGTATCCAACTAAACATGGACAAAATGGAAAAAATAAGAGTTGTTCGGATTCGCCCCTGGTTGAGGAATACCTATCCTAAGGTCATCGTAGTACCATGGGAAGCTCGCAACAAAAAAATCCAATCTCTTATTTTTGACACTTTGCCCTCAATTGGTTTCTAAGCATGGGCAAAGTGGTAAAAATAGGAGTTGCTCGGATTCGCCCCAGGTTGGGGGATACCTACCCAAATGTCATGGTGGTACCATGGGAAGATCTCAAGCAAAAAACTCCAACCTCTTATTTTTGCCACTAGCCCTCAATTGGTTTCTAACTAAGCTTGAGCAAAGTGGTAAAAATAAGAGTTGCTCGGATTCGCCCGGGTAGGGGCCTACCTGCCCTAATGTCATGGTGGTACCATGGGAAGCTCTCAAGCAAAAAACTCCAACCTCCTATTTTTGCCACAAGACCTCAATTGGTTTCGAAAAGCATGGGCAAAGTAGTAAGAATAAGAGTTGCTAGGATTCACCCTGGGTTGGGGCATTCCAACCCTAAGGTCATGGTAGTAGCATGGTAAGCTCGTGAGCTAAAAACTCAAACCTCTTACTTTAGCCACTAGCCCTCAATTGGTATCCAACTATGCATGGGCAATGTGGTAAAAATAAGAGTAGCTCAGATTCGCCCCGGGTTGGGGCATATACCTACCCAAAAGACATGGTTGTACCATGGGAAGCTCTCAAGCAAAAAACACCAACCACTTATTTTTTCCACTAGCCCTAAATTGGTTACGAACTAAGCATGGGCAAAGTGGTAAAAATAAGTGTTGCTTGGATTCGTCCCGGGTAGGGGCATACCTACCCTAAGGTCATGGAAGTACCATGGGAAGTTCACGAGCAAAAAACTCCAACCTCTTATTTTTTACACTAGCCCTCAACAGGTTTCGAACTAAGTATGGACAAAGTGCTAAAAATAAGAGTTGCTCGGATTCGCCCCGGGTTGGGGCATACCTACCCTAAGGTCATGGCAGTACCATGGGAAGCACGCGAACAAAAACTCCAATCTCTTATTTTTGTCACTTTGCCCCCAATTGGTATCCAACTAAGCATGGGCAATTTGGTAAAAATAAGAGTTGCTCGGATTCATCCTAGGTTGGGGCATACCGACCCTAAGGTCATTGTAGTACCAAGGAAAGCTTGCGAGCAAAAAACACCATCCTCTTATTTTTGCCACTAGCCCACAATTGGTTTCGAACTAAACATGGGCAAAGTGGTAAAAATAAGAGTTGCTCGGATTCGACCCGGGTTGGGGCATACCTACGCTAAGATCATGGTAGTACCATGTGCAGCTCGCGAGCAAAAAACACCATCCTCTTATTTTTGCCAGTAGCCCTCAATTGGTATCCAACTAAGCATGGACAAAGTGGTAAAAATAAGAGTTGTTCGGATTCGCCCCGGGTTGGGGCATATCTACCCTAAGGTCATGGTTGTACCTTGGGAAGCTCGCGAACAAAAAAGTCCAATCTCTTATTTTTGCCACTTTGGCCTCAATTGGTATCCATCTATGCAAGGGCAAAGTGGTAAAAATAAGAGTTGCTCGGATTCACCCTGGGTTGGGCATACTACCCTATGGTCATGGTTGTACCTTGGGAAGCTCGCGAACAAAAAAGTCCAATCTCTTATTTTTGCCACTTTGCCCTCAATTGGTATCCATCTATGCAAGGGCAAAGTGGTAAAAATAAGAGTTGCTCGGATTCACCCTGGGTTGGGCATACTACCCTATGGTCATGGTTGTACCATGGGAAGCTCGAGAGCCAAAAACTCAAACCTCTTCTTATTTTTGCCACTTTGCCCTCAATTGGTATCCAACTAAGCATGATGGGCAAAGTGCTAAAAATAAGTGTTGCTCGGATTCGCCCCGGGTTGGGGCATACCTACCCTAAGGTCATGGCAGTACCATGGGAAGCACGCGAACTAAAAACTCCAATCTCTTATTTTTGCCACTTTGCCCCCAATTGGTATCCTCCTAAGCATGGGCAATGTGGTAAAAATAAGAGTTGCTCGGATTCATCCCAGGTTGGGGCATACCGACCCTAAGGTCATTGTAGTACCAAGGAAAGCTTGCGAGCAAAAAACTCCATCCTCTTATTTTTGCCACTAGCCCACATTTGGTTTCGAACTAAACATGGGCAAAGTGGTAAAAATAAGAGTTGCTCGGATTCGCCCCAGGTTGGGGGATACCTACCCAAATGTCATGGTGGTACCATGGGAAGATCTCAAGCAAAAAACTCCAATATCTTATTTTTGCCACTTTGTACTCAATTGGTATCCAACTAAGCGTGGGTAAAGTGGTAAAATAAGAGTTATTCGTATTCCTGCCAGGTTGGGGCATACCTACCCTAAGGTCATGGTAGTAGCATGGGAAGCTCTCGAGCAAAAAACTCCATCCTCTTATTTTTGCTAGTAGCCCTCAATTGGTATCCAACTAAGCATGGACAAAGTGGTAAAAATAAGAGTTGTTCAGATTCGCCCCGGTTTGGGGCATATCTACCCTAAGGTCATGGTTGTGCCTTGGGAAGCTCGCGAGCAAAAAAGTCCAATCTCTTATTTTTGCCACTTTGCCCTCAATTGGTATCCATCTAAGCAAGGGCAAAGTGGTAAAAATTAGAGTTGCTCGGATTCGCCCCGGGTTGGGGCATACCGACCCTATGGTCATGGTTGTACCATGGGAAGCTCGAGAGCCAAAAACTCAAACCTCTTCTTATTTTTGCCACTTTGCCCTCAATTGGCATCCAACTAAGCATGATAGACAAACTAGTAAAAATAAGAGTTGCTAGGATTCGCCCCGGGTTGGGGCATACCAACCCTATGGTCATGGTAGTAGCATGGTAAGCTCGTGAGCTAAAAACTCAAACCTCTTATTTTTGCCACTAGCCCTCAATTGGTATCCAACTATGTCTGGGCAATGTGGTAAAAATAAGAGTAGCTCGGATTCGCCCCGGGTTGGGGCATATAGGCCCTAAGGTCATGGCAGTACCATGGGAAACACGCGAACAAAAAACTCCAATCTCTTATTTTTGCCACTTTGCCCCCAATTGGTATCCAAATAAGCATGGGCAAAGTGCTAAAAATAAGAGTTGCTCGGATTCGCCCGGGGTTGGGGCATACCGACCCTAAGGTCATTTGATGGGAACCAAGATGGGCCTAGTCTTAAAGATCATTTGCAACTTCCAGATGGACCAAGAAGATCAAGGAGACAATGCAAGGATTGATGCAATCCACTTGGGACAAGTTTAGCAAGAGCCCAACATTCAAGATGGGGCTTAAAGGATGAAGATCCAGTTTTAATTCATTTGATTAGCTACGGAAGAGGGCAACGACAAGACTTAAAGGCTTTGAGCTCTTGAAGGGTTTCAACTTTTTTAATTCATTTAAAGAACTTATGTTATTAGTTTAGAATAATTGAGTTTATTATGGGAAGCACTTAAGGGGGCCTATGCAAGGGCATGTTGGGAAAGTTATTATTTTATTGAACTAGGGTTAGGGTTACTGTAGCCGAGCTAGTGTAGCACGGCACTATAGCCGCGATACAGTTCATCCAGGGGCACTTTTGGAAGATGGGGGTTTATTTTAAGCTAGGGTTTTGATTAGGTTTTTCTTTAAATACTCTATGTAGCCTCATTCTAATCAGTTTACGAAATTTATAAAATTTGATGAATTTATTCATTGTGAGTTGAGTTTATCTCCTCTTGTTCTTAATTGAACTTTTGAACTTATCAAAGGTAAATCACAACCTTTGTGGCGTTCTTACTTTGTAATCTGGGTTCTTGAGACGGGTTTTTCAACGGGTCTAGATTTTAATATAATCTAGGTTCTTGAAACGAGTTCTCATCGGGTCTAGATTCTCCATCCTTGACTTGATTTTTGGCTTTCTTGGGGAGTTTTCAAATTGACTGTGGGTTCAAGGGAATTCATTCCCACGGGTTCTTATCATTTGGTATTCAGAGCAAGGTTTCCAATCAGGTCTGATTCTATCTTTTAATTTTAGCATCCTTTAATTTAATTCTAGGGCTTTATTGTTCTAGGGTTGCCAAAAAAAAAAAATAGAAACAAAAAGTAGGCTGCCGAAATTCTTAGGATTTTGGGTTTGGCTGAAATTTGCATCACCTAGGGTTTCAAAATTCTAGGGTTTCCTGCATCTCTAAATTTGTCAATTGCTTGGAGTGTGGTTCCATTGATTCTCTTCTACTTCATTTCCATGCTTGTGTGTTTGAATTCAATTGTTTGGTTTTCACAATTGAATATTGCTGTTTGTGGTTGAATTAGAGAAAAGAAAAAGAAAGGAAAAGAAAAGAAAAGAAAAGAAAGGAAAAGAAAAGAAAAGGAAAGAAAATTCGAAAAAAAAAAAAAAAAAACAGAAGAAGAAAAGAGAAGGTAGGATATTCAAAGTTGCTGCATAGTTACAACAAAGAGAAAGAAAGTATTTGTTGATTGAGTTATTATCATCATACGAGCTGAATACTACTTGCTAGTTGGTGTCTTGTTTTATAATTACTCTTTCCCTCGTATAAATTCCTTGAGTCTCGTGTCATTTTATTCATTCCTTGTTTCTTTCATCTATACTACTGGTTGGAATAATACAAGGTTGTATTATCTTGATTTAGTTCAACTAGTTCTGAAAGAACTTGAGTGAGAAAACTTTTGAGGTAAAAGGCAAGAGAGTGTGAGACTATTATCGGGAAAAAGCCAATTAAGAGTGAAACACGAGTGGAGTGCCATTTTCGAGTGTAAACACGTAAGGTGATGGGAACTAAGATGGGCCTAGTTTTAAAGATCATTTGCAACTTCCAGATGGGCCAAGAAGATCAAGGAGACAATGCAAGGATTGATGCAATCCACTTGGGACAAATTTAGCAAGAGCCCAACATTCAAGATGGGGCTTGAAGGATGAAGATCCAGTTTTAATTCATTTGATTAGCTACGGAACTGGGCAACGACAAGACTTAAATGCTTTGAGCTCTTGAAGGGTTTCAACTTATTTAATTCATTTAAAGAACTTATGTTATTAGTTTAGAATAATTGAGTTTATTATGGGAAGCACTTAAGGGGGCCTATGCAAGAGCATGTTAGGAAAGTTATTATTTTATTGAACTAGGGTTAGGGTTACTGTAGCCGAGCTACTGTAGCACGGTACTGTAGCCGCGACACTGTTCATCCAGGGGCACTTTTGGAAGATGGGGGTTTATTTTAAGCTAGGGTTTCATTAGGTTTTTTCTTTAAATACTCTATGTAGCCTCATTCTAATCAGATTATGAAGTTTATGAAATTTGATGAATTTATTCATTGTGAGTTGAGTTTATCTCCTCTTGTTCTTAATTGAACTTTTGAACTTATCAAAGGTAAATCACAACCTTTGTGGCGTTCCTCCTTTGGAATCTAGGTTCTTGAGATGGGTTCTTCAACGGGTCTAGGTTTTAATATAATCTAGGTTCTTGAAACGAGTTCTCATCGGGTCTAGGTTCTCCATCCATTGACTTGATTTTGGCTTTCTTGGGAAGTTTTCGAATTGGTTGTGGGTTCAAGGGATTTCATTCTCGCGGGTTCATATCATAAGTGGAGTGTGTAAGGTTTTCCACTAACATTGTATTTATGCAGAATATTATGATGTCTCATAGAAGTGTCTTTTCACCAAAGGGGGATGGCAGATAACTCATCCTTTGTGTTGCAAGCCATGCAACAACAGTTTGGGCGATTGAACTTGGTGTTAGATGAAGTGAGGGAAAGTGTGGATAATCAAGAAGCAGTGATTAAAAATTTGCAAGGTGAGAGAGATAGAAGGCATGGAGGAGGCCTTAGGGCAAACTCAGGAGGCCGAGATAGAGTAGATAGGAACCTTGGGAGCATCAAAATGAAAATACCATCATTCCAAGGTAGAACTGACCCTGAAGTTTATTTAGAGTGGGAGAAAAGAATAGAGTTGGTGTTTGATTGTCATAATTATTCTGAGGTGAATAAGGTGAAGTTGGCTGTAATTGAGTTCACTGATTATGCGATTATTTGGTGGGATCAATTAGTATCCAATAGGAGGAAGAATCTTGAGAGGCCTGTAGAAACATGGAGAGAGTTGAAAGCTATCATGAGGCGGAGATTTGTACCTAGCCACTACTATAGAGACCTCTACCAAAAACTACAAAATCTTATACAGGGGTCTAGGAGTGTAGAAGATTACTATAAGGAGATGGAGGTGGCTATGATTCGGGCCAATGTAGTGGAGGATCGAGAATCCACGATGACAAGATTTTTGAGTGGGTTGAATAGGGAGATAGCCAATGTAGTTGAGTTGTAACATTATAAGGAGGTAGAAGATATGGTACACATGGCTATGAAGGTGGAGAGACGGCTAAAAGGAAGGGGTACATCAAGGTATACTTCGGTTTCTAGTACTCCTTGGAAACCAAAGTGGGACAAAAATGATCAAGCTGTAGCAAAGGGAAGACCGAACCACCAAAGGGAAAAGATTTGGGTGAGGCTGAAATCTCAAGAAAAATAGAGAATGAGTTGAAAAACAATTGTGAGGCCGAAAGTTCAAAAAAAGAGGAGACTGAAAGAAATACAGAGAGTGAAAAGAACAAAGAGAATGAAGCCGAAACATCAAAAGAAAGAGAGAGAAAAAGAAAATAGAAAGGTGGTTGAGAGTCAAGAAAAAATAGTGGAGCCACAAGAGGAAAAAGAAAGAGAGATTGTAGAGAGAAATAAAAAGACAAAAGTGAGTTTTTATGCTAAGGCAAGCTTTTATACTAATGAATTTAATGACTCTTTGTCTTGTGTTGTTGTTTCTTTGTTGCAGGCATATAAGGTCATGATTCTTAATGGTGTGTTTAGTGGATTGCCACCTATTAGAGAAATAGAGCACTACATTGATTTTGTGCTAGATGCGACAATTCCTAACCGACCTTTCTTGGAAAAACATGAGTCAATGACACACTTAAAGGGACAAGGTAAGTTGTTGACTAGAATGCATGCTAAGCGGGAGGATTGTATTGAGACTTTTCCTCATGTATTTAATACACACAAGGCATGATAAATTTTGTGGTTGATGCTTTAGCAAGAAGGTATGTCATTGTCTTCATTTTAGATGCAAAATTGTTGAGACTTAAATATGATAAGGAATTGCATGCTAATGATCATGACTTTGCTAGTATGTATGGAACATGTGAGAAAGCATCTTTTGGTAAGTTCTACAAACTAGATTGGTACTTGTTTAGAAAGAATAGATTTTGTGTGCCTACTAGTTTTAGGCTTAAGTTGCTTGTGTGTGATGAACATGGTGGTTTGTTGGGTAACCTTGGTGTAAGGAAGACTTTTGTTGTGTTGCATGAATGTTTGTGGGAAATATCATTTGCCATTCAAAGACGTGTTACACGAACGTTTGTGGAAGTATCATTTGTCATTCATTCATGTATTGCACGAACGTTTGTGGGAGTACCATTTGCCATACATTGATGTGTTGCATGAACGTTTGCGGGAGTATCATTTCTATTTCATTGAGTTTGCATATAATTTAAGTGCTCATTCTGGCAAAAATAAGATTTCAGACATGTTGCATGTGCATGAATAGTTATGGGAGTATCAATTGCCATTCATTGACATGTTGCATGAACGTTTGCGGGAGTATCATTTGCCATTCATTGAGTTTGCATATTGGAGTGGTCATTTTGGTTCGAGGAAGACTTTAGATGTGCTTCATGAACATTTATGGGAGTATTGTTTGCCATTCATTGAGTTTACATATGATTGGAGTGTTCATGCCACTACTAAATTTTCACCAATTGAAATTGTTTATAGACTTAATCAATTTCCTCTTTTTAGATTTAAAGTCTTCATCAGTTGATGATATGGGTAGCTTGGATGGAATATTCCAAATTCTTGAACAAATTAATGAAAATGCAAATCTAATGGATCTTCCAGGTAAGTATCATGTTTCTACTATTTTCAATGTTACTAACCACTTTCCCTTTGATCCAGGTGGAGATTCGAGGTCGAATCCTTTTGAGGAGAGGGGGAATGATGGGAACCAAGATGGTCCTAGTCTTAAAGATCATTTGCAACTGCCAGATGGGCCAAGAAGATCAAGGAGACAATGCAAGGATTGATGCAATCCACTTGAGACATGTTTTGCAAGAGCCCAACATTCAAGATGGGGCTTGAAGGATGAAGATACAGTTTTAATTCATTTGATTAGCTACGGAAGAGGGCAACGACAAGACTTAAAGGCTTTGAGCTATTGAAGGGTTTCAACTTATTTAATTCATTTAAAGAACTTATGTTATTAGTTTAGAATAATTGAGTTTATTATGGGAAGTATTGAAGGGGGCCTATGCAAGGGCATGTTGGGAAAGTTATTATTTTATTGAACTAGGGTTAGGGTTACTGCAGCCGAGCTACTGTAGCACGGCACTGTAACCGCGATACAGTTCATCCAGGGCACTTTTGGAAGATGGGGGTTTATTTTAAGCTAGGGTTTAATTAGGTTTATCTTTAAATACTCTATGTAGCCTCATTCTAATCAGTTTGTGAAGTTTATGAAATTTGATGAATTTATTCATTGTGAGTTGAGTTTATCTCCTCTTGTTCTTAATTGAACTTTTGAACTTATCAAAGGTAAATCACAACCTTTGTGGCGTTCCTCCTTTGTAATCTGGGTTCTTGAGACGGGTTCTTCAACGGGTCTAGATTTTAATATAATCTAGGTTCTTGAAACGAGTTCTCATCGGGTCTAGGTTCTCCATCCATTGACTTGATTTTGGCTTTCTTGGGGAGTTTTCAAATTGAATGTGGGTTCAAGGGAATCTCGTTCCCGCGGGTTCATATCATTTGGTATCAGAGCCAGGTTTCCAATCAGGTCTGATTCTATCTTTTATTTCTTGCATATGTAATTCTAGGGCATCATTGTTCTAGGGTTGACAAAAAAAACAAAAAGTAGGCTTCCGAAATTCTTAGGGTTTTGGGTTTGGCTGAAATTTGCGTCACCTAGGGTTTCAAAATTCTAGGGTTTCCTGCATCTCTAAGTTTGTCAATTGCTTGGAGTGTGGTTCCATTGATTCTCTTCTACTTCATTGTCCATGCTTGTGTGTTTGAATTCAATTGTTTGGTTTTCACAATTGAATATTGCTGTTTGTGGTTGAATTAGAGAAAAGAAAAAAAGAAAGGAAAGGAAAGGAAAGGAAAAGAAAAGAAAAGAAAATTCGAAAAAAAAAAAAAAAAACATAAAGAAGAAGAAGAAGAAAAGAGAAGGTAGGATATTCAAAGTTGCTACATAGTTACAACAAAGAGAAAGAAAGTATCTGTTGATTGAGTTATTATCATCATAGGAGCTGAATACAACTTGCTAGTTGGTGTCTTGTTTTATAATTACTCTTTCCCTCGTATAAATTTCTTGAGTCTCGTGTCATTTGATTCATCCCTTGTTTCTTTCATCTATATTTCTGGTTGGAATAATACAAGGTTGTATTATCTTGATTTAGTTCAACTAGTTCTGAAAGAACTTGAGTGAGAAAACTTTTGAGGTAAAAGGCAAGAGAGTGTGAGAGACTATTATCGGGAAAAAGCCAATTCAAAGTGAAACACGAGTGGAGTGCCATTATTCGAGTGTAAACACGTAAGGGAGTGTGTAAGGTTTTCCACTAACATTATTTTGTGCAGCATATTATGATGTCTCATAGAAGTGACTCATCTTTTGTGTTGCAAGCCATACAACAACAGTTTGAGCGGTTGAACTTGGTGTTGGGTGAAGTGAGGGATAGGATGGATAATCAAGAAGAAGTGATTAGAAATCTACAAGGTGAGAGAGGTAGGAGGCGACATGAGCCTAGTATTGAGAATGGGTATGAGAAACAAGACTATGGTGAGTCTCTTGTTGTTAGGCGTGCACTCAATACACAAATTAAGATGAATGATACAGAGCAGCAGAGTGAGAACGTTTTTCATACTAGATGTCACATCAACAACAAGGTATGTAGTATGGTCATTGATTTGAGGAGTTCTATTAATTTGGCTAGCACTACTTTAGTTGAGAAATTGAATTTACGTTCCTTGAAACACCCTAGACCATACATGTTGCAGTGGTTGAGTGATTGTTGGGAGGTTAGGGTAAATAAGCAAGTGCTAGTTTCTTTTTCAATTGGGAAATATCAGGATATGGTCCTTTGTGATGTTGTGCCTATGCATGCTGGTCATATTTTGTTAGGGAAGCCATGGGAGTTTGATAGGAAGGTGATTCGTGATGGGTTAAGGAACATGTACAGTTTTGAAAAGGATGGAAAAACAATCAAACTTGCTCCTTTAACTCCAACACATGTCCATGGGGACCAATTGAAATTGAAAAGTGAGGTTGCTCAAAAAAGAATGAGTGAAAATGAGAGTGATCAAAAAAGAAAAAGTGAAAAGGAGATTGAGCAAACAAGCAAGAGTGAAAGTGAGAATGAGCTGAAAAGTAAGAGTGAAAGTGAGATTGAGCTGAAAAGTAAGAGTGAATATGAGATTGAGAAGAAAAGAAATAGTGAGACCGAAATGGAGAAAGAAAGAAAAATGAGAGAGAAAAAAGAAGAGGGTGAGAATAAGACCTCAAGCACAAGAAAGAATGTGTTGAAAAATAATTGTGAGGTCGAGAGTACAAAAAAAGATGAAGAAAAAGAGAGTGACAGAAAAAAAGAGGGTGAAAAGAAAAAAGAGTGTGAAAGGGAAAAAGAGAGTGAAAAAGAAAAAGAGAGTAGAAAGAAAAGAGAGTGTGAAGAAAGTGAGAGAAAAACAAAGAGAAAAGTGAGTTTTTATGCTAAGGCAAGTCTTAATCCTAACGAACTTGACGTATGTTTGCATAGTATTATTGTCTCTTTGTTGCAGGGATATGAGGTCGTGTTTCCTAGCGGTGTGTTTAGTGGATTACCACCTATTAGGGAGATAGAGCACTACATAGATTTTGTGCTAGGTGCGACAATCCCTACCCAACCTTTCTTTGAAGAACATGAGTCCTTGACACACTTGAAGGGACAAGGTAAGTTGTTAACTATAATGCGTGCTAAGCGGGAGGATTGTATTGAGACTTTTCCTCATGTATTCAAATACACGCAAGGTATGGAAACTTTTGTGGTTGATGCTTTAGCAAGAAGGTATGTACTTATCTTCATTTTAGATGCAAAATTGTTGAAACTTGAATATGATAAGGAATTACATGCTAATGATTATAACTTTGCTAGTGTGTATGGAACATGTGAGAAAGTATCGTTTGGTAAGTTCTATAAACTAGATTGATACTTGTATAGAAAGAATAGATTTTGTATACCTACTAGTTTTATGCGTAACTTGCTTGTGTGTGATGGACATGGTGGTTTGTTGGGTAACCATGATGTAAGGAAGACTTTTTGTTGTGTTGCATGAACGTTTGTGGGAATATCATTTGCCTTTCAATCACGTGTTGCATGAACGTTTGTGGAAGTATCAATTGTCATTCATTGAAGTGTTACATGAACGTTTGTGGAAGTATAATTTGTCATTCATTGATGTATTGCACGAACGCTTGTGGGAGTATCATTTGCCACACATTGACGTGTTGCACGATCGTTTGCGGGAGTATCATTTGTATTTCATTGAGTTTGCATATAATTGGAGTGGTCATTCTGGTGAAAATAAGATTTCAGACATGTTGCATAAACGTTTATCGGAGTATCATTTGCCATTCATTGACTTGTTGCATGAACGTTTATGGGAGTATCATTTGTCATTCATTGAGTTTGCATATTGGAGTGGTCATTTTGGTTCGAGGAAGACTTTAGATGTGCTTCATGAACATTTGTGGGAGTATAGTTTGCCCTTCATTGAGTTTACATATGATTGGAGTGTTCATGCCACTACTAAATTTTCACCAATTGAAATTGTTTATAGACTTTATCAATTTCCTCCTTTAGATTTAAAGTCTTCACCAGATGATGTGATAAGGGCAGCTTGGATGGACTATTCCAAATTCTTGAACAAATTAATGAAAATGCATATCTAATGGATCTTCAATGTAAGTATCATGTTTCTACTATTTTCAATGTTACTAACCACTTTCCCTTTGATCCAGGTGGAGATTCGAGGTCGAATCCTTTTGAGGAGATGGGGAATGATGGTAACCAAGATGGACCTAGTCTTAAAGATCATTTGCAACTGCCAGATGGGCCAAGAAGATCAAGGAGACAATGCAAGGATTGATGCAATCCACTTGAGACATGTTTTGCAAGAGCCCAACATTCAAGATGGGGCTTGAAGGATGAAGATCCAGTTTTAATTCATTTGATTAGCTACGGAAGAGGGCAACGACAAGACTTAAAGGCATTGAGCTCTTGAAGGGTTTCAACTTATTTAATTCATTTAAAGAACTTATGTTATTAGTTTAGAAAAATTGAGTTTATTATGGGAAGTATTGAAGGGGGCCTATGCAAGAGCATGTTGAGAAAGTTATTATTTTATTGAACTAGGGTTAGGGTTACTGTAGCCGAGCTACTGTAGCACGGCACTGTAGCCGCGATACAGTTCATCCAGGGGCACTTTTGGAAGATGGAGGTTTATTTTAAGCTAGGGTTAAATTAGATTTTTCTTTAAATACTCTATGTAGCCACATTCTAATCAGTTTACGAAGTTTATGAAATTTGATGAATTTATTCATTGTGAGTTGAGTTTATCTCCTCTTATTCTTAATTGAACTTTTGAACTTATCAAAGGTAAATCACAACCTTTGTGGCGTTCTTACTTTGTAATCTGGGTTCTTGAGACGGGTTCTTCAACGGGTCTAGATTTTAATATAATCTAGGTTCTTGAAACGAGTTCTCATAGGGTCTAGATTCTCCATCCTTGACTTGATTTTTGTCTTTCTTGGGGAGTTTTCAAATTGACTGTGGGTTCAAGGGAATTCATTCCCGCGGGTTCATATCATCATTGTAGTACCAAGGGAAGCTTGCGAGCAAAAAATTCCATCCTCTTATTTTTGCCCCGAGCCCACAATTGGTTTCGAACTAAACATGCGCAAAGTGGTAAAAATAAGAGTTGCTCGGATTCGTCCCGGTTTGGGGCATACCTACGCTAAGATCATGGTAGTACCATGGGAAGCTCGCGAGGAAAAAACTCCAATATCTTATTTTTGCCACTCTGTACTCAATTGGTATCCAACTAAGCATGGGTAAAGTGGTAGAAATAAGAGTTGCTCGGATTCGCCCCGTGCTGGGCATACCTACCCTATGGTCATGGTTGTACCATGGGAAGCTCGAGAGCCAAAAACTCAAACCTCTTCTTATTTTTGCCACTTTGCCCTCAATTGGCATCCAACTAAGCATGATGGACAAAGTGGTAAAAATAAGAGTTGTTCGGATTCGCCCCAGGTTGGGGCATATACCTACCCTAAGGACATGGTTGTACCATGGGAAGCTCTTAAGCGAAAAACACGAAGCTCTTATTTTTGCTACTAGCCCTCAATTGGTTTCGAACTAAGCATGGGCAAAGTGGTAAAAATAAGAGTTGCTCGGATTCGTCCCGGTTTGGGGCATACCTACGCTAAGATCATGGTAGTACCATGGGAAGCTCGCGAGGAAAAAACTCCAATATCTTATTTTTGCCACTTTGTACTCAATTGGTATCCAACTAAGCATGGGTAAAGTGGTAAAATAAGAGTTATTCGTGTTCCACCCGGGTTGGGGCATACCTACCCTAAGGCCATAGTACTACCATGGAAAGCTCTCGAGCAAAAAACTCCATCCTCTTATTTTTGCGACTAGCCCTCAATTGGTATCCAACCAAGCATGGACAAAGTGGTAAAAATAAGAGTTGTTCAGATTCGCCCAGGGTTGGGGCATACCTATCCTAAAGCCATGGTAGTACCATGGGAAGCTCACGAGCAAAACACTCCAACCTCTTATTTTTGACACTAACCCTCAATTGGTTTTGAACTAACATGGGCAAAGTGTTTAAAATAAGAGTTGCTCGGATTCGTCCCGGGTTGGGGCATACCAACCCTAAGGTCATTTTAGAACCATGGGAGGCTCGCGAGCAAAAAACTCCAACCTCTTATTTTAAACAATTTGCCCCTAATTGCTGTCCAACTAAGCATGGGCAATGTGGTAAAAATAAGAGTTGCTCGGATTCATCCCGGGTTGGAGCATGCCGACCCTAAGGTCATTGTAGTTCCAAGGGAAGCTTGCGAGCAAAAAACTCTAATCTCTTATTTTTGCCACTTTGCCCCCAATTGGTATCCAACTAAGCATGGGTAATGTGGTAAAAATAAGAGTTGCTCGGATTCATCCCGGGTTGGAGCATGCCGACCCTAAGATCATTGTAGTTCCAAGGGAAGCTTGCGAGCAAAAAACTCTAACCTCTTACTTTTGCCACTAGCCCACAATTGGTTTCGAACTAAACATGGGCAAAGTGGTAAAAATAAGAGTTGCTCGGATTCGCCACGGGTTGGGCATACTTACCCTAAGATCACGGTAGTACCATGGGAAGTTCGCGAGCAAAAAACTCCAATATCTTATTTTTGCCACTTTGTACTCAATTGGTATCCAACAAAGCATGGGTAAAGTGGTAAAATAAGAGTTATTCGTATTCCACCCGGGTTGGGGCATACCTACCCTAAAGTCATGGTAGTACCATGGGAAGTTCTCGAGCAAAAAACTCCATCCTCTTATTTTTGCCACTAGCCCTCAATTGGTATCCAACCAAGCATGGACAAAGTGGTAAAAATAAAAGTTGTTCAGATTCGCCCCAGGTTGAGGCATACCTACCCTAAGGTCATGGTAGTACCATGGGAAGCTCACGAGCAAAAAACTCCAACCTCTTCTTTTTGACACTAACCCTCAATTGGTTTCGAACTAACATGGGCAAAGTGTTAAAAATAAGAGTTGCTCAGATTTGTCCTGGGTTGGGGCATACCAACCCTAAGGTCATTTTAGTACCATGGGAGGCTCGCGAGCAAAAAACTCCAACGTCTTTTTTTGCGACTTTGCCCCCAATTGGTATCCAACTAAGCATGGGCAATGTGGTAAAAATAAGTGTTGCTCGGATTCGCCCCGGGTTGGAGAATACCTACCCTAAGGTCATGGTAGTACCATGGGAAGCTCTCGAGCAAAAAAATCCAGTCTCTTATTTTTGCCACTTTGCCCTCAATTGATATCCATCTAAGCAAAGGCAAAGTGGTAAAAATAAGAGTTGCTCGGATTCGCCCCGGGTTGGGCATAGCAACCCTATCGTCATGGTTGTACCATGGGAAGCTCGAGCGCCAAAAACACAAACCTCTTCTTATTTTTGCCACTTTGCCCTCAATTGGCATCCAACTAAGCATGGACAAAGTGGTAAAAATAAGAGTTGCTCAGATTCGCCCCAGGTTTGGGCATACCTACCCTAAGGTCATAGTAGTACCATGGGAAGCACTCAAGCAAAAAACTCCAACCTCTTATTTTTGCCACTAGACCTCAATTGGTTTCGAAAAGCATGGGCAAAGTGGTAAAAATAAGAGTTGCTTGGATTCGCCCCTGGTTGGGGCATACCTACCCTAAGGTCAGGGTAGTACCAAGGGAAGCTCGCGAGCGAAAAACTCCATCCTCTTATTTTTGCCACTAGCCCACAATTGGTTTCGAAATAAAGCATGGGTAAAGTGGTAAAATAAGAGTTAGTTGTATTCCACCCGGGTTGGGGCATACCTACCCTAAGGTCATGGTAGTACCATGGGAAGCTCGCGAGCAAAAAAATCCAATCTCTTATTTTTGCCACTTTGCCCTCAATTGGTATCCATCTAAGCAAAGGCAAAGTGGTAAAAATAAGAGTTGCTTGGATTCGCCCCTGGTTGGGGCATACCTACCCTAAGGTCAGGGTAGTACCAAGGGAAGCTCGCAAGCGAAAAACTCCATCCTCTTATTTTTGCCACTAGCCCACAATTGGTTTCGAACTAAGCATGGGTAAAGTGGTAAAATAAGAGTTAGTTGTATTCCACCCGGGTTGAGGCATACCTACCCTAAGGTCAGGGAAGTACCAAGGGAAGCTCGCGAGCGAAAAACTCCATCCTCTTATTTTTGCCACTAGCCCACAATTGGTTTCGAACTAAGCATGGGTAAAGTGGTAAAATAAGAGTTAGTTGTATTCCACACGGGTTGGGGCATACCTACCCTAAGGTCATGGTAGTACCATGGGAAGCTCTCAAGCAAAAAACTCTATCCTCTTATTTTTGCCACTTGCCCTCAATTGGTATCCAACTAAGCATGGACAAAGTCGTAAAAATAAGAGTTGTTCGGATTCGCCCCGAGTTGGAGCATATCTACCCTAAGGCCATGGTAGTACCATGGGTAGCTCGCGAGCAAAAAAATCCAATCTCTTATTTTTGCCACTTTGCCCTCAATTGGTATCCATCTAAGCAAAGGCAAAGTGGTAAAAATAAGAGTTGCTCGGATTCGCCCCGGGTTGGGCATACCTACCCTATGGTCATGGTTGTACCATGGGAAGCTCGAGAGCCAAAAACACAAACCTCTTCTTATTTTTGCCACTTTGCCCTCAATTGGCATCCAACTAAGAATGGACAAAGTGGTAAAAATAAGAGTTGTTCGGATTCGCCCCAGGTTGGGGCATATACCTACCCTAAGGACAAGGTTGTACCATGGGAAGCTCTTAAGCGAAAAACACGAAGCTCTTATTTTTGCCACTAGCCCTCAATTGGTTTCGAACTAAGCATGGGTAAAGTGGTAAAAATAAGAGTTGCTCGGATTCATCCTGGTTTAGGGCATACCTACCCTAAGGTCATTGTAGTACCCTGGGACGCTCGCGAGTAAAAAATTCCATCCTCTTACTTTTGCCACTAGCCCACAATTGGTTTCGAACTAAGCATGGGTAAAGTGGTAAAATAAGAGTTATTTGTATTCCACACGGGTTGGGGCATACCTACCCTAAGGTCATGGTAGTACCATGGGATGCTCTCAAGCAAAAAACTCTATCCTCTTATTTTTGCCACAAGCCCTCAATTGGTATCCAACTAAGCATGGATAAAGTCGTAAAAATAAGAGTTGTTCGGATTCGCCCCGGGTTGGGGCTTATCTACCCTAAGGCCATGGTAGTACCATGGGAAGCTCGAGAGCCAAAAACACAAACCTCTTCTTATTTTTGCCACTTTGCCCTCAATTGGTATCCAACTAAGCATGGACAAAGTGGTAAAAATAAGAGTTGTTCGGATTCACCCCGTGTTGGGGCATATCTACCCTAAGGCCATGGTAGTACCATGGGAAGCTCGCGAGCAAAAAAATCCAGTCTCTTATTTTTGCCACTTTGTACTCAATTGGTATCCAACAAAGCATGGGTAAAGTGGTAAAATAAGAGTTATTCGTATTCCACCCGGGTTGGGGCATACCTACCCTAAAGTCATGGTAGTACCATGGGAAGCTCTCGAGCAAAAAAGTCCATCCTCTTATTTTTGCCACAAGCTCTCAATTGGTATCCAACTAAGCAGGGACAAAATGGTAAAAATAAGAGTTGTTAAGATTCGCCCCGGCTTGGGGCATACCTACCCTAAGGTCATGGTAGTACCATGGGAAGCTCACGAGCAAAAAACTCCAAGAATTTTGACACTAACCCTCAATTGGTTTCGAACTAACATGGGCAAAGTGTTAAAAATAGGAGTGGCTCGGATTCGTCCCGGGTTGGGGCATTCCTACCCTAAGGTCATTTTAGTACCATGGGAGTCTCGCGAACAAAAAACTCCAACCTCTTATTTTTGCGACTTTGCCCCCAATTGCTATCCAACTAAGCATGGGCACTGTGGTAAAAATAAGAGTTGCTCGGATTCACCACGGGTTGGGGCATACCTACCCTAAGATCATGGTAGTACCATGGGAAGCTCGCGAGCAAAAAACTCCAATATCTTATTTTTTCTACTTTGTACTCAATTGGTATCCAACTAAGCATGGGTAAAGTAGTGAAATAAGAGTTATTCGTATTCCACCAGGGTTGGGGCATACCTACCCTAAGGTCATGGTAGTACCATGGGAAGCTCTCGAGCCAAAAACACCATCCTCTTATTTTTGCTACTAACCCTCAATTGGTATCCAACTAAGCATGGACAAAGTGGTAAAAATAAGAGTTGTTCAGATTCGCCCCGGGTTGGGGCATACCTACGCTAAGGTCATGGTAGTACCATGGGAAACTCACGAGCAAAAACCACCAATCTCTTATTTTTTACACTAACCCTCAATTGGTTTCGACCTAACATGGGCAAAGTGGTAAAAATAAGAGTTGCTCGGATTCGTCCCGGGTTGGGGCATTCCTACCCTAAGGTCATTTTAGTACCATGGGAGGCTCGCGAGCAAAGAACTCCAACCTCTTATTTTTGTGACTTTGCCCCCAATTGCTATCCAACTAAGCATGGGCAATGTGGTAAAAATAAGAGTTGCTCGGATTCGTCCCGGGTTGGGACATACCTACCCTAAGGTCATGCTAGTACGATGGGAAGCTCGCGAGCAAAAAACTCCATCCTCTTATTTTTGCCAGTAGCCCTCAATTGGTATCCAACTAAGCATGGACAAAGTGGTAAAAATAAGAGTTGTTCAGATTCGCCCCAGGTTGGGGCAAACCTACCGTAAGGTTGTGGTAGTACCATGGGAAGCTCACAAGCAAAAAACTCCAACCTCTTATTTTTTACACTAACCCTCAATCGGTTTCGAACTAACATAGGCAAAGTGGAAAAAATAAGAGTTGCTCGGATTCGCCCCGGGTTCGGCATACCTACCCTATGGTCATGGTTGTACCATGGGAAGCTCGAGAGCTAAAAACTCAAACCTCTTCTTATTTTTGCCACTTTGCCTTCAATAGGCATCCAACTAAGCATGGACAAAATGGTAAAAATAAGAGTTGCTCGGACTCGTCCCGGGTTGGGGCATACCTACCCTAAGGTCATGGAAGTACCATGGGAAGCTCAAGAGCAAAAAACTCCAACCTCTTATTTTTGATACTAGCCCTCAACTGGTTTCGAATAAGTGTGATGGGCAAAGTGGTAAAAATAAGAGTTGCTCGGATTCACCCCGGGTTGGGGCAAACCAACCCTAAGGTCATAGTAGTACCATGGGAAGCACGCGAGTAAAAAACTCCAATCTCTTATTTTTGCCACCTTGCCCCCAATTGGTATCCAACTAAGCATGGGCAATGTGGTAAAAATAAGAGTTGCTCGGATTCGTCCCGGGTTGGGGCATACCGACCCTAAGGTCATTGTAGTACCAAGGGAAGTTTGCGAGCAAAAAACTCCAACCTCTTATATTTGCCACTAGCCCACAATTGATTTCGAACTAAACATGGGCAAGTGGTGAAAATAAGAGTTGCTCGGAGTCGCCTCGGGTTGGGCATACCTACCCTACGGTCATGGTTGTACCATGAGAAGGTCGAGAGCCAAAAACTCAAACCTCTTCTTATTTTTGCCACTTTCCCCTCAATTAGCATCCAACTAAGCATGGACAAAGTAGTAAAAATAAGAGTTTGATATGAACCCGCGGGAATGAAATTCCCTTGACACCACAATCAATTTGAAAACTCCCCAAGAAAGCCAAAATCAAGTCAATGGATGGAGAACCTAGACCCGATGAGAACTCGTTTCAAGAACCTAAATTATATTAAAATCTAGACCCGTTGAAGAACACGTCTCAAGAACCCAGATTACAAAGGAGGAACGCCACAAAGGTTGTAATTTACCTTTGATAAGTTCAAAAGTTCAATTAAGAACAAGAGTAGTAAAACTCAACTCACAATGAATAAATTCATCAAATTTCATAAACTTCATTATCTGATTAGAATGAGGCTACATAGAGTATTTAAAGCAAAACCTAATGAAACCCTAGCCAAAATAAACCCGCACCTTCCAAAAGTGCCCCTGGATGAACAGTGTCGCGGCTACAGTGCCGCGCTACAGTAACTCTCGGCTACAGTAACCCTAACCCTAGTTCAATAAAATAATAACTTTCCCAACTTGCCGTCCCCTTCAATACTTCCCATAATAAACTCAATTATTCTAAACTAATAACATAAGTTCTTTAAATGAATTAAATAAGTTGAAACCCTTCAAGAGCTCAAAGCCTTTAAGTCTTGTTGTTGCCCTCTTCCGTAGCTAATCAAATGAATTAAAACTGGATCTTCATCCTTCAAGCCCCATCTTGGATGTTGGGCTCTTGCTAAACTTGTCCCAAGTAGATTGCATCAATCCTTGCATTGTCTCCTTGATCTTCTTGGCCCATCTGGAAGTTGCAAATGATCTTTAAGACTAGGCCCATCTTGGTTCCCATCATTCCCCCTCTCCTCAAAAGGATTCGACCTCGAATCTCCACCTGGATCAAAGGGAAAGTGGTTAGTAACATTGAAAATAGTAGAAACATGATACTTACCTTGAAGATCCATTAGATATGCATTTTCATTAATTTGTTCAAGAATTTGGAATAGTCCATCCAAGCTACCCATATCATCAACTGGTGAAGACTTTAAATCTAAAGGAGGAAATTGATTAAGTCTATAAACAATTTCAATTGGTGAAAATTTAGTAGTGGCATGAACACTCCAATCATATGTAAACTCAATGAATGGCAAACAATACTCCCACAAATGTTCATGAAGCACATCTAAAGTCTTCCTCGAACCAAAATGACCACTCCAATATGCAAACTCAATGAATGGCAAATGATACTCCCGCAAACGTTCATGCAACATGTCAATGAATGGCAAATGATACTCCCATAAACGTTCATGCAACATGTCTGAAATCTTATTTTTACCAGAATGACTACTCCAATTATATGCAAACTCAATGAAATACAAATGATACTCCCGCAAACGTTCATGCAACACATCAATGTATGGCAAATGATACTCCCACAAACGTTCGTGCAATACATGAATGAATGACAAATGATACTTCCACAAACGTTCGTGTAACACGTCTTTGAATGGCAAATGATATTCCCACAAACATTCATGCAACACAACAAAAGTCTTCCTTACACCAAGGTTACCCAACAAACCACCATGTTCATCACACACAAGCAACTTAAGCATAAAACTAATAGGCACACAAAATCTATTCTTTCTAAACAAGTACCAATCTAGTTTGTAGAACTTACCAAAAGATGCTTTCTCACATGTTCCATACATACTAGCAAAGTCATCATCATTAGCATGCAATTCCGTATCATATTCAAGTCTCAACAATTTTGCATCTAAAATGAAGACAATGACATACCTTCTTGCTAAAGCATCAACCACAAAATTTATCATGCCTTGTGTGTATTTGAATACATGAGGAAAAGTCTCAATACAATCCTCCCGCTTAGCATGCAATCTAGTCAACAACTTACCTTGTCCCTTTAAGTGTGTCATTGACTCATGTTTTTCCAAGAAAGGTCGGTTAGGAATTGTCGCACCTAGCACAAAATCAATGTAGTGCTCTATTTCTCTAATAGGTGGCAATCCACTAAACACACCGCTAGGAATCATGACCTTATATGCCTGCAACAAAGAAACAACAACACAAGACAAAGAGTCGTTAAATTCATTAGTATAAAAGCTTGCCTTAGCATAAAAACTCACTTTTGTCTTTTTATTTCTCTCTACAATCTCTTTTTCTTTTTCCTCTTGTGGCTCCACTCTTTTTTCTTGACTCTCAACCACCTCTCTATTTTCTTTTTCTCTCTCTCTTTCTTTTGATGTTTCGGCTTCATTCTCTTTTTTCCTCTCACTCTCTTTGTTCTTTTCACTCTCTGTTTTTCTTTCAGTCTCCTCTTTTTTTGAACTTTCGGCCTCACAATTGTTTTTCAACTCATTCTCTATTTTTCTTGAGATTTCAACCTCACCCAAATCTTTTCCCTTTGGTGGTTCGGTCTTCCCCTTTGCTACAGCTTGATCATTTTTGTCCCACTTTGGTTTCCAATGAGTACTAGAAACCGAAGTATACCTTAATGTACCTTTTCCTTTTAGCCGTCTCTCCACCTTCATAGCCATGTGTACCATATCTTCTACCTCCTTATAATGTTGCAACTCAACTACATTGGCTATCTCCCTATTCAACCCACTCAAAAATCTTGTCATCGTGGCCTCCCGATCCTCCACTACATTGGCCCGAATCATAGCCACCTTCATCTCCTTATGGTAATCCTCTACACTCCTAGACCCCTGTATAAGATTTTGTAGTTTTTGGTAGAGGTCTCTATAGTAGTGGTTAGGTACAAATCTCCGCCTCATGATAGCTTTCAACTCTCTCCATGTTTCTACAGGCCTCTCAAGATTCTTCCTCCTATTGGATACTAATTGATCCCACCAAATAATCGCATAATCAGTGAACTCAATTACAGCCAACTTCACCTTCTTCTCCTCAGAATAATTATGACAATCAAACACCAACTCTATTCTTTTCTCCCACTCTAAATAAACTTCAGGGTCAGTTCTACCTTGGAATGATGGTATTTTCATTTTGATGCTCCCAAGGTTCCTATCTACTCTATCTCGACCCCCTGAGTTTACCCTAAGGCCTCCTCCATGCCTTCTATCTCTCTCACCTTGCAAATTTCTAATCACTGCTTCTTGATTATCCATACTTTCCCTCACTTCACCTAACACCAAGTTCAATCGCTCAAACTGTTGTTGCATGGCTTGCAACACAAAGGATGAGTTATCTGCCATCCCCTTTGGTGAAAAGTCACTTCTATGAGACATCATAATATGCTGCATAAAAACAATGTTAGTGGAAAACCTTACACACTCCCTTACGTGTTTACACTCGAATAATGGCACTCCACTCGTGTTTCACTCTTAATTGGCTTTTTTCCGATAATAGTCTCACACTCTCTAGCCTTTTACCTCAAAAGTTTTCTCACTCAAGTTCTTTCAGAACTAGTTGAACTAAATCAAGATAATACAACCTTGTATTATTCCAACCAGTAGTATAGATGAAAGAAACAAGGAATGAATAAAATGACACGAGACTCAAGGAATTTATACGAGGGAAAGAGTAATTATAAAACAAGACAACAACTAGCAAGTTGTATTCAGCTCCTATGATGATAATAACTCAATCAACAAATACTTTCTTTCTCTTTGTTGTAACTATGTAGCAACTTTGAATATCCTACCTTCTCTTTTCTTCTTCTGTTTTTTTTTTTTTTCTAATTTTCTTTTCTTTTCTTTTCTTTTCCTTTCCCTTCTTTTCTTTTCTTTTCTCTAATTCAATCACAAATAGCAATATTCAATTGTGAAAATCAAGCAATTGAATTCAAATACGACAATGATGTAGAAGAGAATCAATGGAACAACACTCCAAGCAACAGATAAACTTAGAGATGCAGGAAACTCTAGAATTTTGAAACCCTAGGTGAAGCAAATTTCAGCCAAACCCAAAACCCTAACAATTTCGGCAGCCTACTTTTTGTTTCTATTTTTTTTTTGGAAACAACAGAACAATGAAGCCCTAGAATTAATTTAAGGATGCAAGAATTAAAAGATAGAATCAGACCTGATTGGAAACCTTGCTCTGAATACCAAATGATATGAACCCGTGGGAATGAAATTCCCTTGAACCCACAATCAATTTGAAAACTCCCCAAGAAAGCCAAAATCAAGTCAATGGATGGAGAACCTAGACCCGATGAGAACTCGTTTCAAGAACCTAGATTATATTAAAATCTAGACCCGTTGAAGAACACGTCTCAAGAACCCAGATTACAAAGGAGGAACGCCACAAAGGTTGTGATTTACCTTTGATAAGTTCAAAAGTTCAATTAAGAACAAGAGGAGTAAAACTCAACTCACAATGAATAAATTCATCAAATTTCATAAACTTCATTATCTGATTAGAATGAGGCTACATAGAGTATTTAAAGCAAAACCTAATGAAACCCTAGCCAAAATAAACCCGCACCTTCCAAAAGTGCCCCTGGATGAACAGTGTCGCGGCTACAGTAACTCTCGGCTACAGTAACCCTAACCCTAGTTCAATAAAATAATAACTTTCCCAACTTGCCGTCCCCTTCAATACTTCCCATAATAAACTCAATTATTCTAAACTAATAACATAAGTTCTTTAAATGAATTAAATAAGTTGAAACCCTTCAAGAGCTCAAAGCCTTTAAGTCTTGTTGTTGCCCTCTTCCGTAGCTAATCAAATGAATTAAAACTGGATCTTCATCCTTCAAGCCCCATCTTGAATGTTGGGCTATTGCTAAACTTGTCCCAAGTGGATTGCATCAATCCTTGCATTGTCTCCTTAATCTTCTTGGGCCATCTGGAAGTTGCAAATGATCTTTAAGACTAGGCTCATCTTGGTTCCCATCAGAGTTCCTCGGATTCGCCCCAGGTTGGGGCATACCTACCCTAAGGTCATGGTAGTACCATGGGAAGCTCTCAAGCAAAAAACTACAACCTCTTATTTTTGCCACTAGACCTCAATTGGTTTCGAAAAGCATGGGCAAAGTGGTAAAAATAAGAGTTGCTCGGATTCGTCCCAGGTTGGGGCATACCTACCCTAAGGTCATGGAAGTATCATGGGAAGCTCAGGAGCAAAAAACTCCAACCTCTTATTTTTGACACTAGCCCTCAATTGGTTTCGAACTAAGCATGAGCAAAGTGGTAAAAATAAGAGTTGCACGGATTTGTCCCGGTTTGGGGCATACCTACCCTAAGGTCATGGTAGTACCCTGGGACGCTCGCAAGCAAAAAACTCCATCCTCTTATCTTTGCGACTAACCCACAATTGGTTTCGAACTAAGCATGGGTAAAGTGGTAAAATAAGAGTTATTTGTATTCCACACGGGTTGGGGCATACCTACCCTAAGGTCATGGTAGTACCATGGGAACCTCTCAAGCAAAAAACTCCATCCTCTTATTTTTGCCACTAGCCCTCAATTGGTATCCAACTAAGCAAGGACAAAGTGGTAAAAATAAGAGTTGTTCGGATTCGCCCCGGGTTGGGGCATATCTACCCTAAGGCCATGGTAGTACCATGGGAAGCTCGCGAGCAAAAAAATCCAATCTCTTATTTTTGCCACTTTGCCCTCAATTGGTATCCATCACAGCAAAGGCAAAGTGGTGAAAATAAGAGTTGCTTGGATTCGCCCCGGGTTCCGCATACCTACCCTATGGTCATGGTTGTACCATGGGAAGCTCGAGAGCCAAAAACACAAACCTCTTCTTATTTTTGCCACTTTGCCCTCAATTGGTATCCAACTAAGCGTGGACAAAGTGGTAAAGATAAGAGTTGCTCAGATTCGTCCCAGGTTTGGGCATACCGACCCTAAGGTCATAGTAGTACCATGGGAAGCTCTCAAGCAAAAAACTCCAACCTCTTATTTTTGCCACTAGACCTCAATTGGTTTCGAAAAGCATGAGCAAAGTGGTAAAAATAAGAGTTGTTCGGATTCGCCCCGGGTTGGGGCATACCAACCCTATGGTCATGCTAGTAGCATGGTAAGCTCGTGAGCGAAAAACTCAAACCTCTTATTTTTGCCGCTAACCCTCAATTGGTATCCAACTATGCATGGGCAATGTGGTAAAAATAAGAGTTGTTCAGATTCGCCAAGGGTTGGGGCATACCTACCTTAAGGTCATGGTAGTACCATGGGAAGCTCTCGAGCAAAAAACTCCATCCTCTTATTTTTGCCACTAGCCCTCAATTGGTATCCAACTAAGCAGGGACAAAGTGGTAAAAATAAGAGTTGTTCAGATTCGCCCCGGCTTGGGGTATACCTACCCTAAGGTCATGGTAGTACCATGGGAAGCTCACGAGCAAAAAACTCCAAGAATTTTCGACACTAACCCTCAATTGGTTTCGAACTAACATGGGCAAAGTGTTAAAAATAGGAGTGGCTCGGATTCGTCCCGGGTTGGGGCATATTCCTACCCTAAGGTCATTTTAGTACCATGGGAGTCTCGCGAACAAAAAACTTCAACCTCTTATTTTTGCGACTTTGCCCCCAATTGCTATCCAACTAAGCATGGGCAATGTGGTAAAAATAAGAGTTGCTCGGATTCACCTCGGGTTGGGGCATACCTACCCTAAGATCATGGTAGTACCATGGGAAGCTCGTGAGCAAAAAACTCCAATATCTTATTTTTTCCACTTTGTAGTCAATTGGTATCCAACTAAGCATGAGTATAGTAGTGAAATAAGAGTTATTCGTATTCCACCCGGGTTGGGGCATACCTACCCTAAGGTCATGGTAGTACCATGGGAAGCTCTCGAGCCAAAAACACCATCCTCTTATTTTTGCTACTAACCCTCAATTGGTATCCAACTAAGCATGGACAAAGTGGTAAAAATACGAGTTGTTCAGATTCGCCCCGAGTTGGGGCATACCTACCCTAAGGTCATGGTAGTACCATGGGAAACTCACGAGCAAAAACCACCAACCTCTTATTTTTGACACTAACCGTCAATTGGTTTCGACCTAACATGGGCAAAGTGGTAAAAATAAGAGTTGCTCGGATTCGTCCCGGGTTGGGGCATTTCTACCCTAAGGTCATTCTAGTACCATGGGAGGCTCGCGAGCAAAAAACTCCAACCTCTTATTTTTGTGACTTTGCCCCCAATTGCTGCTATCCAACTAAGCATGGGCAATGTGGTAAAAATAAGAGTTGCTCGGATTCGTCCCGGGTTGGGACATACCTACCCTAAGGTCATGCTAGTACCATGGGAAGCTCGCGTGCAAAAAACTCCATCCTCTTATTTTTGCCACTAGCCCTCAATTGGTATCCAACTAAGCATGGACAAAGTGGTAAAAATAAGAGTTGTTCAGATTCGCCCCGGGTTGGGGCAAACCTACCCTAAGGTTGTGGTAGTACCATGGGAAGCTCACAAGCAAAAAACTCCAACCTCTTATTTTTTACACTAACCCTCAATTGGTTTCGAACTAACATGGGCAAAGTGGTAAAAATAAGGGTTGCTCGGATTCGCCCCGGGTTCGGCATACCTACCCTATGGTCATGGTTGTACCATGGGAAGCTCGAGAGCCAAAAACTCAAACCTCTTCTTATTTTTGCCCTCAATTGGCATCCAACTAAGCATGCACAAATGGTAAAAATAAAAGTTGCTCGGATTCGTCCCGGGTTGGGGCATGCCTACCCTAAGGTCATGGAAGTACCATGGGAAGCTCACGAGCAAAAAACTCCAACCTCTTATTTTTGATACTACCCCTCAACTGGTTTCGAACAAGTGTGATGGGCAAAGTGGTAAAAATAAGAGTTGCTCGGATTCGCCCCGGGTTGGGGCAAACCAACCCTAAGGTCATAGTAGTACCATGGGAAGCACGCGAGCAAAAAACTCCAATCTCTTATTTTTGCCACTTTGCCCCCAATTGGTATCCAACTATGCATGGGCAATGTGGTAAAAATAAGAGTTGCTCGGATTCGTCCCGGGTTGGGGCATACCGACCCTAAGGTCATTGTTGTACCAAGGGAAGTTTGCGAGCAAAAAACTCCAACCTTTTATATTTGCCACTAGCCCACAATTGGTTTCGAACTAAACATGGGCAAAGTGGTAAAAATAAGAGTTGCTCGGAGTCGCCCCGGGTTAGGCATACCTACCCTACGGTCATGGTTGTACCATGAGAAGGTCGAGAGCCAAAAACTCAAACCTCTTCTTATTTTTGCCACTTTGCCCTCAATTAGCATCCAACTAAGCATGGACAAAGTTGTAAAAATAAGAGTTGCTCGGATTCGCCCCAGGTTGGGGCATACCTACTGATAGGAACCAAGGTGGGCCTACACTTAAAGATCCTTTGCAAGTTCCAGATGGGCCAATTACAAGATCAAGGGCCAAGAAGATCAAGGAAGCAATGCAAGGATTGGTGCAATCCACTTGGGATGAAGCCAGCAAGAGCCCAACACTCAAGATGGGTCTGAAAGAAGAAGAACCAGTTTTGATCCACTTGATTCAAGCTGTGGAAGACATGACTTAGAGATACGGCCTATTGTTATTGGAGGCTTCCAGTTTGGTTAAATGATTTATTTTATTAGTTTAGAATAAGTGGGCTTGAAGATGCCTGGCTCACATGTTTTATTTCTTATGAACTATGTTTTTGGGAAGGCCTTGTATTTTGGCCAAGGGCTTATTGGGAAAGTAACTTTTTAAGAATTAGGGTTTCATCAATTTATTCTAGGGGTTACTGTAGCCGCGCGTACTGTAGCCGGCACTGTTCATCAAGGGTAATTTTGGGTAAAAGGGGCTTTATTTTGGCTAGGGTTTTGATTAGGTTTGGGTTTAAAAACTCTTTGTAGCCTCATTTGACACATTAGACAATATTGAATTTTATTTGTGAGTTGAGTTTTCTCCTCTTGTTCTTGATTGAACTCTTGAACTTATCAAAGGTAAATCACAACCTTTGTGGCGTTCCTCCTTTGTAATCTGGGTTCTTGAGACGGGTTCTTCAACGGGTCTAGATTTTAATATAATCTAGGTTCTTGAAACGGGTTCTCAATTGGGTCTAGATTCTTCATCCTTGACTTGATTTTTGGCTTTCTTGGGGAGTTTTCAAATTGATTGTGGGTTCAAGGGAATTCATTCCCACGGGTTCATATCATTTGGTATTCAGAGCAAGGTTTCCAATCAGGTCTGATTCTATCTTTTAATTCTTGCATCCTTAAATTAATTCTAGGGCTTCATTGTTCTAGGGTTTCCAAAAAAAAAAAAAAAAATAGAAACAAAAAGTAGGCTGCCGAAATTGTTAGGGTTTTGGGTTTGGCTGAAATTTGCATCACCTAGGGTTTCAAAATTCTAGGGTTTCCTGCATCTCTAAGTTTATCTGTTGCTTGGAGTGCTGTTCATTGATTCTCTTCTACTTCATTGTCGTGCTTGAAGTCAATTGCTTGATTTTCACAATTGAATATTGCTATTTGTGATTGAAAAGAAAAGAAAAGAAAAGAAAGGAAAAGAAAAAAAAAAAAATCGTGAAAAAAAAATAAATAAATAAAATCCCAAGATCTTTTCTTCAGCCTTATCATCAAAAGGGGTGATTCTAGTTGGTATCTTGTCTTATAGTTACTGTTTCATTCATATAATTTCCTTGATTCACGTGCCATTTTCTTTCTTTCATTGCTTCTGTGTTTCTCTTGTTCTTGTTTCTTGGACCTAATTACTAGTTGGGATAAAATAAGGTTGTTTTGTCTTGATTGAGTCAATTAGTTCTTAAAGAACTTGAGTGAGAAAACTCTTGAGGTAAAAGGCAAGAGAGTGTGAGACTATTATAAAAAAAAAAAGCCAATTAGGAGTGAAACACGAGTGGAGTGTCATTATTCGAGTGTAAACACGTAAGGGAGTGTGTGAGGTTTACATTTATTTATTTTTTTTTTTTGCCACTAACATTCTTTTGTGTAGCACTTGATAATGTCTCATCGGAGTAGCGCATCACCAAGGGGGAGGGCAGATAACACATCCTTTGTGTTGCAAGCCATGCAACAACAGTTTGAGCGGTTGAACTTGGTGTTGGGTGAAGTGAGGGATAGGATGGATCATCAAGAAGCAGCGATTAGAAATCTACAAGGTGGGAGGGACAGGAGGCGACGTGAGCATAGAGTTGAAAATCAGTATGAGAATGAAGGAGATGGTGAGGATGAGGAGGACTTTGCATCTGACGTTGGGTCGGGTAGAAATAGAAGACTTAGGCATGAAAGAGGACTTGAGGAGAATCTAAGGGGTCGGGATGGTGTAGATAGAGACCTTGGTAGCATCAAAATGAAAATACCATCTTTCCAAGGTAGAACTGACCCTGAGGTTTATCTAGAGTGGGAGAAAAAAATAGAGTTGGTGTTTGATTGCCATAATTACTCCGAGGAGAAGAAAGTGAAGTTGGCGGTAATTGAGTTCACTGATTATGCTATTATTTGGTGGGATCAATTAGTGACCAATAGGAGGAGGAATTATGAGAGGCCTATAGAGACATGGGGAGAGTTGAAATCTCTCATGAGGCGAAGATTTGTTCCAAGCCATTACTATAGAGACCTTTACCAGAAATTACAAAATCTTACACAGGGGTCTAAGAGTGTGGAGGATTGCCATAAGGAAATGGAGGTGGCGATGATTCGGGCTAATGTAGAGGAGGATCGAGAGGCCACCATGGCTAGATTTTTGAGTGGGTTGAATAGGGACATAGCCAATGTAATTGAATTGCAGCATTATGTGGAGATAGAGGACATGGTGCACATGGCTATGAAGGTGGAGAGGCAATTAAAGAGAAAAGTGACAGCAAGGTACACTTCGGTTTCTAGCACTACTTGGAAATCAAAATGGGATAGGAATGATCCAGCTGAAGCAAAGAGAAAGACCGAACCACCTAAGGGAAAAGATGAGGGAACTAGCAACAAACCCAAGGTAGAATCCCAACCTTCACGGAATAGAGATATCAAATGTTTTAAGTGTTTGGGTTCAGGGCACATTGCTTCTCAATGTCCAAATAGGAGGGTGATGATTATGCGTGACAATGGGGAGGTGATGACTGAGAGTGAGGATGATAGTGATGAGGTGCCCGAGTTGGAGGATGCTAGTGATGATGATGGAGTGGTATACCCTGTGACAGGTGAGTCTCTTGTTGCCAGGCGTGCTCTTAATGCACACATTAAGGTGGATGATGCAGAGCAACAGAGAGAGAACATTTTCCATACTAGATGCCATGTCAACAATAAGGTATGTAGTATGATCATTGATGGAGGGAGTTGTACTAATGTGGCTAGCAGTACTTTGGTTGAAAAATTGAATTTACCAACCTTAAAACACTCTAGACCATACAAATTGCAGTGGTTGAATGATTGTGGAGAGGTTAGGGTGGATAAACAAGTGTTAGTTACTTTTTCTATTGGGAAGTATCAGGATGAGGTGCTTTGTGATGTTGTGCCTATGCATGCGGGCCATATTTTGTTGGGGAGGCCGTGGCAGTATGATAGGAGAGTGACACATGATGGGTTCAAGAACATGTACAGCTTTGAAAAGGAGGGCAAAACAATTAAGCTTGCTCCTTTAATTCCAAGCCAGGTCTATGAGGACCAACTGAAATTGAAAAGTGAGGTTGCTCAAAAAAAGAAAGAGTGAAAATGAGAGTGATCAAAAGAGAAAGAGTGAAAATGAGAGTGATCAAAAAAGAAAGAGTGAAAGAGATTGAGCAAAAAAGAAAGAGTGAGAGTGAAAATGAGCATAAAAGAAAGAGTGAAAAAGAAAGTAGAGAGGTGGCTGAGAGTAAAGAAAAAAGAGTGGAGCCACGAGAGAAAAAAGAAAGAGAGTCTGCCGAGAGAAAAAGAAAGGCAAAAGTGAGTTTCTATGCAAGAGAGAGTGAGGTTAAGAGGGCTTTCTTCGCAGATCGCCCTATGATTTTTCTTGTCTATAAAGAGTCTTATCTTAGTCTTGATGAAACTAACCAGTCTCTTCCTAGTTTGGCTGTTTCTTTGTTGCAGGAGTTTGAGGATGTATTCCCGGAGGAGATGCCAAATGAGTTGCCACCCATTAGAGGCATTGAGCACCAGATTGATTTTGTGCCCGGGGCTGCTATTCCAAACCGACCAGCCTATAGGAGTAATCCAGAGGAGACAAAGGAGCTTCAGAGGCAAGTTGAGGATTTGATGAGCAAGGGGTACGTGAGAGAGAGCATGAGCCCTTGTGCAGTACCAGTGCTACTAGTGCCAAAGAAGGATGGGACGTGGAGGATGTGCATTGATTGCAGGGCGGTCAACAATATCACGGTAAAATATCGCCATCCCATTCCTAGATTAGATGATATGCTTGATGAATTGCATGGCTCATGTATTTTCAGTAAAATTGATCTTAAAAGTGGGTACCATCAAATTAGAATGAAAGAGGGTGATGAATGGAAAACTGTTTTTAAGACTAAGTATGGGCTTTATGAATGGTTGGTTATGCCATTTGGACTTACAAATGCGCCCAGTACTTTCATGAGATTAATGAACCATGTCCTACGTGCATTCATAGGCAAGTTTGTGGTTGTGTACTTTGATGACATCTTAGTGTACAGCAAGAACTTAAGTGAACATATTGAACATTTGAGATATGTGTTTGATGTGTTGAGATGTGAAAAGTTGTATGCTAATTTTAAGAAATGTGCCTTTTGCATGGAAAAAGTTGTTTTTCTTGGTTATGTTGTTAGTACAAAGGGTATTGAGGTGGATGAAGAGAAAGTCAAGGCAATCAAGGAGTGGCCAACGCCAAAAAGCATCACTGAGGTAAGAAGCTTTCATGGCTTAGCTAGTTTTTATCGGCGTTTTGTTAAAGACTTCAGCACCATTGCTGCACCACTCACTGAGGTAATTAAAAAGAATGTTGGGTTTCATTGGGGGGCTAATCAAGAGAATGCTTTTGCCACTATTAAAGAAAGGTTGTGCTCTGCACCTGTGTTAGCATTACCTGATTTTAACAAAGCTTTTGAGATTGAATGTGATGCTTCAGGAATAGGGATTGGAGCCGTTTTGATGCAAGATAGGCGGCCCATAGCCTTCTTCAGTGAAAAGTTAAGTGGGGCATCCCTTAAGTACCCTACTTATGACAAAGAGCTTTATGCTCTTGTTCGTGCATTAGAGACTTGGCAGCACTACCTATGGCCAAGGGAATTTGTGATCCACACCGATCATGAATCATTGAAGCATCTCAAGGGTCAAGGTAAGTTGAATAAAAGGCATGCTAGATGGATGGAATACATTGAGACCTTTCCCTATGTCATCCGTTACAAGCAAGGTAAGGAGAATATTGTTGCTGATGCTCTATCCCGGAGGTATGTACTTCTTACTTCTATGAGTGCTAAAATGCTTGGGTTTGAATATGTGAAAGACATGTATGCCGATGACGCTGATTTTTCAAATGTGTATGTGGCATGTGATAAGGCAGCATTTGGTAAGTTTTACAAGCATGATGGTTATTTGTTTAAAGAAAGTAAACTTTGTCTGCCAAATTGTTCTATGCGTGAGTTATTGGTGCGTGAGGCACATGGTGGGGGATTAATGGGACACTTTGGTGTTAAGAAAACTTTAGACATTTTGCATGAACATTTCTTTTGGCCTAAGATGAAGAGAGATGTTAACGGTATTTGTGGAAGGTGCATTACATGTAGAAAAGCCAAATCTAAGGTTTTGCCACATGGGTTGTATACACCCTTACCCGTTCCTAGTGAGCCATGGGTAGACATATCTATGGACTTTGTTTTGGGGCTGCCTAGGACCAAAAGGGGTAGAGATTCTATTTTTGTGGTTGTGGATAGATATAGTAAGATGGCACATTTCATTCCATGCCATAAAACAGATGATGCCACAAACATAGCTGACTTGTTTTTCCGGGAGATAGTGCGACTCCATGGTGTACCTAGGAGTATTGTTTCTGATAGGGATGTTAAATTCCTTAGCTACTTTTGGAAGGTGTTGTGGGGGAAATTGGGTACTAAACTCTTATTTTCCACTACTTGTCATCCACAGACTGATGGTCAGACTGAAGTAGTTAATAGGACTTTAACTCAGCTTTTACGCACTGTTGTTCATAAGAATTTAAAAACTTGGGAGGATTGTTTGCCATTTATAGAGTTTGCATATAATAGGACGATGCATACTACTACTTCATACTCTCCTTTTGAAATTGTTTATGGATTTAATCCACTTACTCCTTTGGATTTGATGCCTTTACCTGTTGATGGTAGGAGTAGTTTGGATGGACAAAAGAAAGCGGAGTTGGTGAAGTCACTTCATGAGAGGGTACGACTTCAAATTGCCCAAAAGAATGAAAGGGTTGCTTCCCAAGCCAATAAAGGACGAAGGCGTGTCATCTTTGAACCAGGAGATTGGGTTTGGGTTCACATGCGCAAAAAAAGATTCCCAGCCCATAGAAGGACTAAGTGTCATCCTCGAGGAGATGGACCTTTCCAAATTCTTGAGAAAATTAATGACAACGCATATAAAGTGGATCTTCCAGGTGAGTATAAAGTTTCTGCAACTTTTAATGTTTCTGATCTTTCTCCTTTTGATGTAGGTGAAGATTCGAGGTCGAATCCTTTTGAGCAGAGGGGGAATGATAGGAACCAAGGTGGGCCTACACTTAAAGATCCTTTGCAAGTTCCAGATGGGCCAATTACAAGATCAAGGGCCAAGAAGATCAAGGAAGCAATGCAAGGATTGGTGCAATCCACTTGGGATGAAGCCAGCAAGAGCCCAACACTCAAGATGGGTCTGAAAGAAGAAGAACCAGTTTTGATCCACTTGATTCAAGCTGTGGAAGACATGACTTAGAGATACGGCCTATTGTTATTGGAGGCTTCCAGTTTGGTTAAATGATTTATTTTATTAGTTTAGAATAAGTGGGCTTGAAGATGCTTGGCTCACATGTCTTATTTCTTATGAACTATGTTTTTGGGAAGGCCTTGTATTTTGGCCAAGGGCTTATTGGGAAAGTAACTTTTTAAGAATTAGGGTTTCATCAATTTATTCTAGGGGTTACTGTAGCCGCGCGTACTGTAGCCGGCACTGTTCATCAAGGGTAATTTTGGGTAAAAGGGGCTTTATTTTGGCTAGGGTTTTGATTAGGTTTGGGTTTAAAAACTCTTTGTAGCCTTATTTGACACATTAGACAATATTGAATTTTATTTGTGAGTTGAGTTTTCTCCTCTTGTTCTTGATTGAACTCTTGAACTTATCAAAAGTAAATCACAACCTTTGTGGCGTTCTTCCTTTGTAATCTGGGTTCTTGAGACGGGTTCTTCAACGGGTCTAGATTTTGATATAATCTAGGTTCTTGAAACGGGTTCTCATTGGGTCTAGATTCTCAATCCTTGACTTGATTTTTGGCTTTCTTGGGGAGTTTTCAAATTGATTGTGGGTTCAAGGGAATTCATTCCCACGGGTTCATATCAGAAGCTCACGAGCAAAAAACTCCAATCTCTTATTTTTGCCACTTTGCCCCCAATTGGTATCCAACTAAGCATGGGCAATGTCGTAAAAATAAGAGTTGCTCGGATTCATCCCGGGTTGGGGCATACCGACCCTAAGGTCATTGTAGTACCAAGGGAAGCTTGCGAGCGAAAAACTCCAACCTCTTATTTTTGCCACTAGCCCAAAATTGGTTTCGAACTAAACATGGGCAAAGTTATAAAAATAAGAGTTGCTCGGATTCGCCCCGGGTTGGGCATACCTACCCTATGGTCATGGTTGTACCATGGGAAGCTCGAGAGCTAAAAACTCAAACCTCTTCTTATTTTTGCCACTTTGCCCTCAAGTCGCATCCAACTAAGCATGGACAAAGTGGTAAAAATAAGAGTTGCTCGGATTCGCCCTAGGTTGGGGCATACCAACCCTAAGGTCATGGAAGTTCCATGGGAAGCTCAGGAGCAAAAAACTCCAACCTCTTATTTTTTACACTAGCCCTCAATTGGTTTCGAACTAAGCATGAGCAAACTGGTAAAAATAAGAGTTGCTCGGATTCGTCCCGGGTTGGGGCATACCTACCCTAAGGTCATGGAAGTTCCATGGGAAGCTCACGAGCAAAAAACTCCAATCTCTTATTTTTGCCACTTTGCCCCCAATTGGTATCCAATTAAGCATGCGCAATGTGGTAAAAATAAGAGTTGCTCGGATTCGTCCCGGGTTGGGGCTTACCTACCCTAAGGTCATGGAAGTTCCATGGGAAGCTCACGAGCAAAAAACTCCAATCTCTTATTTTTGCCACTTTGCCCCCAATTGGTATCCAACTAAGCATGGGCAATGTGGTAAAAATAAGAGTTGCTCGGATTCGTCCCGGGTTGGGGCTTACCTACCCTAAGGTCATGGAAGTTCCTTGGGAAGCTCACGAGCAAAAAACTCCAATCTCTTATTTTTGCCACTTTGCCCCCAATTGGTATCCAACTAAGCATGGGCAATGTTGTAAAAATAAGAGTTGCTCGGATTCATCCCGGGTTGGGGCATACCGACCCTAAGGTCATTGTAGTACCAAGGGAAGCTTGCGAGCAAAAAACTCCAACCTCTTATTTTTGCCACTAGCCCAAAATTGGTTTCGAACTAAACATGGGCAAAAGTGGTAAAAATAAGAGTTGCTCGGATTCGCCCCGGGTTGGGCATACCTACGCTATGGTCATGGTTGTACCATGGGAAGCTCGAGAGCTAAAAACTCAAACCTCTTCTTATTTTTGCCACTTTGCCCTCAAGTCGCATCCAACTAAGCATGGACAAAGTGGTAAAAATAAGAGTTGCTCGGATTCGCCCTAGGTTGGGGCATACGAACCCTAAGGTCATGGTAGTACCATGGGAAGCTCTCAAGCTAAAAACTCAAACCTCTTATTTTTGCCACTAGACCTCAATTGGTTTCGAAAAGCATGGGCAAAGTGGTAAAAATAAGAGTTGCTCGAATTCATCCCGGGTTGGGGCATACCTACCCTAAGGTCATGGAAGTATCATGGGAAGCTCAAAGCAAAAAACTCCAACCTCTTATTTTTGACACAAGCCCTCAATTGGTTTCGAACTAAGCATGGGCAAAGTGGTAAAAATAAGAGTTGAACGGATTCGTCCCGGGTTGGGGCATACCTACCCTAAGGTCATGGAAGTACCATGTGAAGCTCACGAGCAAAAAACTCCAATCTCTTATTTTTGCCACTTTGCCCACAATTGGTATCCTACTAAGCATGGACAATGTGGTAAAAATAAGAGTTGCTCGGATTCATCCCGGGCTGGCGCATACTGACCCTAAGGTCTTCGTAGTACCAAGGGAAGCTTGCGAGCAAAAAACTCCAACCTCTTACTTTTGCCACTAGCCCACAATTGGTTTCGAAGTAAACAAGGGCAAAGTGGTAAAAATAAGAGTTGCTCGGATTCGCCACGGGTTGGGGCATACCTACCCTAAGGTCATGGTAGTACCATGGGAAGCTCTCAAGCAAAAAACACCATCATCTTATTTTTGCCACTAGCCCTCAATTGCTATCCAACTAAGCATGGACAAAGTGGTAAAAATAAGAGTTGTTGGCATTCGCCCCGGGTTGGGGCATATCTACCCTAAGGCCATGGTAGTACCATGGGAAGCTCGCGAGCAAAAAAATCCAATCTCTTATTTTTGCCACTTTGCTCTCAATTGGTATCCATCTAAGCAAAGGCAAAGTGGTAAAAATAAGAGTTGCTCGGATTCACCCCGGGTTGGGCATACCTACCCTATGGTCGTGGTTGTACCATGGGAAGCTCAAGAGCCAAAAACACAAACCTCTTTTTATTTTTGCCACTTTGCCCTCTATTGGCATCCAACTAAGCATGGACAAAGTGGTAAAAATAAGAGTTGCTCGGATTCGCCCCAGGTTTGGGCATACCTACCCTAAGGTCATGGTAGTAGCATGGTAAGCTCGTGAGCTAAAAACTCAAACCTTATATTTTTGCCGCTAGCCCTCAATTGATATCCAACTATGCTTGGGCAATGTGGTAAAAATAAGAGTTGCTCGGATTCGTCCCGGGTTGGGGCATATACCTACCCTAAGGACATGGTTGTACCATGGGAAGCTCACGAGCAAAAAACTCCAACTTCTTATTTTTGACACAAGCCCTCAACTGGTTTCAAACTAAGTATGGGCAAAGTGCTAAAAATAAGAGTTGCTCGGATTCGCCCCGGGTTGGGGCATACCTACCCTAAGGTCATGGTACTACCATGGGAACCACACGAGCAAAAAACTCCAATCTCTTATTTTTGCAACTTTGCCCCCAATTGGTATCCAACTAAGCATGGGCAAAGTGGTAAAAATAAGAGTTCCTCGGATTCGCCACGGGTTGGGGCATACCTACCCTAAGATCATGGTAGTACCATGGGAAGCTCGCGCACAAAAAACTCCAATATCTTATTTTTGCGACTTTGTACTCAAATGGTATCCAACTAAGCATCGGTAAAGTGGTAAAATAAGAGTTATTCTTATTCCACCCGGGTTGGGGCATACCTACCCTAAGGTCTTGGTAGTACCATGGGAAGCTCTCGAGCAAAAAACTCCATCCTCTTATTTTTGCCACAAGCCGTCAATTGGTATCCAACTAAACATGGACAAAGTGGTAAAAATAAGAGTTGTTCAGATTCGCCCCGGGTTGAAGCATACCTACCCTAAGGTCATGGTAGCACCATGGGAAGCACACGAGCAAAAAACTCCAACCTCTTATTTTTGACACTAACCCACAATTGGTTTCGAACTAAACAAGGGTAAAGTGGTAAAATAAGAGTTATTTGTATTCCACCCGGGTTGGGGCATACCAACGCTAAGGTCATGGTTGTACCATGGGAGGCTCGCGAGCTAAAAACTCCAACCACTTATTTTTACGACTTTGCCCCCAATTGCTATCCAACTAAGCATGGACAAAGTGGTAAATATAAGAGTTGTTCGGATTCGCCCCGGGTTGGGGCATATCTACCCAAGGGTCATGGTAGTACCCTGAGAAAGTCGCGGGGAAAAAAATCCAATCTCTTATTTTTGCCACTTTGCCCTCAATTGGTATCCATCTAAGCAAGGGCAAAGTGGTAAAAATAAGAGTTGCTCGGATTCGCCCCGGGTTGGGCATACGTACCCTTTGGTCATGGTTGTACCATGGGAAGCTCGAGAGCCAAAAACTCAAACCTCTTCTTATTTTTACCACTTTGCCCTCAATTGGCATCCAACTAAGCATGGACAAAGTGGTAAAAATAAGAGTTGCTCGGATTCGCCCCATGTTGGGGCATACCTACCCTAAGGTCATGGTAGTACCATGGGAAGCTCTCCAGCAAAAAACTCCAACCTCTTATTTTTGCCAATAGACCTCAATTGGTTTCGAAAAGCATGGGCAAAGTGGTAAAAATAAGAGTTGCTCGTATTCGCCCCGGGTTGGGGCATACCAACCCTAAGGTCATGGTAGTAGCATGGTAAGCTCGTGAGCTAAAAACTCAAACCTCTTATTTTTGCCACTAACCCTCAATTGGTATCCAACTATGCATGGGCAATGTGGTAAAAATAAGAGTAGCTCGTATTCGCCCCGGGTTGGGGCATATACCTTCCCTAGGGACATGGTTGTACCATGGGAAGCTGGTGAGCAAGAAACTCCAACCTCTTATTTTTTCCACTTTGCCCGCAATTGCTATCCAACTAAGCATGAGCAAAGTGGTAACTCGGCACTGGATGAACAGTGCCGCAGCTACAGTGCCGCGCTATAGTAACTCGGCTACAGTAATCCTTACCCTAGTTCAATAAAATAATAACTTTCCCAACATGCCCTTGCATAGGCCCCCTTAAGTGCTTCCCGTAATAAACTCAATTATTCTAGACTAATAACATAAGTTCTTTAAATGAATTAAATAAGTTGAAACCCTTCAAGAGCTCAAAGCCTTTAAGTCTTGTCGTTGCCCTCTTCCGTAGCTAATCAATTGAATTAAAACTGGATCTTCATCCTTCAAGCCCCATCTTGAATGTTGGGCTCTTGCTAAACTTGTCCCAAGTGGATTGCATCAATCCTTGCATTGTCTCCTTAATCTTCTTGGCCCATCTGGAAGTTGCAAATGATCTTTAAGACTAGGCTCATCTTGGTTTCCATCATTCCCCCTCTCCTCAAAAGGATTCGACCTCGAATCTCGACCTGGATCAAAGGGAAAGTGGTTAGTAACATTGAAAATAGTATGATATGAACCTGTGGGAATGAATTCCCTTGAATCCACAATCAATTTGAAAACTCTCCAAGAAAGTCAAAAATCAAGTCAAGGATGGAGAATCTAGACCCGATGAGAACCCGTTTCATGAACCTAGATTATATTAAAATCTAGACCCGTTGAAGAACCCGTCTCAAGTACCAAGATTACAAAGGAGGAACGCCACAAAGGTTGTGATTTACCTTTCATAAGTTCAAGAGTTCAATCAAGAACAAGAGGAGAAAACTCAACTCACAAATAAAATTCAAAATTGTCTAATCTGTCAAATGAGGCTACAAAGAGTTTTTAAACCCAAACCTAATCAAAACCCTAGCCAAAATAAAGCCCCTTTTACCCAAAATTACCCTTGATGAACAGTGCCGGCTACAGTACGCGTGGCTACAGTAACCCCTACAAAAATTTGATGAAACCCTAATTCTTAAAAAGTAACTTTCCAAATAAGCCCTTGGCCAAAATACAAGGCCTTCCCAAAAACATAGTTCATAAGAAATAAGACATGTGAGCCAAGCATTTTCAAGCCCACTTATTCTAAACTAGTAAAATAAATCATTTAACCAAACTGGAAGCCTCCAACAACAATAGGCCGTATCTCTAAGTCATGTCTTCCACAGCTTGAATCAAGTGGATCAAAACTGGTTCTTCTTCTTTCAGACCCATCTTGAGTGTTGGGCTCTTGCTGGCTTCATCCCAAGTGGATTGCACCAATCCTTGCATTGCTTCCTTGATCTTCTTGGCCCTTGATCTTGTAATTGGCTCACCTGGAACTTGCAAAAGATCTTTAAGTGTAGGCCCACCTTGGTTCCTATCATAGTAGAAACAGGATACTTACTTAGAAGATCCATTAGATATGCATTTTCATTAATTTGTTCAAGCATTTGGAATAGTCCATCCAAGCTACCCATATCATCAACTGGTGAAGACTTTAAATCTAGAGGAGGAAATTGATTAAGTCTATAAACAATTTCAACTGGTGAAAATTTAGTTGTGGCATGAACACTCCAATCATATGTAAACTCAATGAATGGCAAACAATACTCCCACAAATGTTCATGAAGCACATCTAAAGTCTTCCTCGAACCAAAATGACCACTCCAATATGCAAACTCAATGAATGGCAAATGATACTCCTGCAAACGTTCATGCAACAAGTCAATGAATGGCAAATGATACTCCCATAAACGTTCATGCAACATGTCTGAAATCTTATTTTCACCAGAATGACCACTCCAATTATATGCAAACTCAATGAAATACAAATGATACTCCCGCAAACGTTCATGCAACACATCAATGTATGGCAAATGATACTCCCACAAACGTTCGTGCAACACGTCTTTGAATGTCAAATGATATTCCCACAAACATTCATGCAACACAACAAAAGTCTTCCTTACACCAAGGTTACCCACAAACCACCATGTCCAACACACACAAGCAAGTTAAGCATAAAACTAGTAGGCACACAAAATCTATTCTTTCTAAACTTACCAAAAGATGCGTTCTCACACGTTCTATACATACTAGTAAAGTCATCATCATTAGCATGCAATTCCTTATAATATTCAAGTCTCAACAATTTTACATCTAAAATGAAGACAATGACATATCTTCTTGCTAAAGCATCAATCACAAAATTTTTCATACATTGTGTGTATTTGAATACATGAGGAAAAGTCTCAATACAATCCTCCCGCTTAGCATGCATTCTAGTCAACAACTTACCTTGTCCCTTTAAGTGTGTCAATGACTCATGTTTTTCCAAGACAGGTCGGTTTGGAATTGTTGCACCTGGCACAAAATCAATGTAGTACTCTATCTCCCTAATAGGTGGCAATCCACTAAACACACCGCTAAGAATCATGACCTTATATGCCTGCAACAAAGATACAACAACACTAGACAAAGAGTTATTAAATTCATTAGTATAAAAGCTTGCCTTAGCATAAAAACTCACTTTTGTCTTTTTGTTTTTCTCTGCAACCTCTCTTTCCTTTTCCTCTTGTCGCTCCACTCTTTTTTCTTTACTCTTAACCACCTCTATATTTTCTTTTTCTCTCTCTCTTTCTTTTGATGTTTTGGCCTCATTCTCTTTTTTCCTCTCACTCTCTTTGTTCTTTTCACTCTCTGTTTTTCTTTCACTCTCCTCTTTTTTTGAACTTTTGGCCTCACAATTGTTTTTCAACTCATTCTCTCTTTTTCTTGAGGTTTCAGCCTCACCCAAATCATTATCCTTAGGTGGTTCGGTCCTCCCCTTTGTTACAACTTGATCATTTTTGTCCCACTTTGGTTTCCAAGGAGTACTAGAAACCAAAGTATACTTTGATGTACCCTTTCCTTTTAGCCGCCTCTCCACCTTCATAGCCATGTGCACCATATCCTTTACCTCCGTATAATGTTGCAACTCAACTACATTGGCTATCTCCCTATTCAACCCACTCAAAAATCTTGTCATCGTGGCCTCCTGATCCTCCACTACATTAGCCCGAATCATAGCCACCTCCATCTCCTTATGGTAATCCTCTACACTCCTAGACTCCTGTGTAAGATTTTGTAGTTTTTGGTAGAGATCTCTATAGTAGTGGCTAGGTACAAATCTCCGCCTCATGATTGCTTTCAACTCTCTCCATGTTTCTACAGGCCTCTCAAAATTCCTCCTCCTATTGGTCACTAATTGATCCCACCAAATAATAGCATAATATTTACAGCCAACTTCACCTTCTTCTCCTCAGAGTAATTATGACAATCAAACACCAACTCTATTTTTTTCTCCCACTCTAAATAAATTTCAGGGTCAGTTCTACCTTGAAATGCTGGTATTTTCATTTTGATGCTCCCAAGGTTCTTTTATCTACTCTATCTCGACCCCCTGGGTTTGCCCTAAGTCTTCTTCCACGCCTAACTCCTCTATGTCTATCCAATCCAATTTCAGATGTTAGGCCTTCCTCATCCTCACCATACTCTCTCCATTTTCATACCCATTCTCAATACTAGGCTTACGTCGCCTCCTATCTCTCTCACCTTGCAGATTTCTAATCACTGCTTCTTGATTATCCATACTATCCCCTCAGGGAACCCAACACCAAGTTCAACCGCTCAAATTGTTGTTGCATGACTTGCAACACAAGGGATGAGTTATCTGCCTTCCCTTTTGGTGATGAGTCACTCCTATGAGACATTGTAATGTGCTGCCCAAAAGAATGTTAGTGGAAAACCTTACACACTCCCTTACGTGTTTACACTAGAATAATGACACTCCACTCGTGTATCACTCTTAATTGGCTTTTTCCCGATAATAGTCTCACACTCTCTTGCCTTTTACCTCCAGAGTTTTTTCACTCGAGTTCTTTCAGAACTAGTTGAACTAAATCAAGATAATACAACCTTGTATTATTCCAACCAGTAATATAGATCAAAAGAACAATGAATGAATAAAATGACACGAGACTCAAGGAATTTATACGAGGGAAAGAGTAATTATAAAACAAGACACTAACTAGAAAGTTGTATTAAGCTCCTATGATGATAATAACTCAATCAACAAATACTTTCTTTTTCTTTGTTGTAACTATGTAGCAACTTTGACTATCCTACATTCTCTTTTCTTCTTCTTTCTGTTTTTTTTTTCCCAAATTTTTTTTTCTTTTTTTTTTCTTTTTTTTTTTTTTTTCTTTTCCTTTCCTTTCCTTTCTTTTTCTTTTCTCTAATTCAACCACAAACAACAATATTCAATTGTGAAAACCAAACAATTGAATTCAAACACACAAGCATGGACAATGAAGTAGAAGAGAATCAATAGAACCACACTCCAAGCAATTGACAAATATAGAGATGCTGAAACCGTAGAATTTTGAAACCCTAGGTGATGCAAATTTCAGCCAAACTCAAAACCCTAAGAATTTCGGCAGCCTACTTTTTGTTTCTATTTTTTTTTTGTTTGGCAACCCTAGAACAATGATGCCCTAGAATTAAATATGCAATAAATAAAAGATAGAATCAGATCTGATTGGAAACCTTGCTCTGAATACCAAATGATATGAACCCGCAGGAATGGAATCCCTTAAACCCACAATCAATTTGAAAACTCCCCAAAAGGCCAACACTCAACCTTTCCTTCAGTCCTATCACTTTCCATAACTTGTGTTAGAGGCTCTCCAGTCCACTTCTCACCAAAAGCAACTCTCCTTTAAACTTTTCCTTCATAGAACACAAAAGACACTCTCAGGCAGTTTTTCTTACCTCTTTTGAACGCCTGTTGCGAAGCTTTTATGTGTTTTATCGTCAAGTTTCCTTCATGAAAGTTGTTGCTTCTGGCGTCTAGTTTATGTGGATACCTTATTCGTTCCATTTGGAGTTAATTGGATTGGTTAAAAGCTGTTTAGACCCAGAAAAATCATTCTGGGCGATAAACTGGAGAGTGTTATATTTTGGCATTTTTTACCAAGCTAATGAATAGATCTTGGTCTGAAATTTTTATGGAGTGCTGTTAACATGTGTATATGATTTGGTTGAGGATTTGTTGCATAATTAAAAGTTTTGGTGAAATATTTTGTAACGCCCCGTTCCCAGAGGTCTGGAGAGTTAGCTCTTAATACTTAAAATTAACTTAAATAACACAACTATAAACTCCAGAAAAATCCCATAAATAAATCCCCAATAACATAAATTAAAAATTCTCCAAAAACTCGAACACATCCTCAACTCATCAAATCAAATACCCGAAAAATAAATCAGGTTACTAACTACGACTCTCAAATAAGCATTTGTACCCTCAGACACTTATTCCACTACAATAATCACACATTGCTAAACTTTCTACTCTTGTTCTCCAGCTGAATGATCAAAATTATCTGAAAAATATATGGAGATAAGGGGTGAGTTATCAACAACTCAGTAAACAGATGACATATACTAGTGTGTAAACATGAGCATTTACAGAAATCAGAATGCAGAACAAAATATTTCCTTTCAGAATGCAGAATCAGAATAATGTTTCAAAATGCAGCGTCGGAACATGTTATAAAAAATGTTAGAGCGATAGGTCGAAAATATTCATAATCAAAAATCCCTTTGGCATAGCATAAACTGAAACATCATATCTTATCTTATCAAATCAGAACAAATACAATCTTTAACCCCCGTGGTAGGGTTGTGCAAACACCGATAGCTAACCGAGCAGAAACAGAATGGCAGAAATAAGCTCATGTCTACACCAGTCATGACAGAAAATAATTTCTTCCTAAACAGAATCTCATGAGTAATGCAGAACAAATAACTGAGGCAGTTCAAATTTCTTTTCAACATCAAATATGTATATTTTCCAAAAATAACTTCAGCTCATTTTATTTCAAAATGCAAAGTCTAGTATAGGAACCCCGCTTACCTGAACTTCTTAGCTTTTTCAAAAATTCCTCGAAAACATCGGACAATAATTAATCGTCACCTATAAAATAATCACGTAATTCTCATAAATTTCCAATTAATCACGTATTTCGATATTTTATCCTAAGCTTATAAAATAACCTATTTAATTTCTCAAAACCTAAAATTACCAATCATCCTCAGCTTAATACTATGACTAAAACATTTAAAGTCAGATCTATTTACTAATGAAAACAACTAACGAAGCTTAATACTAAATAATATAATTATCCCAAAATATTTTAAAATAAACCATAACTATTATTAAAAAAACTAAAATATATCTAAAATGTAGACATAACAATACACTAATATTGTTTACTCTTAAAAATAAACCTTTACTTAATAACATAATAAAATACTTAAACGATTTAAGGTAAGTACAATTAAAAATTTCATTAATAAATAATAAACAAAAGCTTTAATCGTAATTTAAAAGTTTAAAAATAAAATTCACAATTACTAAAATAATTTGTTACCAAAGTACAATTTGAAAATCCTATTTATTGTATGCAAACTTTTCTTATACCACCCGTATAAACCACATAAAAATAGAACAAAATATAACAACTTGAACACATTCTAAAACTAAGGGTAAAACTGTAATTCAATTTTAAATACCATGCAAAAATATAAGTTACGTAAACTGCCAATGCATTTACGCAGACTTGGTGCAAAAACCATAAGAACAGGGACTCGAGGCACTCACCGCCAAGGGAGGAGCTGCGCGCAACGCAGCGAAGAAGGTCACGGTGGTGAGGCACTGAGAGAGAGAGCTCGGCGTGAAAGGGGACGAAAACTCACTATGGGGCAGCGAGGCTTGCGACGGTCTGGGGTGGCTATCGTCGGTGGCACGGCGAGGCGTGGCTGAGGTGCTGGATTACGGGTTCCCTTTGCCTCGTGGAGGAGACGCCCGAAACTGCCGTGCTTGGGGGAGCAACCAATGCTCTGTTTTTCGGACTCAAAACAGAGGAGTTTTGACTCACTCTGTAGATGGTTGTTTCTCAGCACTCTGGTGGTGGTGCAGGTCGAGTACGGTGGAGAAACTGGGCTCCATTGATGGCCAAGAGGAGGTGATGCACGGCGAGGTGGAGTTGTGATCCGTGGAGATGCAAAGCATGCACAGTTGCGTCGATTTCGTTTGGGAGGGCAGCGTGAATTCAGGTCGATGCACGGTGAAGATGGGTTAGCTGATCTGAGGCTTACGACGGGTGCACTTGTGGCGGTAAAAGGGACGACGAAGGGCTGGCTTATGTGGGGTGACTCTCGGTATGGGAGTGGAGGCTGAGGAGGAAGAAGAAGAAAAAAATATATACTGGGCTAAGGTTTTGTGTAGGAGGGCAGCGGCGGAAGCATCTTCGAATACGTACGTATATAAATACATAAGTGGAGGAACAAGAAAAAATAAAACCGTAGAGAAGTAGACGCGTGAGCGGATGGAGATGAACGCGTGTGAGCATGCACGATGTGAACGAAAAGAGAAAAAAAATAAACTTACGGGAAAAGAGATAAGGACCGGAAAAGAAGGAAAAAAAAAAAAAGAAACATGCGGGAAAACATAAACGTGTGAAGAAAATAAAATAAAATAAAATCACTACTCCAGTTTGTAAAATAAAAACTTAAAATACCAAGCTCCAATAAATAAAATAAATAAATAATCTAAAGTCCAAATATACAAATTTTGGGTCCGGGTGTTACATATTTTCTTAGGTCTAGAAACTTAGAAACTGAAAGAGGAAAAACAATTTCTATTTTGAGAAAGTTTAAATCTTTTATGGTTTAATCTTATTCCAATGGCTTTGATATTTTTATTGAAAGCTCCTAAGCCTCTTATATACTTGTTAGAATGTTATTTTGAAGATATTTGATGTTAGTTTCGAAGATATGAAATTTTATGCAACGAGATTTTTGGTTAGGCCAAAGTGATGATGTTCTTGGCTAAATTTATGTTTTGGTTGATGTTTAACCATGTGATCTTGAGTTTGATGCTTGAATTTGTTTTAGGACATGCGATGTTTTGGTTTGAAGATCACATCTTTATAAGTCTTGGATCAAGAAGTTGATCAAAACAAGTTATAAAAACAAAAATCTGTTTTGAACTTAGAAGAGAAACCAAAAAGTTCAAGTATGGTTTTAGTGATTTTGATGACTTTTGTTCATGATTCAAAACATGATTATTTTTAGGAATATGTTATGAGTATAGTAGAAGAAAAATTTTAATTTTTGATATTTGAAGGAATTACAACAAAAATCAAAGGAAACCTTTGTAAGTTTCAGCCCTATAGAGTTTTAATGGTTGTGTTTAGTTTTAAATTTTTCTGAATTAATATTTGAGTTTAGGACAAAAGTTACATAAGGTATGTAAATTTTGGTGATTTTTGGAGTTAGGATGCAAAATTCTTAAGTTAGGGCTAAAATGGTCATTTTCCCACATGTAGAGGGTAAAATGGTAATTTTACTCTAAGTTGATATTTTTTCATATTCCTAATTGTTAGTGATTAAGTTCTAATTTTTAAAAATCACTACTTTCAGTTTCTCGTGATCGCACTTGAGTTTTGTCTCGAAGCACGAAGACCGAGGTAAGTTAGCTTTTAACTTACTCTATCAGTTTAATGTGTATGGCTGATAAGTAAGGGAACTAAAGCGTATGTATACATGTTATCATATGTGCCATGTTCATTACATATTTATCTGTTACATAGAATTTATACTGTCATGAATTATTCATATGTTACACAAGATATTATGTCACATATTGCTATACATTGATATACATTGTAAGTATATCATGTTAAGTTAAGTATGTCATCTATTATATGTATTTCATGTCACGCAATATTCATTGTCACATGTTACGCTATGTTAAGAAATGTTGTCTGTTACATGGTATGCTATGTTACGAAATGTTGCCTATTACATGTATGCCATATTATGAAATGTTTTCTGTTAGATTTATGTCTCAAAGTATGTCATGTCTGTCGTCTTACGTTCATGTCACGTTTTGCTACGTCAGGACTTCTGTCTTTTATATTACGTTCATGTTACGTCACGTTATGAAATATCATGTATGCCAGTTAAGTTATTCATGTCAATCACGACCCTAAGCGCTAGGATGGGATAATATCCTAGTGGAACTCCTTTGTTCATGCTGGAGTGTCAAATAGGTGTGAAATTTCTTAGGTTGACGAAGTACAGTCAACAGGTTGCGAATGGGGCCTAATTAGCTGGTCACTGGAGCGCGCCAGGCACTAAAGCCGATGGTGCCACACATTATGTTACGTGTGTGATATGAACCCGTGGGAATGAATTCCCTTGAACCCACAATCAATTTGAAAACTCCCCAAGAAAGCCAAAAATCAAGTCAAGGATGGAGAATCTAGACTCAATTGAGAACCCGTTTCAAGAACCTAGATTATATTAAAATCTAGACCCGTTGAAGAACCCGTCTCAAGAACCCAGATTACAAAGGAGGAACGCCACAAAGGTTGTGATTTACCTTTGATAAGTTCAAGAGTTCAATCAAGAACAAGAGGAGAAAACTCAACTCACAAATAAAATTCAATATTGTCTAATGTGTCAAATGAGGCTACAAAGAGTTTTTAAACCCAAACCTAATCAAAACCCTAACCAAAATAAAGCCCCTTTTACCCAAAATTACCCTTGATGAACAGTGCCGGCTACAGTACGCGCGGCTACAGTAACCCCTAGAATAAATTGATGAAACCCTAATTCTTAAAAAGTTACTTTCCCAATAAGCCCTTGGCCAAAATACAAGGCCTTCCCAAAAACATAGTTCATAAGAAATAAGACATGTGAGCCAAGCATCTTCAAGCCCACTTATTCTAAACTAATAAAATAAATCATTTAACCAAACTGGAAGCCTCCAATAACAATAGGCCGTATCTCTAAGTCATGTCTTCCACAGCTTGAATCACGTGGATCAAAACTGGTTCTTCTTCTTTCAGACCCATCTTGAGTGTTGGGCTCTTGCTGGCTTCATCCCAAGTGGATTGCACCAATCCTTGCATTGCTTCATTGATCTTCTTGGCCCTTGATCTTGTAATTGGCCCATCTGGAACTTGCAAAGGATCTTTAAGTGTAGGCCCACCTTGGTTCCTATCATTCCCCCTCTCCTCAAAAGGATTCGACCTCGAATCTTCACCTACATCAAAAGGAGAAAGATCAGAAACATTAAAAGTTGCAGAAACTTTATACTCACCTGGAAAATCCACTTTATATGCGTTGTCATTAATTTTCTCAAGAATTTGGAAAGGTCCATCTTCTCGAGGATGCAACTTAGTCCTTCTATGGGCTGGGAATCTTTCTTTGCGCATGTGAACCCAAACCCAATCTCCTGGTTCAAAGATGACACGCCTTCGTCCTTTATTGGCTTGGGAAGCAACCCTCTCATTCTTTTGGGCAATTTGAAGTCGTACCTCTCATGAAGTGACTTCACCAACTCCGCTTTCTTTTGTCCATCCAAACTACTCCTACCATCAACAGGTAAAGGCATCAAATCCAAAGGAGTAAGTGGATTAAATCCATAAACAATTTCAAAAGGAGAGTATGAAGTAGTAGTATGCATCGTCCTATTATATGCAAACTCTATAAATGGCAAACAATCCTCCCAAGTTTTTAAATTCTTATGAACAACAGTGCGTAAAAGCTGAGTTAAAGTCCTATTAACTACTTCAGTCTGACCATCAGTCTGTGGATGACAAGTAGTGGAAAATAAGAGTTTAGTACCCAATTTCCCCCACAACACCTTCCAAAAGTAGCTAAGGAATTTAACATCCCTATCAGAAACAATACTCCTAGGTACACCATGGAGTCGCACTATCTCCCGGAAAAACAAGTCAGCTATGTTTGTGGCATCATCTGTTTTATGGCATGGAATGAAATGTGCCATCTTACTAAATCTATCCACAACCACAAAAATAGAATCTCTACCCCTTTTGGTCCTAGGCAGCCCCAAAACAAAGTCCATAGACATGTCTACCCATGGCTCACTAGGAACGGGTAAGGGTGTATACAACCCATGTGGCAAAACCTTAGATTTGGCTTTTCTACATGTAATGCACCTTCCACAAATACGGTTAACATCTCTCTCTTCATCTTAGGCCAAAAGAAATGTCCATGCAAAATGTCTAAAGTTTTCTTAACACCAAAGTGTCCCATTAATCCCCCACCATGTGCCTCACGCACCAATAACTCACGCATAGAACAATTTGGCAGGCAAAGTTTACTTTCTTTAAACAAATAACCATCATGCTTGTAAAACTTACCAAATGCTGCCTTATCACATGCCACATACACATTTGAAAAATCAGCGTCATCGGCATACATGTCTTTCACATATTCAACCCCAAGCATTTTAGCACTCATAGAAGTAAGAAGTACATACCTCCGGGATAGAGCATCAGCAACAATGTTCTCCTTACCTTGCTTGTAACGGATGACATAGGGAAATGTCTCAATGTATTCCATCCATCTAGCATGTCTTTTATTCAACTTACCTTGACCCTTGAGATGCTTCAATGATTCATGATCGGTGTGGATCACAAATTCCCTTGGCCATAGGTAGTGCTGCCAAGTCTCTAATGCACGAACAAGAGCATAAAGCTCTTTGTCATAAGTAGGGTACTTAAGGGATGCCCCACTTAACTTTTCACTGAAGAAGGCTATGGGCCGCCTATCTTGCATCAAAACGGCTCCAATCCCTATTCCTGAGGCATCACATTCAATCTCAAAAGTTTTGTTAAAATCAGGTAATGCTAACACAGGTGCAGAGCACAACCTTTCTTTAATAGTGGCAAAAGCATTCTCTTGATTAGCCCCCCAATGAAACCCAACATTCTTTTTAATTACCTCAGTGAGTGGTGCAGCAATGGTGCTGAAGTCTTTAACAAAACGCCGATAAAAACTAGCTAAGCCATGAAAGCTTCTTACCTCAGTGATGCTTTTTGGCGTTGGCCACTCCTTGATTGCCTTGACTTTCTCTTCATCCACCTCAATACCCTTTGTACTAACAACATAACCAAGAAAACAACTTTTTCCATGCAAAAGGCACATTTCTTAAAATTAGCATACAACTTTTCACATCTCAACACATCAAACACATATCTCAAATGTTCAATATGTTCACTTAAGTTCTTGCTGTACACTAAGATATCATCAAAGTACACAACCACAAACTTGCCTATGAATGCACGTAGGACATGGTTCATTAATCTCATGAAAGTACTGGGCGCATTTGTAAGTCCAAATGGCATAACCAACCATTCATAAAGCCCATACTTAGTCTTAAAAGCAGTTTTCCATTCATCACCCTCTTTCATTCTAATTTGATGGTACCCACTTTTAAGATCAATTTTACTGAAAATACATGAGCCATGCAATTCATCAAGCATATCATCTAATCTAGGAATGGGATGGCGATATTTTACCGTGATATTGTTGACCGCCCTGCAATCAATGCACATCCTCCACGTCCCATCCTTCTTTGGCACTAGTAGCACTGGTACTGCACAAGGGCTCATGCTCTCTCTCACGTACCCCTTGCTCATCAAATCCTCAACTTGCCTCTGAAGCTCCTTTGTCTCCTCTGGATTACTCCTATAGGCTGGTCGGTTTGGAATAGCAGCCCCGGGCACAAAATCAATCTGGTGCTCAATGCCTCTAATGGGTGGCAACTCATTTGGCATCTCCTCCGAGAATACATCCTCAAACTCCTGCAACAAAGAAACAGCCAAACTAGGAAGAGACTGGTTAGTTTCATCAAGACTAAGATAAGACTCTTTATAGACAAGAAAAATCATAGGGCGATCTGCGAAGAAAGCCCTCTTAACCTCACTCTCTCTTGCATAGAAACTCACTTTTGCCTTTCCTTTTCTCTCGGCAGACTCTCTTTCTTTTTCTCTCATGGCTCCACTCTTTTTTCTTTACTCTCAGCCACCTCTCTACTTTCTTTTTCACTCTTTCTTTTATGCTCATTTTCACTCTCACTCTTTCTTTTTTGCTCAATCTCTTTTCCACTCTTTCTTTTTTGATCACTCTCATTTTCACTCTTTCTCTTTTGATCACTCTCATTTTCACTCTTTCTTTTTTGAGCAACCTCACTTTTCAATTTCAGTTGGTCCTCATAGACCTTGCTTGGAGTTAAAGGAGCAAGCTTAATTGTTTTGCCCTCCTTTTCAAAGCTGTACATGTTCTTGAACCCATCATGTGTCACTCTCCTATCATACTACCACGGCCTCCCCAACAAAATATGGCCCGCATGCATAGGCACAACATCACAAAGCACCTCATCCTGATACTTCCCAATAGAAAAAGTAACTAACACTTGTTTATCCACCCTAACCTCTCCACAATCATTCAACCACTGCAATTTGTATGGTCTAGAATGTTTTAAGGTTGGTAAATTCAATTTTTCAACCAAAGTAGTGCTAGCCACATTAGTACAACTCTCTCCATCAATGATCATACTACATACCTTATTGTTGACATGGCATCTAGTATGGAAAATGTTCTCTCTCTGTTGCTCTGCATCATCCACCTTAATGTGTGCATTAAGAGCACGCCTGGCAACAAGAGACTCACCTGTCACAGGGTATACCACTCCATCATCATCACTAGCATCCTCCAACTCGGGCACCTCATCACTATCATCCTCACTCTCAGTCATCACCTCCCCATTGTCACGCATAATCATCACCCTCCTATTTGGACATTGAGAAGCAATGTGCCCTGAACCCAAACACTTAAAACATTTGATATCTCTATTCCGTGAAGGTTGGGATTCTACCTTGGGTTTGTTGCTAGTTCCCTCATCTTTTCCCTTAGGTGGTTCGGTCTTTCTCTTTGCTTCAGCTGGATCATTCCTATCCCATTTTGATTTCCAAGTAGTGCTAGAAACCGAAGTGTACCTTGCTGTCCCTTTTCTCTTTAATTGCCTCTCCACCTTCATAGCCATGTGCACCATGTCCTCTATCTCCACATAATGCTGCAATTCAATTACATTGGCTATGTCCCTATTCAACCCACTCAAAAATCTAGCCATGGTGGCCTCTCGATCCTCCTCTACATTAGCCCGAATCATCGCCACCTCCATTTCCTTATGGTAATCCTCCACACTCTTAGACCCCTGTGTAAGATTTTGTAATTTCTGGTAAAGGTCTCTATAGTAATGGCTTGGAACAAATCTCCGCCTCATGAGAGATTTCAACTCTCCCCATGTCTCTATAGGCCTCTCATAATTCCTCCTCCTATTGGTCCCTAATTGATCCCACCAAATAATAGCATAATCAGTGAACTCAATTACCGCCAACTTCACCTTCTTCTCCTCGGAGTAATTATGGCAATCAAACACCAACTCTATTTTTTTCTCCCACTCTAGATAAACCTCAGGGTCAGTTCTACCTTGGAAAGATGGTATTTTCATTTTGATGCTACCAAGGTCTCTATCTACACCATCCCGACCCCTTAGATTCTCCTCAAGTCCTCTTTCATGCCTAAGTCTTCTATTTCTACCCGACCCAACGTCAGATGCAAAGTCCTCCTCATCCTCACCATCTCCTTCATTCTCATACTGATTTTCAACTCTATGCTCACGTCGCCTCCTGTCCCTCCCACCTTGTAGATTTCTAATCGCTGCTTCTTGATGATCCATCCTATCCCTCACTTCACCCAACACCAAGTTCAACCGCTCAAACTGTTGTTGCATGGCTTGCAACACAAAGGATGTGTTATCTGCCCTCCCCCTTGGTGATGCGCTACTCCGATGAGACATTATCAAGTGCTACACAAAAGAATGTTAGTGGCAAAAAAAAAAAATAAATGTAAACCTCACACACTCCCTTACGTGTTTACACTCGAATAATGACACTCCACTCGTGTTTCACTCCTAATTGGCTTTTTTTTTTTTATAATAGTCTCACACTCTCTTGCCTTTTACCTCAAGAGTTTTCCCACTCAAGTTCTTTAAGAACTAATTGACTCAATCAAGACAAAACAACCTTATTTTATATCCCAACTAGTAATTAGGTCCAAGAAACAAGAACAAGAGAAACACAGAAGCAATGAAAGAAAGAAAATGGCACGTGAATCAAGGAAATTATATGAATGAAACAGTAACTATAAGACAAGATACCAACTAGAATCAACCCTTTTGATGATAAGGCTGAAGAAAAGATCTTGGGATTTTTTTTTTTTTTTTTTTTTTTTTCACGATTTTTTTTTTTCTTTTCCTCTTTTCTTTTCTTTTCTTTTCAATCACAAATAGCAATATTCAATTGTGAAAATCAAGCAATTGAATTCAAGCACGACAATGAAGTAGAAGAGAATCAATGAACAGCACTCCAAGCAACAGATAAACTTAGAGATGCAGGAAACCCTAGAATTTTGAAACCCTAGGTGATGCAAATTTCAGCCAAACCCAAAACCCTAACAATTTCGGCAGCCTACTTTTTGTTTCTATTTTTTTTTTTTTTTTGGAAACCCTAGAACAATGAAGCCCTAGAATTAATTTAAGGATGCAAGAATTAAAAGATAGAATCAGACCTGATTGTAAACCTGGCTCTGAATACCAAATGATATGAACCCGTGGGAATGAATTCCCTTGAACCCACAATCAATTTGAAAACTCCCCAAGAAAGCCAAAAATCAAGTCAAGGATGGAGAATCTAGACCCAATTGAGAACCCGTTTCAAGAACCTAGATTATATTAAAATCTAGACCCGTTGAAGAACCCGTCTCAAGAACCCAGATTACAAAGGAGGAACGCCACAAAGGTTGTGATTTACCTTTGATAAGTTCAAGAGTTCAATCAAGAACAAGAGGAGAAAACTCAACTCACAAATAAAATTCAATATTGTCTAATGTGTCAAATGAGGCTACAAAGAGTTTTTAAACCCAAACCTAATCAAAACCCTAGCCAAAATAAAGCCCCTTTTACCCAAAATTACCCTTGATGAACAGTGCCGGCTACAGTACGCGCGGCTACAGTAACCCCTAGAATAAATTGATGAAACCCTAATTCTTAAAAAGTTACTTTCCCAATAAGCCCTTGGCCAAAATACAAGGCCTTTCCAAAAACATAGTTCATAAGAAATAAGACATGTGAGCCAAGCATCTTCAAGCCCACTTATTCTAAACTAATAAAATAAATCATTTAACCAAACTGGAAGCCTCCAATAACAATAGGCCGTATCTCTAAGTCATGTCTTCCACAGCTTGAATCAAGTGGATCAAAACTGGTTCTTCTTCTTTCAGAACCATCTTGAGTGTTGGGCTCTTGCTGGCTTCATCCCAAGTGGATTGCACCAATCCTTGCATTGCTTCCTTGATCTTCTTGGCCCTTGATCTTGTAATTGGCCCATCTGGAACTTGCAAATGATCTTTAAGTGTAGGCCCACCTTGGTTCATATCAGTGTGTCCACAGCAAGTGTGGCACAAACAAATAAGTCATGGGGCCACAACAATTGTAGAGTATACACTACGTGAGACACAGCAATTGTGACACGTAGAATACGTGGGGCCACAACAACTGTGGAGTACGTATTAACGCACTCACAGCTGGTATAGACACTTGTGTTGTGATGCGGTAATCGGCAGGGACACACGGCTCAAGGAGACCTATGTAGCACCCATATGGTCACTTTAATGATTAAGTCTATTGAATAAGATTCCAAGTTCATGCATTTAACGTTCAAGTCATGTTTCACGTTATGTTATGTTCAACTTTACGTTCACGCAATCATGGTAATCCAAGGAGACAAGAATATGTTTCAAGTTCATGTTATGCTATGTTTCAAGTCCATGTTATGTTTCAAGTCACGTTCATGCTAAGCATCAGTTTAAGTTATGCCAATTAAACCTAGATTGTGGACTTGAAACATAGCACCGTGTTTGTGGAAACCTAGATTGCCCTTATATTGGAGACATTTATGTGAGGTCGAGAGTACAAAAATAGATAAAGAAAAAAAAAAGAGTATGAAAGGGAAAAAGAGAGTGAAAAAAAAAAGAGAGTGGAAAGAAAAGAGAGAGCGAAGAAAGTGAGAGAAAAACAAAGAGAAAAGTGAGCTTTTATGCTAAGGCGAGTTTTAATACTAATGAACTTGACGCATCTTTGCCTAGTAATGTTGTCTCTTTGTTGCAGGGATATGAGGTCGTATTTCCTAGCAGTCTGTTTAGTGGATTGCCACCTATTAGGGAGATAGAGCACTACGTTGATTTTGTGTCAGGTGTGACAATTCCTAACCGACCTTTATTCGAAGAACATGAGTCTTTGACACACTTAAAGGGACAAGGTAAGTTGTTGACTAGAATGCATGGTAAGCGGGAGAAGTGTATTGAGACTTTTCCTCATGTATTCAAATACACACAAGGTATGAAAAATTTTGTGGTTGATGTTTTAGCAAGAATGTATATCCTTGTCTTCATTTTAGATGCAAAGTTGTTGAGACTTGAATATGATAAGAAATTGCGCGCTAATGATGATGACTTTGCTAGTGTGTATGGAACATATGAGAAAGCATCATTTGGTAAGTTCCATAAACTAGATTGGTACTTGTTTAGAGAGAATAGACTTTGTGTACCTACTAGTTTTATGCATAAGTTGCTTGTGTGTGATAGACATGGTGGTTTGTTGGGTAACCTTAGTGTAAGGAAGACTTTTGTTGTGTTGCACGAAGTTTGTGGGAATATCATTTGCCTTTCAATGACGTGTTGCATGAACGTTTGTGGAAGTATCAATTGTCATTCATTGATGTGTTGCATGAACGTTTGTGGGAGTATTGCTTGCCATTCATTGAGTTTGCATATAATTGGAGTGGACATTTTGGTGTAAGAAAACCTTTAGGCGTGTTTCATGAACGTTTGTGGGAGTATCATTTGCCAAACATTGACTTGTTGCATGAACGTTTGCGGGAGTATCATTTGCGTTTAATTGAGTTTTCATATAATTGGAGTAGTCATTCTGGTGTCAAGAAAACTTTAGACATTTTGCATGAACATTTATGTTGGTCTAAGATGAAGAGATATGTCAATCGCATTTGTGGCAGGTGCATTACATGCAGAAAGGCCAAATTTAAGCTTTTGCCACATGGGTTGTATAAACCCTTACCTGTTCCTAGTGAGTCATGGGTAGACATATCTATGGACTTTGTTTTTGGGCTGCCTAGGAAAGAAATGAGTAGAGATTCTATTTTTGTGGTTGTGGATAGATTTATAGAGTTTGCATATAATAGGACCACGCATACTACCATTTGATATTCTCATTTTGAAATTTTTTATAGACTTAATTCATTTACTCTTTTAGATTTAATGCCTTTACCTGTTGACGACAGGAGTAGCTCAGATGGATTTTTTCAAATTATTGAACAAATTAATGATAATGCATATGAAATTAATGATAATGTTACTAACATTTTTCCCTTTGATCCAGGTGGAGATTCGAGGTCGAATCCTTTTGAGGAGAGGGGGAATGATGGGAACTAAGGTGGGCCTAGTCTTAAAGATATGTTGCAAGTTCCAGATGAGACAATTACAAGTTTAAGGGCTTAATGGATGAAGATTCAGTTTTGATTCATTTGATAAGCTATGGAAAGGGCAACAACATGACTTAAAGGCTTTCGGTACTTGAAGGCTTTCAAATTGTTTAATTCATTTAAAAGACTTATTTTATTAGTTTAGAATAATTGGATTTATTATGGGAAGCACTTAAGGGGGCCTATGCAAGGGTATGTTGGGAAAGTTATTATTTCTTATGAACTAGGGAAGGCCTTGTATTTTGGCCAAGGGCTTATTTGAAAAGTTACTTTTTAGGAATTAGGGTTTCAAGAGGTTACGATAGCCGAGTTACTGTAGCGCCATACTATAGCCGCGACACTGTTCACTCAGGGGTATTTTGGGGAGATGGGGCATTATTTTGGTTAGGGTTTTATTTAGGTTTTAGTTTAAATACTCTTTGTTGCCTCATGTTAAGAGTTCATGAAATTTAATGAATTTATTCATTGTGAGTTGAGTTTTACTCCCCTTGTTCTTAATTGAACTTTTAAACTTATTAAAGGTAAATCACAACCTTTGTGGCATTCCTCCTTTGTAATTTGGGTTCTTGAGACGGGTTCTTCAACGGGTCTAGATTTTAATATAATCTAGGTTCTCCATCCATTGACTTGATTTTGGCTTTCTTTGGGAGTTTTCAGATTGGTTGTGGGTTCAAGGGATTTCATTCCCGCGGGTTCATATCAAAAACTTCTAGAAAAACTCAATTTCACTTCCCTAGGCTTCCCTTTCCGAGAAACCTACATTGGAACTTGAATTCTGGATAAAACAATGGGCTAGGCGTGCAAGCCCATCTTGGTGCCTTCCTACACCTCTCTTTCCCCCTTAACCCACTATCAAGACTAGATTCAAAATGTAACACCCTCATGACACATGGCACTAGTGACTTATAATTGGATCATGGGCCTAAACCATTGGACCTCGGTTTCTAAATAGGGCCGAAATTTCAAAGTAAACTAGGGCCGGGCCATTCTCCTCTTGCACTCAAGTTACCACATCAAAGGTTCTAAGGCCTTCCAAAGTAACTAAGAGCATTGGCATTCGATTATGCAAATCTAAAATACACTGCATTGGATTATGCAAATGTAAAAAAAATAACTTTTAACTACAGTAAATTAGTGTTGTGGGTCATATTTAGATTTAACTGTAGCTAGACCAAATGAAATAAAAAAATATTTTCTCTCTCCCGATTCTCCCTCTCCCTAACTCATTTCTCTTCCGCGGGTTTTCCCCTCCATTTCTCCTTTCTTCATTTCTGGGTTTCTTTCATTTCTCATCACCAATTAAAATCACTGCCTTTCCTTTCGGTTTCTCTCCCGCAGTCTTTCATTTTTTTTTATCCCTCCTTTTTTCGATCTTGTCCCGAGTGTTCCAAGTCCGTAATACAAATCACGCTTGAACTCAAGGAAATCTTTAGGTACTTTCCTTTTCGGCTTTTCCCGATTTGCACTGTCCTTTAGTTGCGATAGTTGATTCCAGGTTTTCCTTTTATTGGATTATGCTGGTGTTTTGTGTTTTTTATTTTATTTTATTTTTGTTTCGAGTTTTGGGTTTATTTTGTGTTGAGGTAATGCAACCCCTTTGTTTGGTTGGGTGAAAAAACAAAGGAAAGAACCGAAAATGGGTTGCATTTTCCAAGCCGAATGATATTTTCTTGCATTTTTCTGAGGACCCAAACTGAGAGATAATGGGTTGACTTCGTATGAAACTTTAATCTTCGTGTGTTTCGTTTATAGTTTACTGAGTTATTGGTGGAAGTGAACATTTTCTTTCGGTGGAAAGGAAAAAGAAAAGGAAAAGGAAAATGTGGGCAGCAGCTTCATTTGGAATATCAGCTAATTGTAAAGGATTAAAATGTTTGCTGAGTTACTGAGTTATTAGTCAGCAGCTAATTGTAAAGGATTAAAATGGAATATTAGTTGTTATCTTGAATTACATGCTTGTTTCCAAATTTTGAAGTCAATGATTCTGCTGTTTTGGAAGGAAGAGAATTGCAACCAAAATATATAACTTGAAAATGGCTAGTTGTAGCAATGAGATTGATAATGGAAAGAGCAGACCCGAGAGCTTGAACTAAACTGATTTATGAACAACTGCAGATTTTCTTCTTGATTTTTCTGTTTTGCTGTTTGTGTGCTTCAATTACAACTGTTGTGGTGGCTGAGATACCCTTTTGAGTGGTCTAAAACAAGATTAATCAGTGACTAAGTTGGTGAGAATTGAGAAGAATGAAGGTTGAATATTTTCCTTACTGCTACAACAAGATTTTCTGCACTAGTTTGGGAGTCATATGCATGTTGATCTATTGCTCTTTGTATATTTCTGTTTTCTTCAATAACACAATGGTTCAAGGTTAAGAATGGTTGTTCATCTTAAGAATTGAAAGACTTAAGAAAGATTGTTTCTCTGATCCACACTACTATATGATGTGGTATCATCTCCAACATCAAGTAGTGCAAGACTCAAATGTAACTCTGCACTAGAGTTCTTATACAGAGGTTTGCTGCAAAAACCATTCTCTGGAGTTGAACCTCATCATATTTTCCCTCTAAATTTGGATCCAATATGCCTTTTACATATCTGCACTCTCTATTATTGGCTTTGCTTGCACTCATTGTTTTAAGGGAACAAAAAAAAAATTATTAAATTTATAATATTTTATTATTATTTTGACTAATATATGGATAATCCAATGTGAGAATAAGTTTTAAGAGGAATAGCCAAATGCAAAATCGTGTCATATTATGCAAATTTTGCATTTGCATAATCCAATGCTAATGCTCTAAGGCTCCTAAATGACATGGCAACCTAGAACAAATTCTAAGGGTCATGCCTAGACAAAACTCGGATCATCATAGTAGAGAAGTAAAAGAATGTAAATGCTCATCAGGAAAATCATCCCTGATTGGCAGGTGGTCAGAGGTGATGGGAACCAAAGTGAGCCTAGTCTTAAAGATCTTTTGCAAGTTCTAGATTGTCAATCACAAGATCAAGAGCCAAGAAGATCAATGAGGCGATACAATCAACTTGGGACGAGTCTAGCAAGAGCCCAACATTCAAGATGGGCTTGAAAGATGAAGATCCAGTTTTGATTCATTTGATACAAGCTATGGAAGAGGGCAACAACTTGACTTAAAGGCTTTGGGCACTTGAAGGCTTTCAACATGTTTAATTCATTTAAATTACTTATTTTATTAGTTTAGAATAATTAGATGTATTATGAGAAAGACTTAATGGGGCACCTATTCAAGGGCATATTAGGAAAGTTATTATTTCTTATGAACTAGGATTTTTGGGAAGGTCTTGTATTTTGGCCAATGGCTTATTTGGAAAGTTACTTTTTAGGAACTAAGGTTTTGAAGAGGTTACTGTAGCCGAGTTACTGTGGCGCCATACTGTAGCCGCGGCACTATTCACTCAGGGGTATTTTTGGAAGATTGGGCATTATTTTGGCTAGGGTTTCAATTAGGTTTTAGTTTAAATAATCTTTGTTGCCTCATGTTAAGAAGTTTATGAAATTTGATGAATTTATTTATTGTGAGTTGAGTTTTACTTCTCTTGTTCTTAATTGAACTTTTGAACTTATCAAAGGTAAATCACAACATTTGTGGCGTTCCTCATTTGTAACCTGGGTTCTTGAGACGGGTTCTTCAACGGGTCTAAATTTTAATATAATCTAGGTTCTTGAAAAGAGTTCTCATTGGGTCTAGGTTCTTCATCCATTGACTTGATTTTGGCTTTCTTGAAAAGTTTTCAAATTGATTGTGTGTTCAAGGGATTCCATTCCCGCGGGTTCATAACAAGAGGTGTCCTCAAATGTGAGTCTCAAGAGATGGTCAGTCACTACGTTCTCCACTCCGTTCTTGTCTTTGATGGTGATGTCAAATTCCTGCAAAAGCAACATCCACCATATTAGTCTCGCCATAACATCCTTCTTTGTAAGAAGGTACTTAAGGGCTGCATGATCTATGAAAATAATAATAGGAAAACCAATCAGGTAAGCACAAAATTTATCCAAAGCAAACACTACATAGCTAGCAGCTCTTTTTTAGTGGTGGAGTAATTCATCTGAGCACTATTTAGAGTTCTACTAGCATAGTAAATGACAAAATGCTTCCCCTCCCTTCGCTTTCCAAGAACAACACCTACAACAAAGTCACTAGCATCACACATGATCTCAAAAGGTAAAGTCCAATCAGGTGATTGCATTATGAGTGCTGAGGTAAGCTTGCCAATTAACGTTTTACAGGCCTTTTGACAAGCTTGTGTCCACCCAAATTTGGCATCTTTAGCTAGAAGGTCACATAGTAGTCTAGATATGGTGGAAAATTATATATGAACCTCCTATAAAAGCCCGCATGACCAAGAAATGACCTTACATCCTTTACTGTCCTAGGTGTAGGCAACTTAGAGGTAAATTCAATCTTAGATTGATCAACCTTTATCCCCCAAGAAGAAATAATATGCCCTAAGACAATACCTGAAGGTACCATAAAGTGACATTTTTCTCATGGGACCAAAGTGGGCCTAGCCTTAAAGATCATTTGCAAGTTCCAGATGGGCCAATCACAAGATCAAGAGCCAAGAAGATTAAGGAAGCAACGCAATAATTGGTGCAATCCACTTGGGATGAAGCTAGTTAGAGCCCAATACTCAAGATGGGCTTGAAAGAAGGAGAACCAGTGATGGGAACCAAAGTGGGCCTAGTCTTAAAGATTTTGCAAGTTCCAGATGGGTCAATCACAAGATCAAGAACCAAGAAGATCAATGAGGCGATACAATCCACTTGGGATGAGTCTAGCAAGAACCCAACTTGTTTAGTTCATTTAAAGGACTTATTTTATTTGTTTAGAATAATTAGATTTATTATGAGATTGAGTAAATGGGGGCACCTATTCAATGGCAAGTTGGGAAAGTTATTATTTCTTATGAACTAGGGAAGGCCTTGTATTTTGGCCAAGGGCTTATTTGAAAAGTTAATTTTTAGGAACTAGGGTTTCAAGAGGTTACTGTAGCCTAGTTACTGTAGCACCATACTATAGCCACAACACTGTTCACTCAGGGGTATTTTTGGAAGATGGGGCATTATTTTGGGTAGGGTTTTTAGTTAGGTTTTAGTTTAAATACTCTTTGTTACCTCATGTTCAGAAGTTTTTGAAATTTGATGAATTTATTCATTGTGAGTTGAGTTTTACTCCTTTTGTTCTTAATTGAACTTTTGAACTTATCAAAGGTAAATCACAACTTTTGTGGTGTTCCTCCTCTATAATATGGGTACTTGAGACGTGTTCTTCAACGGGTCTAGATTTTAATATAATTTAGGTTCTTGGTAAGAGTTCTCATCAAGTCTAGGTTCTCCATCCATTCACTTGATTTTGGCTTTCTTAGGGAGTTTTCAAATTGATTGTGGATTCAAAAGATTTCATTACCGCGAGTTCATATCATTTGGTATTCAGAGTCAGGTTTCCAATCAGGTCTGATTCTATCTTTTAATTATTGTATCTTTAATTTTGATTCTAGGGCTTGATTGTTCTAGGGTTGCCAAAAAAAAAAAATTGAAACAAAAAGTAGGCTGCCGAAATTCTTAGGGTTTTTTGGTTTGGCTGAAACTTGCATCAACTAGGGTTTGAAAATTCTAGGGTTTCCTGCATCTCTAAGTTTGTCAATTGCTTGGAGTGCCGTTCCATTGATTCTCTTCTATTTCATTGTCAATGCTTGTGTGCTTGAATTTAATTGCTTGATTTTCACAATTGAATATTGCTGTTTGTGATTGAATTGGAGAAAAGAAGAGAAAATAAAAGAAAGGAAAAGAAAAGAAAAGAAAAGAAAAGAAAATTTGAAAAAAAAAAAAGAGGAAGAGAAAATGTAGCATTTTCAAAGGTTTTTACATAGTTACAAAGAAGAGAGAGAAATAAATTTGTTGATTAAATCTTATTATCAAAGGGGCTGCATACATCATTAAAGTTGGTATCTTGTCTTATAGTTTTTCTTTCATTCGTATAACTTCCTTAATTCTCGTGTCATTTTTTTTATTCCTTCCGTGTTTCTCTCGGACTTGTTTTCTTGAACCTAATTATTAGTTGGGACAAATCAAGGTTGCATTGTCTTGATTGAGTTCAATTAGCTCTTAAAGAACTTGAGTGGGAAAACTTTATCGGGAAAAAACCAATTTTAAGAGTGAAACACGAGTGGAGTGCCATTATTCGAGTGTAAACACGTAAGGGAGTATGTGAGGTTTTCCACTAACATTCTTCTTGTGCAACACATTATAATGTCTCATAGGAGTGACTCATCACCAAAGGGGAAGGTAGATAACTCATCATTTTTGTTGCAAGTCATGCAACAACAATTTGAACAGTTGAACTTGGTGTTAGGTGAAGTGAGGGATAGTATGGATCATCAAGAAGCAGTGATTAGAAATCTGCAAGGTGGGAGAGATAGGAGGCGACGCAAGCCTAGTATTGAGAATAGGCATGAGAATGGTGAGGATGTGGAATTCCTAACATCTAAAGTTGGATTGGGTAGACATAGATGAGTTAGGCGTGGAAGAGGACATTGGGCAAACCCAGGGGGTCGAGATGGAGTAGAGAAGAAGCTTGGGAGCATCAAAATGAAAATACCATCATTCCAAGGTAGAACTGACCCTAAAGTTTATTTAGAATGGGAGAAAAGAATAGAATTGGTGTTTGATTGTAGTAATTACTCTGAGGAGAATAATGTGAAGTTGGCGGTAATTGAGTTCACTGATTATGCGAGTATTTGGTGGGATCAATTAGTGACCAATAGGAGGAGGAATCTTGAGAGGCCTGTAGCAACTTGGAGAGAGCTGAAAACTATCATGAGGCAGAGATTTGTATGAAGCCACTACTATAGAGACCTCTACCAAAAACTACAAAATCTTACACAAGGCTCTAAGAGTGTAGAGGATTACCATAAGGAGATGGAGATGGCTATGATTTGAGCTAATGTAGCGGAGGATCGGGAGGCCATGATGACAAGATTTTTGAGTGGGTTGAATAGGGAGAGAGCCAATGTAGTTGAGTTGCAACATTATGTGGAGGTAGAGGACATGGTGCACATGGCTATGAAGGTGGAGAGGCGGCTAAAAAGAAAGGGCACATCAAGGTATACTTTGGTTTCTAGTACTCCTTGGAAACCAAAGTGAGACGAAAATGATCAAGATGTAACAAAGGGGAAGACCAAACCACCTGAGGGAAAAGTTGATGGTGAGGCTGTAACCTCAAGAAAAAGAGAGAATGAGTTGAAAAACAGTTGTGAGGCCGAGAGTTCAAAAAAAGAGGAGAGTGAAAAGGATAAAGAGAGTGAGAGGAAAAAAGAAAATGAGGCTGAAACATCAAAAGAAAGAAAGAGAGAAAAAAAGAAAATAAAGAGGTGGTTGAGAGTCAAGCAAAAATAGTAGAGCCACAAGAGGAAAAACAAAGAGAGATTGCAGAGAGAAACAGAAAGATAAAAGTGAGTTTTTATGCTAAGGCAATCTTTTATACTAACGAATTTAACGACTCTTTGCCTAATGTTGTTGTTTCTTTGTTGCAGGGATATGAGGTCATGATTGTTTGCAGTGTGTTTAGTGGATTGCCACCTATTTGGGAGATAGAGCACTACATTGATTTTCTGCCAGGTGTGACAATCTCCACCCAACCTTTTTTTGAAGAACATGAGTCCTTGACACACTTGAAGGGACAAGGTAAGTTGTTGACAAAAATGCATGCTAAGTGGGAGGACTGTATTGAGACTTTTCCTCATATATTCAAAAACACACAAGGTATGGAAAATTTTGTGATTGATGCTTTAGCAAGAAGGTATGTCCTTGCCTTCATTTTAGACACAAAATTGTTGAGACTTGAATATGATAAAGAATTGCATGCTAATGATGTTGTCTTTGCTAGTGTGTACCAAACATGTGAGAAAGCATCAATTGGTAAGTTGCATAAACTAGATTGGTACTTGTTTAAAGAGAATAGACTTTGTGTGCCTACTAGTTTTATGCGTAAGTTGCTTGTATGTGATAGATATGGTGGTTTGTTGGGGAACTGTGGTGTAAAGAAGACTTTTGATGTGTTCCATAAACGTTTGTGGGAGTATCATTTGTCAATTCATTGACATGTTGCATGAACGTTTGTGAAAGTATCACTCATTCATTAAAGTGTTGCATGAACGTTTGTGGGAGTATTTCCTGCCATTCATTGAGTTTACTTATAATTACAGTGGTCATTTTGGTGTAAGGAAAGATTTTCGTGTGTTTCATGAACGTTTGTGGAAATATCAATTGTCATACATTGACTTGTTGCATGAACATTTAAGAGACTATCATTTGCATCTCATTGAGTTTGCATATAATTGGAGTGACCATTTTGGTGTAAGGAAAGCTTTAGGTATAATTGGTATGCATATCATTTGCCGTTCATTGAATTGTTACATAGACGTTTGCGGGAGTATTATTTGCCCTTATTAGAGTGTGCATATAAAACCTTGCATACTACTATTTCTTATTCTCCTTTTGAAATTGTTTATAGTTTTAATCCACTTACTCCTTTTACCTTTGATACTTTTGCTTGTTGATGATTGGAGTAGCTTGGATGAAAATTTTCAAATTGTTGAGAAAATTAATGAAAATGCATATAAAGTGGATCTTTCAGGTTGCCATCTGACAAGCACATGAATGAACTGTATGCAAGTAGCATGGAGTCCAGGTAAACGTTACGTTCATACTCTTCTAGAGTTTTCTAAAAGATACGAAAATGAAAACGAAACACTTTTCCTTTAAGATGCCTTACGAAAAGATGAAAGATGTTTTAAGAAAGAAAACGGTAAGTGTTCAAACGTATAAGTATGTACGGCCCCTCCGTGGCAGCCCCTTTTTACGCACTCAAAGTATTAATTGTACGCATGTGAATGGATGACTATACGTTGTATCTATTGTATGTATTTTCTAAGAAAATAAACGAACTGATGCACATGCACGAAAGACATGAAAACGGGTGCTTTCATAAATCATACGATCCAAAGCTCTCATGGACGCCACGAGGTACCGCTCGTGGACACCACGAGAGACGACGTTTAAAGGTGATGCTTGTGGATGCCATGAAGGCCGACGTTTTAAATGTTTTACGATGCCACAAACGGATGTTTTTACGAATGTCACGAAAAGAAGATGTTTATGCACGTGCTCATTAAAAGACGTTTCTCACGAAAAGGAACGTTTTCGCATGAAAGGACATGTTCAAAGAAAGATAAGAAATGAAATGAAAGCTCCAGCTCTTTAGAGCTGGCATGAAAGAAAGAATGAATGAAACTGAAATGAAAGCATGAAATGTATGAAAATACGTAATGAAAATACGTAATGGCCATATGAATGAATGATACGGGATACCCAATGAATGAATGAATGGGCAGATTGTAATGCCGGGCCGTAGTGCTGGTAGTGCACCCAGCGTTGCACCCTAACGGAATGGGATTCCAACCCGCGGCCACGGGCAAATCCATTGGCCATAAGGCCGTTAACCCTAACACACAGGGCTTAACAGTGTGTACTGGCCTATGAAAGTGAAAAGAAAGAATGTATGTATGCATGAATGGATGTATGCATGAAAGCATGAAAGAGACAAGAAAAGAATGTATGTAAGCATGAATGCATGACAGCACGAGAGCACGAACTCTTTAAGAAATGAAGGCACTGACGGGAGAAACGTTTTACGAAAAGAAAGCCCATTTTTAAAAGCTAAATCTCGTCCAGTGACGTTTTCAAATGAACGCACGTATGACACGTCTGCATGCACGTAATAGTATGTATGAATGATGAATGCATGAATGAAAACATATGTTGTTATATTTTAACTGTATGAAGTAATGCTTACGAGTTTTCGACTCATTTTAGTTTTTATGCATGTCCCCGCCCTCACAGGAACTGCATGATCAGGACGGACACGGCCCATGGGAAAGAGCACGGAAGTCTAGGCACGAGTTTTAAACGTACGAGAGACCTTTTTATTTCAAGAATTATGTTTTCCGCAGTAAACCTCTTTTATTGTCAAAACATATTTTAATTTATAAACGTGGAGTCTTGCACCCTGGGTAAGCAAGTGAAAAGTTTTAAATCGGACGGTAATTCCCGTCGTCCTTTCCAAAAATATTTTATAAAAGTCCCACCATAAGGACGTGCATTACATGAAGGGAACCTAAGGGGTCGGGATGGTGTAGATAGAGACCTTGGGAGCATCAAAATGAAAATACCATCTTTCCAAGGTAGAACTGACCCTGAGGTTTATCTAGAGTGGGAGAAAAATATAGAGTTGGTGTTTGATTGTCATAATTACTCTGAGGAGAAAAAAGTGAAGATGGCAGTAATTGAGTTCACTGATTATACTATTATTTGGTGGGATCAATTAGTGACCAATAGGAGGAGGAATTATGAGAGACCTATGGAGACATGGGGAGAGTTGAAAGCTCTCATAAGGCAGAGGTCTGTACCTAGCCATTACTATAGAGACTTTTACTAGAAATTACAAAATTTTACACAGGGGTCTAGGAGTGTGGAGGATTACCCTAAGGAGATGGAGGTGGCGATGATTTGTTCTAACGTAGAGGAGGACCGGGAGGCCACCATGTAGATTTTTGAGTGGTTTGATTAGGGACATAGCCAATGTAATTGAATTGTAGCATTATGTGGAGATTAATTGAATTGTAGCATTATGTGGAGATAGAGAACATGGTGCACATGGCTATGAAGGTAGAGAGGCAGTTAAAGAGAAAAGGGGCAGCAAGGAAAACTTAGGTTTCTAGCACTACTTGGAAATCAAAGTGGGATACGAATGATCCGGCTAAAGCAAAGAGAAAGGCTGAACCACCTAAGGAAAAAGATGAGGGAACTAGAAACAAACCCAAGGTAGAATCCCAACCTTCACGGAATAGAGATATCAAATGTTTTAAGTGTTTGGGTTTAGGGTACATCGCTTCTTAATGTCCAAATAGGAGGGTGATGATTATGCGTGACAATGGAGAGGTGATGACTGAGAGTGAGGATGATAGTGATGAGGTGCCTAAGTTGGTTGATGATATTGATGATGATGGAGTGGTATACCCCGTGACAGGTGAGTCTTTTGTTGCCAGGCGTGCTCTCAATGCACACATTAAGGTGGATGATGCAGAGCAACAGAGAGAGAACATTGTTCATACTAGATGTCATGTCAACAATAAGGTATGTAGTATGATCATTGATGGGGAGTTGTACTAATGTGGCTAGCACTACTTTGGTCAAGAAATTGAATTTACCAACCTTAAAACACTCTAGACCATACAAATTGCAGTGGTTCATGATTGGGGGGAGGTTAGGGTGGACAAATAAGTGTTAGTTACTTTTTCTATTGGGAAGTATCAGGATGAGGTGCTTTTTGATATTGTGTCTATGCATGTTGGCCATATTTTGTTGGAGAAGCTGTGGCAGTATGATAGGAGGGTGACACATGATGGGTTCAAGAACATGTATAGCTTTGAAAAGGAGGGCAAAACAATCAAGCTTGCTCCTTTAACTCCAAGCCAGGTCTATGAGGACCAACTAAAATTGAAAAGTGAGATTGTTCAAAAAAGAAAGAGTGAAAATAAGAGTGATCAAAAGAGAAAGAGTGAAAATGCGAATGATCAAAAAAGAAAAAGTGAAAAAGTGATTGAGCAAAAAAGAAAGAGTGAGAGTGAAAATGAGCATAAAAGAAAAAGTGAAAAAGAAAGTAGAGAGGTGGCTGAGAGTAAAGAAAAAAGAGTTGAGCCACGAGAGAAAAAAAAAAAGTCTGCAGAGAGAAAAGGAAAAGTAAAAGTGAGTTTCTATGCAAGAGAGAGTAAGGTTAAGACGACTTTCTTCGCAGATCGCCATATGATTTTTCTTGTCTATAAAGAGTCTTATCTTAATCTTGATGAAACTAACCAGTCTCTTCCTAGTTTGGCTGTTTCTTTGTTGCAGGAATTTGAGGATGCATTCTCGGAGGAGATGCCAAATGAGTTGCGACCCATTAGAGTCATTGAACACCGATTGATTTTGTGCCCAAAGCTGCTATTCCAAACCGACCAACCTATAGGAGTAATCCAGAAGAGATAAAGGAGTTTCAGAGGCAAGTTGAGGATTTGGTGAGCAATGGGTACGTGAGGGAGAGAGCATGAGCCCCTGTGCAGTACCGGTGCTACTAGTGCCAAAGAAGGATGGGACGTTGTTTGAAGGGCGGTAAACAATATCACGGTAAAGTATCGACATCCCATCCCTAGATTGGATGATATGCTTGATGAATTGCATGGCTCATGTATTTTCAGTAAAATTGATCTTAAAAGTGGGTACCATCAAATTAGAATGAAAAAGGGTGATGAATGGAAAATTGCTTTTAAGACTAAGTATAGCATTTATGAATGGTTGATTATGCCATTTGGACTTACAAATGCCCAGTACTTTCATGAGATTAATGAACCATGTCCTACGTGCGTTCATAGGCAAGTTTATAGTTGTGTACTTTGATGATATCCTAGTGTACAACAAGGACTTAAATGAACATATTGAGCATTTGAGATATGTTTTTGATGTGTTGAGATATGAAAAGTTGTATGCTAATTTCAAGAAATGTACATTTTGCATGGAAAAAGTTGTTTTTCTTGGTTATGTTGTTAGTACAAAAGGTATTGAGGTGGATGAAGAAAACGTCAAGGCCATCAAGGAGTGGCCAACGCCAAAAAGCATCACTGAGGTAAGAAGCTTTCATGGCTTAGATAGCTTTTATCGGCGTTCTGTTAAAGACTTCAGCACCATTGCTGCACCACTCACTGATGTAATAAAAAGGAATGTTGGGTTTCATTCGGGGGCTAATCAAGAGAATGCTTTTGCCACTATTAAAGAAAGGTTGTGCTCTGCACCTGTGTTAGCATTACCTGATTTTAACAAAACTTTTGAGATTGAAAGTGATGCCTTAGGAATAGGGATTGGAGCCGTTTTGATCTAGGATAGGCGGCCCATAGCATTCTTCAGTGAAAGGCTAAGTGGGACATCCTTGAAGTACCCTACTTATGACAAAGAGCTTTATGCACTTGTTCGTGCATTAGAGACTTGGCAGCACTACCTGTGGCCTAACGAATTTGTGATACACACCGATCATGAATCATTGAAGCATCTCAAGGGTCAAGGTAAGTTGAATGAAAGGCATGCTAGATGCATGGAATACATTGAGACCTTTCCCTATTGATATGAACCTGCGGAAATGGAATCCTTTGAACCCACAATCAATTTGAAAACTCCCCAAGAAAGCCAGAATCAAGTCACTGGATGGAGAATCTAGACCCGATGAGAACTCGTTTCAAGAACCTAGATTATATTAAAATCTAGACCCGTTGAAAAACTCATATCAAGAACCCAGATTACAAAGGAGGAATACCACAAAGGTTGTGATTTACCTTTGATAAGTTCAAAAGTTCAATTAAGAACAAGAGGAGTAAAACTCAACTCACAATGAATAAATTCATCAAATTTCATAAACTTCGTAAAATGAGGCTACATAGAGTATTTAAAGCAAAACCTAATCAAACCCTAGCCAAAATAAATCCTCATCTTCCAAAAATGCCCCTAGATGAACAATGTCGCGGCTACAGTGCGGTTACAGTACTCGCTACAGTAACCACTTGAAACCCTAGTTCAATAAATAATAACTTTCCCAATAAGCCATTGGCAAAAATACAGGATCTTCCCAAAAACCCTAGTTCATAAGAAATAAGACATATGTCCGCCAAGCATCCTCAACCCCAATTATTCTAGACTAATTGGAAGTCCAAGGCGTTCATCACATAAACATAAAATTAGGCCCTAACTTATGTTGCACTTTTCCATCGCTTGTATCACGTGGATGATCACTGGATCTCCTTCTCTGAAGCCCATTTTGAATATTCGGCTCATGCTAGACTCGTCCCAAGTGGATTGTACCAATCATTGTACAGCTTCCTTGATCTTCTTAAGCTCTTGATTTTGTAATTGGCTCATCTGGAACTTGCAAAAGATCTTTAAGACTAGGCCCACCTTCGTTCCCATCACATGTTCTTCAAAGAAAAGTCGTGTAGGGATTGTTGCACCTGGCACAAAATCAATGTAGCGCTCTATCTCCGTAATAGATGGCAATTCACAAAACACACCGCTAGGAATCATTATCTCATATCCCTGCAACAATGAAACAACAACACTAGGCAAAGAGTCGTTACATTCGTTAGTATAAAAGCTTGCCTTAGCATAAAAACTCACTTTTGTTTTTCTGTTTCTCTTTGCATTCTCGCTTTCTTTTTCCTCTTGTGGCTCCCCTCTTTTTTCTTGACTCTCAACCACCTCTCTATTTTCTTTTTCACTCTCTCTTTCTTTTGATGTTTCAACCTCATTCTCTTTTTTCCTCTCACTCTCTTTGTCCTTTCACTCTCCTCTTTTTTTGAACTCTTTGCCTCACAATTATTTTTCAACTCATTCTCTCTTTTGCTTGAGGTTTCAGCTCACCCTCATCATTTCCTATAGATGGTTCGGTCTTCCCCTTTTGATAGGAACCAAGGTGGGCCTACACTTAAAGATACTTTGCAAGTTCCAGATGGGCCAATTACAAGATCAAGGGCCAAGAAGATCAAGGAAGCAATGCAAGGATTGGTGCAATCCACTTGGGATGAAGCCAGCAAGAGCCCAACACTCAAGATGGGTCTGAAAGAAGAAGAACCAGTTTTGATCCACTTGATTCAAGCTGTGGAAGACATGACTTAGAGATACGGCCTATTGTTATTGGAGGCTTCCAGTTTGGTTAAATGATTTATTTTATTAGTTTAGAATAAGTGGGCTTGAAGATGCTTGGCTCACATGTCTTATTTCTTATGAACTATGTTTTTGGGAAGGCCTTGTATTTTGGCCAAGGGCTTATTGAGAAAGTTACTTTTTAAGAATTAGGGTTTCATCAATTTATTGTAGGGGTTACTGTAGCCGCGCGTACTGTAGCTGGCACTGTTCATCAAGATTAATTTTGGGTAAAAGGGGCTTTATTTTGGCTAGGGTTTTGATTAGGTTTGGGTTTAAAAACTCTTTGTAGCCTCATTTGACACATTAGACAATATTGAATTTTATTTGTGAGTTGAGTTTTCTCCTCTTGTTCTTGATTGAACTCTTGAACTTATCAAAGGTAAATCACAACCTTTGTGGCGTTCCTCCTTTGTAATCTGGGTTCTTGAGACGGGTTCTTCAACGGGTCTAGATTTTGATATAATCTAGGTTCTTGAAACGGCTTCTCATTGGGTCTAGATTCTCCATCCTTGACTTGATTTTTGGCTTTCTTGGGGAGTTTTCAAATTAATTGTGGGTTCAAGGGAATTCATTCCCACGGGTTCATATCATTAGGTATCAGAGCCAGGTTTCCAATCAGGTCTGATTCTATCTTTTAATTCTTGCATCCTTAAATTAATTCTAGGGCTTCATTGTTCTAGGGTTTCCAAAAAAAAAAAATAGAAACAAAAAGTAGGCTGCCGAAATTGTTAGGGTTTTGGGTTTGGCTGAAATTTGCATCACCTAGGGTTTCAAAATTCTAGGGTTTCCTGCATCTCTAAGTTTATCTGTTGCTTGGAGTGCTGTTCCATTGATTCTCTCCTACTTCATTGTCGTGCTTGAATTCAATTGCTTGATTTTCACAATTGAATATTGCTATATGTGATTGAAAAGAAAAGAAAAGAAAAGAAAGGAAAAGAAAAAAAAAAAAAAATCGTGAAAAAAAAAAAAAAAATCCCAAGATCTTTTCTTCAGCCTTATCATCAAAAGGGGTGATTCTAGTTGGTATCTTGTCTTATAGTTACTGTTTCATTCATATAATTTCCTTGATTCACGTGCCATTTTCTTTCTTTCATTGCTTCTGTGTTTCTCTTGTTCTTGTTTCTTGGACCTAATTACTAGTTGGGATAAAATAAGGTTGTTTTGTCTTGATTGAGTCAATTAGTTCTTAAAGAACTTGAGTGGGAAAACTCCTGAGGTAAAAGGCAAGAGAGTGTGAGACTATTATCGAAAAAAAAAACCAATTAGGAGTGAAACACGAGTGGAGTGTCATTATTCGAGTGTAAACACGTAAGGGAGTGTGTGAGGTTTACATTTCTTTTTTTTTTTTGCCACTAACATTCTTTTGTGTAGCACTTGATAATGTCTCATCGGAGTAGCGCATCACCAAGGGGGAGGGCAGATAACACATCCTTTGTGTTGCAAGCCATGCAACAACAGTTTGAGCGGTTGAACTTGGTGTTGGGTGAAGTGAGGGATAGGATGGATCATCAAGAAACAGCGATTAGAAATCTACAAGGTGGGAGGGACAGGAGGCGACGTGAGCATAGAGTTGAAAATCAGTATGAGAATGAAGGAGATGGTGAGGATGAGGAGGACTTTGCATCTGACGTTGGGTCGGGTAGAAATAGAAGACTTATGCATGAAAGAGGACTTGAGGAGAATCTAAGGGGTCGGGATGGTGTAGATAGAGACCTTGGTAGCATCAAAATGAAAATACCATCTTTCCAAGGTAGAACTGATCCTGAGGTTTATCTAGAGTGGGAGAAAAAAATAGAGTTGGTGTTTGATTGCCATAATTACTCCGAGGAGAAGAAAGTGAAGTTGGCGGTAATTGAGTTCACTGATTATGCTATTATTTGGTGGGATCAATTAGTGACCAATAGGAGGAGGAATTATGAGAGGCCTATAGAGACATGGGGAGAGTTGAAATCTCTCATGAGGCGGAGATTTGTTCCAAGCCATTACTATAGAGACCTTTACCAGAAATTACAAAATCTTACACAGGGGTCTAAGAGTGTGGAGGATTACCATAAGGAGATGGAGGTGGCGATGATTCGGGCTAATGTAGAGGAGGATCGAGAGGCCACCATGGCTAGATTTTTGAGTGGGTTGAATAGGGACATAGCCAATGTAATTGAATTGCAGCATTATGTGGAGATAGAGGACATGGTGCACATGGCTATGAAGGTGGAGAGGCAATTAAAGAGAAAAGGGACAGCAAGGTACACTTCGGTTTCTAGCACTACTTGGAAATCAAAATGGGATAGGAATGATCCAGCTGAAGCAAAGAGAAAGACCGAACCACCTAAGGGAAAAGATGAGGGAACTAGCAACAAACCCAAGGTAGAATCCCAACCTTCACGGAATAGAGATATCAAATGTTTTAAGTGTTTGGGTTCAGGGCACATTGCTTCTCAATGTCCCAATAGGAGGGTGATGATTATGCGTGACAATGGGGAGGTGATGACTGAGAGTGAGGATGATAGTGATGAGGTGCCCGAGTTGGAGGATGCTAGTGATGATGATGGAGTGGTATACCCTGTGACAGGTGAGTCTCTTGTTGCCAGGCGTGCTCTTAATGCACACATTAAGGTGGATGATGCAGAGCAACAGAGAGAGAACATTTTCCATACTAGATGCCATGTCAACAATAAGGTATGTAGTATGATCATTGATGGAGGGTTGTACTAATGTGGCTAGCACTACTTTGGTTGAAAAATTGAATTTACCAACCTTAAAACACTCTAGACCATACAAATTGCAGTGGTTGAATGATTGTGGAGAGGTTAGGGTGGATAAACAAGTGTTAGTTACTTTTTCTATTGGGAAGTATCAGGATGAGGTGCTTTGTGATGTTGTGCCTATGCATGCGGGCCATATTTTGTTCGGGAGGCCGTGGCAGTATGATAGGAGAGTGACACATGATGGGTTCAAGAACATGTACAGCTTTGAAAAGGAGGGCAAAATTAAGCTTGCTCCTTTAACTCCAAGCCAGGTCTATGAGGACCAACTGAAATTGAAAAGTGAGGTTGCTCAAAAAAGAAAGAGTGAAAATGAGAGTGATCAAAAGAGAAAGAGTGAAAATGAGAGTGATCAAAAAAGAAAGAGTGAAAAAGAGATTGAGCAAAAAAGAAAGAGTGAGAGTGAAAATGAGCATAAAAGAAAGAGTGAAAAAGAAAGTAGAGAGGTGGCTGAGAGTAAAGAAAAAAGAGTGGAGCCACGAGAAGCAAGGTAAGGAGAACATTGTTGCTGATGCTCTATCCCGGAGGTATGTACTTCTTACTTCTATGAGTGCTAAAATGCTTGGGTTTGAATATGTGAAAGACATGTATGCCGATGACGCTGATTTTTCAAATGTGTATGTGGCATGTGATAAGGCAGCATTTGGTAAGTTTTACAAGCATGATGGTTATTTGTTTAAAGAAAGCAAACTTTGTCTGCCAAATTGTTCTATGCGTGAGTTATTGGTGCGTGAGGCACATGGTGGGGGATTAATGGGACACTTTGGTGTTAAGAAAACTTTAGACATTTTGCATGAACATTTCTTTTGGCCTAAGATGAAGAGAGATGTTAACCGTATTTGTGGAATGTGCATTACATGTAGAAAAGCCAAATCTAAGGTTTTGCCACATGGGTTGTATACACCCTTACCCGTTCCTAGTGAGCCATGGGTAGACATATCTATGGACTTTGTTTTGGGGCTGCCTAGGACCAAAAGGGGTAGAGATTCTATTTTTGTGGTTGTGGATAGATTTAGTAAGATGGCACATTTCATTCCATGCCATAAAACAGATGATGTCACAAACATAGCTGACTTGTTTTTCCGGGAGATAGTGCGACTCCATGGTGTACCTAGGAGTATTGTTTCTGATAGGGATGTTAAATTCCTTAGCTACTTCTGGAAGGTGTTGTGGGGGAAATTGGGTACTAAGCTCTTATTTTCCACTACTTGTCATCCACAGACTGATGGTCAGACTGAAGTAGTTAATAGGACTTTAACTCAGCTTTTACGCACTGTTGTTCATAAGAATTTAAAAACTTGGGAGGATTGTTTGCCATTTATAGAGTTTGCATATAATAGGACGATGCATACTACTACTTCATACTCTCCTTTTGAAATTGTTTATGGATTTAATCCACTTACTCCTTTGGATTTGATGCCTTTACCTGTTGATGGCAGGAGTTGTTTGGATGGACAAAAGAAAGCGGAGTTGGTGAAGTCACTTCATGAGAGGGTACGACTTCAAATTGCCCAAAAGAATGAAAGGGTTGCTTCCCAAGCTAATAAAGGACGAATGCGTGTCATCTTTGAACCAGGAGATTGGGTTTGGGTTCACATGCGCAAAGAAAGATTCCCAGCCCATAGAAGGACTAAGTTGCATCCTCGAGGAGATGGACCTTTCCAAATTCTTGAGAAAATTAATGACAACGCATATAAAGTGGATCTTCTAGGTGAGTATAAAGTTTCTGCAACTTTTAATGTTTCTGATCTTTCTCCTTTTGATGTAGGTGAAGATTCGAGGTCGAATCCTTTTGAGGAGAGGGGGAATGATAGGAACCAAGGTGGGCCTACACTTAAAGATCCTTTGCAAGTTCCAGATGGGCCAATTACAAGATAAAGGGCCAAGAAGATCAAGGAAGCAATGCAAGGATTGGTGCAATCCACTTGGGATGAAGCCAGCAAGAGCCCAACACTCAAGATGGGTCTGAAAGAAGAAGAACCAGTTTTGATCCACTTGATTCAAGCTGTGGAAGACATGACTTAGAGATACGGCCTATTGTTATTGGAGGCTTCCAGTTTGGTTAAATGATTTATTTTATTAGTTTAGAATAAGTGGGCTTGAAGATGCTTGGCTCACATGTCTTATTTCTTATAAACTATGTTTTTGGGAAGGCCTTGTATTTTGGCCAAGGGCTTATTGGGAAAGTTACTTTTTAAGAATTAGGGTTTCATCAATTTATTGTAGGGGTTACTGTAGCCGCGCGTACTGTAGCCGGCACTGTTCATCAAGATTAATTTTGGGTAAAAGGGGCTTTATTTTGGCTAGGGTTTTGATTAGGTTTGGGTTTAAAAACTCTTTGTAGCCTCATTTGACACATTAGACAATATTGAATTTTATTTGTGAGTTGAGTTTTCTCCTCTTGTTCTTGATTGAACTCTTGAACTTATCAAAGGTAAATCACAACCTTTGTGGCGTTCCTCCTTTGTAATCTAGGTTCTTGAGACGGGTTCTTCAACGGGTCTAGATTTTGATATAATCTAGGTTCTTGAAACGGCTTCTCATTGGGTCTAGATTCTCCATCCTTGACTTGATTTTTGGCTTTCTTGGGGAGTTTTCAAATTGATTGTGGGTTTAAGGGAATTCATTCCCACGGGTTCATATCACCTTTGTTACAGCTTGATCATTTTTGTCCCACTTCGGTTTCCAAGGAGTACTAGAAACCAAAGTATACCATGATGTACCCTTTCTTTTTAGCCTCCTCTCCACCTTCATAGCCATGTGTGCACCATGTCCTCTACCTCCACATAATGTTGCAACTCAACTACATTGTCTATCTCCCTATTCAATCCACTCAAAAATCTTGTCATCGTGGCCTCTCGATCCTGATATGAACCCGTGGGAACGAAATCCCTTGAACCCACAATCAATTTGAAGACTCCCCAAGAAAGCCAAAATCAAGTCAATGGATGGAGAACCTAGACCCGATGAGAACTCGTTTCAAAAATCTAGATTATATTAAAATCTAGACCCGTTGAAGAACACGTCTCAAGAACCCAGATTACAAAGGAGGAACGCCACAAAGGTTGTGATTTACCTTTGATAAGTTCAAAAGTTCAATTAAGAATAAGAGAAGATAAACTCAACTCACAATGAACAAATTCATCAAATTTCATAAACTGATTAGAATGAGGCTACATAGAGTATTAAAGCAAAAACTAATGAAACCCTAGCCAAAATAAACCCCCATCTTCCAACAGTGCCCCTGGATGAACAGTGCTGCACTACAGTAACACGGCTACAGTAACCCTAACCCTAGTTCAATAAAATAATAACTTTTCCAACATGCCCTTGCATAGGCCCCCTTAAGTGCTTCTCATAATAAACTCAATTATTCTAAACTAATAACATAAGTTCTTTAAATGAATTAAATAAGTTGAAACCTTTGAAGAGCTCAAAACCTTTAAGTCTTGTTGTTGCCCTCTTCCGTAGCTAATCAAATGAATTAAAACAGGATTTTCATCCTTCAAGCCCCATCTTGAATGTTGGGCTCTTGCTAAACCTGTTCCATAGCTTGTATCACGTGGATGATCACTGGACCTCTTTCTCTCAAGCCAATATTTAATATTGGGCTCTTGCTAGACTCGTCCCAAGTAGATTGCACCAATCCTTGCATTGCTTCCTTGATTTTCTTAGCTCTTGATATTGTAATTGGCCAATCTGGAACTTGCAACAGATCTTTAAGTCTAGGCTCACTTTGGTTCCCCATTCTACCGCGGCTACAGTAACTTACTACAGTACCTCTTTAAACCCTAGTTCCTAAAAAGTAACTTTCCAAATAAGCCCTTGGCCAAAATATAAGGCCTTTCCAAAAATCCTAGTTCATAAGAAATAAGACATATGTGGGCCAAGCATCCTCAAACCCAATTATTCTAGACTAATTCCTATAATTAAAAAATAAGCCTCTTTAATGAAATAAACAAGTCCATGGCCTTCAATCACATAATCATACCAATAGGCCCTAATTTATATTGCCCTGTTCCATAGCTTATATCACGTGGATGATCACTGGACCTCCTTCACTCAAGCCAATATATAATATTTGGCTCTTGCTAGACTCGTCCCAAGTAGATTGATTGCACCAATCTTTACATTGCTTCCTTGATTTTCTTAGCTCTTGATCTTGAAACTTGCAAAGCATCTTTAAGTCTAGGCCCATTTTGGTTCCCATCATTCCCCCTCTCCACAAAAGGATTCCAGATCGGCCAATTACAATATCAAGAGCTAAGAAAATCAAGGAAGCAATGCAAGAATTGGTGCAATCTACTTGGGACCTAGCAAGAGCTGAATATTAAATATTGGCTTGAGAGAAGGAGGTCCAGTGATCATCCACATGATACAAGCTATGGAACAGGGTAACATAAATTAGGGCCTATTATTATGATTATGTGATTGAAGGCCATGGACTTGTTTATTTCATTAAAGGGGCTTATTTTATTAGTTATAGGAATTAGTCTAGAATAATTGGGTTTGAGGATGCTTGGCCCACATATGTTTTATTTCTTATGAATTAGGAATTTTGGGAAGGCCATGTATTTTGGCCAAGGGCTTATTTGGAAAGTTACTTTTTAGGAACTAGGGTTTAAAGAGGTACTGTAGCGAGTTACTGTAGCCGTGGTACTATAGCCGCATCACTATTCACTCAGGGGCATTTTTGGAAGATTGGAATTTATTTTGGCTAGGTTTGATTAGGTTTTACTTTAAATACTCTTTGTAGCCTCATTTTAACAAGTTTATGAAATTTGATGAATTTATTCATTGTGAGTTGAGTTTATCTCCTCTTGTTCTTGATTGAACTTTTGAACTTATCAAAGGTAAATCACAACTTTTGTGGCGCTCCTCCTTGTAATCTGGGTTCTTGAGACGGATTCTTCAACGGGTCCAGATTTTAATATAATCTAGGTTCTTGAAACGAGTTCTCATCGGGTCTAGATTATCCATCCATTGACTTGATTTTTGCTTTCTTGGGGAGTTTTCAAATTAATTGTGGGTTCAAGAGATTTATTCCCACAGGTTCATATCATGCGTGTTGGGTCAATTTGGTGTAAGAAAAGCTTTAGGTGTGTTTCAGGAACGTTTGTGGGAGTATCATTTGCCATACATTGACCTGTTGCATGAACATTTGTGAGAGTATCATTTGCATCTCATTGAGTTTGCATATAATTGGAGTGGTCATTTTGGAATAAGGAAAGCTTTAGGTGTGTTTCATGAATATTTGTGGGAATATCATTTTCCATTCATTGAATTGTTACAGACGTTTGCGGGGTATTATTTGCCTTATTAGAGTGTGCATATAAAACCTTGCATACTACTATTTCTTATTCTCCTTTTGAAATTGTTTATGGTTTTAATTCACTTACTCCTTTACCTTTGATGCTTTTGCTTGTTGATGATAGGAGTAGCTTGGATGAACATTTTCAAATTCTTGTAAAAATTAATGAAAATGCATATTGATAGGAACCAAGGTGGGCCTACTCTTAAAGATCATTTGCAAGTTCCAGATGGACCAATTACAAGATAAAGGGCCAAGAAGATCAAGGAAGCAATGCAAGGATTGGTGCAATCCACATGAGATAAAGTTAGCAATAGCCCAACACTCAAGATGGGCTTGAAAGAATGAGAACCAGTTTTGATCCATTTGATTCAAGCTGTGGAAGACATGACTTAGAGATATAGCCTATTGTTATTGGAGGCTTCCAATTTGGTTAAATGATTTATTTTATTAGTTTAGAATAAGTGGGCTTGAATATGCTTGGCCCACATGTCTTATTTCTTATGAATTAAGTTTTTTGGAAAGGCCTTGTATTTTGGCCAAGAGCATATTTGGAAAGTTACTTTTTAGGAACTAAAGTTTCAAGAATTTACTGTAGCATTACTGTAGTCGCGCGTACTGTAGCTGTCATTGTTCATCAAGGGTCATTTTGGGTAAAATGGGCTTTATTTTTGTTAGGATTTTGATTAAGTTTGGGTTTAAAAACTCCTTGTATTTGAAGGGTTAGACAATTTTGAATTTTATTTGTGAGTTGAGTTTACTTTTCTTGTTCTTGATTGAACTCTTGAACTTATCAAAGGTAAATCACAACCTTTGTGGCGTTCCTCCTTGTAATTTGGGTTCTTGAGATGGGTTCTCCAACGGGTCTAGATTTTAATATAATCTAGGTTCTTGAAACGAGTTCTCATCAGGTCTAGATTCTCTATTTTTTCACTTGATTTTGACTTTCTTGAGAAGTTTTCAAATTGATTGTGGGTTCAAGGGATTCCATTTCCGCGGGTTCATATCATTTGGTATCAGTACCGGTTTCCAATCAGGTATGATTCTATCTTTTATTTCTTGAATATTTAACTCTAGGGCTTCATTGTTCTAGGATTGATTACAAAAAAAAAAAAAATAGAGGTGGCTGTTAGATTTCTTGAATTGTTAGGGTTGCTGAATTTCATTGTTCTAGTGATATGAACCCGCGATAATGAAATCCCTTGAACCCACAATCAATTCGAAAACTCACCCAAGAAAGTCAAAATCAAGTCAATGAATGGAGAATTTAGACCCGATGAGAACTCGTTTCAACAACCTAGATTATATTAAAATCTAGACCCGTTGAAGAACCCATCCCAAGAACCCATATTACAAAGGAGGAACGCCACAAAGGTTGTGATTTACTTTTGATAAGTTTAAAAGTTCAATTGAGAACAAGAGGAGTAAAACTCAACTTACAATGAATAAATTCATTAAATTTCATAAACTTCCAAAAATGAGACTACAAAGAGTACTTAAACCAAAACCTAAATAAAACCCTAGCCAAAATAATGTCCCATCTTCCAAAAAATCCATCCAAGCTACTCCTGTCGTCAACAGGTAAAGGCATTAAATTTAAAGGAGTAAATGGATTAAATCTATAAACAATTTGAAAAGGTGAAAATATAGTAGTAGCATGAACACTCCAATTATATGTAAACTCAATGAATGGCAAACAATACTCTCACAAATGTTCATTAAACACATCTAAAGTCTTCCTCTCTCCATAATGACCACTCCAATTATATGCAAACTTAATGAAAGGCAAATGACCACTCCCGCAAACATTCATGCAACAAGTCAATGAATGGCAAATGATACTCACACAAACGTTCATGCAGCACGTTTAAAAAATCTTATTTACACCAAAATGACCACTCCAATTATAAGCAAACTCAATGAAAGACAAATGATACTCCCGCAAACATTCATGCAACACATTGAAAGTCTTTCTTACACCAAAGTTACTCAACAAACCACCATGTCTATCACACACAAGAAACTTACGCATAAAACTAGTAGGCACACAAAGTTTATTCTTTCTAAACAAGTACCAATCTAGTTTATAGAACTTACCAAATGATGCTTTCTCACTTGTTCCATACACACTGGCAAAGTCATCATCATTAGCATGCAATTCCTTATCATATTCAAGTCTCTACAATTTTACATCTAAAATGAAGGCAAAGACATACCTTCCTGCCTTGTATGATAAGCAACAACCACAAAATTTTCCATACCTTGTATGTATTTGAATACATGAGGAAAAGTCTCAATACAGTCCTCCCACTTAGCATGCATTCTAGTCAACAACTTACCTTGTCCCTTCAAGCATGTCAAGGACTCATGTTCTTCAAAGAAACGTCAAGTTCGTTACGACCTCATATCCCTGCAACAAAGAGACAACAATACTAGGCAAAGATACGTCAAGTTCGTTATAAGACTCGCCTTAACATAAAAACTCACTTTTCTCTTTGTTTTTCTCCCACTTTCTTCATTCTCTCGTTTCTTTCCACTCTCTTTTTCATTTTCACTCACTTTTTTTCTGTCACTCTTTTTCTTCATTTTTTTTGTACTCTCGACCTCACATTTATTTTTCAACTCATTCTCTCTTTTTCTTGATATCTTAGTCTCACCCTCTTCCTTTTTCTCTCTTTCTCCATTTCAGCCTCACTATTTCTTTTTTTCTCAATCTCACATTCACTCTTGCTTTTCAGCTCAATCTCACTTTCACTCTTGTTTTTTAGCTCAATCTCTTTTTCACTTTTTCTTTTTTGATCATTCTCACTTTCACTCTTTATTTTTTGGTCACTCTCATTTTCACTTTTTTTTTTATCACTCTCACTTTCACTCTTTCTTTTTTGATCACTCTCATTTTTACTCTTTCTTTTTTGAGCAACCTCAGTTTTCAGTTTCAATTGGTCCCCATGGACCTGTGTTGGAGTTAAAGGGACAAATTTGATTATTTTTCCATCCTTTTCAAAACTGTACATGTTCCTTAACCCATCATGGATCACCTTCCTATCATACTGCCACGGCTTCCCCTACAAAATATGGCCAACATGCATAGGTACTACATCACAAAGGACCATATCCTGGTATTTCCCAATTGAAAAAGAAACTTACACTTGCTTATTTACCCTAACCTCCCCACAATCACTCAACCGCTGCAACATGTATGGTCTAGGGTGTTTCAAGGTAGGTAAATTCAATTTCTTAACTAAAGTAGTGCTAGCCAAATTAATACAACTCCTCAAATCAATGATCATACTACATACCTTGTTGTTGATGTGGCATCTAGTATGAAAAATGTTCTCGCTCTGCTGCTCTGTATCATCCATCTTAATTTGTGTATTTTGTGCATGCCTAGCAACAAGAGAATCACCATACTCTTCTTTCTCATACCCATTTTCAACACTAGACTCACGTTGCCTCCTATCTCTCATGCCCAGTAGATTTCTAATTACCTCATCTTAATGATCAATCATATTCCTCACTTCACCCAACACCAAGTTCAACCGCTTAAACTGTTGTTGCATGGCTTGCAACACAAATGATGAGTTATCTGCCATTATCCCATTTGGTGATGAGTCGCTCCTTTGAGACATCATAATGTGCTGCACAACAAGTATGCTAGTAGAAAACCTCACACTCCCTTACGTGTTTATACTTGAATAATGGCACTCCACTTGTGTTTCACTCTTATTTAGCTTTTTCCCGATATTAGTCTCACACTCTTTTGCCTTTTTTACCTCAAGAGTTTTCCCACTCAAGTACTTTAAAAACTAATTGAACTGATCAAGACAATGCAACCCTGATTGGACCAAGAAAACAAGTACAAGAGAAACACAGAATGAATGAAAAAATGACACGAGAATCAAAGAGTTATACGAATGAAAGAATAACTATAAGACAAGATACCAACTTTAATGATGTATACAGCCCCTTTGATAATAAAGTTCAATCAACAAATTTATTTATTTCAAGCTTACTCTTTCCATCATAGACCCCTAGTAGCCAACTTTGAGCCAATAAACACATGTAGCTTTTTCTTTTCATATGCCCACATTATCCATACCTCTCCACATTGGAGTATAACCTACACTGATTTTTCCTATCCTTGTTACTTCCAAGTGTGTACTAGATGTGAAATTCTTTTTTTTGTTTTATGCATCGAATAAAAAAAGAAAAGGAGAGAGAGAAAAGGGAAGAACATAAGTTATAAGGTGTTCAAGTGAGTGAACTTCAAAGGCAAAAATGCTAACGCTGGGTAGAAATAGCAAAATACTAGGGTGACATAATTGTTCACCAAATTATAAAAAAAAAATGAAAAAAAAAGAAAAGGAAAGAGAGGTATTATTCGATGATCTGAAAAGTTGGAGAGTATATCAAGTGAGAAGTGTGGTCTACTGAGATATTTAATAAGATTCCCTTTGTATGTACTTGGAAGTTTTTGAATTCTTTTTTATTTTTTTCATATAGCCCCGAACCTAAGTCACATTACAACATTTTGTGTTCACCGTTCTGATCTTAAGTAGGCTTTTGGAAAGAATGGTGGAAGTCTCATTTGTTAGTATTCCTATCATAATATCAATGTTTGTTTGTTGCTTGTACATAATTGCATAATTCCCCATGAGAGTGTGTGTACACCCATTGTCAACTCCATAGAGAGAATTCTCACTCGAAACACTTTTATACCGGTGAGTAATGGAGTTGAACCTTTCGCTTGAGATGTTCTTGATATTGCACGTGTCAAGACTTCTAGTTAGATGGATATAGTTTGGAACACACACTCTGTGGATTGCTATAGGTGGAGTTCTTGTGATAGGGTTATTGAATTCCTAAGATTGCTTTGATATGTGAATCTGGAAAGTGTGACTTGGTGGCCTTTGTGTGTGATTTTCTTTGGTCTCTTTCGTTGTTTTGGCATGAAAATTGCTAGGGACTATAAGCAAGTTGAGAGGTGTGATAAGTGTACGAAAGTGCACTCTGAATACCCTATTATTGGACTAAAATACTAAAATGTGAATAGAAATCATAGGAATTAATGTGTATTCTTGAATTGAGTTTCTATTTACTTTGGGATACTCTTGAGCAGATTTTTATGTTTAATTTCGGAGTCTATAAAAGAGCAAGTCCAAACACAGTCAAATTCAAATGACTTTTAAGTGGGCAAGACGTTGGAACAACATAAGAACTTTTAACGAGTATAGGACTCTTCAAATAAGAATAATGATGGGTTTGAGAATAATTTGGATCAAGAGAAAAAGTCAGTCCGAAATTCGATAGAAGACAGCCTGTACATACTTTAGTATTTTAATCGTAACTTTCCACTCAAATATCGGATTGATGCAATTCTCGTTCCCTGAGTATATTGTCTTCGTTGGATTTTCTCAATAGTAACAACAATTTATGTATTTTAAAAGTGGTGAATGATTTTTCAAAGGGTTACATTTACTTTAATTTTGGTTAATAAATCTATACCTTCCGATTGAGAATTTTGGGAATTAGGTTCTCAATTGAGTTTTTCAATGAATTAAGAATAATTAAAATACTGGATTTGTGCAAGGGATTCCCGACGCTTTTCTGTTTGTTAAATTTGAGTACTTTTTCCGTTAGTCACTTTGCTTCACTTTAATTTGCATTTAAAATTAATCTTTGTTCTCCATTAATCATTTAATATTTTTCTTTAGTTTCTTTGTTCCTTCTACTATTTTTTTAATTTGTCTCTCTATGGAATGGACACCCCAAAGCTGTGCTACAACTACCGTCCCCAAAGCTGTGCTACAACTACCGTGTTATTCTTTAGGCGTAATCACTCATTCACACTCAAGGAGCTCATCAACTTGGATGCATGACTCTTTTTATCTCCTTGTTTTCTTCAACAACCTACGTAATTAAAGACTCAAATTTTTGAATAGTTTTGCCTCAATAAAAGCATGTAAACTATCTTCCAAGGGGTTCCTCGAAGAAGAAGATGCATGATACGGTGCAGGGTAAGCTCTAGGTTGCTATGCAAGTTGCTGGTTTTCAGATTTCTAGCTAAAATTGCGGTGATTACACCACCTCGGATGGTAGGTATTGGAGAAAGGTGCAAAAGATTTATTGTACATACCTAAGGCATTACATTGTTTCTCATACATTCCCCTCATTTCAGCAAATATGGGGCATTCTTGAGCTGGTGATCTACTCCACCACACACAAACCACGGTCCAAAGGAATCTACACAAGTAGCCATGTGTGTTGGCTTTAAATCTTAGTTTTTAACACCTCTAACTCCCTAGTAAGCATCTCAACTTTAGGTTTAGCTTAATCTTTTCCTTCAGATGGTAAATTCAACCACCATTTGGATTTCCAGTAGGTCGTGACCTATTTGTACTCTCAGTAGCACTAGGTCTGATCCAAGTGTGAGCTTTTTCAGGAAGCACAATGAGATATTCTATAGCCTCATCTAGATGTTTCTGCAGAAAATCACCATTACATATCATCTCTTTGAATTGGCACTCTCTAGGTGTAAGTCCCTCATAGAAATAACTAACTAAGCACCAGTTCTTATACGCATGGTGAGGACACATACTCAACAACTCTTTAAACCTCTCCCGAGCCTGATACAAAGTCTCACTATCCTTTTGTGCAAAGGTGGGGGAGATTTGCCTCTTCAAAGCACTATTTTTATGTTGGGGAATGTATTTGTTAAAGAAGACCTGTGTCATTTCATTCTATGATCCTATTACATGGTCTTAGTGAGTACAATTAGCTCTTTGCTCTATCCTTCAAAGAGAAGGGAAAAAACTTATGTCTCACTACATCATCTGTAGTATTAAGACTATGGAAAGTCGCAACTACTTCCTCAAACTCTCTGATGTGCAGATAAGGATTTTCATTCTCTAAATCATGAAATGTGGGAAGTAGCTGTATCATCCCTGTTTTAAAATCGAGTTGACGAGTGTTGGTTGGAAACATGATGCAAGATGATGTGGTTGTGCGTGTAGGGTGGAGGTAATCCTGAAGAGTTCTAGTGGGTTGAACTTCATGTTCACTCATTTCTTCTAAACTAGATGGATTGTAAAATAAAGGATTTAAAAAATTTTATTCTAACTCTAGCACAGGCCTAAAAGCAAATCTACCCAAGGCGTCTCTATATTTGTGCATGCAAGGTAACAAAAAACTAAAACCTAAAAAACTATGAAAAGAAAAAAATAATAATGCAGCAAGCTAAAAGAGGGAATGAAGTTACCACCTTTATGTGTTGCTGGAATAAATTATGTCTTATATTGATTCTTGCACCGTACTCCTCAGCAACGGTGCCAAAAATTGACAAGAATTATGCCTAAACTATTACGCGGTGGTATAATATAGTTTTGGGTGTCGATCCATAGGAAGTCGAAAGAAACACTACATGATGCAAGCTTAAGGGAAAAGATTAAATGACAATATGACAAGAATATGAAAATTCTACCTAAAGCACGCAATTAAAATGAGATTAGGGCATGGATAAAAGAGGCAAGTAAAGCTTCGGGCTTCCATTAACCGGATCCAATACTCTGACTTTTTCAATCCAAACTATATACACAGTTTAAAGTTACAGCACCAAGTTCCTAATTGGAAGATATGACATTATATTCATCTACTTTCTCAAATTTAATTCTAAAATCTATTATCCGTTTACAAACCACAGTTTTCATAAATAAAAATGAATATCAGATCTAAAGACGACACTATGTTCATAATCATATAGATCTAAAGACGACATTGTTTAAGTCACAATCATATATTCATAATCCTATAGCTCAATGAAATCAAACCATAGCAAGTGATGGGCACCAACATGGGCCTAGTTTTAAAGATATTTTGCAAGTTCCAGATGTGCCAATTACAAGTTCAAGGGCCAAGAAGATCAAGGGGGCAAAGCAAGAATTGATGCAATCCACTTGGGACGAGTTTAGCAAGAGCCTAACATTCAAGATGGGCTTAAATGATGAAGATTAAGTTTTGATTTATTTGATAAACTATGGAAGAGAGTAACAACATGACTTAAAGGCTTTGGGCACTTGAAACCTTTCAACTTGTTTAATTAATTTAAATGACTTATTTTATTAGTTTAGAATAATTGAGTTTATTATGGGAAGCACTAAAGAGGGGCCTATTCAAGGGCATGTTGGGAAATTTATTATTTTATTGAACTAGGGTTAGGGTTTTACTATAGCGAGTACTGTAGCTGCAATGTAGACGCGGCACTATTCACTAAGGGGCATTTTTGGAAGATGGAGATTTATTTTGGCTAGTGTTTGATTAGGTTTTGCTTTAAATACTCTTTGTAGCCTCATTTTAATCAGTTTATGAAATTTGATGAATTTATTCATTATGGGTTGAGTTTTACTCCTCTTGTTCTTAATTGAACTTTTGAACTTATCAAATATAAATCACAACCTTCGTGGCGTTCTCTTTGTAATCTGGGTTCTTAAGACGAGATCTTTAATGGGTTTAGATTTTAATATAATATAGGTTCTTAAAACGAGTTCTCATTGGGTCTAGATTCTCCCTAATAGGTGGTAATCCATGTAGTGTTCTTCAAGTGTTTCTCTTGTTCTTGTTTATTGGACCTAATTACTTGTTGGGATAAAACAAGGTTGCATTTGTCTTGATTGAGTTCAATTAGTTCTTAAAGAACTTGAGTGAGAAAACTCTTGAGGTAAAATGTAAAAGAGTGTGAGACTATTATCGGATAAAAAGTCAATTAAGAGTGAAACACGAGTGGAGTGTCATTATTTGAGTGTAAACACGTAAGAGAGTGTGTGAGGTTTTCTTTTTTACAACTAACATTCTTTTGTGCAGCACCTTACAATATCTCACGGGATTAGCTCATCACCAAGGGGGGAGGGAGGCTAATAACTCATCCTTTGTGTTGCAAGCCATACAACAACAGTTTGAGCAATTGAACTTTGTGTTGGGTGAAGTGAGGGATAGTATGGATCATCAAGAAGTAATGAATAGAAAACTGCAAGGTGGGAGAGATAGGAGGCGACGTGAGCCTAGTATTGAGAATGGAGAGTATGGTGAGGATGAGGAAGACCTAACATTGAAGTTGGATTGGGTAGACATAGAGGAGTTAAGTTTGGAAGAGGACTTAGGGCAAACCCAGGGGGTCAAGATGGAGTAGATAAGAACCTTGGGAGCATCAAAATGAAAATACCATCCTTCCAAGGTAGAACTGACCCTGAAATTTATTTAGAGTGAGAGAAAATAATAGAGTTGGTATTTGATTGTCATAATTACTCTGAGGAGAAGAAGGTGAAGTTGGCGGTAATTGCATTCACTGATTGTGCGATTATTTGGTGGGATCAATTAGTGACCAATAGGAGGAGGAATCTTGAGAGGCCTGTAGAAATATCGAGTGTTGAAAGCTATCATGAGGCGGAGATTTGTACCTAGCCACTACTATAGATACCTCTACTAAAAACTACAAAATCTTATACAGGGGTTTAGGAGTGTAGGGGATTACCAAAAGGAGATGGAGGTGGCTATGATTTGGGCTAATGTAGTGGAGGATCGGTGATGGGCACCAAGATGGACCTAGCCTTAAAGATCTTTTGCAAGTTCCAGATGAGTCAATTATAAGATTAAGACCCAAGAAAATCAATGAGGCGATGCAATCCACTTGAGACGAGTCTAGCAAGAGCCCAACATTCAAGATGGGTTTGAAGGATGAAGACCCGATTCTCCATCCATTGACTTGATTTTGACTTTCTTGGGGAGTTTTTTAAATTGATTGTGGGTTCAAGGGATTCCATTCCCGTGGGTTCATATCAATCGAGAGGCCACGATGACAAGATTTTTGAGTGGGTTGAATAGGGAGGAGATAGCCAATGTAGTTGAGTTGCAACATTATGTGGAGGTAGAGGACATGGTGCACATGGCTATGAAGGTGGAGAGACAGCTAAAAAGAAAGGGTACATCAAGGTATACTTTGGTTTCTAGTACTCCTTGGAAACCAAAGTGGAACAAATATGATCAAGCTGTAACAAAGGGAAGACCGAACCACCTAAGGGAAAAGATGAGGGTGATACTGAAACCTCAAGAAAAGAGAGAATGAGTTGTAAAACAATTTTGAGGCCGATAGTTCAAAAAAAGAGGAGACTGAAAGAAAAAAAGAGACTGAAAAGAAAAAAAAAAAGAGTGAAAAGAAAAAAGAGAATGAGGCCAAAACATCAAAAGAAAGAGAGAGTAAAACAGAAAATAGAGAGGTGGTTGAGAGTCAAGAAAAAAGAGTGGAGCCACAAGAGGAAAAAGAAAGAGAGATTGCAGAGAGAAACATAAAGACAAAAACGAGTTTTTATGCTAAGGCAAACTTTTATACTAACGAATTTAACGACTCTTTGCCTAGTGTTGTTGTTTCTTTGTTACAGGGATATGAGGTCATGATTTCTAGCGGTGTGTTTAGTGGATTGCCACCTATTATGGAGATAGAGCACTACATTAATTTTGTGCCAGGTGCGACAACCCCTACCTGACCTCTCTTTGAAGAACATGAGTTCTTAACACACTTGAAGGGACAAGGTAAGTTGTTGACTAGAATGCATGCTAAGTGAGAATACTGTATTGAGACTTTTTCTCTTGTAATCAAATACACACATGGTGAGGAAAATTTTGTGGTTAATGCATTAGCAAGAAGGTATGTCCTTATCTTTATTTTAAATGCAAAGTTATTGAGATTTGAATATGATAAGAAATTGCATGCTAATGAGGATGAGTTTGCTAGTTTGTATGGAACATGTGAGAAAGCATCGTTTGGTAAGTTCTATAAACTAGATTTGATATGAACCCGCGGGAACGAGATTCCCTTGAACCCACAGTCAATTTGAAAACACCCCAAGAAAGCCAAAATCAAGTCAATGGATGGAGAACCAGACCCGATGAGAACTCGTTTCAAGAACCTAGATTATATTAAAATCTAGACCCGTTGAAGAACCCGTCTCAAGAACCCAGATTACAAAGGAGGAACGCCACAAAGGTTGTGATTTACCTTTGATAAGTTCAAAAGTTCAATTAAGAACAAGAGGAGTAAAACTCAACTCAAAATGAATAAATTCATCAAATTTCATAAACTTCATTAATTGATTAGAATGAGGCTACATAGAGTATTTAAAGCAAAACCTAATGAAACCCTAGCCAAAATAAACCCCCACCTTCCAAAAGTGCCCCTGGATGAACAGTGTCGCGGCTACAGTGCCGCGCTACAGTAACCCTAACCCTAGTTCAATAAAATAATAACTTTCCCAACATGCCCTTGCATAGGCCCCCTTCAATACTTCCCATAATAAACTCAATTATTCTAAACTAATAACATAAGTTCTTTAAATGAATTAAATAAGTTGAAACCCTTCAAGAGTTCAAAGCCTTTAAGTCTTATCGTTGCCCTCTTCCGTAGCTAATCAAAAGAATTAAAACTGGATCTTCATTCTTCAAGCCCCATCTTGAATGTTGGGCTCTTGCTAAACTTGCCCCAAGTAGATTGCATCAATCCTTGCATTGTCTCCTTGATCTTCTTGGCCCATCTGGAAGTTGCAAATGATCTTTAAGACTAGGGCCCATCTTGGTTCCCATCATTCCCCCTCTCCTCAAAAGGATTCGACCTCGAATCTCCACCTGGATCAAAGGGAAAGTGGTTAGTAACATTGAAAATAGTAGAAACATGATACTTACCTTGAAGATCCATTAGATATGCATTTTCATTAATTTGTTCAAGAATTTGGAATAGTCCATCCAAGCTACCCATATCATCAACTGGTGAAGACTTTAAATCTAAAGGAGGAAATTGATTAAGTCTATAAACAATTTCAATTGGTGAAAATTTAGTAGTGGCATGAACACTCCAATCATATGTAAACTCAATGAATGACAAATAATACTCCCACAAATGTTCATGAAGCACATCTAAAGTCTTCCTCGAACCAAAATGACCACTCCAATATGCAAACTCAATGAATGGCAAATGATACTCCCATAAACGTTCATGCAACAAGTCAAAGAATGGCAAATGATACTCCCATAAACGTTCATGCAACATGTCTGAAGTCTTATTTTCACCAGAATGACCACTCCAATTATATGCAAACTCAACGAAATACAAATAATACTTCCGCAAACGTTCATGCAACAAGTCAATGAATGGCAAATGATACTCCCATAAACGTTCATGCAACATGTCTGAAATCTTATTTTCACCAGAATGACCACTCCAATTATATGCAAACTCAATGAAATACAAATGATACTCCCGCAAACGATCGTGCAACACGTCAATGTATGACAAATGATGCTTCCACAAACGTTCAAGTAATACGTCAATGAATGACAATTGATACTTCCACAAACGTTCATGCAACACGTCATTGAAAGGCAAATGATATTCCCACAAATGTTCATGCAACACAACAAAAGTCTTCCTTACACCATGGTTACCCAACAAACCACCATGTCCATCACACACAAGCAAGTTATGCACAAAACTAGTAGGTATACAAAATCTATTCTTTCTATACAAGTACCAATCTAGTTTATAGAACTTACCAAACGATACTTTCTGACATGTTCCATACACACTAGCAAAGTCATAATCATTAGCATGCAATTCCTTATCATATTCAAGTTTCAACAATTTTGCATCTAAAATGAAGATAAGTACATACCTTCTTGCTAAAGCATCAACCACAAAAGTTTCCATACCTTGTGTGTATTTGAATACATGAGGAAAAGTCTCAATACAATCCTTCCGCTTAGCACGCATTATAGTTAACAACTTACCTTGTCCCTTCAAGTGTGTCAAGGACTCATGTTCTTCAAAGAAAGGTTGGGTAGGGATTGTCGAACCTGGCACAAAATCCATGTAGTGTTCTATAAACTAGATTTGATATGAACCCGCGGGAACGAGATTGCCTTGAACCCACAGTCAATTTGAAAACTCCCCAAGAAAGCCAAAATCAAGTCAATGGATGGAGAACCTAGACCCGATGAGAACTCGTTTCAAGAACCTAGATTATATTAAAATCTAGACCCGTTGAAGAACCCGTCTCAAGAACCCAGATTACAAAGGAGGAACGCCACAAAGGTTGTGATTTACCTTTGATAAGTTCAAAAGTTCAATTAAGAACAAGAGGAGTAAAACTCAACTCAAAATGAATAAATTCATCAAATTTCATAAACTTCATTAATTGATTAGAATGAGGCTACATAGAGTATTTAAAGCAAAACCTAATGAAACCCTAGCCAAAATAAACCCCCACCTTCCAAAAGTGCCCCTGGATGAACAGTGTCGCGGCTACAGTGCCGCGCTACAGTAACCCTAACCCTAGTTCAATAAAATAATAACTTTCCCAACATGCCCTTGCATAGGCCCCCTTCAATACTTTCCATAATAAACTCAATTATTCTAAACTAATAACATAAGTTCTTTAAATGAATTAAATAAGTTGAAACCCTTCAAGAGTTCAAAGCCTTTAAGTCTTATCGTTGCCCTCTTCCGTAGCTAATCAAATGAATTAAAACTGGATCTTCATCCTTCAAGCCCCATCTTGAATGTTAGGCTCTTGCTAAACTTGTCCCAAGTAGATTGCATCAATCCTTGCATTGTCTCCTTGATCTTCTTGGCCCATCTGGAAGTTGCAAATGATCTTTAAGACTAGGTCCATCTTGGTTCCCATCATTCCCCCTCTCCTCAAAAGGATTCGACCTCGAATCTCCACCTGGATCAAAGGAAAAGTGGTTAGTAACATTGAAAATAGTAGAAACATGATACTTACCTTGAAGATCCATTAGATATGCATTTTCATTAATTTGTTCAAGAATTTGGAATAGTCCATCCAAGCTACCCATATCATCAACTGGTGAAGACTTTAAATCTAAAGGAGGAAATTGATTAAGTCTATAAACAATTTCAATTGGTGAAAATTTAGTAGTGGCATGAACACTCCAATCATATGTAAACTCAAAGAATGGCAAACAATACTTCCACAAATGTTCATGAAGCACATCTAAAGTCTTCCTCGAACCAAAATGACCACTCCAATATGCAAACTCAAGGAACGGCAAATGATACTCCCATAAACGTTCATGCAACAAGTCAATGAATGGCAAATGATACTCCCATAAACGTTCATGCAACATGTCTGAAATCTTATTTTCACCAGAATGACCACTCCAATTATATGCAAACTCAATAAAATACAAATGATACTCCCGCAAACGATCGTGCAACACGTCAATGTATGGCAAATGATACTCCCACAAGCGTTCGTGCAATACATCAATGAATGACAAATGATACTTCCACAAACGTTTATGTAACACTTCAATGAAAGGCAAAAGATACTCCCACAAACCTTCATGCAACACATCAATGAATGACAATTGATACTTCCACAAACGTTCATGCAACACGTCATTGAAAGGCAAATGGTATTCCCACAAACGTTCATGCAACACAACAAAAGTCTTCCTTACACCATGGTTACCCAACAAACCAACGTGTCCATTACACACAAGCAAGTTACGCATAAAACTAGTAGGTATACAAAATCTATTCTTTCTATACAAGTACCAATCTAGTTTATAGAACTTACCAAATTATACTTTCTCACATGTTCCATATACACTAGCAAAGTCATAATCATTAGCATGCAATTCCTTATCATATTCAAGTTTCAACAATTTTGCATCTAAAATGAAGATAAGTACATACCTTCTTGCTAAAGCATCAACTACAAAAGTTTTCATACCTTGTGTGTATTTGAATACATGAGGAAAAGTCTCAATACAATCCTCCCGCTTAGCACGCATTATAGTTAACAACTTACCTTGTCCCTTCAAGTGTGTCAAGGACTCATGTTCTTCAAAGAAAGGTTGGGTAGGGATTGTCGCACCTGGCACAAAATCTATGTAGTGCTCTATCTCCCTAATAGGTGGTAATCCACTAAACACACCGCTAGGAAACACGACCTCATATCCCTACAACAAAGAGACAATAATACTAGGCAAACATACGTGAAGTTCGTTAGGATTAAGACTTGCCTTAGAATAAAAACTCACTTTTCTCTTTGTTTTTCTGTCACTTTCTTCACACTCTCTTTTCTTTCCACTCTCTTTTTCTTTTTCACTCTCTTTTTTCCTTTCACACTCTTTTTTCTTTTCACTCTCTTTTTTTCGGTCACTCTCTTTTTTTTCATCTTTTTTTGTACTCTCAGCCTCACAATTATTTTTCAACTCATTCTCTCTTGTGCTTGAGGTCTTATTCTCACCCTCTTCTTTTTTCTCTCTTTCTCTATTTCGGTCTCACTATTTCTTTTCTTCTCAATCTCACTTTCACTCTCACCTTCACTCTTGCTTTTCAGTTCATTCTCACTTTCACTCTTGCTTGTTTGCTCAATCTCCTTTTCACGTTTTCTTTTTTGATCACTCTCATTTTCACTCTTTCTTTTTTGAGCAACCTCACTTTTCAATTTCAATTGGTCCCCATGGACATGTGTTGGAGTAAAAGGAGCAAGTTTGATTGTTTTTCCATCATTTTTAAAACTGTACATGTTCCTTAACCCATCATGGATCATATTCCTATCATACTGCCATGGCTTCCCTAACAAAATATGACCAGCATGCATAGGCACAACATCACAAAGGACCATATCCTGATATTTCCCAATTGAAAAAGAAACTAGCACTTGCTTATTTACCCTAACCTCCCCACAATCACTCAACCACTGCAACATGTATGGTCTAGGGTGTTTCAAGGTACGTAAATTCAATTTCTCAACTAAAGTAGTGCTAGCCAAATTAATACAACTCCTCAAATCAATGACCATACTACATACCTTGTTGTTGATGTGACATCTAGTATGAAAAACATTCTCGCTCTGCTGCTCTGTATCATTCATCTTAATTTGTGTATTGAGTGCACGCCTAGCAACAAGAGACTTACCATACTCTTCTTTCTCATACTCATTCTCAATACTTGGCTCATGTCGCCTCCTACCTCTCTCACCTTGCAGATTTCTAATCACTTCTTCTTGATTATCCATCCTATCCCTCACTTCACCCAACACCAAGTTCAACCGCTCAAATTGTTGTTGCATGGCTTGCAACACAAAAGATGAGTTATCTGCCACACCGTTTGGTGATGAGTCACTTCTATGAGACATCATAATATGCTGCACAAAAAGAATGTTAGTGAAAAAGCTCACACACTCCCTTACGTGTTTACACTCAAATAATGACACTCAACTCGTGTTTCACTCTTAATGGTTTTTTTCCGATAATAGTCTCACACTCTCTTGCCTTTTTACCTCAAGAGTTTTCCTACTCAAGTTCCTTAAGAACTAATTGAACTAAATCAAGACAATACAACCTTGTATTATTCCAACCAGTAATATAGATCAAAGAAACAAGGAATGAATAAAATGACACGAGACTCAAGGAATTTATACGAGGGAAAGAGTAATTATAAAACAAGATACCAACTAGAAAGATGTAATCTGCTGCTATGATGATAAAAGCTAAATCAACAAATACTTTCTTTCTCTTTGTTAAAACTATGTAGCAACATTGAATTACCTTCTCTTTTCTTCTTCTTCCTCTTCTTCTTCTTCTTTTTTTTTTTTCGAATTTTCTTTTCTTTCCTTTTTTTTCTTTTCCTTTCCTTTCTTTTCTTTTCTTTTCCTTTCTTTTCTTTTCTATAATTCAATCACAAATAGCAATATTCAATTGTGAAAATCAAGCAATTGAATTCAAGCGCGACAATGAAGTAGAAGAGAATCAATGGAACGGCACTCCAATCAACAGATAAACTTAGAGATGCAGGAAACCCTAGAATTTTGAAACCCTAGGTGACGCAAATTTCAGCCAAACCCAAAACCCTAAGAATTTCGGCAGCCTACTTTTGTTTCTTTTTTTTTTTGTTTGGCAACCCTAGAACAATGATGCCCTAGAATTAAATATGCAAGAAATAAAAGATAGAATCAGACCTGATTGGAAACCTTGCTCTGATACCAAATGATATGAACCCGCGGGAATGAATTCCCTTGAACCCACAGTCAATTTGAAAACTCTCCAAGAAAGCCAAAAATCAAGTCAAGGATGGAGAACCTAGACCCGATGAAAACTCGTTTCAAGAACCTAGATTATATTAAAATCTAGACCCGTTGAAGAACCCGTCTCAAGAACCTAGATTATAAAGGAGGAACGCCACAAAGGTTGTGATTTACCTTTGATAAGTTCAAAAGTTCAATTAAGAACAAGATGAGTAAAACTCAACTCACAATGAATAAATTCATCAAATTTCATAAACTTCATAATCTTCTTAGAATGAGGCTACATATAGTCTTTAAAGAAAAACCTAATGAAACCCTAGCCAAAATAAACCCCCCTTCCAAAAGTGCCCCTGGATGAACAGTGTTGCGGCTACAGTGCCGCGCTACAGTAACCCTAACCCTAGTTCAATAAAATAATAACTTTCTCAACATGCCCTTGCATAGGCCCCCTTCAATACTTTCCATAATAAACTCAATTGTTCTAAACTAATAACATAAGTTCTTTAAATGAATTAAATAAATTGAAACCCTTCAAGAGCTCAAAGCCTTTAAGTCTTGTCGTTGCCCTCTTCCATAGCTAATCAAATGAATTAAAACTGGATCTTCATCCTTCAAGCTCCATCTTGAATGTTGGGCTCTTGCTAAACTTGTCCCAAGTAGATTGCATCAATCATTGCATTGTCTCCTTGATCTTCTTGGCCCATCTGGAAGTTGCAAATGATCTTTAAGACTAGGTCCATCTTGGTTCCCATCAGATAGGTTTAAAGGATGAAGATTCAGTTTTGATTCATTTGATAAGCTATGGAAGAGAGCAACAACATGAGTTAAAGGCTTTGGGCTCTTGAAGGCTTTCAACTTGTTTAATTCATTTAATGGACCTTTTTTATTAGTTTAGAATAATTTGGTTTACTATGGGAATGACTTTAGAGGGGGCCTATGTGTAACGCCCGTCCTTATGGTGGGACTTTTTATAAATATTTTTAGAAAGGACGACGAGAATTACCGTCCGATTTAAAACATTTAACTTGCATACCCAGGGTGCAAGACTTCACGTTTATAAATTAAAATGTGCTTTGACAATAAAAGAGGTTTACAGCGGAAAACCTAAATCTTGAAATAAAAAGGCCTCTCGTACGTTTAAAAATTCGTGCCTAGACTTCCGTGCTCTTCCCCATGGGTCGTGTTCGTCCTGATCATTCAGTTCCTGTGAGGGAGAGGGACATGCATAAAAACTAAAATGAGTCGAAGACTCGTAAGCATTACTTCATACAGTTAAAATATAACAATATAGGTTTTCATTCATGCATTCATCATTCGTACATACTATTACGTGCATGCATATGTGTCATACGTGCGTTCATTTGAAAACGTCACTAGACGGGGTTTTGCTTTAATGGTCTTTCTTTTCGTGAAATGTGTCTCTCGTCAGTGCCTTCATTTCTTCAAGAGCCACTGTACGGGATTTTACTTTTTAAAAGACTTTCTTGTCGTCAAACATTTCCCCCGTCAGTACTTTCATTTCTTAAAGAGCTCGTGCATTCGTACATGCATTCATACATCCATTCGTTCTTATCACTTTCATAGGCTAGTACACACTGTTACGCCCCGTGTGTTGGGGTTCGCGGCTTCCTTTGGACCCAGATTCTGCCCGTGGCCACGGGTTGGGAATCCCTTTCATAGGGGGCGGCACTGGGTGCATTTCTAGTACTACTTACCCGGCATTGCAATCTGCCCATTCATTGGTACCCTTTTCATTCATTCATGTGGCCGTTACGTATGTTCATACATTTCATGCTTTCATGTCTTTCTTTGCTTTTCATTTGTTCGTTCATGTCAGCTCAAAAGAGCTGGAGCTTTCATTCAGTTCATTCTTTCCTTTAACAATCCTTTCATGAGAAAACATTTCTTTTCATGGAAAAACATCGTTTGGGGCGTAAGTCCGAAAATCATCTTTTCCTTTTTCAGTTCGTTTCAGTCCTATCCTTTCTTTAATAGTTCGTTCGTGGAAAACTTCATTTAAGAACATACATGGGCTTAAACGTCAGCTTTCATGGCATCCATAAGCGTCATCTTCAACGTCGTCAATCATGGCATCCACGAGTGTCACCTCGTGGCGCACACGAAAGCGTTGGTTCGTAGGATCTACAAAAGCATCCGTTGTCATGCCTTTCATGCATTTTCATCAGTTTATGGATTTTCTTAGAAAATACATACAATAGATACAACGTATAGTCATCCATTCACATGCGTACAATTAATACTTTGGTTGCATAAAAAGGGACAGCCAAGGAGGGGCCTACATACTTATACATTTGAACACTTAGCATTTTCTTCCTTAAAGCGTCTTTCGTTTATTTTCGTAAGCATCTTAAAGGAAAAGCGTTTCTTGTATCTTGGAAAAACTCTAGAAGAGTATGAACGTAACACTTACCTTGAATACCAAATGATATGAACCCGCGGGAATGAATTCCCTTGAACCCACAGTCAATTTGAAAACTCTCCAAGAAAGCCAAAATCAAGTCAATGGATGGAGAACCTAGACCCGATGAGAACTCGTTTCAAGAACCTAGATTATATTAAAATCTAGACCCGTTGAAGAACCCATCTCAAGAACCCAGATTACAAAGGAGGAACGCCACAAAGGTTGTGATTTACCTTTGATAAGTTCAAAAGTTCAATTAAGAACAAGAGGAGATAAACTCAACTCACAATGAATAAATTCATCAAATTTCATAAACTTCATAATCATATTAGAATGAGGCTACATAGATTATTTAAAGCAAAACCTAATGAAACCCTAACCAAAATAAACCCCCACCTTCCAAAAGTGCCCCTGGATGAACAGTGTCGCGGCTACAGTGCCACGCTACAGTAACTCTCGGCTACAGTAACCCTAACCCTAGTTCAATAAAATAATAACTTTCCCAACATGCCCTTGCATAGGCCCCCTTCAATACTTCCCATAATAAACTCAATTATTCTAAACTAATAACATAAGTTCTTTAAATGAATTAAATAAGTTGAAACCCTTCAAGAGCTCAAAGCCTTTAAGTCTTGTCGTTGCCCTCTTCCGTAGCTAATCAAATGAATTAAAATTGGATCTTCATCCTTCAAGCCCCATCTTGAATGTTGGGCTCTTGCTAAACTTGTCCCAAGTAGATTGCATTAATCATTGCATTGTCTCCTTGATCTTCATGGCCCATCTGGAAGTTGCAAATGATCTTTAAGATTAGGCCCATCTTGGTTCCCATCACCATGCTACTTGCATGTCATGCAGTCCATTCATAGTTGTCAGATGGCAACCTACATGCATACCCATAACCTTAACGTCATTCTCTGTTTAATGCATAAACAACTTAAACTATAAATAGAACTACGCTATACTTGGACTACTCTCCTTCTATCCCGTGCACTTACGTGCCCTTTACTATGTTAAACCCTTCGGGGACCACTTACAGTCACCACATCTTCCAACTCAAAGTCTTGTCTCAAGTGCTTATCCACTAAAGTGAACCCATGATTCACCTTAGGATTAAGACACTAAGACATTCGTCTTACTCTTCTTATAATCACATTCCGACGCATGATTCCGACTGATGGAATCACGCATACCAATCCTAGATAATACGCCCGTCACTACCTTCATGCATCTGAGCCCACACTAAATCCTCATTCCCACCCATACAAATCACATGGCTCTAAGCCAACTTTGAGGCTTAGACACCGGGCAACCATACTCAGAACCGATTACCCATTATGTATGGTGAATCCATCCAGCACATGTGTCTCACCATATTACACATGTACTCTACCCCTTATCACCTAAGATCAACATACAAAATACGTTGATCACCAGTTTCGAGGGACAAGGGCCATACTCCGATACCAACCTTATCTTAACCCGGTTAGCATGGCTCTTCATGCTATCCGTCCCTTTTGATAGTTCATCCCAACAATTAACACGATAAGACTCCATTCATAACTAGGTCTCATGTCACGTCATATTATAGCTCGAGACTATTCCCAAGCTACACCGTGACCTTGTCACATCATTTGACATCCTGTTACGTCACTTCCATACGCCAACTCCTAACTCATCACGAGTATGGTTCCCCATGTACTCTCGTCACATCGTGACATTTTGTCACATTCCCCTTACGCCATTCATACCCTATCGCTTCACCGCATGGCAAGCACGACTGTCAGTAACCACGTCACGAGGTGACGTTGCCTAGTCATGCTTCCACTGCATACTCTTACACTTATACTGCTGCTACACCCATACTTCCAACCATAAGTCAAGTACGGTGACACTTGTCACCTCAGACTACAGGCCACATCACAATTACTTCGGGACACTGTTCCACCGTTCCTGACACTATTCACCACGCTCTAAGCCTATCAGCTGCATAACCATCCTTATCACTATGACACGCCATACGGTCTGTCGCTGCACTTCGTGGAGTATACTCCGCGCATACTCCCTTCATATACGCTACAACTCATCACCATTACGGCATACGCGCCACATGGTGCATTGCTCCTCTACATGGAGTACACTCCTCGTGTACTCCCTTCACATACGCTATGCCACATCACCATTATGGCGTACGCGCCATATGGTGCATCGCCCCATCATATGGAGTACACTCCACATATACTCCATTCACAAACGCTATGCCACATCATCACTATGGCATACTCGCCATATGATGTGTCACTCCACTATAAGGAATACACCATGCATATACTCCATGCACGTTACGACACATCACCACTACGGCATATCAGCCGTATGGTGCGTCACTCCATCACATAGAATACACTCCGCGTATACTCTATGCACGTTACGACACATCACCACTACGGCATACCCATATGGTGCGTCACTCCACTACATGGAATACACTCTGCATATACTCCATGCACGTTACGACACATCACCACTACGGCATACCTGCCGTATGGTGCGTCACTCCATCACATGGAATACACTCCGCGTATACTCCATGCACGTTACGACACATCACCACTACGGCATACCAGCCTATGGTGCGTCACTCCATCACATGGAATACACTCCGCGTATACTCCATGCACGTTACGACACATCACCACTACAGCATACCCACCGTATGGTGCGTCACTCCATCACATGGAATACACTCCGCGTGATAGAATCGGGCGTGGGGGGGTGGAATGCGTATGTAGTACGCTGGGGGGAGGGAGGAGAGAGAGGGCTACGGGGAAATGAGGGAGAAAGAGAGGGGGTCTGGGTATTTAACCCAATCCCTTTGTCCGAGGATCCACGTAATGATCTAACGATGGATCTCAAACACTGATTTAAAATGCATTACCTAATAACTTAGTTTAAAGCGCTTAGAGGAATTATGGTAGAATATTATTTTATATTAACTTTAGTTTATAAAATAATATTCTTCATCATTAATAAAATGATGAAGTCTCACTTAACATATTAAAGAGAATAAAACCATCTAATTAATAAAAGCTTTCAACATAATTTAAATCTCATAATATCTTAAATAGTTGAAATCATTTTAATAACAAAACTGCTACGTACAGTCGCCCTATTCAAGCGGAGTGAAACGGCTTTAAAAAATAATAATAAAAAAAGACCAAAGTAACAATAGAAAAGAAACGCAAAGAGAGGTTGTCTTTGTCAGTGCTTCGTATTCCCGTTTCTTCTTCTTCTTCTCCCTCCCTCCCTCAGTTTCCATCTCCCTCTCTGCGTTTCCATTCCTCCCTCCCTCAAAGCCGAAGTCCACTCAAAGCGCCTCCTTCCCTTAAGGCCTCCCAACAAGAAACCCAAAAAAAAAAAAATTCTACTCCGATGAACAAAAATCGAACAAACAGATGAAAAATAAATAAATAAATTCCCTCCACACAATAGTCGTCTTCCTTGCATGAGGAAAAAAACCCCAAACAGGGGACACCCACATCTACATCCAACACTTTTCGATGTGGTCTACAAATTTCACATCCATCTGAGAAACCCAACAACAAAAAATCGATTCCGATGAACACAAATTGAGAAAAAGATTTACATCCAGGAAATAAAAAATAAACAAAAAAAAAAAAATTCCACACAGCCATCGTCTTCGTTTAGACAAAGCTCCTTATCTTTGTTTACCCTTGCTGTTATTGTTGGTTTTCGCCGCGCTTAGAGAAGGGGCACAATGAGGGTATCAGGACAAGTAGAGGTTTTTCACTAGAACTCCATTGGAACCTTCAGCTTTACGGTATTGGTGGTCACGTACATGTCCGACTCCTTGGGAAAACCATTACTGACATAGTCCCTCAACATCACCTGCTTGTTTCTCAGTACTTCCTCGCTAACACCGCCACTCGCCATTGCCGAACTCTCTTTCTCTCTATGCAAGTCGAAACACTAGATTATGTACTGATGGGGCGTGTGTGTGGACTTAGAAGCGGAGAAACCAATGAGAGTGAGGGAGATCAGAGAGCATCGAGCTACAGGCCAAGCAAAGAGGGAGATGGAAACTAAGGAAGGGAGAGTTCGTGTTGGCCAGGGATAAAATGTAACTGTTGGGATGAGAAGAATATGTAAAATGATCTGTATTTAAATAAGTTTCGATCTGTAATGAAAATGATCAGTAAAATGATCTGTAATGAAAAGAAGAAGAAGATGAACAACACCACATTCAAAGCAAGCAATCAAAGAAGAATGAAGAAAAAGACAAACAATTGAGAACTCAGCGAAACACAGAGGGAGGAAAATAGAAAGAGGGAGAGTTGAGGATTTGAGAAATGAGGTCAAACACGAAACAATTCGTTTTTAATTTTTCCACGTCAGACGCGTTTGCCTCGCGCTTGCAACAGACGACTGCATATAGCTTTTTTCTTTTAATAATGATATTAAAATGATTTCTGGCAATTATAATATTTTTGGAGCTCTTCAAGAATATTATAATTGTCGTATTTAAAATCAAGTTTAGTTCAACAATACTGAAAATACTCTTTATAAATATTTCCAATACATTTAAAACACTGGGCGTGCCCTAGAAGTCGTACGATATCCTTCAAAGACACGCCATTGGGGTTCGGCACGCATGACGAGTCTTGCAGTCGCTAGAGAGAAGGGGTGGACGGTTTACATAATTTCCGTCCTCAACACTTGCTTACGTAAGAAGGAAGGAATCTTACGTCAGAAAGAGAGAAGCGTACGTAAGAAGGAAGAACCGTACGTAAGAAGAAGGAGCGGAGTATAACACTATGTAAGGGCATGTTGGGAAAGTTATTATTTTATTGAACTAGGGTTAGGGTTTTACTGTAGCAAGTACTGTAGATGCACTGTAGATGCAGCACTATTCACTCAGGGGCATTTTTGGAAGATGGAGATTTATTTTGGTTAGGGTTTAATTAGGTTTTGCTTTAAATACTATTTGTAGCCTCATTTTAATCGGTTTATGACATTTGATGAATTTATTCATTGTGAGTTGAGTGTTACTACTCTTGTTCTTAATTGAACTTTTGAACTTATTAAAGGTAAATCACAACCTTTGTGGCATTCCTCCTTGATATCTGGGTTCTTGAGACGGGATCTTCAACGGGTCTAGATTTTAATATAATATAGGTTATTGAAACGAATTCTCATTGGGTCTAGATTTTCCATCAATTGACTTGATTTTAGCTTTCTTGGGTGAGTTTACAAATTGACTGTAGGTTAAAGGGATCTCATTCCTGCGGGTTCATATCATTAACTTACTGAGATTTCAAGTAAATCTCACCTCTTGTGGACTCACACTATCATTCCAGTTGAGGACGGACATGATGGATTGGTGGAACCGACTGATTGAAGAGGAGCTAGACCTCGATAGAAGATTAGATCGTATTTTGATGTTCATAGCTCTAACCCTTCGTGCTTTAAAGCATGTGAAGGAATTGATCTAGTCATAGAGACTTATTATTGAAAGTAGTATTGAAAATATGCTACCTTATGGTTTGAACTTATGATGGTTATTAATGATATTGGGATGTCTTAGTTCATTCTAGTAAGAATTTATGTAGTGACCCTTATTCCGTTGCGATATTTGCATACTGGTAGTTGCATTTTAAGATGCATTGCATATTTACTGTCATGAACAAGGTTATGTAATCTTGTGTTGCATGTCCCGACACTTTAAGTCTCCGCTCAAGCGAGGTTTTGGGGGCGTCACAAATTAGAAACCGAATCTATTTAGGGTTTGGAAGCAAATTTGGGGTTTGGGGAAACCATTAGGGTTTCGGTTTCAACCAAGATTTTGGGTTTTCAATTGGATTCTCTAGGGTTGAAACCCTCTTTGGTTTGATAAAAATTGGATGGTTGGATGAAATAGTGTTTTGCTTAGATGGCATGATCTCAATGCTTGATTTCCTTCACATTTCCATCTCTTGGTTCCTTTTGGTGTCAAGTGTCCAATACTATTCCATGTGTGGGTAATATCTTGCCAAGTGTCCAAATAAAATTTCTCTAACTTAATTTGGACATTTCACACTATGATTTTGAAAACACTGCACTTGGTGCTACTATCAAGGTTACTATTCATTTTGAAGAAAAAGTAAAAAATAACTTTGCACTGTAATATCCTAAATAATTATTCGAACCTTAGAGTGTAAATTGTTTATCAAATTTCAGCTTCGAAGTGCCTTGAAATAATCAAAACACGTTTTTGATCAAGCATTTCATCTGAAAATTGAAAATGACTTTATTGCTCCATAAAATTCTAAATATTCAAACGAAACTAATGGCGCAAAATGTATCCCATTTTGACACTTCTAAGTACATCAAATAAATAAAATCGCATTTTTGACACCATAGTGAGTGTCAATACTGACTATGCTAACAGACTAAAACTTATGTGATTGAGTCGATTCGTGAAAACTTTCGAGTTTTCAAAAGATTCCTAAAGTCTAAAGAAATTCATCCCTTGAATTTCTGAAGGACTGTTACATTGTCACCAATGTAAGTGGGAACTATGTCAGTTTTATGTACAAATTTGTAGATTGTTGCATTGGATAATCATATCATTAATTCTCATTTATTATTAGTTTACTACTTAACTATTTTTTTTCTTTTGCTATTTGAACATGGATTAAAAATTCAAAAACATGATGACCTTTCATAATATAGAAGAAAATAAATTCAATCAACCAAATTAAATTACATGATTGCTATTTGATATTATCTTTATGTGATGATGACTCATTTACACATGATATTTAATTTATGGTATGACTCATTATAATTTAACACGAAAATATGTTTGCTGCTAATTGCTATAGGTGTTGGTATCCACGTTGATTGACGAAGGCTCATCTCTACATATTAAATATCTTTTTTTTTTTTGATGGAAACAGACTCGTTTCATTAATAAAACGAAGTTACAAATGTGACTTATACATGGAAAAACCAGACTATAAGTGATGGGAACCAAGATGGGTCTAGTCTTAAAGATCATTTGCAACTTCCAGATGGGCCAAGAAGATCAAGGAGACAATGCAAGGATTGATGCAATCTACTTGGGACAAGTTTAGCAAGAGCCCAACATTCAAGATGGGGCTTGAAGGATGAAGATCCAGTTTTAATTCATTTGATTAGCTACGGAAGAGGGCAACGACAAGACTTAAAGGCTTTGAGCTCTTGAAGGGTTTCAACTTATTTAATTCATTTAAAGAACTTATGTTATTAGTTTAGAATAATTGAGTTTATTATGGAAAGTATTGAAGGGGGCCTATGCAAGGGCATGTTGGGAAAGTTATTATTTTATTGAACTAGGGTTAGGGTTACTGTAGCCGAGAGTTACTGTAGCGCGGCACTGTAGCCGCAACACTGTTCATCCAGGGGCACTTTTGGAAGGTGGGGGTTTATTTTGGCTAGGGTTTCATTAGGTTTTTCTTTAAAGACTATATGTAGCCTCATTCTAATGAGTTTATGAAGTTTATGAAATTTGATGAATTTATTCATTGTGAGTTGAGTTTTACTCCTCTTGTTCTTAATTGAACTTTTGAACTTATCAAAGGTAAATCACAACCTTTGTGGCGTTCCTCCTTTGTAATCTGGGTTCTTGAGATGGGTTCTTCAACGGGTCTAGATTTTAATATAATCTAGGTTCTTGAAACGAGTTCTCATCGGGTCTAGGTTCTCCATCCATTGACTTGATTTTGGCTTTCTTGGGGAGTTTTCAAATTGATTGTGGGTTCAAGGGATTTCATTTCCGCGGGTTCATATCAATAAGCCAAACTATTCATCAGAACTGGAGCTTCCCCACACACAAATTTCTTTGTGGCGGACATTGTCTTAACTTCTAGGAACTCTCTCTAAACAGAGAAAGCGCTCTGTAAAAACATAACTTCACGATCCCCTCTGTCCTCACAAGGAGGAAGAGTACGAGACATTGCTATGGATATTAAATCCAAAAGCCTATTTCTATTATAATACTAGCTAAAATAACAACAAACAAACTACAAATAAAAACCACATAACCAAACTACAACTCCACAAGCACTGGCGTGAACCAGGACGTCACGCCTACCGCAAGCATCGGCAAATCGAATCTCGACAACACGAGCACCCAGTTTCACTCACGAAAACACAGCCTCCATTGTGCAGGCAACACCTACGCATGAGCACTGGTCGTGCGACCACCGGCCATAACATCGTCCGCCTTTCTCGAATAACTCTTGCTCCGGATTGCGTCCGATCCAAAACTTAACACCACACTTGGGTAAAAAACAAACAAACTGAAACAACAAAAAAACAAAAACTGGACAACAAAACGAGTGAACAGTGCACATATCGTCGGCAGTGGCGCGTGCATCTCACTGTTCACTTTGGGAGGAAGGTCGGCAGTCAATCTTGGAAGGTCGGCAGTAAATATCTATTTCTTCATTGTTGCACGTTAATTCATTATTATGTGACGAATGTTATTTGTGCAATAATATCAACTCGATGTAAGCTATTAATTATAACTTGCACACTTGACTGAGTTGTTGAGCTCACTCATTCTATTAATATATCAGATGGCACTGAATTAATGATTTCAAAGCAGGTATGACCGCGATAGAAGCCTCCATGAGATGGTGGATAGTAGTTGAACTACTGTAGTTGTACGAGGAGAATGAGCTATAAAATGAATACAGTTTTTACTATATATCGATTTCACTTATTAGGGGAGAAGTAGAAAAGGGAAAGAAAGTAAAAGATGAGTATTTTAAGAGTGGGTTGAATAATGTTGTATTAGTTTTTTCAGTGTAATGTTTTGTGAATATTTTCGAACTGACTTCTTTTAAGACCTTTTTTGAACTTTCATTGTTATAAAATGATTTTAGTTGAATTAAGAAAAATTGCTTACTCATTCATTTTTTATTTATTTAACGTACATGTGTGGTCTGATAACCCTGATCCCAACCAGAGTCCATTTGGGGTGCATTGCAATTATTGAACAAAAGAATAAAAAGAAATTATTCAAACGGGCAATTGACTTAAATTATATTGCTCTATAATCTATTTACTTCTCAATAGAACGTCATTGCTATTTGTGGTTGTAAGAACATGCATGGTCCCTAAGTTACAACTCCGATAATAAAACGGGAAAAGTTAACATTAAAGAAAATACATAGAAAAAAAATATAAAAGCTCAAAATTAAGTATAAATTTAAAATATTAAAAAAATTAAACTATACAATAAGAATTTTTTCCTAAAAAAGGGGACGAAGATCATAGAGGGAGAGACTCATGGTAGCTTAAAGAGGGAGACACACCGTACTATTCCCTGCCATTTTTAAGTATTTACTTTTTAATGTTTTATTTCTAAGTTGATTTTCTTATTTCAAGTCTTTGTTTTATGGTTTTTATATTTTTTGGATTTGTAAATCTTAGTGATTTATCAAGGAACTTTGATAGAATAATGACTACTGAAAAATATCAAGAACAAGTACGCATGCGTTAAAAAGATATGTTAAGCAAGGATGGAAGTACCTTGAAAACCCTCCCCCTTCTCTCTAAAGTTCCCAAAACCCCATACCGTTTGAAAGGGGGGAGCTTCGGCTCCTCGCTCCCCCGCCCTCTTCCTTTTATGCTCTGTCTTTTATTTCTGTGTAGTGTTTTTTGTTGTATTTTTGTATTTTTAGGCCGAATAAGGGAGGATCGCCATTCGAGTCTTTCCAGCCATCACATCTCTACACGCACCCCACCGGCATGACGCCCAGTCGCCGATCTTCAAGCCCTCCAAATCCGGCGTTCATCAGAGTGGAGCGTAGCCCGCACGCGCGGGACGAAGTTCCGGACAACGTTGGCACGTGGCCTTCACGCGCCACCGAGGTGCCCTCTCCCGACGCCACGCTCGGTTTCTGTGGAACCTCTGACTCCGGGACTTCCAAATTTGACCGTCGGCCCTCCTCCCAGCGTGAACAGTTTCTGCACGAGCCAATGTCGATCATTGTGTACTGTTCATCCGTTTTATTTTTTTGTTTATTTCTTGTTGTCCGTTTTAGTGCTTTGTGTTTGTTTTGTTACTGTTTTTGGTGTTGTTTTTTGTTGACCCGAGTGAGGTTTGGGCTTTGGATCAAACGTAATCCGGGGCAAGTGCTTTTCGAGAGTGTTGGGCGATGCTACGGCTGGTGATTGTACGGCCGGGTTGTGGTCCTTATGAAAGCTGGGTGCTCGTTCCACCAGGGCTCGAGATGACGATGCTTGTGGTGGGCATGTCGTCTAGGGCCTCACCAGTGCTTGTGGTCTTGTAGTTACTGTTTTTGTGGTTCTTTGTAGTCGTTTGTTGACTTTAGTGTTTTAATAAATAGGATTAGGTTATTAGATTTGATATCCATAGCAGTGACCCGTACTCTTCTTCCCTGGGAGGATAGAGAGAGCCTTTAAGTTCTGTTTTAACAAAGCGCTTTCTCTATTATGAGAAAGTTTATTAGAAGTTAATACAATATCCGCCACAAAAGAATTTGTAAGTGGGGAAGCTCCAGAGCTGTTGTGTTAGTTGGCTTATAGATAAGATTTTCTATGTATTAGATTTTCTTGTATTGATAAGTCACATTTGTAACTTCGTTTCTTTAATGAAATGAGTATGTTTCTATAAAATAAAATAAAAATAAAAAAAGTACCTCGAAAAAAGTACTTGGAAAAATAAAATAAAAAACATCAAATATTGTGTACTTTTGTGATTAAATTGTCCCAGAAAAATTTTCCCAAGGTGGCAGGAAAAGATATACCACGTAACTTTTAATAGAAGTGGTAGTTGCATTCGTGAGTGAAAAAGCGTCGCACAATCACTTTAAAAAAATGAATAAATATGAGATCCACATGAAAAAAATAATTTTTTTAATTGTAAACCCCACACTTTTTTAAAGCGACTGTACGGTGCTTGCACACTCCACGAATGCATTTATCATTACTCAACTTTTAATAATAATTTGTTTTTTGCATCATTAATAACTTCATGCGCGCATTTGATGGTACTGGAAAAAAAAATGATTTCAGTCGTTATTAAAACTAGAATTTGTGGTGGTGATAGAACAGTACAATGCAAAGTTACCCCCATCAAAAAAGCTCAAATAAAATAAGATCATAAGAACTCAATTTCAAAGAATCCGAAGGGATTTCCATGTTGCCCTTATAAGAGCAAATTGATCATGAAGAATTAGCAAATTATCAAAAGAGAGCTCGCTAAGAGGCCGACGTACACTATAATTATATCATGATAATGGTTGGCTTTCAAGCCACCCATCTTGGTTGATGAATCTTGGTGTTGAAAATTGATATAGCTCTGAGGGACGAAGCTTTTTCATCCACTTAACTCGCTTCGAAGTGTCTGATCCAGGACCTTTACAATCAACCTCAGCAAACGTCAACTTATCCCTAAATTTTTTACACAATAAATTTATCTTCATTAAATATTGCACCATCGATCACAAAATAATAATAATAATAATAAAACTTGGTTTAAAAAGTAATGGCTATTAATTCTTAAGAGTAGTGCTAGTAATTAGATTGTGCAAATCCTAATTCTTATAAGATGCCGATGGAAAAGGATGCATGCAGTATAAATAAAGATAAACTATTATTTAGACAAATTAATTATATAAAAACTTACTCATGCCATTTGGAGTTCCATGCATCCCAGCCCTCAGGGGCTACCGCTCGTTCCAATATTGTGTTATGAAAGATAACTCTAGAGTAAAGACCATAAGCTCTTCCTAGGAGAATTCTTCCTGTCCCAAACACAATACCTCGTCTAAACACAAAGCCAGAAGTCTCACCTGATGAATTTCGACCTTGGGCTGTTACGTAACTCACTGAATCATGAGAAAGCAGTGTTCCTGCTGTAGCATTTATCAGACAGTCCTGATCAATACAAAACAACGTACGGCAATTAATGATCATGAAGACGTTGATTTCACTCGTAGTCTCGAACTTGAATTAAATATCATAACAGTGACTATGTAGTACCTCGTATATGGACTGGCCAGTGCCCCATATAAAATCTACGCCACCTTCAATGTAGCAGTTCTTGTAGTAATGACGTCCCGAGGCATCCCACAGTGTATCTTGAAATCCAATGAAACCACATCCATAGAAAGCAGATTTATCACCATAGATTCTGGCTGCTACTGCTTGTTTTATCTTAACCTCTCCGTTCGTTCTTTTCTTGTAGGAATCCAGATATCCCTGCCTGTTGAAGGAGTTCTGGCAACAGCAAAGAAAAAAATAAATAAATTACAATTGGTCATGTTGGGTAACATGACGTACATATCAACTTTGAGCCTTTGACAATAAGTGCAGAAAAAAACTCATTAATGAGCAGAATTACTTTAGTAATTGAATTAATTAGGACGAGAGAAAACGGATTATTTCTCGAGCTGCACTTTGGTAGACATGACCTTTTTGTTTTGTTTTTTGTTTTTTTTTTTTTTTGTTTGAATTTTGTGCCCTGCATAATGAGTGTCAATGGTTTAAACTATATCCACAATATAATTTGACGCTATTGGTTATTTTATTTATTAATAAATTTTGACATATATATATATATATAATCAGATTTTTCAATACATGCATGTCTCTTTGAAAGGAAACATAAAAATGAAGATTTTAATTAACTAAGGATATTTCTTACCAAATTGAAATGCCAACTTTCCTAAACTGAGGAATTAAATCACAACGTAATTATGTACATATTTAAAGCCTCATTTCCAGATCGTGCGGCACACAGATTATGCTAATTCATGACATGATACCATTACAGTTATTTGTTGTCATTATTATCAAGATTATGACAACTAAGGGTAAATAGAAATTTTGAAAAATTAGTAAATTCCGATAAAAATAGGGGTAAATTACAGCTATCAAATATCCCTCAATTTAATTTTCTAATTTCCTCAGAGCAAACCTACTTATTAATTAATTAAGTAAAAAAACAATGTCCATATTTTCTAATTTTTCTTTCCGATAAAAAAAGTCATGTCAGTGTCGGTATGTGGTTTGGTGCGCCAAATCGCTTGTACCTAGCAAGGCTCATATACTATCCCAAAGATTTCCTTTCTAATGACATGACGTCCCCACGATCGAGGGACATCGACTATATTATATGTTCTGCATGGTATTGACACGAAAACAGTAGGAATACATGGAGACATGAAGAGACGTTGCAAGGGCCATATATAATTAATGTATTCATGTGCCATGTTCACAATATTAATTAGGATTTTCGTTGAGTTGTGGTTTAATTACATAGGCCGAGAGGCATCAAAAGCACAAAAAGATAGTTCATAATTCGAAATCAAGCTGGTAATATTAAGGACTATGGGGAAACACTTTGGAGGCATGAGGATATTCCTTTATTATTGATTATTGATCGAAGAACGTTTGGGCATTGATAAATTGAGAGTTCGATCGAGCTCTCCAAATAATGCTGCATGTCATGATGAGGATATAGTCATCCAAGCTCATTATATAACGATCGAAAATTTAATTGGAAATTACCAAAACAGGCAAGAATAAGTTTGTAGCTTAATTTTTTTTATTTACCTTGAAGGTAATGCCTTTGACAATAACATTTTCTACATACGACGTAAACGTGGCACTCTGATCTGTTTCTTCATGGTCATTAAACGTAATAATTGTGAGATGACGTCCTCTGCCTTCAAGGAAAATGCAATGTCTATACTGAAGAAGACTTACTTTTTCACTGCACATATATAGATAAAACAAAATTTCAGTTAAAAAAAAATAAAAAACTATATATATATATATATGGTCTATATAATTTTGACGATGAATGTGAAAAATCTTACTTATATATGCCCGGAGAAATAAACACGCGAACCCATTGATCATTATTGGGAGGAATGGTATTAATGGCGGCTTCAATGGTATTAAATATTGCAGGGCCAGGCTTGCTATACTTGTTCACAGTAAGGGTGTATGCAACTTTGGACGCAGCATCTTGTCCATTTCTGCAAACCACAGCGCTCGAAATCCTAAAGGAGGAAGCTGACAATATAAGAATGAAAATGAAGGGCGGAAGAAGCTGCATTTTACTTGAGTACATGTCGGAGATGATAACAGGGTGGTGTCTTAAGGGCTTAATTTCCAATGTCGTAAAATATGCAAAGTCCATTATATATATATGTGTGTGTATATAGGTCTTATAATATCATATATGGAATTCATTTAATTAGTTTTGAGGAGTGCTACACCCACAAAAGGATTATATAAAAATAATTCCACAAACTGATGTGGCTCCATGTGAGACGTCAGATCTGCATTACAATAAAAATAACTTTAAAATCTGATAGACCACATCAAGATACATCAATTTATGAAATTATTTTTATATAATTACTTTGTGCCTAGAATATCATTAGTTTTTGGGGTAAATGTTGAGAAAGCTTCCATTAAGGATCATTAATTATATTGATCGCAGTATTCTAGCAACTAATTAATTAGAAATTGAAGGATTAAATGCCCTCAATAAAAATGGATTCTCGAAAATTAATAAGAGAAGATTTCTTCTCTTTCCTCCAATTATCGAAATTCCATATATCAGAGTATATACATGAATGCAGCCTTAATTGGTATCGTTTTGTTTTCCTTTTATTTTGTTTTGGCGCCCAAAAGAAGAAGCCTAAATATTCGCATACTTCATACAAGGGGTTTTCTTTTTCTTTAGTTTGGTTTGCTCGATTTCTGATGATAGTTGTCAATAATAATTCGAAATTCCAAACTAAAGTACTGTTTTTTTCCCTAATCTAAGCCTTTATTCTTTTCTCTTCCTTTTATCTCTCTTTTTGAAGTCCAAGTAGAGAACAAATGTATAATAAGACGTACGTCAAATTTGATTTAGGTTATGTTTGGATAGAAGAATTTGGATTTAAATTTCAAATTATCCAAAGGTTTCTACTCTTAAGATTTTAAAAGCCTTGAATAGAAAGCTTATTTAACTTTGGTGCAAATACAAATCTAAACATTAATATATATAATCCAAACAAACGCACCACCTTGAAGGGGATGCTATGCAAGTTGTATCCATGGCAAACAAGGCTGAAACAGATTTGAGCTTAGCTGGTTTAATAATTGCATATGCAAAAAGAATATTAACAGCTCTCAAATCATGGTATGTTGTTCATACTAATAGACAAACTAATATGGCGGCACATATTTTGGCAAGGGTTGGGTTAGATTTTGTAAAAAACAAGTATACATTGGAAGAAATTTCATCATGTATTCAATCTACTGTATTAAGTGATTTGATGTAATGTCTTCTGTTATCAATGAAATTCAGTTTCATTTCAAAAACAAAAAACAAACGCACCACCAATGAATCACATTTACACCTGAAGCCTTTCGGAAAGTTTTCTTGTAAGAAGTTACGAACTTCAATGGCTCCTTCAATTCAAAAATGACTTCGTGCTAAGAATTGTTCATTGCCGAACGATAAAACAAGGTCTCGGTAGAACTCTTCCATTCTAACCCACTCTCATACGAGTTCTCTTGCTCCTCCAAATATTGGTAGGTATCCACATGACCATAGGTCATCCATCTCGAATTTGACCACTTAGGCCTGATTTGGATAATGAGTTGAAATGAGATGACATGAAATGAATTCTGATAAAAGTTAAATAAAATGATTATAATATTATTTTTGTTTTGAGATTTGAAAAAATTGAATTATTTATTATATTTTGTCTAGATGTTTAAAAAAATTGTAATGATTATATGATATGAGATAAGTTAATATGATTGCTAAAAATAAACGAGGCCTTAACCAGTTAAACACTCGTACTCAATTTCCATATGATGGCACACAAAATTAACACACACCAACAAACAAGAGGCTCGGTTTGCACCTCCGAGGAAAAACTAATGCATGAGATCATGTCTAGGAGAGAAAATGGAAGATGTTTATACCAAAGAGAGTGACTCCACGCGGTGGCCAGAAGGTGGCCGATGGCTGAGAATGGTTGTGATTTCCTCTATTTCTGTCAAATCAAACAGAGCATCTATATTACATGTTAAGCTGACATCAAGGTTTCATGTATGGATTAGGTTGCGGGTGGGGAGAGGTTTAGGGGATGTTTAGAAAAAGTTTTCATCTCATCTCATCTTATTTCCTTCCCAAACATCATTCAAACACAAATATTTTCAAATTAATCATTACAACTTTTTTAAACTTTTAAATAAAAAATAAAAAATAATTCAACTTTTTCAAATCTCAAAACAAAAATTATATTCTAACAATATTTTAACTTCATAATATTTTTTATTCAACTTTTTCTTTCTCATTTTCCAAAACTCAAAAAATACTTAACTCAAACTATCTCACTACTATTCACAAACCATCTTACTACTATTTACAAAATTCTCGTCTCATCTCATTCCCAAGCATCCTCTTAGGCTTACTTGGAGGCGGAGTGGTGTCCAAAGGGCACGGCTAGCGGCAAAAACAGCCGCCATTCAAAGCGTGGCCGTGAGTATTGCATGGGATCGTTCGTGCGTTGGGTGTTATGGACTAGTGAATTGATCTAAAATGGACAAAGACATCAATAGAATTCGAAAAATGTCGGTTAATCACCTCACAGTTTCATCAACAGTTCAGAACTGAGATCCATAACAGAATACAGAAACAAGCAATACAGCAGAACTTGCCTAACCTGATTATCATCCTGCATAAAGTATCTCTCAATGAGAATATGCTTTAGACAGATAACTCAGTTCGGGAAATCAGAATTCCATCGGTATCTGCATAAAGCCATTCCCCATCAGAGATCCTTGTCCCGGCAATGCTAATTGGAACGTGCTTTTCTCCCATACCTTTCTTATTGGCTTTCATTGGGTGGGAGGCCAGAGCCCTGACCCCAATGTCACAGCCATTGATCTCATCAACATCTCTTATACAGCCATTCACAACTATTCCTGCCCATCCATTATTCTGAGCTTGTACAACAGGATTGCCCCCCAGTATTGCACACCGCAGACTTCCACCCCCATCTACAACAAGAACTCGGCCATTACCCTTCTCCTCAAGAAACTCACGAACCAAAACATTGTCTTCAAATACCTTGAGCGTAACTATTGGTCCAGAGAAGACTTGACGACGGCCATAGATTTGAAAATTTGGCTGGAGTGCCCGGAGCTCGCCACTTGAAATTAGTTGTGGGTTTGCATCACAAACTTCAGCAGTTGTAACCAACGCCATTGGTCCTGAACACGTTTCAGAACATATGTGATCAAATTAGAAATAGAAATACACACAACTCAAGGTCAGCAAAATATGTTTGATAAAATGATTTTGGCATTTAGCAATGATGTTTATGAATTCTTCTTTAAGCTAGTTGGTAGGGAAAGTTTGGGTGGAGAGAGAGAGAGAGAGAGAGAGAGAAGAGGGGAGGGGACCTATCATTCACCTTTTTTCTTTTGAAAAGTGACTAGGGAGAAAAGATTACATAGAGGTCTAAATTTACAGGAAATGAATGAGGTAACGGTTGCTATCCTAGAAAATCAACTGGAATGTATCTTCAGAGCAATGCAATCCAAACATTACTTAACACGTGAAAGAATAAACTATAATAAAAATACATTAGAGTAGCAATAATCTGCCAGGTATGTTTAGTTCCAGAACGTAGGTTAGCAGAATTTTTTTTTTTGATAATTAATAAGAAGTAGGTTAGCAGAAATACCAGAAACACACACTCAAACATGCTACACCAGGAAGGCAAAAGACACAACTCCTCACAAGCTTGTACCGCCTATTTCAAGTTACACCCATGATACATTGCTAAGAAAGACAAACAATGACAGGGAAACTAATGTCACATATTATCCAATCAAACACTAAGTCTAGTCTTAGTGAAGGATGATTGAATAAAAAAGATGGTGCAGGATAAACTTTGAGATAATTGATTGGATGCAACAAAGGTGACTTAGATTTAAAAAGGCATAGGAACCTTCATTAAGGAGAGGTTTGGATTCAGAGATGAGTTGAGATGGTTTGTGAATAGTAGAATAAAAGTTGAATTATTTATTATATTTGGTGTGAGAATTTGGAAAAGTTGTTTTGGGATTTGAAAAAGTTGAATTGTTTATTATATTTTGTGTGAGAATTTGAAAAAATTGTAATTATGAGTTGAGATGGGTTGAGGTGGGTTTTGAATCCAAACATCTCCTAAATTATATCTAAGTATCCCATCTAAAAATAATAATAAGACCCATTTCTATTTTTCTTTTATAAAACGTGCTGAGTATCTGATATTGCAATTAAACATTGGAACTGTATCAAAAGGTGATGATGTAGTTTGATCAGTTATTTAGCAAGTTATGAAAATTTTATAGAATGGACAGACAATAATACTAATTAGAGATGATAAATAAAGCCAGACACAGAATTTGAAGAAAAGATGAGTGACCAGAAAGACAGCAGGAGTTAAAAGGATAAATCTGATCGCGTCTGATTAATCACAGTATTTGCAAAGCTTGAGGAAGAGGTTGCACAGGCTGAAATTTAAGACAAATGCATCACGACCCAGTCATTAACAAATAAAGTAATACCGCAATCCTAGTAACCAATCACATATAGCAGGAGTAAGGCTTCACTTAATAACTTTATCAAAAATAAATACTTGTTTAAGCTGAAGTCATAATAAGGATCACACCACATATACAACCAATTGAATTTTTATCCCAAATTGATGTTGAAGATGAAGCATCCAACCAAAAAAGAAAATGTGCAAAAGACTCTTGGATCAAACTAAAGTGTTACTTTTAATTTCTCTAGCCCATGATTAGCAGCTCAAGCAAAAGAAAAAGAAAATACAAATTCAAACTCTAAACTTCAAAGCCACCAACTTAGAGAATAGACACAAATCCAAGGCAGGTGAAGTTAGCCTTCACAACAAACTAAAGTTTTATATTTAATTTCTCTAGCGCATGATTAGCACAGCGCAAGCAAGAGAGTAAGACAGTTCATATTCAAAATCTAAACTCATATTTTTGGAAGTATTCGCATAAATTAAACATAGAAAATATACAAAAATCCAAGGCCGGCACAATAACTTCGCCTTCTATCAGAACTTGTCTTTTACCTTTAACTCCATATCTTTCAAAATTTTATTTTTTAAAATTTATACATGATGTGTGTATGATAAGAATATATAGTTCTCTAGAATATAACAAAATAAAATCAAAACTAAAATGAGGTCCCAGTCTCGAGTATACAATATCCATGAAAATGTTGCAGTCATGGGTGACTGTAACAAGTCGAGGAACTTGGGCCCAATCAAGCCATGGACTATCCTTCTATCCTTTTACTACTTTTACCTTTGTGTGTTAGGCCTTAGACCATTTTACTGGATCTTTGGATTGTAATAGGTAGTGGGCTTAGGCCCGTAGAATAAACTAGTTGCAGATTCTAGTCTTATTATCTTGTTGTTACTTTTAGCCCAAGCCCAATACGTGGGTTATATGTACTGAGCAACTTGGCTCTGAAGAATCATCCAGAGTCATTAATGAAAATATTTCCTTATTCTCTTTTCTCTCTTTTTCTTGGAGGCCAGGTCAATCTCAAGTGTGACCAATTTTCTTATCTTTTCTCTTATATTTTCTAGTCACCCAATCACCTACTATCAGGTGTGTTACAGCGACAGGACTGCAAAACTTTGCCCAACTTAGTTGCTTGGATTTACACCCCTTCTATTGCAGTTTTATAGATTAACACAGGTTTTTTGTTTCATGTTAGATAATAGTTTCTGTTAAAACCTGGTACCAAAAACATAAGCGCATAAAAATATTTATTTTGATTTCTTTAATCAAATCCAAAGAACAAGTTCAGCAATTACGACAAAAACACGCAACTGAGAATATTGGGATTAAGTAATCCACAGGAAGTGTGCTAACTGATCAAGATGTTTTAAAGGATCTAAACTTTAGATCGGCACAAATTGAGGATACAAGATGCGATAAATGGGAAAGAAGTTTAAACTTTCAAAGGCATGAAATTGTAGTCGTCGACCAAACAGAGAGAAAGAATAAAATAAAAATTCAGATCCAGAAATGGCAGATAATAAATACAAGCGGTGAGCGAAGGAAATCGAGAAAGAAAAGAAGAGAAAATCCAATTATTTTTACCTTTGTCTGAGGTCTGAATCACAAAGCACCAAACCACGAAACTCTTGCAATTCAAGAATATACAGTGCGCTGGGCTGAGAGATAGTGATTAACACAAGTCGGATTCCACTCTACCAAACGAGCATAACATGCAAGACTTTTAAGACGGGGAGAGGGAGAGAGAATCAGTTATATCAAATTTTTTACCTTTTTTACGGTTTTATTTTTTATTTTTTTTTATGTAATTTTATATTCCTTTCTTTTTCACTTTATATACGTCTATAATTAATTTGTATTTCAACAGAACAAAAAAAAAACTGCCTGCTCTATAAAAAAAATCACAATATTCGTGAAACCACTTTTAACAAGGTCTTTCGGTTTTATATTTAAGGAATAAACTCTAATGCCCGATTCCATCCCTAAATATTTTTAAATTTATAAGGAAAATGATTTACACTGATTTGTACAAGTCTCTTATATTTTTATAAAAAAAGAATTAATAAAGTTGAGACTCACGTAGAAAATATTATATTTAACGATGGGCTCCAACTTTTGTCTAAAATGAGTGCGCGAAATTACAATATTTAAAACTATATTTAACATTTCTCAATTTAAAATATTCATAAGTTGGGAGTATCTCAATAAGTTATTAAAACACAATTTTATGATATATATATATAATATTTATATATATACTATCTCTCTATAAGGAGAATCAGTTTTTTCACAGCTTCCACACAAATTATAGTTTAAAATTAAAAATAAATATACACATAAAATAGAGCTTATTATATTTTCGAGTATTCAATGTTATTTGATAAACTCGCTTGGGTACTTAAAATACTATAGGGTTCGTTTTATTTATCTTTGTCTCTTCAATTTTAAATCTTAGAATTCTAATATCAAATTTAAATTCCATACAAATTACAAAAAAAAAATATAGAAAAATGATATTTGCAATCGTGAATACGCAAACGCCGCACAATCTCTTTGAGACCCCTACCTAACAGCATCGTGGCATGACCTCATTGCATTTTTTCATTTTTTTTGCTTTTAATTTCTGCACCATGGCAGAACCTACACCCACATAACACAATGTAGCACCTAGAAAACAAGAAATCATGAGGTGTTGAACACTATTCACCTGCACAAGTGATGACACAACTGAAACTTGTATCACCACACTCCACCGCCCACTCAACCAATCACCAAGCCCTCCTTTATCCAAGGCCAACGTCCCCTTCCCTCTTGAAGCCTATAAATAACTTCCTCACTTTCTCATTTTTCCACACCTCTTCTTCAAGCATTCTCTTGAGTTCTTCAGAGCATTTTCTCCCCTTAATGTGCATAAGAGTGAAATCGAGTGAGTTTTGGAGTGATTCTTGAAGTGAGTGTGTTTGGGAGCTTTAAGGGCCACGACTTTTGTAAGTATTCTTGCTTATCTTTTTTTTAGTGTTAGAATGACATATTAGGTTTTAATTTATGCCATGAAAATGAGTTTTTATTTGAGTTTAGGTGAGGTTACCATGCTTAGTTTAAAACCGGGTTAATTGAGATCTTTGATTTCATAAAATTGTTTTAAGTTGATTTTTTAGCTATGGCATGTCTTAGAATGAATCTTGAAGGTTTAATTTTGAAGTTAGAAGCATGCCATAATAGGCTCTAATTCTATCTTGTGTTAATCATCTAAGCATGCATCGGTTTTGTCTAGTTTATGCTTAATTATGGAAATTCTGATTAAATTTACCTAGGTTTGAATAATGTGCATTTAGAAAAGCCTAGTGATTGGGATAAGAATGAAAATGCATGATTTGATTAAGTTTTTGAAACATCTCTTGGTGAATAAAGCTAGAAACATCATTCATGCTTAATGGATGATTTAGTGGTGATTAAGGTCTTGAGCTATGTTTAAGTATTAGGATGAACTTGTATGACCTGAACTTAAGTTTTTAATTTGTCATTAAGGTTGTAATTACTGATAGTACTTTATGAAATTGAGTACACATGTATCCATGGGGATTAATTAGTTGAAATCACACTTAGCCATTAATGGAATGCATGCCACGGGTTGGATGTGATTATCATAACTTCACTTTGATTCTTAAAATTATAAAGGCATTGATTTTAGAACATAGAAAATATGAGGCTTATGAAGTTTGGTTAATTATGGGGCTCATTTGCAAATAATGAAAATTTAGGGCCTTAGTGGCCATTTTGGAAAGTTTTGGGGTATTTTTGTAAATGCCAATTTTTGAACCATTTTGATATGAACATCTTCCTTAAAAGCTCAAATCCTAACTTAATATAACCTTGTTTACAACTGCTATGATTTTTCAAACTCGAACAGTTTGTAAGTTGGTCTCTAACTTACACTTTGATAATTTATTTATGATTTATTGATAAATGTCACATTCAAGATATAAATGTTATTTGAGCATGAAACATCACGTTATATGATACATTGAGTACATGACTACTGATTGGAACCAATGTGAGCCTACTCTTAAAGATCCTTTGCAAGTTTCAGATGGGCCAATTACAAGATCAAGAGCTAAGAAGATCAAGGAAGTAATGCAAGAACTGGTGCAATCCACTTGGGAGGAGTCTAGCAAGAGTCGAATATTCAAGATGGGCATTACGGCCTATTATTATGATTATGTGATTGAAGGCCTTGGACTTGTTTATTTCACTAAAAGAACTTATTTTATTAGTTATAGGAATTAGTTTAGAATAATTGGGTTTGAGGATGCATGGCCCACATATGTCTTACTTCTTATGAATTAGGGATTTTGGGAAGGCCTTGTATTTTGGACAAGGGCTTATTTAGAAAGTTAATTTTTAGGAACTAGGGTTTAAATAGGTTACTGTAGCCGCGACAATGTAGCAGCAGCACTATTCATCCGGGGCCATTTTGGATAAAAGGGGCTTTATTTTACCTAGGGTTTTAATTAAGTTTTGCTTTAAATACTCTTTGTAGCCTCATTATGTTAAGAAGTTTATGAAATTTGATGAATTTATTCATTGTGAGTTGAGTTTATCTCCTCTTGTTCTTGATTGAACTTTTGAACTTATCAAAGGTAAATCACAACCTTTGTGGCGTTCCTCCTTTGTAATCTCGGTTCTTGAGATAGGTTCTTCAATGGGTCTAGATTTTAATATAATCTAGGTTCTTGAAACGAGTTCTCATCGGGTCTAGGTTCTCCATCTATTGACTTGATTTTTGATTGTGGGTTCAAGGGATTCCATTCCCGCGGGTTCATATCATTTGGTATTAAGAGCAAGGTTTCCAATCAGGTCTGATTCTATCTTTTAATTTCTGCATCTCTAATTTTGATTCTAGGGCTTCATTGTTCTAGGGTTGAAAAAAAAAAAAAAAACAAAACAAAAAGTAGGTTGCCTAAATTCTTAGGGTTTTTTGTTTGGCTGAAATTTGCATCACTTAGGGTTTCAAAATTCTAGGGTTTATTGCATCTCTAAGTTTGTCAATTGGTTGGAGTGTCGTTTCATTGTTTCTGTTCTACTTCATTGTCAATTCTTGTGTGCTTGGATTCAATTGTTTGATTTTCACAATTGAATATTGCTATTGGTGATTGAATTAGAGGAAAAAAAAGAAAGGAAAGGAAAATAAAATAAAAGAAAGGAAAGGAAAATAAAAGAAAAATTGAAAAATAAAAAAAATAAAAAAAATAAAAAAAGAAGAAGAAGAAGAAAAGAAAATGTAGTATATTCAAAGGTTGCTACATAGTTACAAAGAAGAGAGAAAAAAAATTTGTTGATTGAACCTAATCATCAAAGGGGCTGCATATGTCATTAAAGTTGGTATCTTGTCTTATAGTTATTCTTTCATTCGTATAACTTCCTTGATTCTCGTGTCATTTTTTTATTCCTTCCGTGTTTCTCTTGTACTTGTTTTCTTGGACCTAATTACTAGTTGGGACAAATCAAGGTTGCATTGTCTTGATTGAGTTCAATTAGTTCTTAAAGAACTTGAGTGAGAAAACTCTTGAGGTAAAAGACAAGAGAGTGTGAGACTATTATCGGGAAAAAGTCAATTAAGAGTGAAACACGAGTGGAGTGCCATTATTTGAGTGGTAAGGCAGTGTGTGAGGTTTTTCACTAACATACTTTTTGTGCAACACATTACGATATCTCATAGGAGCGACTCATCACCAAATGGGATGGCAGATAACTCATCCTTTCTGTTGCAAGTCATGTAACAACAGTTTGAGCGGTTGAACTTGGTGTTGGGTGAAGTGAGGGATAGGATTGATCTCAAGATGAAGTAAATAGAAATCTATAGGGTAGGAGAGATAGGAGGCGACGTGAGTCTAGTGTTGAAAATGGGTATAAGAAAGAAGAGTATGGTGATTCTCTTATTACTAGGTGTGCACTTAATACACAAATTAAGATGGATGAAACAGAGCAGTAGAGCGAGAACATTTTTCATACTAGATGCCACATCAACAACAAGGTATGTAGTATGATCATTGATTTGAGGAGTTGTATTAATTTGGCTAGCACTACTTTAGTTGAGAAATTGAATTTACCTACCTTGAAACACCCTAGACCATACAAGTTGCAGTGGTTGAGTGATTGTTGGGAGGTTAAGGTAAATAAACAAGTGTTAGTTTCTTTTTCAATTGGAAAATACAAGGGTATGGTCCTTTGTGATGTAGTGCCTATGCATGTTGGCCATATTTTGTTGGGGAAGCAGTGGCAGTATGTAATACCCAGCTCCTTCTTCTTACGTACGCTTCTCTCTTTCTGACGTATGTTTCGTCTTGATGATGTAAGCAAATCCGGAAGGCAGAGATTATGTGATTATCTGCCCTTCTCATTAGCGACTACGAGTCACGTTATGCGTGTCGAACCATGATGGCGTGTCTCAAAGATATCGTGTGACTTCTAGGGCACGCCCAGTGTTTTAAATATGCTGGAAATATTTATAAGGAGTATTTCCAGTGTTATTGAATTAAGATTTGATCTTAAATACGACAATCATAATATTTTTGAAAAGCTCTAAAAATATTATAATTGCCGGAAATCATTTTAATATTATTATTAAAATGATTTCAATTATTTAAAATATTATGGGATTTAAATTATGTTGAGAACTTTTATTAATTAAATGGTTTAACCCTTTTAAATATGTTAAGTGAGACTTCATCATTTAATTAATGATGAATAATATTATTTTATAAACTAAAGTTAGATTAAAATAATATTTACCTTAATTCCTCTAAGCGCTTTTAATTAAGTTAATATTTACGCATGTTCAAATCAGTGTTTTATCCCTCGTCGTTAGATTGTTGTGTAGATTCCCAGATGAATGGACTGGATTATAAACCCAGCCCCCCTCTCTTTCTCCCTCATTTCCTACAGCCCTCTCTCTCCTCCCTCTCTCATTCGGCGTATGCAGTACGCGATCCACCCCACGCCAAACGACTTAAGGCCTCAGCCCGACACCGCCATGTGCCGCCATCCCTCACTGCCGGCACCATTGGCCTTCTCTCCCTCCAGCGAGCTCAACCATGGCAGCCCCTCCATTTCACGCTCTCTCTTCCTCTCCCTTAGAAGTGTGAAGCCCGAACGGGCTCATGGTCACTGCGCCGCCGAATGGCTCCACCGCTCCCACAGCGACCTCCCCTCCCACCAGCCATCATCCTCCACCGAAGCCAGCCCCTGTTACGTAGCCACCTTAAATGAACATATTGAGCATTTGTATGCTAATTTCAAGAAATGTGCCTTTTGCATGGAAAAAATTATTTTTCTTGGTTATGTTGTAGTACAAAGGGTATTGAGGTGGATGAAAATAAAGTCAAGGCCATCAAGGAGTGGCAAATGCCAAAAAGCATCACTGAGGTAAGAAGCTTTCATGGCTTAGCTAGCTTTTATCGGCGTTTTGTTAAAGACTTTAGCACTATTGCTGCACCACTCACTGAGGTAATTAAAAAGAATGTTGGGTTTCATTGGGGGGCTAATCAAGAGAATGCTTTTGCCACTATTAAAGAAAGGTTGTACTCTGCACCTGTGTTAGCATTATCTGATTTTAACAAAACTTTTGAGATTGAATGTGAAGCCACAGGAATAGGGATTGGAGCTGTTTTGATGCAGGATAGACGACCCATAGCCTTCTTCAGTGAAAAGCTAAGTGGGGCATTCCTGAAGTACCCTACTTATGACAAAGAGCTTTATGCACTTGTTCGTGTATTAGAGACTTGGCAGCACTACCTGTGGCCTAGGGAATTTGTGCTCCACACCGATCATGAATCATTGAAGCATCTCAAGGGTCAAGGTAAGTTGAATAAAAGGCATGCTAGATGGATGGAATACATTGAAACATTTCCCTATGTCATCTGTTACAAGCAAGGTAAGGAGAACATTGCTGCTGATGCTCTATCCCGGAGGAGTAGCTTGGATGGACAAAAGAAGGCGGAGCTGGTGTAACGCCCGTCCTTATGGTGGGACTTTTTCCAAATATTTTTATAAAAAAGGACGACGGGAATTACCGTCCTGTTTAAAACTTTTCACTTGCATACCCAGTGCAAGACTCCACGTTCATAATTTGAAATGTGCTTTTATCATAAAAGATGTTTACAGCGGAAAACATAAGTCTTATAATAAAAAGGTCTCTCGTACGTTTAAAACTCGTGCCTAGACTTCCGTGCTCTTTTCCATGGGCCGTGTCCGTCCTGATCGTGCAGTTCCTGTGAGGGGGAGGGACATACATAAAAACTAAAATGAGTCGAAGACTCGTAAGCATTACGTCATACAATTAAAAATATAACAACATAGGTTTCCAATCATGCATTCATCATTCATGCATACTATTACGTGCGTGCATGCGTGTTTTCGTTTGAAAACTTCACTGGACGGGGTTTTTCTCTTTTAAACGTGGGCTTCATTTTCGTAAAACATTTCTCCCATCAGTGCCTTCATTTCTGCAAGAGTTCGTGCATGTTTACGTGCGTTCTTTTGAAAACGTCATTGGACGGGACTTTTCTTTCAAAAGACTTTCCTTTCTTTAAAAACGTGTCCCCCGTCAGTGCCTTCATTTCTTAAAGATTCGTGCATTCGTGCGTTCGTACATGCGTGCATACATTCATTCGTTCTTATCGGTTTCATAGGCCAGTACACACTGTTACGCCCCCTGTGTATGGGGTTAGCGGTCTTTCTTTGGACCCGAATTCTGCCCGTGGCCACGGGTGGGGAATCCCTTTTTCATAGGGGCAACACTGGGTGCACTTCCAATACTACTTACCCGGCATTGCAATCTGCCCATTCATTGGTACCCTTTCATTTCAGTTATGTGGCCGTTACGTGTCTTCATACATTCATGCTTTAATTTCTTTCTTTCTTGATTTTCATTAATGCATTCGTTCATTTATGTCAGCTCGAAAGAGCTAACGCTTTCGTTCGGTTCTTTCTTTCATTTACGGTCCTTTCTTTTCATGACAAAACATTTCTTTTCATGAGAAAATATCGTTTGGGGCTTAAGCTCGAAAATGGTCTTTTCGTCTTTTAGTTCATTTCAGTTCTATCTTTTCTTTAACAGTTCGTTCGTGGAAAACTTCATCTGAGAACATACATGGGCTTAAACGTCGGCTTTCGTGGCATCCCTTAAGCATCACCTTTGAACGTCGTCTCTCATGGCATCAACGAGAGTCACCTCGTGGCGCACATGAGAGCGTCGGTTCGTAGGATTCACAAAAGCATCCGTTGTCATGCCCTTCATGCATCTTCATCAGTTTTATGGTTTTTCTTAGAAAATACATACAATAGATACAGCGTATATTCATCCATTCACATGCATACAATTAATACTTTGGATGCGTAAAAAGGAGCTGCCAAGGAGGGGCCGTACATACTTATACCTTTTAACAATTAGCACTTTCTTTCTTAAAACGTCTTTCGTTTCTTTTCGTGAGCATCTTAAGGAAAAGCGTTTCTTTATCTTTGAAAACTTTAGAAGAGTATGAACGTAATACTTACCTGGACTCCATGCTACTTGCATGTCATGCGGTCCATTCATGCTTGTCAGATGGCAACCTACATGCATACACATAACTTTAGCATCATTCTCTATCTAATGCATAAGTAACTTAAACTATAAATAGAACTACGCTATACTTTGAACACTCTCCTTCTATCCCGTGCACTTACATGCTCTTCACTATGTTAAAACCTTCGGGGACCCATTATGGTCACCCCATCTTCTAACTCATGTCTTGCCTCGAGTGCTCATCCACTAAAGTGAACTCATGATTCACCTTAGGAATAAGACACTAAGGCCTTTGTCTCATTCTTTTCATTAACCTCATTCCGACGCATGACTTAAACCAACTAAGTCACGCATCCCGTCCTTAGACAGTACATCCGTCACTTTCTTCATGCATCTTAGCCCATACGAATCCTCATTCACATCCAGACCAGCCATACGGCTCTAAGTCAACTCTGAGGCTTAAGCACCGTGTAACTATACTCGATAGATTACCCATTACATATGGTGAATCCATCCGGCACATGTGTCTAACCAGACTATACATGTACTCTATCCCTTATCACCTAAGATCAACATATATAACACGTTGATCACTAGCTTCGAGGGACAAGGGCCATACTTCGATACCAACCTTCTCTTAACCCTGTTAGCATGACTCCTCATGCTACCCGTCCCTTTTGACAATTCATCCCAACACTTAACACGACAAGACTCCATTCATAACTACGTTTCATGTCACGTTATATAGCCCGAGATTGCTACAGTGCTACACTGTGACCTTGTCGTGTTACCTAGCATTCTACTACATCACTCCTGACTCATCACGAGTACGGTTCCTCACGTACTCCCGTCACATCGTGACATCTCATCACGTTACCGTTACGCCATTTTTAAACTTTAACATTTCACCCATCATAAGCATGACTTCCAATAACCACGTCACTTCGTGACATTGCCCAGTCATGCTTCCGCTGCGTACTCTTACACTTATTTCACTACTTCACCCATTACAAGCACGACTGTCATTAGTCAATGTCACTTCATGACATTCCTCAGTCATGCTTCCGCTGCGCACTCTTATACTTGCTCTGATACTTTGCGCATACTCCCAGCCATAAGTCCATAACAGTGACACTTGTCACTTCAGACTACAGGCTATGCCATAACTACTTCGGGACACTGTTCCACAGTTCCCGACACTATCCATCACATTACACGCCCATCAATCACATAATCATCCTTATCTCTACGACACGCCACACGGAGTGTCGCTGCTACATGGAGTACACTCTATGTATACTCCCTTCATACATACCACATCACGATTATGGCATACCTGCCATATGGTACATCAATCCATCACATGGAGTACGTTCCACTTGTACTCCCTTTACATACGCTCCATCACCACTATGGCCTACACGCCATATGGTACATCACCCATCATATGGAGTACGTTTCACTTGTACTCCCTTTACATACGCTCCATCACCACTATGGCCTACATGCCATATGGTGCATCACCCATCATATGGAGTACATTCCACATGTACTCCATCCATACACACCATATCACCACTATGGCATCCCTACCATATGGTACATCGCTCCACTACATGGAATACACTCTGCATATACTCCATGCATGTTACGCCACATCACCACAATGGCATACACGCCATATGGTGCATCTCACTATCTCATGGAGTACATTCCACATGTACTCCCCACATATACAACACGCCACATCACCATTATGGCATACCTGCCATATGGTACATCGCTCCATTACATGGAATACACTCCGCGTATATTTCATGCACTTATAGCACATCACCACTACGGCATACTCGCCGTTTGGAGTACATTCCAGATACCCTTCATACATCATACCCCCACACAGAGTACACTTAACGTGTGCTCTTCCCGTTCAACATACACCACGCCACATCACCATTATGGCATACACGCCATATGGTACATCAATCCACCACATGGAGTACATTCCACATATACTCCTTATAAATATTTTCAGCATATTTAAAACACTGGGCGTGCCCTAGAAGTCACACGATATCTTTCGAGACACGCCATCATGGTTTGACATGCATAACGTGACTCGTAGTCGCTAATGAGAAGGGCAGATGATCACATAATCTCTGCCTTCGGGATTTGCTTACGTCATCAAGACTAAACATACGTCAGAAAGAGAGAAGCGTACGTAAGAAGAAGGAGCTGGGTATTACAGTTGATGAAGTCACTTCATGAGAGGATACGACTTCAAATTGCCCAAAAGAATGAAAGGGTTGCTTCCCAAGCCAATAAAAGGCAAATGCGTGTAATCTTTGAACCAGGAGATTGGGTTTGGGCTCACATGCGCAAAGAAAGATTCCCAGCCCATAGAAGGACTTAGTTGCATCCTCGAGGAGATGGACCTTTCCAAATTCTTGAGAAAATTAATGACAATGCATATAAAGTTGATCTTCCAGGTGAGTATAATGTTTCTACTACTTTCAATGTTTCTAATCTTTCTCCTTTTGATGTAGGTGAAGATTCGAGGTCGAATCCTTTTGATGAGAGGGAGAATGATGGGAACCAAGGTGGACCTACTCTTAAGGATCCTTTGCAAGTTCCAGATGGGCCAATTACAAGATCAAGGGCCAAGAAGATCAAGGAAGTAATGCAAGGATTGGTGCAATCCACTTGGGATGAAGCCAGCAATAGCCCAACACTCAAGATGGGTTTGAAAGAAGGAGAACCAGTTTTGATCCATATGATTCAAGCTATGGAAGACATGACTTAGAGAAATGCCTATTGTTATTGGAGGCTTCCAATTTGATTAAATGATTTATTTTTTTAGTTTAGAATAAGTGGGCTTGAAGATGCTTGGCCCACATGTCTTATTTATTAGGAACTAAGTTTTTTTGAGAAGTCCTTGTATTTTGGCCAAGGGCTTATTTGGAAAGTCACATTTTAGGAACTAGGGTTTCATGCATGTACTGTAGCATTATTGTAGTCGCGCGTACTATAGCCGGGACTGTTCATCAAGGGTCATTTTGGGTAAAAGGGACTTTATTTTGGCTAGGGTTTTGATTAGGTTTGGGTTTAAAAATACCTTGTAGCCTCATTTGAAGGGTTAGACAGTATTGAATTCTATTTGTGAGTTGAGTTTACTCCTCTTGTTCTTGATTGAACTCTTAAATTTATCAAAAGTAAATCACAACCTTTGTGGCGTTCCTCCTTATAATCTGGGTTCTTGAGACGGGTTCTTCAACGGGTCTAGATTTTAATATAATCTAGGTTCTTGAAACGAGTTCTCATCAGGTCTAGATTTTTCATTCTTGACATGATTTTGGCTTTCTTGGAGAGTTTTCAAATTGATTGTGGGTTCAAAGGATTCCATTCCTGCGGGTTCATATCAAGAGTCATTTGCTCTATTTTCAGATTTTATCTCTCCTCTCCTCTCTCTATCTTGCCTACGCTAGGAAGAGCAAACCAAACACCATTTTACTTCCATCCAACCGCTTTCTTCATACAATCATAGGAGGGAAACTGAGGACCTCATGTTGGGAAGGTCTGCATGGTGAGAATCTTCAAGCTTTTGTCTCACTCTCTTCTCTTGAACACACGCCCTAGCAAGGATTGTTGGGTTGGAGAAGGTTCGGCTTGAGGGAGTTAAGGGATGTTTCATACGTGGGGCTATAAATAATTCGGTCCAGTCCGGCAAAACCAATCGGACAAAAATTTTCAGTCCGGACTGGACCAGACCGAGTTATGGACCCGTCGGTCTTGGTCCCAAAATATGTGGACCAATGAAATTCGGTCTAGTCCCAAGGTCTACAAATTTTAGACCGGACAAATTTTAAACCGGACCGAACCCCGATACATATTTTTTTAAAATATTTTTAATAATTTAATATATTATTTTTATATAGTAATTATATAAGTTAATGATGTAATTTTCATCTAATTTATTATTATTGATCATATAAAATATTAAATAATATATGCTATCCATGCTATCTATTCGTAGTTCTTGTGGATATTATTTATCTTTTTATTTATTTATTTGGGTTATTGGCTAAGTGTTAGAAGGATCCTTTATGCCACTTTCTATTTTGTTGGATTGGATCTTGGAGTTTGAAGTTAGAAATGCCCACAAGAGGGAAATAAAAAAAAAATAGACCCATAGGAATTTAGCCCATTAAGAGTTTTGGCCTTGAAAGGCCCAAGCTAACCTATTAGATAAGGAGGTGGCGCCATCCACTTGGGTTCAAGGAGTTTTTGTTCATTTTAGGAAAGACACTTCTTATTTGGAACTTCGGAAAAAAGCATGGATGACACTTGCATTACATTTCTAGAAGAAAAAGTAGAAGAAGCAAAAAGACAGAGTTTTGGTTTTTGGAAGGGCTAGGCACCACTTTTGCAATGTACAAGTTTCTAAATGGACACATGCCAAGCTTAGGGCAAAAAGTGACTTTTAGACTCCCAAGCTGCATCATACTTGGAAAGACAAAAAATATGTTCTAGAAGGCTTTTTGTAAGGCATGTGAAGCCTATGACGGACGGCAATAAGGGGAGGAGAAGAGATCCAAAAAGTAACCTAGGGAATGACACAAAAGTCACCTCAAGTGACATGGTGATTTCGGCAAGGCCAAGAACCCACACACCCTCACTCCACATGTCAACCATGCACACTAGAAGAGTGTTTTAGAAGATTAGGGTTTTGAGGAAGTTCCCTTTTGATCTTTTGGTGCATTGAACCTAGACATGAGTGGAAGGGCTTGTTGGGAAATGGAACAAAGAGGATTTCGGATGAGAAGAAGAAGGCACCCGCCACTATGCAACCTTCCCCATGCAAGTCCCCCCATCTTGAATGAAAATGGAAGAAAGCTTTGCCAAGTGTCCTTCATGCATTGGTTGGTGAAAAGCAAATGGGAGCCCTATATAAAGGTGTAGCCGAAAATGGGAGGGCTTTTTGCTAAAAAATTCTCTTGCTTTTCCTTAGAAATTTCGGTCACCACCTTTTCTCTCTCAAATTTTCACTTTCTCTCTAGCCAAACACCACCATTCTCGAATATTATCAAGATTTTTACCTTCCATATTTTGAGTAGGAGCTTAACACCGAAGCTAACAATCACTTCACTTCTTTTCTTGATGCACACACACGGCCAAGTGAATAACTCATCTAGTCATTTTCGATTTTAGGGTTTTCTCACACAAACACACATTTTCACTCTAGAAACTAGGGTTTTCTCTTCATGGAAGATGGAACCCGAGATGTTCTTGATGTTTTGAACATATGAACACATGATCTAGGGTAGTGCAAGGTTCGGTTTTGGCTTAAAAGGAAAACTAGGGTTTGAACCTCCAAAGGTTTCAGCTTTAGGGTTTTTGTCATGAGAAAAATATTTCAAAATTCTTGGACACTCACACCCCCTCATATTTCGAGATTAGGTTTTTGTTTGATGTCTTCTAATACGTCACACTATACTTTTCAGATTCTTGCTAGTTTCTTCATTGGACTTTGTAAGTAAACTTCCAACTTACTCTCTTGATAACATTTGTATATATTGTGTAAACTCTTTCTTGTATTTTATTTCTTGAACTTGCTATCTTATTGCAAGCATATACTCGGCTCATATATTGTGTAAACTCTTTCTTGTATTTTATTGCTTGAATCTTATTATCTGGATGCAAATGTATTCGATTTTGGTTAAAGTAATGAAATGCCATGTTTTGTGATGCTTTGGTTGAAAAAACTTTCGAATATGCCATGCAAGTGTTTCGGTTTTACATTGTATATGTGCTAAGCATGATTGTTTTGACATAATATTGTGTGGAAGCATGAGTTTATGAGTTGTGATGACGAAAATCCATGTTTTGGAAGGTTTGGATGAATTGGCCAAGACCATATTAGTGTTTTAAAAATCTGTTTTGATGCTATCAAGTGTGAATTTACATGTATTTGTCATTGATCGCATGTTCTAATAATTTCAAGCTATGTTGCACAATTGATAAGTGTGATTTTTATGTGATTTTTTATTACTCTTTTATTTAAGAAAAGTGTCAGTTTTCCTTCAATTCTATTGATTTTATTTTATTTATATATATATATATTTATTTATTTTCTTGGATTTGAAAGAATGAGAAGATTTAGTGCGAAGAGAGAGCATTTTTGTACAAAATAGGAGACTACGGATCCAGACCGACGAGAGGCGACGAATTCTAAAAAGAGTTGAGGAGATTTAGGTGAGGAGACCCAATGAAGACCAGAATTGGCAACAAGAGTTAGGCGATGAGCGAGATGTTTTACCTCTTGGGAAAACTTGGCGACAAGGCTCTAGGCGGTTAGATTGGGCAACCAGTCTAAACGATCAATTTAAAAGACCAACCTAAACGACATCGTGGGCAACAACTAGCAAAGGCGAGCAGCTTAATCACTCAGTAGGTTGGCGAGAGGAGTCTTTCATCTAGGTCAGGAACCTTACATCTTGGCCATTGGGCAAGGAGACCAGTTATATTCAGCGTACACGGCATCTACCCAGTGGGACCCTCCCGAGTTCTGCAATCAATCTGCTGACCATCAAATCCTCCCAAACTTCACAAATCAAGCCACTTATTACTGAATCTTCTATTTTAGATAATTCTGTTATTCTTGAGATAATTTTCTTTTATGTTAACATTTATCTATATAAACTATTTTTCAGATCTTTAGGCTAGATTGTAGCCGCATTTATTTTTTTTTCTATATTTGAGTTTTGACATCTATTTAATCTCAACTTGTGGGATGAATAGAAATTTTAGAGTCCAATAATCCAAAGTCCAGTTTCTTAGTGTAGTTTTTATTCTTTATGTTTCTTTTAAGGAGGCGGAACTGGAGAGCTGAGGCAAGAGCCGCATGCGTCATCAACCGACTCCAATGAAGAACACTAGTTTTATTCTTTTTCTTTTCAGTTTCATTATGAACTAATTTTATGTTCTAGAGCTTTGATGTAGTCTAGCCTTGAACACACAATTTATATTTTAAGTTATTCTATTTTTAATATTTTCATGATTGAGTGTTTATTTCTTATTTTTAATGCTTGCAATTTTCTAGCTAATTATCGTTCGATCTATTGAATCTAATGAGACCGAGAGGTGATTTGTGATTAAGAGCTGATTAAGCACCATTAGTTGAGTGAAAGTAGAGATATTTTATCGCGATTAATGTGATTTTCAAGAAAAATTCAAAGAACTTAATGAGTCTCCAATTAATTAAATTCACATAGAGATATGATGAGTTATTAGTCGGAGATGTTTTTAATATTATTCAAGGGAAGATATTGAATAGTTAAGGGATTTTTATCATCAACTTGGGATAATTGAAATTCTAAAACAAGGAAGAATACATTGTGTGGGATTTGCTAGGTGAAATCAAACGCTCTAGATCTATTCTTATTATATTTATAATCTTAGATTTTATGCTCTTTTATTCTTAGATTTATTTTTGTAAAGTACTTCAATTTAATTTAGATAGTAGAATCTTTCCATTTTTTCAGTTTTTCAAATAGTAATTAATTTAGTAAATTTTTGCACTCAACAACAAAATTAATTTCTGTAGGTTTGACAGTCATTTTCTTTAAAACACTTTACTACTTGTTATGATTTTGTATACTTGCAAATATTTTCAGTATAACAACGATGCATGTTGTTGTTTAGAGTACATGGTTCGGCTTTTACATGGTCCATGAATATGATAAGTGCTTCATCATACGTTCATGTCTCATGCATTTGGGTCTATTTTTCCAAAAGAAAGAGTCAACGTATGTTTTATCACGACCCCAAATGCTAGTAGGATGAGAAAATGCCCTAGTGGAACTCCCTATCCACTCTGGAGTGTTTAAAGTCAAGTGGAGACCCCTGGGTCGACGAAGTATAGTCGACGAGACTCGAATGGTTCCTATGGAAGGATAGTGGAGTGAGGTTGCACCTAATGCTAGTGGTTGCAATATAGTGAAGGCGAAATAAGCGAACTGCCGTAAATGAATATGTTTATGATATAACATAGTCACCTCGATCATGTGGGGAACACACGGTGCATAGGGAAACCGTGAGGTATCCAATCATGTGAATTATATGATATGAACAAAGCATTTGAGCTCTATGACATGATATGCCATAATACGATATGACATGATATAATATGCCATGATATGCTATGTTATGACATGAAATGATATGAAACGACAAGAAATGATAAGACGTGATCTCAATATGACATGATATTAAATGATAAGGAAATGACATGATATGTTATGATATGAATAAGAACCCGAGCTCAAATGATATGAACATGTGTTAAGAGCTTAAAAGATGAAAAAATGGTTTTATGAGAAAGTCTATGTTGCATATGTCAAGGTTTTACGTCAAAGTATATGTCCATGTATTCATTTGTGGTTTACTTTTATATGCTTATGATATATGTGGTATGTTGACTGTTTACTTACTGAGATTTCTCGAAATCTCACTGTGGTAGTTTCCATTACCATTTCTCACCTGGAATGGTAGAAGTTGTAACAGGTATAGGAAACCCTGATGACGAAGTGGAAGAGGACAGCACTCCCTCCGGATAGGATAGTGCCCAAGATGAAAGTGAGCTCTTCTGGGCCCTCCATCCAGGAGTAGCTGGAGACCATAGACCAGACTATTACAGAAGTACTCAAACTCATTGATGAGTTAAAGCAACTCAGGAACCGTGACAAGGACCGGTTCTTAGAAAAGAGGACGAAGCCTGAAAGGCCATGAAGACTTAGGATAGAAATCTTTTGTGGTTTAGACAATATTTTGAAGGTCCCGTGTTTGGGAATAACTTTAAGATGCACTATGTTTTTTGGAAGTCTTTTGGGAAAACATAATTCTTATTTTGAAGTGCTTATGCTTATATGAAAACTTTTGGGATATTTGCACTTATTGGTACTATGTGTCTTAATTATTCCACCATCACGCTTAAGTAGATAGAAAAGAATTTTTCCGCTGCGATTTTTATTGCATATTGCTAGATGCTAGGTGCATTGCATCTTAACTGTCATGTACGAGGGGTATGTAGCCTTGTGTTACATGTCCTGACGCATTCAGTCACCGTCAAATCCCAAGCGGGGGCTGGGGGCGTCGCAGTTAGTTACATAATCCACATTAATAATTCACTTAATTTTAATTTAGTAATTTAAATAATTTTTTATTAATTTATTTGAAAAAAAAAAGAGAAAAAATAAAAAATAATTGGGCCGAACCGATAACTACTGGTTCGGGAAAAATTTCGATCCATCACCCCCCGGACCGGACCGGATTGGATCGATTTACAACCCTAGTGATAAGACCTTGTTGCAAGTTTTGTGGGACTGATGGAGTATTTATTTCGACCATGCTTAATCTTGTCAAGTATGAGTGTCTAGGGTTTTCTTCAGAAGGAACCCTTGTAGGGTTAGTTCACTTTCGGCCACCACTAGGGTTTCATGGAGGTTTTCTTTCTAGCCAGACACAAGATAGGAAGTCCTTGCACTTTCAGCCATAGAATCAATGAACACACACAAAAGTATACTCCTTATAGACACAACACACACCAACGACCGTTAGGGCTATAAGGATCAACTAGCACCGAACCATTATGGGTTTTACCAAGTAAGGGGAGTGTTAACACCATTCGGCCTAGGGTTTTTCCTCAAGGCTCGAGTCTATGAGGCTCGAGGAAAGGGAAAGGCCATGAAATGAGAAAGGAAACCCTAGAACTAATTAGGGTTAAGCCCTAGAACAAGACACACATGTTTGGTTTAAAATATTGTTGCTTCTAGTAATCTAATGATTGAAACATTCACTTTCAACTTGCTTGATCATGAGAAATAATATTTTTAAAAGCTTTGTAAGTTAGCCTCTAACTTACTCTTGGATAACGTATTCATGTCATGTGTAGTATTTTGACGTTCAAATTAGATTATGGAATTGTTGCTTGTCACATGCTATAGTTTATGTACTACATGTGCATGCTATGCTTAACTGTTGCTTATTGATTCAAAAGACATGTTTTGATAAATGTTGCATGCTTTGATGAGCTTTCATAAGTTATACATATGAATGTGCTTTCTGCATATTAAAATTCTTTCAAGCTGTAAATGTGATGCACTCTTAATATATGGCATAAGTACATGATATTGTTACATGAAAGTTATATGGTCACATCATGTTTTCAGGTCGAGCATTAAAAGAAAAATAGTTTTTGTCACGACCCTAAATACTAGGATGGAGGAATATCCTGGTGGAACTCTGTCCACTCTAGAGTGCTTAAATTTGGGTTGACGCAGTATTGTCAATGGACTTCGAATGAGTTCTTTTTAAAGGACTCTGGAGCGAAGTAGCACCTAACGCTAGTGGGTGAAACACATTGGAAATACGGTGAAGGCGAATTGCAAACTGCCGTATCATATGATCTCTAACGTACTCACACCAGGTCATGAGGGCCGACAATGTGATGTGGTAACTAGTAAGGAGCCCACGGTGCATAGGGGAGTCTTGAGGTGTCCACCCATATCGTTTAATCGTTATATGGACTAATGGCTATAAGTGATTAACATGGTTTGAAAAATGATATTTGCACATGGTATTTTCTCACTCTGTTTCATTATTACATGGTCAATATTTTGAAAATAACAAGTACAAGAAAGAATGAGTTTTTGGTCAAATTCATGTCCATACATTCATACTCATGGTTTACCTATACATGCTTGCATTATCTTCTTGTATGTTATTGGTTTAAATTGCTGAGATTTCTTGAAATATCACTGTGGTAGTTTCCACTATCATTCCCCTGGAATGATAGAAGTTATGACAGGTCTAAGTGAAGTGATGCGGAAATGCAAGAGGGAAGATCCCCCATGAACAAAGGAGGCCCCTAAGAGTCATGAACGCTCTGCGGAGCCAACATTGGTAGAGAGACAAGAGTCAGTCGAGAACTTCATTTGTGAAGTGCTGAAGCTTTTTGAGGACCTGCAGAAGATCATAGAAAAGGATAAGGGAAAATAGGACATGTTTTCAACTATGTAAACACAGTACAATGATGTTTTGATGGAAAGGGGTTGTGGTTTAAAACCCTCGGTTGTATTTTGGAAGTATATCAACAAATGCCTTTGGGATTAATTAGTTTCTTTACTTGGTACCATACTTTAATTGCTCAATCTTTACTTGATTTGAACTTTTTCCGTTACAATTATTGCATACTGTCATAAACATGTTAGGTGCATTGCATGTTAATTTTCATGAATGGGGGTGTGTAAGCTCGAGTAACCACTTGTTGGCCATCATGGGTCCTTCAGTTCTATCAGAAACTTCTCATACGAACAACCTTTATTTTCAACCCGCTCTTGCCTTTCAGCCAGATGGCGAGTGATATGAACCCGTGTGAATGAATTCCCTTGAACCCACAATCAATTTGAAAACTCCCCAAGAAAGCCAAAAATCAAGTCAAGGATGGAGAATCTAGACCCAATTGAGAACCCGTTTCAAGAACCTAGATTATATTAAAATCTAGACCCGTTGAAGAACCCGTCTCAAGAACCCAGATTACAAAGGAGGAACGCCACAAAGGTTGTGATTTACCTTTGATAAGTTCAAGAGTTCAATTAAGAACAAGAGGAGAAAACTCAACTCACAAATAAAATTCAATATTGTCTAATATGTCAAATGAGGTTACAAAGAGTTTTCAAACCCAAACTTAATCAAAACCCTAGCCAAAATAAAGCCCTTTTACCCAAAATTACCCTTGATGAACAGTGCCGGCTACAGTACACGCGGCTACAGTAAGCCCTACAATAAATTGATGAAACCCTAATTCTTAAAAAGTAACTTTCCCAATAAGCCCTTGGCCAAAATACAAGGCCTTCCCAAAAACATAGTTCATAAGAAATAAGACATGTGAGCCAAGCATCTTCAAGCCCACTTATTCTAAACTAATAAAATAAATCATTTAACCAAACTAGAAGCCTCCAATAACAATAGGCCGTATATCTAAGTCATGTCTTCCACAGCTTGAATCAAGTGGATCAAAACTGGTTCTTCTTCTTTCAGACCCATCTTGAGTGTTGGGCTCTTGCTGGCTTCATCCCAAGTGGATTGCACCAATCCTTGCATTGCTTCCTTGATCTTCTTGGCCCTTGATCTTGTAATTGGCCCATCTGGAATTTGCAAAGGATCTTTAAGTGTAGGCCCACCTTGGTTCCTATCAGCGAGGCTGCTGCTGGTTCTGTCTAAGGATAAACTCCTATTGTTGCTTCATTGTCTCCGTCATTTGATGAATTACATCCGCCAAGTCATGTCCTCTGTCCAACGAGCGATCTTGCCCTCTGCGGGTGTTAGAGCCTTCAGCATTCCTTTCTCGTCTGTCACGTGTCATCTTGCTTTAATCCTTTAACATTTGAGATGCAAGTGGATGAGATCGAGCCCCAACCTTCAAAATTCAAGCCTATTCCTCTGATACCACCCTGTGATGCCCCCAGGTCACCGCTTGGAATGAAATGGAGACTTGGAGTGATATGAACCCGCGGGAACGAGATTCCCTTGAACCCACAGTCAATTTGAAAACTCCCCAAGAAAGTCAAAATCAAGTCAATGGATGGAGAACCTAGACCCGATGAGAACTCGTTTCAAGAACCTAGATTATATTAAAATCTAGACCCGTTGAAGAACCCGTCTCAAGAACCCAGATTACAAAGGAAGAACGCCACAAAGGTTGTGATTTACCTTTGATAAGTTCAAAAGTTCAATTAAGAACAAGAGGAGTAAAACTCAACTCAAAATGAATAAATTCATCAAATTTCATAAACTTCATGATCTGATTAGAATGAGGCTACATAGAGTATTTAAAGCAAAACCTAATGAAACCCTAGCCAAAATAAACCCCCACCTTCCAAAAGTGCCCCTGGATGAACAGTGTCGCGGCTACAGTAACTCTCGGCTACAGTAACCCTAACCCTAGTTCAATAAAATAATAACTTTCCCAACATGCCCTTGCATAGGCCCCCTTCAATACTTCCCATAATAAACTCAATTATTCTAAACTAATAACATAAGTTCTTTAAATGAATTAAATAAGTCGAAACCCTTCAAGAGCTCAAAGCCTTTAAGTCTTGTCGTTGCCCTCTTCCGTAGCTAATCAAATGAATTAAAACTAGATCTTCATCCTTCAAGCCCCATCTTGAATGTTGGGCTCTTGCAAAACATGTCTCAAGTGGATTGCATCAATCTTTGCATTGTCTCCTTGATCTTCTTGGCCCATCTGGAAGTTGCAAATGATCTTTAAGACTAGGTCCATCTTGGTTCCCATCATGGAGCGTCAGGACATGCAACACTTGGTTACATACCCCCTTTCATGATAATTAATGTGCAATGCATCCTAATATGGAACTAGTAATATGCAATAATCACAGCCGAATAAGGGTAACTTATAAAAATTTATGCCAGAAGGAACTAAATATCCTAATAGATCAATTAACAATCAATAGATATTGTCTTACTTAAGAGGTCCACATAGTTAGGCATAAGCTCAAACATAAAATGAGAAATAGAATCTCCTTAATATGAATACTACATCAAAGTTCATAGTAAGATCAATTCTCTCATCCGCTATATGGTGTATAGAGCCATCGCTATAAATATTAAGATCAAATCCAGCCTATTCTTAGGATCGGGCTCATCCTCAACCATCTAAAGCCAACGGTTAATCCTGCTCGTCATATGCCAGTCCTGACACAACTTTTACCATTTCGGAGAGAATGGTAGTCCGACTACCACAGTAAGATTCCTTGAAATCTCAGTAAGTTAAACAACCAACTTGCATAGAGATAAAATATGCATGATAAATGATAAACATGATATGCATGCTAGATATGCATAAAAATCCATATTTGTCTCCCATCGAGATTCCTCAACATTTTCTAAAAAAACTTTATTGCACATTTTTTTATAGAGAATATATTTTTCACTTCATCTTCAAAAAAAACATGACATTTCATCTTTATTAATGCCATCATTAACATAACGTATGATATCGTCACATCTCCCCAATATGAACTGTGAGTACCTGCCAGTGACCATAGTAAAACTCATGTTAAAACTATGTCTTTGTCTGTAGACATCATAACTCAATGCATTGGTATCATAACATTTCATCATCATAACATATCATCTTAACGTATGCACCCACCAGCATTAGGTGACATATACGACTTTGCTTTGGTATTCTTTAAAAAAAATCCATTCGAAACCCGTTGACGGTACTTTATTCGTGCAATGCTTAAACAATGTATTTCATGACATGTACATATGTAGTAAGTTTCATGAAAGATGACATTTATATGCAATATGCTAAAATGGTGAGAACTCCACATGTCATGTAAGCAAGTAATCAAATACTCAATGATGTATCATATGATGCTTCATGCTCAAAATGACATTTATAATATGAATGTGGCGTTTATACAAGAATCATAAATAAATTATCTAAAAGAAAGTTATAACCTAACTTACAGACTTTCCGAGTGCTTAGAAAATTGGTGCGGCTGTAATTGAAAGTTAATCAAAGTTAGGAACTGCATATCTAAGGAAGACGTTCATAATCAAAAGGATTCAAATAATATTAACGAAATTGCCTTTAAAATTTTCCAAAATTGCCATTTAGGTCCTAAACTTTCACTATTTTACAATTTGGCCCCAAATTTCACTAAATTTCATCAATCCCATATTTTCTATGTTCTAAATCCATATATGACCTTAGAATTACAAGAATCAATCAACTACTATGCCAAAACCATCCAACCCGTGGCATGCAATTTGGTGACCATTTTTGCGATTTTAAACCTATAGCTTCTATACAAGCATGTGTGAGGAAAAAAAAAAGAGCCATCAAGTATAAACCCATTAATTTGATCTTGGAACATGTTTACAACTTAGATTTATGCCACACAAGTTCATGATTGGATTGAATGTTGTTTCGATATTGATTTATTAGTCTATTAAACCCCGACATAAATAACACCAAATTATCCAAAAACCTTCAAATCGTGTGTATGTATGATGTTTCTAGCTTCTCTTTGTCAATGTAAGTTTTAAAGCCTAAATGAATCATGCATTTCAATGCATAACATGATGATAACTGGTTTCTAAAGGTTCACAAGGCCATCCTTGAGGAATAGATCAGATATGCCACGATCATTCTCATACAAGTGCAAACTGAATGCATAGATGATCATCAGTAGATATTGATTTATAAACCTATCATGACATGCTATTTTTCTCAAATTTAAACCTTCAATAAATCATCCAAGCCATTATTAAAATATATAAGATCATATCAAGACATGTCATGGCTAAGATTTCATCCCAAAACAATTTATTCAATCAAAACTCCAAATCTGAACCGAAATGCAAGTCCTCATGTTAAACCTCATAAAACTAAGTCAAATCTTCATTCTCATGCCATAATTCAAAGCCTAACATGCCATTCTAACATCCAGAAAAAAACTCTCTAAAGATCCAAGAACAAGCTCTCTTCAAGAAGAAACTGTCAACCCACTTGGTTTCTCACTTTCTCACACTCTAAGAGTGTATAGCTCTCAAGAACACCAAAAGAATGCTTGAGAGAGTTGTGTGAGGAAGTGAGGAGTGCAGGGGGTATTTATAGGACTCAATGAAGGGTGAGAGGCAAGGAGGGGCATTGCTCTTGGATGAAGGGAAGTGTTGTGAGTGGTGGAGGTGGGTAGTGGAGTGTTGAGTGCAATTTTCAGATTTGTCATGGCTAGGTCAGTTGAATAGTGTCCTAAATCTTCATGCCTGAACCTTGGTCAAGTGCTAGATGGTGTCCATAGGTGCAAGGGGCTGCATTGGTTCAGAAATTAAAAACAAAAATTCCAGAAGAAGCAAGCCATGGCCAATGGTTCTAGTTCTACAAAGCTGTCCAGATTTTGATTCCCTTCTTGTTCCTTCTTCTTGGTCTGTTTTGAGGGCATTATTACCTCTTTGTGGTGGCTTTTCCAGGTGATGGAAAGAGGCTTGAGTGGTGGTTAACTGATTAGGTTGTGCAGAAAATCAAGGAGCGTGGTTTGGATGCATATGGGTTTCGGTCAAGGTGATGAGCTTCACCTATCTAATTGCCAATTGGTTTGAGGTCCAAAAAAGGGGATTGACCAAGCATAAAAATTACAGATTTTGAATCACTTCGAAGGGTGAATTGTGCAGAGGTGGTGGCAAGTGGAGGTGGCCAAAATAGTTGTAGAAAATTCTTGAAGAACAAGGGCACTCGGTTTAGACAAAACTTCAAATCCTAGGTGAAATAGTGGTGATTTTGGCTTGACCTGTGAAATTGTTATTGGCCAAATCTTACGTCTAATCTTACGGGACATCATGAGGTTTGAGGCTACAAAGAGTATTTAAACCAAAACCTAAGTAAAACCCTAGCCAAAATAATGCTCCATCTTCCAAAAATATCTCTGATTAAATAGTGTCGCGGCTACAGTAAGGCGCTACAGTAACTCGACTACAGTACTTTTGAAACCCTAGTTCGCTACAGTACTTCTTGAAACCCTAGTTCAACAAAATAATAAATTTTCCAACATGCCCTTGACTAGCCCCCCTTAAGTCATTCTCATAATTAAACTCAATAATTCTAAACAAATAAAATAAGTCATTTAAATGAATTAAATAAATTGAAAACCTTCAAGGGCCCAAAGCTTTTAAGTTGTTGCCCTCTTCCATAACTTATCAAATGAATCAAAACTACATCTTCATCCTTTAAGTCCATCTTGAGTGTTGGAGTCTTGCTAGCTTCATCCCAAGTGGATTGTGTCAATCCTTGCATTACCTCCTTGATCTTCTTGGCTCTTGACGTTATAATTGACCCATTTAGAACTTGCAAAGAATCTTTAAGACTAGGTTCATCTTGGTGCCTATCATTCCCCCTCTCCTCAAAAGGTGCCAATCATTGCCCCTCTCCTCAAAAGGATTCAACCTCAAATCTCCACCTGGATCAAAGGGAAAAAGGGTAGTAACATTAAAAATAATAGAAACATGATACTTACTTGAAAGATCCACTTTATATGCATTTTCATTAATTTTTTCAAGAATTTGAAAATGTTCATCCAAATTACTCCTATCATCAACAAGTAAAATCATCAAAGGTAAAAGAATAAGTGGATTAAAACCATAAACAATTTCAAACGGAGAATAAGAAATAGTAGTATGCAAGGTTTTATATGCACACTCTAATAAGGGCAAACGATACTCCCGCAAACGTCCATGTAACAATTCAATGAATGGTAAATGATACTTCCACAAACGTTCATGAAACACACCTAAAGCTTTCCTTACACCAAAATAACCACTCCAATTATATGCAAACTCAATGAATGGCAAGTAATACTTCCACAAATGTTTATGCAACATGTTAATAAATGACAAATGATATTTCCACAAATGTTCATGTACGTCAATGAATGGCAAATGATGCTCCCACAAACATTCATGCAACACATTGAAAGTCTTCTTTACACCAAAGTTACCCAACAAACTACCATGTCTATCACACACAAAGAACTTACGCATAAAATTAGTAGGCACAGAAAATCTATTCTCTCTAAATAAGTACCAATCTAGTTTATAGAACTTACCAAATGATGCTTTCTCACTTGTTCCATACACACTAGCAAAGTCATCATCATTAGCATGCAATTCCTTATTATATTCAAATCTCAACAATTTTGCATCTAAAACAAAGATAAGGACATACATTCTTGCTAATGCATTAACCAAAAAATTTTCCTCACGGTGTGTGTATTTTATTACAAGGGAAAAAATCTCAATACAGTTTTCCCACTTAGCATGCATTCTAGTCAACAACTTCCATTGTCCCTTCAAGTGTGTGAATGTAGGGCTGTTCATTTTACTCTGCCCGAACCGAAAATAGCATTTCCGACTCGACCCGAGGCAAATAAACTTCTGATTTCTTGCAGTGCTACCCATAATTGATTTTTCGAACAGTTTTTCTTTCTGGAAGAACGGTTATTTCCGAACCGTTTGTTTTCCCCAAAATGAGATTTGCATCAATTGTACCTCATGCACCTATGTCCCCCCACAGTTTTTAAGAAATGGCAATAAATACAACTCTGTATTGATAAAAGCAAAACCAAAAAAGAAAGACCATAAAAAGCAAAAACAGAAGAAACAAGAAGAAGAAAAAAATAAAAGTACTATTAAAAGGATTTCTCTGCTTTCTTAATCTAGAAGCTCCATTGAAGCCAAAAAAAGAATTCAAACTCGATCCAGATATATGGTCGTGAACTGAGTTGTGGTGTACTCGCCCACTTCTGCTTTGCTCCCCGCCAACTGGTTAGAGGCACTTCTCCAGAACGATGAAGAAGACCCCTTAAAGCCCAACCAGAGTTTAACTCAGTTACTTGTAGCTTCCAACTCTTGCACTCCCACTCCCACTTCCAGAGAAGACTCCGCCACCATTGATTCTTCCTTCGCCGATCCCGGCCTCTTTGACTCCAATTCCTCCCCCAGCATCTTTAGGCAGAATAGCTCTCCAGCTGAGTTGCTTCAGAATTCGCGTCTTGGGTCTAGCTACTTCTCCAACTTTAGTATTCAATAAAATGGTAAAAAAAAAAAAGGCATGGTTTCAGATTGCTTTCGGTCATCAAGTAATACCCGACCCGTTCCGAAGCAAAGCGGAAACAAAACTGAAATGGCGGCTTCCGTTCCACCTTGTTTTGGTTCGGGTAATTTGTGTCGGGTCGGGTCGGCAATTTCGGACGGTCCGGATGGACGGTTAATTTGTACAACCCTATGTGAATGACTCGTGTTCTTCAAAGAAAGGTCAGGTAGGAATTATCACACCAGAAACAAAATCAATGTAGTGCTCCATCTCCTTAATAGGTGGCAATCCACTAAACACACTTCTAGGAAACACGACCTCATATCCCTGCAACAAAGAGACAACAATACTAGACAAAGATACGTCAAGTTCGTTAGTATTAAAACTAGTCTTAGCATAAAAACTCACTTTTCTCTTTATTTTTCTCACACTTTCTTCACTCTTTCTTTTCTTTCCACACTCTTTTTATTTTTCACTCTCTTTTTCTCTTTCACTCTCTTTTTTCTTTTCACTTTCTTTTTTTCTGTCACTCTCTTTTTCTTCATCTTTTTTTGCACTCTCGACCTCACAATTATTTTTCAACTCATTCTCTCTTTTTCTTGAGGTCTTAGTCTCGCCCTCTTCTTTTTCTCTCTTTCTCCATTTCGGCCTCACTATTTCTTTTTTTCTCAATCTCACCTTCACTCTTGCTTTTCAGCTTAATCTCACTTTCACTCTCACCTTCACTCTTACTTTTCAGCTCAATCTCACTTTCACTCTTACTTTTTAGCCCAATCTCTTTTTCACTTTTTCTTTTTTGATCACTCTCACTTTCACTCTTTCTTTTTTGATCACTCTCATTTTCACTCTTTCTTTTTTGAGAAACCTCACTTTTCAGTTTCAATTGATCCCCATGGACTTGTGTTGGAGTTAAATGAGCAAGTTTGATAGTTTTTCCATCCTTTTCAAAACTGTACATATTCCTTAACCTATCATAGATCACCTTCCTATCAAATTGCCAAGGCTTCCCCAACAAAATATGGCCAGCATGCATAGGCACTACATCACAAAGCACCTAGCAATTCTCAATTCAAAAGGAAACTAGCACTTGCTTATTTACCCTAACATCCCCACAATCACTCAACCACTGCAACATGTATGGTCTAAGGTGTTTCAAGGTAGGTAAATTCAATTTCTCAACTAAAGTAGTGCTAGCCAAATTAATACAACTCCTCAAATCAATGATCATACTATATACCTTGTTGTTGATGTCGCATCTAGTATGAAAAATGTTCTCGCTCTACTGTTCTATGTCATCCAGCTTAATTTGTGTATTGAGTGCATGCCTGGTAACAAGAGAATCACCATACTCTTCATTCTCATACTCATTTTCAACACTAGACTCACGTAGCCTCCTATCTTTTCTGCCCTATAGATTTCTAATTTCTGCATCTTGATGATCCATCATATCCCTCACTTCACCCAACACCAAGTTCACACGCTCAAACTATAGTCACATGGCTTGCAATACAAAGAATGAGTTAACTGCCATCCCCTTTGGTGATGAGTCACTCCAATGAGACATTGTAATGTGCTGCACAAAAAGAATGTTAGTGGAAAACCTCACACACTCCCTTACGTGTTTACACTCAAATATTGGCACTCCACTCGTGTCAATTGGTTTTTTCCCGATAATAGTCTCACAATCTCTTGCCTTTTACCTCAAGAGTTTTCCGGTCAAGTTCTTTAAGAACTAGTTGAACTAAAATCAAGACAATACAACTTTATATTATTTCAACCAGTAATATAGATTCAAGAAACAATGAAGGAATAAAATGACAGGAGATTCAAGGAATTTATACGAGTGAAAGAGTAATTATAAAACAAGATACCAACTAGAAATATCTATTCAGCCCATTTGATGATAAAGCTCAATCAATAAATGTATTTCCTTCTCTTTGTTGTAACTATGTAGTAACCTTTGAATATGCTACATTTTCTTATCTTCTTCTCTTTTTTTTCTTTTTTTTTTCCGAACTTTCTTTTCTTTTCTTTTCTTTTCCTTTCTTTTTCTTTTCTTTAATTTTCTTTTCCTTTCCTTTCCTTTCTTTTTCTTTTCTTTTCTTTTCCTTTCTTATCTTTTCTTTTCTCTAATTCAATCACAAACAGCAATACTCAATTGTGAAAATCAAGCAATTGAATTCAAGCACACAAGAATTGACAATGAAATAAAAGAGAATCAATGGAACAACACTCCAAGCAATGGACAAACTTAGAGATGCCAGAAACCATAGAATTTTGAAACCCTAGGAGATGCAAATTTCAGTCAAACCAAAAAATCCTAAGAATTTCGGCAGCCTACTTTTTGTTTAATTTTTTTTTTTGCAACCCTAGAACAATGAAGCCCTAGAATTAAATTTAAAGATGTAAGAATTAAAAGATAGAATCAGACTTGATTGGAAACCTTGCTCTGAATATCAAATGATATGAGCCCGTAGGAATAGAATCCCTTGAACCCACAATCAATTTGAAAACTCACCAAGAAAGCCAAAATCAAGTCAATGGATGGAGAACCTAGACCCGATGAGAACTCATTTCAAGAACCTAGATTATATTAAAATCTAGACCCGTTGAAGAACCCGTCTCAAGAACTCAGATTATAAGGAGAAACGCCACAAAGGTTGTGATTTACCTTTGATAAGTTCAAAAGTTCAATTAAAAACAAGAGGAGTAAAACTCAACTCACATTGAATAAATTCATCAAATTTCATAAACTAATTGAAATGAGGCTACAAAGAGTATTTAAATCAAAACCTAAGTAAAACCCTAGCCAAAATAATGCCCCATCTTCCAAAAATACCCCTGAGTGAATAGTGCCACGGCTACAGTATGGCACTACAGTAACTCGGCTACAGTACTTTTGAAACCCAAGTTCGCTACAGTACTTCTTGAAACCTTAGTTCAACAAAATAATAAATTTTCCAACATACCCTTGACTAGGCCCCCCTTAAGTCCTTCATAATTAAACCCAATAATTCTAAACTAATAAAATAAGTCATTTAAATGAATTAAATAAATTGAAAGCCTTAAAGGGCCCAAACCTTTTAAGTCATGTTGTTGCCCTCTTCCATTGCTTATCAATTGAATCAAAACTGAATCTTCATCCTTCAAGTCCATCTTGAGTGTTGGAGTCTTGCTAGCTTCATCCCAAGTGAATTGTGCCAATCCTTGCATTACCTCATTGATCTTCTTAGCTCTTGACCTTGTAACTGACCCATCTAGAACTTGCAAAGGATCTTTAAGACTAGGTCCATCTTGGTGCCCATCAACATGTTTATAAAATATTTCTAAGAACTAACATGCTTTAAATCAATACATAACTAAAAATCACAAAATCTCACTTGAAGTACTCGGTTCCAACACTTCGTCGAAACCATAATTTGTTCTCAACTTTGATTTGATCAAACACTTGATCCGAGACATACCATGTTGAGATCTTCAAACTAACAACATTATATGGTTTTAAAATATGTCATACAATAGATCCAAGCATTAAACTTAAAATCACATGGCTAAAAGTAAACAAAAACATGGATCTAGCCGAAATCATCAAACTTTTGACCTAACCGAGTATTTTCTTGCATAAAAAGCATATCTTTACAAATCAACTCCTAAAATCCTCAAGCCAACATCCTAAATAGTAGATCAAAGGCTCAGGATCATCAAATAAAAATATCAAACTCATTGGAGTAAGATCAAACCACAAAAAATCCAAACTTTCTTAAAACATAAACTATTTTTCTCCTTCCAGTTTTTAAGTTTTCTAGATCTGAAAAAATATTTCATCAAAAGCTTTAATCATGAAACTAATCCTCAAAAAAACATTCATATAAACATGTTGACAACACTCCATAAAATTCTCAGACCAAGATTTGTCCATTAGCTTGGTCAAAAACTCCAAAATACAACATACTATCCAGTTTATCACCCAGATTAACCTTTCCATGGTTAAAATAAATTTTGACTGCACAAATGACCATGAAATCGAACACAAAAGGTACCAACAAAAACTAGACTCAAAGAAGAACAACCTTTATGAGGAATTATTATGAGAAAATACTTATAAGGGTTTCAAAAATGGCACGCAAAAAGGCTTAGAAAACTGCCTGAGAGAGCTTCTAAGTGTTCTCTCCAAGAACGAAAATAAAAATGAGTGAAGTGAGTGAAATGATGACTTGCACCCTAATACACTTCTGAAAAGTGAAGTATGGGCTTGAGTGACACCTTGATGTATTGTAATTAGGTCCCAAAAAGGTGTAAATAGTGAGTAGTTTTCAGCCAAGGAAACTTTCAAGAGAAGGGTGGTGGTGATGTGGCATTTTCCTCTCACATCAAGTGACTATTTGGGGCTATCATGGGCAGAGGATGGCCTGCCATGGGTGGGTGGAAACTTCCTCAAGAAGTTTTGCCAAGGTGGCCAAAACTCGTGAGCCTTAATGTTAAACAAGTGGGCGTCATTTTGGGGTTTAAATAAGGTTTGATTAGGGTTTGAGATCCTATCAAGCTCAAATCCAATTTTTGTTGAACCAAAAAATTTCCAAGGTTTAAAGGGTTTGATAATGATGTCATAACATGAATTTGATGGATTAATAGCATTTGGAAGTTATTTAATCGAGTGATTAAACACAATGCTAGAGATCGGATCAAATAGGGTTTGGAGGCAAACTATAGGGTTTGTGGAAACTATTTAGGGTTTCAGTTTCAACCAAGCTTATGGGTTTTAATTGGATTTCAAATGTTTAGGATTTCACTAAAGTTGAAACCCTCTTTGGTTTGGCACAATTTGGTTGGTTGGATGGAATAGGATTTTTACTTAGGTGGCATGATCTCACATCATGATTTCCTTTACATTTCCATCTCTTATTTCCTCTTAGTGCCAAGTGTCCAATGCTATTCACCAAGTGTGGCTAAGATCTTGCTAAGTGTCCAATCAAAACTTCTCTAACCTAATTTGAACATTCCATACTGTGATTTTGAAAACACTGCACTTGGTGCTACTATTGAGGTTACTATTCAGTCTGGGAAAAATGAAAATAAACTTTGCACTGTAAAAACTTACCTAACTGTGCAATTCGTTTATCAAAATTTAACTCCGAAGTGCCTCGAAATCATCAAAATGCATTTTCGAATGGATACTTCATCCGAAAACTTAAAATTGGTTTATTGCACTATAAAATCCTAATTATTCCTATGAGTCTAATGGTGCAGACCATATCACATTCTAACACTTCTAACTACCTAAAATAAATAAAGTCGCACTTTTGTCACCATTGTGAGTGGTAACACTAACTATACTGACAAACTAAAACTTACGTGATTAGTCGATTCGTGAAAAATTACGGAGTTTCCATGAGATTCCTAAAACCTATAGAAATTCCACTATTGAATTTCTAGAGGGTTGTTACAATTGGGTTTGAGCAGAAAATGAAGTTAAGGGATTTGGAAGTGCATGGGTTTTGGTCAACATGAAGTGCTTCACCTTCCCATTTGCCAATCAATTTTGAGGTTCATAGAAGGGGATTGGCCAAGCTTGTAATGGAGTGCTTGGAAGCACTTTCTTAGGGTGAAATGGGCAAAGGTGGTGGGGTGTGGAGGTGGGTAATTTAAGTGCAGAAAATCCTTGAAGAAACAAGGGTACTCGATTTTGGACAAAACCTCATTTCCTAGGTGATAGTGGTGATTTTGGCTTGGCTAATGGAATTGTTTTTGGCCTCCTCTTAGGTATGATCTTAGGTGATATAATGGTTGAGTGGTGTAGAAAACATCTTGAAAAACTTGTGGAAGAGGCATGGCTTTGGTAGTTTGTTGAAGGGTTGCATGGTTTTGCACCAAGGGTGATTGGTGGGTTGTTGTGGCATTGATAATTGATATGCCTTTGCCTCAAGTGACAAGGGTTGGGTTAATTATAACCTTCAAGGGTTTTCTAAGAGTGATTCAAAACAAGTACAAAAGACAAAAATCTAAAATTATGGAGAAAAGAGCTTGAAGAAAAACTATGCAAGTCATGATGCTTGAGTTACTATTCATGGGTGTGATGAATAGTAACCTTAGCTCAAGTTAGAAGCCTTACCATGGTTGAAAGGGAACCCTAGGGGCGTGTGGGTTGAGCTTGGGTAGAATGGAAACCAATGGTATAGTGTATTGGGTCTCATTTGGAAGAGTGATATGAAATACAAGGTTTGGGCTTCAAGTGTTGGGTTCTTATTGGGCCCTATGAACAAGCCTTTGTTGTGGGCCTAGAAGTGGACTTATCCATGGGCCTCATGTTTAGATTTGTTGGGCCTTTCCTTGGCTTCAATAGTCCACTAGGTTGAGTCCTAACTTTGGTTCTTTCCTAAATTGGGCCAATAGCCTTGGATCTTACTAAGTTGGGCCCAATAGTCTTATTTCTTCTAAGTTGGGCCTAAAGTCTTTGTGTCTATCATTAGCCCATCTCATCTTAGTAAACTAGGGCCCTTATTAAACCACCCTTGGGCATTCTCTAAATCCATCTAATATTCTAAACAAGTCACTTAGCCCACCAAGGCAGCAAATCTCCACTATGCCATGTGTCATTCTTCCATTGGCGTCTTGGCACCTTTCCTCAAATTTAATAAAGCACTAAAATTTTCTAATAATCCTGACTAAACCAAAGGTGGAAGCTCTTTTGCCAACTCAAGCTCCAAAAATTTCCTTCTTCTCAAGTATCAATATCTCTACTTAGCTAGGGTCATGGCTACTAGGGTCAAGGCCTAAGGTGTTTTTAAGTGGGGTGTTACAATTTGGTGTACAACAAGTCTATAAAAGAGCATGTACAACACCTAAAAGTGACCCTAGAAGTACTTAAACAACATTGGTTGTTGGCTAAACTCTCAAAGTGTAGGTTTTCTACTGAGGTTTCATACTTGGGCCATTTAATTTCATTTGAAGGGGTTAGAGCCGACCCTAACAATGTGCAAGCCATGGAGGAGTGGCCATTTTCAACCTCCTTAAAAGCCTTGAGAGGTTTCTTGGGACTGACTGGGTACTACATGAGGCTTACAAGGGGATATATAATTCCAGCTCGACCCTCTACCAAAGAATGGGATTGCAGTCACATTGACTCAGCTTTTAAAAAAAGACCAGTTTGTGTGTAATGAAGAAACTAGGGAAGCTTTTGTAAGGCTAAAGGAAGATGTAACACATCCACCTTTGTTAGCCCTCCTGGATTTTTCTTTGCCTTTTATTATTGAGTGTGATGCATTGGGAAGTGCTATTGAGGTTGTCCTAATGCAAAAGGGAAAAACTATAGCACCTTTCAGTCTAGCTTTAAAGTGTAGAGTGATGGCCCTATCAACCTATGAGAATGAGCTATATGCATTAGTGATGGTTGTGCAGAAATGGAGGCCTTACTTGGGCACCCCTTTGTGGTCAAAACTGACCACCAAAGTCTTAAGTATTTACTTGAGTGAAAAATAGGGACACCTATGCACCATAAATGTGTCTCTAAATTGATGGGGTACGACATGTTGGTGTAATAGAAGAAGGGGCAAGACAATAAGGCAGCAGATGTCTTGTCCAAGAAGTTAGAGAGAGAAATGGATAGGGTGGAGGCAACTCTAGCAGTGATTTCTTTTCCTATTGTGGAATGGCTAGAAGAGGTAAAATGGGGTTATCAAGAGGATCCTAAGGTCCAAGGACTATAGTTGAAATTTCAGCAAGGGGAGTTACCTTCTTCTTACTCCATTAGAGATGGCTTGGTGTTCAACAAGTAGAGGCTATTAATTGGGGATGACAGTGCCTTCAAGCAGAAAGCACTTAATTTGTTACACACCAGCCCCATGGGTGGTCATTCGGGGTATGACAAAACCTTGCATCGAGTAAGGAGGGATTTTTTTTTTTGGGTTGAGTTTATTAGGGACTGTGAGTCGTGACACTTGTCAAAGTGTCAAAGCTGACCAAACCAGGTCTAGTGGGCTTCTCCAACCCTTACCCATCCCTTCAAAAATTTGGAACAAGATCACTATGGATTTTATTGAGGGTCTGCCTTTGTCACAAGGTTTTAACAACCTATGGGTAGGGGTGAGCATCGGGCGGTCCGGACCAGAAAAATCAACTGGACCGGAAAAATCGGCCAATTCGGTCCGGATCGGGGTTGGTTCCAGTCCAAATTTTATAGGACCGAGTTCATTCAGTTCGATCCACGGTCCAGGGGTTTTTTGGACCGGACTGGACCGAATGTAAATAAAACATATATATTATAATTTATATATATATATAATTAATTATATAATTTTCATCTAACCTAATCCTATCACTAACTAATATATAATTATACTATATTATAATTATAAATTAAGTATAGACTATAGTTATACAGTTATACTTATACTAATATTACTAATATATAGCTATACTAATTACTAATAGTCTAGTACTTTATACTAATACTATTATATAGTTATACTAATCATGATTCATAATAATTAATCACTATAAGTCTATAACTATATATATTTACTATTTAGTATCAATGTATTAATATATTCTTTAATGTATTACTAATAGTATTAAGTATTAAGAGTTATAGTATAAATTATAATATATGTATAATTAAATATTTTATGCTTATTTATAATAGTATGTTAAGTATGTATTTTTCTCAATTATGGATGTAATATGTATGGATAATTAAATTATTTATGCTTATTGCTTCATATACAAAATGTTAAAAGTTGTATATGGCTCAAATTCAATGGCTCATTATGTGTTAACATATTTTAAGTTAGTAATTAAGTAATAATTAACATCATCAATATAATTATAACTAAACTAAATCACTATAGTCTATAACTATAATTATAAATTATAACTAAATCACTATAAGTCTATTGTCTATATATAGTATTAAATTATTAATATTACTATGAGTCTATGAGACTATGACCATATATTATTATATAGTATTAATATCACTATTAAATTATTAATATAGTATATAGTAATAATAGTATTAGTAATAATTTATATCAATGTATTATTATATAATATGTAGTAGTAACAGTAACACTATAGTCTATAATAGTATAATATATAGTATTAGTATATATTAATATATCATAACAGTAATAGGATTATGGCATAATGTATGTATAATAGTATAGTATTAATATCACTATAAGTTATAACTATATATACCTAATAGGCTTATAGGCTAATACAATGATTTATTAATCATATTACAAATTTATTTTTTTCTTTTATCATTGTATTTTTATCAAGTATTTTTTAGTATTTTTAGCTAAAAAAAATGTACAAAATTTGAAGTGGGCTGAAAATAATTGAAATTTGACAAAAAAAAAAAAAACCAGATTTAGATAGGCTGAATAGCCCATTTGGGGCATGTCCAGACCGAATGGACTGACCCTGGACCAGACCAGACCAAAATGGACCGAACCAAACCGGTCCTATATATACTCGGTCCGGTCCAGGGTGGAAAATCCCTGGACCGAATAGGTCCGGTCCGGTTCACAAAAATGCCTAAGACTGGACCGAACCGGACCGATATCACCCCTACCTATGGGTAGTGGTGGACAAACTCACCAAGTATGGGCATTTTATTCCCTTGGTCCATCCTTACATTGCCAAAACAATGGCCCAAGTCTTCACTAAGCATGTCCTAAAGTTACATGGAATACCTAGTTTTATAGTTTCAGATCGGGATAGGACTCTCAAGTGTTTTTCTGGCGAAAGGCCGAAAGATTGGGCCCTATGAATTCCTTTGGCTAAGTGGTGGTATAATACAAACCAACACTCATATACTCGGATTACTTCTTTTGAAGCCTTATATGGCTACTCACCCCCACGGTTACTGACCTATGTACTGGGATTAACTAAAGTAGAAGTAATTGAACAAACCCTAAGGACATGGGAATAGACTTTACAAATCCTCAAACATAATTTACATAGATCACATGAAAGAATGGAGAAATACGTAGATCTCAAGCAGAAAGAAATTGTGTTTCAAGAGGGTGAATGGGTTTACCTCCGTCTACAGCCCTTTCGCCAGCTGTCGATGGCTCACCACCGAAGTGGCAAGTTAGCATCGAGGTTCTACAGGCCCTTTCAGATCACCCACCATGTTAGATCTGTGGCCTACCGATTGTAGCTTCCACCCACAACAGTGATTCACCCTGTCTTCCATGTCTCACAGCTGAAGTAAAGGTTGGGCCACCAGATCTCAACCTATCCCACCTTGCCACTGGTCGATGCTAAGGGAATCTTAAAACTTGAGCCCGAGAAAGTCCTCTCCTGAAGAGTTCATAATTCTCAGAATCAGCTCCTCCTCGAACTGTTGATTCAAAGGCAGGGCCAGCAAGAAGATGATGCAACTTGGGAGCAGTAAGATTGGCTCAAGGACTCCTCCCTCACCTTGTGGGCAAGGTGCTCTAAGGGGAGGGCTCTGTCACACGCTTCAGCAGCTGAGTGAAGAAGAAGGGAAGAACGGAAGGAGTAATAATCCAAGACTCAAAAAGGATGCAGTAAAACAAACACAGCACTAGATGAGACAAGTTCAAAGTTCCTTTGGATGTAATAGTTATTCCATAAACATAATTGAGTTCTCAAGCTGTTGGCTCTCCTAATTACAATTACAATGAGAGTTTCATTCACTAGTTGACAAACATATATTCATTTGTCATTTCAGCTAGACAATCTACGTGTGTGTGTGTTTCATAGCTTCAGCAAAATGCTTGTATATAGCTTAAAATACACTAATTAGTCCCACGTACATTATAGGGGTGCTACCCGCACCCCCTAGGGCGGGGGGTTTGGGGTTTGCCTTTGGGGGCGAGGTACCCTATCCAAGTGATGGGGCGCAGATCTAGACCCCTAGTCCATCCACCCCCCCCCCCCCCCCCAAACTTCCAGGGTAAATGGGGGGCCCATTGGTCCCTGAAGGGCCAGAACGTCTTTTTGGGCCCATAAATGGCCCAGAATAAATCTTAAAAAAATGGTTAAATTATATTTTACAATTTACATATATAACATAGAATTAAACAAAGGTTATCTAAAGCTTAAAACATAAAAATCTAACTATTCTAAGCTATTATAATAATACAAATTAATCTAAAACTATTACAAATTAATTTAAAAATATTAAAAATTGTCAAATAATATTACAAAATAAGAAATTGTATCTAACAATTTTACAAACAAGATAACTTTGAGTTTGAGTCTTGAGATTGGAATTTGGGGGTAGTGGGCAAGTTAGACTATGAGATTATAAAACCTTAAAACATTAATAGGAAAACAAATTAAAATTACAAACAATATATACATATGTAAAAAGGCTAAACACTTAAAACTACAAATTTGGGATTAGGGTTGGAACTTGGGCAAGTGAGTCCTCGTGAGACTATAAAACATAAAAAACAAAATAAGAAAATAAAAATCATAAATAAATATTACATGGATATGTGATAAAGTTACAAAATTAAAATTACAAAACCAAGATGAGATTGAGATTGAAGATGAGATCATTGAGATTGGGCATGTGACAATGAGACTATAAAAGCTAGAAAAAAAAAGTACAAGAAAACCAATTAGAATTACAAATAATAAACATTACATACTAATTACTAAGAATAAATAAGAGAATCAATATACAAAGTTAGAAACCAATGGTACTGGTGGATCGAATGGAGAAGTCATATTGCGGCCGATATAGATGTAGGGGCATTTGTCGAAGTTGTCCCTACAACAATTAAATTTGATTATTAATACAATATATTATAAGTAAAAGCAATATTATAGCAATATCAAAGGTAAGAGGCTCTTACTAGATGCAAGTTGTGAATCACTCGTCTCCTCCTCGGTCTCCACAAAGTCTACCACATCCAGAATATGAATTGGTTTCCCTTTAATCTAATTTTGAGTGCAAATCAATGCTTCAACAGTATTAGGAGACAGTGAACTCTGGAATAGATCTAAAACATATTGGGGTTTCAATATTGAAACTCCTAAATTAAATTTGGGGGTTTCAATTTAGGGGTTCGACCGAACCCCTAGACTAATTTAGGGTTTCAGATTGAAACCTTAGATTTACAATAATTATACAAAAATTCCATACACAAAAATCATCATCCAAATCACACAGACATTTCCACAGAACACAAATCACAACTCCATTCTCCAAATCCATTCATGAATCCCATCCTCCATATTCTAATCCAAGATCTAAAAGCTTGGGGGTTTCAAGATACTTACAATTTGTTAGGTCGTAGGGGAGAGAAACGGACTCAGCGAGAGTGACGATGAGGAGTGAGAGGGACTCAGAGCAGCGAACCATGGGTGGGTACTGGCAGTTTGGCAAACTAGGTCGTGAGAGAGAGAGAGAGAGAGAGAGAGAGAGCGAGTCAAGTGAGGGAGTCTTAGAGAGGGGAATTCCCCCGACTCCCCGGGGGGGGGGGGGATATTACGCATTAAACAAAATGAAGGCATTTTGAAGATATCCAAAACGACATCGCTTTGTTTACTGTATATCCTTGTGTGTGTATATATATACACACACGTGGGGCGAGAGATATTTAGGGATATTCAGTGGGGCCAGGCCGGCTCCGCTGTAGATGATTTCCAAGTTAAATAATACAATACAAATCCCATCTTTTTCCTTCTTTTTATTCATCGTTAATTACTCCTAAGTTTGGCAAAACGGGGCAAATTCTTTCCAGAGACATTTGCCCAAATAATGCGCTGCATAGACTTAATTGCACGTTTGTGCTGGCATGAGCCGTAGGGAGATGTAGGGGCTTCATTCATTATGCGAACCTAAAAAACATGATGATGACCAACATACATGCACCACGCTCTACGGAAGATCCTCTGCTTGATTTTGAGCATTCGTCTGGTGAATTGTAATATAGGCTACTAAAAATCTACTCAGTTTCAATTCTTGGAGAAACCTCGAAAACATCTATAAACAAAGCAATTCGACCTAACAGCAGACACATTACAGAGTTTCTTATTGAGTTCATCTTGATGGTAAATTATGATGATCGGCCAGTTCTACAATACAACTCAGAATGACTTTTTGGGTCCAAATTTATTGCATTAGCCTGAAATTTTAAGCCAACTTGTGAATGGTTTCCATGTCAACAGCTTCCTTGACAGTCTCTTTCTCAACATGGTCCCACCACCCGAACAAGAAATTGTCCACGACTAGCCGGAACCAAGGGGACAGCTTCAAACCTTCCTCGCCAGCATCTGCTTTCCTCAACAGCTCTTTCAATTGATCTCGATTCACATATTTCACATCGGCTACCTCATCAGGGTTTGGATTAACAGTAACATCTCGCACAATGAAAAGGAGGTAATCAACTGTAAATAAAAGGCAATACGAAATGGTTAAGACGACAAAATCTGGTAAATTTTCAGCTAGCTTAGCTACAATTTCTTTCAAGATTCCAAGAGCTTATTACCACGGTCAACCAAAAATTTTTATATTTTAGTTTTTCCCAAACTGCAGGAATTGAAACTTTGTTGCTTACATTCTTCCGACACTGGAAAAAGAATAGAACACTGAAGAAATAAGGTATAACAGTAATCTAGTTGGAATCATTACGTTCATGCTCCCCCCACTTGCCATCAGAAGGTGCCTTGTACAGCATGCGGCCCAGCGGGATGAACTGATCAACCGGCACATCTTCAGCAGGAATACCCAGTTCATCCAAGAGCTTTCTTTGTGCAGCATTCCTTACACCTGGCACACCGAAAGGGTTTAAAAAATTCGTGTAAAAGTTAAAATGACAGGAAACAAAAGGCATCCAATGGATATGAAACAAAATATGTACCAAAGGCATTCTCCTCAATAAGCTCAGTTTCACGGTATAGTGGATGGCTGCAGCAGGTATTTGTCCACACAAGAGGAAATGTTACCTTTGTTGCAGATCGTTGCTGTAAAGACAAGAAATAGTGCAAAGCATTTCACCAGCATTTTACCAGGCTATATGCTATCAACATCTACAATCATAATAAGTCATGGCCATGCACTGTACACCCAAAACTTTCAACCAATTTCCAGACAAAAGAGTGTAGAAAAGAAGCAAATATGAATGCAAGAAAAGAAATAATATAGTTATGTTGCATGAAACATCCAAAGGAATTTCATAATAGGTATACAGAATTAATGGAGATAAATGCATTTACAAACAACAAAGGCTAAGATCAAAGCACCATGACTGAAATAACTATGGCCACATTATTCAACAATTTGTTCATGAAATTGTCCATTGTCCACTGGCATGGCAACCATGCATTTAAAAGGGCTTTAGAATTCTTTTTGTTTTTTTGTTTTTTGGTCGGAAAAGGCCTGGGTGCATAAAAACCACCCTTTAATGCCTTCTTCAATTTTTTTTTCTTCAGTTTTATGTCCTTTCCTTTTACCGTGTAGCATATTCCAACATCATCTTCATGCTTAGACATAAAAAGATGTACCATATACAGATAAAAGGATTACAGTAACAGGTTCATAGCACAGTTGCACATATCTGTTCCTTGTCTTGTTCTAATCATTGAACATCTTCAGATGTCATTCCATTCATAGAGTTTGTACCCAGACATACAAAATGCTATCATTCTTGTACTACATTGAGAACATATTTTTCCTTTGCTTCTTTTTTTTTCCTGTGCATGATTTTACTAGTCCACATTGTTGGAGAATCAGAAAGATATAGCAGTAATTACCAAGATTGTATAGTTACCAAGTTTGTATAGCTGTAAATTAGGCAATAATTAGTCAATGGTTATAAATTAGGAATGTATCTTTATTAGGTAAACTATTAGTTATTCTTTTCCTAGCTTAGATTTCTTGAGGTTCCTATAAGAAGGAAATTCATGTAAGTCAGAAATAATATAAGGAAATTATTCCCAAAGTATTTTCTGGTTGGTATCAGAGCAGGCAATCGCTTGCTGACTCCTTTCCAGTTTTCTGTCTTGGCTGTAGCATCATGTCTGATATTTCAATTGAGTCCTCTGCTGTCCCGCCATTCTCCTCTACTACAAACCCATCCAAAGGTAATGGAACCAACTCCGAGTCTCACTCTGTTCAAATTACCACTATCCGCTTGAATGGTGATAATTTTCTGCAATGGTCTCAATCGGTTCACATGTACATTCGGGGGGGTGGGAAGATAAGCTATTTGACTGGTGAAAAAACAGCCCCTGCAGCAGATGATCCGGCCTATGCGACTTGGGATGCTAAAAATTCCATGGTCATGACATGGCTGGTGAATTCCATGGAAGAGGATATTAGCTCTAACCATATGTGCTATCCAACGGCACAAGAGCTTTGGGAGAATGAACCAAATGTATTCAGATTTGGGTAATCAATCTCAAATTTTTTGAGTTGACCCTCAAACTTGGTGAGATGCGTCAAGGAGAGGATAGTGTCACCAATTATTTCAACTCTCTGAAACGGGTGTGGCAAGATCTCGATCTATTCAATAGGTATGAATGGAAATCTGTGGAAGATAGCCTTCATCACAAGAAATTTGTGGAGGACAATCGGATTTTTAAATTTCTTGCTAGCCTCAACATTGAATTTGATGAAGTAAGGGGGAGAATTATTCAATTAGTGACGTCTTTTCAGAGGTAAGGAGAGAGGAGAGTCGAAGGAATGTGATGCTAGGCAAGAAAGGACCCAGTGTTGCTGTTGAAAGCTCTGCCTTAGTGGCTGCCGATGCAAATTCCAGCAAAGCCATCACTTACCAGTGCAGGAATGATGACAAACCACGGGTTTGGTTTGATTATTGCAACAAACAGCGCCACACCCGAGAGACTTGATGGAAAATTCATGGCAAACCAACAAATTGGAAGAGCAGCAATGTAACATTTGGGTCTAAATCTAGGGCTTAAAATTAGTATTTTATTTATTTGTCTATTTATTTATTAGTATTTCATTGTCTTCATATTTATTTATTTATTTATTTATTATTTTATTTTTATCATTCTTGACTAACAGATAGATTAAATTAGTGACTCAATTCCCTTAAAAAAACCTTCATATATTCTATCCACTTAACCCCATTCTAGTTTCGGTTTCCAGAGTTTGTGGGCAACACCAAGTCAAACCTTTCAAACTCTCTCAGAATCGGTATCCACGTGAGATTAGGTTCCTAATGTTTAGGCAATTTCAATTTCAGCCAATCACTAAGTGTTCACACTGCCTCCTCCCATCGCCTATAAAAGACTCTCAAGCCTCTGTGATTACACGTTGATATAGCAAGAGAAACCACATTCCCGCATAACACATACCTCTGCCCAACCATCGTCGACCATCCCGGGACGTCGGAGCCCTACCCACGGCGCCAGAAAACGCCGGCCAACTCAACCCCGTTGAACCCATCCCCTCAGGTAAGCCCCTGCGACCGCGCGCCACCTTCCTCCCTTTCGGCTGCTTGAATTTCGAACCATCTCTCTCTAAACTCTCACTGTTTTTCTCTCTCTCCCTCCCTCGGTGTCGCACCACCATAGGGACCCCCCACTCACGTCGCCGGTCGCTTCTAGCCACCTAGAACCGCCGACGCACGCTGCTCTCCCTCGGTGAGCATCGCGTTACACTCTCGCCCGTAAGTCCTGTTGTTACTCCTTCTTCTTTTTATTTTATTTTCTTTAGTTTCTTTCTCTTTTCTTTCTTTCTTCTTTCTTTTTCTTTCTTTCTTCTTTCGTTTTCTTCTTTCTTCTTGTTTATTCCGTGTGCCTCAGTTTCCCCATAAAGCCCTCCATTAAATTCTGTAATTCCATGCATGCCCTTTTGACCCGTGAGGGTGTAATCTCATGAGCCTCTACTTCTTGGGGCCTTAAGTCAGTCAGATAGTTCTTTAAGTGGCTAATCTCTAGGTCGACAGAAACTGGTTTACAATTTTAAAGAAGGCTAGTATATTTTCCGAAATACATTACTTTTACGTGGGCTTCATCTACTTGAATAATTATCAGCATTTAGACTCAATTTTTATAAAAGATTTTTAAAGGATTTCAAAGCGTTTGTTGGAGTCTATTAGTAGTTAAATTCCTTATACGTATTTAATGACGTAAAGTATTACGACACGTTTGCTAGGAAGTTATTAACGCCTAGAATCTCGTTTAGGTATCGCGCTACAAGTTGGAAACCAGGAAGCAACGCTAAGAGGTAAATAGTATGATCATATAATGCATGCATCCTGTGAATATTCTTATTATGAATAAAAATATGATGTGCTTATGATGGTAATCTATGCTACGCTAAGAGACAAGTCAATGTTCGATTCCTTTCATGATCTTGAGGAAAAATGAGATTATGCTTGAATGAATGAAAGTGTCGTTTGAATGATTGAATATTACTAAAATCATATGAAAGCCATGAGATGTTCATTTAGTAGTCCAAAGTCAAGTATGCCATGTAATGGAATTGTCAGATTATGCAAACCATGTTCATGAAATGCTTAGATTGTATATGCCATGTCTATATAGTAACTAGATCATGTATCATATTATTTCATACCATGTACAAGAATATGCCATGTACAGGAATATATCATGCCATGTTATATCTATGCCATGTACAAGAACATGCCATGCTATATCATATTATGCTGTGCCATGTACAAGAATATGCCATGTACAAGAATATGTCATGCCCTATCATGCCATGTATAAGATTATGCCATGTTAGAAAGGTTCATGAAGTCTAATAAAAATCTCATACATTAAGAAAGATAAAAATGTTATGGTGCCACGGACTCAAGCGTGGTTAACCACAAGTTAAGTGAAACACGGACCCAAGCGTGTTTCACTCCCTGTTATGCAAGTTAAGTGAAACACGGACTCAAGCGTGTTTCATTCCATGATATTCAAGATAAGTGAAACGCGGACTCAAGCGTGTTTCATTCCATGATATTCAAGATAAGTGAAACGCGGACTCAAGCGTGTTTCATTTCATGTCATGCAAGTTTAGTGAAACACGGACTCAAGCGTGTTTCGCTCCATGTTAGGCAAGTTCAGTGAAACACGGATTCAAGCGTGTTTTACTCATGTTATGCAAGTTAAGTGAAACACGGATTCAAGCGTGTTTCACTCCATGTTATGTCAGATAAGTGAAAATACGGACACAAGCGTGTTCACTTCATGTTAAGACAAGATAACCAAGATATTATGCATTCACCATTTTATGTGTGGATTATATATGTTCCGCCTATATTAAAGATGTATGCTATGTAAAGCCTGTGATGATATAGATATATAAAATCTTTCAGAAAGTCATGCTACGTGTATAATTGTAAATTCATGAAGCTGTATGCATGTATGAAGGGTATCATAGAAATAAAATGTATGTTAGGCAATATTATATTTTTACGATATGATGTACTACTTACTGAGTATTCAACTCATTATTTTTGTGTGTCTTCGTGTTTTTCTTCCATGTCTGATTTTCGCAGATAATGTCTATGATGATGAAGAGCTGGAAGGCCAGGAGTAGATCTAGTACCAAGACTTAGGATTGAATAAGTGAATTTATCACCAGAATCTAGATTTCTTTTATGTCATTCATAGGATTGGTCTATGATCTTTTGTACTTCGTTCAGTTTCCATAACAATCATGTACATTTCAGTTTTAATGTTTTGAAGAATTTCAATAAATGAGGTATTTCAGGATATGGATCTCTTTACCGGGTATTATGATCTAAATGTTGGTAATATCTCTATCCTACGGGATGGGGTGTTACAAGCAAGCCTGGTGATAGATCTAGCTGAGCCTTTCCTACTGCCCATGAAGCTGAGGTCAGCCCCTTTACTAAAGAGCAGATGGAGCATCTTCTTACACTGCTAAAGTCCAATTCATCATCTGGTATTCCTAGTGTTTCTTTGGCTCAAACAGGTAATGAACCCAATGCTCTATCTTGTTGTCTAAATTCATCTGCTCCTTGGATCAGTGATTCAGGAGACTCTGACCATATGACTAGTTCTTCGCATTTATTTAAATCTTATTCACCATGTTCTGGAAATGAAAAGGCTAGAATTGCATACTGTAGTTTTTCACCTATTGCAGGTAAAGGATTAATAAAAATCTCAAAAAGAATAGATCTAAAATATGTTCTTCATGTTCCTAAACTTGCATGCAATCTCTTGTCCGTAAGCAAATTATCCAAAGATTCTAATTGTTGTGTTACCTTTTTTGAATCTCATTGTACTCTTCAAGACCAGAGCTCGAGGAAGATGATTGGCAATGCTAGGATGAAAAATGGTCTCTATTATTTTGATGATAATCTATCTAGTAATAAAAAAGCTCAAGGCTTTAGTAGTATCAGTTCTATCTCTGTTCGTGAACAAATAATGGTTTGGCATTGCAGATTAGGCCATCCTAGTTTTTCCCATCTAAAACAACTGTTTCCATCATTGTTTAAAAATTTAGACTCTGCATCTTCTCAATGTGAAAGTTGTTTTTTGTCCGAAAGTCATTGTGCAACTTATCTCCCTAAACCTTATCGTGCATCAAAACCATTCTATTTATTTCATAGTGATGTGTGGAGACTTTCAAAGGTTACTACTATGTCAGGAAAAAGGTGGTTTGTGACATTTATAGACGACCATACTTGTCTTTGCTGGATTTATCTAATGCGTGAGAAGTCTGAAGTTGAAAAATTATTCAAAGATTTTTACAACTTGATTGAAAATCAATTTCAAACAAAAATTAGTATACTTCGATCGGACAATGGAACGGAGTACTTTAATAAAGTTTTGAAAACTTTTTTACAAGAAAAAGGTATTTCTCATCAATCTTCATGTCGTGATACTTCTCAACAAAATGGAATAGCCGAAAGAAAAAATAAACATTTGCTTGAAGTAGCCCGTGCTATCATGTTTTATATGAATATTCCAAAATATTTATGGGGAGATGCTATTTTGACTGCATCCTATTTGATCAACCAGATGCCTACACGAGTTCTACAGTATATCACTCCATTAGATTGCTTAAAAAAAGAATTTCCATAATCTAGAATTCATTCAGAATTTACCTTTAAAATTTTTGGTTGCACAGTTTTTGTTCACATACCAAATAAATCTCGGTCTAAATTAGATCCGAGAGCTGAAAGATGTGTTTTTTTAGGATATGCTCCCAACCAAAAAGGGTATAAATGTTTTTAACCCTCAAATGAAAAAATTCCATATTACTATGGATGTCTCTTTTCTGGAAAATACTCCATTCTTTACCAAAAAATTTCTTCAGGGGGAGAAAATAGGTGAAGATAATTTTTGGGAAAAATATGCTCCTTTACTTATCGTTGACTTTCCTTCTCAAGACACCGAATCCTCTCCACAAATCACTAAGTTTTTTCTAGAAAAAGAAGCTGATATTGGCAGAATCAGTTTTTTACCAACAAAGAAGGAAATACTACAAAAGGATAAGTTTAATCTGAATTCTGAGCTACTGGTTTATACTAGAAAGAGGATCCTTGAAAGAAATAAAGACCTTGCTATCATCCCAGTGCAGAATCAATCAGAATCCCTGAACAATGGCTCTTTGAATATATTTCAGGTAACTCTTCCCCTATTCCTGTTTTATCTAATTATATTCCTATTTTATCTTCTGCTCCCATTTCGGATTCAAATCCTATAGTATCTCCAAAAAATAAAACCTCAGATCTTGATATTCCAATTGCCATAAGAAAAGGAACCCAAACATGCACTAAATATCCTATTGCCAAATATATCTCCTACCAAAAATTCTCCAATAATCATAGAGCATTTATTTCAAATATTTCTCAACTTGTTGTGCCAAGAAATATCCAAGAAGCACTAGATGATCCGAATTGGAAATTGGCAGTTCTTGAGGAGATGAACGCTCTTAGAAAGAATGGCACGTGGGAGATAGTTGACTTGCCAAAAGAAAAGAAGATTGTAGGGTGCAAATGGGTTTTACAGTGAAATGTTGGGCTGATGGCAGTATAGAGAGGTACAAGGCAAGGCTTGTTGCAAAAGGTTTTACACAAACTTATGGAATCGACTACCAAGAGACGTTCGCCCCTGTAGCCAAAATAAACTCAATTCGAGTATTATTGTCTCTCGCCGTGACTTCCAATTGGCCTTTACACCAATTAAATGTAAAGAATGCGTTCCTTAACAGAGTCTTAAGAAGAGGAAGTTTTTATGAGTCTTCTACTGGGGTTCGAAGAAAGACTTGGTGTAGATAAAATATGCAGATTAAGAAAGGCATTATACGGCCTCAAACAGTCCCCGAGGGCTTGGTTTGAACGCTTTGGAAAAGTAGTAAGACGTCACGGATATTGTCAAAGTCAAGCAAATCATACCATGTTTTATAAACACTCAAAAGAAGGTAAAATTGCTATTTTGATTGTTTATGTGGATGATATTATCCTGACAGGAGATGATAGTGCTGAATTGAAAAGACTAAAAGAAAGGCTTGCTGATGAATTTGAGATCAAAGACTTGGGTGCATTGAAGTATTTCCTCATAATGGAGTTTGCTAGGTCCAAGGAAGGTATATTTTTCAATCAACGCAAGTATGTACTGGACTTGCTTGGTTGTAAAACAGCTGAAACACCAATGGAATCCAACATAAAATTACAACCTGCTAAGACCGAAAGTGTAGTGAACAAGGAACAATATCAGCGACTTGTTGGAAGGTTGATTTATATGTCTCATACACGACCAGATATAGCAATTTCTGTAAGTATGATTAGTCAATTCATGCATTCGCCTGGACCGGAGCACTTTGAAGCAGTTTACAGAATTTTGAGATATTTGAAGGGGACACCTGAAAAAGGTCTAATTTTTAAAAAACGTGGACATCTACAAATTGAAGCCTACACCGATGCAGAATGGGCTGGGAGTATAACAGATAGAGATCAACATCCGGATACTGTTCCTTTGTTGGAGGAAATCTTGTTACTTGGCGAAGTAAAAAACAAAATGTGGTTGCTAGATGCAGTGCAGAGGCTGAATTTAGAACAGTGGCTCATGGTATTTGTGAAGTTATATGGATTAAAAGATTTTTAGAAGAGTTGAAGGCTTCAGATTCGCTGCCCATGAAATTATATTGCGATAACAAGGCAGCAATTTCAATCGCCTACATTCCAGTTCTTCATGACAGAACAAAGCATGTAGAAGTGGATAAACACTTTATCAAGGAAAAGCTTGACAGTGGGCTGATTTGTATGCCATACATCTCAACTGCCGAACAGATTGCTGATGTATTTACCAAGGGACTGCACAAGAAGCAATTTGATGTTTTAATGGGCAAGCTGACTATAGAAGATATCTTCAAGCCAGGGGGAGTGTTGGAAAATCAGAACGATATAGCAGTAATTACCAAGATTGTATAGTTACCAAGTTTGTATAGGTGTAAATTAGGTAGTAATTAGTCAATGGTTATAAATTAGGAATGTATCTTTATTAGGTAAACTAATTAGTTATTCTTTTCCTAGTTTAGATTTCTTGAGGTTCCTATAAGAAGGAAATTCGTGTAAGTCAAAAATAATATAAGGAAATTATTCCCAAAGTATTTTCTGGTTCATATAATACAATAATCATCTTCTTGCTTAGACATAAAAAGATGCACCATATAAGGCATAGTTACTGCAAAATATTCATAGCATACATCTGTCACATGCTTGATTTTTAACATTCATTCTACACTTCAGGTATACTGCTACCTACATGTGCCATGGTCCCATATTTCACAAATCAGCACATAAACTAGCAATTATATATTTTTTTATCGTTATTAATAGTTTTCCATCCTAAACATGTTCCTAGTCTTATCATACTAAAAGATCTGAGAGAAGTATGAAGTCGTCTGTCTTCTTTTTTATTTATAATTGAGGTTTGTTACTGAAGATGAGTAGAAATCAATGAGAGGAAATGATGATTTGTGAAGCCATGTTTTACCCATAGCATACACAGACCAGATCAAAAAGCACCTGATATAAAATATACCTGAAGAAGCAACTCATATTTTGAGTTAAACAGAAATACACTGAAAGCTCTATGTAGCATATTTCCAGATTCAATTTTTTCCCACAAGTGACCTGCAGATTTGCAGAACACACAACACTTAATACATCAAGCTATTTGATCAAAAGAAGAAAAAAGACAACAGTTATACTCACAAAGGATCCTAATAATTATAACTTCCTTTAATACCACAAACTACACTGGCAAAGAAAGAAAACTCATAATATCACACCATTCAGCTTCTGCTTCCTCTCCTTTTCAAAATTTCACCAAATTCTGTCTATAATAAAGGTCAATTCCTTGGGAAAAACATAAACAAAAACAAAAAGCTAACCCAAAGTGAAAAACTATGGGGGTGTCTCATTACAAAATTTTGTGTTAGCAATATGGGTATAAGACATGTAGCATTAGTAATTTGTCCTTTAATAAGAACCTAAGTACGTCGATTGCATAGCCACAGAATCATCATTTATGACAAAGATGGTATACTTTTGAGCAAACTAGACCATAATTTGATCAATATTTAAAATATGATATCACATTTCTAATCCAAAATTGTACAGGTATACGGAAAACTTAATTATCAAACCCAACAAAGCAAAGATTCTTCTAACTCGCAATCGAAATAATCACTTCTTCAGAAAATGCTATAGATTTGTTTCTTGCTTTTTCATCTACACGTTGTAAACTAGATTGTCTTTTTTAGAATGCTTTTAATTGCAGATGGCATTAAGAAGCATCCTAGTTTGCCTCCAGCCCAAGTGATGCATATGTACGGATTTGTTGCAACACAGTTTTCTGAAATTTTAAATGTATGACAGGAAGAATCATGAAAAAGTTCACTTCTTTGATCCACTAGAGGAGTCTTCTTCCAAGCAGTGATATCCAAACTTGAAGGAAGAATTTTTTTTTTTTTTTTTTTATAAGTAACTTAAAGAAAGAAAAAGTAAGATGTAATGGTAATCACCAGATCATATTAAACATTTAAGTCATCAAGTACTAAAAGATATCAAAAAGTGTAATAGCTGTAGTACAGTCTGATGTCAATGCTGTAAGCTCTTGTTATGCAGTGTCTGTTCCTGACCTAGTAAATTTTGATGTCAATGCTGTAAGCTCTGGTAATGCAGTGTCTGTTCCTGACCTTAACAATGTAATGGCTGAGGGCCATAGTGTTTGTTGAATGAAAAAAAAAAAAGATATCAAATGCTGCCATGAGCCTTACCAACATAAAAATATACTAGGTGGAAAGAAAATATTCATTATATATTAAACTGTCAAAATGTCCCCCCCTCCAAGACCAGATACACACAAGCACACACCAGGAACCAAAAAGGGGGGAGATTTACATGGTTAATTACAAAGAAGGTAGCAGTGCAAAAATTTACTTACAATTGTATTTGGTATCATGACCAACAACACGATCATTCTCATCCACCAAAATGCATCTGTAGAAATTGTGAATTTTACAACATCATCAGCACATCAGCTGATCAGGAACAAGTAATTTGAATTATAAGATTACACATGAAGCTTTAATGCTAAAACATTATTCACAAAATAATATCAAAAAGGACATGAAAGATAACAACAGACAAATCTGAGCAACAAATTTATATAGACCAACATAAAAGGGGATATATACACTTTGTACTCTCAAGTTTCCAAACTACCAAAATTGACCCTTTGCACAGTTGACAATTTGAAGTTTGCACCCTCCATAAAAAATCTGACCATAAAAATTGTAATGCCCCAATGAAAGGCCCAAACCACATGGCCTATACTCCAAAAGGACTAGTCAATAATACAAATGGAGTCTCATTAGAACCTTATAAAGAGCAAGAATTTCTCATTCCCAAGCAATGTAGATCTCATTCACCACCTACCGTTATCCTTATCATATGGGGTATCACAAAAATTATGCCATGTTGCCTATTTTCATCCTTCTTAATAACTAGAATTGACCGAGCGTGCAAAGTATCCGGTTTGGGTAGTTATAGGGTACAATGTGTCAGTTTAGTTAGTAGTTTTGGGTGCAAAGTGCAAAATCTTTTCCCCACAGAACAAGCCAAAAAAAATAATTATACAAGTGTTATTAATAATCAAGAAAAAGTGAGAGACAATCAGGATATATCGTGGTGTACATCAGATATAAATAGTTAGAGAGAGAAAATAGACAAAGGAAATCCAGAAAACTAAGGGTGTGTTTGGATGTTGAAGTGAGTTGAGTTGAGTTGAGTTGAGTTGTGATAATAAAATATTGTTAGAATATTATTTTTTAATATTATTATTATTTTGGGATTTGAAAAAGTTGAATTGTTTATTATATTTTGTGTTGAGATTTGAAAAAGTTGTAATGATGAGTTGAGATGAGTTTGGGATCCAAACTCACCCTAAAGCTAGAGAGACATAGGCTGGCCGTCATCCAATGGTAGGGCTGTAATTGAGCCGAGCCGAGCCGAGCCGGTCTTTAGCTTGCCGAGCTCGGATCGACTCAAAATACTCGAGCTCGAGATTTTTATTTATTCTTTGTTCGAGCTCAACTCGATAAACTAAACTCTAAACTCGAACTCGAGCTCGAACTCGTCCCACAAACGAGTTCGAGTCGAGCCGAGCTCAAGCTCGAATTGTTTATTTTTTTATTTTTTGAATAAGATTTAATAATTAATAAATTAAATAAATAAAAAATAAAAGATCTAATATTGAATTTATACAACTAACAAATAGAAACTCTATTGAATTATAAAATTTAAAAAAAAAAATTTATAAGTAAAACGAGGGGTGCAACACGAGGACTTCCCAGGTTTTTAAAAAATTTATAAATAATTAATATCTAACTAGTTGATATTTATCCAAAATAATAATATATTATACGCCTACATATATTATTAATACATACATTTAATATAATAGCATATATCTATTTCATATATGGTTCCCACATACTAGTATATGAAATTATTAAATTTTAACGACTAATTATTATACAAATTATAAAATATACCTATGAAGTATATTCACTATATAGGCATAAGTAATTAGATTACATATTATATATTTAATTATAAAAATGGTATGCTTATATTATTAACTAATGCATATATATATGTATATATACATAGGTGTATGTATATATTTATCAATATATGAATGAGTTTTAATTGAGTCAAGCTAACGAGTCAACTCGAGCATAAACGAGTGGGCCTTAACGAGCCTTAGCCGAGTTGAGTCAAGTTTTATCGGGTATGTGTCATTTACAAATCGAGCGGGTATCTGCTTTCACGAACGAGCTTTTTTTTTCACTAGTCGAGTTCAATTCGAGTTTAACCGAGCGGGCTATCGAACAAACTGGTTCATTTATAGCCCTATCCAATGGTAACTGTATTGAAAAAGAAGAAAGCCTTGACATCTTCAGTGGTCTCTGTGTCGTCCCCAAAACATCAGTCATTGCTTTCCCTCCGTATGCACAGCCCGTCAAACAAAGCAGGATTATTTTCTACAGGGGCTAACCATGATGTCTATTCAACCGCCCCTTCCAACATGTTACAGATCCACCACTCATTTAGGCATCACCCAGCATTTCATCTAGTGGTAAAATTGCATTGGAAAAGAAAGCTTTGATATTTTCAGTGGCCTTTGTGTTGTCCCCAAAACTTCGGTCATTTATTTCCCTCTATATGCAAGAGGTTTTAGACCGACACCTCAAGCATGGTTTGTCATACTCTCCTTTTTTAGTTTGAACCATAACGCTCCTTTTCATTTTTTAACCATAATGAACTGCAATGCATATCATTGTTAAAAATTTACGGCAAAATGAATAAACATTCATATAACCAACTAATGGGAGCAAAGTTTATTTGCATCCTTTCCAACCCAACATATTTTCAAGACACCAAGAGACCTCTGTAATCTAATTCTCCAACTACAATCACATAACCACTTCCTCAAGGGGAAAAAAATAATGTTTAAGCCAACACTGCCTTCACCAATGCTATACAGCATTGTCACTAAGAAAACCTCTTCACAAGCTACCACCTTCCTTGGCACTCTGCTTGCTTTCTAAGCTTTGATCATTTGACAGACCCCAAATACTGAGAGGCAAATTAAAAACTCAAATATTGGGCAAGTCAGTTTTGGATCCAGATAATTGGGATGGTGTCTGCAGGAATGCCCAACTTCTGGGGTCAGCTTTCCTCATGATTGAAGACTAGCTGAAAGGGGATATGGGGCGTTCTAATCAAAGGGTCATACTTCTCGGCTCTATTACGGTAAGGCCAATGCACCAGCCAGCCGGTGTGGTGGCAAACACACTGTGCCGCAGAGCTGTCGTATGCGGGTACTGCATGGCCCACAGCTTTCTCAATTGCTGTTCAAGTGCGCATCACTCATCAAGCTTGAGAGACGGATAGAGGGTCCCAAACCTCTTCCTGTGCCTGAGCTAGCAGTTGGAGAACTCTGCAAGGGTCTTACCACCTTCTTGATTTACTATATTTGAGTCTTTGGAGTACTTTGGGATTATAAACTCACCGCGCAAGAAAAGGGCTGAGAACCTCGGACAATAATATGCATTGAACTTATTCAGTGTATGACCACTAATTATTATCATCATAAATTCACTCAGCCAGGCATGAACGAAGGACAACCATGGACAAATAATCGTTTCAATTAGTTTCTCATAATAAAATTATTACCTTACTGGCACCTATTAAATCTAAACAAGTAATCAAAAAAATAAAATACTATCACAAATTTACAGAAGTAAATTAGTGGATTTCAATGCCCGAATTGTTCAGGACAAAAATACAAGCGAGTAAAAGAAATCTTGGCTTTTTGTTTATTAGTTTAAGGAGCTAAAAAATTAAAATAAATGAATAAAAAAATACTATGAATCTCATACTTTTAGTGCCAATCAGAAGCAAAATAAACTGAGAGATTTCCTAAACTCCAATGGATAAACGTACTAGTAACAGCTGAGTCCGAATGCATTTTAATCTTTACGTATCAAACTATGAAAAACATAATATAAGCACGTAATGAATTGAAGTTTCAATCACGTTTAGAGGAATGACAGAATTTAAATGAAAATGACAGGAAGAAGTCCAAACATCCACAAAGCAGCGAGAATTCTGTTTGGTAGTCAGAAAAATTAAAAAACATAAATCTTAGCTGAACCAATACTCTACAAAAAGGTTTCAATAAGCTGAGCCACAATTCATCATCGTTTCTATATCTAAAACAAACCTATTAATTTTAATCTCCAGCATTTCATCCGAAACCAAACAGAATATTTTCATCTATATACATTTCATCCGCAACGAAACAGAACACAAAAGGAAAACAAAACAAATAAAGCAACATGAAATAAAAATAAACTGTAAACAAAAAAAAAAAGAGAGAGAGAGAGTTCGTTTTACGTCCCCTTTCCCCAGCTATGCCTATCGTACCGAGCAAATCAAAGAACAATAGAAATGAAATCGAGGCGTAAAAAAAGCGCGCACACACGCAGAGAGGAGCGGAAAAAGAGGGGGGGGGGGGGAAATTGTACTCGTCATCAAACATGAGTCGTCTCTGGACGGCGTCCATGCCAGCGTCAGGAGCATCCCCCATGGCGATATTAAAAGTGGAGAGCACCCTCGGGAAGATGAGAGAAGAAGAGAGCGTTGGGGGGTGGGGGAGGAGACGAGAGGCAAAAGCTGAAGAGAAAAGATGGAATTTAGGAGAGGAAGAAACGAGCGAGACGGCTAGCCTGGGTATGGGTGTACTAGCAATGGCAGCAGCCGTAGTGAACTTATTAAGAAGAAGGTTGGGAGTCGCAGACATTTGGTTATGGAAGCCTCCGCCTAGTCGAATTGAGTTGTGATTTGGCAGACATTTCGCAGACAATGGCAGCAGTCGTAGTGAACTTATAGCATTAGCATTCTGCTTGGTCAAACTCAAATGATAGTTTTTTTTTTTTTTTAGAACTCATTTCATTAAAGAACTGAAGTTACAAATGTGACTTATCAATACAAGAAAATCTAATACATAGAAAATCCAGTCTATAAGCCAACTAACGCAATAGCTCTAGAGCTTCCCCACACACAAATTCTTTTACGACGGACATTGTCTTAACTTCTAATCAAACTCTCTCATATCAGAGAAATGGCTCTGTAAAAACAGAACTTAAAGGCCCTCAACTACAAATAACCACTAAACAACTACAAGACCACAAGCACTGGTGAGGTCCCAGACGACATGCCCACTGCAAGCATCGTCATCTCGAGTCCTGGTGGAACGAGCACCCAGCTTTCGTACGGACCACAACAGCCCGGTCGTACAATCACCAGCTGTAGCATCGCCCACCACTCTCAAAAAGCTCTTGTCCCGGATTACATCCGATCCAAAGGCCAAAACCTCACTCAGGTCAACAAAAAACAACACCAAAAACAGAAACATAACAAACACAAAGCACTAAAACGGACAACAAGAAAGAAAAAAATAATAATAACGGATGAACAGTACACAATGATCGACATTAGCTCTTGCAGAAACTGTTCACGCTGGGAGGAAAGCCAACGGTCAGACTTGGAAGTCCCGGAGTCAGAGGTTCCACAGAAACCGAGCGTGGCGTCGAGAGAGGGCACCTCAGTGGCTCGTGAAGGCCACGGGCCAACGCTGTCCGGAACTTCGTCCCGCGCGTGCGGGCTACGCTCCACTCCAATGGACGCCGAATTTGGAGGTCTTGAAGATTTGCGGCTGGGCGTCATGTCAGCGAGGCGCGTGTAGAGATGTGATGGCTGGAAAGACTCGAACGGCGATTGATGGGAACCAAGGTGGGCCTAGTCTGAAAGATATGTTGCAAGTTCCAGATGGGCCAAATACAAGTTCAAGGGCTTAAACGATGAAGATTATGCTTTGATTCATTTCATAAGCTATAGAAAGGGCAACAACTTGACTTATAGGTTTTGGACACTTAAAGGTTTTCAACTTATTTAATTAATTTCAAGGACCTATTTTATTTGCTTAGAATAATTGGATTTATGCCTATGTAAGGGAATGTTGGGAAAGTTATTATTTTATTGAACTAGGGTTAGGGTTACTGTAGCCGAGTTACTGTAGCGACGTACTGTAGCCGCGGCACTGTTCACTCGGGTATTTTTGGAAGATGGGGTTTTATTTTATCTAGGGTTTTCATTAGGTTTTTGCTTTAAATACTCTATGTAGCCTCATTCTAATCAATTTTATGAAGTTTATGAAATTTGATGAATTTATTCATTGTGAGTTGAGTTTTACTCCTCTTGTTCTTAATTGAACTTTTGAACTTATCAAAGGTAAATCACAACCTTTGTGGCGTTCCTCCTTTGTAATCTGGGTTCTTGAGATGGGTTCTTCAACGGGTCTAGATTTTAATATAATCTAGGTTCTTGAAATGAGTTCTCATCGGGTCTAGGTTCTCCATCCATTGACTTGATTTTGGCTTTCTTGCGGAGTTTTCAAATTGACTGTGGGTTCAAGGGATTTCATTCCCGCGGGTTTATATCATTTGGTATCAGAGCCAGGTTTCCAATCAGGTCTGATTCTATCTTTTATTTCTTGCATATTTAATTCTAGGGCATCATTGTTCTAGGGTTGCCAAACAAAAAAAATATAGAAACAAAAAGTAGGCTGCCGAAATTCTTAGGGTTTTGGGTTTGGCTGAAATTTGCATCTCCTAGGGTTTCAAAATTCTAGGGTTTCCTGCATCTCTAAGTTTGTCAATTGCTTGGAGTGTGGTTCCATTGATTCTCTTCTACTTTATTGTCCATGCTTGTGTGTTTGAATTCAATTGTTTGGTTTTCACAATTGAATATTGCTATTTGTGATTGAATTAGAGAAAAGAAAAGAAAACAAAAGAAAACAAAAGAAAACAAAACAAAAGAAAGGAAAGGAAAAAAAAAAGAAAAAAAATTCAAAAATAAAAAAAAAAAAAGAAGAAGAAGAAGAGGAAGAAGAAGAAGAAAAGAGAAGGTAATTCAAAGTTGCTACATAGTTACAACAAAGAGAAAGAAAGTATTTGTTGATTGAGTTATTATCATCATAGGAGCTGAATACAACTTTCTAGTTAGTGTCTTGTTTTATAATTACCCTTTCTCTCGTATAAATTCCTTGAGTCTCATGTCATTTTATTCATTCCTTGTTTCTTTGATCTATATTACTGGTTGGAATAATACAAGGTTGTATTGTCTTGATTTAGTTCAACTAGTTCTTAAAGAACTTGAGTGGGAAAACTCTTGAGGTAAAAGGCAAGAGAGTGTGAGACTATTATCGGGAAAAAGCCATTAAGAGTGAAACATGAGTAGAGTGTCATTATTCGAGTGTAAACACGCAAGGGAGTGTGTGAGGTTTTCCACTAACATTCTTTTTGTGCAGCATATTATGATGTCTCATAGAAGTGACTCATCACCAAAGGGGATGGTACATAACTCATCCCTTCTCTTGCAAGCCATGCAACAACAGTTTGAGAAGTTGAACGTGGTGTTGGGTGAAGTGAGGGATAGGATGGATAATCAAGAAGAAATGATTAGAAATCTGCAAGGTGAGAGAGGTAGGAGGCGACATGAGCCTAGTATTGAGAATGGGTATGAGAAAGAAGAGTATGGTGAGTCTCTTGTTGCTAGGCGTGCACTCAATACACAAATTAAGATGAATGATACAGAGCAGCAGAGTGAGAACGTTTTTCATACTAGATGCCACATCAACAACAAGGTATGCAGTATGGTTATTGATTTGAGGAGTTGTATTAATTTGGCTAGCACTACTTTAGTTGAGAAATTGAATTTACGTACCTTGAAACACCCTAGACCATACATGTTGCAGTGGTTGAGTGATTGTGGAGAGGTTAGGGTAAATAAGCAAATGCTAGTTTCTTTTTCAATTGGGAAATATCAGGATATGGTCCTTTGTGATGTTGTGCCTATGCATGTTGGTCATATTTTGTTAGGGAAGCCATGGGAGTATGATAGGAATGTGATCCATGATGGGTTAAGGAACATGTACAGTTTTGAAAATGATGGAAAAACAATCAAACTTGCTCCTTTAACTCCAACACATGTCCATAGGGACCAATTGAAATTGAAAAGTGAGGTTGCTCAAAAAATAAAGAGTGAAAATGAGATTGATCATAAAAGAAAAAGTGAAAAGGAGATTGAGCAAACAAGCAAGAGTGAAAGTGAGAATGAGCTGAAAAGCAAGAGTGAAGGTGAGAGTGAAAGTGAATTAAGCTGAAAAGCAAGAGTGAAGATGAGATTGAGAACAAAAGAAATAGTGAGACCGAAATGGAGAAAGAGAGAAAAATGAGAGAGAAAAAAGAAGAGGGTGAGAATAAGACCTTAAGCACAAAAGAGAATGAGTTGAAAAATAATTGTGAGGTCGAGAGTACAAAAAAATATGAAGAAAAAGAGAGTGACAGAAAAAAAAAAAAAAAAAGAGTGAAAAGAAAAAAGAGTGTGAAAGGGAAAAAGAGAGTGAAAAAGAAAAAGAAAGTAGAAAGAAAAGAGAGTGTAAAGAAAGTGAGAGAAAAACAAAGAGAAAAGTGAGTTTTTATGCTAAGGCAAGTCTTAATCCTAACGAACTTGACGTATGTTTGCCTAGTATTGTTGTCTCTTTGTAGCAGGAATATGAGGTCGTGTTTCCAAGTGGTGTATTTAGTGGATTGCCACCCATTAGGGAGATAGAGAACTACATTAATTTTGTGCCAGGTGCAACAATTCTTAACCGACCTTTCTTGGAAGAACATGAGTCATTGACACACTTAAAGGGACAAGGTAAGTTGTTGACTATAATAAGTGCTAAGCGGGAGGATTGTATTGAGACTTTTCCTCATGTATTCAAATACACACAAGGTATGGAAACTTTTGTGGTTGATGCTTTAGCAAGAAGGTATGTACTTATCTTCATTTTAGATGCAAAATTGTTGAAACTTGAATATGATAAGGAATTGCATGCTAATGATTATGACTTTGCTAGTGTGTATGGAACATGTGAGAAAGTATCGTTTGGTAAGTTCTATAAACTAGATTGGTACTTGTATAGAAAGAACAGATTTTGTGTACCTACTAGTTTTATGCGTAAGTTGCTTGTGTGTGATGGACATGGTGGTTTGTTGGGTAACCATGGTGTAAGGAAGACTTTTGTTGTATTGCATGAACGTTTGTGGGAATATCATTTGCCTTTCAATGACGTGTTGCATTAACGTTTGTGGAAGTATCAATTGTCATTCATTGATGTGCTGCATGAATGTTTGTGGAAGTATCATTCGTCATTCGTTAACATGTTGCATGAACGTTTGTGGGAGTATCATTTGCCATACATTGACCTGTTGCATGAACGTTTGTGGGACTATCATTTGCCCTTCATTGAGTTTGCATATATTTGGAGTAGTCATTCTGGTGTCAAGAAAATATTAGACATTTTGCATGAACATTTATGTTGGTCTAAGATGAAGAGAGATGTCAATTGTATTTGCGGTAGGTGCATTACTTGCATAAATGCCAAATTTATACTTTTGCCACATGGGTTGCATACGCCCTTACCTATTTCTAGTGAGTCATGTGTAGACATATCTATGGATTTTGTTTTGGGGCTGCCTAGGAAAGAAAGGAGTAGAAATTCTATTTTTGTGGTTATGGATGGATTTATTGAGTTTGCATATAACAGGATCATGCATACTACCACTTTATATTCTCCTTTTGAAATTGTTTATAGACTTAATCTATTTACTCCTTTAGATTTAATGTCTTTATCTGTTGACAACAGGAGTAGCTTGGATGGATGTTCTCAAATTCTTGAACAAATTAATGACAATGCATATGAAATCAATGATAATGTTACTAACATTTTTCCCTTTGATCCAGGTGGAGATTCGAGGTCGAATCCTTTTGAGGAGAGGCGAATGATGGGAACCAAGGTGGGCCTAGTCTGAAAGATATGTTACAAGTTCCAGATGGGCCAAATACAAGTTCAAGGGCTTAACGATGAAGATTATGCTTTGATTCATTTCATAAGCTATGGAAAGGGCAACAACTTGACTTATAGGCTTTGGACACTTGAAGACTTTCAACTTATTTAATTAATTTCAAAGACCTATTTTATTTGCTTAGAATAATTGGGTTTATGCCTATGTAAGAGAATGGTGGGAAAGTTATTATTTTATTGAACTAGGGTTAGGGTTACTGTAGCCGAGTTACTGTAGCGCCGTACTGTAGCCGCGGCACTGTTCACTCAGGGGTATTTTTGGAAGATGGAGCTTTATTTTATCTAGGGTTTTCATTAGGTTTTTGCTTTAAATACTCTATGTAGCCTCATTCTAATCAGTTTTATGAAGTTTATGAAATTTGATGAATTTATTCATTGTGAGTTGAGTTTTACTCCTCTTGTTCTTAATTGAACTTTTGAACTTATCAAAGGTAAATCACAACCTTTGTGGCGTTCCTCCTTTGTAATCTGGGTTCTTGAGACGGGTTTTTAACGGGTCTAGATTTTAATATAATCTAGGTTCTTGAAACGAGTTCTCATCGGGTCTAGGTTCTCTATCCATTGACTTGATTTTGGCTTTCTTGCGGAGTTTTCAAATTGACTGTGGGTTCAAGGGATTTCATTCCCGCGGGTTTATATCAACGATCCTCCGTTATTCGGCCTAAAAACACAAAAACAAAACAAAAACACTACACAAAAATCAAAAGACAGAGAAGAAGAGGAAGAGGGCGGGGGGGCGAGGAGTCGAAACTCCCACCCCCTTTCAACAGATCTGGAGCTTTGGGAACTTTAGAGAAAAGGGGGAGGGTTTTCCTAGAGAGAGAGAACGTCAGCCGAGAGAGTTTTACATCCTCCTTCATCTCATCATAGTTAAACTTTAGTCAATACGTGTTAAAAAATCACCACATTAAATTGGACATCAGTATAAAAGTTTAGACTTCTGCTACAGTGATTCTTCAAATTTGTAGGTGAATAGTAGGTTAGCCAAACATTAAAATTTCTATTATCACTCCTCTCACAAAATATGTAGGTATTTTTTGTAATTACGAAATTTGGTTCGATTTATTATTATTAAATATAAAATGTGATAAAAATAAATAAATTAGTTAATATTAATTAGAATATTATTAATTATTAAGTTAATTATAATGATAATTTAATTATAATATAATTATTATTAATATTAATATTTAATGTTAATTTAATCTAAGGGTCATAATTCACTAATTCCAGTTCAAACGGGTTTTGAAAATCCATTAGATGTATTGGATGGTAGGGTGAGTAATCTTAAGAATGAGATGCGGCTTGGTTACTCTGAGAATAAGAGGCCTGTTGAGAAGGTGAGGCCTAATGGGCTGGTGATAATGTTGGTTGCTGTAGTAGAGATAATCTGGCTAGATGTTGTGCTTCTTCTTCATCGTCACTATCTGAAACTTGTGACATTGCTTCGGCTAATTTTCTCAAATCCTTATTGTTGGTAATGGATGCTAATTGAGCTTGAAATCTACTCCGTTGAACTAGAACTTTTGGAGTTTTAGTAACTTTCGAAAACATCTTTAATACATGATCATAATTGTATTTTTCTCACCATTTGACAGAAACTTGGCGGGCTAGAAACATAATGGATTTGAGAGAGGGATAAGGTTTGATGACGTATTCTCATTTCATAATCCAATTTAATTTTGTTTTGAGAAAGAAAAGTAGAAGTAGTGAACAATGGTTTAATTCTGGTGAACTATCATTTTGTGAAGTAAAAATTCGGAGGCTCTCTTAGAGGGGAAGAGGAATGAGAAGAGGTTCGGGTCTGTAATATTCCCACCATAGTGAGAACCATTTCGGGAATGTGTTGATTTCTTGTAATTTGTCAAAATGAAGAAACCACGAATGACACAAATTTTTATTTTGTTTCGGGAACATTTTTGTCCATACTTGCTGGTAATCATAATAATCGTAAGAAGGAGGATAATAAGGATAAGAGAATTTTCTTGTTAAATAGGAATTTTTTTCCTCATTGTTCCAGAGTGAGAACCTGTTTAATGGTGACTTTATGAAATGCAATAATTGGAGAAGCAGGTAGAGAAGGTTGAGTTTGAAGAAAATAAGGAATTTCAGAGAGAATAATTGAGTCGATGTTTACTAATATGAATTCATAAAAATGTTGGGTTTTCTTAATATTTTGTGGAACATAATGCCAGTCTGGTAAAAGAAAGGCATCAAGTAATTTTTTGGGATTAGACAGGTGTTGGATTTCAGATTCGATGGGGAAGACTATGTGCCAATGAGATTTGATGATAATAGGAGATGAAGAAGGCTGAGATAGTAATGGAGGATTAATAATTTGAGAATGAGATGAGGAAGAAGGAGAAACAGATTTGGAATAGGTTGGTAATTTTGGAGAAGCTAATGGTGAAAATGAATTGTAAGATGGTCTAATATTTTGTGGTAATGACCTCAATACCGTATATAGTCTTGGAGTTGCAGAAGGGCAAGGTGAAGGATATGGGGGAGATGGTGGCCGTGCGTATGAAACTTTGGACTTTACTTTTGACTTTAAAGATAACATGATTTTCCTTATAAGAATTCTAGGGATAGAAAATCAGGAAGAGAATTAGATTCTCCGTTTAATATGTTCAATATCAAAATAAAAAATACTTAATATAGCTTGTTATCTAGCAAATATTTTCTTAGCAGCTAGGTTTTTCACATCTTTAATCAAAACTTCCTTGGCTGATTTACAATCTATTCTAAGTAAAAACTTTTGATTCAACAAATCATCTTGAAATTTGGAAATACATAATACAATAGCTAAATTTTTTTTAATAGTACTATAATTCTTTTGAGCAGGATTCCAACATCTGGAATGTAATCGAACAATCTATTCCAAATCAATTGATAATTTTTGTTTCATAATTCATCCTTATCCAAGATCACAGACATCTGTTTTAACAATTTTAAAAGTATGAGGAGATGAAAGATGGATGCTTTATCAGGATGTCTAACAGTATATACTGGTGTATCAATAATATTTTCGGAAATAATTCTCCGAATCTGTGTGTCAAGATTCTGGTATCTAGTATCAAAAGACCTGGTATCAAAATTTTGGGATTTATTTCGAGATATTGATGTAAGAACAGATCTGAGTGTATGATAACTAGAGGGTGCTAGAGAAGAATAATGTGAAAAAGATATTCTAAAAGGTTGAAAAGCTATTTGGACTGTTCCATCCGCTTTTTAATCTATATATTCAAGATCATCCTTAGAATTATTTTCTATTTTAGGTAATTGGGTAATATTCTCTAATTGCCATTCATTTGGAATTGTAATTTGATTCCAATTGATTTGTTTAGGAATTTGTATACTAGAGTTTTGTGTACTAGATTGTAATAATAATGTATATCCTTTTGGACTGGTAATAAGAGTTTATGGTTCTAATGTTGTTTTCATTAATTTATAGTGGATCCTATAAACTACTGTTAAAGGATGTGATCCTTTCATCATTTAATAACCATTTGTTTTAATATTTAATGTTAAAGCGTTTAAAATATTAGCATCGAATAATGAAATGGAATAATTGGGATAACAGTTAAAATAAACTAGTCCTTTAAACAGGCTAGATTCTACCATTCCAAGTATGAATCATGAAAATTATAGTGTCTTCCGTCTCTTAGACAGAGTAATACTGAGGTATTTAATCCACTTCTAGTAAGTAGTTTTATAGCTACTTGTACTAATACAATATATATAAAAGAATATTTATGTTCTTTATGATGTTTAATTGCTTCATTTGTTAATAGTTGTAACGATTCATAATCATTATTCAAACTAATAGTTTTTTCTACTGTTTTAATTGTATAATTTGTAAGAAATGATAATTTAGAAGAAAAAGTAGAATGTTTGTATATTTAATTTTTTGGAACATTAAGAATTGTCCTGTCTTGTAGATTTCTTTCTATATCTATTATACTGTAATTTTCTTGGTTTATGTTATCAGGTTCTGTGGGAATACTATTAGATTCCTTAAGTTTGAATAAAGAATTTATTGAGACGGGTTTTTAAGCAAATATTTCCTATATCCAAAGAGAAATAAGTAGATTAAGAACTTGAGCGAACACCACCAGGACCACCCTTAAAGCCTTCTAGCATAAACGGGCTGACCATCGATTTTTCATGGCTTACCAATACAAACTTCCCAATATACTCATCTTCTTTAGTTATGGGTTATCTTTGTAAAAATTTGTATCAGTGATTTCTTACTTTTTTTTTTTTTTTAAGCAAGAATCCTCAAATGATTTCTTACACTATTAATTTCGTTTCTTAAGAAGGTGCAGTCAGTTTCTAGATATTCTATTGCCGCTTGTCTACTTTGATATATATGATATTTAGTCATCATTAATGTATAATCTTGTCTTATCAATTGTTGTTGTTTCTTAAGATCCTCTATGTTATTCATCAAGATTTGTAATTCAAGTCTTAAATTATAATCTAGACATCTTAACTTATATAAATCACGGAAACTAGTATTCAGAGCATAAAAATTCATCATAAAATATGTAATTCAAAATTAAAAAGAAAAATAGCAATACAGCAAAGAAAAATAGCAATATAAATGCAAAATAATAAGATATAACAATATAATTACCAATGACTCTGATACCAAAGACGTATATCCCAAGTAATAAATAGATAATATTAATAGGAATAATAGATGATATATAATATTAATAGGAATAATAGGCGGTATAACCGGCCATATGCATGATAGCAGATAGAGCAGACGGTAAACTAATAATATTTTATAATTATATAAAGAATAAATGACTAATCCAATTTGTAGATTGAATTTAAATGGAATAGACAAATGTAAAAAAGTGTGATATTAGCTAAATTTTGAAGATGAATTTAGCCATGCCAATAATGATGCTCTTATTGATTTTCTTTTTACCTCGGACATATAAAAGCAAATATTTATTATATGAAAAATATAAGGTTATATAAAAATAAATTTATAAATTAATATAGGTTATAAAATTATTTTATTATAAAATAGATCTAATAAATTCTTTAAAACTGCATCAATTTATATATGTAATCATATGTAACAATTCTGTATACATGTGAGAAATGTTAAATGTTAAATCGCATGTTACACGTGATCTGCCGTGCTGATTCCGCACAGTATTTTCGTATATGTGCAATTTATATAAATAATATCTAAAATATCACACATGAGTGATTTTATATTACAAAATATAGGATAAAAATAGCATTTTTCGTATATGTACAATTTATATAAATAATATCTAAAATGTCACACATGAGTGATTTTATATTACAAAATATAGGATAAAAAAAGCATTTTTCAAAATATATATTAATCTTGAAAAATATTTGTTGTCTGTCGTTTTTTTAATCATCTTTTTTTTTTAAAATAATGTCAATTAATTAAAAAAATATTTGTTATATTGTACCATCTTTCAATTATTTAATTCAATAAATAATGATAAAGAAATAAAGAATAACACTTCTCATTAATCTTCTTTTACTAATTCTTTTTTAATTTTTTTCAGATTTAAATGTCGTTTGTTTCTCGAGGTTTCAATATGTCTGCATGCTTTTCTAGCTGTGTATGAATTGAATGATCTAATTAAAGAATGATATATACAAAAAAAATATAGAAAATACTCTAGTTTTATTATATAGTAAATCTAATGGATCAGATGAAATCACATCAATTCCGAAAACGACAGCTAGTAACTAGAAAAGTACAAATCCATAACAAAGTACACAACAAATCCGAAACAAGAAAAAAAACCGTAACTAGTAAAAATCCTTCGCAAACCCACGACAACAAGTGCTTCAAGAAGGAGGAGACGAAAAAGTTGAGGAGTGGGATGAGAAGAGGAGAGGAGGAGAAGAAGAGGACGCTACCGTGGCATGAGGGAGAGAGGATCTGAGAGATGAACCAGAGGAAAGAGAGAGTGGGGGCGAGCTTGTTGATGCTTCAAAGCTTGAAGGGCAGGGCACCCCAACCGGAAAAAAATAAATAATAAAATAAAATCAAAACAACTGAAAATCAACAACAAATACAAAATCTATAGCAACATATAAATACACAACAAATCGAAACAACAAAAAAATCCTCACTAGTAAAAATCATTCGCAAACCCACGACCATGAGTGCTTCAAGAAAGAGGAGACAAAAAAGTGGAAGAGCCGAGGAGGAGGATGAGAAAAAGGACACGGCCGTGATGAGAGGGAGAGAGGGTATGAGAGAAGAACCATATGAAAGAGAAAGAGGGGGCAAGAGAGACTTATCGGTGTGATGACCAAGACTTTCTAGGCTTTTTGTGCAAGTATTTTTAACAACAACCCATAAGAGTTTCGGCCTTCATAGGAAATTATGGTTTGAAGCCAATGGAATTAGGGCTCACGCCCAATTCAAGTTTTTACATGCCACTTGTTATCCAATAGAGCTATGTTTAGGACTTGATGAATCTAGACGGAAAAGAGGGAAAAAAGGTGAGAAGGATCTAAGGTTTGGTCTTACACACACGCCTACCATAGGAGATCAACTATCTTCTTGCCATGTGTCACGCATGCAAGAAGGTTTGCTTGTAGGAAGAAGCTTTGTGACACTTGTTACAATAGGAGAAAGATTCTAGAAGGAGAATGATGAGGTTATGGAAAAATGGAGTCTAGGGAAGGCCAAGAGGCCTTCCATGGCAGCCATGGGAGAAGGAAGATTTGCTTTTTGCCATGTGTCACACATGCAAAAAGATAGATGAAAAGCTTTGTCCTGGGAAAGGGCAAAATCAAGCTTGGGAAGAGGAGGTTACACGCCTAGGAGGATTTCTAGAAGAATCTTGCATAAGACACTTTGAGATGGATGACTAGGGCAAGGGAGTTTGTGCAATTTTGGACCAATCACATACTTGTCCAAAAGTTTGGTGAAAGAAGACCTTCTAGGGAACAAATGGAAGTTTTGACAGCCTATGCACACACACACTCTGATATGAACCCGTGGGAATGAATTCCCTTGAACCCACAATCAATTTGAAAACTCCCCAAGAAAGCCAAAATCAAGTCAATGGATGGAGAACCTAGACCCGATGAGAACTCGTTTCAAGAACCTAGATTATATTAAAATCTAGACCCGTTGAAGAACCCATCTCAAGAACCCAGATTACAAAGGAGGAACGCCACAAAGGTTGTGATTTACCTTTGATAAGTTCAAAAGTTCAATTAAGAACAAGAGGAGTAAAACTCAACTCAAAATGAATAAATTCATCAAATTTCATAAACTGCATAAACTCATTAGAATGAGGCTACATATAGTCTTTGAAGAAAAACCTAATGAAACCCTAGCCAAAATAAACCCCCACCTTCCAAAAGTGCCCCTGGATGAACAGTGTTGCGGCTACAGTGCCGCGCTACAGTAACTCTCGGCTACAGTAACCCTAACCCTAGTTCAATAAAATAATAACTTTCCCAACATGCCATTGCATAGGCCCCCTTCAATACTTTCCATAATAAACTCAATTATTCTAAACTAATAACATAAGTTCTTTAAATGAATTAAATAAGTTGAAACCCTTCAAGAGCTCAAAGCCTTTAAGTCTTGTCGTTGCCCTCTTCCATAGCTAATCAAATGAATTAAAACTGGATCTTCATCCTTCAAGCCCCATCTTGAATGTTGGGCTCTTGCTAAACTTGTCCCAAGTAGATTGCATCAATCCTTGCATTGTCTCCTTGATCTTCTTGGCCCATCTGGAAGTTGCAAATGATCTTTAAGACTAGGCCCATCTTGGTTCCCATCATTTCCCCTCTCCTCAAAAGGATTCGACCTCGAATCTCCACCTGGATCAAAGGGAAAGTGGTTAGTAACATTGAAAATAGTAGAAACATGATACTTACCTGGAAGATCCATTAGATCTGCATTTTCATTAATTTGTTCAAGAATTTGGAATAGTCCATCCAAGCTACCCATATCATCATCTGGTGAAGACTTTAAATCTAAAGGAGGAAATTGATTAAGTCTATAAACAATTTCAATTGGTGAAAATTTTGTAGTGGCATGAACACTCCAATCATATGTAAACTCAATAAATGGCAAACAATACTCCCCCAAATGTTCATGAAGCACATCTAAAGTCTTTATCGAACCAAAATGAGCACTCCAATATGCAAACTCAATGAATGGCAAATGATACTCCCATAAACGTTCATGCAACAAGTCAATGAATGGCAAATGATACTCCCATAAACGTTTATGCAATATGTCTGAAATCTTATTTTCACCGGAATGACCACTCCAATTATAGGCAAACTCAATGAAATTCAAATGATACTCCCGCAAACGATCGTGCAGCACGTCAATGTATGGCAAATGATACTCGCACAAGCGTTCGTGCAATACATCAATGAATGACAAATGATACTTCCACAAACGTTCATGTAACACTTCAATGAAAGACAATTGATACTTCCACAAACGTTCATGCAACACGTCATTGAAAGGCAAATGATATTCCCACAAACGTTCATGCAACACAACAAAAGTCTTCCTTACACCATGGTTACCCAACAAACCACCATGTCCATCACACACAAGCAACTTAAGCATAAAACTAGTAGGCACACAAAATCTATTCTTTCTAAACAAGTACCAATCTAGTTTATAGAACTTACCAAATGTTGCTTTCTCACATGTTTCATGCACACTAGCAAAGTCATCATCATTAGCATGCAATTTCTTATCATATTCAAGTCTCAACAATTTTGCATCTAAAATGAAGATAAGTACATACCTTCTTGCTAAAGCATCAACCACAAAAGTTTCCATACTTTGTGTGTATTTGAATACATGAGGAAAAGTCTCAATACAATCCTCCCGCTTAGCACGCATTATAGTCAACAACTTACCTTGTCCCTTTAAGTGTGTCAATGACTCATGTTCTTCCAAGAAATGTCGGTTAGGAATTGTTGCACCTGACACAAAATCTATGTAGTGCTCTATCTCCCTAATGGGTGGCAATCCACTAAATACACCACTTGGAAACACGACCTCATATCCCTGCAACAAAGAGACAACAATACTAGGCAAACATACGTCAAGTTCATTAGGATTAAGACTTGCCTTAGCATAAAAACTCACTTTTCTCTTTATTTTTCTCTCACTTTCTTCACACTCTTTTTTCTTTCCACTCTCTTTTTCTTTTTCACTCTCTTTTCTCCTTTCACACTCTTTTTTCTTTTCACTCTCTTTTTTTCTGTCACTCTCTTTTTCTTCATCTTTTTTTGTACTCTCGACCTCACAATTATTTTTCAACTCATTCTCTCTTGTGCTTGAATTCTCACCCTCTTCTTTTTTTTCTCTCATTTTTCTCTCTTTCTCCATTTCGGTCTCACTATTTCTATTCTTCTCAATCTCATCTTCACTCTTACTTTTCAGCTCAATCTCACTTTCACTCTCACCTTCACTCTTGCTTTTCAGCTCATTCTCACTTTCACTCTTTCTTGTTTGCTCAATCTCCTTTTTACTTTTTCTTTTTTGATTACTCTCATTTTCACTCTTTCTTTTTTGAGCAACCTCACTTTTCAATTTCAATTGGTCCCCATGGACATGTGTTGGAGTTAAAGGAGCAAGTTTAATTGTTTTTCCATCATTTTCAAAACTGTACATGTTCCTTAACCCATCATGGATCACATTCCTATCATAGTGCCATGGCTTCCCTAACAAAATATGACCAACATGCATAGGCACAACATCACAAAGGACCATATCCTGATATTTTCCAATTGAAAAAGAAACTAGCACTTGCTTATTTACCCTAACCTCCCCACAATCACTCAACCACTGCAACATGTATGGTCTAGGGTGTTTCAAGGTACGTAAATTCAATTTCTTAACTAAAGTAGTGCTAGCCAAATTAATACAACTCCTCAAATCAATGACCATATTACATACCTTGTTGTTGATGTGGCATCTAGTATGAAAAACATTCTCGCTCTGCTGCTCTGTATCATTCATCTTAATTTGTGTATTGAGTGCACGCCTAGCAACAAGAGACTCACCATACTCTTCTTTCTCATACCCATTCTTAATACTAGGCTCATGTCGCCTCCTACCTCTCTCACCTTGCAGATTTCTAATCCCTTCTTCTTGATTATCCATCCTATCCCTCACTTCACCCAACACTAAGTTCAACCGCTCAAACTGTTGTTGCATGGCTTGCAACACAAAAGATGAGTTATCTGCCACACCGTTTGGTGATGAGTCACTTCTATGAGACATCATAATATGCTGCACAAAAAGAATGTTAGTGAAAAAGCTCACACACTCCCTTACGTGTTTACACTTAAATAATGACACTCCACTCGTGTTTCACTCTTAATGGCTTTTTTCCGATAATAGTCTCACACTCTCTTGCCTTTTACCTCAAGAGTTTTCCCACTCAAGTTCTTTAAGAACTAGTTGAACTAAATCAAGACAATACAACCTTGTATTATTCCAACCAGTAATATAGATCAAAGAAACAAGGAATGAATAAAATGACACGAGACTCAAGGAATTTATACGAGGGAAAGAGTAATTATAAAACAAGATACCAACTAGAAAGATATAATATGCTCCTATGATGATAAAAGCTCAATCAACAAATATTTTCTTTCTCTTTGTTGAAACTATGTAGCAACTTTGAATTACCTTCTCTTTTCTTCTTCTTCTTCCTCTTCTTCTTTTTTTTTTTTTTTTTCGAATTTTCTTTTCTTTTTTTTTCTTTTCTTTTCCTTTCCTTTTTTTTCTTTTTTTTTTTCCGTTCTTTTCTTTTCTCTAATTCAATCACAAATAGCAATATTCATTTGTGAAGATCAAGCAATTGAATTCAAGCACGACAATGAAGTAGAAGAGAATCAATCGAACGGCACTCCAAGCAACAGATAAACTTAGAGATGCAGAAAACACTAGAATTTTGAAACCCTAGGTGATGCAAATTTCAGCCAAACCCAAAATCCTAAGAATTTTGGAAGCCTACTTTTTGTTTCTATTTTTTTTGTTTTTTGGCAACCCTAGAACAATGAAGCCCTAGAATGAAATTAAAGGATGCTAAAATTAAAAGATAGAATCAGACCTGATTGGAAACCTTGCTCTGAATACCAAATGATATGAACCCGTGGGAATGAATTCGCTTGAACCCACAATCAATTTGAAAACTCCCCAAGAAAGCCAAAATCAAGTCAATGGATGGAGAACCTAGACCCGATGAGAACTCGTTTCAAGAACCTAGATTATATTAAAATCTAGACCCGTTGAAGAACCCGTCTCAAGAACCCAAATTACAAAGGAGGAACGCCACAAAGGTTGTGATTTACCTTTGATAAGTTCAAAAGTTCAATTAAGAACAAGAGAAGTAAAACTCAACTCAAAATGAATAAATTCATCAAATTTCATAAACTGCATAAACTCATTAGAATGAGGCTACATATAGTCTTTAAAGAAAAACCTAATGAAACCCTAGCCAAAATAAACCCCCACCTTCCAAAAGTGCCCCTGGATGAACAGTGTTGCGGCTACAGTGCCGCGCTACAGTAACTCTCGGCTACAGTAACCCTAACCCTAGTTCAATAAAATAATAACTTTCCCAACATGCCATTGCATAGGCCCCCTTCAATACTTTCCATAATAAACTCAATTATTCTAAACTAATAACATAAGTTCTTTAAATGAATTAAATAAGTTGAAACCCTTCAAGAGCTTAAAGCCTTTAAGTCTTGTCGTTGCCCTCTTCCATAGCTAATCAAATGAATTAAAACTGGATCTTCATCCTTCAAGCCCCATCTTGAATGTTGGGCTCTTGCTAAACTTGTCCCAAGTAGATTGCTTCAATCCTTGCATTGTCTCCTTGATCTTCTTGGCCCATCTGGAAGTTGCAAATGATCTTTAAGACTAGGCCCATCTTGGTTCCCATCACACTCCTCACATGCCACTTGGCACACATGCACACATAAATTGAGGAAGATTGCTAGCTTGACAATGACATTTTAGCCATAAGGTTCATTGAATCAATACATGAAATGAAGGGGCAAAATAGGAAAGAGGCTTCAGTTTTGAGGAAGGAGGCGCCACTTGTCCAAAAAGGGTCCTATTGTGTTTCCAACACAATCAAATGATGAGATAGGGAAGGAGCCTTAGGATGGCACGCCACTTGGCAACCATGCAAATGAGTTTGGCTCATGCAAGAAGCTTTTTGTGTCTATAAAAGGGGGAGGAGCTGAAAACCCTAAGTCTTTTAGTCATTTTGAGAATTGCTCTTGAGGTGTTCGTCCATCACCCTTTCTCTCCAACTTTCTATCATTTTCTCACCATCCAAATACTCTCTACAATATTATTTTCTTACCCAAACATTCTTTCGAGGACAAGCAAAGTGAGAAGATACTTCCAAGAGGAGAGTTATAGAAGGTAGGAAGCCAACATCACCCTTCCAACACACACACGCACAGTTTCAAGGGGTGGAGTTTCGATTTTTAGTGAGTTCATCTAGAACTCATGCTCACACACACACTTTGAGCTAGAAGGAGTTAGCTCATGTTTTGAAAGGTTTTTCCATATGAACCTACATTTTTATGCACATGGTTAGATTAGGGTTATTCTTCAAGAAAGATAGATACAACCCTACTTGCTTAAAGCTTATAAGCATGATGCTTTGAGGATGAAGGCCATGACTCTAGTATCTCTATGAGCTAGGGTTTTTGTTGGAGGTAAGTTTCGGGCTCAATGAAGGAAGGTCCGAATGTTAGGAGTCTTTTTCTTGAAAAAGGATGTCTAGAGCACAACACTTAAACACACGGGTTAGGATTTTTCTTGAATGATGAACCTAACTAGTACTATACTATATGTATTTTCAGCTTGCTTGCTATCTATTACAGATTTTTTTGTGAGTAAACTTCTAACTTGTACTTGGATATTTTATATGTATGCCATGTGAACTTGTTGGTTGTTCGGTTTTATGTGATTATTTATGACATTGATATTCTTCCATGTGTTATGATCTTTTCTTAGCATGACTATCTCATGTATGAGTAGAATGGTCTATGGAATGTAATCATGTTATGAAAATGGAATAAGAAGCCATGCTATGGTTTGGATTGCACAATGTTTGTTGTATTTGAATGTTTGTTACTTTGACCAAATGTAGCATGGGACTAAGTTCAAGAAAATATTTGTCTATGATCACTAGAGTGTTTCAGCCACCCATGAGTATACATTGTTAAAAGGTTTTGCTTAACACATTAGAAGATTCTAAATTCATAACAACTGATTGGAATGCATGTTTTCGAAATAAGAAGTTTTGGCCAATACTATGGACGATGTATGATCATTTGGTGATTTAAGGTTTAATGAACTAGGACCAAGTCTTGGATATACTTGAGTTTACATGTTTCGACCTCTACATGGAAACAGTTGAATGTTTGCTTCTTGATTGATACTCAATGCCTTAGAATTGTTATAAAGGAACATGTTCACATGTTCTAATATTTTCAAGCCGTAATGCGAAATGTATTAGAATTGCATGTTTGAGTGTTATATAGTTATGATGAAGCATTCAAAATTTCATGTGTCTCAAGAAAGTTCTAAGATTCATTGTCATGTCACATGCATTGGAATTGTAAAAATTTTTTGAAAAAGCAAAAGAGTCTTTTTTTAAGTTTTTATCACGACCCCAAAGGTTAGGACGGGGGAATGTCCTAGTGGAACTCCTCTATCCTCTCATGAGTGTTTAAAATGGAGAGATAACCCCTAGGTTGGTGAAATACTGTCAACGAATCTTGAATGGTTCCTAAAAGAAAATGATACCGGAGCGGGATCGCACATATGGTGAAAGCGAAAAGCGAACTACCGTATATGAAAGTTTAAAAGTAAGACGTAGTCACCTTAGTCAAAGTGGCCAATGGTTGATGTTGTAACTAGCAGGGAACATACGGTGCATAAGAGAGCCGTGATGTATCCAATTATATGTTAAAAGTCAATTAAGGCCTCGAGCTCAAAGTATGTTAAATGAACAATTATGAAATGAAAAAATAATGTTTTATGAAAGAAAAGGTTATGAAAGTCATGATTTACACGATGTCTTTTTGAAATGTCAAATGCATAAGTAAAGTCTCATGTCCATGCATTCATTGGTAAGTTTGGTTTCATATACTTACGATATATTTGTTACATGTTATTTGATTACTTATTGAGATTTCTCGAAATCTCACTGTTGTATTTTCCATTATCATTCCTCTACTCGAAATGGTAGAAGTTGTGCTAGGTACGCAAGACCCTTAGATATGGATGGGATTTGTGAGATAGTGGAGGACGAGTTTACAATAGAGGCTCGTCATCAATCCACCCTAGAATTGCTTAAGGTTTCAGCTTAGCGACTCAAGAAAGTTTTAGCAAACCTCAATGAGGCTAATGTTGGGGTTTCAGCGACTCACTTGCACCCAAGTAGATAAACACCACTAACATGAACACCAACATGCATGGCTAAGCATGCCACGATACATAGGATTGATTAAGAAATTTTATCAAGTTCTAATCCATGAAAAATATTTCTTAATTTCAGCCACTTCAATCACTCAAGAATTTTGTAAGTTGGTTTCTAACCTACTCTTAGATAATATCTATATGATGATGTATAAACAGAGTATTGATGTATAAATGTTGATTTTGAGCATGAATAACCTTGCATTTATCTCATGAATATTCAGATTCAGTAAGGCATGTGATGTTTTATAAACTTTTACATATCCAAGCATTCTTACAAATCGACATGTTCAAAGTTATGATGATTCATGCAAAGTTTGATTTTTAGAGAAAAAACACATGCCGCTCAATATGTTTGTCATATGCATTGTAACGAACGTCCTTATGGTGAGACTTTTTATAAAACGATTTTAGAAAAGACGATGAGAATTACCGTTCAATTTAAAACTTTTTACTTCCATACCCAGGGTGCAAGACTCTACGTTATAAAATAAAATGTGCTTTGAGAATAAAAGAGGTTTACAGCGGAAAACATCAATTTTAGCAATAAAAGGCCTCTCATACATTTAAACACTCATGCCTAGACTTCCGTGCCCTTCCCCATGGGCCGTGTCCGTCCTGACGCGTACTGTTCATTCGGTTCCTGTGGGGGGAGAGGCATTCATAAAAACTAAAATGAGTCGATGACTCGTAAGCATTACTTCATACAGTCAAAATATAATAACATAGGTTTTCATTCATGCATTCATCATTCATACATACTATACGTACATGCATACGTGCGTTCGTTAGAAAACATCACTGGACGGGGTTTTTTTTTAAAAAGGGGTTTTCTTTTCGTAAACGTCTCCCGTCAGTGCCTTCATTTCTTAAAGAGTTCGTGCATTCATGCATCCATCCATTCTTTCTTATCGCTTTCATTGGTCGATACACTGTTGCGCCCCGTGTGTTGGGGTTAGTGGTCTTCCTTTGGACCCGGACTCCGCCCGTGGCCACGGGTTAGGAATCCCTTTCATGGGGGGCAGCACTGGGTACACTACCAATACTACTTCCCCGGCATTGCAATCTGTCCATTCATTGATACCCTTTTCATTCATTCATATGGCTGTTACGTATTTTCATACATTAAACGTTCAGTCCTTTCATTCAATCCATTCTTTCAGTTCAGTCCTTTCAATCCATTCTTTCAGTTCATTTCAACTCTATCTTTCATTTAACAGTTCATTCATGGAAAAGATCATTTAAAAGCATGGGCTTAAACATCGTCTTTCATGGCATCCATAAAATATCAATTCATAGGGCATTTTAACATCAGTTCATAGGGACCATTTTAAAACACTATCGTCGCGTCAATCAGAGCATCAATTTAAAGCTCGAGGCACATCCCTCGACATTTCAATTCTTTTATTAGAAAATACATACAATAGATATTCCGTATAGTCATCCATTCACATGCGTACAATTAATACTTTTGGGTGCATAAATAGGGGCTGCCAAGGAGGGCCATGCATACGTATACCTTTGAACACTTAGCACGTTTTTTGTAAAACATCTTTCGTGTAGCTTCGTAAGGAAAAAGCGTTTCGTTTTCGTTTCTTATATTTTAGAAAAGTCTAGAAGAGTATGAATACAATACTTACCTGGACTCCATGCTACTTTCATATCATGCAGTCCATTCATGTGTGTGTCAGATGGCAACCTACATGCATACACATAACCTTGACGTCATTCTCTATCTAATGCATAAGCAATTTAAACTTAGAAGACATAAGCTACACTTCACTTGGAACAGTCTCCTTCTATCCTGTGCTCTTACGTGTCCTTTACTATGCTAAAACCTTCGGAGACCACTTACGGTCACTACCTCTTCCAAACTCGACATTCTACTTTGTGTGCCTTTCCACTAGAGTGAACTCATGATTCACCTTAAGATTAAAACACTGAGACCTTCGTCTTACTCTTCCTGTTGACCACATTCGGACGCATGATTCCAGCCGACGGAATCACGCATCCCAATCCTAGACAATACATCCGTCACTACCTCCATGCACCTTAGCTCACACTAAATCCTCATCCCCATCCATACACGCCACACGGCTCCAAGCCAACTCTGAGGCTTAAGCACCGTGTAACCATGCTTAGGACAGATTACCCATAACATATGGTGAATCCGTCTGGCACATGTGTCTCACCAGATTACACATGTACCTTACCCCTTCATCACCTAAGATCAACATATATCACGTTGATTACATACTCGAAGGGACAAGCGCCATACTCTGATACCAACATTCTCTTAACCCGGCTAGCATGACACTTCATGCTACCTGTCCCTTTTGACAGTTCATCCCAACACTTAACATGACAAGGGAGGGAAAGTTCATGGTGGTGCTCGGTTGGGTTGGAACCGGCGCACGACGGCGCTAGGGCCATCGGAGGCCTTGAAGCTGTGCGAAACCCATTTATGGGTTTCGTGCGTGTGTGCGACGGAAGGGAAGAGGGAGGTTGTCGTGGCTTGGGTTCCATGGGAGAGGTTCACCAATGGGAGGGGAGGCCGTTGGTGGTGGTGTTGTGGCCTGGGTGGCCGCCTACGGTGGCACAAGGAGGAGAAATGGGTTTTTACCCATTTCGGCTGCTTACCGTGAAAAGAGGGGGAGGGTTGCACAGTGGAGGCCATCTTCGGTGGTGGAGGCTCACCGGCGTGAGGGGACACCGATGGTGGGGGCGATGAGGCACAGCGGCACCGGACTGGGCTGAGTAAGAATCGGTGAGAGGGGGAGGGGAGAGGCGTAAGTCGTATGCGTGAGGGAGAGGGAGGAGAGAGAGAGGGGAGGGAAAAGTGAGGGAGAAAGAGAGAGGGTCTAGGTTTTAATCCTGATCCATTTATCTTGGGATATCAAAACGATCTAACGGTAGAGGATTAAAACACTGATTTGAAAATGCGTAAACATCAACTTAATTAAAAGCACTTAGAGGAATTAAGGTAGAATATTATTTGAACTAAATTTTTAGTTTATAAAATAATATTTCTTCATCATTAATGAAATGATGAAATCTATTTAATATCTTTAAAAGGATAAAACCATTTAATTAATTAAAACTTTCAACATAATTTAAATCTCATAATATTTTAAATAACTGAAATCATTTTAATAATTAATATTAAAATGATTTTCGACAATTATAATATTATTGGAGCTCTTAAAAAATATTATAATTATCGTATTTAAAATCAAGTTTAGTTCAATAACACTGGAACTACCTCCTATAAATATTTCCAGTGCATTTAAAACACTGGACGTACTTTAGAAATCACATAGTATCTTTGAAAACACGCCATCGAGGTTCGGCATGCATGACGAGGCTCGCAGTCGGTATACAGAAGGGGCAGACTGTTACATAATTTCCATTTTCAGAATTTGCTTATGTTAGAAAGAAGGAGCGTACGTAAGAAGGAAGGAGCGAGGTGTTACATGCATAGCATCAAAAATATTTTTATCACTACCCCGAATGCTAGGATGGGGAAGTATCCTAGTGGAACTCCTTTGTTCACTCTGGAGTGAGTAAAAATGGAGTGATAACCCCTAGGTTGATGAAGAGCAGTCAACGGGCAATCGTTGGATCCTCTTTAAAGGATTCTAGGGTGATCGCCATATGTAAATGGTACCTAGGGCTGGTGGGTACACCTATAAATGAAAGTATGAAATTTTAATTACACAGATATGATGATATAAATCCTGCAGGTACTAACAGTGCAAAATGGAAAGCTGTGATGTTACCATATGTTAATCAAGATGCTTTTAAAAACAAAAGCGAAAGAAAAGAAAAGAATGAAAAACTCTGTTTCTTTGAACAAGTGTTCTTTGTAAGAAAATGTGTTATGTTTATCTGAAAGTTATTCATAACATGTTTCTACAAAGAAATCTAGATAAAAAAAAACAAAGGAAGGTATGTTTTTTGCATGCATTTCCTATTTATTATTTATCATGTCTATATTATCTCATTTTATGTTGGTTACTGAGAGTTCCATGAAATCTAACCTGTTTATTTTTCTAAACTGCCATTCCAATGAAAGGAAGAAGTTGTAGCAGGAGCACAAGATGGATATGGACATGAGTTAGTGGATCAGGATACTTGAGAATGAGTTGGACCTGGACCCATAGATAGAGATGATGCTCATGTTTCTAGAGATGGCCCTGCGTGTTATTCAGCGCGTCAAACAAATGCTCTGAATAAGAGTGTTTATGAAGCCCCTTCCTAATCAAGACGTGAATAAGGAGATATATATATATATATATATATATATATATTCTCTATTTGTTAAGTTTAAAGTTAGTGTGTAAATGCCTCGAACAGTTCTAAGAGGCAAAACAATGGTTATGAGATAATTATGAAGTAATGTTTTCTAGTATTCTGGTGCAAATTTTTTATGAGTTTGACTTTTTACTGCGATTATTGCATACTACTAGATCATCAGTAGGTTGCATTGCATGTCATGATTGGGGATGTGTGACCGTGTGTTGCATATCCTGACCCTTCAAATCTCTGCCAAATCACAAGCGGTGGTTGGGGGTGTCACCTTAGAAGTGAACCTTTTTATGGGCCTGATGTCCAGATTTATTGGGCCTTTCCTTGGCCTCAATAGTCAACTAGGTTGTGTCCCAACTTTGAGTCTTTCCTCAATTGGGTCAATAACCTTGAATCTTACTAAGTTGGGCCCAATAGCCTTATGTCTTTTAAGTTGGTCCTAATGTCTTATGTCCATCAAGTTGGGCTTAATATCTTGGTGTCTATCTTTAGCCTATCTCATCTTAGTAAACTAGGACCCTTATTAAACCATTCTTGGGCCTTCTCCAAATCCATTTAATATTTTAACCAAATCACTTAGCCCATCAATGCCACTTGTCATTCTTCCATTGGCCACTTGGCTTCATTCCTCAAAATCAATATTACATTAGGATTTTCTAAAGATACTAACAAAATTGATAAAGTAAGCTTCTTTGCCAACTCAAACTCCAAGATTTCATTTTCTTAAGAATCACAACTTGTACTTAGCTAGAGTTATGGTTAGGGTCAAGGCCTAAAGTGTTTTTAAGTGGAGTGTTACATGGGAGCTCTCAAAGATAACACGGAGGAGCTCAGATGTGATGACCAAAGCTTGACTAGACATTTCCATAAATTATTTAGTTGCCATAGTTATTCAAGGGCCTTAGAATTTCTAGTTTGAAGGAGAGGCCTTAGATTTTTGGATTGAGCAACTTAAGCCCAAGTGAAGCCAACCCTAGAAAGCCTTGTGAATTTCGGCCCCTATAAGGAAAACCTAAGACCAATGGCCCAAAGTCCATGACCCAAACCCTTGCTACCAGTGCCATGTGTCATACATGTGAGGCAATATCTTTCTAGTCATGATAGTGGACTAATGGAAACAAATGACAATATGACCTAGGGAGACTAAGAGATTTTCGGCCAAGCCCCTTCCTGTAACACCCCGCTCATTCCTTCTTACGTACGCTTCTTCTTTCTGACGTACGTTCCTTCTTTTTGACGTAAGAAAATTCCGATGGCAAAAATTATGTGATCGTTTGCCCTTCTCTCTAGCGATTACGAGCCTCGTCATGCGTGCCGAACCTTGATGGCGTGTCTCTCAAGATATTAGGTGACTTCTAAGGCACGCCCAGTGTTTTAAATGTGCTGGAAATATTTATAAGGAGTATTTCCAGTGTTATTAAATTAAGTTTGATTTTTAATACGACAATTATAATATTCTTAAAGAGCTCCAAGAATATTATAATTGTCAGAAATCATTTTAATATCATTATTAAAATGATTTCAACCATTTAAGATATTATGAAATTTAAATTATATTGAAAGCTTTAATTAATTTAATGGTTTTATTCTCTTAAATATGTTAAATAAGACTTCATCATTTTATTAATGATGAAGGAATATTAGTTTATAAACTAAAGTTAGTTTAAATAATATTCTACCTTAATTCCTCTAAGTGCTTTTAATTAAGTTAATGTTTACGCATTTTCAAATCAGTGTTTTAATCCTCCATCATTAGATCATTTTGAGGAACGAAGGGACTGGATTAAATACCCAGACCCCCTCTCTTTCTCCCTCACTTTTCCCTCAGCTCTCTCTCTCTCCTCCCTCTCCCTCAAGCGTACGTCGTACGTAGTTCCCTCTCTCGCCGAACTGCTCCACCCCTCAGCCTGGCGCCACCGTGCGTCGGCAGACCTCACCGCCACCGCCACCCACTCCACCTCCCTCCGACGAGCCTCCCCACACCAGTCTCTCTCTCCCACTCTCTTTCTTCCTTTCCCTCGGTAGTGCACAGCCTGAATGGGCTTGGTGCTTACCGCACCGCCGTACGCCACCCAAAGATGCCACCACCTCCACGACAGCTTCCCTTCCCACCGGCCATCATCCTCTAGCAAGCTCAGCCTCCACCTCACGACCACCTTCCTCCCATGCACGTTCGTGGCCTCTTCCATGCACGGGTTCACTGTGCACGTCCCTAGCGCCGCTGTGCATGACCACCTTGGCCACCTTGGCCACCGAACACCACCAGGAGCTCCTCTGAAGACCTTCCTCCTCCACGTGACCCGAGGCCTATAGCCTCCCTCCACTGCACGGGCTTCTCCCCTCTCCAACGCACGGGTTCTCATCCCTCCACCACCGTACGCCGCCACCCACAGTGTGTGACCACCATCTCCAACCTCCTCCAGCCACCACCGACCCATCACAACCGCCCATAGCCCCGATCTGTTACCCATCATGCACACTCTCTCACGGGCTTCTTCCCCCCCTCACACACGACCATTCCTCCCTCCACCACCGTGGACCGCCGTACCACCACCACCACCACCAAGCCTCCACGGCTCCACCAGTAGCCTCCCTTAGCCGAACCTTAGGTCCAAACCACCACTTTATGTGGTGGGTAGCCACTGCACGTGATGGACAGCCACTGCGTGTGGCTGACCACCACTGTACACAACTATACCCGCCGTGTTATGCTCCTTGCCAACATCACATGGCCACCACGAGCCCTTTCAAGACCACATTTAGCTATCCAAACAACCAAACAGCCACTGTACGTGAGTTAGCCGCCACGTACGGCCCTTCCGGCATCATCAATCGTGACGATCAGCGAGCAACGCACAAGTTATCCAGTCGATGGTATAACCCTCTATTATTCGTTATTTATGTTAAATGCTGATTAGTTGATTAGGTTGTGGACTGTGCTGTTAGTATTTGTGGAGTTCGCTGTGTTGTGATGTGCTATGTAATGAAGTGTTGGGCATTCTCTGTAGTGAAGTGTTGGGCATATCTATGTAGTGCGCTGTGAAGTATGGAGCGTAGTTGGGAATTGTGCTGTGTAGTGTTGTGGACTGTGCGGTGTAGTGTGGTTGTGGAGTATGTGCTGTATTGGTGGCGTGGCATGTTGAATGGGAACAATACACGCTGAGTGTACTCTGTGTGTGGCGTAATGTGGGATAAGAAGAGTATATGTAAAATATACCCTCCTGGCATATTGTGGAACGGGATGAGTACACGTGGAGTGTACTCTATGGCGTAGTGCGTGTAAATGGAGTGATGCACTATATGGTGGGTATGCCATAATGGTGATGTGGCGTAGTGTGTGTGAAAGGAGTACACGTGGTGTGTTCTCCATGTGGTGGAGTGATGCACCATATGGTTGGTATGCCGTAGTGGTGATGTGGCTTAGTGTGTGTGAAGGGAGTACACATGAAGTGTACTCCATGTGGTGGAGTGATGCACCATATGGCGGGTATGCCATAATGGTGATGTGGCATAGTGCGTGTGAAGGGAGTACACGAGGAGTGTACTCCATGTGGTGGAGTGATGCATCATATGGCGGGTATGCCATAATGGTGATGTGGCGTAGTGTGTGTGAAGGTGGAATGATGCACCATATGGCGGGTATGCCATAGTGGTGATGTGGCGTAGTGCGTGTGAAGGGAGTACAAGTGGAGTGTACTCTATGTGATGGAGTGATGCACCATATGGCGAGTATGTCATAATGGTGATGTGGCGTAGTGTGTGTGAAGGTGGAATGATGCACCATATGGCAGGTATGCCATAGTGGTGATGTGGCGTAGTGTGTGTGAAGGGAGTACATGTGAAGTGTACTCCATGTGATGGATTGATGCACCATATGGCGTGTACGCCATAGTGGTGATATGGTGATGTGGTGTATGTGAAGGGAGTATACGTGGAGTGTACTCCACGAGGCAGCGACACTCCGTGTGGCATGTTGCAAAAATAAGGATGGTTGTGTGATTGATGGGCGTGGAACGTGGTGAGTAGTGTCGGAAACTGTGGAACAGTGTCCCAAAGTAGTTATGGCTTAGCCTGTAGTCTAAGGTGACAAGTGTCACCGTGATGGACTTATGGCTGGGAGTATGTGTGAAGTAGTAGAACAAGTATAAGAATACGCAGCGGAAGCATGATTGAGGAATGTCACGAGGTAACATGACCAATGGTAGTCGTGCTTATGATGGGTGAGAAGTTAGTGTGGAAATGGCGTAGCGAGAATGTGACAAAATGTCACGATGTGATAGGAGTACGTGAAGGATCATACTCGCAGGATGTTAGGTGACGTGACACGGTCACGATGTAGCTTGGGAGTAGTCTCGAGTTACATGACATGACGTAAGACGTAATTGTGAACGGAGTCTTGTCATGTTAAGTGTTGGGATGAACAGTCAAAAGGGATAGGTAGCATGAAGAGTCATGCTAGCCGGGTTAAGAGAAGGTTGGTATCGGAGTATGGTGCTTGTTACACAAGAAGGTGATCAACGTGTTATATGTTGATCTTAGATGATAAAGGGGTAATGTACATGTGTTAACTGGTGAGACACATGTACTGGACGGATTCACCATATGTAATGGGTAATCCGTCCTAAGCATAGTTAGGCGGTGTTTAAGCCTCAGAGTTGGCTTAGAGCCATGTGGCTTGTATGGATGGGAATGAGGATTTAGTATGGGCTAAGTTGCATGGAGACAGTGACGGGTGTATTGTCTAGGATTGGGATGCGTGACTTAGTCGGTCTGAGTCATGCATCGAGATGAGTTCAATAAGGAGAGTAAGACGAAGGTCTTAGTGTCTTAATCCTAAGGTGAATCATGGATTCACTTTAATGGATGAGCACTCGAGGCAAGACCTTGAGTTGCAAGATGTGGTGACCGTAAGTGGTCCCTGAAGGGTTTAGCATAGAAAGTACACGTAAGAGCATGGGGTAGAAGGAGAGTGTTCCAAGTGAAGTGTAGTTCTTTTTCTAGTTTAAGTTACTTATGCATTAGATTGAGAATGACGTTTTGGTTATGTGTATGCATGTAGGTTGCCATCTGACATGCACATGAATGGACTGCATGATATATGCAAGTGCATGGAGTCCAAGTAAGTATTATGTTCATACTCTTCTAGAGTTTTCTAAAATATAAAGAAAATGAAAACGAAACGCTTTTCTTTATGATGCATTACTAAACGACATGAAAGATGTTTTACGGAAACATGCTAAGTATAAGTGTTCAAAGGTGTATGTACGGCCCTCTTTGGCAACCCCTTTTACGCACCGAAAGTATTAGTTGTACACATGTGAATGGATGACTATACGTTGTATCTATTGTATGTATTTTCTAAGAAAATCCATGAACTGATGAAAATGCATGAAAGATGATTTTCGGGCTTATGCCCCAAAAGATGTTTTCTCATGAAAAAGAATGTTTTCTCATGAAAGGAATGTTAAATGAAAGAAAAGAAAAGAATGAAGCTTTAAACTGATGCTTTCATAGATCCTACGAACCGATGCTTTTATGCATGCCATGAGGTGATGCTTATGGATGCCATGAAAGACGACATTTAAGGTGATGCTTATGGATGCATGAAAGCTGACGTTTAAGCCCATGTATGTTTTTAAATGAGGTTTTCCATGAATGAACTGTGAAATGAAGGATAGAGCTAAAATGAACTGAAAGTTTAAGCCCATGTCTTAAACGATGTTTTTCCATGAACTGAACTACTGAAAGGACTGAACTGTAAGAAAGGACTGAACGAATGAATCCTTTAATGTATGAAGATACGTAACGGCCACATGAATGAATGCAAAGGGTACCAATGAATGGGCATATTGCAATGCCGGGTAAATAGTACTGGAAGTGCACCCAGTGCTACCCCCTGACTGAAAAGAGATTCCCAACTCGTGGCCATGGGCGGAGTCTGGGTCCAAAGGAAGACCGCTAACCCCAACACACGGGGCGTAATAGTGTGTACTGGACTATGAAAGTGATAAGAAAGTATGGATGAATGCATGAACGCACAAACCTTTAAGAAATGAAGGCATTGACGGGGGACACGTTTTACGAAAAGAAAGACCATTCTAAAAGAAAACTTTGTCCAGTGATGATTTCAAATGAACGCACGTATGCATGTATTGTTATATTTTAACTGTATGAAGTAATGCTTACGAGTCATCAACTCATTTTAGTTTTTATGCATGTCCCTCCCCCTCACAGGAACTGAATGATCAGGACAGACACGGCCCATGGGGAAGAGCACGGAAGTCTAGGCATGAGCTTTAATTGTACGAGAGACCTTTTTATTGTAAGATTAATGTTTTTCGCTGTAAACATCTTTTATTCTCAAAGCACATTTTATTTTATAAACCTAGAGTCTTGCACCCTGGGTATGCAAGTAAAAAGTTTTAAATCGAACGGTAATTCCCGTTGTCATTTCTAAAAACATTTTATAAAAAGTCCCACAACAAGGATGGGCGTCATACTTCCCCACATGCCTACACCTCATCTTTTGGCTAAAATCCGAGTTCCATGGTAGATGCTCATGGAAAAGGGAGCTTAGGGAAGACAAAAGAGGATTTTCCAAGTGATTTGCATGGGGAAACTGAAGGGACACAAGGGGATTTCGAAAATCAGGCCTACAATCAAGATTTCTTCAGTTTTTTCCATGTGTCGATCATGCAATGAGCTTATAGAAGAAATGATAAAAAGACTTTTGCACAAAGGACTAATCTGCCCCTATATTTTTTACCACCACTATTCCAAGCATAACCATCACTTGCCACTTAGGTTACAAAATGGAGTAATGGTACATGAAAAGTCACATTGGGTAGAAGCAAGCGGAAGATGAAGCGACAAAGTGGGAAGAAGTGGAAATGAGTGGGTGGCAATGGGCAAGGCACACACCTATGCCATTTGTCACTCGTGCAAGGCTTGCTTGTTGGGAAAATGAAGAGGCATAAAGTGTATTACACAAGTACCCTTGGAGGATATTCACTTGGTTAAGAAAAGGGAAGGGCATAAAGGGAAAAATGAGTGTTTCGACCAAAGGAGAGGAAGCCCTACACGCCATGTGGCGCCCTCGACCCCCATGTGTTATTTTTGTGGAGTTCGTGACATCGGGATGTTGACCACACGGATCACGCATCCCAATGACCAGTGCTCAATATGTGTACAATATGCAATAAGTGTACAAAATAATATTCGCAGCGGAGAAATAATAAGGTCTTTCTTTATTAAGTACCAGAATTGTTCAAAAATAGAAAAATAACTTTACAAAAATTATACAGTCATCCGACAGGTAAATTAAAGACATAAAATAACATAGGGGAAACAAATCCCATAGCGCTGAACAATATCTCAACAACTCAAACCTCCGGCGGAGCTGATCCCTCGGGTTCATACTCGGGCTCTGCGTCAAACTCTACGGCACCATAAGACGGAACTGTAGGGTAAAACACCACAACGAGATTATGATATCTCAGCAAGTAATTAACCAAATAAACATCCAAGAGATTTAAAACACATAAATAATCACACGTCCCCATACGGACATATATTGCATAAAACAACACCACATTCTCTTTTTCCCAAAATACCCTTTTAACTACTCACGCCAAAAATCTCATTTTGGCCCAATCATAACTATTATTAAAATGCATGCACCATGGTCTCCCATATGGACCGTCTGCATGCCCTGGCTCTCATTGTCACACCACAGGTAACGTCCGTGCATGAGACTTCGTAACGAGCAATGCCCAGTTCCGTGCCTAGCGCGTACATGGCCAATCATCCTCTAACCTCGCCAGCCAAAAGGTCACGGAATTGGAACGAGAGCGTTACCGTCTCGTCCGTTCTCGTCGTCGCCCTGCGACAACTCAGGGGATGTCACGTCAGTCTATTATGCTCCCGAGTGACTAGAGGAGCTCCACCGAGATAATGCCCCATCTCGGCTTGGGGTCGTGAAACACACGCACCAACAACAGTCTCATTTTCAAACAGAACAACGTGACATTATAGCACAATTTATTAAAGACGATAAATGTGCATGACAACAATTTTTTGGATGACATATTAAATAATTCATTTATACATAAAATAGCCCTCCATTTACAATTACACAGTTTCACAATTACAAGCAAAAATCCCGTCCTCCAATCCAGCCCAAGGCCCAACACCAAATCCAACCATAATCACAACCAAACATTTTAACGGCCTAAGGCCCAATTTCTAACATGCCAACAGTTACAGTTTACATATGACAATTACAACAATATTATTTTGAAACTGGAAAATTACATACAAAAATGGAAACAATTCTAGAAGATCATGCGAAAAGGGGCGTTGCCAAAGGTGGCGGCACATGGCGGAGTAATGTCAAAATGGGCTCTCAACTCACGGATTGGGTCAAAATACAATTTGAAATGCACGGGTGACTCACGGGGATGGTCAAACAACCAAGGTAAGACACTGCGTGGAGTGGTTTGTGGTGGTGCACACAGCAAAAGCTCAACACTAACAGAACAACAACCACAAAAATTTGGGAAACATGATTTCGATTTGAGAGAGAGATATAGAATGAGGAACTCGGAAGAATTTAATTGCAGAAGCTGTGGCCTATTTATAGGCCAAGCACGGCGGTTTGCGAGGCTGCGTGTCACACGGGTAGAAAAGCCCAAAACAGCAATGCAAGCCGTGGAGAAGGGAAGTGATTTCGTGCAGACGAATGGCGCAGCGATTGACAGCGCATCACTGAGTGCTCCACCAGTCAACACGGAGCTACTAACAGAAAAGGTGGAAGGTGGTGCTGGCCGTGAGTAGCGGCAGCTCGACAGTGAGCTTTTCGGAGTCCCTTGTCGAATGACACCGAGACGAAAGTGGGAGAAGGAGGTGGCCGGTGATGGGGGTAAGTAATTTTCTGTGATGCCGAGCCATGATTGGAGAAAGAATTCGGCATTGACAGTAGCTAGAAGAAGAAGGAACCAGAAGAAAGTAGAAGGAAAGAAGAAGAAAGAAGAAGAAGAAGAAGGAAGAAGTCGTGCGGCGCATGAAGGAAACGAAGGAACCCTAGAGTTCTAAGTGGAACAACACCGTTTAGCAACAATGAAGGGCTGGGTTTACACATGCACGGGCTGAGCTTCAATCTCAACACGAGTTGGGTTTATAAAACTCAAAAGGATTGGGTTTCGAGCTTCACACAACACACGACCCAAACACACACACACACACAGTGATATGAACCCGCGGGAATGAAATCCCTTGAACCCACAGTCAATTTGAAAACTCCCCAAGAAAGCCAAAATCAAGTCAATGGATGGAGAACCTAGACCCGATGAGAACTCGTTTCAAGAACCTAGATTATATTAAAATCTAGACCCGTTGAAGAACCCGTCTCAAGAACCCAGATTACAAAGGAGGAACGCCACAAAGGTTGTGATTTACCTTTGATAAGTTCAAAAGTTCAATTAAGAACAAGAGGAGTAAAAACTCAACTCACAATGAATAAATTCATCAAATTTCATAAACTTCATAAACTGATTAGAATGAGGCTACATAAAGTATTTAAAGAAAAACCTAAAGAAACCCTAGCTTAAAATAAACCCCTATCTTCCAAAAGTGCCCCTAGATGAACAGTATCGCGGCTACAGTGCCGCGCTACAGTAGCTCGGCTACAGTAACCCTAACCCTAGTTCAATAAAATAATAACTTTCCCAACATGCCCTTGCATAGGCCCCCTTAAGTGCTTCCCATAATAAACTCAATTATTCTAAACTAATAACATAAGTTCTTTAAATGAATTAAATAAGTTGAAACCCTTTAAGAGCTCAAAGCCTTTAAGTCTTGTCGTTGCCCTCTTCCGTAGCTAATCAAATGAATTAAAACTGGATCTTCATCCTTCAAGCCCCATCTTGAATGTTGGGCTCTTGCTAAACTTGTCCCAAGTGGATTGCATCAATCCTTGCATTGTCTCCTTGATCTTCTTGGTCCATCTGGAAGTTGCAAATGATCTTTAAGACTAGGCTCATCTTGGTTCCCATCATTCACCCTCTCCTCAAAAGGATTCGACCTCGAATCTCTACCTGGATCAAAGGGAAAGTGGTTAGTAACATTGAAAATAGTAGAAACATGATACTTACCTGGAAGATCCATTAGATATGCATTTTGATTAATTTGTTCAAGAATTTGGAATAGTCCATCCAAGCTACCCATATCATCAACTGATGAAGACTTTAAATCTAAATGAGGAAATTGATTAAGTCTATAAACAATTTCAATTGGTGAAAATTTGGTAGTGGCATGAACACTCCAATCATATGTAAACTCAATGAATGGCAAGCAATACTCCCACAAATGTTCATGAAGCACATCTAAAGTCTTCCTCGAACCAAAATGACCACTCCAATATGCAAACTCAATGAATGGCAAATGATACTCCCGCAAACGTTCATGCAACATGTCAATGAATGGCAAATGATACTCCCATAAACGTTCATGCAACATGTCTGAAATCTTATTTTTACCAGAATGACCACTCCAATTATATGCAAACTCAATGAAATACAAATGATACTCCCGCAAACGTTGATGCAACACATCAATGTATGGCAAATGATACTCCCACAAACGATTGTGCAACACGTCAATGTATGGCAAATGATACTCCCACAAGCGTTCGTGCAATACATCAATGAATGACAAATTATACTTCCACAAACGTTCATGTAACACTTCAATGAATGACAATTGATACTTCCACAAACGTTCATGCAACACGTCATTGAAAGGCAAATGATATTCCCACAAACGTTCATGCAACACAACAAAAGTCTTCCTCACACCATGGTTACCCAACAAACCACCATGTCCATCACACACAAGCAAGTTACGCATAAAACTAGTAGGTATACAAAATCTATTCTTTCTATACAAGTACCAATCTAGTTTATAGAACTTACCAAACGATACTTTCTCACATGTTCCATACACACTAGCAAAGTCATAATCATTAGCATGCAATTCCTTATCATATTCAAGTTTCAACAATTTTGCATCTAAAATGAAGATAAGTACATACCTTCTTACTAAAGCATCAACCACAAAAGTTTCCATACCTTGCGTGTATTTGAATACATGAGGAAAAGTCTCAATACAATCCTCCCGCTTAGCACGCATTATAGTTAACAACTTACCTTGTCCCTTCAAGTGTGTCAAGGACTCATGTTCTTCAAAGAAAGGTTGGGTAGGGATTGTCGCACCTAGCACAAAATCCATGTAGTGCTCTATCTCCCTAATAGGTGGTAATCCACTAAACACACCGCTAGGAAACACGACCTCATATCCCTGCAACAAAGAGATAATAATACTAGGCAAACATACGTCAAGTTCATTAGGATTAAGACTTGCCTTAGCATAAAAACTCACTTTTGTCTTTGTTTTTTTCTCACTATCTTCACACTCTCTTTTCTTTCTACTCTCTTTTTCTTTTTCACTCTCTTTTTCCCTTTCACACTCTTTTTTCTTTTCACCCTCTTTTTTTCTGTCACTCTCTTTTTCTTCATCTTTTTTTGTACTCTCGACCTCACAATTATTTTTCAACTCATTTTCTCTTGTGCTTGAGGTCTTATTCTCACCCTCTTCTTTTTTCTCTCTCATTTTTCTTTCTTTCTCCATTTCGGTCTCACTATTTCTTTTCTTCTCAATCTCATCTTCACTCTTACTTTTCAGCTCAATCTCACTTTCACTCTTGCTTTTCAGCTCATTCTCACTTTCACTCTTGCTTGTTTGCTCAATCTCCTTTTCTCTTTTTCTTTTTTGATCACTCTCATTTTCACTCTTTCTTTTTTGAGCAACCTCACTTTTCAATTTCAATTGGTCCCCATGGACATGTGTTGGAGTTAAAGGAGCAAGTTTGATTGTTTTTCCATCCTTTTCAAAACTGTACATGTTCCTTAACCCATCAAGAATCACCTTCCTATCAAACTCCCATGGCTTCCCTAACAAAATATGACCAGCATGCATAGGCACAACATCACAAAGGACCATATCCTGATATTTCCCAATTGAAAAAGAAACTAGCACTTGCTTATTTACCCTAACCTCCCCAAATCACTCAACCACTGCAACATGTATGGTCTAGGGTGTTTCAAGGTACGTAAATTCAATTTCTCAACTAAAGTAGTGCTAGCCAAATTAATAGAACTCCTCAAATCAATGACCATACTACATACCTTGTTGTTGATGTGGCATCTAGTATGAATAACGTTCTCACTCTGCTGCTCTGTATCATTCATCTTAATTTGTGTATTGAGTGCACGCCTAGCAACAAGAGACTCACCGTAGTCTTGTTTCTCATACCCATTCTCAATACTAGGCTCATGTCGCCTCCTACCTCTCTCACCTTGCAGATTTCTAATCACTTCTTCTTGATTATCCATCCTATCCCTCACTTCACCCAACACCAAGTTCAACTGCTCAAACTGTTGTTGCATGGCTTGCAACACAAAAGATGAGTTATCTGCCACACCGTTTGGTGATGAGTCACTTCTATGAGACATCATAATATGCTGCACAAAAACAATGTTAGTGGAAAACCTTACACACTCCCTTACGTGTTTACACTCGAATAATGGCACTCCACTCGTGTTTCACTTTTAATTGGCTTTTTCCCGATAATAGTCTCACACTCTCTTGCCTTTTACCTCAAAAGTTTTCTCACTCAAGTTCTTTCAGAACTAGTTGAACTAAATCAAGATAATACAACCTTGTATTATTCCAACCAGTAATATAGATGAAAGAAACAAGGAATGAATAAAATGACACGAGACTCAATAAATTTATACGAGGGAAAGAGTAATTATAAAACAAGACACCAACTAGCAAGTTGTATTCAGCTCCTATGATGATAATAACTCAATCAACAGATACTTTCTTTCTCTTTGTTGTAACTATGTAGCACTTTGAATATCCTACCTTCTATTTTCTTCTTTGTCTTTTTTTTTTTTTTTCGAATTTTCTTTTCTTTTCTTTTCTTTTCCTTTCCTTTCCTTTCCTTTCTTTTTCTTTTCTCTAATTCAACCACAAACAGCAATATTCAATTGTGAAAACCAAACAATTGAATTCAAACACACAAGCATGGATAATGAAGTAGAAGAGAATCAATGGAATCACACTCCAAGCAATTGACAAACTTAGAGATGCAGGAAACCCTAGAATTTTGAAACCCTAGGTGACGCAAAGTTCAGCCAAACCCAAAACCCTAAGAATTTCGGCAGCCTACTTTTTGTTTCTATTTTTTTTTTTTTTGGCAACCCTAGAACAATGATGCCCTAGAATGAAATATGCAAGAAATAAAAGATAGAATCAGACCTGATTGGAAACCTTGCTCTGAATACCAAATGATATGAACCCGCGGGAATGAAATCCCTTGAACCCACAGTCAATTTGTAAACTCCCCAAGAAAGCCAAAATCAAGTCAATGGATGGAGAACTTAGACCGATGAGAACTCGTTTCAAGAACCTAGATTATATTAAAATCTAGACCCGTTGAAGAACCCGTCTCAAGAACCCAGATTACAAAGGAGGAACGCCACAAAGGTTGTGATTTACCTTTGATAAGTTCAAAAGTTCAATTAAGAACAAGAGGAGTAAAACTCAACTCACAATGAATAAATTCATCAAATTTCATAAACTTCATAAACTGATTAGAATGAGGCTACATAGAGTATTTAAAGAAAAACCTAATGAAACCCTAGCTTAAAATAAACCCCTATCTTCCAAAAGTGCCCCTGGATGAACAGTATCGCGGTTACAGTGCCGCGCTACGGTAGCTCGGCTACAATAACCCTAACCCTAGTTCAATAAAATAATAACTTTCCCAACATGCCCTTGCATAGGCCCCCTTAAGTGCTTCCCATAATAAACTCAATTATTCTAAACTAATAACATAAGTTCTTTAAATGAATTAAATAAGTTGAAACCCTTTAAGAGCTCAAAGCCTTTAAGTCTTGTCGTTGCCCTCTTCCGTAGCTAATCAAATGAATTAAAACTGGATCTTCATCCTTCAAGCCCCATCTTGAATGTTGGGCTCTTGCTAAACTTGTCCCAAGTGGATTGCATCAATCCTTGCATTGTCTCCTTGATCTTCTTGGTCCATCTGGAAGTTGCAAATGATCTTTAAGACTTGGCCCATCTTGGTTCCCATCACACAGCCCATAAAAACACAACAATTTAAAGAAATCCAACCCGGAAACGAAACACACACAAAACAAAATAAAATTAACATAAATAAAATACCATAAATAAAATAACACAAACAACATAAGTAAAATAACACATTTAATTAAAATAAACGGAAATATAAACACAAGAATAGAGTGGGAGAAAAGAATAGAGTTGGTGTTTGATTGTCATAATTACTCTGAGGAGAAGAAGGTAAAGTTGGTTGTAATTGAGTTAACTGATTATGCGATTAATTGGTAGGATCAATTAGTGACCAATAGGAGGAGTAATCTTGAGAGGCCTGTAGAAACATGGAGAGAGTTGAAAGCTATCATGAGGCTGAGATTTGTACCTAGCCACTACTATAGAGACCTCTACCAAAAACTACAAAATCTTACACAGGGGTCTAGAAGTGTAGATAATTACCATAAGGAGATGGAGGTGGCTATGATTTGGGCTAATGTTGTGGAGGATCGGGAGGCCACGATGACAAGAGTTTTGAGTGGATTGAATAGGGAGATAGCCAATGTAGTTGAGTTGCAACATTATGTTGAGGTAGAAGACATGGTACACATGGCTATAAAGGTGGAGAGGCGGCTAAAAAGAAAGGGTAGATCAAGGTATACTTCGCTTTCTAGTACTCCTTGGAAATCAAAGTGGGACAAAAATGATCAAGTTGTAACAAAGGGGAAGACCAAACCACCTAAGGGAAAAGATGAGAGTGAGGCAATGATATGAACCCGTGGGAATGAATTCCCTTGAACCCACAGTCAATTTGAAAACTCCCCAAGAAAGCCAAAAATCAAGTCAAGGATGGAGAATCTAGACCCAATTGAGAACCCGTTTCAAGAACCTAGATTATATTAAAATCTAGACCCGTTGAAGAACCCTTCTCAAAAACCCAGATTACAAATGAGGAACGCCACAAAGGTTGTGATTTACCTTTGATAAGTTCAAAAGTTCAATTAAGAACAAGAGGAGCAAAACTCAACTCACAAATAAAATTCAATATTGTCTAATCTGTCAAATGAGGCTACAAAGAGTTTTTAAACCCAAACCTAATCAAAACCCTAGCCAAAATAAAGCCCCTTTTACCCAAAATTACCCTTGATGAACAGTGCCGGCTACAGTACGCGCGGCTACAGTAACCCCTACAATAAATTGATGAAACCCTAATTCTTAAAAAGTAACTTTCCCAATAAGCCCTTGGCCAAAATACAAGGCCTTCCCAAAAACATAGTTCATAAGAAATAAGACATGTGAGCCAAGCATCTTCAAGCCCACTTATTCTAAACTAATAAAATAAATCATTTAACCAAACTGGAAGCCTCCAATAACAATAGGCCGTATCTCTAAGTCATGTCTTCCACAGCTTGAATCAAGTGGATCAAAACTGGTTCTTCTTCTTTCAGACCCATCTTGAGTGTTGGGCTCTTGCTGGCTTCATCCCAAGTGGATTGCACCAATCCTTGCATTGCTTCCTTGATCTTCTTGGCCCTTGATCTTGTAATTGGCCCATCTGGAACTTGCAAAGGATCTTTAAGTGTAGGCCCACCTTGGTTCCTATCAGGCTGAAACCTCAAGCAAAAGAGAGAATGAGTTGAAAAACAATTGTGAGGCCGAGAGTTCAAAAAGAGAGGAAAGTGAAAGAAAAAAAGAGAGTGAAAAACACAAAGAGAGTGAGAGGAAAAAAAAGAATGAGGTCGAAACATTAAAAGAAAGAGAGAGTGAAAAAGAAAATAGAGAGGTTGTTGAGAGTCAAGAAAAAAGAGTGGAGCCACAAGAGGAAAAAGAAAGAGAGATTGCAGAGAGAAACAGAAAGACAAAAGTGAGTTTTTATGCCAAGGCGAGTTTTAATACTAATAAACTTGACGTATATTTGCCTAGTATTGTTGTCTCTTTGTTGCAGGGATATGCGGTTGTATTTCCTAGCGGTGTGTTTAGTGGATTGCCACCTATTAGGGAGATAGAGTACTACGTTGATTTTGTACCAGGTGTGACAATTCCTAACCGACCTTTTTTCGAAGAACATGAGTCCTTGACACACTTAAAGGGACAAGGTAAGTTGTTGACTAGAATGCGTGCTAAGCGGGAGGATTGTATTGAGACTTTTCCTCATGTATTCAAATACACACAAGGTATGAAGAATTTTGTGGTTGATATTTTAGCAAGAAGGTATGTCCTTGTCTTCATTTTAAATGCAAAGTTGTTGAGACTTGAATGTGAAAAGAAATTGCATGCTAATGATGATGACTTTGCTAGTGTGTTTGGAACATATGAGAAAGCATCATTTGGTAAGTTCCATAAACTAGATTGGTACTTGTTTAGAGAGAATAGACTTTGTGTGCCTACTAGTTTTATGCGTAAGCTGCTTGTGTGTGATAGACATGGTAGTTTGTTGGGTAACCTTGGTGTAAGGGAGACTTTTGTTGTGTTGCATGAACGTTTGTGGGAATATCATTTGCCTTTCAATGACGTGTTCCATGAACGTTTGTGGAAGTATCAATTGTCATTCATTGATGTGTTGCATGAATGTTTGTGGGAGTATTATTTGCCATTCATTGAAGATTCAATGAAGATTCAGTTTTGATTCATTTGATAAGCTATGAAAAGGGCAACAACATGACTTAAAGACTTTGGGCGCTTGAAGGCTTTTAACTTGTTTAATTCATTTAAAAGACTTATTTTATTAGTTTAGAATAATTGAGTTTATTATGGGAAGCACTTAAGGGGGCTTATGCAAGGGCATGTTAAGAAAGTTATTATTAGAACTAGGGTTTTTGGGAAGGCCTTTTATTTTGGCTAAGGGCATATTTGGAAATTTAATTTTTAGGAACTAGAATTTCAAGATGTTACTGTAGCGTTACTGTAGCCGCTACACTGTTCATCCAGGGGCATTTTGGGTAAAAGGGGCTTTATTTTAGCTAGGGTTTTAATTAGGTTTTAGTTTAAATACTCTTTGTTGCCTCATGTTAAGAAGTTTATGAAATTTGATGAATTTATTCATTGTGAGTTGAGTTTTACTCTTCTTGTTTTTAATTGAACTTTTGAACTTATCAAAGGTAAATCATAACCTTTGTGGCGTTCCTCCTTTGTAATCTAGGTTCTTGAGACGGGTTCTTCAACGGATCTAGATTTTAATATAATCTAGGTTCTTGAAACGAGTTCTCATTGGGTCTAGATTCTCCATCCATTGACTATTCTGGCTTTCTTGGGTGAGTTTTTGAATTGATTGTGGGTTCAAGGGATTTCATTCTTGCGGGTTCATATCAGATCTCACACGCCACCCATGCATATCCCTTCCCAATGTAATCCAGTGATGGAATTCTAAGAGTCTTTTTCGGCAAAGGAGAGAAAGGAAGAAGAAACACTTGCCACTTGTCACTCATGCTAGAGTTTTGAGGCAACCAATAGGAAGGAGAGGAGAGTTCTGTAAAAGGGAAGAGCCACATGCCTATGGGCTTTTCTCTTGGCTATTTTCAAAATTTGCATGTGTCCTCTTCTCCACACAATTCTCACACTCTCACTTAAAGATTTCCACACTTTCTCACACTTTCTTTCCAACCAAACAATGAAGATTCATTTCAAGAGAGGATTTTGGCATTCTCAAGGAGAAAACCAAGGTGAGGACTCGGTTTCTCTTAGTTTTTACACACACGTGTCACCTTTCTAACTCAAGATTTGAATCTCAAAGGAGTTTAAAAATGGCAAAACACACGTTTTCTACACGATTTTATAAAAAAATGAATTAGAGTTTCCTTAAAAAACCCTTGAAGCCGAATGGCAAGAGGTGCTAATCCTCCATGATTTCAACCAACTTCATATGTTCTTACTCTATTTCATGCTCTGGACGAAAACACAAGTGAAATGAAGGGTTTCTTGACCTAAAAACCCTAGAGGCCAAATAGTCTAAACTTAGTGGTAACCCTAGAAACCCTCACACACTCAAGAACACATATTAGGGTTTTGAAACACTCATTCTAATGAGTTATATTTCAACTTACAGCTTGCTTTTATTTCATTTCGTGGAACTTTGTAAGTATACACTCAACTTACTCTTTGTTAAGGCTCGTATATGTTTGTGTAGATCCGTCTCATGTTATCATTGTTTTGTTTGTTATTTCTTGTTTCATTGTTCGAGTATGCCAAGTGATTGTGAACATGTCTATCAAAGGAATTATATGCATAAGTTGTGATGAAAATAACAAGAGCAACCCTCTATATGTTTCGGTTTTGATGGGAACCAAGATGAGCCTAGTCTTAAAGATATGTTGCAAGTTCCAGATGGGCCAAATACAAGTTCAAGGGCTTAAACGATGAAGATTATGCTTTGATTCATTTCATAAGCTATGGAAAGGGCAACAACTTGACTTATAGGCTTTGGACACTTGAAGGCTTTCAACTTATTTAATTAATTTCAAGGACCTATTTTATTTGCTTAGAATAATTGGGTTTATGCCTATGTAAGGGCATATTGGGAAAGTTATTATTTTATTGAACTAGGGTTAGGGTTACTGTAGCCGAGTTACTGTAGCACCGTACTGTAGCCGCGGCACTGTTCACTCAGGGGTATTTTTGGAAGATGGGGTTTTATTTTATCTAGGGTTTTCATTAGGTTTTTGCTTTAATTACTCTATGTAGCCTCATTCTAATCAGATTATGAAGTTTATGAAATTTGATGAATTTATTTATTGTGAGTTGAGTTTATCTCCTCTTGTTCTTAATTGAACTTTTGAACTTATCAAAGGTAAATCACAACCTTTGTGGCGTTCCTCCTTTGTAATCTGGGTTCTTGAGACGGGTTCTTCAACGGGTCTAGATTTTGATATAATCTAGGTTCTTGAAACGAGTTCTCATCGGGTCTAGGTTCTCCATCCATTGACTTGATTTTGGCTTTCTTAGGGAGTTTTCAAATTGACTGTGGGTTCAAGGGAATTCATTCCCACGGGTTCATATTAGGTTTTGCTAAGAATAATGTTGATGATTTGTGAAACTTGATGATTAAGCTATAACATATTTTAGAAGTTTTGGATCTTAGCCAAACACCATGACTTCATGCGTTGTTTCATTATTATATGATTCCTATGCAATACGCTTCAAGTTTGTAATATGTTAAAGTGATGTTTTCTCATGATTTTGTATTTGGATGTTTTGGCCAAGACTAGTTTCTACGATTCCATGAATGTGTCTTGATATCTCATGTATTCTATGTCACTATGCGACCATGTTACGCTTGATTATTTCATGCACGACATCTCATGTGTCATATTTCAAGTACAAGAGTCTTCAAAGGAAAGAGTCTTAAATGTTTTTATCATGACTTCAAATACTAAGACTGGGGAATGTCCTAGTGGAACTTCTATGTCCACTTTGGAGTGCTTAAGATTGGAGTGATAACCCCTGGGTCGACAAAGAACCGTCGATGATCCTCGAATGGATTCTTTTTAAATAATTCCAGAGCGAGGAAGCGCCAAAATGCTAATGGGTGTATAAGGCATGTAACCCGACAAAGTATTGTTAAGTTAATTTGAAATGACTCTATTTATGATGTATTCATCACGGTGTACGGACCGATGATGGTGTGGTGACTAACAGGAACACGCGGTGCAAAAGGGGAACCGTATTGTGTCCACCCTCTAAGCAAGAACAAGAGCTCGTATGTTATGGATCATTTGATGAAAATCTCGTGATATGATAAGGATCACTCGATGAAAATCTTGTGATATATTCTGAAAAGACAAGTTCTAATTAAGATCAATGTGAAAAAGAAAGTCAAAAATATTTTTCTGAAAATGTCAATGTCTCTGTTACAAGTCTTTTTGAAAATGGTTAAGTGCATAAGTCAAGTTCCGGTCAAGCCATATGTCAAGTACATGTTCATGCACGCATTTCATGATATACCTCTTGTATGCTTGTGTTAACTATTGTATGTTGTGTGTTTACTTGTTGAGATTTCTCAAACTCTCATTGTGGCAGTTTCCACTACCATTCCCCAACCGGAATGGTAGAAGTTGTGACAGGTACCCCAGATCCCCGAGAACCATGAATCTAGACGGTTCTATGATAGAGGACGAGTATACTGTGCAGGCTCGTTATGACTTCACTGCAGACGTATTGAAGCACACGGCCTCGCTTCTCAGGAAAATTCTAGCTAGCATTAGTGAGACTGAGATTGATGATACGATCTCCCGTCCATACAAAAATTTGAAATTTTGGTGGAACATGGACTAGATGTCTACTTTTCTTGAGCGAGCCTCGAAGGCCTCGGCTGATGCCAAAGCTATAGCAAAGGACTTAGGACTGCTACCACCCGAGCATCAGCAATCACATGGGTCTTTTGGTGTCTAACTCCTGATGGATCAATAGTGATGAAGAGAACAGGAACCTAAGATGTTTTGTGGAAAAATTATGACTTAAGGTCTTAACTTTTGTGGAGCAATATTTAGAAAAGGTCCCGTGTTTTGGGAGATAAAAAATACTTTATGCTTTGGAAAACTATATATGATGCAAGTTCTGGGAATATACAATGTTGGGTATTTTTAATTAGTAATGGTACCATATGCTTTGCAATTACTTATCACGTTGCTTAGATTATCTTACTTCTATTATTCCGCTGTGATTTTAATGCATACTGTTAGTGTACTTAAGTGCATTGCATATTATCTGTCATGTACGAGAGGTATGTAGCCATGTGTTATATGTCCTGTATTTCAGTCACCGTCCAATCCCAAGCGGGGCTGGGGGCGCCACCGAGCATGGTATCAGAGCAATTACGTCTCTGGGTAAACGCACTCATTGTCCTAGGAATGCATGGTACCTCTAACTAGGTTCGAGATCTGTAGTTATAGGCTATAATCTTATAGCTATAAGCTTGAATCTCGTAAGTAAAGAAAATGAGAAAAGGAAACATACGCACGGCATCGCTAACGCTGAGTAATGGAAGTTAGCATTTCTCTTAGAAGACTGATCTGTGTTGGCTTTATACATTACAGGAAAAAGAAGGAACTATGGTACGAAATCGGCGTGGAGATACACTTCTCCTAAACAAAGAGATCAGGAGGTGGAGAACCGTCCATGGGAAGGAGGACAAGCGATAGCGGAAGCTATTCGCCAAATGACCGAGTTGGTATGGAATCAGATGGAATAAAGGGCAGAATACAAGACACGGACCGCCCAGAGGAGAACAAGGATGTTCTTATGAGAAATTTTTGGTGTAAAGATATCCAAACTTTATGGGAAAAGAAGTACCACTAGGGCCAATAAGTGGCTAAGGGACTTGGAAAGAACTTTTGATATTAGTGGATGCACAAAGGAGCAAAAGGTCCAGTATGCGGGGCATATGCTTCAAGGAGAAGCTAGCATAGTGGGATACCGAACGACAACTGTTAGCTCAAGAATTGGGAAATCTAATTGCACTCACATGGGATCGATTTAAGACGGAGCTCGATAATCATTTCTTTCCTGTAAACGGCTAAGCAGCAAAAGGCTTTAGATTTTGCGAACTTGACCCAAGGAAACATGATGGTCAATCAATATGCTGCTCGTTTTATGGAGATGGGGAGATTCGCACCTCATCTGATTCGTACGGAGAAAATGCAAGCGAGGAAGTTCCAAGATGGTTTGCAACCCTGTATCCGAAACCAAGTAGCCTGTCTAAGGATAGAAAATTCTCAAGAATTGGTCAACGTAGCTTCGATAGTAGAGGCAGAGCAAAGGAGACTAATTGCACAAGCCCAAGCGGATAGGAAGAGAGGATTGCCTTACTCACCAGGAGGTAGTGCGGGAAAATGGAAGGCCCCTGCAACCCCGAACAAAGGAAAGGGTATTGGTAGTTGGGAACGCAACACCCGTCACTCCGCCACTATGTCAACGATGCAAGAAAAGGCATAGTGGAGAATGTCAATTAGCTACAGGAGCATGTTTCCGATTTGGTCATATCGGCCATATGACCCAGGATTGTCCACAGATTACGCCTGAAGGAGCCTTAACACCAAGTGGTAGACCAAAGACCTCTATGAAAGCCAAGATCTATGCTATTAAAGCCAAGATCTATGCTATTATGCCAGGAGAGGTAGACCTGGAGACGGATGAAACGGCAGATGTGGGAGTAATTGCTAGTAAGGTTAAATTGAAGCAATACACGGTGTGTGCTTTGTTTGATTCCGGAGCATCAAGATCCTTTATCTCTAGTAGTTGTGTGCAACAATGTGAACTTGAGGTAGAGCCAATGTCTCGAAATGTATTAGTAGCTATTACAGACGAGAAGGTGATCAGATGCACAATTGTAGTTAAGAATTGCTCGTTGGAGATCGCAAACTTGGTTTTGACTGCGGATCTGATTGTGTTTCATTTAATGGAATTCGATCTGATCTTAGGAATGGATTGGTTGTTAAGGCACTTGCCAAGATAGACTATCGAAGGTGGTTCGACTAGACCCATCAATGGTAACGACTGAACAAGTCAAGAATGGTTTAATGAGTGGGGATGTCGCTTATCTCGTGATGATGACGATCATAACAGAGGAACCTAAGGGAATCCAAGGAATCCCTGTGGTTGAGGATTTTCCTAGAGTTTTTGCCGATGATTTGCCTGGATTACCCCCCGTATTGAGAAACGGAATTTGTGATTGAGCTTGAACTGGCCATAGCTCCAGTGCATAAGGCACCTTATCGAATGGCCCCAGCAGAATTAAAGGAGCTTAAGGTTCAAATCGAAGAACTGTTAGAGAAGGGTTTTATCCGACCTATCTCATCGCCATGGGGAGCACCGGTCTTGTTTGTTAAGAAGAAGGATGAGACTTTGAGGATGTGTATCGATTATAGAGATTTGAATAAGGTGACTGTCAGGAATAAATATCCCTTACCAAGGATAGACAATCTGTTAGATCAATTGTAAGGAGCTGCGATATTCTCAAAGATTGATCTACGATCCAAATATCACCAACTCAGGATCAGGGATCAAGATGAGACTGCCTTTCGAACTCGTTATGGACATTTTGAGTTCTTGGTTATGCCTTTCGAATTAATAAATGCCCCAGCAGCATTTATGGAACTAATGAATCAGACTTTCAGGCGATACTTAGACAATTTTGTAGCGGTGTTTATAGAAGACATACTGATATATTCCCGTAATAAAGAGGAACATAAAAGACACCTAAGGATTATGTTGGAGACATTGCAAGAACATAAACTATATGCCAAACTTAGCAAGTGTGAGTTCTGGCTCCGAGACGTGAAATTTTTAGGGCATATCATTTGTAGTAAGGGTGTGGCAGTAGACCCTACTAAGATTGACGATGTAACAGAGTGGCAAAGGCCAACTAGTGCCGATGAAGTACGTAGTTTCCTCGGGTTAGCAAGATACTACCACCGAAGGTTTGTAAAAGGGTTTTCTAAACTTTCTAACCCTGAACCCCATAAGCCTTATGTAGTCTACAGTGACACCTCTAAGATGGGATTAGGGTGTGTACTAATGCAAGAAGGAAGGGTCGTCGCTTATGCTTCTTTACAGCTCAAGGACCATGAACATAATTACCGTACCCATGATTTGGAGTTGGTTGCGGCAGTTTTCGCGCTAAAGATTTGGAGACATTATCTGTACTGAAAGAAATGTGAAGTGTATACGGACTACAAAAGTCTCAAATACTTGTTTAGTCAGAAGAATCTGAATGAGGCAGCGAAGATGGGTTGAACCATTAGTGATTACTAGTGTGAGATTAAGTATCATCCTGGCAAGGCCAATGTTGTGGTTGACACTCTTAGCTACAAGACTCAGACCGACTTGCCATCCATATTAGCTAAGTTGAGGAGTTTGTTGATTGGAGATCCGCCACGAGATGCTAAATTAGCAGTGGTACAAGAGATTACACCCATGACTGAAGAAGAAATTCTGGAAGGTCAACGCAAGGATGACAAATTAGAAAAGCTTTGATAGAGGATTTTGAAATCTGAAGGACCGCAACATTTCACCATTGGGAAGAATGAGGAGCTGTATTATAAAGAGAGGAAAGTGATTCCTAAATCGTTGAGCTGAAAGAGAAGATCCTAAGGGAAGCACATTGCACCCCTTACACAACACATCCTAGCAGTACAAAAATGTATCAGTATTTGAAAGGTTAGTTTTGGTGGGATGGAATTAAGAAGGAAGTAGCTAAATTCGTGGCAAAATGCTCTGTTTGTCAATTGGTGAAAGCTGAACATCAAAGGTCGGCAGGCGAACTACAACCATTGCCTATCCCAGAGTGGAAGTGGGAAGACGTGTCAATGGACTTCATAATAGGTCTGCCAAGGACGTCGTCAGGTAAGAATTCTATAGGGTCATAGTCGATAGACTAACAAAGAGTGCGCATTTTCTACCCATAGCTAATACAGACTCTATGGATAAAGCTCTCTCGAATTTATGTTAAGGAAATTGTCCGATTGCACGGAGTACCCAAGACAGTAGTGTTGAACCGAAACACTCGTTTTACTTCACGCTTTTGGCAGAATTTGCAAAAGATGTTGGGCACTCGCTTGAGATTTAGCAATGTATATCATCCACAGACTGATGGACAGATTGAACGTACAATCCAACCTTTGGAAGACATGCTACGAGCATGCATATTGGAACTAAGTGGTGATTGGAAAAGTCACCTACTATTAGTGGAGTTTGCCTACAACAATAGTTTTTAGGCCACCATACAGATGGCACCTTACGAGACATTATATGGAAGGAAATGCAGATCCCCGTTATACTGGGATGAAATGGGAGAAAAGAAGATATTAGGACTCGAGTACTTACAAGAAGTCTGGAAGTAAGTAACCATGATCCAAGAAAGAATGAATGCAACCCAGAATCAGCAAAAGAGCTATGCCGACAATTGATGGTATACATCAAGGTATTGCCCACGAAAGGAGTCATACGTTTCGGTAGAAAAGGAAAGTTGAATCCCCGATACATAGGACCCTATGAAATAATGGAAAGAGTTGGTCCAGTAGCATACCGATTGGATTTGCCAGCAGAGCTGTAGGGAATACATAATGTATTTCATATATCAACCTTAAAGAAGAGCCTCGAAGAAAGACAACCAGTGGTAATGGAGCCTGGCAATATTCGGCTCCAACCAAATTTGTCATATGAAGAATGGCCAGTGCAGATTGTAGATCGCAAGGAATAAGAGTTAAGGAACCAGAAGATATATTTAGTGAAAGTGCTCTAGAATAACCCAGATTTTCAAGAAGCAACTTGGGAACAGGAGAATTCACTGAGGAATAAATACCCTCATTTATTTGTATCTTAAATCCGAAAACTTTTGATGTATGCATGAATTTGTTTGAAATATATGACTATTTATGCTGGTATGAAATCTTATTTGTTTGAGAATTCACCTACCATACCCTTGAAACAGGGAATGGCAGAATCTAGGAAGACCCCATGATGGGAACCAAGGTGGGCGTAGTCTTAAAGATCCTTTGCAAGTTCCAGATGGGCCAATTACAAGATCAAGAGCCCAGAAGATCAAAGAAGCAATGCAAGAATTGGTGCAATCCACTTGGGATGAAGCTAGCAAGAGCCCAACACTCAAGATGGGCTTGAAAGAAGGAGAACTGGTTTTGATCCACCTTATACAAGCTATGCAAGACATGACTTAGAGTTATTGTTTGGGCCTATTGTTATTAAAGGCTTTCAATTTCTTTAAATCATTTAAATGATTTATTTTATTAGTTATAGGAATTAGTCTAGAATAATCGGGCTTGAGGATGCTTGGCTCACATATGTTTTATTTTGTTAAACTAGGGTTTCAAGAAGTTACAATAGCCACAACACTATTCATCCAGGGCCATTTGGACTTACAAATGCGACTGGTACTTTCATGAGATTAATGAACCATATCCTACGTGCATTCATAGGCAAGTTTGTGGTTGTGTACTTTGATGATATCCTAGTGTACAAGGACTTAAATGAACATATTGAGCATTTGAGATATGTGTTTGATGTGTTGAGATGTGAAAAGTTGTATGCTAATTTTAAGAAATGTACCTTTGGCATGGACAAAGTTATTTTTCTTGGTTATGTTGTTAGTACAAAAGGTATTAAGGTAGATGAAGAGAAAGTCAAGGCCATCAAGGAGTGGCCAACACCAAAGAGTATCACTGAGTAAAAAGCTTTCATGGCTTAGCTAGCTTTTATCGGCATTTTGTTAGAGACTTTAGCACCATTGCTGCACCACTCACTGAGGTAATTAAAATGAATGTTGGGTTTCATTGGGGGGTTGATCAAGAGAATGATTTTGCCACTATTAAAGAAAGGTTGTGCTCTGCACCTGGTATTACCTGATTTTGACAAAACTTTTGAGATTGAATGTGATACCTCAGGAATAGGTATTAGAGCCGTTTTGATGCAGGATAGGCGACCCATATCATTCTTCAATGAGAAGCTAAGTGGGGCATCCCTGAAGTACACTACTTATGACAAAGAGCTTTATGCTCTTATTCGTGCATTAGACACTTGGCAGCACTACCTGTGACCTAGGGAATTTGTGATCCACACTAATAATTAATCATTGAAGCATCTCAAGAGTCAAGGTAAGTTGAATAAAAGGCATGCTAGATGGATGGAATACATTGAGACATTTTCATATGTCATCCGTTACAAGCAAGGTAAGGAGAACATTGTTGCTGATGCTCTATCCTAGAGGTATGTACTTATTACTTCTATGAGTGCTAAAATGCTTGGGTTTGAATATGTGAAAGACATGTATGCCGATGAAACTGATTTTTCTAATGAGTATATGGCATGTGATAAGGCAGCATTTGGTAAATTTTACAAGCATGATGGTTATTTGTTTAAAGAAATCAAATTTTGTGTGCCAAGTTGTTCTATGCTTGAGTTATTGGTGCGTGAGCCACATGGTGCGGTATTAATGAGACCCTTTGGTGTCAAGAAAACTTTAGAAATTTTGCATGAACATTTCCTTTGGCCTAAGAAGAAGAGAGATGTCAATCGCATTTGTGGCAAGTGCATTAGATGTAGATTTAAGGTTTTGCCACATGGGTTGTATATACTCTTACCCGTTCCTAGTGAGCCATGGGTAGACATATCTATAGATTTTGTTTTGGGGCTGCCTAGGATAAAAAGGGGTAGAGATTCAATTTTTGTGGTTGTTGATAGATTTAGTAAGATGGCACATTTCATTCCATTCCATAAAACAGATGATGCCACAAACATAGCTGACTTATTTTTTAGGGAGATAGTGCGACTCCATAGTGTACCTGGGAGTATTATTTCTAATAGGGATGTTAAATTCCTTAGCTGCTTTTGGAATGTGTTGTGGGGGAAATTGGGTACTCAGCTCTTATTTTCCACTACTTGTCATCCGCAGACTGATGGTCAAACTGAAGTAGTTAATAGGATTTTAACTCAGCTTTTAAAGACTGTTGTTATAAGAATTTAAAAACTTTGGAGGATTGTTTGTCATTTATAGAGTTTGCATATAATAGAACCATGCATACTACTACATATTCTCCTTTTGAAATTGTTTATGATTTTAATCCACTTACTCTTTTAGATTTGATGCATTTACCTGTTGATAGCAGAAGTAGCTTGGATGGACAATAGAAGGCGGAGTTGGTGAAGTCACTTCATGTAACGCCCATCCTTATGGTGGGACTTTTTATAAAATATTTTTGGAAAGGACGACGGGAATTGCCGTCCGATTTAAAACTTTTCACTTGCATACCCAGGGTGCAAGACTCTACGTTTATAAAATAAAATGTGTTTTGGTAATAAAAGAGGTTTATTGCGGAAAACATTGATTTTACAATAAAAATGCCTCTCTTACATTTTAAAACTCATGCCTAGACTTCCGTGCTCTTCCCCATGGGTCGTGTCCCTCCTAGCTGTTCAGTTCCTGTGGGGGGAGGGGCATACATAAAAATTAAAATGAGTCGAAGACTCGTAAGCATTACTTCATACAGTTAAAATATAACAACATAGGTTTTCATTCATGCATTCATCATTCGTACATACTATTACGTGCATGCATACGTATCGTGCGTGTGTTCTTTTGAAAACGTCACTGGACGGGGTTTAGCTTTTAAACATGGGCTTTCTTTTCATAAAACGTTTCTCCCGTCAGTGCCTTCATTTCTTAAAGAGTCCGTGCTCTCGTGCTTTCATGCATTCATACATTCATGCTTACATACATTCTTTTCTTTTCTCTTTCATAGGCCGGTACACACTGTTACGCTCCGTGTGTTAGGGTTAGCGGCCCTATGGCCAATGGGTTCTCCCGTGGTCGCGGGTGGGAATCCCATTCTGTTAGGGTGCAGCACTCGGTGCACTACCAGCACTACGGCCGGTATTGCAATCTGCCCATTCATTCATTCATTGGGTGCCCTGTATCATTCATTCATATGGCTGTTACGTATTTTCATACATTTTATGCTTTCATTTCGGTCCTTTCATTCATTCTTTCATTCATGCCAGCTCTAAAGAGCTGGAGCTTTCATTTCTTTTCTTATCTTTCTTTTAACATGTCCTTTCATGAGAAAACATTCCTTTCCGTGAGAAAACGTCTTTTCATGAGCATGTGCATAAACATCTTCTTTTCGTGACATTCATAAAAACATCCGTTCGTGGCATCGTAAAACAATTAAAACGTCGGCCTTCATGGCATCCACAAGCATCACCTTTAAACGTCGTCTCTCATGGTGTCCACGAGCGTTACCTCGTGGTGTCCATGAGAGCTTCGGTTCGTAGGATTCATGAAAGCGTCCGTTTTCATGTCTTTCGTGCATTTACGTCAGTTCGTTTATTTTCTTAGAAAATACACACAATAGATACAACGTATAGTCATCCATTCACATGCGTACAATTAATACTTTGGGTGCGTAAAAAGGGGCTGCCACGGAGGAGCCGTACATACTTATATGTTTGAACACTTATCGTTTTCTTTCTTAAAACGTCTTTCATCTTTTCGTAAGGCATTTTAAAGGAAAAGCGTTTCGTTTTCATTTTCGTATCTTTTAGAAAACTCTAGAAGAGTATGAACGTAACGCTTACCTGGACTCCATGCTATTTGCATGTCATGCAGTCCATTCATGTGCTTGTTAGATGGCAACCTACATGCATACACATAACCTTAACGTCATTCTCTATCTAGTACATAAGCAACTTAAACTTAGAAAGTACAAGTTACACTTCACTTGGAACACTCTCCTTCACACACTCCTTAACGTCATTCTCTATCTAGTACGTGTTCCTTACTAAGTTAAAAGCTTCAAGGACCCATTACGGTCACCCCATCTTCCAACTCAAGGTCTTACCTCCAGTGCTTATTCACTAAAGTAGATCCCATGATTCACCTTAGGATTAAGACACTAAGGCCTCTGTCTCATTCTTTTCATTAACCACATTCTGACGCATGACTCAAATCAACTAAGTCACGCATCCCTTCCTTGGACAGTATACTCGTCACTTTCTTCATGCATCTTAGCCCATACTAATCCTCATTCCCATCCAGACAAGCCACACGGCTCTAATCCAACTCTGAGGCTTAAGCACCGTGTAACTGTGCTAATGACAGATTACCCATTACATATGGTGAATCCGTTCGGCACATGTGTCTAACCAGATTACGCATGTACCTTACCCCTTATCACCTAAGATCAACATATATAACACGTTGATCACCAGTTTCGAGGGACAAGGGCCATACTCCGATACCAACCTTCTCTTAACCCGGCTAGCATGGCTCTTCATGCTATCCGTCCCTCTTTGACAGTTCATCCCAACACTTAACACGATAAGACTCCATTCATAACTACGTCTCATGTCACGTCATATAACTCGAGACTATTCTCAAGCTATGCCATGACCTTGTCGCGTTACCCAACACTCTGGTACATAAATTCCTAACTTATCACGAGTACGGTTCCTCACGTACTCCCGTCACATCGTGACATCTGGTCACGTTCCCATTACGCCATTTGTACCCTATCGCTTCACCACATGGCAAGCACGACTGTCAGTAACCACATCACGAGGTGACATTGCCTAGGCATGCTTCCGCTGCGTACTCTTACACTTATTCCGCTACTTTATCCTTATTCCCAGCGGTAAGTCCAACACAGTGACACTTGTCACCTTAGACTACAGACTTCACCTTAATTACTCCGGGACACTGTTCCACAGTTCCCGACACTACTCATCACGTTCCACGCCCATCAATCACACAACCATCCTTATCATTGCGACACGCCACACGGCATATCGCTGCACCTCATGGAGTACATCCCATGCGTACTCTCTTCTCACATGCTACGCCACATCATCACTATGGCGTACCCGCCATATAGTACATCACTTCACCACACAGAGTACACTCATCGTGTACTTGTCCCTTTCCACATACACATCACCATTATGGCATACAGCCATATGGTACATTGCTCCTCTACATGGAGTACACTCCTCGTGTACTCCCTTCACATACGCTATGCCACAGCACCACTACGGCATACTCGCCGTATCGTGCGTCACTCCATCACATGGAATACACTCCGCGTATACTCCATGCACGTTACACCACATTACCATTATGGCATACCTGCCATATGGTACATCACTCCATCATACAGAGTACATTCCACATGTACTCTCTTCACACACATCACTATTATGGCATATCCGCCATATGGTGCATCACTCTGCCACATGAAGTACATTCCATATGTACTCCTTTCATATACATTATGCCACATCACCATCATGGCGTACAACCATATGGTACATCAATCCGTCACATGGAGTACATTCCACGTATACTCCTTTTACACGTACTACACCACAGAGTACACTCTCTGTGTACTCATCCCATTCCACCATATGCCATGAGGGTATATTTTACATATACTCTCCTTGTCTCACCTTACGCCACACACAAAGTACACCCAGCGTGTACTATTCCCATTCCACATACACCACGCCACCATTACAACACAGTCCTCAACACTACATAGCACACTTCCCAAATACGCCCAACACTTCACAGCACACTACACGGCACAATACACCTCCATACAACACAGACAAGCCCAACACTTCATTACACAACATCACATCACAATACCACAACTCCACAAAACCAACAGCACAATCCACAACCTAGTCAACTAATCAATATCTAACATAATTAACGAGGGATAGAGGGTTATACCATCGACGGAATAACCCGTGCGTTGCTCGTTGATCGTCACAGCCGATGATGTCGGAAGTGTCGTATGTGGTGGCTGACCCACGTACGTTAACTATTTAGGCATTAGGTGTGGTCTTGGTAGGGCTTGTGGTGGCCTTGTGATGGTGGCAAGGAGCGTAACACGGCGGATCTAGCCATGTACAGTGGCGGTCAGCCACGCGCAGTGGCTATCCATCATGTGCAGTGACTACCCACCACTCAAAGTGGTGGTTTGGACCTAGGGTTGGGCTCAGGGGTTGCTGGTGGAGCTCCTGGTGGCACTGGGGTGGCGCCACGGTGGCTCACGGCAGCGGATCTGGCCGCACGGTGGAGGAGAAGCCGTGGGAGAGAGAGAGATTGTGCTTGCGTGGGTGGCAGATCGGGGCCGTGGGAGGTTGGGATAGTTCGGTGGTGGCCTAAGGAGGCTCAAGGTGGCGGTTACCAGCCATGGGTGGCGGCGCACGGTGGTGGGGGGTGTGCAACCCATGCATGAGAGAGGGAGAAACCATGAGATGGAGAAGGGGGAAGGGGAGAGGAGGTCTATGGAGTCGCTTGGTGGTCGTGGGTGCCGCGTACGTGTGTGCGACGGAGGGGGAAGGTGGCTGCATGGGAGGTGCTAGTTTTGCTGGAGGGTGGTGGCCAGTGGTAGAGGAAGCTGCCGTGGAGGTGGTGACGCCGGAGGAAGGCGCACGACGACGCTACGTGCACCAAGCCCATTCGGGCTGTGCATGGCCAGTGGAGAGAGAGAGGGAGTGTGAGAGAGAGAGGCGGGGTTGGTTGAGCTAGCCGGAGGGAGGTGGAGCTGGTGGTGCCGGTGGTGAGGGCTGGCGATGCACGGCGGCGCCGGGCTGTGCGTTGGAGGCTTCAGCGTGGGAAGAGGCTGCGTACTGCGTACGCTTGAGGGAGAGGGAGGAGAGAGAGGATTACGGGGAAATGAGGGAGAAAGACAGGGGGTCAGGGTATTTAACCCAGTCCCTTCGTCCGGGAATCCACGTAATGATCTAACGATGGATCTCAAACAGATTTAAAATGCATTAACTAATAACTTAATTAAAAGCGCTTGGAGGAATTAAGGTAGAATATTATTTTAAACTAACTTTAGTTTATAAAATAATATTCTTCATCATTAATAAAATGATGAAGTCTCACTTAACATATTAAAGAGAATAAAACCATTTAATTAATTAAAAGCTCTCAACATAATTTAAATCCCATAATATTTTAAATAGTTGAAATCATTTTAATAATGATATTAAAATGATTTCTGGCAATTATAATATTTTTCGAGCTCTTCAAAAATATTATAATTGTCCTATTTAAAATCAAGCATAGTTCAACAACACTGAAAATACTCTTTATAATTATTTCCAGCACATTTAAAACACTGGGCGTGCCCTAGAAGTCGTACGATATCCTTCGAAGACACGCCATCGGGGTTCGGCACGCATGACGAGTCTTGCAGTGGCTAGAGAGAAGGGGCGGACGGTTTACATAATTTCCGTCCTCAATACTTGCTTACGTAAGAAGGAAAGAATCTTACGTCAGAAAGAGATAACTGTACGTAAGAAGGAAGAACCGTACGTAAGAAGAAGGAGCAGGGTATTACACTTCATGAGAGGGTACGACTTCAAATTGCCCACAAGAATGAAAGGGTTGCTTTCCAAGCCAATAAAAGGTGAAGGTGTCTCATCTTTGAACCAGGAGATGGGATTTGGGTTCACATGCGCAAAGAAAGATTCACACCCATAAAAGGATTAAGTTGGATCCTCGAGGAGATGGACCTTTCCAAATTCTTGAGAAAATTAATGACAACGCATATGAAGTGGACCTTTCAGGTGATTATAATGTTTCTGATCTTTCTCCTTTTGATGTAAGTGAAGATTCGAGGTTGAATCCTTTTGAGGAGTGGGAGAATGATGAGAACAAAGGTGGGTCTAGTCTTAAAGATCCATTGCAATTTTCAGATGGGCCAATTACAAGGTCAAGAGCCAAGAAGATCAATGAAGTAATGCAAGGATTGGTGCCATCCACTTGGGATGAAGCTATCAAGAGCCCAACACTCAAGATGGGCTTGAAAGAAGGAGAACCAATTTTGATCCACTTGATACAAGTTGTGGAAGATATGACTTAGAGTTATTGTTTGGGCATATTGTTATTGAAGGCTTTCAATTTATTTAAATCATTTAAAAGATTTATTTTATTAGTTGTAGGAATTAGTCTAGAATAATCGAGCTTGAGGATGCTTGCCCCACATATGTTTTATTTTGTTGAACTTGGGTTTCAAGAAGTTACTGTAGCCGTGACACTATTCATCCAGGGGCATTTTGGGTAAAAGGTGCCTTGTTTTGGCCTAGGGTTAATTGGGGTTTAGGTATTTAAATACCTTGTAGCCGTCCAACACAAGTTGCTTTACAAAATATTGAATTTTCATTGTAAGTTGAGTTTACTCCTCTTGTTCTTGATTGAATTTTTGAACTTATCAAAGGTAAATCACAACCTTTGTGGCGTTTCTCCTTGTAATTTGGGTTCAAGAGACAGGTTCTTTAACGGATCTAAATTTTAATATAATCTAAGTTTTTGAAACGAGTTCTCAAGGCGTCTAAATTCTCCATTCATTAACTTGATTTTGGCCTTCTTGTGTGAGTTTTCAAATTGATTGTGGGTTCTAGAGATTTCATTCCTGCGGGTTCATATCACCCCACGTATGTCTGTGTCTTCAAAGGCACAATTGAGAGAATGTAGAGAACGCCGTCGTAGGAATCGCCTCAGGATAAGGCAACAGATGATGGCAGCTCAATCAAGACAGATGGAAAAGTGATGGGCACCAAGATGGAATTAGTCTTAAAGATCATTTGCAAGTTCCAGATGGACCAATTACAAGGTCAAGAGCCAAGAAGTTAAACAAGGCAATGCAAGGATTGGTGCAGTCCACTTCGGATGAAACTAGCAAGACTCCAACACTCAAATATGGGCTTCACAGAAGGAGATCCAGTTTTAATCCACTTGATACAAGCTATGGAAGACATGAGCTAGAGTTATTGTTTGGACCTTGTTTAAGTTATTAAAATGGGTTATTTTATTAGTTATAGGAATTAGTCTAGAATAATGAGGTTTGAGGATGTTTGGCCCACATATGTTTTATGTTTTATGAACTAGGGTTTCAAGAGAAGTTTTTAAGAGTAGTTTAGGTGTTGTTTTAATTTGCAGCTAGGGTTTCTTTTGGGAATGTCTTGTATTTCGCACAAGGGTATTTTGGAAAGGATTTTATGTTAACCTAGGATTTTTGGGGGATTGAGATATGTAAGTTACTGTAGCCAAGTACTGTAGCCGTGACACTATTCACTCAAGGGTATTTTTGGAAGATGGGGATTTATTTTGGTTAGGGTTTTAATTAGGTTTTGGTTGAAATACTCTTTGAAGCCTCATTTTTATTAGTTTATGAAATTTGATGAATTTATTCATTGTGAGTTGAGTTTATCTCCTCTTGTTCTTGAAAAAACTTTTGAACTAATCAAAGGTAAATTACAACTTTTATGGTGTTCTTCCTTATAATTTAGGTTCTCGAGACAGGTTCTTCAACGGGTCTAGATTTTCAAATAATCTAGGTTCTTAAAACGAGTTCCTCAACGGGTCTATATTTTTCATTGGCTTGATTTTGACTTTCTTGGGTGAATTTTCAAATTGATTGTGGGTTCAAGGAATTCTATTCCCATGGGTTTATATAATTTGGTATTTAGAGCAAGGTTTTCAATCAGGTCTGATTCTATCTTGTAAATTCTAAATTTAATTCTAGGGCTTCATTGTTCTAGGGTTACAAAAAAAAAAGTAAAACAAAAAGTTGGCTGCCGAAATTCCTAGGGTTTTTTATTTGGCTGAAATTTGCATTACCTAGGGTTTCTTGCATCTCTAAGTTTGTCAATTGCTTGGAGTGTCATTCCATTGATTATCTTCTACTTCATTGTCAATTCTTGTTTGTTTGAATTCAATTGCTTGATTTTCACAATTGAATATTGTTGTTTGTGATTGAATTAGAGGGAAAAAAAATAAAGGAAAAGAAAATAAAAGAAAATTTGTAAAAAAAAGAAAAAGAAAATGTTAGCATATTCAAAGGTTGCTACATAGTTACAACAAAGAGAAAAAAAGATATTTTTTGATTGACTTTATCATCAAAGGGGCAGAATACATCTTTCTAGTTGGTATCTTGTTTTATAATTACTCTTTTACTCGTATAAATTCCTTGAGTCTCATATCATTTTATTAATTCCTTTTTTCTTGTTCTTGTTTCTTGAACCTATTGCTGGTTGGAATAATACAAGGTTTTATTGTCTTGATTTAGTTCAATTAGTTCTTAAAGAACTTGAGCGAGAAAACTCTTGAGGTAAAAGGGAAGAGAGTGTGAGACTATTATCGGAAAAAAAAAAACCAATTTAAGAGTGAAATATGAGTGGAGTGCCATTATTCGAGTGTAAACATGTAAGAGAGCATGTGACGTTTTCCACTAATATTCTTTTTGTGCAGCACATTACGATGTCTCATAAGAGTGACTCATCACCAAAGAGGATGACAGATAACTCATTCTTTCTGTTGCATGCCATGCAACAATAATTTGAACGGTTGAATTTGGTGTTAAGGGAAGTGTGGGATAGGACGGATCAATGAGATGCAGTGTATAGAAAATTGCAAGGTGGGAGTGATAGGAGGAGGTGTCAGCCTAGTATTGAACATAAGTGTAAGAATGAAGGGTATGATGAGTCTCTTGTTGCCAGGTGTACTCTCAATACACAAATTAAGATGGATCATATAAAGCAGCAGAGCGAGAATATTTTTCATACTAGATGCCACATCAACAGCAAGTTGAGAAATTGATTTTATCTACCTTAAGACACCCTAGACCATACAAGTTGCAGTGGTTGAGTGATTGTGGGGAGGTTTGGTAATGTAACACCTCGCTCCTTTCTTCTGGCGTAACGCTCTTTCTTTCTAACGTAAGCAAATCCCGAGGACGAAAATTATGCAACAGTCTGCCCCTTCTCTCTAGCGACTGCAAGCCTCGTTATGTGGGCTGAACCTCGATGGCAAGTTTCTAAAGATATTATGTGATTTCTAAAGTACGTCCATTGTTTTAAATGCATTGGAAATATTTATATGAGGTATTTCCAGCATTACTGAACTAAGCTTGATTTTAAATACGACAATTATAATATTCTTGAAGAGCTCCAAAAATATTATAATTGTCGGAAATCATTTTGATATTATTATCAAAATGATTTCAGTTATTTAAAATATTATGGGATTTGAATTATGTTGAAAACTCTAATTTATTTAAATGGTTTTATTCTTTTAAAGATATTAAATAAGACTTCATCATTTTATAAATGATGAAGGAATATTATTTTATGAACTAAAGTTTAGTTCAAATAATATTCTACCTTAATTCTTCTCAGTGCTTTTAAATAAGTTAATGTTTACACATTTTTAAATCAGTGTTTTAATTCCCCATCATTAGATCGTTCTGAGGATCCCAAGATGAGGGGTCTGGATTAAATGCCCAAGCCCCCTCTCTTTCTCCCTCACTTTTCTCTTCCCTCTCCCTTACTTTGCACGCTGCTGCTCTCCTCATCGATTCTTCCTCTGCCCAGCCCGGTACCGCCGTGCGCAACCTGGCCTCATCGCTACCACCACCACCACCACCGACGTCCTCTCCTGCTGGCGAGCCCTTTCCCTCCACCAGTGAACACCACGCAGCTCCCTCTCTCTTCTCCCGATAAGCCAACATAAACTTCCTCTAGAGGTGGCCAGAGGAAGTTTCGTAGATGGCCACCCACGGCCATCGAGCACCACCATGAGCTTCCCCTTCCCTTCCCCTTCCTCCTCCCCTTGGCCCGAAGCCCATAGCCCTTCCTCAACTGCACGAAACTTCTCCCTCATGCATGGGTTCTTCCCTTTCCACCGTCATGCGTCGCCACACATGGCAGCCAGCCACCGTCTCGAGCTTCCTCTGGCCACCATCGGCCTACCCCGACCACCCATAGCTCCGATCTACCCCTCATGCATGCCCACTCTTCTCACTCTCTCACGGGCTCTCCCTCAGGTGCGGCTTAGATCCGCCACCTCCAGCCACCGTGGCGCCACCCTAACTCCACCACAAGCTCCACCGCACCTCCCTCAGCTCCTCCATGGCCAGCCATGACCAACCAAGCTTCCCCCTCTATTTTCCATACCTTGAGACCCACAGCCTAAGCTCCTCCACGAGCCGCCGTGTGCCACCTCAGCATCACCATGAGACCACTACCCCAGGACCACAACCCAACCCTCCTATGCATATAGATCCACACCCGTAGCCATCTTTAAGGACCCAAACAGCCATTGTATGTGGGTTAGCCATCACGTACGACCCTTCCGACGTCATCAACCATGACAATCAGCTAGCAACGACGGATTATCCCGTTGATAGTATAACCCTCTATCCCTTGTTATTTATGTTATATGTTGGTTGGTTGGTTAGGTTGTGGACTGTGCTATTAGTATTGTGGAGTTCACTCTGTAGTATAGAGATGTGATGTGCTGTGTAGTGAAGTGAAGTGTTGGGCGTAGTTGGGAAGTGTGCTGTGAAGTGTGCTGTGAAGTGTGGTTATTGTGTTGCAATGGTGACGTGACATTGTGTGGATTGGGAAGAGAGTACACGTAAAGTGTACTCTTGTGTCATATTGTGGTATAAGGAGAGTATATGTAAAATATACCCTCCTGGTGTAATGTGGAATGATAAGAGTGCACGTGAAGTGTACTCTGTGTGGCATAGCGTGAGTAAAGAGGAGTACACGTGGAGTGTACTCCATGTGGTGGAGTGATGCACCATATGACGTGTATGCCATAGTGATGATATGTCGTAATGTGTGTGGAGGGAGAGGAGTTAGTATAGGAACGGCGTAACAGGAACGTGACGAGATGTCATGATGTGACATGAGTACGTGAGGGACCGTACTCGTGATGAATTAGGAGTTGGCGTAGAAATGACGTAATGGGATGTCAGGTGACGTGACATGGTCATGGATAGCATATGACGTGACGTAAGACATAGTTGTGAACGGAGTCTTGTCATGTTAAGTGTTGGATGAATTGTCAAAAGGGACGGATAGCATGAAAAGTCATGCTAGCTGGGTTAAGAGAAGGTTGGTATCGGAGTATGGCGTCATCCCTATGAGCATGTGATCAACGTGTTATATGTTGGTCTTAGGTGATGAAGGAGTAAGGTACATGTGTAATCTGGTGAGACAGATGTGCCAGACGGATTCACCATATGTAATGGGTAATATGTCCTTAGCATGGATACACGATGCTTAAGCCTCAGAGTCGGCTTAGAGTCGTGTGGCAGGCGTGTATGGATGGGAATGAGGATTTAATGTGAGCTAAGGTGCATGGAGGTAGTGACGGGTGTATTGTCTAGGATTGGGATGCGTGACTCCGTCGGTCGGAATCATGCGTCGAAATGTGGTCAATAGAAAGAGTAAGATGAAGGTCTTAGTGTCTTAATCCTAAGGTGAATCATAGGTTCACTTTAGTGGATGGGCACTCGAGATAAGACCTCGAGTTTGGAAGAGATAGTGATCGTAAGTGGATCCTGAAGGTCTTAGCATAGTAAAGGGCACGTAAGAGCATGGGATAGAAGGAGAGTGTTCCAAGTGATGTGTAGCTCTATTTCTAGTTTAAGTTGCTTATGCATTAGATAAAGAATGACGTCAAGGTTATGTGTATGCATGTAGGTTGCCATCTGACACGCACATGAATGGACTGCATGATATTTTAACTGTATGAAGTAATGCTTACGAGTCATCGACTCATTTTAGTTTTTATGCATGCCCCTCCCCCCACAGGGACTGAATGAGCAGCATGCGTCAGGACGAACACGGCCCATGGGGAAGAGCACAAAGTCTAGGCATGAGTGTTTAAATGTATGAGAGGCCTTTTATTGTTAAAATTGATATTTTCCGCTGTAAACCTCTTTTATTCTCAAAACACATTTTATTTTATAACGTAGAGTCTTGCACCCTGGGTATGGAAGCAAAAACTTTTAAATCGAACGGTAATTCCCGTCATCCTTTCTAAAATCATTTATAAAAAGTTCCACCACAAGGACAGGCATTACAGGTAAAAGTGCTAGTTTCTTTTTCAATGGGCAAATACCAGGATGTGGTGCTTTGTGATGTAGTGCCTATGCATGCTGGCCATATGTTGTTGGGGAAGCCGTGGTAGTATGATAGGAAGGTGATCCATGATGGGTTAAGGAACATGTACAGTTTTGAAAAGGATGGAAAAACAATCAAACTTACTCCTTTAACTCCAACACAGGTCCATGAGGACCAACTGAAAATGAAAAGTGAGGTTGCTCAAAAACGAAAGAGTGAAAATGAGAGTGATCAAAAAAGAAAGAGTTAGAGAGAGAGTGATTAAAAAAGAGATTAAACTAAAAATCAAGAGTGAAAGTGAGATTAAGCTAAAAAGCAAAAGTGAATGTGAGACTGAGAAAAAAAGAAATAGTGAGGCCAAAAAGGAGAAAGAGAGAAAAATGAGAGAGAGAAAAAAATCTGTGTAAGGCTGAGACCTCAAGAAAAAAAAAAAAAGAACAAGTTGAAAAATAATTGAGGTCGAGAGTTCAAAAAAAGATGAATAAAAAGAGAGTGACAGAAAAAGAAAAAAAAAAGTGAAAAGAAAAAAAGAGAGTGAAAGAGAAAAATAGAGTGAAAAAGAAAAATAGAGTGGAAAGAAAAGAGAGAGTGAAGAAAGTGAGAAAAACGAAGAGAAATGTGAGTTTTTATGCTAAGGCGAGTCTTAATACTAACGAACTTGAAGTATCTTTGCCTAATGTTGTTGTCTCTTTGTTGCAGGGATATGAGGTCGTGTTTCCTAGCGGTGTGTTTAGTGGATTGCCTCAGGATAAGGCAGCAGATGATGGCAGCTCAATCAAGACAGATGGAAAAGGGATGGGTGACTCTCTCAAAAATGAGTAGCACAAAGGCTATCCCAACTGCAGGAGGATGTCGCGTAATAATTAGGAATAAATTCCTAGATCGTCTCCTCAAAGAAAATTACTTAAAATCAGACTCGTTTAAAATGGTGAAAATATTCACAAAGAGAAAATAAAAATGATGGTATGTGCAATGAATGGAAGAGTGCAACAAGAATGAAAAGGGCACTAGTCATGGACTAGATTCATATTTTTGAATTTTTGATTGTCGAAATGAAATGTAAAAGACTAACAAATTGGAATTAACAATAAAAAAAATCAACTAAACTAAACAATGTTAATTAATCTAAAAATTAAACAATAAAACAGAAATTATTTAAGTCTCAATTAAGGTTTAATTAATCTAATATGCAATGGAACTAAGAGATTAATTAAACTAATTTAAGAATTAAACTAGATTAGAAAGTAATTGACAAAATACGAATTGAGAATTGAAAAGCCCCAAAATCAAGATCATAGAGTTCATCCTTGTATTCAAATCACAAATTCTCAAAATCAATCTATAGAAATTGTAATCACTATTAAATGAAAGTTTAAAGAAGCGAGAAAAATAAATAACACGAAGTAAATAAACAGCAAATAAAATACCCAAAAGTCTAAGCCAAATATCTCAAAAATACATCACAAACTTTAAACTAAAATTAAATAAATAGTAGAGAATGAAAAGAGCAAGCCAAATGAATGGAGATGGAGATGGGAAGCAGTGGAGGCAGCGGCAGATGTTGGACTCCAGAGAAGCTCCAGAGTCTTCAAAAAGTTTGTCCTTTTTTTTTTCCCGAAAAGAAACCTATTTCTTTTTTTCTTTTTTTTTTTTGTGTGTGTGTTGCGTCCGTTTCGTTAAAGAGTCCAGCTTTCCTACTCCAATTCAAACCCGCTTCTGTCCCGCGTCCAACTCCATGAAGACCAAGTCAAAGCCAAAAGAACTACCAGCATGTGTCTCGCACGTCCAAGAGTCCAGCTTGCACACGATAAAGCAAATCTTCCTAAGGACCAAGTCAAACCAAAACTCCAATTGCAGCGTCAGTCCGTGTGAAAGCCAATAGAAGAATAAAATCCCATTTGTGCCTAGCCGTTCGTGCATGCATTTTTTCTCTTTTATTCAGTAGCTCTTATATTTAAATAACATCTTCATTTAAATGAGAGAGCTCATTTGACTTTTCTTTGCATTTTTTTGCCTACAAAAATAAAATAAAATTAGAAAAGAAATAAAATAAAATAAAAGAATAGAAAATGAAAAATATGTTGTGCATGTGAATGAACATTATCCAATTAAATCACAAGTAATAAAAATTAAGTATTAACTATGCTATAAAGCAATTTAAATCACAACTCGGATTTATTTATCTTAACTATTTTTCCATCTAAAGCCAATAATAATGTAATGAAATAAATAAAATATATTGGTTCTAAATGTACAAAATATGCAATAATTCAGCTCAATCAATGGGCACCAAGATGGATCTAGTCTTAAAGATCCTAGGTTAAAGATCCTTTGTAAGTTCCAGATGGACCAATTACAAGGTTAAGAGCCAAGAAGATAAAGGAGACAATGCAAGGATTGGTTCAATCCACTTCAGATGAAGCTAACAAGACTCCAACACTCAATATGGGCTTCACAGAAGGAGATCCAGTTTTGATCCACTTGATACAAGCTATGGAATACATGAACTAGAGTTATTGTTTGGACCTTGTTTAATTTATTAAAATGGCTTATTTTATTAGTTATAGGAATTAGTCTAGAATAATGGGGCTTGAGGATGTTTGGCCCACATATGTTTTATGTTTTATGAACTAGGGTTTCAAGATACGTTTTTAAGGGCAGTTTAGGTGTTGTTTTAATTTGCAGCTAGGGTTTCTTTTGGGAATGCCTTGTATTTCGCCCAAGAGTATTTTGGAAAAGGATTTTATGTTAACCTAGGGTTTTTGGGAGATTGAGATATGTAAGTTACTGTAGTCGAGTACTGTAGTTGCAGCACTATTCACTTAGGGTAGTTTTGGAATATGAAGATTTATTTTGGCTAGGGTTTTAATTAGATTTTGGTTGAAATACTCTTTGTAACCTCATTTTTATTAGTTTATGAAATTTGATGAATTTATTCATTGTGAGTTGAGTTTATCTCATCTTGTTCTTGTAAGAACTTTTGAACTTATCAAATGTAAATCACAACCTTTGTGGCTTTCTTCCTTATAATTTAGATTCCTGAGACAAGTTCTTCAACGGGTCTAGATTTTCATATAATTTAGGTTCTTGAAACGAGTTCCTCAACGGGTCGAAATTTTCCATTAGCTTTATTTTGGCTCTCTTGGGTGAGTTTTCAAATTGATTGTGAGTTCAAGGAATTCTATTCCTGTGACTTTCATTGTACACATGTGATAGATGTAGATCCTCGAGGAAATCTTTATTTTCGACGAGCGTTACTTTATGAGGAATGACAACCTTGGTGCAACAGGAAGGAAGCGGAAAGATCATATTTGCGTAGTTTTAATCCAGAAGCATAATCGAGTCGTGTAGCGGAAGAATGCACAAATAGGTTTATGCCTTGTGAGACCACGGATACATCTACGGATCGTATTAGTTTCCGTGAGGAAGGCCAACCTATCGAGGATACGGAGCTCGAGATAGAGCATAAACTGAATGAGATGCGGGTGAACATGTACTTCGACTATGATCTGGATGTGATATTTTACTTTTCGCAAGATTGTAACGGAAAAGGCAAATGAAGTACCGCCATCATCATCGAAAAAGTCTACGACTACAAATAGAAGAGGTAGTAACCCCAGTATTTCTTACTACGAATGTTTTGGTTGATGGTTTTGGTGCCGATTTCGAGGACAAAATCGTTTTCTAAGGAGGGGAGGATGTGATGACCCAATCTTGACAAGACATTTCCGTAAATTATTTAGTTGCCATAGTTATTCAACGGCCTTAGAATTTCTAGTTTGAAGGAGAGGTGATTACGCCCAAACTAGTACGTGGTGTTATAGTATAGTTTAAGGTGCCGATCCATAGGAAGTCGAAAGAAAGACAACAAGACGCAAGTTTAAAAGAAAATATCAAATTATAATATGACAAGAATCTGAAAGTTCTACCTAAAGCATATATAATTAAAATGAGTTTAGAGCACGTATAAGAAGTCAAGTAAAGTTTTGGGCTTCTATCGACCGGATCCAATACTATGATTTTTTCAATCCAAACAATATACACAATTAAGAATTATAGCACCAAATTCCTAATTGGAAGATATGACATTATATTCATCTACTTTCTTAAATTTAATTCTAGAATCCATTCACCCTTTACAAACTACAGTTTTCATGTATAAAAATGAATATCAGATCTAAAAATGACCCTATCTTCTTAAACAATAGTGCAGCAGAAGATCACATCAATGGTATGAAAAACTTGTTTAAGTCACAATCATATATTCATAATCTTATAGCTAACAAAATCAAACCATAGCAAGATTTAATATAATTGTCTCGAACTTATAATATCCAAAACAAATGGAGAATTGAATCCTAGAATTTTAAACAATAAAGCTTAACATATGAATTGAAATAAAGTCAAAGTATTTTCACCAATCAATTTACACCCTAGGCTTTACCCAAGATTTAGTTCTCTATAGAAGAACTAAATAATAAAAATGGAATTTTTCTCTTCTCTAGAACTGTGCCTCCTCCCAAAAAAACTCTCAATTTCGTGCTAATGAAATGCTTATATAGGGTAGGAAAGAAACCCTAATGTCTTTCATATTCCCGCATACAAAATCGCCTAAATCATAGGACTCCTATTGGCAGCCACGTACGGGCTTTAGGAGTTTGACTTTAGAAATCCTTACTAGAGACAACTTTGTATCCCTTTAAGATAGTTTTCCAACGCATCAAGAATCGCATCAATCCTATATCTAAACGGAAAGTTATGATCAAAATACTAAAGTATGTACAGGCTATTTTCTAGCGAATTTCGGACTAACTTTTTCTCTTGATCCGAATTACTCTCAAACCCCATCATTATCCTTATTTGAAGAGTCCTACACTCGTTGAAAGTTCTTAGGTTGTTCCAACGTCTTTCCCACTTGAATGTCCTTTGAATTTGAATGGGTTTGGACTTGCTCTTTTATAAACTCTTAAATTAAATATGAAAATCTGCTCAGGAGTATCCCAAAGTAAATAGAAACTCAATTCAAGAATACACATTAATTCCTATGATTTCTATTCACATTTTAGCATTTTAGTCCAATAATAGAGTATTTAAAATGCACTTTCGTACATTCATCACACCCCTCCAACTTGCTTATTGCTAGTCCCTAGCAATTTCTATGCTAAAGAGATGAAAGAGATGAGAATCACTAAAATAGGCCACCAATTCACATTTTTCATATTCACATATCAAAACAAATTACGGAATCTAATAACCTATCAAGATCAATCCACTTATAGCAATTCACAGAGTGTGTGTTCTCCAAGCCATAACCATCTTACCACTAACCTTGACACATGCAACATCAAGAACATCTCGAGCAAAAGGTTCAACTCCATAACTCAGTATAATAGTGTTTCATGTAAGGGCTCTCTCTATGGAGTTGACAAGTGATGTACACACAATCACATGGAGATTTAGGTAATTATAAACAAGCAACAAGCAAACATTGATCTTATGATAGGAAAACTAACAAATGAGAATATTCAACCATCATTTCCACAGGCTTACTTGGGATCAGAACAATCAAAACAAAATGTTGTAATGTGGCTTAGGTTTGGCTATATGACAAGAAAAGGAAAATGATTCAAAAACTTTCAAGTACATACCTAAGGAATCTTATTGAACATCTTAATAAACCACATCTCTCACTTGATGTACTCTTCAACCTATCAAATCACCGAATAAAGTCCTTTTATTTCATTTGTTACTTTTTTATTTGCAGCTCAACAATTTGGTGAACAAGTATATGTCACCCTGATATTCTGTTATTTCTACACAGCCTTAGTATTTTTGCCTTTGAAGCTCACTCACTTAAACACCTTGTAACTCATGTTCTTCTCCTTTTTCTCTTTTTTTTTTTTTATTCCTTGAAAAAAAAAATCCACATCTAGCATATACTTGGAAGTAACAAGGGTAGGGAAAATTAGTGTATAGGTTATACTCCAATGTGGAGAGGTATGGATAATGTATGTATATGAAGAAAAAGTTACATGTGTTTATTGGCTTAAAGTTGGCTACTAGGGGTTTATGATGGAAAGGGTTGGCTTGAAAGGCTCAAACGTTAATCCTAAATTGACCTTCATCATATCCCAAGTATATCCACCATCTTACCACAAACCATGTAATGATATTCTCAAAAGCAGTGCCCAATTCAACAGATCAATGAACGTTATCAAAATTTACTGTATTTGTAGGCTCTCAATCCTCTCCAAAACTCACATGAATACTTAAGCAAAAGAGTTCTCTAGCTACATGTGTCAAACCACCATCTTACCACAAAACTTGGATGAGTGCATTAGGGTTCTGTGAATGCTTTAGCAAAAAAAATGATTATGGTTGATTTGGTGAATTCACGAAGATGGCTATGAATGAGAATGAGTACACATGTGAAAAATAATGCACGTGTGATGCAAATTAAAAAACAAATTGACACATGAAAATATGCCACAGAGTTCCAACAAGCATTTTAAATACTGAATTTGCACCACCACCCCCAACTTAAATGAAACATTCTCCTCAATGTTTAAGAATCAAATTTGAATGGGGAGTAACTAAAAATGGTAAAATACACTTGATGAGTGACATGGGTAGCTCACTAAGCACCAAAGATGGTAACCTAAAATGACAAAATGAAATTAACATGTAAACAAAAACAAAGAAAACAACAACAAACAAAAAGGAAAAGAAAAAAAAGAGAAAGAAAAAAAGAGAAAATAAAAATAAAACAAAACAAATAAAGAAAAACATACATGTGTGGTGTGGTCAAGGTTGATAGATCGGATCTGCAAGTGGAATGTGTTCCACTTCCGGAACTTGCCTATCAATTAATACTTTAAGGCGTTGACCATTTACTTTAAAAATCCGACCATCCTTAGGATCCTCTATTTCTACCGTCTCATTTGTAAAAATATTTTTCACTACAAAAGGGCCGGTCCACCTAGACCTAAGTTTTCCTAGGTGCTTATGGAGTCTAGAATCATATAAGAACAATCAATCATTAGCCTTAAACATTTTTCTCAAAACATTTTTGTCATGAAACGTTTTCATTTTAGCCTTTTAGATTCTAGAATTCTCATAAGCATCATTTCTCAACTCCTCTAACTCGGTCAACTGAAATTTCCTAAGCTTACCTGCTTCTCCCATAACAAAATTGAAATGTTTGATGGCTCAATAAGCTCGATGCTCGAGCTCCACAGGTAAGTGGAAAGGCTTCCAAAAACAAGCCTATAAGGTGACATGCCTAAGGGAGTTTTGAAAGCTGTACGGTAGGCCCAAAATGCATCAACTAGTCTCAAAGACCAATATTTGCGATCCGAGTTAACCATTTTTTCTAAAATTTGCTTAATTTTCCTGTTTGCAAGTTCTACATGTCCACTTGTCTGGGGGAGGTAGGCAATAGAGATCTTATCTACCACCCCATATTTTTTCATCAAAACCTCAAAAGAACGGTTGCAAAAATGTGTACCCCGGTCACTAATGATAGCACGTGGTGTACCAAATCGAGATAACACATTCTATTTGAGAAATTTAATTACCGTCCTATTATCATTGCTCCTGCAAGCTGCTGCCTCTACCCATTTTGACACATAATCTACTGCCACAACAATATATTGATATCCAAAAGAATGAGGAAATGATCCCATAAAATCAATGCCCCAACAATAAAAAATTTCAATCAGTAAAATTGGGTTTAAGGGCATCACATTACGACAGGACATAACTCTTAACTTTTGACAGTTTTCACATGAGCGACAATAGACGTTTGCATCCTTAAACAAGGTGGGCCAATAAAATCCACACTGCAGAATTTTTACAGCGATTTTCTTCATTGAAAAGTGGCCCCCACAAGCTTGGGAGTGACAAAATTCCAAGACGCTAGCAATCTCCTCATCAGGGATGCAACGCCTTAAAATTTGTTCAGGGCAGTATTTGAAAAGAAAAGGGTCATCCCAATAGAAATTACGTACTTCAGTCATGAACTTCCCCTTGTCCTGAGCGCTCCAATCCATTGGTATCTCACTTGCAGTCAAATAATTCACAATGTGAGCAAACCATGGTAGAGAAGTAATAGAAAGTAAATGCTTATCGAGAAAATCATCCCTGATTGGCAGGTGGTCAGAGGTGTCCTCAAATGTGAGTCTCGAGAGATGGTCAGCCACCACGTTCTCCACTCATTTCTTGTCTTTGATGGTGATGTCAAATTCTTGTAAAAGTAAAATCCACCGTATTAGTCGCGCCTTAACATCCTTCATTGTAAGAAGGTATTTAAGGGCTGCATGATCTGTGAAAATAATAATAGGAGAACCAATCAAGTAAGCACAAAACTTATCCAAATCTAGCAACTATTTTTCAGTGGTGGAGTAATTCATCTAAGCGCTATTTAGAGTTCTACTAGCATAGTAAATGACAAAAGACTTCCCCTCCCGTCACTATCCAAGAACAGCACCTACGACAAAGTCACTAGCATCAAACATGATCTCAAAAGGTAAAGCCCAATCAGGTGGCTACATTATGGGTGCTGAGTTGAGCTTGCCAATTAGCGTTTTAAAGGCCTCTTGACATGCTTGTGTCCACTCAAATGGGGCTTTTTTAACTAGGAGGTCACATAGTGGCCTAGATATGGTAGAAAAATTCTTTATAAACCTCCTATAAAAGCCTACATGACCAAGAAAGGATCTCACATCCTTTATTGTCCTAGGTGTACGCAGCTTAGAGATTAATTCAATCTTAGATTGATCAACCTCTATCCCCCTAGAAGAAATAATATGCCCTAAGACAATACCTGAAGGTACCATAAAGTGACATTTTTTTCAATTCAAAACCAGTTCCTTCTCCTCACAATAAGTCAACACTCTCCCTAAATTCAATAAGCATGCATCAAAAGAATATCCAAAAATAGATAAGTCATCCATAAAAACTTCCATGCAATTTTCAACCATGTTACTAAAAATGCTCATCATGTAAATGAAAAGTAGCAGGTGCATTACACATTCCAAATGACACATTCTACAAAAAGCATAAGTACCAAAAGGACAAGTGAAAGTGGTTTTATCCTGGTCTTCTAATGCAATTTTAATTTGATAATAACCAGAATAACCATCCAAGAAACAATAGAAAGGCTGATCAGTCACATGCTCAAAAATTTGATCAATAAAAGGGAGAGGAAAATGGTATTTCCAGGTGGCAGCATTCAATTTTCTGTAATCAATGCACATCCGCCACCCAGCCACAAGTTTTGTAGGGACTAACTCTCCCAGGTCATTCTTCACCACAGTAACACCTGACTTTTTAGGAACAACCTGTGTAGGACTTACCCATTTACTATCAGCAATAGGATATATGATTCATGCATCTAATAGTTTCAACACTCCATTCTTCACTACTTCTTTCATAGTGAGATTAAGCCTACGTTGGGGGTCTCTACAAGGGCTAGTTCCTTCTTCTAAATTAATTTTATGAGAACTAATCAGTGGACTAACACCTTTTATATCAGCAATGCTCCAACCTAAGGCCGACTTATGCTCACTTAGGGTCCGAATTAATTTCTCACCTTGAGACTCAGACAATTCAAATGAGATAATAATAGAAAAAGTATGACCTGGACCAAGGAAAGCATGCTTTAAACCCTTAGGCAGAGGTTTCAATTCAATTTTGGGTGCTTCCACACTTGAAGGAATTTGTTTTTCACCTTTCTCAGGCAACTCCTCAAACTTCGGTTGCCCTGCCCAAGTGCCATATGAACTCTATCAAAAATAGCACAAATATCAACTACATTAAATAGATCACTTATATAATTAAACTCAGAATTAACAAGAAAATACTCAAGGGAATCAAAATCATGAGCTGTAGAAACTTCCATATCCATGAGTGAGTCAATCATGTATGTCTGGTGGCTCTCGTCATCATCTTCTGGTTGTTTTACAATATGAAAGATATTCACCTCGAGAGTCATGTTTCCAAAAGACAGCTTCATGAGCCCATTCCTGCAATTAATAAAAGCATTAGCAGTGACAAAGAAATGCCTACCTAAAATTAAAGGAATTTTAGAATTAGTATCAACAACAGAGCTAGTGTCAAGGATTAGGAAATCAACAGGATAATAAAATTTGTCAATTTGAATTAGAATATCATCTACTACACCCAGGGGTACTTTGACTGAACGGTTAGCCAATTGCAATACCACAATGGTTGGTTTGATTTCTCCCAACCCTAACTACAAATAAATAGAATATGGCATTAGATTCACGCTAGCTCCTAAATCTAGCAAAGTTTGCCCAAACTCATGATTTACAATGCTACATGCAATGGTTGGACAACTAGGATCCTTGTACTTGGGAGGAATCCACTGCTCAATTAGAGCACTAACTTGCTCTGTCAGGAACGATGTCTTCTTCACATGGTGCTTCCTCTTAACTGTACACAAATTCTTGAGAACTTTTGCATAAGTAGGAACTTGTTTAATCACATGCAAAAGAGGAAGATTGATTTTTACCTGCCTTAGATTTTCTAGAATTTCATTGTTAGGATCCAGAGTTCGCTTGCTTGATTTTAAAGCTTGAGGGAATGGTACCTTAACAGGAATCTTTGTCACCTCAGGTTTCTTCGGCAGCTCGGCATCACTACTATCTTGATCCTTTTCCACATCCTCTGATTTGTTCGTTGTTGGGATGTGTAATGACTTACCACTTCTAGTCATAATGGCATTCACATCCTTCAAATTCTCGTGCGCCATGTGTTGACCATGGGGTGCGAACTGAGCTTGAGAAGGGAACCTACCTCGCTCATTCACACTCAAGGAGCTCATCAATTTGGACACTTGGCTCTTTATCTCCTTATTTTCTTCAACAACCTGCGTAATCAAATATTCAAACTTTTGGTTAGTTTTACCATTTGCCTCAATAAAAGCATGCAAAGTGTCTTCTAAAGGACTCCTAGAAGATGAAGGTGCATGATGTGGTGCAGGATATGATCTAGGGGTTGTGCAGGCAGTTGGTTTTCAGACTTCCAACTAAAATTGGGGTGATTGCGCCACCTCGGATTATAGGTATCAGAGAAAGGTGAAAAAGGCTTCTTGTACATATCTAAGACATTACATTGTTCCTCATACATTGCTCTCATCTCAGCAAATGTGGGACACTCTTAGGTGAGGTGATCTACCCCGCCACACACAAAACATGGTCCAAAAGACTCTGCATGATTAGCCACGTGTGTTGGCTTTAAGTCCATAGTCTTTAGCACATCTAGCTCCGTAGTGAGCATCTCAACCTTAGGCTTTAGGCTATCCTCTTCCCTGAGATGGTAAATTCCACCACCATTTGGGTTTCTTGCAGGTCGTGACTTATTTGTGCTTTCAGGAGCTCTAGGGTCCAGTCCAAGTGTGAGCTTTTTCAGGAAGCTCATTGAGGTATTATATGGCCTCATCAGGATCTTTCTGTTAGAACTCACCATTACACATCATTTCCACAAATTGGCGCTCTCTAGGTGTAGGTCTCTCATAAAAATAGCTCACTAAGTGCCAATTCTCATACCCATGGTGATGACACATACTCAACAACTCCTTAAATCTCTCCCAAGACTGATACAAAGTCTCACTGTCCTTTTATGCAAAGGTTGAAATTTGTCTTTTCAAAGCATTGGTCTTATGTTGGAGAAAGTATTTATTAAAGAAAACCTGATTCATCTCATTCCATGACCCAATAGATCGTGGTCTTAGCTAATATAGCCAACTCTTAGCTCTATCTTCAAAGAAAAATGAAAGAACTTAAATCTCACAACGTCATCAATTGCATTTTGACTATGAAAAGTTACAACTACTTCATCAAACTCTCTAATGTGCACATATGAATTTTCATTTTCCAAGCCATGAAAAGTAGAGAGTAACTGTATATCATCTATGTTTTAAAATCTAGTTGGCAAGTATTAGCTGGAAACATGATGCATGATGGTGTGGCTGTACGTGTAGGGTGGAGGTAATCATGAAGAGTTATAATGGATTGATCTTCGTCTTCACTCATTCTTCGGGACTACATGGATTGTCAAATAAAGGATTTAAAAATTTTGAATCTGACTCTAGCATAGGCCTACAAGCAAATATACCCAAGGCATCTCTATATCTGTGCATGCAAGGTAACAAAATACTAAAAAAATAAAAATACTATAAAAATAAAGAAGAGAAAAAAATATAAAAAGATAAAAAATAATGCAGCAAGCTAAACCCAGGAACGAAGTACCGCCTTTACAAACTGTTGAAAAGAAAACTATCTAGTAATTCTTCTACCGTCTCCTCGGTAATGACACCAAAATTTGATTACACCCAAACTAGTACGCGGTGTTATAGTATAGTTCAGGGTGTCGATCAACAGGGAGTTGGAAGAAAGACAACAAGACACAAGCTTAAAAAAAATATATCAAATTATAATATAACAAGAATCTGAAAATTTTACCTAAAGCATATAATTAAAATGAGATTAGGGCACGGATAAGAAGGCAAGTAAAGCATTGGGCTTCTATCAACCGGATCCAATACTATGACTTTTTCAATCCAAACAATATACACAATTAAGAATTATAACACCAAATTTCTAATTGGAAGACATGAAATTATATTCATCTACTTTTTCAAATTTAATTCTAGAATCTATTCTCTTTACAAATTACGGTTTTCATATATAAAAATGAATATCAAATCTAAAGACGATCCTATGTTTATAAACAATAGTGCAATAGAAGATCACATCAATGGTATGAAAAGTTTGTTTAAGTCACAATCATATATACATAATCTTATAGCTCAACAAAATCAAACCATAGCAAGATTTAATATAATTTTTTCAAATTTATAATATCCAAAACAAATGGAGAATTGAATCCTAAAATTTTATACAATAAATCTTAACATATGAATTGAAATAAAGTCAAAATATTTTCACCAATCAATTTCTACCTTAAGCTTTACCCAAGATTTAGTTCTCCATAGAAGAACTAAATAATAAAAATGGAATTTTTCTCTTCTCTAGAATTGTGCCTCCTCCTCCTAAAAAACTCTCAATTTCGTGCTAATGAAATGCTTATATAGGGTAGGAAAGAAACCCTAATGTCTTTCATATTCTCACATACAAAATTGCCTAAATTTTTTTACTCATCTTGGCAGCCACGTACACACTTTAGGATTTCGAATTTAGAAATTATTATTAGAAACAACTTTGTAGCCCTTTAAGATAGCTTTCCAACGCATCAAGAATCTCATCAATCCAATATTTGAATGAAAAGTTATGAGTAAAATACTAAAGTATGTATAGTCTATCTTCTAGCAAATTTCGGACAGACTTTTTTTCTTGATCCGAATTACTCTCAAACCCCATCATTATCCTTATGGGAAGAGTCCTACACTCTTTGAAAGTTCTTAGGTTGTTCCAACGTCTTGCCCACTTGAAAGTCCTTTGAATTTGACTTGGTTTGGACTTGCTCTTTTATAAACTCTGAAATTAAACATAAAAATCTGTTCAGAAGTATCACAAAGTAAATAGAAACTCAATTCAAGAATACACATTAATTCCTATAATTTCTATTCACATTTTAGCATTTTAGTCCAATAATAGGGTATTTAAAGTACACTTTCATGCACTCATCAAGAGGCCTTAGATTTTTGGATTGAGCAACTTAAGCCCAAGTGAAGCTAATCCTAAAAAGCCTTGTGAATTTCGGCCCCTATAAGGAAAACCTAAGCCCAATGACCCAAAGTCCATGACCCAAACCCTTACTACTAGTGCCATGTGTCATACATGTAAGGCACTATGTATCTAGTCATGATAATGGACTAAGGGGGGAGAGAGAAGTGTAGGGAAGCGAAGGGATGGCTTGCACGCCTACCCTAGAGGGTTTTGCCACTTGTCATGCATGCTAAAGACCTTGTAGAAGAAACAAATGACAATATGACCTTTTAGAACCCGTGAAAATGGAATCCTTTAAACCAATAATCAATTTGAAAACTCACCCAAGAAAGTCAAAATCATGTCAATGGAAAATTTAGACCCGTTGAGGAACTCGTTTCAAGAACCTAGATGATATGAAAATCTAGACCCGTTGAAGAACTTGTCTCAAGAACCTAAATTATAAGGAAGAACGTCACAAAAGTTGTGATTTGCATTTGAAAACTCTAGCTCATGTCTTCCATAGCTTGTATCAAGTGGATCAAAACTGGATCTCCTTCTCTGAAGCTCATCTTGAGTGTTGGAGTCTTGCTAGCTTCATCCCAAGTAGATTGCACCAATCCTTGCATTGCCTCCTGGATCTTCTTAGCTCTTACTTGACCTTGTAATTAACTCATCTAAAACTTGCAAATGATCTTTAAGACTAGGTCCATCTTGGTGCCCATCATTTCGGATCTTCTCAAAAGGATTCGACCTCGAATTTTCACCTGCATCAAAGGGAAAAAGGTTAGTAATATTGAAAATAGCATAAACGTGATCCTTACCTGGAAGATCCACTTGATATGCATTATCATTAATTTGTTCAAGAATTTGGAAAAGTTCATCCAAGCTACTCTTATCATCAACAAGTAAAGGCATTAAATCTAAAGGAGTAAATGGATTAAGTCTATAAACAATTTCAAAATGTGAAAATTTAATAGTAGCATGAACACTCCAATTATATGTAAACTCAATGAATGGCAAACAATATTTCCACAAATGTTCATGAAACACATCTAAAGTCTTCCTTACACTAAAATGACCACTCCAATTATATGCAAACTCAATGAAAGGAAAATGATACTTGCACAAGCGTTCATGCAACAAGTCAATAAATGGCAAATGATACTCTCACAAACGTTCATGCAACACATCTAAAATATTCTTTACACCAAAATGACCACTCTAATTATATGCAAACTCAATGAAAGGCAAATGATACTCCCGCAAACGTTCTTGTAACAAGTCAATGAATGTCAAATGATACTCCCACAAACGATCATGTAACACGTCTAAAATCTTCTTTACACCAAAATAATCCATCAAACCAAATCCATGCACAAGCAACTCACGCATAAGACTAGTAGGCTCACAAAGTCTATTCTCTTTAAACAAATACCAATCTAGTCTATAGAACTGACCAAACGATGCTTTCTCATGTACTCTATACACACTAGCCAAGCCATCATCATTAACATACAATTTCTTATCATATTCAAGTCTTTATAACTTTACATCTAAAATTATGACAAGGGTATACCTTCTTGCTAAAGCATCAACCACAAAATTTTCCTCACCTTGTGTGTACTTGATTACATGAGGAAAGGTCCAATGAATTGCACCCACTTGGCATGCATTCTATTCAACTTACATTGTCCCTTCAAGTGTGTCAAGGACTCATGTTCTTCAAAGAAAGGTCGGGTAGGGATTGTCGTACCTGGCACAAAATCAATGTAATGTTCTCTCTCTAATAGGTTGCAATCCACTAAACACACCGCTAGAAATCATGACCTCATATCCCTACAACAAAGAAACAACAATACTAGGCAAATAGTCGTTAAATTCGTTAATATAAAAGCTTGCCTTAGCATGAAAACTCACTTTTGTTTTTATGTTTCTCTCCGCAATCTCTCTTTCTTTTTCCTCTCGTGGCTCCACTCTTTTTTCTTGACTCTTAGCCACCTCTCTATTTTCTTTTTCACTCTCTCTTTCTCTTGATGTTTCGGCTTCATTTTCTTTTTTCTTCTCACTCTATTTTTCTTTTTCACTCTTTTTTTTCTTTCACTCTCCTCTTTTTTTGAACTCTCGGCCTCACAATTGTTTTTCAACTTATTCTCTCTTTTTCTTGAGGTTTCAGCCTCACCCTCATATTTTTTTCTCTCATTTTTTTCTCTCTCATTTTCGGCCTCACTATTTCTTTTTTTCTCAATATCACCTTCCCTCTTGCTTTTTAGCTCAATCTCACCTTCATTCTTGTTTTTTAGCTCAATCTCTTTTTTTCTTTTTCTTTTTTATCACTCTCACTTGCACTCATTCTTTTTTTATCACTCTCATTTTCACTCTTTTTTTTTAGCAACCTCACTTTTCAGTTAAAGTTGGTCCCCATGGACCTGTGTTGGAGTTAAAGGAGTCAGTTTGATTGTTTGTCCATCATTTTCAAAACTGTACATGTTCCTTAACCCATCATGGATCACATTCCTATTATACTGCCACTGCTTCCCCAACAAAATATGGCCAGCATACATAGGCACTACATCACAAAGCACCATATCCTAGTATTTTCCAATTGAAAAAGAAACTAGCACTTGCTTATTTACTCTAACCTCCCAACAATCACTCAACCACTGCAACAGATGGGTGTTTCAAGGTAGGTAAATTCGATTTCTCAACTAAAGTAGTGCTAGCCAAATTAATACAACTCCTCCCATTAATGATCATACTACATACCTTGTTGTTGATGTGGCATCTAGTATGAAAAATGTTCTCGTTCTGCTGCTCTGTATCATTCATCTTAATTTGTGTATTAAGAGCACGTATGGCAACAAGAGACTCATCATACTCTTCATTCTTACACTTATGTTCAATACTAGGCTCACGCCTCCTCCTATCTCTCTCACCTTGCAGTTTTCTACACACTGCATCTCATTGATCCATCATATCCCTCACTTCCCCCAACACCAAATTCAACTGTTCAAATTGTTGTTGCATATCATGCAACAGAAAGAATGAGTTATCTGCCATCCCCTTTAGTGATGAGTCACTCTTGTGAGACATCGTAATGCGCTGTACGAAGAGAATGTTAGTGGAAAACCTCACATACTCCCTTGTGTGTTTACACTCGAATAATGGTACTCCACTCGTGTTTCACTCTCAATTGGTTTTTTTCCCGATAATAGTCTCACACTCTCTTGCCTTTTACCTCAATAGTTTTCCCGCTCAAGTTTTTTAAAAACTAGTTGAACTAAATCAAGACAATTCAACCTTGTATTATTTCAACCATCGGTTCAAGAAACAAGACACAAGAAACAATGAAGGAATAAAATGACATAGACTCAATGAATTTATACACAGAAAAAGTAACTATAAAACAAGATACCAAATAGAAAGATGTAATCAACCCCTTTGATGATAAAACTCAATCAACAAATGTCTTTATTTCTCTCTGTTGTAACTATGTAGCAATCTTTGAATATGCTACCTTTTTTTTTCTTTTTTTTCGAATTTTCTTTTCTTTTCTTTTCTTTTCTTTTCTTTTCTCTAATTCAACCACAAACAACCAATATTCAATTGTGATAATCAAGCAATTGAATTCAAACACATAAGAATTGACAAACTTAGAGATGCAAGAAACCCTAGGTGATGCAAATTTCAGCCAAACCAAAAATCCTAAAAATTTCGGTAGCCTACTTTTTGTTTCATTTTTTTAAAGATTCAAGAATTAAAAAATAGAATCAGACCTGATTGGAAACCTGACTCTGATACCACATGATATAAACCCGTGGGAATGGAATCCCTTGAACTCATAATCAATTTGAAAACTCACCCAAGAAAGTCAAAATCAAGCAAATGAAAATTTAGACCCGTTGAGGAACTCGTTTCAAGAATCTAGATTATATGAAAATCTAGACCCGTTGAAAAACCTGTCTCAAGAACCTAAATTATAAGGAAGAACGCCACAAAAGTTATAATTTGCCTTTTATAAGTTCAAAAATTTATTCAAGAACAAGAGATAAACTCAACTCACAATGAATAAATTTATCAAATTTCATAAACTAATAAAAATGAGGGTACAAAGAGTATTTAAACCAAAACCTAATTAAAACACTAACCAAAATAAATCTCCATCTTCCAAAAATACCCCAAAAACCCTAGCTTAACATAAAATCCTTTTCCAAAATACCCTTGGGTGAAATATAAGGTGTAACGCCCGTCCTTGTGATGGGACTTTTTATAAAATGATTTTAGAAAGGACGACGGGAATTACCGTTCGATTTAAAACTTTTTACTTGCATACCCAGGGTGCAAGACTCTACGTTTATAAAATAAAATGTGCTTTAGAATAAAAGAGGTTTACAGCGGAAACCATTAATCTTACAATACAAAGGGTCTCTCGTATAATTAAAACTCGTGACTAGACTTCCATGCTCTTCCCCATGGGGCCATGTCTGTCCTGATCGTTCAATTCCTGTGAGGGGGGAGGGACATGCATAAAAACTAAAATGAGTCAATGACTCGTAAGTATTACTTCATACAATTAAAATATAACAACATAGGTTTTCATTCATGCATTTATCATTCATACATACTATACGTACATGCATACGTGCATACCTGTGTTCATTTGAAAACATCACTGGACGGGGTTTTCTTTTAAAATAGGCTTTCTTTCCGTAAAACATTTCCCCCGTCAGTGCCTTCATTTCTTAAAAGTTCGTTCATGCATTCATCCATACTTTCTTATCACTTTCATAGGCCAGTACACACTATTACGCCCCGTGTGTTGGGGTTAGTGGTCTTCCTTTGGACCCGGACTTCGCCCGTGGCCACGGGTTGGGAATCCCTTTTCAGTCAGGGGCACTAGGTGCACTACCAGTACTACTTACCCGGCATTGCAATCTGCCCATTCATTGGTACCCTTTCCATTCATTCATATGGCTGTTACGTATCTTCATACATTAAACGTTCATTTCATTTCAGTCCTTTCTTACAGTTTAGTTCTTTCAGTTCATGCAGTCCTTTTCATTTACCTGAACTCCATGCTACTTGCAAATCATGCAGTCCATTCATGTGCGTGTCAGATGGCAACCTACATGCATACGCATAACCTTAACATCATTCTCTATCTAATGCATAAGCAACTTAAACTATAAATAGAACTACACTTCACTTGGAACACTCTTCTTCTATCACGTGCTCTTACATGTACTTTACTATGCTAAGACCTTCGGGGACCACTTACGGTCACTAAGGTGAACCCATGATTTGAGTGCTCAACGTTCTACTTCGAGTGCTCATTCACTAAAGTGAACTCATGATTCAGCTTAGGATTAAGACACTAAGACCTTTGTCTTACTCTTCTTACTGACCACATTCTGACGCATGATTCTGACCGATGGAATCACACATCCCAATCCTAGATAATACACCCATCACTGCCTCCATGCATTTTAGCCCACACTAAATCCTCATTCCCATCCATACAAACCACACGACTCTAAGCCAACTATGAGGCTTAAGCACCATGTAACTACGCTTATGACAGATTTCCCATTACATATGGTGAATCCGTCCGGTACATGCGTCTCACCAGTTTACGCATGTACCTTACCCCTTTATCACCTAAGATCAACATAGAACACGTTGATCATCTGCTTGTGTAAACAAGCACCATACTCCGATACCAACCTTCTCTTAACAGGCTAACATGACTCTTCATGCAACTCGTCCCTTTTGACAGTTCATCCCAACACTTAACACGACAAGACTCCGTTCACAACTACGCCATACGTCACGTCATATAGCTCGAGACTACACCCAAGCTACACCATGACCTTGTCACCTCACCTGACATCCCGCTACGCCATTTCTATGCCAACTTCTAACTCATCACGAGTACAGTTCCTCACATACTCATGTCACATCGTGACATCTCGTCACTTTCCTACTACACCATTTCTACACTAACTCCTCACCCATCATAAGCACGACTACTAGTGGTCATGTCACTTCGTGACATTCCCCAATCATGCTTCCGCAGCGTACTCTTATACTTGTTCTGCTACTTCACTCATACTCCTAGCCATAAGTCCATCATGGTGACACTTGTCACCTCAGACTACAGGCTATGCCATAACTACTTCGGGACACTGTTCCACAGTTCTCGACACTATTCACCACGCTCTACGCCCATCAATCACAAAATCATCCTTATCTCTGTGACACGCCACACGGTGTGTCGCTGCACCTCTTGGAGTACACTCCACGTATACTCTCTTTCACACGCTACGCCACAACACCACTATGGCATACACGCCATATGGTGCATCAATCCACCACATGGAGTACATTCTGCATGTACTCCCTTCACACGCACTACGCCACGTCACCATTATGGCATACTCGCCATATGGTGCATCACTCCACCACATGGAGTACACTCTACGTGTACTCCCTTCACACACTAAGCCACATCACCATTATGGCATACCCGCCATATGGTGCATCACTCCACCACATGGAGTACACTCCGCGTGTACTCCATTCACACACACGCCACATCACCATTATGGCACACCCACCATATGGTGCATCACTCCACCACATGAAGTACACTCCACATGTACTCCCTTCACACGCACTACGCCACATCACCATTATGGCATACTCGCCATATAGTGTATCACTCCACCACATGGAGTACACTCCACGTGTACTCCCTTCACACACTACGCCACATCACCATTATGGCATACCCGCCATATGGTGCGTCACTCCACCACATGGAGTACACTCCGTGTGTACTCCCTTCACACACACTACGCCACATCACCATTATGGCATACCCGCCATATGGTGCATCACTCTACCACAAGGAGTACACTCCGTGTGTACTCCCTTCACACACATTACGACACATCACCACTATTACATACACACCATTTGGTGCATCACTCTACCAAATGGAGTACACTCCACGTGTACTCCCTTCACGCACGCCACGCCACACAGAGTACACTCCACGTGTACTCTTCCCATTCCACAATACGCCAGGAGAGTATATTTTATTATCCCACACTACGCCACACACAGAGTACACTCAGTGTGTATTGTTCCCATTTCACATTACACTAGAAGGGTATATTTTATATATACTCTCCTTATCCCACACTACACCACACACAGAGTATACTCAGCGTGTACTGTTCTCATTCCACATGCCACGTCACCAATACAACACATACTCCACAACCACACTATACAGCACAGTCCACAACACTTCACAGCACACTTCCCAACTACACCCAACACTTCACAGCTTACTACACAGAATGCCCAACACTTCACTACACAGCACATCACAATACAGCGAACTCCACAATACTAACAGCACAGTCCACAACCTCATCAACTAATCAACATCTAACATAAATAATGAGGGATAACCCATGCATTGCTCGCTGATCGTCACAGCCGATGATGTCAGAAGGGTCGTATGTGGCGGCTAACCCACGTACAGTGATTGTTTAGGCGTTTGCATAGCTAAGTGTGGTCTTGGAAGGGCTCGTGGTGGCCTCGTGATGGTGGCAAGGAGCATAACACGGTGGATCTGGCCATGTACAGTGGCTGTCCATCACGTGCAGTGGCTACCCACCACATAAAGTGGTGGTTCGGGCTTAGGGTTGGACTAAGGGGGATGTTGGTGGAGCCGTGGAGGCTCGGTGGTGGTGGCACGGCGGTCCACGGTGGTGGAGGGAGGGATGGCCATGTGTGTGATGGAGAGGAGCCCGTGAGAGAGTGAGAGAGAGTGTGCATGCATAGGTGGCAGATCGGGGCTATAAGTGGTTGGGATGGATCAGTGGTGGCCCAAGGATGCCAGAGAGGGTGGTCACACACCGTGGGTGGCGGCGTATGGTGGTGGAGGGTGAGAAACCCGTGCGTGAAGGAGAGGAAAGGCTCGTGCGGTGGAGGGAGACTTTGGGCCTCAGGTCAGGTGGAGGAGGAAGGGGAAGACCAGGAGGACCTCGTGGTGGTTTCCAATGGCCAAGGTGGCCGCGCACGGCAGCTCTAGGAGGGTGCACAGTGAACCCGTGCATGGAGGAGGCTGTGTACGTGCAAGTGGAGAAAGTGGCTGCGTGGAGGGGGCCAAGCTCACTGGAGGGTGATGGCCGGTGGGAGGAGCAGCTACCGTGGAGGTGGTGGCACCAGAGGACGGCGCACGGCAGTGCAGTGAGCACCAAGCCCATTCGGGCTGTGCACTGCCGAGGGAGAGGAAGAGAGAGCGTGGGAGAGAGAGACCGATGTGGGGAGGCTCACCGGAGTGAGGTGGAGCTGGTGGTGGCGGCGGTGAGGTTTGCCGACGCACAACGGCGCCAGGCTGAGGAGTGGAGGAATGGCTTGGAGAGTGAACTGCGTACGACATACGCTGGGGAGAGGGAAGAGAGAGAGAACTGGGGGAAAAGTGAGGAAGAAAGGGAGGGGGTCTGGGTATTTAACCCAGTCCCTTCATCTTGAGATCCTCAAAACGATCTAACGATGGGAAATTAAAACACTGATTTGAAAATACGTAAACATTAATAAATGATGAAGTCTTAATTAAAAGCACTTAGATGAATTAAGGTAGAATATTATTTAAACTAAACTTTACTTAATAAAATAATATTCCTTCATCATTAATAAATGATGAAATCTTATTTAATATATTTAAAATAATAAAACCATTTAATTAATTAAAGCTTTCAACATAATTTAAATCTCATAATATTTTAAATAACTTAAATCATTTTAATAATAATATTAAAATGATTTTCGACAATTAAAATATTTTTGGAGCTCTTCAAGAATACTATAATTGTCTTATTTAAAATCAAGTTTAGTTCAATAATACTGGAAATACTCCTTATAAATATTTTCAGTACATTTAAAACACTGGGCGTGCCTTAGAAGTCACCTAATATCTTTTGAAACACGCCATATGGGTTAGGCACGCATAACGAGGCTCATAGTCACTAGATAGAAGGGGCAGACAATCACATAATTTCTGCCCTCGGAATTTGCTTACGTCAGAAAGAAGGAACATACGTCAGAAAGAAGAAGCGTACGTAAGAAGGAAAGAGCGGGGTGTTACACAAGGTCTTCCCAAAAGAAACCCTAGCTGCAAATTAAAACAACCCCTAAACTACCCTTAAAAACTTCTCTTGAAACCCTAGTTCATAAAACATAAAATATATATGGGTCAAACATCCTCAAGCCCCATTATTCTAGATTAATTCCTATAACCAATAAAATAAGCCTTTTTAATAAATTAAACAATGTCCAAACAATAACTCTAGCTCATGTCTTCCATAACTTGTATCAAGTAGATCAAAACTGGATCTCCTTCTCTGAAGCTCATCTTGAGTGTTGGAGTCTTACTAACTTCATCCCAAGTGGATTGCACCAATCATTGCATTGCCTCCTTGATCTTCTTGACTCATGACCTTGTAATTGGTCCATCTGGAACTTGCAAAGGATCTTTAAGACTAGGTTCATCTTAGTGCCCATCATTTCGGATCTTAGCCAAACACCATGATTTCATGCTTTGTTTCATTATTCTATGATTCCTATTCAATATGCTTCAAGTTTGTAATATGTTAAAGTGATGTTTTCTCATAATTTTGTACTTGGATGTTTCGGCCAAGACTAGTTTCTATGGTTCTATGAATGTGTCTTGATATCTCATGTATTCTATGTCACTATGCCACGATTCGACCATGTTGCACTTGATTATTTCATGCACGACATCTCATGTGTCATATGTCAGGTACAAGAATGTGTAAGTCTTAAGTCTCATGTTACATGCATTAGTGAGACTGAAATTAATTCTACGATCTCCCGTCCATTCAAAAATTTGAAATTTTGGTGGAACATGGACCAGATGTCTACTTTTCTTGAGCGAGCCTCGAAGGCAAAAGCTATAGCAAAGGACTTAGGACTGCTACCACCCGAGCATCAACATTCACATGAGGTCTTTTGGTGTCTGACTCCTGATGGGTCAGTAGTGATGAAGAGAGCGGGAACCTAAGATGTTTTGTGAAAAAATTATGACTTTAGGTATTAACTTGTGGAGCAATATTTTGAAAAGGTCTCGTGTTTTGGGAGATCAAAAATAATCTATGCTTTTGGAAAACTATATATGATACATGTTTTGGGAAAAGACAATGTTGTGTATTTTTGTTTAGTAACGGTACCATGTGTTTTGCAATTGCTTATTGCATTGCTTAGATTATCTGACTTTTATTATTCCACTACGATTTTATTGCATACTGCTACTTAGGTGCATTACATATTATCTGTCAAGTACGAGGGGTATGTAGCCATGTGTTACATATCTCGGCATTTCAGTCATTGTCCAATCCCAAGTGAGGCTGGGGCTCCACATCAGAGGGCGGCAATGTCGTACACAGAGGCCCATACTCCATTAGAAATATCACATCTGGAGTAAGCCTCCGAGAAAAATATTACGGACCTGTCAACCATATCGTCTGGTTTGGATTCAGAGATGAGTTGAGATGGTTTTAGATGAGTTGAATAAAATATTGTTAGAATATTATTTTTTAATATTATTATTGTTTTGGGATTTGAAAAAGTTAAATTGTTTATTATATTTTGTGTGAGGATTTGGAAAAGTTATAATGATAAGATGAGGTGAGTTTCCAATCCAAACCGGGGTTACGTGTAAGGGAAGGACTACGGGATTGGACAGAAGGTGAATGTTAGAAACATGCACACCTTGTCCTATTAGTCATTTGGTTTCTTCAAGTTCAGAGGCCATATAGATGGTCGAGATTGAAGGTCTCTTATTCAAGCATACCAGGAGTCAGAAGAATGTCAAGACTGTGATTGATAGTCCCACTGTATATAAAAATCTTTGGACGAGAGTCAAAATCTCACTTCTAAGATTTTTAAAGTGGTATAACCCTTTCTTCTGTTCAGAGTCAACAAGAAAGCAAGAGACTTCAGAGCCTGCATTGGAAGGATCGATACTAGTGCAATCATAGTATTAGAAATATTGTTCAGGTAGGTTAGCTCCTACGACCATACTGGGAATGTGGGGTAAATGTTTGTGAGTATGTTGTAAGATCAGGATATGCATATTCTGTATCCCACCTCCTTCTTACATAAAAGTGCATTTTTCTTCATTATGTTTATTGGCTATTTTTGCGTTATGATTTTGAGATGATGAGTTTTCAATAATGAGAAATGAGATTAAGTGAATTCCAAGTGTTGAGTCTTACCATGTAGACAATCATCATAGATGGGTTGAGGAGTCCCCGTGTCATTCCTATGGCACGTTGCCACTAGTTTCATACGAGCATAGGGATTTTACGTGATGATCGGGGTGGATCGTCTTCATATTGGCCTTACTTGCTAACATGGGTAAAGAAAGTCCCAGGGTTGATCATGCATGGTGTCCTATATGTGTTGACCGGGTAAAGTGATTCTCTGAGTTAGTTGGTTTTGGCGAATGAGTTCACACGTTGACCGGGTAGAGAGATACCCCATGTCGAATCGATGGAGTGATTCCCCTTTGGTACTTATATGATTAGATCTTATGAATTTTATGTGTTTCAATAAGAGGGTGATATACCTACCATGATAATGACTGTGATGACCCAAGTTTTGTCTAGGTTTGGCTCTTAGAATTCGTTCTAGGTTTCCATGGCATTTTAGGAGCCTTAGTTACCTTAGAAGGGCTTAAAACATTTGATGTGGTAACTTGAGCCCAAGAGGAGAGTATCCCTAGTTTACTTTGAAATTTCGGCCCTATTTAGAAACCTAGGTCCAATGGTTTAGGGTCATGATCCAATTCTAAGTCACTAGGTCCATGTGTCATGAGAATGTTACACCTTAAATCTAGTCTTGATAGTGGGTTAAGGGGGAAAGAGAGGTGTAGGAAGGCACCAAGATTGGCTTGCACACCTAGCCCATTGTTTTTTTGTCCAAAATTTGAGTTCCAATGTAGGTTTCTTGGAAAGGGAAGCCTAGGGTAGTGAAATTGAGCTTTTCTAGAAGTTTTGCATAGGAAACTGAAGGAAGGCCTATAGGATTTCGAATTTAGCTAGCTTTGTCATGTGTGAAGCATGCACTAAGTTTCTAGAAGATTTTGTGAAGAGACTTTTGTATCATGGACAAGTTTACCCTTAGGGTTTCAGCTAGCACACTCCTAAGCATCCCATTCACTTGTCCCTTGTCACTTGGTGTATTTAGACCAATGGTATATGAAAGGTCACCTAGGGAAGGAGTATTTGGAAGATGAAGCAACATCTTGGGAAAGAAAATGGAGAGGACGACTAGGGCTAAGTGAAGAGTTACTTGTTGGGAATAGGCCAAGCTACCCTTGAAGAGATACTTACTTGTTTAAGGAAAGGAAGGGCATAAAGGGGAGAGAAGGAATTTCGGCCAAGGAAGAGAAGTCCTACACGCCACCCCCTAAAATGTCCCTTCCCAATGCAATCCAAGTGGGGAACTCCAAGAGGCTTTTCAGCAAAAGGAAAAAGGGGAAGAAGAAACATTGCCACTTGTCATCCATGCAAGGACCTTGGATGCAACCAAGGAGGGAAGTGAAAGTTCTCCTATAAAAAGAGAAGGGTTCACGCCAAGGGGCTTTTCCCTTGCCATTTTTCGGATTTGCATGAGCTCTCACTCTCTCCACACAATTCTTCCATGTCCATTTGAAAGATCCCTCATTTTCTTGTATTTTTTTTCCAACCAAACAAGGAGGATCCTTGCAAGAGAAGGGATTTCGGCACTACCAAGGATTAGCAAGGTAAGGATTGGTTTCCTCTAAGTCTTGCACACACCCAAGTCATTTCTCAATCTGAAAATGAGATTCAAATCCCATAAGACTTTGAGAAAGATAGAACACACACACTTTCTACCATTTTCTCGGAAATAACTTAGGGTTTTCAAGAAAAACCCTTGAGGCCGATTAGTGAAGGGGGAGTTCATCCTCCATGTTTCGACCACCACATGTATCTTTGCTTACTTTAGGTTTTATTTTACCTTATGAGTGAATGAATGAGTTTTAACCTAAAAACTCTAAAAGTCGAATGATTTAAGACCAAGTGATGCCCTAAGAATCTACACACACACTCAAGAACATGAGGTAGGGTTTTAGATACTCTTTCTAATATAGTATGTTAGGATTTACAGCTTGCTAATATTTTTTTACATGGATTTTTGTAAGTAAGTATACACTCAACTTAATTTTGGTTAATGCTTGTATATATTTGTGTAAATCCTTTCATGGTTTTGATTGCTTAGTTTCTTATCTCTTGGTTGTTTGTTTGAATATGTTAATATGATCTTGAGTAACTCTAAGGAAGGAATTATATGTTTCGGATTTGTGATGAAAATACCATGAAATATGCCTATGAGTTTCGGTTTTCACTTGTTTGAGGTTGATGGTTTATACAACATGAAGTTTCGGTTTGAACATGCTTTGGAGGTTTTGGACTTAGTCAAAAACCTATGATTTCATGTCTTAGTTTACTATGTTTTGATTTCTATAATATATGCTTGAGGTTTGGAACATGTTTAAGTGATGAATCTTCATTTTTGTACCTATGAGTTTCGGCCTAAGCAAGTTCTTATGGTTCCATGTATATGTTTTGATATCTCTTATGGTTTATGTTACCATGTTATGAAATGAACATGTTATATTTGATTATTTCATGCATGGCATTTCGCATGTCATATGTTAAGTATAAGTAAGCATGTTATAAGTCTCATGTCACATGCATTTGGGGAAAAGTGTTTTTCAAAAAAATGTTTTCAAAGAAAAATTTTAAAAGTTTTATCACGACCCCAAGTGCTAGGGCGGGAGAATGTCGTAGTGGAACTCATTTGTCCACTCTGGAGTGTTTAAGAATGGAGTGGTAACCCCTGGGTCGACAAAGTACCATCGACGAGCCTCGAATGGATTCTTTTCAAAGGATGCCGGAGCAAGGAAGCGTCTAACGCTAGTGGGTGCATAAAGCATGTAACCCAACGAAGTAAGGCCGAGTTAATATAAATCTATGTTTATGACGTATTTATCACGGTGTACGGACCATTGATGGTGCGTTAACTAGCAGGAACACGCGGTGCTAAGGGGAATCGTGTTGTGTCCACCCTCTGAATAAGAATATGAGCATAAGTGCTAAGGATCACTCGATGCAAGTCTTGTGATATGTTTTGATAAGGCAAGTTCTAAATAAGTTCATGTGAATAAGAAAAAGTCAAGAAGTTTATATGAAAAGCTCAAGTCTCTGTTACAAGTCTTTTGATAATGGTCAAGTGCATATAAGTCAAGTTCTAGTCAAAGGCATAAGTCCAGTACATGTCCATGCACACATTTCATGATATATCTTTTATATGCTTATGTTAACTGTGGTATGTTGTGTGGATTACTTGTTGAGATTTCTTGAAATTTCATTGTGGTAGTTTCTACTACCATTCCCCAACCGGAATGGTAGAAGTTGTGACAGGTTTAGTAAACGACGACCATGACCAAGAGGAAGAGAACGGCACCTCCTCCTCCGGAGAGGATTGTGCCTAAGATGGCTACGAATCGGCCCGAGCCCTCCATCCTGGAGCGACTCGAGGCCATTGACCGAGAGATTACTGGTATACTTGAATTCATTGCGGAGTTCAAGCAGCGTAACAACCGGGACAAGGATAAGGCTTTGAAAAAGTGTGTGATGCCTGAATCTCTATGAAGAGTACGGGAGTTTAAGTATTTTGAAAAGGAAAAAAAAAAAGGAGAAGAAGAAGGCAAACAATACTTATGGCCAACTTTTGTGGATCTATGTTATTTTTTTAGGAGATCCCGTGTTTTGGGAGTTTTAAACTATGATTTATGATTTTGGGATATTACGCCTTTATGGCTCATGTTTACGGTTGGACAATGTTTTGGGTTATAATATTAGTATGGTGCCATGTGCTTTGTAATTGCTTATCGCGTTGCTTAGTTTATCTGACTTTTACTATTTTTTGCATACTACTAGTGTACTTAGGTGCATAGCATATTATATGTTATGTACGATGGGTGTGTAGCCTTGTTTACATGTCCCGACATCTCAATTACCGTCCAATCCCAAGTGGGGGCTGGGGGCACCACAATGACTATGCATATATGAGATTTGCATACATAGTGCTTCATCGCCATGCGTATATACTTGAGATATTCTCAGAGGGTGATACTTTGCCATGACTAAAAATACATGTGTTTATATGCCAGGAGGGAATTTATCGCCATGCATAAATATGTGTTCATAGCTTTATTTACGTGAAACAATGCATGCATATTCATTTCCATTGTCTCTCATTGATATAAGTATTTTCATGGGTTTTAAACCTACTAAGATTTCTTAGAAGTTTCACTGTGATGGGTTTCGTTCACCGAAGCCATAGACTTTGATGCAAATTTAGCCTAGGAAGGTTCATCCAAGGAGTAGTTACAGAGGCATGTCCCCGATTAGCAGTTATTTGTATTATAAAATGTTTATATTAGTTAGGTGATAGACTATGTATAGTTCATTATGTTTTGATGTAAGCGATGAACTAATGACAATGTACAATATTATTTGGGAAGTGATAATGACGTATGTATTTTACTATTGAATGAGGATTTTCTTGGTACTTACGTTTGGTACATTTTGGATTAGTCTCTGACTAATCCCTTTACATATAACTCTTCAATTTGTTACACCAAGCATGTGCTCAATTGCTTGAATGCACGCTTCCCCCCCCCCCCCCCCCCCCCCCCCGCGTGTTAAGGATTGGGGTGCTGCCAATTGGCTAGCATCCTCGGCACCACGAACCCTCACTACGTACATTACCGAGGGCCGAGGGTGCTACACCAATCTATTTCATCGTAGGTCGGATCTTATGCTCGAGAGCCGAGGTCCCACGTGATCTAAAAACTTGATCAATGGTCGAATCACCTGCTCGGGAGCCAAGTTCCCCTGCATTTTCATCATGTGTAGGGTTTTTTTATATGCAAATGCCATGTAAACATGTAAGAAAGCATACGTTTTTGTGGGTACTTAGGTATATATTGCACGACTTTTAACAATAAATGTCCCCAAAAAATCTTGATAAAATGGAATGAGAGCATTTGAGGTCGGATAATGATACATTTCCTACTATTCTACAATCTGTTTCCAACGACTTATATGGTGTGCTAATTTGTCCGTTTATATATAAAAAATGAGTAATGATGTATGTAAAACTCTTTATACAACCATATTTTAAAATGAGATTATTTTTGTAGAATGATATTACTTTCATAATTATTTTATTAGAATACCCCTCATTTAAAATATGTTGGTGGAAAGGGTTGTAAAAAGGTTTATGTGTCAATCATCGATTACTATATTTAAAATGGGAGTCTAGCAATTCTAACGTGGCTTCCAATAAGAGAATTGGACCAAAAAATACACATTCAATTTAAAAAACACCATTGTCTTCTATTTCATCAAGAATTGTCTCAACCAAACAATAGTTGGGAAAAAAACATTCTCGATCTCCAAAAACCAAAGCTTGTTTCAGAAAAATTGCAAAAAGCTGTTAGTTTCAACATAACTATTTCCTTGAAAAAATCTCGGAGAAAACACAGGCACCTCTATCTCTCATCCCCTTTCATACTAACTCTCTTTTTCGGTCTCTTGGAATTTTGACATTTGATTGTGTTGTGAAAATGAAACTAAAATAAGCAAGCACTACTTTGTCTATCTCCCCTCTCATACTCACTCTTTGGGCAATCACCATTCGTCATTTTGATAACTTCAATCTTATTTTGACTTGGTGCCAATCAGTAAAAAATTGAGGAGAAAAACTGAAAAGGCACGGTATTGTTTGAGGCAGAATGACTTTTTTTATTAGACGAAATGGAACACCATTTAAGACAAATAAAAAAAAGGAGGAAAAAAGTGAAAATGTATCATATTGGTTAAGGTAAACCGAGTCAAGACAATTCATCTGGGTCGGGCTTTTTCCCAACCCAATCCTGAACCCAATTACCAAGCTTCGGATGATGTTTTTGGCTTGTGTTTTACCCCGGCCAAAACCTGCATTACCCACCCGCCCCTACCCAAGGGGCGAGTATGGGTACGGGACCTGGATACCGAGCTTTAAACCTGTTACCCACAACCTGCATCACCCACCTGTCCCTGGGTCACCCACCCGTCCCTACCCAGGGATGGGTACAGGTACAAGTACAGGACCGAGTTACCAGGTTTTAAACCCAATATCCATAGCCCAATTGATTGTTTTTTTTTTTTTAAAAAAAAAAGGTTAGTGCTATGCCATCGAGGGTGTAGCACGAGAAAAGTCACCTAGAAGGTTATTTGGCAATTTTTTTCGTGCATTTTTTTAGTCGTCTTAAACATTAAAAGAAACTCACAATATTATTAAAAAATACTTACTTAATCATTAAGTGAAAAAAAAAAGTGTCGAGATGTTTGTTGGGACAGCATTTTCCTTCAAACAATTATGCTTATATACAAGGAAAAATATTTGCATTAACCTACTATTTATAACACACTCAACAGTTAAAATAAAATTAAATGAATGGTGCATGGAGAGTGTAGCTGATATATAGAATTACTCTATATACAAAACGGGCGTACTAGGACCATCGCGCGCGCTCTCTCTCTCTCTCTCTCTCTCTCCGAAACCCTCTGCGATATCGAGCCTCCGCCACCGTTTCTCTCCCGCCGGACGTTTGGATCATCACCTTGACAGACACAGCCGACGGGCCTCTCGGTAAGTTTCTCTCTCTCCATTTTATCTCTTCTCGGCACAAAATCACGTAGATGTGTGCATCGATAAGTCTTTTCTTCATGTTTTTCTTTATTTTGGTCTGTTATGCATATTTCAAGGAAGAATTTTATCAATTTCTTGGTATTTTAGGGTTGTGGTTAATAGGCTGTGATTCGTGAAATGGGTTTGGCATTTCTTCATCTTGTCGTAGTTGGATTTGCAAACATAAACCATTAGATGTTTGTTTTTGGTAGTTTTTTTTTATAACCAATTGCTAAAGACCCAACCATTGATCCAAAAGCCCAAGAACTGTTGGATATTAATTTGGTTTAACCCTCTGGATCATAACATTTGTCTGGCATCATGTTACGAATAAAGGGATTTTTCTTTGTAAAAATAAATGAATCAGATATGTGACCATTCGACGAGTCACTGACCTCCAGCAATACTTAGGAATTTTTGGATCTAAACTGATAACTTCATTGAACACTTGCAGAATATAAATAGACCCTTGCAGGATACCACTAATTGACATGATTACAATAGCCCAAAGGGCTTGCTCACGTTCTACCGGAATGTAACCCACCTAAACTAACTGGCCCACTAACTAAGACTCAGTCAACACACTTAACGGAAAACAAATAAAGCAAAGTACTTAAATAAACCCCAACTAAATACAAATGGACATTGAAGATGTAACCCTAAGACAAACACCCGAATAAATTGGACTCTAGGGGTGGCAATATGTGACATGGCCCGTTAACCCAATATGAACATGATACGAAATTAATGGGTTTGGGTTTGATGTTAACGGGTTCGGGTCAAAACTGGTTAACCCGTTAAGACACGATTCACTAACAGGTCACTAATGGGTCAACCCGCTTAACCCATTAGCGACCCGTTTAGATCCGTTAATTTTTTACTTAAAATTACAATTATATCATTTTTAACCTAAAAACAAAAATAGCCTAACCCTATTTCGTATTTCCTAACTCTCTCTCAGTCCGTCACTCTCTCTCAGTTCTCATGAGTCATGATCGCCTCCCACACTTCCTCTAGATTGTAATTTTGGTGTTTTTATTGTTTGGATTGTAATTTTGAACTTATGTAATTTGTTTTATATTTTTGGGAGATATTGTGATTTTAACTTTTATGTGAAATTATGTTAATCAGGTCAAATGGATTATTTGGGTCAATTCAACTTATTTACATAAACGGGTTGAAACAGGTCGTGTCGTGTTGATATATTTTTAATTAATTCATAATGGGTCAAAACATATTGTGTCGTGTTAACCCGTTATTTTAATGAGTCGTGTTAGGGTTTGGAAATCTGGCCCGCTAAGCTTAACGGGTCGTGTTCGGATTGACCCATATCGTATAATATACACGACTTGACATGACCCGTTAACACGATTTGCCACCCCTAGGACTCCCTTCAGATTAGGATTTCAACCGTCACACATAACAATTACTTAGTAATGAATTAAACTGCGGAAAAAGTCAAATATTTCATGGGTAAGAGAGATTTTGATATGTGTTTTGTTGGGATTTCTTCCAAGGCTTCTCAAAAGAGTCAAATTTCTAATAATTTTTGTAGTAAAGACAGAGGTATTTGGTAAGTCAACCTTTTCAGCGAACAATATAAACTAAGTTGCAAATGTGTTCAAAATGATATTTGTTAATAACTCCAAGGGGTTGACCCAAGTGGTGAAGGTCTTGGTCTTGGTCTTGGGGAATCACTCCCTTCAAGGTTTAAGGTTCAACACCTCATGGGTGCAAACAATCATTTGGGGCCATATCCCCTGGTGAACAGCCAGCGATTTAACCAGTTCTGTGTAGGGAAACTTCCAAGGGTGTAGTGCATGGGGCTGGGGTTTACTCTGCAGAGGTGGGTCCGAAGGGCCCAGCTTTGGAGAGGTTCCTCGACATAAAAATAAAAATGATATTTGTTAATATTCAAAATGGCGACTCTGCACTCTCTGCCTTGATTTCGGATTCTTAAGCCTTTTCACTGCTGTTATGTTAATTTGCCTATTTGATGCATACCTTTTCCAATAGCCCATGAAAAACAGACTTGTGTTCTCTGCATATTGATGTGCGAATCAAATGCGTAAACCCTGTTAAGCGGTTGACCAGACAATTCTGCTGATAGTTTTGTTAGTACTGCTAAGGAGCACCATTTTCAAATACTCGAGCAGTGGCACATCAACCTTATCAAGATAATATACACTTGACCCGCAGCAGATAACAACTCTGCTTTTTCAATATATAACAGTCATGCATACTGGTTTTACTATATTAAGAAAAGACAAACTCTTTCCTCTCATTTTGAAATGATCCTAAACTTTCCTGAGAAAAGTTCAAATGAACTTTGTTTATGAGTATCCAAGTTCTGAGCAAGTTGTTGATCATTTTAAGTGGTCCTGCTGATTATAACCAAATTTAAAATTTACCTTTCTGCTTACCTTTCTGATTATAACCAGAAAGGGTGGATACCCCCCCCCCCCTCCCCCCCTGGTTTGAAAACCCGGGCGGGTATCCGGCCTGTATTAAACACCTGGCTCTAGGTCCAGGTATATCCGGGTACCTGGACTCGGATGAACAGTGTTAAAAGCGACAGTTTGTTATTTTTTCAGTTCGACAAGAAAAAAAAAAAAAAAACAGTTTCTTAATATCATTCTCGCCCTTGCATCTTTTTTTTTTCCTCTCCTTCAATACCACACTCTTTCGTAAACATAACTCTATCTTTTCTCCTCCAAAAGAGAGGACACCTTCCTACAATTTTTGTTGATGAGTTAGCATATCGATGTAAGCTTCATGGACCATGGTCCGTTCAATTGTGTAGGAAACGACCAGATTACAAGAAAAAGAAAAAAAATTAGATAAAGGAAAGAAATTCTTTGGGTTGTTACCAATGGCCGAGTTTCCTAACAAGTAACAGGCCATCTCCAAGGCTCAGATTGTTTTTCTTCAAATAGCATAATGAACAACTCGCAACTTTTCATTCTCTCTCTTCGGCCTACTCAGTATGTTGCAGTTGGGTTACAAATAATTATATTACTTTTCTTTCTCATCTCTTCTTCTAAGTGATTTATCTTTCCTTTCCAAATCAACACACATAAATATAAACTCTCTCTCCCTGATGCCGATTCTAGTATTTCCTTGTTTTTTTTTTGTTGATTTTGCTGGGTATATAGTCTGCTAACATGTGTCGTGGGCTGCTGTAACACCCCATCCCGTAGGATAGAGATATTACCAACATTTAGATCATAGTATCTGGTAAAGAGATCCATATCCTGAAATACCTCATTTATTGAAATTCTTCAAAACATTAAAACTGAAATGTACATGGTTGTTATGGAAACTGAACGAAGTACAAAAGATCATAGACCAATCCTATGAATGACATAAAAGAAATCTAGATTCTGGTGATAAATTCACTTATTCAATCCTAAGTCTTGGTACTAGATCTACTCCTGGCCTTCCAGCTCTTCATCATCATAGACATTATCTGCGAAAAACCAGACATGGAAGAAAAAAACACGAAGACACACAAAAATAATGAGTTGAATACTCAGTAAGTAGTACATCATATCGTAAAATATAATATTGCCTAACATACATTTTATTTCTATGATACCCTTCATACATGCATACAGCTTCATGAATTTACAATTATACACGTAGCATGACTTTCTGAAAGATTTTATATATCTATATCATCACAGGCTTTGCATAGCATACATCTTTAATATAGGCGGAACATATATAATCCACACATAAAATGGTGAATGCATAATATCTTGGTTATCTTGTCTTAACATGAAGTGAACACGCTTGTGTCCGTATTTTCACTTATCTGACATAACATGGAGTGAAACACGCTTGAATCCGTGTTTCACTTAACTTGCATAACATGAGTAAAACACGCTTGAATCCGTGTTTCACTGAACTTGCCTAACATGGAGCGAAACACGCTTGAGTCCGTGTTTCACTAAACTTGCATGACATGAAATGAAACACGCTTGAGTCCGCGTTTCACTTATCTTGAATATCATGGAATGAAACACGCTTGAGTCCGCGTTTCACTTATCTTGCATAACATGGAGTGAAACACGCTTGGGTCCGTGTTTCACTTAACTTGTGGTTAACCACGCTTGAGTCCGTGGCACCATAACATTTTTATCTTTCTTAATGTATGAGATTTTTATTAGACTTCATGAACCTTTCTAACATGGCATAATCTTATACATGGCATGATAGGGCATGACATATTCTTGTACATGGCATATTCTTGTACATGGCACAACATAATATGATATAGCATGGCATGTTCTTGTACATGGCATAGATATAACATGGCATGATATATTCCTGTACATGGCATATTCTTGTACATGGTATGAAATAATATGATACATGATCTAGTTACTATATAGACATGGCATATACAATCTAAGCATTTCATGAACATGGTTTGCATAATCTGACAATTCCGTTACATGGCATACTTGACTTTGGACTACTAAATGAACATCTCATGGCTTTCATATGATTTTAGTAATATTCAATCATTCAAACGACACTTTCATTCATTCAAGCATAATCTCATTTTTCCTCAAGATCATGAAAGGAATCGAACATTGACTTGTCTCTTAGCGTAGCATAGATTACCATCATAAGCACATCATATTTTTATTCATAATAAGAATATTCACAGGATGCATGCATTATATGATCATACTATTTACCTCTTAGCGTTGCTTCCTGGTTTCCAACTTGTAGCGCGATACCTAAACGAGATTCTAGGCGTTAATAACTTCCTAGCAAACGTGTCGTAATACTTTACGTCATTAAATACGTATAAGGAATTTAACTGCTAATAGACTCCAACAAACGCTTTGAAATCCTTTAAAAATCTTTTATAAAAATTGAGTCTAAATGCTGATAATTATTCAAGTAGATGAAGCCCACGTAAAAGTAATGTATTTAGGAAAATATACTAGCCTTCTTTAAAATTGTAAACCAGTTTCTGTCGACCTAGAGATTAGCCACTTAAAGAACTCTCTGACTGACTTAAGGCCCCAAGAAGTAGAGGCTCATGAGATTACACCCTCACGGGTCAAAAGGGCATGCATGGAATTACAGAATTTAATGGAGGGCTTTATGGGGAAACTGAGGCACACGGAATAAACAAGAAGAAAGAAGAAAACGAAAGAAGAAAGAAAGAAAAGAAAGAAGAAAGAAAGAAAAGAGAAAGAAACTAAAGAAAAGAAAATAAAAAGACGAAGGAGTAACAACAGGACTTACGGGCGAGAGTGTAACGCGATGCTCACCGAGGGAGAGCAGCGTGCGTCGGCGGTTCTAGGTGGCTAGAAGCGACCGGCGACGTGAGTGGGGGGGGTCCCTATGGTGGTGCGACACCGAGGGAGGGAGAGAGAGAAAAACAGTGAGAGTTTAGAGAGAGATGGTTCGAAATTCAAGCAGCCGAAAGGGAGGAAGGTGGCGCGCGGTCGCAGGGGCTCACCTGAGGGGATGGGTTCAACGGGGTTGAGTTGGCCGGCGTTTTCTGGCGCCGTGGGTAGGGCTCCGACGTCCCGGGATGGTCGACGATGGTTGGGCAGAGGTATGTGTTATGCGGGAATGTGGTTTCTCTTGCTATATCAACGTGTAATCACAGAGGCTTGAGAGTCTTTTATAGGCGATGGGAGGAGGCAGTGTGAACACTTAGTGATTGGCTGAAATTGAAATTGCCTAAACATTAGGAACCTAATCTCACGTGGATACCGATTCTGAGAGAGTTTGAAAGGTTTGACTTGGTGTTGCCCACAAACTCTGGAAACCGAAACTAGAATGGGGTTAAGTGGATAGAATATATGAAGGTTTTTAAGGGAATTGAGTCACTAATTTAATCTATCTGTTAGTCAAGAATGATAAAAATAAAATAATAAATAAATAAATAAATAAATATGAAGACAATGAAATACTAATAAATAAATAGACAAATAAATAAAATACTAATTTTAAGCCCTAGATTTAGACCCAAATGTTACAATCTCCCCTCCTTAAAAGAAATCTCGTCCTCGAGATAACGTACCTTAATCGAATAAATAAGGATATTTGATCCTCATGTCCTCCTCTAGCTCCCAGGTAGCCTCTTTTTCCGTGTGGTTGCTCCAAAGCACTTTGACCATCGGAATAGTCTTCTTGCGGAGTGCTTGAGCTTTTTGTGCAAGAACTCCGATTGGAAATTCTTCATAGGTCAAATCTTCACGAACTTGAAGAGGCTCGTACTCTAGTACATGAGTGGGGTCTGGAACATACTCTCGAAGCAAAGAGACATGGAAGACATCGTGAATAGCTGACAGCTGCGGTGGAAGGGCTAACCTGTAAGCTGCAGCTCCAATCCTTTCTAGTACCTCGAAAGGACCTACATATCTTGGACTTAGCTTGCCTTTCTTACCGAAACGCATAATTCCCTTCATCGGTGCTACTTTCAAGAATACTTTGCTTCCTTCTTCAAATTGCAAATCTCGCCGTCTTTGATTCGCATACTTTTTCTGTCTCTCTTGTGCAATGGCAAGTTTCTTTCGGATGACTGCTATTTTCTCATGCATATCTTGAATAATCTCCTGTCCACAAAAACTTCTCATTTTTCCTAGTCAGCTTAGTCATCGGTGCTGCGATACTGGAGAACCCCTCGACAAACCTCCTATAATATCCTGCCAGTCCTAGGAAGCTTCTGACTTCACTCACATTGGTTGGCTTGGCCCATTTCACGACCGCTTCAACTTTCGACGGGTCTACTGCAATTCCTTCTTTTGACACAACATGACCCAAAAAGGTAATCTCTTGCAACCAGAAATCACACTTCTTGAATTTCGCAAACAACTGCTCCTTTCTTAAGATCTGCAACACAACCTTCAAGTGGTCCTCATGGTCTGCTTGGCTTTTGGAGTATATGAGAATGTCGTCGATGAAAACTACAACAAACTGATCGACATACTCCCTGAATACTCTGTTCATCATGCCCATGAAAGCTGCTGGAGCGTTCGTCAAACCGAATGGCATGACTAAAAACTCATAGTGTCCATAGCGTGTTCTAAACGCCGTCTTCGAAATATCTCCTGGCTTGATCTTAAGTTGGTGGTACCCCGATCGCAGATCAATCTTGGAGAAAACTTGGGCCCCTTGCAACTGGTCAAAAAGATCATCAATCCTGGGTAGTGGGTACTTGTTTTTAATAGTCACCCGGTTCAATTCTCGGTAGTCAATACAAAGTCGCATAGAACCATCCTTCTTTTTCACAAACAGGACCGGTGCGCCCCATGGTGACACGCTAGGGCGAATGTAACCCTTTTCCAACAACTCCTGTAATTGCTCTTTAAGCTCCTTCAACTCGACTGGAGCCATTCGATATGGTGCCTTTGATATAGGTGCCGTTCCTGGTAGGATATCGATTGAAAAGTTAACCTCTCGATCCGGAGGCAACCCTGGAAGGTCCTCTGGAAATACATCCGGAAATTCCCTGGCTATAGGGATATCTTCAAGCTTAGGTCCCTCTGCAGGTGGTGCGACTAGACTAACAAGGAATCCTGACCCTCCTTGTCTTAGTAATTTAGTTGCTTGTAAGGCCGAAATTAATAGAGGTGGGGCAAATCCTCTCCCTGAACAAAAACTGAATTCCTCTTCGCCTGGGGGTTTGAAAACCACTTCCTTTTTAAAACAATCCACACAAGCGTGGTTTCGAGACAACCAATCCATTCCCAAGATTACGTCAAATCCCAGCATCTCAAAAATCACTAAGTCTGCTGGAAGGTGTCTCCCACTAATTTTTATGGGACAATTCCTAAGCACGGTATCACAATTTATATGTTCACCAGTAGGTGTTGCAACAGACAAAGAACACTCAAGACTCTCTGGTACTTTTTCACTCCAACAAGTAAAGGCACGTGCTATAAAAGAGTGTGTGGCACCCGAGTCGAATAAAATGGTAGCATAACGGGAGAATAGTAGAATGGTACCTGTAACCACATCATTAGCTGTCTCAGCGTCCCCTGGGGTAAGGGCAAACACTCTAGCTGGTGCAGTAGTCCTCTGACCATTCTTTACAACTGGAGGCAGCGCGTTCCTTGGGCAATCTCGGGCCATATGGTTTGGTTGCCCACATTTGAAGCAGGCATTCTGGCCTACTAGGCAGTCTCCCTGATGCCTCTTCCCGCAGTTCTGGCAGACTGGATTCGTCGCAACGTTCTGAGGTACCCGTGGCTGGTAGCTGAGAGTAGGCTTCTTGTTTCTATTGGGCTCAGGTAGAGATTGTTGGCGCTTCCTTTGATTGAAAAGTTCTGCATTTGCCCTCATGTCTTCTTCAATCAGGGTAGCTCGCGTGACCAAGTCGGTGAAATTACGGATCCTCAAGGGAATCAACCGACTACGAATCCTCGGTTGCAAGCCCCTTTCAAATTTTTCACATTTCTTTTCCTCGTCTGGAACTAGATAACTTGCAAACCGTGATAATGCCACAAATGTCGCGGTATAACGTTCCACCGTCATGGTTCCTTGTACTAGGTCGAGAAACTGCCTAGCTTTTGCTTCACGGAGTGCTGGGGAAAAATATCGATCTAGAAATGCCCGTTTGAAACGGTCCCAAGTGATGGATACCTCATCATTAAGTTCAAGCAGTAGAAGTTCCCTTGTGGAGGTCCACCATTCATCAGCTTCATCTGCCAGCATATAAGTGGCATACTCCACTTTCTGTTCATCCGTACAAAACAGAGCCCTGAAAATCTTCTCAATTCTTTTGATCCAGCTTTCTGCATCAAGTGCTTCTGCTCTACCATCAAAAGTCGGAGGATGCTGCTGTGTAAACTGGTTTAGGGTACAACCGTTCCTGGTATTCTTGGCTACCAAGCCTTCTTCGTCAGCAAAATACCGGAGAAGTCTGGTAGCAGCAGCAGCTAACACTTCAGGTTCATTTGGTGGGGGTTCCGAGGAACCTTCAGGGTGCACGTTACGTCTAGCCGGTGCCATTATCTAACAACACCGATCAATCAATAAGCAAGTAATAATTCAATCATTCAATCAAGCAAGACAAAACACTAAACATCAATCAGGATAGGAAATAACTTCTTCGAGCTGGCCAGGAGTCATCCTAGGTATTTTCTATACTAGAATCATATCTTCTAAGAGTCTACAGAATCTCTCAACCTGGCTCTGATACCAATTGTAACACCCCATCCCGTAGGATAGAGATATTACCAACATTTAGATCATAGTATCCGGTAAAGAGATCCATATCCTGAAATACCTCATTTATTGAAATTCTTCAAAACATTAAAACTGAAATGTACATGGTTGTTATGGAAACTGAACGAAGTACAAAAAATCATAGACCAATCCTATGAATGACATAAAAGAAATCTAGATTCTGGTGATAAATTCACTTATTCAATCCTAAGTCTTGGTACTAGATCTACTCCTGGCCTTCCAGCTCTTCATCATCATAGACATTATCTGCGAAAAACCAGACATGGAAGAAAAAAACACGAAGACACACAAAAATAATGAGTTGAATACTCAGTAAGTAGTACATCATATCGTAAAATATAATATTGCCTAACATACATTTTATTTCTATGATACCCTTCATACATGCATACAGCTTCATGAATTTACAATTATACACGTAGCATGACTTTCTGAAAGATTTTATATATCTATATCATCACAGGCTTTGCATAGCATACATCTTTAATATAGGCGGAACATATATAATCCACACATAAAATGGTGAATGCATAATATCTTGGTTATCTTGTCTTAACATGAAGTGAACACGCTTGTGTCCGTATTTTCACTTATCTGACATAACATGGAGTGAAACACGCTTGAATCCGTGTTTCACTTAACTTGCATAACATGAGTAAAACACGCTTGAATCCGTGTTTCACTGAACTTGCCTAACATGGAGCGAAACACGCTTGAGTCCGTGTTTCACTAAACTTGCATGACATGAAATGAAACACGCTTGAGTCCGCGTTTCACTTATCTTGAATATCATGGAATGAAACACACTTGAGTCCGCGTTTCACTTATCTTGCATAACATGGAGTGAAACACGCTTGGGTCCGTGTTTCACTTAACTTGTGGTTAACCACGCTTGAGTCCGTGGCACCATAACATTTTTATCTTTCTTAATGTATGAGATTTTTATTAGACTTCATGAACCTTTCTAACATGGCATAATCTTATACATGGCATGATAGGGCATGACATATTCTTGTACATGGCATATTCTTGTACATGGCACAACATAATATGATATAGCATGGCATGTTCTTGTACATGGCATAGATATAACATGGCATGATATATTCCTGTACATGGCATATTCTTGTACATGGTATGAAATAATATGATACATGATCTAGTTACTATATAGACATGGCATATACAATCTAAGCATTTCATGAACATGGTTTGCATAATCTGACAATTCCGTTACATGGCATACTTGACTTTGGACTACTAAATGAACATCTCATGGCTTTCATATGATTTTAGTAATATTCAATCATTCAAACGACACTTTCATTCATTCAAGCATAATCTCATTTTTCCTCAAGATCATGAAAGGAATCGAACATTGACTTGTCTCTTAGCGTAGCATAGATTACCATCATAAGCACATCATATTTTTATTCATAATAAGAATATTCACAGGATGCATGCATTATATGATCATACTATTTACCTCTTAGCGTTGCTTCCTGGTTTCCAACTTGTAGCGCGATACCTAAACGAGATTCTAGGCGTTAATAACTTCCTAGCAAACGTGTCGTAATACTTTACGTCATTAAATACGTATAAGGAATTTAACTGCTAATAGACTCCAACAAACGCTTTGAAATCCTTTAAAAATCTTTTATAAAAATTGAGTCTAAATGCTGATAATTATTCAAGTAGATGAAGCCCACGTAAAAGTAATGTATTTAGGAAAATATACTAGCCTTCTTTAAAATTGTAAACCAGTTTCTGTCGACCTAGAGATTAGCCACTTAAAGAACTCTCTGACTGACTTAAGGCCCCAAGAAGTAGAGGCTCATGAGATTACACCCTCACGGGTCAAAAGGGCATGCATGGAATTACAGAATTTAATGGAGGGCTTTATGGGGAAACTGAGGCACACGGAATAAACAAGAAGAAAGAAGAAAACGAAAGAAGAAAGAAAGAAAAGAAAGAAGAAAGAAAGAAAAGAGAAAGAAACTAAAGAAAAGAAAATAAAAAGACGAAGGAGTAACAACAGGACTTACGGGCGAGAGTGTAACGCGATGCTCACCGAGGGAGAGCAGCGTGCGTCGGCGGTTCTAGGTGGCTAGAAGCGACCGGCGACGTGAGTGGGGGGGGTCCCTATGGTGGTGCGACACCGAGGGAGGGAGAGAGAGAAAAACAGTGAGAGTTTAGAGAGAGATGGTTCGAAATTCAAGCAGCCGAAAGGGAGGAAGGTGGCGCGCGGTCGCAGGGGCTCACCTGAGGGGATGGGTTCAACGGGGTTGAGTTGGCCGGCGTTTTCTGGCGCCGTGGGTAGGGCTCCGACGTCCCGGGATGGTCGACGATGGTTGGGCAGAGGTATGTGTTATGCGGGAATGTGGTTTCTCTTGCTATATCAACGTGTAATCACAGAGGCTTGAGAGTCTTTTATAGGCGATGGGAGGAGGCAGTGTGAACACTTAGTGATTGGCTGAAATTGAAATTGCCTAAACATTAGGAACCTAATCTCACGTGGATACCGATTCTGAGAGAGTTTGAAAGGTTTGACTTGGTGTTGCCCACAAACTCTGGAAACCGAAACTAGAATGGGGTTAAGTGGATAGAATATATGAAGGTTTTTAAGGGAATTGAGTCACTAATTTAATCTATCTGTTAGTCAAGAATGATAAAAATAAAATAATAAATAAATAAATATGAAGACAATGAAATACTAATAAATAAATAGACAAATAAATAAAATACTAATTTTAAGCCCTAGATTTAGACCCAAATGTTACAGCTGCATTTAGCAATAACCAACCTTTCTTAATTTGTTGGGCATGGTCTGCGAATGTCGATCAGGTACAACTCTAATACGTGTTGACGTGTTTGTCTTGGAGTTTCATATTTTGATAATCATCATATATTTGAAGTGCATACAAACTCATTTTATTTCTATTTTACTTTTTGGGTAATGTTTTCAAACATTTTGAGCTGTTATAACTTACTATTATGCATTTACATAGCTCTTCTTTGTGTTAATTTGAAGTCGTTTGAGATTGTTGAGAAGGTTCCTTGGTTGCTTGATTGCTTGGTTTTGTTTTTTCATTTTTTTTACAAGTTTCTGTGAAGAAGGTTAATGAGAACAATGTTCAACTAATGTGCAATATATTACAAATTAGTTATGGATTTTGAGCAGTTGAATAGCATGCTCCAGATTGGTTAATCGTATTGGATGTATGGTCTATTTTGTTATGCAGTTTGGGAGGTCGAGCAATTTTTGTTGTTGGGTTGATCAAGAAATCTCCAAATATGGTATGAGAACAATACATTGTACCTCATTCCAGCTCCCATGGCATCGCTCATGACCATCCGGCGGGCCCGAGGCCGAATAGAACCCTCTTTCTTCAAGGTACGCCTTACACACCCTTCTCATTCTCGCAACAACAACAATCAAACCATAAGCACTTCAGCAATCCCAGATGACTATCAGAGGCCCTCCCCACCACTGCAACAGCAGCAGCAGAAAGCACCGTTTAGGGGCTTTCAGAACCAGGGACAGCCTGATCAGTGGGTCCCACAAAACCAGGGGTGGAATTCACAGGTGCAGAACAAGAACTATCAGGATCGTGGATACCCTAATCAGGGACACAACTTTCCCAACAGTGGCTACCCTGATCAAGCTTGGGGTTATTCTCAGCATGGAAACCGTAATCAGTGGACTCCTCAATATCAAAACCCTAATCAAGTAAACACTCAGACCCCAAGTTTTCAGCAACCCAGGGCCCCAAAACAGTGGCACAATATAAACCAAGGGTATCCAACGGTCCAAAATCCTAATCAGTGGAGCCAACAGGTCCAGAGCCCTAACCGAGACCAGGTTGTTGAGGACCAAACACCAGTTTCTTCTCCCCCTCCACCTTCGATTGAAGACCTTATTCAGTTTTGCGAAACGGGGAAGGTTAAGGAAGCTATTGAACTGATAGAACAAGGGGTTAAAGCTGATTGGAACTGCTTCCATAGGCTGTTTGACCATTGTGCCGAATCAAATTCTTATGAGAATTCAAAAAAGGTTCATGATTTATTGTTACAGTCGACTTGTCGGGGTGATCTTCCGTTGAACAATAAGGTGATTGAAATGTATGGGAAGTGTGGAGGCATGACTGATGCGCGGAGAGTGTTTGATCATATGCCAGATCGGGATATGCACTCTTGGCATTTGATGATTAATGGGTATGCGGATAATGCGTTGGGTGATGAGGGGTTGCATTTGTTTGAGCAGATGAGGCAGCTTGGTTTGAAACCCACTGGGGAGACTTTTCTTGCAGTCTTTTCGGCTTGTGCCAGTGCGGATGCTGTGGAGGAAGCATTTATACATTTTAAGTCAATGAAGGATGAGTGTGGAATCAATCCAGGGTTTGAACATTATATGGGGCTTCTAGGTGTACTTGGGATGTGTGGGCATCTTAATGAAGCAGAGGAGCTGATAGAGAGACTCCCATTTGAGCCAATGGCAGAGGTTTGGGAGACTTTGAGGAATTATGCTAGGATTCATGGAGATGTTGATCTTGAAGACCGGACTGAGGAGTTGATGGTTGCTCTTGATTCGTCAAAAGCTGTTGCTAATAAGATCCCTACCCCTCCACCCAAAAAGCGCACTGCAATCAGCATGCTTGATGGGAAGAATAGAATCAGTGAATATCGAAACCCAACTCTCTACAAGGATGATGAAAAGCTGAAGGCCTCCATTGGGATGAAAGAAGCAGGTTATGTGCCAGATACGAGATATGTTCTTCATGACATCGATCAAGAGGCCAAGGAGCAGGCCTTGCTCTATCATAGTGAGCGTTTGGCAATTGCATATGGTCTGATCAGTACTCCAGCAAGGACGCCTCTTAGGATCATCAAGAACCTCCGTATCTGCGGTGACTGCCATAATGCCATCAAGATCATGTCCAAGATCGTTGGGAGGGAACTAATTGTTAGGGACAATAAACGGTTTCATCATTTCAAAGATGGCAAATGTTCCTGTGGGGATTACTGGTGATGATGTCCTTGAAACATTGAACTTTTAGGACAGACGTCCACCGAGATTTTGTTGTGCAGAGTGCTAAAATTGCCAAGCTATGTAGTGTGGACAGTTGGTTTAGTCGGTTTTTTTCTTTCAGATGCCTCATAATCTGTTGGTTGTACAATTGCTTGCAACTACATGAATCGTTGGAGTTTTGTTTTTGCTGTAAACAAACACATCGTGATTTTTTTTCTTAGCCAAGTGCAAATGCCAGATTGGGATGCCAAACTTGACATCCGGCATAAATAATGCCTACTAATATAAGGGGTAGTAATTCTTTTTAAATACGATGATATTTTGGAAAGAAAATGGGAAAATAATGGCGGTACGTGGCTCATGGTGGTAACATCTTCCACTCGAAAGGGTAAAGCTGGGAAAGCTGCAGCGGCAATAGCTTGCCAGCTATGACCAATCCCAACAATAAAAATAGAACCAACCAAAACTAAGCATCACCTTCTTAAAGAATACAATTCAAATAAAAACTAAAAACACCACAGGGTCAATTGATAAACTATATATAAACATGATAACATTTTAGAAGCCATAGTTGTGGTTTTAGAGAAATGTTTATATATCTAGTTTTTAGCATTGGTGCCTCGAAGACATATTTTAGACAGGAGTTCTGTCGGTCGTAAGCTGGTATCTAAACACACTACTTTTTTACCGACAAACAAAATTTTATTGATCATAAGAATAGACAAAAGCCGAGGTCTATGGGGCAAACACAAGAACATCATTTGAGTGTGCTAATTTTGTGAATGTAAGCATACTACTTACTATTGGACAACAGTTATAATAAAAATACATGCAAATACAACGTGACGTGCTTTCACAGCAGCAATGTGCTTGGTTTTGCCATTAGTGAATTTGCAAATAGATTTTTTATATTCCATAAATGATATTTAGTTGGTGGACACAGCAATATCGGTGATGCCATAACCTACTTTGGAAGTTACTCCAGGTCATGTAAAATGCAGCCAATAGCAGCTCGAAGAAAATTTCTGCAGCACTGAGTTCTGGTACATTCAAAATCCACAAACATGTGGAATTGTTGGGACTAGCTAACTCAACATTGAATAAAACAACTGAAGTCCATGGCGATAAGGGTACAGAACTAGGACTTTCAGAAGGAAACTAAAGTAAATTTTCAGAAAATTAGGGAAGATATAGGAAGACTTTAAGTTCTTAGTACTCGTCTAGAGAATCCGTTAACTAGTGCGCACGCGTCATCTTTACTTTTGGCATCCCTTCTTCATCTGACGCTTCTTTCCTCCGAATAGACTCTGCACTAAGCTTTGCCTCGGCTTCCTCCATCATCCTTTTTCTCTCTGCCTTCATTTTCTGCGAGGCTTCTTGCCTAGCATTTTAAAGTTCTTGATATGCCTCTTGAGCCACTACAACGGATGGCATTTTTTGGGACGAACCCAAAAGATGCCATTTTGGTCCCAAAAACTTTTTGGAGATGAAGAATTTTCGTCTCTAAAAAATACTATTAGGGACGAAATGTGACCAACCATTCGAAGGAGTTCAAACAAAATTGTTTTTGGGGATGAAACGGTTTCTTCCTAAAATATTGTTTGAACTGAATAATTAGGTTCAAACTAACGGGTAACAGTTCAGACGAGTTGGTAATTTAATTCAAACGACACGAATTTGTTTGCTCCTGTTTGAATGAAAAAAGTGTTCTCAAGAGCAAACAAAGTGTTCTCAATTATTGCACTCCCAAAACCACATCACAGCCTCTTAAAGGTAACAAGAAAAAATCAGTAACAAACTAGTTTCCTTACACCTTGATTCACCTTCTCCATCACTCATTTACTTCTCATTCTATCTCCATTAGCCACTCTAACTTCAATATGTTGCTCCTTAGCTATCATAGGATCCAGGAAATTGTGGGTACTTCCTTTATCGACCAGGATCACCACTGAACAAAGGGGCCTGCCCAGTTAATCTCATAGTCCTTGGACTTAAGGCAATAGCAATTCACCCACCCTGCCGCTGGTTTTCTCCACACCACCGCACGAGGTCGGCTCACAGGAACTTGCTTGATAGGCACATTAATATTGGTAAGAATCTCATAATCTCTCAAAGAAAGCCTCTTACACTTAGACATATTCTCAGAAATTTGGCTAAGCCAAAACCTAACCGCAAGCCATACTTCCTCAGCCGATTCATAAGCCGCCTCCATTCTAGCCTTACATCCTCTTGCCCACAGCCTCCAAGTAACCAGACATGGAAGTAGGCCTACAAGTACACCCCGTTGGGATGCACGTTCAGCACAGCTAAACCAACAAGAAATGTGTGCCCTCCATGATGAAGTTGTCATGCACCGAACACCTAATGTCGTCGAGGCTTTCCACCAAACTGCCGTAGCGATATCTCCAGAACGCAGAACATGATCCAAAGTTTCAGAACTTCCATTCGTACAACAATCACAACGTGAGGCAAGATTAATACCAATAGATATAATACAAGCATCCACTGGGAAGCACCTGAACCATGCCTTCCAAACACAAACAGCCACTCGTCTAGGAAGGAGTTTATGCCAAAACCAATCCTTCCATGGAAAGCTTTCCCTTTGAATCCTTATGATGTCCCAGGCGGAAGACATGGAAAAATGGCCATCTTGATTCGGTTTACAGATGTAAAAATCCGACCCCTACTTACCTGCCACCACCGAACTAATCACCTCAAGAGCTTTATTTTCTCCAATTAAATTTACTAGAGCAGATTCATCCCATACATTTCCAACCCAGAGGTCCTTGACTTGGAGATTAGGATTTATAATATTTTGAACATCAACATTTAGAGGTCCACTCGACAGCCGTCGTTCATGCCAAAAGGAGACTCTTCCTTCCTTGACCCGCACTCTGGAATGATCATAAACCTCTGGAAAAACTTGCATAATAGATCTCCAAAATCGTGAACCATTTACACATGAAATTGCCAAAAGAAAATTGCCTTCTTTCACTTACTTAGCTCAGAAAAACCGGGTCCAAAGATTGTCTAACGTTAGAAGACGCCATGCAAATTTCATATGCATGGCCTGCTGAACTTCATTAAAGTCCCGAATTCCTAAGCCTCCTTCCTTGACCGGTTTACAAATAGCATACCATGAAACCCACTTCAAATAACAAACCATGAAACCCACTTCTTTTTTGCTTTACCATTATACTCGCCCCAAAAAAAAGTCAAGAAAATAGAATTGAACTTAGTGAAAAGAACCTTAGGCACATTAAGCACCTCCAAAAGATGTGTCAGCTTCTAACTTACTGTCAGATTACTGTGCATGTGTGTTGGTAAGGAAACTATTGGTTATGTACTTATGTTATCATATATGCCATGCCATGCCATGTCACTACATGTATATTTATTACACATTATATTCTGTCACGAAATAGTTATATGTTGCACGTTATGTCATGTCACGTAATGCTATCTGTTACACGTTATGCCATGTCACGTAATGTTATCTATTACATACTATGTCATGTCACGTAATGTTGTCTGTTACAGTTATGCTATGTTACATACTGTTTACCCATTTCATGTTACGTCAAGTCATGCATCTCACGCATATGTCACGTTACATATGTCATGTCATGTGTCATTTCATTTCACGTCACGTCATGTCTCGAGTACAGAGAGTGTTTCTAAAACAGTATTTTATCAGTCAGTCATGCATGAGATATTCGTGACGTAATCACTATAATTGTCCGACCATCTACATTTATGATTAACGCAAGGTACTTCTGACATAATCATTTTAATTGTTAGAATATCTCTACTCAAATGCTCTTGACGTAATCATTTTGAATCTCAAAATATTATTAGGTACTCCTGACATAATCATTCTAATTGTTAGGGCATCTCATTTAAAATACTCATGGTGTAATCATTTTGATTGTTAGGGTATATCTGACGGAATATGTTGGGTGGAATCATTTTGATTGTTCACTATTCCTGACGAAACAATTGGCAAAATCATTTTGACTGTCAGAATTCATTTCAGTTCACGTTTAGTTTATGTTTTGGTTCATGTTAAGTTCATGTTCAGTTTCAGTTCACGTTCAGTTCAAGTTCAATTCATGTTCAGTTCACATTCAGCTTTATGTCATGTTTAAGTTCACGTCAGTTCAGTTTTTCTCTTGTCAATTCATGTCATGTCAAGTTTCAAGTTCAGTTCATGCTCTGTTTAAGTCATGTCAGTTTATGTCATATTATATGTCAAGTCAAACTATGTTTATTTATAATTATGATTATGCATTCATGCTTTTACTGTCATGCCTGCATTTGTAAAATATATGTTAAGTTATCTGTTAGTTTATTGACACCGTGGTAGTCTCAACTACCATTCCCTCATAATGGTAGATCATGTGCCAAGATCAGGAGATGCGACAGATGATCATATGAAGACAGTCGACTAGACAGCGACGGCACGACGCGGAACCCATCGCTTCGATGCTCCATTTCATCCGCTGCAAATATTTCATAGTGTTAGATGCATGCTAGGTACATTGCATATTTTATTGTCATGAACAGTGACAAATAACCGTGTGTTACAAGCCCCGATACTTTAAGAGATGAGATGAGATGAGTTGAAATTAAAGTTAAAAAGTTGAATAAAATATTGTTAGAATATATTTTTTAATATTATTGTTGTTTTGGGATTTGAAAAAGTTGAATTGTTTATTTTATTTTGTGTGGGGATTTGAGAAAGTTGTAATAATGAGGTGAGATGAGATGTTTTTGGAAAACAAACAAGAATTTAAATGTCCGTCCGATTCCAAACAGAATCTAGGGGAGTCATAGAGAGAGAGAGAGAGAAGACTGTGAGAGCAAAGAGAAATATGAGAAAGAGAGGGAGAGAATAAGTGGAAGGGAGTTGTAGTTGGTTTACTAGTTACCTAGTCTATAGTGGTGCCGATGAAAATAATGTCGTGATGGGTGGTGCAGCAACTATCAAGGGAGCTTCATTAGCGGAGGGAGGGCTGGTATGGAATGAGGTGCACTTAAAGATAAGAGAAAGTGAGAGTGCAAGGATGTTGCCGTTTGCAGAGAAATAAAATTATGGGGACGTCTGGAGAATGAGATGAGATAAAAACAAATTGTGAATAGTAGTAAGATGATTTGTGAATACTAGTAAGAAAGTTTGAGTTAAGTATTTATTGGATTTTGGGAAATGAGAGGGAAAATTTTGAATAAAAAATATTATAAAATTATAATATTATTATAATATTATTTTTTAATGTTATTTTTATTTTTGGATTTGAAAAAATTGAATTATTTTTTATTTTTTATTTAAAATTTTGGGAAAGTTGTAATGATTAGTTTAAAAGTGTTTGTGTTTGAATGATGTTTGGGAATGAAATGAGATATGATGGGATGGGATAAAAAAATTTTCCAAACATCCCCTAAAATAAATGATGGCTAGAACTACAGTTGGAGTTATATATGTTGGGTTACTGTAGCTAATAATCAAAATGCTTGATTGATGGCTAATCCAATGCAGACAATATTTACTTCAAATTAGCTAAATTTTTAATTGCAATAGCAGATAGCTAAGCCAATATTAATGCTCTAAGAGCACTGGCATTTGGTTTAGACCAATGCCAGTGAATTGCAAAATATGCCAAGTTTTACATTAAAAATCCTGCATTGAGCTAGCTAAAAGGTAAAAAGTGGGACCTTGAGCTACAGTGAATGGAAGGCAAAGTCACAAAGGTCATTGTAACACCCCACTTAAAAACTCCTTAGGCCTTGACCTTAGTAACCATGATCCTAGTTAGTTAGGCTATTTGAGAATAAGAACATTTGTGAAACTTAAGTTGGCAAATAGGGTCGTATACTTCATGTTTAGTAGAATTATTAAACATTTTTAGTGCTTTATTAATTTTGAGGATTAATGCCAAGAGGCCAATGGAAGAGTGACGCTTGGCATATTGGAAGTTTACCATATTAACGGGCTAAGTAATTTGGGTATTTAGGAAGGCCCATGAAATTGGTTTATTAATGGCCCAAACTTTTTGGGTATAAAAGACTTGGAGAGACACTAAGGCCTTAGGCCCAACTTGGGAAATATAAGACTTTAGGCCCCACTTGTTGGACTCAAGACTATGGGCCTAACTTATTGAACATGAGAAATTAGGCCCAACTTAAAAGACATGAGACTATTGGGCCCAACTTTATAAGATTCAAGACTTTAGCCCAATTGAGGGAAGACCCAAAGTGTAACACCCGTCCTTATGGTAGAACTTTTTATAAAATGTTTTTAGAAAGGACGACGGGAATTACCGTTCGATTTAAAACTTTTTACTTGCATACCCAGGATGCAAGACTCTACGTTTATAAAATAAAATGTGATTTTAGAATAAAAGAGGTTTACAGAGGAAAACATTAATCTTACAATAAAAAGGGTCTCTCGTACAATTAAAACTCATGCCTAGACTTCCGTGCTCTTCCCTATGGGCCGTGTCCGTCCTGATCATTCAGTTCCTGTGAGGGGGGAGGGACATGCATAAAAACTAAAATGAGTCGATGACTCGTAAGCATTACTTCATATAATTAAAATATAACAACATAGGTTTTCATTCATGCATTCATCATTCATACATACTATACGTACATGCATACGTGCATACATGCGTTTATTTGAAAACATTACTGGACGGGGTTTTCCTCTTTAAAAATGGGCTTTCCATTCTTTAAAACATGTCTCCCGTAAGTGCCTTCATTTCTTCAAGAATTCGTGCATTCATGCATTCATCTATTCCTTCTTATCACTTTCATAGGCCAGTACACACTATTACGCCCCGTGTGTTGGGGTTAGCGGTCTTCTTTTGGACCCGAACTCCACTCGTGGCCACGGGTTAGGAATCCCATTTCAGTCAGGGGGCAGCACTGGGTACACTACCAGTACTACTACCAAGCATTGCAATCTGCCCATTTATTGGTACCCTTTTTATTCATTCATGTGGCTGTTACATATTTTCATACAGTAAACATTCATTTCATTTCAGTCATTTCAATCCTTTTCCTTTAACAGTTCAGTTCATGGAAAAACGTCGTTTAAAGCATGGACTTAAACTTCGTCTTTCATGGCATCCATAAGCATCACCTCATAGCATTCATAAAAGCATCGGTTCATAGGATCCATGAAAGCATCAGTTTAAAGCATCATTCTTTTCTTTTCTTTCGTTTAACAGTCCTTTCTTGAGAAAACATTCTTTTTCATGAGAAAACATCGTTTGGGGCGTAAGCCCGAAAATCGTCTTTCATGCATTTTCATCAGCTCATGGATTTTCTTATAAAATACGTACAATAGATACGGCGTATAGTCATCCATTCACATGCGTACAACTAATACTTTGGGTGCGTAAACAGGGGCTGCCAAGGAGGGGCCTTACATACTTATACCTTTGAACACTTAGCATTTGCTTTCGTAAAACATCTTTCGCGTCATTTCGTAAAGCATCGTAAAGGAAAAGCATTTCTTTTTTATTTTCATATCTTTTTAGAAAACTCTAGAAGAGTATGAATGTAACACTTACCTGGACTCCATGCTACTTGCATATCATGCAGTCCATTCATGTGCGTGTCAGATGGCAACCTACATGCATACACATAATCTTAACTTCATTCTCTATCTAATGCATAAGCAACTTAAACTAGGAATAAAGCTACACTTCACTTAGAACACTCTCATTTTATCTCGTGCTCTTACGTGCCTTTTACTAAGTTAAACCTTCGGTCAACTTATAATCACTACATCTTCTCAATTCGACGTTCTTACCTCAAGTGCTTATTATCTCTAAAGTGAACTCGTGATTCACCTTACGATTAAGACACTAAGACCTTTGTCTTACTCTTCTTACTAACCACATTCGACGCATGATTCCGACCGATGGAATCACGCATTCCAATCCTAGATAATACACCCGTCACTACCTTCATGCACCTTAGCCCACACTAAATCCTAATTCTCATCCATACAAGCCACACGGCTCAACTCTGAGGCTTAAGCACCGTGTAACTGTGCTAAGGACAAATTACCCATTACATATGATGAATCCGTCTGACACATGTATCTAACCAGATTACACATGTACCTTACCCCTTTATCACTTGAGACCAACATATAACATGTTGATCACCTGCTGGTAGGGACAAGGACCATACTCCGATACCAACCTTCTCTTAACCCGGCTAGCATGACTCTTCATGCTACCCATCCCTTTTGACAGTTCATCCCAACACTTAACACGACAAGACTCCGTTCACAATTACGCCTTATGTCACGTCATATAACTCGAGACTACACCCAAGCTACTCCGTGACCTTGTCACGTCACCTGACATCTCACTACATCATTTCTACGCCAACTCCTAACTCATAACGAGTATAGTCCCTCACATACTCCTGTCACATCGTGACATCTCATCACGTTCCTACTACACCATTTATACACTAACTCCTCACCCATCATAAGCACGACTGTCATTAACCACGTCACTACATGACGTTGCCCAGTCATGCTTCCGCTGCACTACTCTGATACTTGTTCTGCTACTTCAAACATACTCTCAGCCATAAGTCCATCACGGTGACACTTGTCACCTCTAACTACAGGCTACGCCATAACTACTTCGGGACACTGTTCCACAGTTTTTTACACTATTTACCACGCTCTACACCCATCAATCACACAACCATCCTTATCTCTGCGACATGCCACACGGAGTGTCGCTGCCTCGTGGAGTACACTCCACGCATACTCCATTTTCACACGCTACGCCACATCATCACTATGGCGTACCCACCATACGGTGCATCACTCCACCGTGTGGAGTACACTCCACGTGTACACACACTACGCCACATCACCATTATGGCATACCCGCCATATGGTGCATCACTCCACCACATGGACTTCACGTGTACTCCCTTCACACACACTATGCCACATCACCACTATGGCATACCAGCCATATGGTGCATCATTCCACCCCTTCACACACGTTATGCCACATCACCACTATGGCATACCCGCCATATGGTGCATCACTCCACCACATGGAGTACGCTCTGCGTGTACTCCCTTCACACACACTACGCCACATCACCACTATGGCATACCCGCCATATGGTGCATTACTCCACCACATGGAGTACACTCCGCGTGTACTCCCTTCACACACACTACGCCACATCACCATTATGGCATACCTGCCACATGGTGCATCACTCCACCACGTGGAGTACACTCCACGTGTACTCCCTTCACACACGATATGCCACATCACCATTATGGCATACCCGCCATATGGTGCATCATTCTACCACATGTAGTACACTTCATGTGTACTCCCTTCACACACGTTACTCCACATCACCATTATGGCATACCTGCCATATAGTGCATCATTCCATCACATGGAGTACACTCCATGTATACTCCCTTTACACACACTACGCCACATCACCACTACGGCATACTCGCCATATGGTGTATCACTCCACCACATGGAGTGCACTCCCTTCACACACGTTACGCCACATCACCATTATGGCATACCCGCCATATGGTGCATCACTCCACCACATGGAGTACACTTCACGTGTACTCCCTTCACACACGCCACGCCACGCCACGCCACACAGAGTACACTCCATGTATACTCTTCACATTCCACAATACGCCAAAATGGTATATTTTACATATACTCTCCTTATCCCACACTACACCACACACACACAGAGTACACTCAGCGTATACTGTTCTCATTCCACATGCCACGTCACCAATACAGCACATACTCCACAACCACACTACACAGCACAGTCCACAACACTTCACAGCACACTTCCCAACTACGCTCCACACTTCACTACACAGAATGTCCAACACTTCATTACACAGCACATCACAATACAGCGAACTCCACAATACTAACGGCACAGTCCACAACCTAATCAACATCTAACATAAATAACGAGGAATAGAGGATTATACCATCGACGGGATAACCCGTGCGTTGCTCGCTGATCGTCACAATCGATGATGTCGGAAGGGTCGTAATTGGCGGCTATCCCACGTACAGTGGCTATCCACCACATAAAGTGGCGGTTTGGGCTTAGGGTTAGGCTAGGGGAGGCTACGGCTGGTCTCTTGGTGGCCTCAGGGTGGCAGTGAGGGGTGAAACACAGCAGAGCTGTGGGTTTCCCTTGGAAACCTGTGTGTCTCAAAGCATGGAATTGGAAGGGGAAGGCTTGGCTGGTCGTGGCTAGCCATGGAGGGACTCGGGGAGGAACCATGGTAGCCAGGGGAGGTGCCTGGTGGAGCTAGAATCGGCACACGGCGGCGCTGAGGCCGTCGGTGGCCTTGAAGCCGTGCGAAACCCATAAATGGGTTTCGTGCGTGCGTGCGACGGAGAGGGAGAGGGAGCTTCCCATAGCTTGGGTTCCATGGGAGGGGTTCACCGGTGAAAGGGAAGGCTGTTGGTGGCGGTGGTGGCGCTGGACGACAGCGCACGGCGGCGCAGCAACGTGAAGCCCATTCAGGCTGTGCACTGCCGAGGGAGAGGAAGAGAGAGTGTGAGAGAGGGAGACCGGTGTAGGGAGGCTCGCCGGAGTGAGGTGGTGCCCGTGATGGCAGAGGTGAGACCTACCGACACACGGCGGCGCTGGGCTGTGGGGTGGAGCAGTTCGGGCATGGGGGTGTCGTGCAGTGCAAGCCGAGAGGGAGAGGGAGGAGAGAGAGAGAGCTGGGAGAAAAGTGAGGGAAAAGCAAGTGGGGTCTGGGTATTTAACCCAGTCCCTTCATCTTGGGATCCTCAAAACGATCTAACGATGGGGAATTAAAACACTAATTTGAAAATGCGTAAACATTAACTTAATTAAAAGCATTTCGAGGAATTAAGGTAGAATATTATTTAAACTAACTTTAGTTTATAAAATAATATTCCTTCATCATTAATAAATAATGAAGTCTTATTTAATATATTTAAAAGGATAAAACCATTTAATTAATTAAAGCTTTCAACATAATTTAAGTCCCATAATATTTTAAATAACTGAAATCATTTTAATAATAATATTAAAATGATTTCTGACAATTATAATATTTTTGGAGCTCTTCAAGAATGTTATAATTGTCGTATTTAAAATCAAGTTTAGTTCAATAACACTGGAAATACTTCTTATAAATATTTCCAGCACATTTAAAACACTAGGCGTGCCTTAGAAGACACATAGTATCTTTGAAAACACGTCATAGGGGTTTGGCATGCATAACGAGGCTCACAGTCACTAGAGAGAAGGGCAAACTGTTGCATAAATGCGTCCTCGGAATATGCTTACGTCAGAAAGAAGGAACGTACGTCAGAAAGAATAAGCGTACGTAAGAAGAAAGGGGAGGGGTGTTACACAAAGATTGGGACCCAATTTAGTGGACCATTGAGGCCAAGGATAGGCCAAATAAATATGGACCTAAGACCCATGGATAAGCCCACTCCTAGGCCCACAACCAAGGCTTGTTCATATGGCCCAATAAAAGCCCAACCCATGAAGCTCAAAACTTTGTATTTCATTTCATTCTTCCAAATGGGACCCACATACACCATTCCATTGGTTTCCCTTCTTCGACAACTCAACCACACACCCCTATGGTTTCCCATTCAACCTTGTTTAAGCTTTTAAGTTGAGTTAAAGATCACTATTGATCTCACTCATGAATAGTAACTCAAACATCATGAATTTGCATAGTTTTCTTGAAACATTTTTCTTCATATTTTAAATTTTAAATTCTTGTCTTTTGCACTTGTTTTGCATCACTCTTAGATAGCCCTTGAAGATAGGATTAACCCAACCCATATCACTTGAAACCAAGGCATGTCATGCCACCACAATTCTACCAATCGGCACCCTTGGTGCAAACCAAGCAACCCATCAACAAGGCTCCAAACCAATGCCTCTTCCACTAGGTTTTTCAAGAGATAATTGCACCATTCATACCTCATCATGTCACCTTAGATTCAGACCTAGCAAGTGTGCAAAGTAGTTCCAAAGAATAAAAAAAAAACCCAACTATTCACCTAGGAAGTAAGTTGAACTCAAACCGGATACCCTTGATTCTTCAAAGAATCTCTGCACCTTTTTACCTCACCTCCACACACCACCACCCTTGTCATTTTGTCCTTTGGAAGTGCTTCAAAGCACTCAAGTGCAAGCTTACCCAATTACCTCCCCATGGCAGCCAAACCAATTGGCAATTGAAGAGGCACACATTGAGTCACATGGCTAGACCCCCACCCAAACCACCCTCTTGCATTTTTTGCCCAAGCATGATCACTTGGCAGCCACTCATGCCTTCTTTTATAACCTGAAAAAGCCTTAAAAATATGTTCATAATGACCTCAATTCAGACCAAGGAGGAAGGGACAAAAAAGATGCAAAAATCTAGACTATTTTGGGAAATTAAAACCGTTGGCTATGGCCTTGCCCCTCTGTGTTTTTGTTTTATTTTTCTACACCAATGCAGCCCACTACACCTATGGTATTCCTCTACCTCCTTTAGAAGGTTTAATCAAGTACCTTAGGGTACTATTGAACTGAACCAAGTGATGACACCATTGGCATTTTTCACTCAATACTCCACCTCTCACATCCACCAATCAACTCCCATTTCCTCAAGCCATTGCCGTGCCCCTCACCCCTCCATTGAATCTTATAAATATCTCTCCTACACTCCTCATTTCTTCACACAACTCTCTCTAGCATTCTCTTGGTATTCTTGAGAGCTATACACTCTTAGTGTGAGAAAGGTGAGAAACCGAGTGGGTTGAGAGTTTGATCTTGAAGAGAGTTGTTCTTAGAGCTTAAGGGCCACGATTTTTGTAAGTGATTTTGCCTTATATCTTATTGGGTATTAGACTAACATGTTAGGATTTGATTTTGGCATGAGAATGAGGAATTGATTGATTTACAAGAGGCTTAAATGGAAGTGATGAGATTCGGCCAGATTTGAAGCTTTACATGAATATATTATTTTGGTTTGATCTTTGAGTTATGGCATGTCATGATATGTTACCTTAAGTGTAGTTAACATCTTGGGGGATTGATTGAAAGTTTAAATTTGAAGAAAATAGAATGTCATGATAGGTTTAGAAATCAATATCTTGTGTTGATCATCAAGCATGTTTTCGGGTTTCACTTGATTAAAGTTTATTTTGTGAAGTCTTGGTTAAATTTTCCTAAACTTGAGTAAGGAGCATTTTGAAAAGCCTTGTGATTGGAATAAAAATAAAAAAATGCATGATTTATTTAGGTTTAGACCTCTCTTTGACAATGAAAAGATAGAAATATCATGCATATGCTTAGTTTGATGGTTTTATGTTAATTTGATTTTAATCAATGCATAAGTGTTGGATGAATTCATGAGAACTGAATCTGGGTTATAAACATGTTATTGAGACCATATTCATGATGGAATTTGAGTAGACATGCATACATAGAAATTATAGACTTTTGAGATCATAAATAGGCCTGCATGCCACGGCTCAGTTAATTTTGGCATATTTGTAATTTGATTCTTGCAATTTTAAGGGCATATATGAATTTAGAATATATAAAATATGAAGTTTGTGCAATTTGACAAATTTTGGGGCCAAATTATAAATAGTAAAAATTTAGGGCCTAAGTGGCAATTTCAAGAAAATTGTAGGGGCAATTTTGTAAATATTGATTATGAACATCTTCCTTAAATATGCAATTCCTAACTTAGAATAACTCTTATCACAGCCACATCAATTTCCTAAAACACTCGGAAAGTTTGTAAGTTAGCTTCTAACTTATCCTTGGATAATTTATTTATGATTCTTGTATAATGTGATGCCCCCAACCTTCGCTTGGGATGGAACGGAGACTTAGAGTGTCGGGACATGCAACATAAGGTTACATACCCTCATACATGATAGATATTATGCAATGCATCCTAGTATGCTACTAGCAGTATGCAATAATCGCAGCGGAAATAAATGTGTAACTTATGCCAGAATAACTAAAAAATTCTCAATTCATTAGTGATCATCAAGTTCAAAGTACCAAATGTAGCATAATCTTAGTACAACTAAGGGTCAAAGTCAAATCATTCATTTCATGCATTCTAAAGCATAAAGGACTTGGGCTATAAACATCAGGATTAAATCCAATCTCCTCTCAAGGTCCTGCTCCTCCTCAATCAGTCGGATCCAGCACTCTATCTAACTTGTCCTCCTCAAGACCCGACACAACTTCTACTATTCCGAATGGAATGATAGTGGTCCCACAAGGGGTGAGATTTACTCGAAATCTCAGTAAGTTAAACAACCAACATGCACAAAGATAAATTAAGCATGAAGAATGATAAATATGCAGTGCATGAAATGCAGAAAAATCAGTATGCATGTCTCCCATCCAAATTCCTTAACATATTTAGAGAAATTGAGACACATGTTTTCATTCAATGAACATTTTTACTTCCATTTCTTAAAACATAACTTCATCATAAAAATTATTAACAATTCATATAACATCATAACGTGTAGTAACGTCACAGCTCCCCATATGCACTCTGAGTACCTGCCGATAACCGTAGTACAACTCATGTTGAGACTACATTGGCTATAGACTTGTTCTCAATGTATTGGTAAATATAACATAACATCATAACGTGTACACCCACCAGCATTAGGTATCATAACATACGGACTTCGCTCTGGCGTTCTTTAAGAAGAACTCATTCGAAACTCATTGACTGTTTTTTGTCAATCTATGGGTTAACACTCCATTCTTAAACACTCTAGAGTGGACAGAAGAGTTCCACTAGGGTAATTCCCCATCCTAGCCTTTGAGGTCGTGATAAAAATTATTTCATGTTATGCTTTAAAAGTGTTTTTCATGACATGTACATATGTGGCAAGTTTTCATGCAAAAATGACATTTATAGATGCAATATGCAAAAGTGGTGAAAAATATCACATGTCATGTAAGTATGCATTCAATGTATCATATAATATGATATTTTACGCTCAAAATGATAATTCAAATATGAATGAAACATTTATCAATAATTCATAAATAATTTATCAAGGTGTAAGTTAGAGGCCAACTTACAAACTTCCTGAGTAATCGAAAAATGTCGTAACAGCTGAAATCAAGTGCGTACTAAGTTAGGATTAATACTACTATGGATGAGGTTCAAGATTAAAGGCTTGAAAAATGGTTATTTACAAAAATACCCATAGACTTTCAAAAATTGTCATTAAGGCCATAAATTTCACTAATTGCATACGAACTCCAAATTTAACCAAACTTCATGGACTTCATATTTTTGACATTCTAAAACCATCTATACCCTTGGATTTCTAAAAATCAAAGTTTTCTCAAACAATCACAACCCACGGCATGCACTCTGGTTGATGCCTAAGTATGTTTTCAACTATTGGTCCCTATGAATGCATGCATATGAGATTTTCTTTAATCACAAACAATCACTAAGGTATTTAATGATATGATGAAGGCTAATTCTTGGATAATCAAGTTCATCCCAAAACTTAATCATGGCTAAGAATCCTTAATTGTCAACTTATTCAAAACCGATACATGCTTTGATAATCAAAACATGATATAATTAAATCCTATTATGGCATGCTTTTAATCTAAAATTAAACCTTCCATAATCATTCAAAAATAATAATAAATCATATCAAATCATGCTTAAAGCATGTCATGGCTAAATTTCCACTTCAAATCATTTAAACATTCAAACCATCCTTTAATGACCTGGTTTTGAATTAAGCATAATGTTCTTCTCTAAACTCCACCAAATCTCATACCAACACTTAAAAACAAAGGTTGACATGCAAACTAAGATCAAGATCAAGAAAAATTACAAATTTAGTGGCTTCAAAGCTCTCAAGACAACCTTGCTGAAGAACACTCAAGAACTCACCAAAAACCTAATCGGTTTGACTTTATTGCTCTCTAAGGGGGAGAAGTGCTCTCATGACTCAAGAGAAAGCTTAGAACTAAGGTGTGGAGGAATTGAGGAAGTGAGAGATGTATTTATTGGTGGCCAAGGGGGTGGAGACGTTGGCTTTGGTTCAAGGGGATAGGTGGAGGTGGGCGGTGTGTAAGAAGCTGAATTTTCCAGATTTGCTTCCATCGGCTTATGTCACCTTGTGCATGGGGAATAGTGTCCTAAAACCACCATGATTTCCTCCTTATTGTGGCTAAAATGGTCCTGTAGAGGTGGCCAGGTCATGGGGCATAGTTCAGATGTCAAAAGTCAAGCAAACCACCTATAGTAACTGGCGGATTCAAGTGGTTTCACTTGGCAGTTTTTGAGCTTCGGTTTTGGGTGGTCTTTGGTGGGAAAAACTTAGTCAAATTTCTCATGATGGTCATGGGGACTCTTGTGGATTGGGTGGTGATGGAGGTGGCTTGGGGTGGTGGCTTAGCCAAGGCAGATGGTTGGTTAAATCTCAACCCAATCGGTTCCCACTCAACTAGCCTAAGGGAGCAATTAGTTTGGCTTCTTGGTTTGGTTTGTGAAACTAATTTCATCCAAGGCTTATTCTGGATTTGAAGGGGTCTCATGAGGTGTCTACGTACCATATTACCCTTGAGAAAATGACACAAAAATATTGGGCCTAAGGGCAAAACAGTCCAAACACATTAGCCGATTGATGAAGTTTTGGGGTTTTATATGTCATTTCCCCTAATGACATGTGAGGAGGTTTATCTAGGATATTAGTAAGGTCTAAGTATGATGAAATAGAATAATAAATCAAGAAAATTTCGGATTAAAAGGTTAAGAAAAAATTAAGACGAAATTAAGTTTCAAAGCATGGCTTAAAGGTCACTAATCTCATGTATGTTCATTAATGGTCTAAGCCAACTTTCAAAACTTAATTTGGACATTTAGGGTATGATATGGGCTTAAGGAAACCCATGGTATGGTGTATTGGGCTTTCAACTTGAATAATGAAATAAACTCAAATATGGCTTTGGACCTTGTAGGCTTAAAAGGGCCAAGTGTGTGGGTTGATGGCTTTTGGGCTTGAATGAGAGGGGGCCTCATTTCCAGATTTTAAGGGTTGAAAAGAGACATCAAGATCCACTAAGATGGGTTTGAAAGGGTTTGACTTGGCCTACTTAGGTCATGGGTCAATTCTACACCAAGTCTTGCCCAAAGGCCTTAAACCTTCCTTATGCTTGGGCCAAAGCTAGCTACTAAGTCTTGAATTCCCTAAGGGTTTGGTTCAAGGCTTCTTGAGCTAGACCCATGAATGTTCTAAGGTCCTAAAAACCTCACTAAATTCATTAATGTGCTTGCTTCTCCAATCCTTTGCTAAATGATACTAAGTGTCAAGGTTAAGACTAACCTCACTATCAACATTGATGTTAGTAATAACCCAAAATTAAAAGCTCAATTTAGAGCATTTAAGGGTTAATCCTAATGGTTAATTAGACAGGGTGTTACATATAAACACCACATTCATATTATAAATGTCATTTTAGTATGAAATGATATATGATACATTGAGTATTTGATTACTTGCTTACATGACATGTGAAATTTTCACCTTTTTTTAACATATTGCATATAAATGTCATTTTCACATGAAATTTGCTACATATGCACATGTCATGAAATACATTTTTCAAGCATTGCATGAAAATAAATTTTGTCACGACTCCAAAGGCTATGATGAGGAATTATCCTAGCGGAACTCTTCTGTCTACTCTAGAGTGAGTAAAAATGAAGTAGTAACTTCTGTGTTGACAAAGAACCATCAACGAGTTTCGAATGAATTCTTTTTAAAGAATACATGAGTGAAATCATTAATGGCACCTAAGGCTGGTGAGTGCATACTGTAACGGCCCGCTAGAAATTCACTGGTAGAATTTCTTTTGACTTTAGGAATCTCGTGAAAACCCCATAAGTTTTTACAAATCGACCAATCCCACAGGTTTTAGTCTGTCAACATAGTCAATGTTATCACTCACTATGGAGATAGAAATATGAGTTTAATTATTTGAGAAAGTTAGAAGTGTCAGAATGTGTTTTAGTCTACGTCATTAGACTTAGTTGATTATTTAGGATTTTATGGTGCAATAACTCATTTTCATAATTTTGGACGAAATGCCTTACGAAATTGTGAAATTATTTTTAAGAGCACTTCGGAGTTGAATTTCGGTAAACGATTTTCACTAAGTTAATATGAATATTTATGATTTTTCAGTACTAAGTTTATTATACATTTTTTTTTAGTGAATAGAAACCTCGATAAGCGCACCTAGTGCATTGTTTTCAAAATTGTAGCGTAGAATGTCCAAATTAGGTTAGAGAAGTTTTATTTGGAAACTTGGTAAAATCTTAGCTACACATAGTGAATAGTATTGGACACTTGGCACCATGAGGAACCATTAGATGGATTTGTGAAGGAAATCAAGATGTGATATCATACCACCTAAGCAAAATTTTGTTTCATCTGATCAACCAAATTGTGCCAGACCAAAGAGGGTTTCAATTCTAGTGAAACCCTAAATTGTTGAAATCCAATTGAAACCTCAAAAACTTGGTTGAAATCGAAACCCTAAACGATTTCTCAAACTCTAAAGTTGGCCTCCAAACCCTTTTTAATTCGATTTCTAGCATTGTATTTGATCACTTGATTAAATCGCTTCAACATGCTATTAATTAATCAATCCTTGTTATGACATCATTATCCAATCTTTTAAACCTAGAAATTTTGATTAGGCCAGGAAAAATTGGATTTAGGCTTGCTAGCATACCAAACCCTAACCAAATCCCATTTAAACCCCAAATTAAAGCTCACTTGGTTGAGGCCCACCAAGGCCAACGAATTTGGCCACCTTGGCAAAGTTTCTTGAAGAAGTTTCCTCCCCCACATGGCAGACCATCCACTACCATTGGCTGCACCCAATAGTGTCTTGATGTGAATGAGAAATCCACCTCACCAACCTTCATCCCTCACAACTGCTATAGGCAGCCCTTGCTCCTCACCTCACTATTCTCCACTTTATGTCACATAGCCACCTCTAATCAAGGGTCATTCAAGCCCATAACTTCCCCCTCTAGAAGTCTAAAGTCATCCAAGACACATTTCACTCATTTTAATAACTTCTTCACCTCATTTTTAGAGAGAAACTCAAAAGAGCTCTCTCGAGCAGATTTTTGGGTCTTGTTGCATGGAGATTTTTTACCCTTTCTAAGTATTTTCACACGATGACTCATTCATAAAAGTTATTCATCTTTGTGTTTATTTTTAGTGTATGTCTTATTAGTCTCATTCCATACTCATTTGATCGGTCACAAGCATTTTTAACCATGAAAAGGTCATTCTAGGCTTGAAATTGGACAATATGTTATGTTTTGAAAATTTTGACCAAGCTAATGGACATATTTTGGTCCGAAACTTTAATGGAGTGTTGTTAGCATGTTTTATGAATGTTCATTGAAGTTTTATTGCATGACTAAAGCTTTTGATGATAAATTTCATTAGATCTAGAAACTTGAAAACTAGAAGTGGAAAAACAGTTTTTGTTTTGAGAAAGTTTGAATATTTTGTGATTTAATCTTACTCCAGAGGCTTTAATATTTTTATGTGATGATACTAAGCATCCTATATACATATTAGGATGTTATTTTGAAGGTATTTAGTATTAGTTTTAAGGATATGATTTTTCTATGCAAGAGGATTTCAGTTAGGCCTAAGATTTGTTGTTTTGGGTTAGATCCATGTTTTATTTAGTTTTAGTCATGTGATTAAGTTTGATGGTTAGATCTTCTTTAGGACATATCTTTAAACTATGTGATGTTTTAGTTTGAAGATCACAGGTCTTTAAGCCATGGAATAAGAGATTGATCAAAGTTAGTTGAGAGAAAAGTTTCTATTTTTTTACTAAGTGTAAAACTATAAACTCAAAGGGTTATTTTGTGATTTTTGGTGACTTTTGTTTGATCATTTAAAGCATGGTTGATCTTAGGATGATGTTATAAATATGTTAGAAGTAAGATTGGATCTTGTTGAAATTCTTGGAAATATTTTGAATAAGATCAAAACTTGTGATTCAAGGGTTTGTTTTTAGTTAAAAGGTTTGGATCTTTTTACTAAAAGGTTTTGGGTTGATAATTAGTAAGTTCTTGTTGGGTGTTTTAAGTATGTTTTTAAACTTAGAATAGGAAGATCTTTATTGCAACAATTTAGTTTGATCATAAGTTTTGAAATTAGAAGAAGTGCGACAAAAATCAAGGGAAAATTTCTATGGATGTTTCGGCCATAGTGTGTTTTCTATAATTATGATTTGTTTTAAATTTTTCTGAGTTGATATTTGAATTTAGAACAAAATTTACATAAGGAATGTAAATTTTGAAAATATTTGGAGTTAGGATGTGAAATCTTTAAATTCGGGATAGAATGGTCATTTTTCCACATGTAGAGAGTTAAATGGTAATTTTACTCTAAGTTAGCTTGTCTTCATGCTTCTAATTTTTAGTGATTAAATTTCTAACTTTTAAAATCACTATTCTCAGTTCCTCATATTTTTTGCTTTATTATCGTAGAACGCAACGATCAAGATAAATTAACTCTTAACTTATTATCAATTTACTATATATGTGTGATAGATAAGGAAACTATAATTTATGTTCGTACATTGTTAAATATGTCATGTCATTACATGTTTATCTGCTACATCATCTATTTTGTCACGTATTGTTATAAGTTGCAAGTATGTCATGTTACGTTATGCCATCTGTCACATTATGCCATGTAATATAATGTTCACTGTTATATGTATGTCATGTCACGTAATATTCATTATTACATGTTATGTCATATCATGTCATGAAATGTTGTCTGTCACATGTTATGTCAAGCTACAAAATATTTGTTGTCAAGTACGTCATGTCTTTCAACTTACTTTCATGTACGTCTTCGTACAGTTAAGTTATTGTTCAATTCATGGTTATTGTTAAATCATGGTAACCCCATGAGATAAGAATACTCAATCACAGTAACCCCATGAGATAAGAATACGCAATCATGATAACCCCATGAGATAAGAATACGCAATCATGGTAACTTCATGAGATAAGACTACTCTATCGTGGTGACCCCATAAGACAAAAATATGTCTCAAGTTCATGTTTATGTCATGTTATGTTCAAGTTCAAGTTCATGCTATGTTTCAAGTCCATATTATATTTCAAGTTCACGTTCATGTTATGTTTAAGTTCATGTTCATGTTATGTCATGTTCACGTTCACATTATGTTTCAAGTTCACATTTATGTTATGTTATGCTCATGTTCATGTTATGTTCAAATTATGTATGTTCACGTTCATACTATGTTTCAAGTCTATGTTATGTTTCACGTTCACGTTCATGCTATGTTGCTAGTCTATGTTATGCTTTAAGTTCGCGTAGATGTCATGTCACGTCAAGTCAAGTTTTAGTTCAATCAAAGTTATGTCATTTATGCCATGCTATACGTCAAGTTATGCTATGTTTACTTACGATTTTAATTATGCATTCATGTTTTTACTGCCATGCATGCATATTAACCTTTTAGTTCAGTTCAAGTTATGTCATTTATATCATGCAATACGTCAAGTTATACTATGTTTACTTACAATTTTGATTATACATTCATGCTTTTACTACCATGCATGCATCATTAACCTGTGTAGAAGTATCATGTTAACTTGCTGAGATTTGTAATCAAATCTCACAGTGGTAGTCCCAACTACATTCCTCCCGAATGGTAGGCGACGTGTCAAAATCAGAGCAGAGAACAAACATTGGCAGACTGGAGGAGGTTGACTAGACGTCGTAGACGCAACACGGAGCTTGCAGCCTCCATAGGTCTTTGGATAGTATTTCGGCATCGTTAGTCAAGTTATGCAAGTTACTCAACAAACTAGTTCAATAGTATATTTTGGCAATGTAATTATGGAGCCAAGTATTCGTTGTTTTAAGATTACAGTCTTCTAAGACCCATGTTGTAATCGTGGATGTTTATTTTGTTAAGTATACATGGATTATGTTTTAATTATTTGGGATATTATAAGTTTGGTGCATAGTATTGCTAAAAAAAATATTATCCGTTGCGAATATTACATAATGCTATATGCATATTAGGAACATTGCATCTTATATGTCATGAACAGGGCAAGTAATCTTGTGTTCCATGTCTCATCCCAAACGGAATCAGAGAGCGTCATAACATGTACGTAAACTTAAAACATAACATGGACTAGCAACATAGTATGAACGTGAACTTGAAACATAGCATGCACGTGAACATACATAATTTGAACATGAAGTTGAACATAACATGAACATCCGCATAACATAACATAAATGTGAACTTGAAACATAACGTGAACGTGACGTGATATAACATGAACATGAACATACGTAACATTAATGTGAACTTAAACATAACATGAATCTGAACATAACATGACAAAACATGAACTTGAAACATATTTTAGTCTCATGGGGTCACCATGATAGAGTAGTCTTATCTTATAGGATTACTGTGATTGCATAATCTTATCTCATGGGGTTACTATGATTATGTATTCTTATCTCATGTGGTTACTATGATTGAGTATTCTTATATGATGGGATTACCATGATAGCGTATTCTTATCTCATGAGATTACCATGATTTAACAATAATCATGAACTGAACAATAACTTAACTGTACGAAGACGTACATGAACATAAGTTGAAAGACATAACGTACTTGACAGCAAATATTTTGTAGCTTGACATAATATGTGACAGAAAACATTTCATGACATGACATAACATAACATGTAATAATGAATATTACATGACATGGCATACATATAACGGCGAACATTATGTGACATGGCATATATGTAACAAATGGCATAACGTAACATGACATACTCGCAACTTATAGCAATACGTGACAGAATAGATGGTGTAATAGATAAACATGTAATGACATGGCATGGCATGACATATATAACAACATACGAACGCAAATTGTAGTTTCCTTATCCATCACACATATATAGCAAATTGATAGTAACTTAAAAGCTAACATACCTCGATCGTCGCATTCTATGAGAATAAAGTGCAAAACATGAGGAACTGAAAATAGTAATTTTAAATTTTACAAATTTAATCACTAACAATTAGAAACATGAAAACAAATTAACTTAGAGTAAAATTACCATTTAACCCTCTACATGTGGGAAAATGATCATTATATCCCGAACTTAAGGATTTCAAAAATTTTTAAAATTTACATTCCTCACATAAATTTTGTCCTAAAGTCAAATATCAACTCAGAAAAATTTAAAACAAATCACAACTATGGAAAACACACTATGGCCGAAACATCCATAGAATTTTTCCCTTGATTTTTGTCACACTTCTTCTAATTTCAAAACTCATGATCAAACCAAATTTTTGCAACAAAGATCTTCCTATCTTAAGTTTAAAAACATACTTAAAATATCCAACAAGAACGTACTAATCATCAATCCAAAACCTTTTAGTAAAAAATTCCAAACTTTTTAACTAAAAACAAATCCTTGAATCACAAGTTTTGATCTTATTCAAAACATTTCCTAGAATTCCAACAAGATCAAATCTTACTTCTAACATATTCATAACATCATTCAAAGATTAATCATGCTTTAAATGATCAAACAAAAGTCACCAAAAATCACAAAATAACACTTGGAGTTTTTGGTTTTACACCTCGTCCAAAAATAGAAATTTTTCTCTCAACTAACTTTGATCAATCTCTTGATCCATAGCTTAAAGACATGTGATCTTCAAAATAAAACATCACATGGTTTAAAAATGTGTCCTTAAGAAGATCCAACCATCAAATTTAAAATCACATGCCTAAAACTCAATTACATATGGATCTACCCCAAAAATACCAAATCTAAGGTCAAACCGAAATCCTCTTGCATAGAAAAATCATATCTTGAAAACTAATACTAAATATCTTCAACATAACATCATAACATGTATATAAGAGGCTTAGTGTCATCACATAAAAATATCATAGCTTTTGGAGTAAGATTAAATTCCGAAATATTCAAACTTTCTCAAAACAAAAATTGTTTTTCCACTTCCAGTTTTCAAGTTTCTAGATATAGGAAAATCTATCATCAAAAGCTTTATTCATGCAATAAAACCCCAATGAAAATTCATAAACACATGCTAACAACAATCCATTAAATTTTCCGACCAAGATATGCCCATTAGCTTGGTCAAAATTTTCAAAATATAACATACACTCTAGTTTCACGCCCAGAATGACCTTTACATGGTTAAAAATACTTTTGACCGATCAAATGAGCATGGAATGAGATTAGTAAAACATCCACGGAAACTACACTCAAAGAATAAAAACTTTTATGAATGAGTTATCATGCAAAAATACATACAAAGGGACAAAAATCTCCACACAAAAAGACCTAGAAATCTTCCCGAGATTAGAGATTCTCTCTAAGAACCGGGTGAATAATTGATTAAAGGGAGTGAAATGTTTCTTGCACAACTTTAGACTTCTAGAGGGAAAAGTTATTGGCTTGAATGACCCTTGATTGAAAGTGGCTATGTGACATAAAGTGGAGAATAGTGAGGAGCAAGGACTGCCTGCTGCAGCTGTGAGATATGGACGTTAGTGAGGTGGATTTCTCCTTCACATCTAGGCACTATTGGGTGCAGCCAAGGGCAGTGGATGGTCTGCCATGTGGGGGAGGAAATTTCTTCAAGAAACTTTGTCAATGTGGCCAAATTCGTGGGTCTCAACCAAGTGGGCTTCAATTTGGGGTTTAAATGTGGTTTGGTTAGGGTTTGAGATGCTATGAAGTCCAAATCCAATTTTTCTTGGTCCAGTCAAAATTTGAAGATTTAAAAGGTTGGATAATGATGTCATAATAAGGATTTGATTAATTAATAGCATGTGAAAGTGATTTAATTAAGTGATTAAACACAATGCTAGAAATCGAATTAAAAAAGGTTTGGAGACCAACTTTAGGGTTTGGGAAATCGTTTAGGGTTTCGGTTTCAACTAAGATTTTGGAGTTTCAATTGGATTCCAACCATTTAGTGTTTTGCTAGGATTGAAACCTTCTTTGGTCTGGCACAATTTGATTGATCAGATGAAACAAAATTTTGCTTAGGTGGCATGATCTCACACCTTAATTTCCTTCACAAATCCATCTAATGGTTCCTTGTGATGTCAAGTGTCTAATACTATTCACTATGTGTGGTTAAGATCTTGCCAAGTGTCCAAATAAAACTTATCTAACCTAATTTGGATATTCCACACTGTGATTTTGAAAACACTACACTTGGTGCGCTTATCAAAGTTACTATTCCCTCCCAAAAATAATAAACTTAGTATTGAAAATTCCTAAATATTAACCTATAGGCTATAGTGAAAATCGTTTACCAAAATTCAACCCCGAAATGCCCCTAAAAATAATTTCACAATTTCGAACAGGCATTTCGTCCGAAATTATGAAAATGAGTTATTGCGCCTTAAAATCCTAAATAATCAACTGAGTCTAATGGCATAGAACAAAACGTATTCTGACACTTCTAACTATCTCAAATAATTAAACTCATGTTTCTAGCACCATAGTGAGTGATAACACTGACTATGTTGACAGACTAAAACCTGTGGGATTGGTCGATTTGTAAAAACTTATGGGATTTTCACGAGATTCCTAAAGTCAAAAAGAAATTCCACCAGTGAATTTCTAATGGGCCATTACATCCTCCTCTCCTAAAAAAAAGATTTTATCCTCGAAATCGATGTAAGTACAAACATAAAACTCGCTCAAAAGATGAAGTTGATTACCAACCTATTGTTCATCAATGGATGCCTCGTCTCGCCCAAGGGGCAGGTATCTTTCTTCCTGAGGTAACACCTTCCTCTCGTAGTCAACACTATTTTGATCTATATCCATCACATGATTATACAAAATAACTACCATTATAACATAAGGGTATAACACTCCCAAAGGTTATCGCCTAAATTTAATGACTTTTAGGCTGACCTTCTAGGATACTGAATCCTTGAATGAAATCACTATTCTCCTTACTATTCAAAGAATTATCCATAACGTGTAGATATATATATATATATATATCTACCATTCTTAACTCTCTCTCTCTCAAATCATATCAATTTGTACTGGAATCCTTCCACAAAGTAGGTTAAGTCATACCAGCATACTCTCTAAATCTAAAACTTCAAGTATTCACGCAGTTCAATTTAGAAGAATTTAATCCATACACAATTGAATTCATATTCTCTATTTCCTCAAGGGATTCTATTTGCCTAGGACTAGCTTACTCCTTCATAATCACAATGAATTGTTCCTCCTCCTAGGTGGTACCTCAATAAACGATCAGCTATTAACCTCAACTCAAGACTTTCTCTCTTATGATTGGCATAGTTCTTATATCCATCATGAGTTGCCTCTTATTCTGACTCTAAACGAAAGGATTTATTCCTATTGTTCGTGTAAATCCTCAAGACCAAGATTTAGTACCCATATAAAAGTCTCCAATATAAAGGCGATCTATGTTTTTCACAAACACAATGTTTTGCCAAAAACACTTAATGGCAGCTAAATAAAACTATCATCATAAGTGAATCCTACTACGGCCAAAGCCTCTCCCAAACACTTTACTTTTCCGAACACAAATTCCTTTGGATCCTCAAAATCAAAACAACTCAAAATATACAGAATACTAATTTATCAACCTTCAATACCCTTCCTCCAATTGCTAAAGGGTATTCTATATCTACACTGATATAAACAATAATACTCTTAATGAGAATTGTACTCTTACCACTTGGGTAACAATTCGGCTTCTGAACTAAACTCTCATGTAATACCACAATCACTAAAAATAGGGACTCACTTGAATCAATAACGTACAAGTTACAAACTTCAATGACTTGACATTCCCCAAAATGACAATAATGCAACAATACAATCAATTGTAATCAAATCGACCTTACATAAGCTTAACAATACCTAGGTCTTAGAAAAAATACCAGTGACGGTGCCAGCTTCTTTAGTTCCTGGGGCGTCAGCATCTGCGTCTCCTTGAGTGACAGCATACACTCTCATGGGCACGCGCTGTCTCGGCTTTGGTTTGTAGCCGCTGTTGAGAAAAACCCCCTTTCTTTCATTCCTCAAAGCAACATTGGGGTAGTCTTTGGTCATATGACCCAGTTGGCCACACCTAAAACAAGTTCCCAATGCGATTCTGCACTTGCCTTCATGGTGTTTACCACACTCTCCACAAGGTGGAAAAGTGATCGGCATTGAGCTCCCAATCTCAATGCCTTTCCCTTTATCTGATCCAGTAAACATCTTCTTCCTTTCCGAACTTTCTTCTGCAGCATATGTGAAGTGCTCTTTCTTTCCAAAATGATCAGGGCAATCGAAACCCTTATGCTCTGTCTCTACTATCGCGACCACGTTTACCAACTCTTGGTAATTTTCTATTATTAGGCAAGCTACTTGGTTACGGATTCTTGGATGAAATCCTGCTTGAAACTTTTGTGCCTGCATCATTTGAGTAGAAATCAAGTGTAGTGCAAACTTCCTAACACCATAAACTTAGCGGTGTACTGCTCTACGGTCAAACTACCTTGAGTTAAAGTCGCAAACTCATGCACCTTCAGCTATTTGACAGAGAATCTAGGAAGAATCTATTGTCGAACTCTTCCTTAAATCTCTCCCATGACAGTGCAGCCAAACTTCCTAGTCTGCCTTCGCGTATCCCACCATATTCCACCTTCTCCTTGGAATAGGTATCCAGCATATAGAACCTTCTGGTCCTCAATACAATCGCAGATCTCGTATGTCCTTTCGAGATCCATAATCAATTTCTCGGCTTTCAGTGTCTCTTCATTACCAGAAAGGTTTGGATAACGATGGATCAAGAACTTCTCATACAAACAACCCCTGACTTTGGGTCTGGGTACGTGTGCTTACTGTTGTTGTTGTTGTTGTTGTTGTCTAAGCATGTCAGCCAACAGACGTACAGCTTCAGCTAATCCTCCATCCATCAGGGGATTCTGATTCTCCTGATTTGTGGCTCCCTCAGGGTTCTGAGGTATCCTAACATGCATCTAGCATTATGCAATATTCGCAACGGATAATTTTTTTTTTTAGCAATACTATGCACCAAACTTATAATATCTCAATTAATTAAAGCGTAATCCATTCATACTTAACTAAATAAACATCCGCGATTATAGTACGGGTCTCAGAAGACTGTAATCTCAAAACATGGAGACGTGGCTCCATAATTACATTGCCAAAATACACTATTGAGCTAGTTAATTGAGTAACTTGCGTAACTTGACTAACGATACTGGAAAATTATCCAAAGACCTAACTATGGAGGTTGCACGCTCCATGTAGCGTCTACGAAATCTAGTATACCTCCTTCAGTCTGCTAGTGTCTGCTCTCCGCTCTAATCCTAACACATTGCCTATCATTCGGGGGGAATGGTAGTTGGGACTACCACAGTAAGATTTGATTACAAATATCAGCAAGTTAACAGGAAACTTCCACACATGTTAATGATGCATGCATGACAGTAAAAACATGAATGCATAATCAAAGTCGTAAGTAGTAGGCATAGAATAACTCGACGTATAGCATGGCATAAATGACATAACTTGAACTGAACTAAAACTTAGCTTAACGCGACATGACATGTACGCGAACTTAAAACATAACATAGACTAGCAACATAGCATGAATGTGAACTTGAAACATAACATGGAATTGAAACATAGCATGAATGTGAACATACATAATTTGAACATGAACTTGAACATAACAAGAATCTGAGCATAGCATAACATAAATGTAAACTTGAAACATAACGTGAACGTGAACGTGAATATGACATAACATGAACTTGAACTTGAATATGACATAACATGAACTTGAACTTGAACATAACATGAACATGAACTTGAAACATAATATGGACTTGAAATATAGCATAAACGTGAACATACATAACATGAACTTGAACTTGAACATAACATGAACTTGAACATAATATGAGATAAACATGAACTTGAAACATATTATTGTTTCATGGGGTCACCATGATAGAGTAGTCTTATCTCATGAGGTTACCATGATTGCATAATCTTATCTCATGTGGTTACCATGATTGCGTATTCGTATCTTATCGAGCTACCATGATTGTGTATTCTAATCTCATGAGGTTATCATGATTGCGTATTCTTATCTCATGAAGTTATCATGATTGAGTATTCTTATCTCATGGGGTTACCATGATTTAACAATAATCATGAATTGAACAATAACTTAACTGTATGAAGATGTACATGAACGTAAGTTAAAAGACATGACGTACTTGATAGCAAATATTTTATAGCTTGACATAACATGTGACAGACAACATTTCATGAGATGGCATAACATGTAATAATGAATATTACGTGACATGACATATATGTAACAGTGAACATTATGTGACATGGCATACATGTAACAGAGGACATAACGTAACATGACATACTTGAACCTTATAGCAATACGTGACAGAATAGATGGTATAATAGATAAACATGTAATGACATGGCATGGCATGACAAATATAACAATATAAGAACATAAATTGTAGTTTCCTTACCCATCACACATACATAGTAAACTGATAGTAAGTTAAGAGCTATCTTACCTCGATCGTCGTGTTTTACGAGAATAAAGCGTGAAACACGAGGAACTAAAAATTGTAATTCTAAAAATTAGAAATTTAATCACAAACAATTAGAAGCATGAAAACAAATTAACTTAGAGTAAAATTACCATTTAATCCTCTACATGTGAGAAAATGATCATTCTACCTCGAACTTAAGGATTTCACATTCTAACTCCAAAAATTTTTTAAATTTACATTTCACATGTAAATTTTGTCCTAAACTCAAATATCAACTCAAAAAAATTTAAAATAAATCACAACTATAGAAAACACATTATGGCCGAAACATCCATAGGATTTTTTCATTGCTTTTTGCCGCACTTCTTCTAATTTCAAAACTCATGATCAAACCAAATTTTTGCAATAAAAATCTTCCTATTCTAAGTTTAAAAACATACTTAAAACATCCAACAAGAACTTACTAATCATCAACCCAAAATCTTTTAGTAAAAAGATCCAAACTTTTTAATTAAAAACAAACCCTTGAATCACAAGTTTTAATCTTATTTAAAACATCTCCAAGAATTCCAACAAGATCGAATCTTACTTCTAACATATTCATAACATCATCCTAAGATCAACTATGCTTTAAATGATCAAATAAAAGTTACCAAAAATCACAAAATAACACTTGGAGTTTATGTTTTTGGATGGCTTTGCACCTAATCCAAAAACATAAACTTTTCTCTCAACTAATATTGATCAATCTCTTGATCCATGGCTTAAAGACATGTGATCTTTAAACTAAAACGTCACATGGTTTAAAAATGTGTTCTAAAGAAGATACAACCATCAAACTTACAATCACATGGCTAAAACTCAATAAAACATGAATCTAACCCAAAACATCAAATTTTAGGCCTAACCGAAATCATCTTGCATAGAAAAATCATATCTTTAAAACTAATACTAAATACCTTCAAAATAACATCCTAACATGTATATAAGATGCTTAGAATCAAAGCCTCTGGAGTAAGATTGAACCACGAAATATTCAAATTTTCTCAAAACAAAAACTGTTCTTCCACTTCCAGTTTTCAAGTTTCTAGATCTAAGGAAATCTATCATCAAAAGCTTTAGTCATGCAATAAAACCCCAATGAACATTCATAAACACATGCTAAAAGCACTCCATTAAAGTTTCAAACCAAGATATGTCCATTAGCTTGGTCAAAATTTCCAAAACATAATATACTCTCCAATTTCACACCCAGAATGACCTTCAATTTCACACCCAAAATGACCTTTTCATGGTTATAAATACTTGTGACCGATCAAATGAGTATGGAACGAGACTAATAAGATATCCACGAACACTATACTCAAAGAGGAACAACTTTTATGAAGAGTCATCATGCGAAAATACTTACAAAGGGTAAAAAATATCTATGCAAAAAGACCTAGAAATATGCCCGAGAGAGCTCTTTTGAGTTTCTCTCTAAGAACGGGGTGAAGAAGTGATTAAAGAGAGTGAAATGTGTCTTACACAACTTTAGACTTATGGAGGGAAAAGTTATGGGCTTGAATGACCCTTGATTAGAGGTGTCTATGTGACATAAAGTGGAGAATAGTGATAAGCAAGGACTGCCTACAGCAGCTGTGAGGTATGGAGGTTGATGAGGTGGATTTTTCCTTCACATCAAGGCACCATTTGGTGAAGCCAAGGGCAGTAGATGGTCTGTCATGTGGGGGAAGAAACTTCTTCAAAAAGCTTTGCCAAGGTGGCCAAATTCATGAGCCTTGGTGGGCCTCAACCAAGTGGGCTTCAATTTGGGGTTTAAATGGGGTTTGGGATGTATGAAGCTCAAATCCAATTTGTCTTGGCCCAATAGAAATTTCAAGATTTAAAAGGTTGGATAATGCTGTCATAACAAGGATTTGATTAATTAATAGCATGTGGAAGCGTTTTAATCAAGTGATTAAATACAATACTAGAAATCGGATTAAAAAGGGTTTGGAGGCCAACTTTAGGGTTTGGGAAACTGTTTAGGGTTTTGGTTTAGGATTTCGCTAAGATTGAAACCCTTTTTGGTCTGGCACAATTTAATTGATCAGATGAAACAAAGTTTTGCTTAGGTGGCATAATCTCACACCTTGATTTTCTTCACAAATCCATCTAATGGTTCTTCATGGTGCCAAATATCTAATACTATTGACTATGTGTGGTTAATCTAAGTGTGACATCCCGTATTTTAGTGTATTTTAACTGAATTATTATTTTAATTAATTTAAACATTAGTTCTCTTGTTTTAAAATTTATTGGATTTCTTGTTGGTTTATTTTATGATTTTGTTTAAGTTGTGAAAATTATTTTGTTATGCTTTATTAATATTAATTATTGTTTTGCATTTAAATTTCTCTTAATTTAAATTAGTTGTTTGAGGGTTTTAAAATTATTGTGTTGTTGGATTTAATTATTTTATTTTACTTAGTCACTGTGTTTAAATTAATTTTATTTAAACTGTTGCTTTGAAATAATTTTCATTGGATCAATTTTGTGACCCAAGCTGTGAGGATTGGACCTCATTTCTTTCCCTCCATTTTTCTTTTTCCTCTTTCTTTTTCTCTTTCCTCTTTTTCTTCTTTCTTTTTCTTCTTGAACCCATGCTACCTCCCGCGCGCACGAGCCTCTCTCTCCCTCACCCCGTGCGTCTTTCTTCTCCTCCCTAGCCCGCCACCGTGTGCCTCCGTCCGGCAACACCGCCCGGCCCACGACCTCCCCCTCCGGTTTTCAGCTCCTCACTCGCCGGCGTTCTCCTCCATGCATGGCTTGAAGCCGCGGCGTTCTCTTCGCTCCAGCGCCGCCGTCGTGCCACCTCTGGCCACCATTTCATCATCGACCTCCTAGCAACTTAATGCACCCATCCTCAACCCCGATCTGCCACCGGTGAATCACATTCATCAATATTTCTGTTTTGGACATTTTAGTCTTCAACTACCCTCTACGCCACCACCCACGGCCAACCACCACCACCATTGGTTTCACCGACATCCCTAAGCCCTTCCCTATCAATCTCGGGTCTTGGTTTGTCCCCGTTCAAAAGTGGGTTTTTGAGACCCACGGCCACATTGCATTTTGCACTATTCCATTGATGTGCCGCCACTTCTAGCACCTCCGTGATCTTTCAAAAATTATATTATAGCATTGTAAGTATTTTCTCAAAGAAATTGAGATTTAAATGTATTTTCGCGCTAACTCATATTTACTGTGAATTGGTTGGTTGTGCCGGACTGAGTCCGAGGAGTAAGGGGGTCGGTTGGATTGGATGATGGAGTTGTTTGTGTAATTGGTTTATGCTATGAGATTTGTTGGCTGTTTCGGGTTTAAATATTGGTGTTTTGAGTTTGACGTGGGTTATGGTGGATATTGGTGATTTTAGGAAGTGATGATATATTTTGGGATTATGAAGGTTTTAAGTTTTAAGGAATTAAAATAGGTTATTTAAGAAACTTAGGCTTAAATATCGAAATCCGTGAATGATTGCAAACTTACAGAAATTACGTGATTATTTTTATAGGTGACGATTTATAGTCAACTCGACATTTTTTAGGAAAATTCTGAAAAGCTAAATCGTCCAAGTAAGCGGGGTTCCTATCCTAGATTTGCATAAAAATAAATTGAGCTGAGGTTGATGTTTGAAAATATGCATGTTTTGTTATGAAAAGATATTTGAACTACCTCAGTTATTTGTTCTGCATTACTCATGAGATTCTGTTTAAGAATAAAGTATTTAATGGCATGACTGGTGTAGAAATGAGTTATTTTGCATATTGCTTCTGAACTGTGCAAAAGAGAGCGAATATGAAAGTTTGTGCATAAAATTATGTTTTGTGATTTCTGAAAACTCTGTTCTGTTCTGAAAATGTTATGTACTCTGATATGATGTGATTTCTGAAAACTTTGTTATGTTCTGAAGATGTTCTGTATTCTGATATGATGTAATTTCTGAAAACTTTTGGCATGACATTCTGAATCGGGATGTGGTTTGTGGATGGTGACCTATTTGACCTACCACGGGTGCTAATAGTGGCTTCTGTTTGGGTTGGTACCAACTGTTCTGTTTCTGGTACACCCACTTTGGAAACAAAGTGGTTTTCTGGTGGTCTTTCCAATGTGCACACTCGGGGCTCCGAAAATAAATAAGGGGAAGATTCACATTTTGTTTCTGCTCGGTTAGCTACCGGGGTTTGCACAACCCTACCACGGGGGTTAAACATAGCCTCTGATGTGATATGATTCTTTGGTACAATGGTGGTCAGTTATGCTATGCTAAAAGAATTTGAATAAGAATATTTTTAAACTTCGCTCTAATATTTTTGATAACATGTTCTGACTCTGCATTCGGAAAATAAAGTGTTTTGTTCTACATTCTGAAATCTGTAAATGCTCATGTTTGCATACTAGTATATGTTCTCTGCTTACTAAGCTGTTGATAACTCACCCCCCTCTTATCTCCAATATTTTTCAGATGATTTTTGGATATTTCAGCTGAGGATCAGGACTATGAAGAATTGGGTGAGATGATTTAAGAATAGTGGATTAAGAATATAAAGTTTTCGATGAGTATTGGTGATTTTTTATAATTATATTGTTGAAATGTGAGTTTAAGTGACATGTAGAGAAGTTGGTAATTTTTGGGGTTACTATATTGAGGATTTTATATACGAGTATGTGTGGTTAATTAAATTTAAAATGTTTACGTTTGATTTGAAGCTTTTGGAAGAGTATTAGCAATGTTGGAGTTGATTATCTGATAATATGAGTTAACTCTCCGGACCCTCGGGGACGGGACGTTACACTAAGTGTCCAAATAAAACTTCTCTAACCTAATTTGGACATTCCATACTGTGATTTTGAAAACACTGCACTTGGTGCACTTATCGAGGCTATTCCCTCTAAAAAAATGCATAATAAACTTAGAACTGAAAAATCCTAAATATTCATATTAACTATAGGCTATAGTGAAAATCGTTTATCAAAATTCAATCCCGAAGTGCCCCTAAAAATAATTTCACAATTTTGAACAGGTTTTTCGTCCAAAATTATGAAAATGAGTTATTACATCATAAGATCTTAAATAATCAATTGAGTCTAATGGCGTAGACCAAAACACATTCTAACACTTCTAACTAGCTCAAATAATTAAACTCATATTTCTACCACCATAGTGAGTGATAACACTGACTATGTTGACAGACTAAAACTTGTGCGATTGGTTGATTCGTAAAAACTTATGGAGTTTTCACGAGATTCCTAAAGTCAAAAAAAATTCCACCAATGAATATCTAGCAGGCCGTTACAGATGTCATGTCACGTCAAACTAAGTTTCAGTTCAATTCAAGTTATCTCATTTATGTCATGCTATACGTCAAGCTATATTATGCCTACTTACAACTTTGATTATGCATTCATGCTTTTACTGTCATGCATGCATCATTAACATGTGTTAGCTTGCTAAGATTTGTAATCAAATCTCATCGTAGTTGTCTCAACTACCATTCCCCCCAAATGTAGACGATATGTTAGGATCAGAGCGGAGAGCGGACACTGGCAGACTGGAGGAGGTAGACTAGACTCCGTAGACATAACATAGAGCATGCAACCTCCATAGTTAGGTCTTTGGATAGTTTTCCGGCATTGTTAGTCGAGTTACGCGAGTTACTCAACGAACTAACCCAATAGTGTATTTTGGCAATGTAATTATGGAGCCAGATCTCCATGTTTTGATATCACAATCTTCTGATACTTGTACTGTAATCGCGGATGTTTATTTTGTTAAGTATGAATGGATTACGCTTTAATTAATTGGGATATTATAAATTTGGTGCATAGTATTGTTCAAAATAAAAATTATCCGCTACGAATATTGTATAATGCTATATGCATATTATGAACATTGCATCTTATATGTCATGAATGGGGGCAAGTAACCTTGTGTTGCATGTCCCGATGCCTCAGATGTCCATCCAATCCCAATCGGAATCTGGGGGCGTCACACATACATTATGATGGTTATGTTATAATGAAATGTTATGTTACCAATGTATTGAGAACGAGTCTGCAAATAACGTAGTTCCAACATAAGTAGTACTACAGTCACTCGCAGGTACTCATAGTGCATAATGGGAAACTATGATGATACCATACTTTTTGTTAATGATATTGATGGCTTTAATAATAATGAAATGTTATATTTTGAAAAGATGAAGTGAAAAATGTTCTTTGTAAGAAAATGTGCATCAAAACTTTTCTTAAAATATTTTGAGGAATCTGGATGAGAGACAAATACGGGTACTTTTATCTGCATAGCATGCATTTCATGTTTATCATTAATCATGCATATGTTATCTCTATGCAAATTGGTTATTTAACTTATTGAGATTTCAAGTAGATCTCACTCTTGTGGACTCACTACCATTCTAGGGAATGGTAGAAGTTGTGTGAGGACCGGCTTTCGACAAGTAAGATGGACCGTTGGATACAGATGCTATGGAAGAACCGGATCTGGAACAAAAGCTGGATTTAATTTTAGGAGAGGTTTGGATTCAAAACCCACCTCAACTCATCTCAACTCATCTCATTTCATCATTACCACTTTCTCAAATTCCCACACAAAATATTATAAACAATTCAACTTTTTCAAATCCCAAAATAACTTTTCCAAATTCCCACACAAAATATAATAAGTAATTCAACTTTTATTCTACTATTCACAAATCATCTCAATCCATCTCAACTCATCTCTGAATCCAAACATCTCCATTCATAGCTCTGACTCTGCATACCATAGAGCGGATGCGAGATCTAATCTGATTATGTAGTTTCAGTACTATGGGATTCTATCTCCGACGTTATATTGAACTTATGTAACCTCTTAAGTGAGAAAGTACCTTTTTTATGGTTAATTAATATTTTGGGATGATTAGTTCATTCTGACATTAATTATTTTTATCACCCTTATTTTCGTTGTAATTATTGCATATTGTTAGTTGCATACTATGATGCATCGCATATTAACTGTCATGAACGGGAGAATGTAACATTATGTTATATGTTCCGACGCTCCAAGTCACCGTTCCATCTCAAGCGGAGGTTGGGGACACCAACTGTCATATTTGGCATCCAACTGTTTGGGAGCCAAAGTTATATTTTATTCAATTAAAATCATAACTGCTTCTCTGTTTTGCCCCCCACGTAATTCATTTCTAGTCCCTTTCTCTCACTTTCTCTTCCTTTCTCTCACTCTCTCATTAATTAAATTATTAATCAATATATGGTTAGTATAATTACAAAATATAAAAAAACAAATTTAGAAAAAAAATTATTATTATTAAAAAAATAATATTTTATTATTATTATTTTGACTAATAGATAGATAATCCAATGTGAGAATCTCTCTTAATGGTAAACCATAAGACAAAACATATGATTTTAGCTAAATTTTACCATTGCATTTACTTACACCATTGCTGGTGCTTTTAAGCACTCTCATTGGATTAGCTAAAAGCTAAATTCAATGAGTATTTAGCTATTAAAGAGTAAAATATGCTCACATTAGATTAGTCAAATTTTAAATATTTGAAATTTAGCTACAGTGACTTTCAAAAGTTTTTCCAAATTTGAAGGTTACTGTACATACATCAAATACATATTTTATTAATTATTTCTCCCTCTCTTTCTTTCTATCACATATTTTATCACAATTAATATATTAATTTGACTTAATGATATATTAATTTAACAAGAACATGATTATTAATTAACATATAATAAGTAGAATAGTAAAATAGTAAAATATGATAAAATTAAAATAATTAATAATTAAAAAAGTTAAATATTTTTAAAATTATTAGTTATTCATTACGATATAATGAATAAATGTATAATCTAATGTGGAGATTTGATATGAATTATCAAAATCAAATTCATCTTATATTATTTTATTATTATATAATGAAAAAATAGTTATTCCAATGTGGAGATTTATGTGAATGAAATAGTCAAAAGTTAAATTTTTCTTACATTAATCAAAACTGTCCTTTAATTTTGGTTAATTCAATAAGAGTGCTCTGAGGAGGTTTCAAATTGAAATAATACTTTTTTCTTTTTATTTTAAGATGAAATGGTCCTCATTTAGCCTAGGCAGTTGACAAGTGGACTCGTGTGACACGAGCTGCCTAAATTGATTCTGTTTTTCCCCTTGTCGTTTAATGTTTTGGAAAAGTTAAAGATACAGCAGTGGAGACCAGAGGGGAGAGATGGCTCCTCCATGTCATCTGGGCTCATAAAGGTTTATTTAAAAGTTATTATAACTCCAAATAAAAAGTTAAAAACACAATTATTTTAAAAATATGATCCCTTAAATATTTTGAAAAACCTCTTGAAACTTTTAAAAAATATGAAAACTGTCTACTAACTTTATTTAAAATTCTCAATGTCCATAAAATATGAACAAGAATTTCTTAGTTTTTATTTTTTAATTTAATTTGCCTCCAAAATCGTAACATTTATATATATATATATAGACACATTTTAAAAGTAGAAAATCTGATATCGAAAACCTTAACTCCTATAAAATTTGCTCTCTTGCTTTTAGGAGACATGGAGGTATAGAGAGTTGTGGAGTTGAATGGAGCTATTAGTCTAGTTCAGAAATGGGCAGTAGCTGAGCAAGATTTTATGGAGGTTTGAGAGAAAATAACGGTGAAGTTGAAGAAAGTAGAAATGGAATTGATGGCAAGCATCATGCGTAGGATTTGGCTCAGAAGAAATGAGTTCATTTATGAGAAGAAGTTCCATAGCCCTAAAGGGTTGATTTGTTTGAGATGAAATTAGATGAGTTGAGATTAAAATTAAAAAATTGAATAAAGTATTGTTAGAATATATTTTTTAATATTATTTTTGTTTTAGGATTTGAAAAAGTTAAATTATTTATTTTATTTTGTATTGGAAGTTAAAAAAAATTGTAATGATTAGATGAGACGAGATGTTTTCTACAAACAAACGAGACTATCTGCACCGGAGATGATGTTTGGCAAGCAGACAGTAGCTAATGCTAGAAGGGTTGTTCAAATGTGGAGAAAACCAAACAAGGGTTTTGTGAATGTAAATTGAGATGCTGCTTTGGATTCAAAACAGGGGATTGGGATCATTGTTAGAGATGAAAGGTGACATCTTGGTTGTTGTGTGTGCACAAAAGAAGCATGTTTCTCAGCCAGTTCTGGTAGAGTATCTTGCACTTTGAAGGGCTCTAGTTTTGGGTGGTGAACTAGACTTCAGAAATATGGTTTTTGAAAGTGATCCACAGATTGTTATCAATGCTATCAAAAGAGAAGTGGAAGATCTTTCATGGTATGGACACATTATTGAAGATCTAAAGAAGTTCTTAAAAGGGAGAGTGGGTTGGAAGGTGCAGTTTACTAAAAGGGAGGGAAACACAGTTGCTTATATGTTAGCAAAGCATGTTGTGGTGGAGATGAGAAGGTCTGGATCGAGGAATGGTCAAATGTAATTAAGGATGTGTTTTGAGAGAGGAAAGATGTAATATCACCAACAAAAACCACCAATTGTCTTTCTTTTTTTTTTTCTTTTTTACTTAATGATTAAGGATGTGTTTTTTAAATGGTTAAGGAATTTAAAAAAGAAAAATTGAAAAAAAAATGCATGTTCGGTAGATTTTTTCGATGATGTTGGCCTGTGGGTGTAGTAGCAGCACCCATTACAGAAATGATACAAGATTGATTTTTAACTAAAAAAAAAAAAAAAGGAATATAAGACATAAAATAAAATAAAATAGAAAAAGAGATGGAAAAGAGAGAGAGAGTTTGAGAGTTACATCTTTTCTATTCTCAAGTGTACATGAATATAAGACATAAATAGTATTCTAATCAACTTTGATTTGATAATTATAAGAATCATATTTAACCTCCCTCCTCTTGATTACCTTCATTCATTTTTCTCTGAGTTTTCATTTTCAAGGCGTTTATTTTATTCTCATGTTATGCTTAGAAATTGCCTTACAAAAGCTAAGCTTTCATGCAGGAAGGAATGCATGCATGTGCACATACTACCATATCAGTTGGTATGTACATCTATCACTACCAATACTCTGCCCAAGTTTTGAGAGGGGACGAAATAAGTAGCGTCTATGCTTGTGGTTTAAACAGGTGGTTAAATTGGTATGTTAGAGGGCATTGGATGTCTTCTTAAAAGTCAGTTTTATTAGCTAGTTCTCGTACACGGAGAATCAAGCACGTGCTTTGCATGTATAATCCCATACTGATATATATAATTAGATGAGGATGAATAATTTTAAGGAACGAAGATTGAAAGTTTCTATTTTTTTTTCTCTCTTGTAAAAAATCAAGGATTTCATTTCTGATTTTCACTGGAGGGGGAGGAGGCTTCCTCCCTCTCCTTCCCTTCTTCCTCCATTCACCCACTTTGTTTGATTTGTTTAGTTTTATTTTGTTTTCTTTAAAGCCAAAAAAGACTCATCTATAACTTTTCGGCAATTCCTGAGATATGCGCAACACAAGCAAATTCACAGATCAAAAATCGTTCGAAGGAAAGTAGTGGTTTTACAAAAATACCGTGTGTGGTTTTCATGCGCCGCCCACATCTACACATGGTCCTCATGCGCCACCTCTTCTTACAACTCTTTTCGACACACACATCAAATCACCGAACTCACCACCACCAGACCTTTCAAATATGACATTTGTGGCTAAAAAAAGACAATTGTACTGTTGCCTTCACGGGCCGTCACAAATTCCGAAACCTACCGGAGTTGGTTCAATTTAATATGTCTTTTTTCACATCTATTTTACTGTTTTTCTTTTTGGTTTTCTTATTGTTAATTAAAAAAAAAAAAAAAAAGAGTTCGTCTCTCGGGCATTTGTCTGTAAAGGTTGAGTCATCTCTTTCTATGAAATGTGAGGTTGAGTCTCTGTTTAAGCAGAGAGTATTGTCTCTTTGATGTTTGTCTGTCAATAATAGTAAAATCCGAACTAGTTACAAAATGAAATAGTGTACTAGTGGAGCTCCAAATGCATTATTATTGTTTATGATGTCATGTTTGATATGAGAACAAACTAGAATATATACTGTCATAGATGTAAGTTTTTCTGATAAATGAATTATAACAATTTCCCTTAAAAAGAAAAGAAAGTTTCTACTTTTTAAAATTCAAGTACTGGGATTTTTAAAAGATATTTAATTCATTATTTTGAATAGTAAAACATATTATTTTAGAGGTAGGAGGCATATTTTTATTTCAATCCTTAAATAAAATCCGTCTTAGTAGTTTAATGGAGTTTTAAAAAAAGTGTTGAGTACCTAAAAAAGTCCTTAGGTTTGGCATGCTTACCTTCTCACTTAACCATTTTCATTCGAGCAATTCTACATACAATCGTGAAGTACGTAACTGCCGCGTAATCGCTTTGAAAAAGAGTGGGGTCTACTATTAAAAAATTAATTTTTTTCATGTGGGTCCCATGTTTTATTCATTTTTTTCAAAACGATTATGCGGCGGTTACGCAATTCACGGTTGTAAGTATCTTTTCTTTTTTCATTTTCTTTCTGGATGCTGCAAGTACCGCTTAGCTTAAGTCTAGTTTGTATATTGAGAATATGTATCAGAATATTTCACTATTATTAATTATTTTATTATTATTTTTTACTTATTTTTTATTACTATTCACTACTATTTAATATTTTATCATTATTTTTCATTACTTTTTCACTATTATTTACAAAATATTTGAAAATACCTCATTACCCAAACGCAACACGCAAGTGTGCTCTCTAGTGTAAATTATACTTTTTTATTTTTTTTCTTTTCCATATTTTTTAAACATTTTTAAAAAGTAAAAAAAAAATACTAATAAACTAATAACCATTTCGTTAACCATTAAATTAAAAAAAAATAAATACAAAAATAGTCAAAATGAGGGATCAAATCCATGGGACATACTATTATTTTCTTTCTTAATTTGCTTTCTTTGTTGTAATCTTTTTAATAAGGTACCGTTTGGATGTTTAGCTGAGTTGAGTTCTTTATGAATATGTGTTGAGTTGAAAAATGTTGTGAGTATCAGGATAAAGAAGTTTTGAGTTGAGATGAGTTTAGTGATTTGAGAGATATTTGGATGTTAGACTCAATTTAAAATTAGACTGAAATGAGATCAAGTTCCAAACGAGGTCAATCTTCTGACACATTTATGCTAGATTATCTTATGAAAATATGACATGGCAAGGCCGTTTTAAAATTTTTAAAAAAATAGATAAAGAAAACCTAAAAATTATTTAAAAACTTAAAAGAGATTTGCTATTCATCATCCCCACACACTACACATCATACTTATTTTTTATTTTATTATTCCTAAACTAATTAAATTCTTCTACTCATCATTTATATCTTACATATTTGGTAAGAGAAAAAAATATAAGAGAAAAGCTACAGGCATAAAGAAATTACACAAAATAATTCTATAAACTGACATAACTTCATAGAATCCGTTATATCTATTTTATAATAAAAGTAATTATACGATTTGACGAACTATATCATGTCACGTTAGTTTGTAAGATTATTTTTATATAATTCTTTTATAGCTAAAGTATTTCTTAAAATATAATGTATCGTGTGTGATGTATAAGAATGATGAATAAATTTTTCAACTTAAAAACAATAGGAGTCTTTGAGTTTGGCAACCCCAAGCCTTGCCACTTGCCAAGCTAGGCTGTGCTTGATTTCTACAACCCAGGTAACCTCGCTATTAGCTAATTAATTTTTATTTGATTATTTAATTCTATAATTTTTTATATTTTTAACCAGAGCCGACTTTTTCACCGGTGTAAGAGTCGCCTTGGTGTTGGTATTGATTTCATTAAAATTATTTTTAAAATCTGATGATAAGTACATATTTTTTTATAATTCTAAAATCTCTCTATCCATAACTCTACGTTGAATTAGTTATTAGATTCATTAAAATAATAATATAATATTTTTTTTAATAATAATTTTTTTTTCATATTTTGAAATTACACTATTTAAAGAAAGTTAAACGATTAATAATCAAAAATTAAAATAAAGGCATCCCAAATAGTATCAGCAACTTTTTTATTGTAGCTATAACCATATAGTATTAACCCCTATACGAATTTAATTAGATTATTATTTAAAGAATAAATTATTATATTACTGTACACCATTTATGCAATAAAGAAATTGATTTTAATTTTTATAATAAAATATTACTTTTGATGATGAACAGTGAAGATGTCCTTAAAATCATTATAGCTCAAAATTTTAACTTTTGTATTTTGATAAAGTCAATGTAGATGATTTTATCTGCGTTTCTTCAAATTTTGAAAATATATTGACTTTTGATGAAACCAATATCAATGCTCAACGGCCCGAAATGGAAGAAGGGTCCCAAAAAAATTCCATCAAGAATCCCTCAAAAAAATTCCAAATAAAGAAAATTAATTAACCCGAGAGAATATCGAAAATATCAAATGGATTTTATGTAATTGGCCATCTCTCTAATTGATTTATCATATTTATGATTTTATGTAATTGGCCATCTCTCTAATTGATTTATCATATTTCTCTCTTATTTTCAAATCTCATTTTTTATTGAACTTTTTTTTATTTTATGATTTTTTTGTCTGGAATCTTTGGATCACGATCAACCCCTTTATTTTCATCTCAAATGATTGATTTATAAAGATGTGAGTAATTTTTCTGAAGTATCAAAACAGTAGCATGAGCTTCTTTTTTTTAGCGGGAATATCCTTTATGATTATGTCTTTTAATATATATGTCTTTTATAATTCTTTATTAACAATAATAATTATAATTGCTTTTAACAATAATGATGGGTTTTTGTATAATTGCTTGTAGCATTTTCGGTCCCTATTTGTGGCATGGATTAAGAACACATGCCAAACTGTTAGTGGTAATTTCACATAGTGTTAGAGAAAAATGTTCTAAACTCAAATCATAACCCTACACTTCAGTCGATTAATTAAATATTTTACATGATGTATCATTTATTAAGGGATATTTTGCCCCACACGTGAGAAGTGTTAAAATTTAAGATATAATTATAAATAATAAGATATGGTCTATTACTTGTTCCAAAAGTTTAAGCTAACGGAAATATATATGTTTTATTATTTATATTTATCATGTTTTAGTCCTGGTATAGTAGATGTTATCACACATACAATCATACTTAATTCAATAGAATTGTTTGATCTTAAATTTAATGGGGATCTTCTATAATTTCACATGAGGGATTATTTCTTGGTTTCGTCCGGTCATTAATAACTTGATTATTTTTAGATAATAATAGATATAAATAGCGCTACAAGAATAAATGAAGTTTTTAGAAAAAAACTGCTAGTGGAGGAAGACCTCCTAAGGATAAGAGACCTTGGGCAAAAGAGAGAGCAAAAAAAGTATCTTTTATCATCCTAAGATTTGTTTTTTTGAACTTTTTTCATAACTCCTACTATATGTGATCCTTTAGAAGTGTTTGATAATAATTTTACTGCTAAAATGTGGGCTGATTGATATTAAATATGATATCTTGTTTTATTTTTATAACAGGAGCCTCATGTGTTTGTAAATCATTGGAAGTATAGTAAATTCTAATAATAAATCTAATGAATTTCCATCATTTCATAAAAGAGTAATATTACATACAGTTGTGGAATGCACAAATGTTGTGCAGTCGTTTTGATAAAAAGTGAGATTCACTATTAAAAAATTAATTTCTTTTTATGTAGGTCCCATATTTATTCACTTTTTTTAAAGCGACTGCATGACGCTTGCACACTCACGATTGCAAGTATCATTTCTATTTCATAAAAGAGTAATATTACATACAGTCGTGGAATGCGCAAATGCCGTGCAGTCGTTTTGATAAAAAGTGGGGTTCACTATTAAAAAATTAATTTCTTTTATGTGGGTTCCATATTTATTCACTTTTTTTAAAGCGACTGCACAACGCTTGCACACTCACGATTGGAAGTATCATTTCTCTTCATAAAAACATAAAGATTGGGGTCATGGCCTCCTTATATATATGAACCTGTCGCTACCCTCTTTCAAAGGGTTAAAAAAATTTCTAACTCCCAAAAAATAATCCTATTTGAAAGCTTTTACATCTCACATTAGTCACGTGACATAATTTAATTTAAAAGATAAATTTTAAAAAAATTAAACTGAAAAATCGAAAAAAAAATGAGTCTCCCCCAACTCTAAAAACTGAAAGACAGATAAGATTGCTCAGTTCTTTGCCAAAATTGGTAAGTTATCCAACACTTTCTTGTAAAATATGATTGGTTTGATTTACTCTTCATTTTGACGTGGTCGATTCACTGATATCTGAATGAGCCAGCTAATATGAATAAAAAAGTCAAATTACAAGAGCATATTTAGGGGTGTAAGTTTACTAATCTGGACTGAAAAACTCGATTGGACCAAATTGATAAGTATATTGGTCGGTTTGGAATATATAACCTAAGAATTTTGATTTTCGATCTAGTCTAGGATGTATTTTTTTAGACCGGAGTGACCGAATTGTATACATAGTTTTTAAAAATATTTTTTATATAATAGTTATAGAAGTTAATTATGTAATTTTCATCTAATTTATCACCATTGATCATATAAATTATAAAATGTTAAATATCCTATTAACTATTAAGTATTAACTAATTGATAACTAATATATCATATGATAAATCATAATATTATATATAGATACATACTCTAATATCGACACTTAATTAAAGTAATTAGATATATTTTTGTAAGATACCTAAATTGCAAGTAAGTATGAAGTATCTATGGATAATGAAAATTATTATTTAACGTCTACGAATAATGAAGTATTTATTATGTTTATTTTTTCCTTTTCTTTTTTATTTTTTTATTTGGAGTTTGGATGCTATTGCGTTTTTCAATTTCATTTTCTCTATTTTTTGTTTTTAACTTTATTTTAATGATTGCTAATTCTCATGGATGGATATGAATAATTTTGATAAAATTTTTTACTTTTTTTTAGGTTATTTTCAAGTACAAAATGTGTAAATAAAGTTAAATAATTGATATTTAAAACCGTAAAAATTGTGAATTTTTTTGTATAATTGGGCTGAAAATACACATTAGAAGTGATTTTAAAGTTTTTGTATGTTTGGCCCATTTTAAAATGGTCTGGATCGAATTGGACCAAATGGACCGACCAGATCGATAATTAACGGTCCGGTCTAGTATATAGGGATAATCAATCCGATCTGGATCTAGAAAAGGGTGAACCGAAATTTTCAATCTGACCCAAGAATTCTCCTATAGACCGATTACATCCTGAGCATATTTGCACCCATAAAGCAAGTTATAATAATTCTTTCTTGGTTCGTACTTTATACTCATTTTCATATAAAATAGTTGTAAAATATCGTCTTTATTTTTTCCTAAAATGTCTTCTATTTAAAAAAAAAATTATAAAAAAATTTGCATCTTTATTATAACTCATGTTTTATTGGCACTCTAAAGTGACAAAATATGCATAGAATAATATCACAAGAGAATTTAGATCTCTTAAAGTTGCTACTGAACTTTAAAATCTACAATGAGAACGATAACTTATAAAGTAGGTCTCATAAGATTTGTAATTAAAATATTTAATAAATTTTGTAAGAATTATTTTTAATTAAAATATTTAATAAATTTTGTAAGAATTAAAATATTTAATAAATTCTGTAAGACTTACTTTATGTGTATGTTTTTTTAACTTTAGATCAAACTTTAGCTATTTTTACTAATATTTTATTATTATTCAAAATTATATCATTAATTTTTTAATAATTTTTTACTACTATTTACAAAATACTTCATACCACTTCACTACCAAAACTCAAGTTGCAGCCTAAGCTACCCAAACGCAAGTTGCAACCTAAGAGATCATAGTAATACTGTAATAGTTTATTAAAAAAAATAAAAGATCTTTTAGGTAAATTTTAACTTTTATAAAAGTTTCGTTTAAATAAAAAGAAAAAGAGATGCTACATATACTTACAAGAGAAATTTTATTTATAAGATTTATTTTGTTAATTTTTTTTTAAAATTTAAAATTTAAAATTTAAATTTCATGACTTTCAATATATCAATAATTGACATGCAGAAAAATAAATTTGTTATAAATTTTTCTTAAAAATATCACATAAATATTTTAACTTATTTTATAAGTAAATATTTTATTAAGCATGCTTTACAACCGCAGTTCTCCGTGTTTACGAATACGAATAAATATCTTTAATCTTTCCCAAAGTCCCCCCTCCCGATACGCGTCATTCCCTCTCTCTCCAATCGCAGCCCGCAGCAACTCAGGACGCAGAGAGATTCACAGACTCACATCACCGCCGATCACACCTCGTCTTGGTTTATGAGGTGACTCTCTATTTCTCTATCCCTGACTTGGCATCTGATTTGTTTCTTGGTTTCTTCACAGATCTGATTTTCTAGGTTAACACTTGAACTTTAAACCGTATTTTCTACTTTCTAGCCAATGCTTTTTCCTTTTTCCCTGCCGATCTTTATTTATGTGTTAAATTCTTCGTATTTTTGTTTATGATGTTCTTGGTGAGTTTGCTTGCTTTGGGTTCTTGTAGGTTTTTCAATTTTCAGTCGAATTATTCGATCTGATAGGTTTTTAGTGTTTGCTATGGAGAACAATTTTACAAGGATTTCCTTTTTGTTATTATTTTAAATAATAAAGGAAAATGGAAGAAATTTTTGTTTGCTTTTTGGGTTTCTATCGGGTTTTCCCTTCCGATCCATATTTTGACAAAAGAAATAATCTTGGACGTAATTTATTGTTGAAAACTCTGGGGGTTTCTTTTCTGAATGGGGGTATATTGCTTTCCAAGATATGCAGGGGGTGGGGTGGGGTGGGGTGGGGGGAATTTTGTAACAACTTAAGGAAAGCCCAAGCCATGTATGAGCTGTACTCCAAAATAACTAGTATAATTGTAGACCTATGGAATTATTATAATTTTTTTTTATAAGTACCTATGGAATTATTATAAAGGGTGAGAACTTCTCCCTCCTAAGCAATTGGAGATCTATTCACCACCTTTCATGCTCAATTAAGGGAATTATAATCCCTCTCTTTTAAATCCTTGACGTCCTCTTCAGCCATTCCATCATAGGTGATGATACTCAAGTTCCACACTTCTAGTTGGATTGGCTCCAATACCATTTGTAACAATCCAAGAAAAGCCCAAACCACACTTGAGCCTTTACTCCAAAAGACTAGTCAATGTAATGATTTGAGCCGCTTGGAATCATTATATAGTGTAAGAGCCTCCTCCTCCCAAACAGTTTGGGATTCCATTCACCATCTTTAATCCTCAATTCGGGAGTTATGATCTATTATTTATTGTGAAAGCCATTATTTTTTTTTTATCTTAATGTTATAGCTCAAAATTACTGATTTGAGTCTTTTGGTTTCATTTCTGTAGCTCGAAGGAGAAGCCCACTCTTGGGTAAGATGTTTCTCTGTTTATACTTTAAATTAGCTGATTTGTTCATTGGATTTTGGGAATTTAGATAAATCTAATTGATGAAATATAGTGTTCCATGTTTTTCTTTCCGTAATTGTTGATGAAAATAATAAGATAGGGTAACAATATTTCAAATCTTGATTTTATGCTGTCTTGGGTTGACAGAAGAAAAAATGGGATGGTGGAATACCCCATGTCAAATTTTTACACTAGTCTCAATCATATGGGGATCTAAATTTACTCATAAAACAAATTATTGGGATGTACAATTCTTTGGTCCTATGGTTTTTTGGTTAATTTTTAAAATTTGGTCTGTTTCTTGCATAGCATCGTGTTGAATGATCCATTGTTAGATAGCTACGCTGAAGTTATCACATGCTACTTTGATGCTTCATTGCATGTACTTTGTTATTCTTTTACAACTTCTTTGTTGTGATTTTGTTTTGGTTTTTCTTTTACTTAAAGAAAATGATTGAACTTAGCATTTGGGTTGTGAAAATCTACTTTAGAACATTGTATCCAGTGCTTAGTATGTTCTTTTGTGCTATAAGAGTTAGGTACGATTGGGAAAGGCCTCCAATTGTTTCATTCATAAAGATTACTGATAAAAAATGTTTCATTTATAAAGACTACTTGTATAATTTCCCCATTGGGAATATTGTGTTTTGTTTGGGGTGCCCCACCCACGCATATTTATCCGTAATTTTATTTGATTGTGTTGAAGCTTATTATAAAAAGAAAAGTCTTTCCCCATTGAGAATGGTACCAATCATCCCATTGTATTTTTGTTTTGGGAAGAAGTGATATCTGATCTTGTTTTTCTAGGATACATTTGTAAATTTTGTATTTACATTGTATCTTGCCTCCTATAACATCATTACTAGCAATATTACTACTACCATTGCTGCTGCTGCTCCTACTAGTTTTTACTTCCAACCTTGTTCTTATTTGTTTATATTGATCCACATGTCCAGTGGTACGCGGATTAAGACCCGCAAACGGAACATCGCAGCGCCGCTGGACCCTGCAGCGTTTTCGGATGCAGTGGTCCAGATTTATTTGGATAATGCTGGTGATTTGGTAATTGTTACTTTTGCAATTGTATCTTATGAACTGTTCTGTGCACGTCTGTTCTGTGCAACTACCTAACCTTATCTGCTACCTGCAGGAACTTGTCGCTAAGAGTATTGAATCTTCAGAGCTTAACTTCTCAAGATACGGTGACACCTTTTTTGAGGCAGGCTTCTTGCCCTTCAGATATATATATATATATTTTTTTATCTCCTTCATAAAAAAAAAGAGCAAAAAATAATTCTTTATCAGTTTCACTGGATGCTTATTATTATACCTCGGAATGGTGATCCTGAGCTTTGACTCTAGTTAACATTTGATGCAGAAAATACATCCACAGCATCCATGTAGTAGGTGGTTTTTGGCATGATGCTTCAATGATAGATGATTATTGTTCAACTACTAAAGTTCACATCTGGATTAGGAGGGCAGTCATAAAAAAGAACCTGGTTCCTTTTGTGTATCGATATGTTTTTACCCATCAAAAAATCTTTTTTACCTATTAAATGCATCTTTACTCCTGATTTTATCATTTCATATGGGATAAAAGTGTGTCTTAGGTGATAGTAAGTTTAACACACCTTTTATCTATTTCTTAAAAGGAAAAAAATATATTGCGTTTGGTGTTTTCATATTACATATGGTTGGTTGCCAATTTAAGTTATATTTATTTACTTGTTCATTTTTAAAAGTTTGTATCACTTGATTATTTCTCACTTCTTAACAATGAAGTGTCAAAATAATCCAACTTGTTGGGAACTGCAGGTTGTTTTCATAGGGGGGCGCACACAACCTGGAACTACCAAACCTGATGAGGGGGAGCGTCATCCTTACTCTATAATAGATTCTGAGCCTATACGTGAAGCCATCTTACCTTCTGTTATCTACATACAGAAAATTTTAAGGCGGAAGCCATTTCTCATAAAAAATCTTGAAAATGTCATGCGAAGATTTCTGCAGTCCTTGGAGCTTTTCGAGGAAAATGAGAGGAAGAAGCTGGCAATTTTCACGGCACTTGCTTTCTCTCAGAAGCTATCAGGTCTTCCTCCGGAGACTGTGTTCCAGCCACTGCTCAAGGATAACCTTGTGGCAAAAGGGCTAGTTCTTTCTTTTATAACTGACTTCTTTAAGGAATACCTGATTGATAACAACCTCGATGATTTGATATCCATACTGAAGAGGGGTAAAGTGGAAGACAATCTTCTGGACTTTTTGCCATCTGCAAAACGATCTCCCGAGGGTTTCTCGGAGCATTTCACGTGAGTTTTTGCCATTTTCTTGTGGAAATGTTGTTACATATGGTTTTTAAGATACTGTTCCCTCTCTCCTAACTCCAGACCCACCAATATATTGTTTCTTGGATGGATCTCACCAGCATGAGTGGCTATTTTGGATGCTTTCTGTCCTCTGATATACAAAGTAGATGTTTTAATTGCTAGAGGGAATATTTCTTTTATTTATTTCTTTGAGTTGGTATCACTTCAGTCCTCTTCTTATTTTTTTCTGTCTTCCCCTTTTTCAGCACTCTTGTTGTCTGCTTAACTCGTAATTTGGAACTAATCTGTATTTTATTGCCGACATTTCAGCAAAGAAGGGCTGGTAGCCTTGGTCGAATACAATGATAAGAAAATATTTGAAGTGAAGCTTAAGGAAATGAAATCTGCTTTAACAACCCAGTTAACGGAGGAGGCTGATATATCTGAAGTCATCGAAACAGCGAAGCAGCGTGTTAAAGATGCTAAATTGCCAGACACTGATATTGTGAGGATTCTGTGGGATGTCATAATGGATGCTGTTCAGTGGTCTGGAAAGAACCAACAACAAAATGCTAATTCAGCTCTACGCCAGGTATATTTATTTATTTTGGGTAATTGACTAGTTTTGTGTGTTTTCCTTAACAGTTAATATAAACTGACTGACATGTGTGGAATAAATACTTATAAAAAAAAAGGTGTGGAATAAAGAAATGTAGAGTGTGATTGGCAGGGAGGATGGGAAAGGGTCGAAGGAAAATGCAAGATCGATTGTGTCACACCTGTAAACCTAGCATTTCCTATTAAATCTACAATTTTAATTTTTAGAAAGTATCTTTTTGATATAGCTGTCAACAGATTCATTGTGAATTGTTTGTTAATTTTAGCAAATTAGTAAAACTACTTTGTGATGGTAAAATAGAGGAACATTAGTTTATAAATGGATTAGGGGCTGCCTAAAGAAAATATAAAGCAAATAGTTCTTTGGTGGATAAAACCAGATCTATTTAGGAGAGAGAACAGATCTGGTTGAGATAGATTTGAGCCACAAGTGTGATTCTTAGCTGTTAGGAGTCTTAGAGTCCTACTTCTTAAAAAGTTAAAGAGTAATTAAATTTCAGTTTTCATGCAACCATTTCCTCTCAGGTTTTCAGCTTTATGAAAGGGACACTAGGGCCTCAAAAACCAAATATAAGTACTGCCAATAGTAGATAGCTTTGGCAGTAGCCCCTTCCATCAGTTCCATAATAAAAGAAAAATAAATAAACAAATATGTTTTTTTCCAAACACCTTATAAACTCTCTGTGTGATACCTCTTACTAAGTGAGTATTGGAAGGTGGTGAATGACATCCCACATTGCTTGGGAGGGAGAAACTCTTACTTTTTATCATTATTCCAAGGAACTCTAAGGCCTGGTTTGGATAGTGAGTTGAGATAAGATGATTTGTGAGTAGTAGTGAGATATTTGAGTTGAGATGAGATGAGCTAGAAATGCTTTGAGTTAAAATGTTTTATGGGGTTTTGGGAAAGGAGAAAAAGTTAAATACAAATATTATGAAGTTAAAATGTTAGAATATAATTTTTATAATTAGGTAATGATTAGATGAAAGAGTATATCTTCTGGTCGGTACATCTGATGTATGGCTGAGAACAACCTCCAATAGACTAAGACCACGTAGCCGACCCATTAGTGTAATTCACCGCACTGAAGCAGACATCCCTCCCTCACCCTTCTACTGAGTCGTCTCTCTCATCAAATCCCCATCCCTCTTGCTCCTCTCTCTCTCTCTCTCTCTCACATCAAACCGCCACCACTCAACACCGTGAACGCAGCGACGCCGACGCCATTCTCTTCATCGGATTTCGATGCCATGAACTTCGTTGAAGATCCCAAAAGCTTCACCATCTATACCTTCGAAAATCCCTCCCCCCTCAATGCCATGAACTTCAGCCTCTTGCTTTTGGTCAATTTCTTGCCCCTAAGTAAAGTTTTGGTTTGTTGATGCAATTAGAAGATGATACTGAGTAACTCTCCTGCTATAATAAGTAATTTTCATCATGGAGTAGAGAAAAGTGCAGAGAAATACATTGAAGTTTTGACAATGATTGAGTTCATACGATATACATCAGAAAATGAAGTTAGTGGAAACAGAGGAAATCTTGAAGTTAGTGGAAACAGAGGGGGCCCCTTTCATGTTTTCTTGGCCAGCATGTCCAGATGACTAGCATGAATTCAAGATTCCTCTTGCCCCACACTCATGAAAATAATGCCAACTATATTCTGCTCATGAAACATTATACTATGAAAAATAATCCAAGTCTGGCACCGACGTTGGCAAAGTAAAAAAACCTTCTAAAATAACTTATGGTTGCCGAGCCTGGCACCGATGTGCATAAACTATTCTTTACACAGAAAAAATATAACACCCTTTTGGTCTCAGAGCCGAATGGAATTCATAAAAATGAGATGCATAAAAATGGGGGAGAAGTAGACCATGGAGGAGAAGTTGAACGTAGAGAATGACAGGGAAAGTTAATAAACATGAAAACAAACCAGGACTGCGTCGGACTGGCTGCCGATGGTGTCGGACTTGATGTCTGTGGAGGCAGGCTGGCTGGTGGCAGCAACTGGTGGAGAATAACAAAGGGGTTGTGGTCTGGGTTGCGTGCATGTAATGGGGAGGAAACAGATTGTAAGGTATTTTGGGCAACAATAGGATGTAGTTATCCTCATGGACTTATTTCCTACAACGCTGAGGTGTCAACTGCCTATTGAGTGCTAATTTACACTCAAGAACGGATAGTACAGCTCCAAAGCGCAGCTGTAGGTGAAAAAGTTGAAGATTTAAAATTGAAAAAGTGTTTGTGTTTGTGGTATTTGGATATTGAGATGAGATGGGATGGGGGATGAGATCTCTCTATCCAAACCAGGCCTAATTGTAACATTGACCAATCTTTTTGGAGTTTGGGCCTATTTGTGGTTCGAGACTTCCTTGGGTTGTTATAGATAGTGTCAAGAGCTAATCCCAACTAGAAGTGTTGGCCTAAGATGTGCCGACTATGGTGGACTGGCTTGACCGTTACGGGTTTAAGGGAGGAGATTGTGATACCCCATATTGAGTGAGTATACGAAGGTGGTGAATGGGATCCCACATTACTTGGGTGGAAGAAGTTCTTGCTCTCTATAATTATTGCAAAAGGCTCCAATTGTAACATTGTCTACTCTTTTTGGATTATAGGTCCAGATGTGGCTTTGGCTTTCTTTGGGTCGTTACACACTGCTAGATCTGTTGCTCCTATAACAACCTATTTTCTTCAAGCTTTTACCCAGAAGTCTAGCCAAGGTTCACAGAAGGTGCTGTCAGTCCTCTATTCTCAAATCCCAGGCCAAAAGAATTAAGGAAAAATGATTGGAACTCACTTTCACAATTGTTGCACCATTGTGACAAGAAAATCCATTTGCTTTTCCACAGTTTTTTCTTCTAAACTCCCTCAGAAACAGATCTGCATGTTTTACTGAGATTTTTGTCCCATTGAATCTGTCCAGGTCTATTGCTATTTCCATTGTGCTAAATCAAACCCTAAAAGAGAATACTAGAGACTGCAAATTACTGTGCAACCTCTATTTTTTTTTTTACAAGTGTGCAACCTCTAGTTAAGTTAAGGTGAGTCTTTCTTCAAGATTCCATAAAAATTCAAGGTTCTGTTATGAATCTGGTTACTACTTATTATTATGAATCTGATTACTACTTAATGTTCTATGTTTTGTGGAACCTAAAAAGCCACGAGAGTGTGCTAGAACTTAATTCTTATGCATGTAACTCAAGTGGGCAGATTCTTTTACTTAGCTCTTCCCTTAGTGCATAGCTAAGTGTTGAAGTTTCGTGAAGCTAAGGAAGCAAGGATCATGCCCTTGATGTTCAAAGTTAAAATGCTGTTCTGAAATGAATTTCAAGTTATATGATATGATACTAGCCTTTTCCTGTAAGCCCTACTTATGATCTATTATGTGAGATGTTATGAAAGCAAGGTTTTTGCAAATGCTTTAATGTGATGCTCGTGCTATATTATATGTAGTGAATATCTTCATGCTATAAAATTTCAAAGAATGTTTGTGTTATAAAGGCCTAGTCAACCAGGCAACCATCAATGTATGGTCCGTGGAGATTGGCCTACTCAATGGCACCACTATTTATCGATTAATGTCCATATCTCAAGTTTGGCACAACTCATACTGTAGTGGGATGGAGTCTTGTAATGCCCTAATGGAAGGCCCAAACCACATAACCTATACTCCAAAAGGATTAGTCAATGATACAATTGGAGCCTCATTGGAATCTTAGCAAGAACTTCTCATTCCTAAGCAATGTGGGATCCCATACACATTCTACCCTTATCTTTATCATATGGAGTGTTACAATCTCCTCTCCTTAAATTCTCGACATTCTCGTCAGGCCAATCCATCGTAGGTGACACGGCTCAAGTTTCACATTTTTGGTTGGGATAGGCTCTGATACCATTTGTAACGCCCCAATGGAAAGCGCAAATTACATGGCCTATACTTACAAAAAGTCTAGTCAATCATACAATTGAAGCCCCATTAGAATCTTATAGAGTAGGAACTTCTCATTTCCAAGCAATGTGAGATCCAATCCTATACACCACTTATCCTTATCCTTATCATATGGGGGGTCACAACAAAAAATGGTATCAGAGCCTATCCTAACTAGAAATGCGGGGACTTGAGCTGTGCTACCTATGATGGATTGGCCCGACGAGGACGTTGGGAATTTAAGAGAGAGATTGTGGCACCCCATATGATAAGGATAAGGGTAGGTGGTGTATGAGATTCCATATTGCTTGGGAATGAAAATTTATTGTTCTTTATAAAGTTTCAATGGGGCTCCAATTGCATCATTGACTAGTCCTTTTGGAATATAAGTCATGTGGTTTGGGGCTTTACAAGTCTGGATCCTTGTGGCTGCTAACTTTGACATAGTGTAAATGTGTGCTGGCCAAAAGTTTCAAAGAAAAATGTTTTATGATTTTTCTAAAATGTTTTATTGATGCTTTTCAAAGACACAGGATGTTAACAACTCTTTTTACTATATGATGTGCTATTTACTGTGTATTCAACTCAATTTTATTTTTATGTTATAAAATGTCCCAACTTATAAAAAAAAAAAAAAATTAAATTTCATAACAATGAGTATGCAGGCCAGAGTCAGTAGGGGAGTCAATGACTTAGTGAAACTATCCTAGGCTATTAGGATTTTTGTTTGAATATGCTGAATTTTTGTTTATTTGTGTTGTCTTCAGTTAGATGGTAAAAATTAGTGAATTTCTTGTGAAGTTGCCCAAGTGGTTTACGGAATGTTATGGGTGTTTCTTGTAATGTGGATGAATTTTTTAATTATAAAGATAAGTAACAAGGTCTCTAATCCACCAATCTCCAAATTGCCGCTACCTAAGAATTGCCGTATAGTCCTCTCCAGCTTGCGAGGAAATCCACCAATCTACAAGGCATAATCCAAGACAATCCGACTTTTGAGAAAAAATCATCCCACATGCCCTTAGCCACCTCATAGTGTAAAAGCAGATGATCAACTGACTCCCCATGTTTCTTTACACATACAACACCATTCTAGGACAATAACCCGTCGTTTCCTCAAATTATCTATAGTAAGGATCTTGTCCAACATTGCTGTCCAAACAAAAAAAACTGCTTTTGGAGGAGCTTTCGTCTGCCATATGCTCTTCCACGGAAACATTGACTTTTCGGAGTTCGTAAGCTTTTGATAGAAAGAACTAACAGAGAAAATACCTTTCTTAGAATGATTCCAAAGCATCTTATCTCTGGTGCCTCCTGAAATACTTGCATAATATAATGCCGCAAAGAACTCTGTAATAGACTCCAACTCCCAGGCTGCCCTAATGAAGTCAATATTCCATTGCAGGGTGCCATTTGAAAAGACTAGAATATCAGCAATCGATGCCTCCTTTTCTCTAGCGAGCGCAAAGATAGCAGGGAAGGTATCTCGTAGACAATAGTTACCACACCATTTATCAAACCAAAAATGGACACGTGAACTATCGCCCACAACATGTTCATGTCCTCGAAAGGCCCCCCACAGACTCCTAATGTTTTTCCACAACCCCACTCCATGAGAGCCTCGTACCTCATTCGAGCACCATCCTCCCCAACTTCCCCAAACTGTGAATCTATAATGGACTTCCATAAGTCCTCTCTTTCGTTTTGGTACCTCCACAACCACTTACCCAAAAGAGCTTGATTGAATTTCATCAAGTGGCGAATCCCCAACCCTCCCCCAGAAATTGGGGTACAAACTGTTGGCCAATTAACCAGGTGGAATTTGAACTCTTCCCCCAATCTCCTCCATAAGAATTCCCTTTGTAACTTCTCAATGCGGTTAGCCACCTTTGTGGGAAGCGGAAACAAAGACAAAATGTAGGTGGGTAAGTTTGAAAGAGTGTTTTTGATCAAAGTTAACCTACTACCTTTCGACAAGTATAGCCTCTTCCAAGCAGCCAATCTGAGCTCCACCCTTTCGACCACATCATTCCAAATCCTTTCCGATTTAAAGGAGGCACCCTAAGGTAAGCCAAGATACTTCATAGGAAGCGAATCTATCTTGCATCCCAAGGTAGTAGCTAAAATCTCCACATCGGGGACAAGCCCCACTAGCATTATTTCTGACTTTTCAAGGTTGATGTTCTAACCGGACGCAATAGCAAAACAAAGGAGTAACGCCCTCAAGGCTTGCACTTGACCAAGGTGTGCACCACAAAGATGAGCGTGTCGTCAGTAAATAACAAGTGAGAGAAATGTTAGAGGTTGCCATTCCCTACCGAAAAGCCATGGAGTAACCCACCGTCCACCAGACCCTCAATCATCTTACTGAGGGCTTCCATGAAAAATAAGAGAAGTAGAGGAGAAAGCGGATTTCCCTGTCTCTGGCCGCGAGAGGAGTTGAAGAAGCCCACCGGTGAGCCATTTTCCAAGATAGAGAAACGAGCTGAAGAGATGCAAAATTCTATCTATTTTTGCCATTTCCCCCCCCCCCCCCCAAAACCACATCTTCCAAGTAAGTAAGAACTTCCAGTTGATATGATCGTACGCTTTCTGCATGTCTAACTTGCAAAATAGCTCGGGTTCTCTAGACTTCAATCGACCATCCAAAACTTCATTTGCAATAAGTACTGAATCGAGGATTTGTCTACCTTTGACAAATGCATTTTGCGGCTTTGAGATTAGTTTTTCCACTACCGTGCTCAATCTATTTGCTAACACTTTGGATAGAATCTTGTACATCCCATTCACAAGACAAATGGGGCCCCACCTTTTTAGGAATGAGGGCTAAGAAGGTGGCATTGAGACTCTTTTCAAAACTAGCATTAGTATGAAATTCATAAAAAACTTGCATAATATCTTCATTGACCACCTCCCAACAAGCTTAAAAAATCCCAAAGTAAACTCGTCTGGACCAGGAGCCTTATCACTTGCCATACCTCTGATAACATTGCACACTTCCTCCTCTGTAAATGGTCTCTCTAACCACCCTACACTCTGTTGGTCTAGTGTGGAAAAAGACAAACCATCCATTTTGGGCTCCAGTTGTGCTCTTCAGATAAGAGGAGTTGATAGTATTGTTCAATGTGATTTTTGATTACGAACTGATCCGAAGAAGCTGCCCCATCCACCATCAGTATATCGATAGCATTGTTCCTCCTATGAGAGTTGGCCATCCTATGGAAGAATTTCGTGCATTTATACCCCTCCTTAAGCCAGACCACCCTTGATTTCTGTCTCCATGAAATCTCCTCCATCAAAGTTAACCTTTCAAGATCAGCCACTACCTGATTCTTACGAGTTTTTTCAAGTTCAGAAAGAGTTCTGGCCTCCTCCTCGCCTTCCAAACCCTGTAGATCCTCCACAAGAGAGAGCCTTTGCTGAAACAAATTGCCAAAAACTTGTTCATTCCATTGCTTCAGGTTTTGTTTCAGCGCTTTCAACTTTTTTGCGATAATGAAGCTTGGAGAGCCTTGGAAAGTGTAGGAAGTTCACCATTGTCTGACCCTGTCTACAAAACCATCAGTTTAAAGCCACATATGCTCAAATTTAAAATACCTTTTAGCCCCTTGGATGCCTCCGTAGTCTAAAATGATGGGGAAGTGATCAAAGCATAAACGGGGTAAACTTCTTTGAGCTACATTGGGGAAGTGTGACTCCCACTAATCATTGACCAAGATGGGCAATCGCGGTTGTTGGACCAGGTAAACGTGCCTCCTGATAGTGGAATGTCCATGAGCTTCTGTTTTGATATGAAGTCAGAAAAATCTCTCATGGCTGATGTGATGTGAGAAACACCCGACATTTCGCTTGGGAAGTGAGAAATGTTGAAGTCCCCCCTAATGCAACTTGGTAACTCCCACCAACTAAGGCCTTGTTTGTTTTCAAAATACATCTCATCTCATCTAATCTAATCATTACAACTTTCCCAACTTCCAATACAAAAAAAAATAAACAATTCAACTTTTTCAAATCCCAAAACAAAAATAATATTAAAAAAATATATTCTAACAATATTTTATTCAATTTTTTAACTTTAATCTCAACTCATCTCATCTGCGAAAACAAACGGGCCCTAAGGCTCCCGCCAATTCTTCCCACAAAAATCTTCTCTCCGAGTCAATATTTGGGCCGTAAACACCAGCAAAAGCCCATTTGAAGCCGTTTTCTAGATTAACAAAAGAACATGCAACCGTAAAATCACCCTCACACTCTTCCATCCTTGTGTCAAACATAATTAGAATTCTCCTTGATGCTCCTTTTGATGGTAGGTAGGACCACCCGACATGTTGTCCTCTCCATAGGCTACGAACTATTTGTCTTGTAATAGCTTCCAACTTAGTCTCTTGTAAGCATACGATATCCTCCTTCCATTGGCGAAGTAAATTTCTGACTTGGGAGCCGCTTATTATGATCATGCAGCCCCCTCTCATTCCATGATAATATTTTTGGCTTCATGGGACAACCATTTTACCCCTCCCCTTACAACGCTCCCGATTAGAGCTCTTCTCTCCCTCATCCTCTTTCATTGCCCATGATAGCCTTTTGAGTTCTCTTTCTCTCTTTTTGGCCGAAGCCAAGGACTGATCAGATTTGGATTGAGCATTCATAGCCTCAACAACTGTAAGTAGGGCCATAAATTCAGCTTCGAAGTCTCTATAAGAAATTCCTACCATATGCTTAATGTCCATCGCCCTCTGGATAACCCAATCTGACATGTTGGGATGAAAGGAGTAGAGAGGAGTAGGTTCATCCTCCCCTTATTAGCCGCAAACAGCACCAAAGAACCAGACTGCTCAGAAACACTAGGCTCCTCTATCGTCTCCAAACCCAGACAACCAACTTGTGCTGACGCCTGGACCACTACCTTCGCTGCCATAGAGACAGGAACCAGCCCAGAAGGTGCCAACGGCAACGTCTGTGCCACCACAAGCCCCGAATGCCCAGCCAAAGCTGCGTTCACTGCCATCAAGTTGCTCTGTGCCAACGCCAGAAAACTTGACTTCATCACTAGAGACTCGGGAGGTAGGCCAGAACATGCCGGCGACCAAGTCTGTGCCACCTCCAGGGACGGTGGCCCACCTAAGAGTTCTCTGTGCTCCATCGAGCAGTTCTGAGTTTGCGAAGGAAAGGTTGCTTCATGCGCATGGGCTGCTGTCGCGTGGGTCTCCGTCGCATGGGTTGCCGTCGTGGGCCCAGTCATGAGCACCAGCCCACTCGCCAGGGATGAGACCTCAACAGACTCAGGCCTTTCGCCCGGGAGAGGGCCTCAGGCACGGGCCCAAAGGTCGAGCCCTTCTCAAAACAGGGCCCAGGCTGTTTTCTCTTCCAGCCCATACGATTTGCCTCTCTAGCCCATCCCCACCTTAGTCTTTCCAATAACTGGCCTGTGAAGCTTCTGCCCAGCAAGAGAAACCTGGCCTATCAATACAGGAACTCAAAATTCTAGTTCCTTCCTAAGTGATTTCAGTTCCTTCTTCACCCCGGTAACTTCCTCCTTCAAACAAAACAGAGCCTTTTGCAACTTACTTTCCTCTGTGCAGACGTTGGACTGTGACCCACTCCCCATTTCGGGTACAACAAACCTGTCAACGTGAGTGTACCCCTGCCAAGATCTCCTTTTTATTGTTTCCAGACACTACCATGCTTCTCCCCCCACCACCCAATGCCGCCTGTGCATAAGACCACCTTCTCCTTCCCCTTGCCTTCGTCTTTGTCCAGCCGTGGAAAAGCAGGGACTTGCTTAGTCGAAGCAATCCTAGACAAAGCATTCATCAACTCCATCGAAAGAATCTTTCACCCCTTTCCTTCCACTCCTTCCGAGATTGCTAGCAGACCTCGACCACCTGTGCCACTAATCTGTGACTTCCAAAAAATGCCCATACGCATTGGAGCGCCTATGAGCAAACAGAGCTTTAGCTCCATCCTGATAGGTCTTATAAAAAACCTTCCTACCTCCTGAAAATAGACATTCCTCTACTGTGTTTGCCAACCAATGTGCACTGACAAGATTGAAGATTAGCTCTCTGGTAACCTTCCTGCCCCTCTCAGTGATACGACAAAGGTTTCCTCCCTCCATAGACAAAACAAAGACCTTTGTCTCTATTAAAAGATGCTTAAGGAAACCCATTCCAAAATCTAAAACAGAAAAATGAAAGTAAGGACATTTGAACTAATTCCGGCAAGCAGTTACCGGAACAGACTACTCAACACAAAAGTGTACGGAGAGAAAACATCCCTCCCTAAGCAGAAAAAGGATTTAAAAAATACACAACTGATCTCTTGGAATATGGGTTGCTTTTGATTTGCTTTGCCACTATTATCATGTTCTTTCAACCTCATCTTTATGACAATCTCACTGCTGTATTCATTGTGGATTCCCAGTGGATCAAGAAAAAGATTGTAAATATTGCTCCATTGAAGTGGTTGGGCAGATGCTTCCTTTGTTCTAGCATTTAATCTGTCATCTTAATATCATATGGAATAATTTTTTTTATAACTAGTGTTGTATGGGATAGTTTTGGAAGTTGGTTGTTTCTGTAGCTTTGGTGACTCTTAGCAGGAAGTAGTTGTCTTCATTTATTTTTAAGGAGCATGTTAGTTGAGAGATCCTTTCTCTAAGATGGTTAGAATGGGAGGAATGAAACAAAGAAATGCTACTGAGTTTGTGATTGGTGATGCCAGGGTTATGGAAGATCCCGCCCTTCTTTGTGGCAATGTACAATTTGTTTTTGATTGGTAAACAAAATTGTATTTAGAATAAGAATAGGCAGGAGCCCAAGTACATGGGACATATACAAGAGTGTCGCCTATGCATGATATTCTAGTGATACAAGAAACTCATGAAAGTTCATGCCATTTAATTCAATGACAATCGACGAATGGAGTGAAGTATTCTAAAAGAAAGTTCTAAGATCATCCATTGACCACTCACAATCTTCAAAACTTCTTTCATTCCTCTCCCTCGAAAGACACTACAATAGGCATGATGGGACCATCTTTCAGATTGCTGCAATATGTAATTACCCTGAACGCCTCTCGAGTCTCCAAGGATGCTAGGAGATCTATCAACCTTCTTGGCATTACCCAAGCTAGTCCCATAATTCACAACTTTTTTTTACAAGTTAATTCACAACTTTGATTAGAGAAAAAAGGAAACTCTGCAAAAAAAAAAAAAAAAAAAAAAAAACGAATGATAGGATAATAGTTGTTAATGTTGTAGGTCAGGGAGGGAGGATAGTGGGAATAAATATGGCAGAACCTTGGTTACAAGAGAATATGGGCTTAGACTGTAAATGGTTAAATTGGATCTGTTTAGCCGACTCAGGTAGTGGATTGTGAAAAACTTCAACAACTTTTATAACAACTTTTATACCACAACATGATTTAGAAGTGTTTCCATCCAGTGATTAATCATAATTTTCTTTTCTGGAATTGCTTGCTGTCTGTCCCGGATGAAGGAGGCTGATCATGGAAAATCAATGGCCATGTTTGGTTTGCTGATTTTGTGAAAATTGTGCATTTTTGAGAAATTTTGTTTATTGGGTTTTGTTAAGGGAGAGAAAATCTTGAATGTTTGTTTGAAATATGTTTTGTATTGGGGTTTGTGAAAGTGGATGATAGAGTTGAAAAGTTTGAATATAATTTTTTAGGAGTAGTTTTTGTTTTATTTTTGTAAAAAGTTGTTTTGGTTTTTTTGTATGTGTAATGATTGGATGAAAAGTTGAAATAGTGTTTTTTTTAGATTTGAAGATGTTTGGTTTGATTTTGGATTTTTTTTTTTTTGTAAGAATTGGCATGCCAAACACGGGCAATGGTTTTTTCTGACTTCTCAATTTTTTTCTTCTGCTACATTACATTGTACCTCATGCTTGTGCTCTCATATAGGTTTTGGTTTATTGATCACAGTAAATCTCACCATTCGAAGGAGGGAAAAAGAATAGGATCAATCAAACCTTTTTCCTAAAGTTGATTCTGCAAGTCACATCATATTACATCAGTGATTTACATTTTATACAAATTTAACTGTCATTTGTTATATCATTTAAATGCATAACCATCTTGAGTGGTACTTTCTGCTAATGCAGTGCAGTAAAATTGAATTGTATTGATATTGCGAAAGCTAACTGAATGAAGGTTTTTCAAGAAACCTTTTGAGAGTGCTTGTATGTGTACTGTAAACAAATAGATTGTTAGGTGTCTTATCTCCTTTGAGGAAAATGATGGCTTTAAATAGATGGTCGAGGTGTGTCTTTTGTGGTACAGGTGAAAACATGGGCGAAACTGTTGAATACTTTCTGCATAAATGGGAAACTTGAGCTGGAACTCCTGTACAAAGTTCAGATGCAATGCTATGAGGATACTAAGCTCATGAAGCTGTTCCCTGAGATTGTGAGGTCTCTCTATGACCAGGATGTGCTTGCAGAAGACACCATTCTGCACTGGTTCCGTAAAGGAACAAACCCAAAGGGCAGGTATGCAAGTTATTTAATGTCCACTGTCAGGATATCTGAAATGCGGGACATTGAGTTTTTTTTCTAGTTAATGGTAGTTTGCCGGAGATTGGCTCCCATTATGTCAACTCAAGATATATTTTTATTGTGGTCCCAGAGGTTTCTTCTTCCCATTATTATTATTTTTTTTTTATGAATAAATATAAATAGAAGCCACTATTGGGAGTATCCATTTTGCACATATGATGTGACATCATCTAGACCACACATCTCCCCAAGTGAGTGTTGGGAACAATCAACTAGAAGCAGCCATGCAGTGAGTGCAAAGTGTGCACTGCTATAGTGGCTTCTCTCTAGCATTACTCTTTTTATTTGTCCTCTAGAATTGATGTACAGGATATGGACTCTGAGATAACATTACGGTCTCATTTGTTTTCGTAGATGATATGAGATAAGTTGAGATTAAAGTTTTGAATAAAATATTGTTATAATATATTTTTTTAATATTATTTTTGTTTTAGAATTTGAAAAAGTTGAATTGTTTATTTTATTTTATATGAAAATTTGAAAAAATTGTAATGATTAGATGAGATGAATTGAAAGTGAAAACAAACGAGGCCATAAGCCGAATTTGGTATAATGGGTCATTCTAATATGCTGAAAACACTTTTTTTGTTGGGACAATGCGAATAAAATTCCGTTGGGTGTTTGATGTGCATTCTGATTCCTTCTGCATCTATTTCATTTTTCTTGCAACTAACTTTGTGTTGGAAAATGCAACAGACAAACATTTGTGAAGGCCCTGGAACCCTTTGTGAATTGGCTGGAGGAGGCCGAAGAAGAAGAGGAATAAGGTGAAGCGACTGATGTTGCAAATGTGGTGCTTTTATCCTACCATCTAATTTCTATCCACCTTCTGAGATATGAACTCATAAATTTCCAAATTATGCTTTATTTTTGTGTCATTGTACTTTTGGTGTGCCGGTTGAAGATATGATAAACCCTTATGGTTTACTATTAATAAACAATTACACTTGGTTCTCACTCGTCATAGTCCTTGACGGGTATATGTTATGTAATAACAGTTTATGCTATACCATGTTAAGGGAGATTCTCAATTGTTATGCCTATTAGCCAAGATTGTCCATAATTAGGGAAAATTATGTGACAATTTGGGTTCTCCGTATCAGTGTTGGTTAAGCACAAAAAACTTTCCATTTGGATGTTAAGAGTATCTTAGATCATCAGTAGTAGTAAAATAGTTTGTGAAATAGTAATAAATAATTTGTGAATAATAATAATTGTTTGTGAATAGTAGTGAAGTAGTCTAAGAATATCTGGAAACAATTCAATTTCCAAATAGACCCTAAAGGTCAACATGCTTTATTTACAAAGAGCGAGGCAAATTTATAAAATCGTTTTTTATAAATTATCAAATTTGGGTGGTTAGACGAGAATTTTTAATTTTAGATAAAAATTTAAAATATTATTTTAAAATATTATTATTGTTTTAGAATTTGAAAAAGTAGAATTGAGATTTGAAAAAGTTGAATTGTTTATTATATTTTGTATTAAAATTTGAAAAAATTATAATTGATGGGATGGGATGGGATGGGATGGGATTTGATGGAGAATTTTATGTTTGGTTTCACTTGCCAACCTTCAATTTGGTGCTTCTGCTTTGTTCCTCGCGCTCTTACCAACGCCGTTCCGTCCACTTCTTGTTAAGCTATTGAAAAGAAAATTATAACGTTAGCGCGATGTGATGTCACTAGCGTTTGTAAGCATTATTTTTGTAAGGCCATTTTTATCGAACAAGTCTCCCTAAAAATTGAAGAAATACAAAATGAAAAAGTAAAAAGAATAAAATGAAAATATCATAAGAAATTAAATTAAAAAATAGAAGAAAAGAATAGAGGAAAAATTATATTATTAAGTCATGTATAGAGTATACTTAATAAAATACTTACATGATATAATTTGACTTGAAAAATGAATTTTAAAATTTTACAAATTAATTTTTTCTTAAAGTTTATCGTTTAAGTGATAAAGATTGTGCGCTCTATATACATCGACTTAAGAATAAAATAATTCATAAAATCTACTTTCTCTAGATGGCTGCCCTTGTGGGGGAGAAGATTCTCCATGTGGTTGTGGCTGCCACTTGTAGGTTTGCATTGCTTAGAGCATCCACATTGGCTTCTTCAAATAACATTTCATCTCTAAATTTAACTAATTTTATCAATAGTTGGCCCACATTGAATTAGCCAAACACTTTTCATCCTAAATATTATCTACAGTAATTTCATCATTTTCTTCAAAGATGAAAAGAACTATTTCACTTCCAAATACATTGTTTATTAATTTCGGCTCTCTCTCCCTCGATTTCTTTCTCTTTCTTCTTCCCTCTTTCTCTCTCGCGTCTCTTCCTCCGTTCTCTTCTTCTATTTTTTTTTCTCCTTTCTCTTCTTCCCTCTCCCGCGTCTCTTCCTTCTTTCTCTTCTTCTAGTTTTTTTTTTCTCTTCTTCCCTCTTTCTCTTCTTCCGCAACCAGCACGGCATTGTGGCAGTTTTTCTCCAGCACGACAAACACACGGTAAGATTCGAAACCCTAGCCTTGATTTTACTCTTGATTTTTATTGTTTGGATTTGATTTTGTTGATGTTGTTTGGGTTTGATTCGAAACCCTAGTCTTGATTCTACTCTTGATTTTATTGTTTGGGTTTGATTTTGTTGATGTTTGTTTGAGTTCCCCGAATTGTCGATCGAATTATTTGGAGCGTGGGCTGAGTTTCTTGAGTTCCCCTGAAGTTGCATTATGGTCTCGGGTAGTTTGAAACATGTTTGTAAGTTTGCATTATGGTCTCAAATATTTCCGGCATTGCTTACTTCTATCTCTACCTTTTCGATGAATTATGAACGTGGGATAGAAACAGAGAGATGCTCAAAAGTAAGCACAAAAAAATATTACCAAATAGCTACAATATAAAGTTACAAACAGAAAGGGAAGAGCAGGAAAAAAGACCCAAAAAAGAGGGAAAATGAAATATGCCCATTGGATGCAGTCATCTAATCAAAATTCTTTTTGAGGAGCTTAATCTCAACCCATATAGGGAAAGCTAAATGGCAACGGTAATGAATTTACTCTATTGAAAACAAAATATATGGGAAATCCTTTAGGTACCAGGCATGTCGTCTGCAATCTCATTTGAATCCTTCAGGTTGATATAATATATTTGTTATTTTGAATCACAAATATGGGTGTTTGAGAATGTGGGCAGCAACTAGGATGGCAACCTCTAGGATGTTCATAGTTTTATAGGTTGGTTACCACCCTATTCATTACTCTTATTTTACATTAGTTGTTATCAAAGCCTTGTATAGCCTTCAAATGATGGCAGACAAGCATATTGGCAAAAACAAAATTTGTGAGCATCCTGTTTGTGAGATTTGCTTGCAACCGGCAATGAGATTTGCTTGCAACCTGTTTGTGAGCATAATCTTCTTTACATTGAGTGATGATGTTTGTGAGAATTGGCTTGGTTGCATCGAAGATCAATGAAATTGTTTTGATAATATTGATATCGTGTGATGAAATTTTGTTAATGTTGTTTGTGAAAATGAAAATAAATATCATTGTTGGAGATTATAGGAGATTATAGGAGGTTATGAAAATAGAATTAATTAAAAAATAAAAAGTAATTATAAAAATATAAAAATAAAAAATAATAATATTTTATTATTATAAAGAGTGTCATGTAGACTTTAAGTTTTGAATGATTAGCTAAAAATGAAAAAGTTACATGTTAGTCAAAATTTGAAGAATAAAATAGCCAATCCAATACCAATGCTCGGCCACCTTGCATTAAGGAATCGTTTCTCTTGTACCGCCTCTAAAGAGCGGGTTACCGTCCGATACTAATAATTTTAAAAAAGCTTCAGGTATTTTTTCTTTCTAATTTCAAATATTTTGGTTTTAGCTTTCCAAAGTTTTTATTTTTCTATTTTATCTTTCAGTTTTTTTGTAATTGTAAGTATTTTCTTTTGGAGACATCATATACGCGTCACTTGGGCATTTTCTTTCTATTAATAACTTGAGATGGTGGGTACAAGGCATTTGTCCCCGATGATGATTATCCAAGACAATGGCTTTTAAATTTCTTAACCATGCACATGGATCCATTTGTAACGAGGGTGAATCCCAAAGGCTTGTTCATGTATTTTTTTTTTCGTTAAAATAATTAGTCGTAAAATTGTTTGAATTTTATGCCAATATGTCCTTTTGGCGGAATAGGTAGGTATTTTCGTCGCCTCAGCAATTCTAGTGGCATTCCTTTGCATGTTCACTTCCACGATATTAGACAATCCATACAAGGCACCTAGCTAGGGCTCTAATGACCATAAAAGAGCCTAATCAGAGCACTGTTCAGTGTTCAAGTAGAAGAGTGTCTTCAGAAACTTATAAACCTGCAGGCCGTATACCACCCACTATTATGCTCCAAAATTCACTTTTATGAGACAAAACTCGACCAATGTCTCTTTGTCGATAATCGCCAAGTCATTGGAGTCATATTAATTCCTCAAATGAGACAATGTGTAAAAGTACAATACATCAACATAAGCAAAAATATCAGCCCAATACGAAGAAAAAAACTACTTTGCCTCCCAAGTTGTACCACTCCACTTGACCGCTCGGTAAAAGTTTTTTTTTTACTTAGTAATTAAGGAAGTGATTTTAAGTGTATTGGTGTATTTTTTTTTATAAAATATTTAAATATATTAAAAAAATATGAATAGAAGAAAAAAAAAAAAAGGTTGAAAACTAACTAGCGGTCAAGTAGAGCTCGGCAGAGTAGCCCGACTCATCCTTGAAAAACCATAGTTTGTGTACAGATAAAATAGGACTAACCTCTCTAGAGACTAGAGTCTAGGGTCATTCTCAGCCGCGCCAAAATTTATTTCATTGATGGATAAAGCTGGTATAGGCTCTTCTCCATCAAGAGGGTTCTGATCTATGGCATCGTCTCCTACATTAGGCACATGTTCTTACTCAACTATTTTATAATCAGCTAATGTAGTTGTGCCACTCTATTAAAAATAATTTTAATTTTGTGTAATTGCCTCGTTTGAAATAGAGTTGTAAAAAAGTTTTTCAAAGTTCAATGAATAAGTCCTGACCACCCACTACTCTTTGAGTTTGACTCGTTTACATCCTACTTAAGACCATAAGGGTGGCAGCTTGTTTTTCTGGGGAAGGGAAAGATGGCGAATGAGATCCATGCAAGCCAGAATCAGTGTGTATAAATTGCACGCATATCGTTTGAGGACGTGTGATTCAGGAGTTCAGAGGGCTGGATGGAGCCTGGAGTCGGTAACAGAGAGAAGGTGTGGGCAACTACTAGACCAGTTGACAGAAAGCTGGAAATAAATGATATAAAACTAATAGTGGGGCAGGAAATCAACTTCCCCAATTCCCTCATGTCAACTTGATATGGATACCCAGCTGGGAAAGACCAATAATCCAAGAAGAAAGAACAATTAGAATGTTGTAGGGAACTCAGGTTTTTCGGCCACAGTAGATTACGTAGAAATGTTAGGCCAACCAACTTCACAGCCTCCTACTGCCACCAGCCTTTCATGTCTTACGATTTGCTCTTTCAATCTTTCCTTTCACTCATTTAAACCCCCCAACGACTGTCACATTAGTATGATTGGCTCTTTCCATCTGTTTTGTGTATCAAATTTGCACTTGAAAAGTGTCTTTTTGGCCGACCGATTCAAGGCACAAACAAGAAAGAAAATATCTTTTCCAGCAAATGCATTGAGTAGAAAAACATGGCTTGAGCTATGCTGCATGTCTACATCAGAACATGATCCAAGAAGGCATCTCGAACAGCAGACCACTCAAGTCGCACTAAAAAGAGGATGCCACAGAATTATTATCAACATTACAATCACCAACAAATCATTGTATTGTTATAAAAAAAAATTGAAAGAAAAATGGCGTACAGATGGATTTTTAACAAAATTCCAATTCCACCCAAAAGAGACGGAGGAACTTTAACCAGACGCGCTAATATAGCCGGGCCCACCTCTCCGGATGTAACATCAATGACCCTACAAATCTTTTTACCTCTGTAGAAAATTAAAAACTAAACAATAACAAGGAAAAAAGGTCACCATCTTCAAAGACAAAGGTAGTCATCTTCCTTCTCTTCCTTTCCTGGCACACACCTAGGCAGATTCGATAACGTGTTTTACACAAGACACTCCAACAGCAGACCACTCTTTTCCAGCGCCTATATGTATTTCTTCCTCCTTTAGGCTTTAAGGCCTTTTCATTGCATCCTTTTCCAGAGTTTCATTGCCAGTTTGGATTGTTCCTATACAGTCCGAAGTTGTGGGGTTGGAGAGCTCCTCTTTCTCACTGCAAGCCTCAGCCTGATCCACAAAAGTAAGCTGCTCTTTCAACTTGGTATTAGAAGCAGCAGACGTCCTGTTTGTGTCGAGGAAGAGGCAAACTACAGCACAGTCATCGATTTTAGAAGTTGGATACCTATATCTCCAAGCTCGAATTGCTGACTCAACAAGGAACTGAGCCGCAGAGGAACGTGCTGGGGCCGATGCAACAATGTCTACCACTTCTTTGTTCGATAGCACATCCCAAATCTGCAGAAAAAAAAAGTAAAGCAAAAATAGTTTTGTTCACAACTACAGAATGAGTAATATCACACAGAAAAAGAAACAATATGGTTTTGTTATCTGCCTTTGGTTGGCTATCCTTACCCCATCTGTAGCCAAGACGATAAATTCATCCTTCTCGGTGATGTGCCTATGAGATATCTCGGGCACAGAGATCAGACCAAAATCTTTTAGGCAGAAATCTCCAAATGCACGAGCCATGGCAAGGCCAGGGGAGTTATTATTTGGCAGCCAGACACGAGCAACCTCAGGTTCATTCTGAAGAGCAAAAACCCGCCCTCTGCACTTCCGGATTCTATCCGCTTCCTCTGTAAAGGAAAATAAAAACAGAAAGACTTTAGCAAGAAGTTGACAAAAAAGAAAAAAGTGGATAAACAAATGTGATAGTAAAAAGAAGCAACCAAGCAAGACTACAATGGATTGCAAGCGAGTTTCTTTTGTATTTCCAATTCATGAATAAAGGTAAATGGAAACACTTAATCTATACATCAAGGAAGTCCGCTACCTAGAAAACCAATGAGTTCGCTTAATTCATTGACAATATGTCATCATCCAAGCCCAATGCCAGCTGTTTTTCTCTTGCCAAACAACCACACAATACCACTGCACCAATCCAACTAGCTAATATATATATTACTAATTACAGGAATTTTGGATTTTCTGCCACCTGCTCCGAGCCCAAGCTTTAGGCCACTCACTGGTCTGATTCACACATTTAAGAGTTTACGTCATTAGGTCCATTACATACATCACTAGTGTAGTCAACACGAGGAATAACGCTAAATTTTCTCTTTGCCTTCTATAGAATAGATCTTTGCCATGTGCATCAACATCCTTCACTACTCCTAACAAATTCTACTTCGCCTACTATTTCCTTCATCTGTTATGACAGGCCTAATATAAGTACTTCATTGCACTTACCAATTGCACCAACATGTACTGCTAGAAAATGACAGATGTGAACAATGTCATTTAAGAATTATGTGTAAACATGGCAACAAGGTTTAGGAATATGTCAACTGAGCAAGTGTGTAAACATTTTAATAATTTATTCTTCCATAACTTGCCGGGATACTTCCTGTTACTAAGGCATAACCTTATTTAAATTCCACGCAAACTCCAAATTCCATAACCTTATTTTATAGAAAATGTACTTGACTATTCGGAATTACTCTCAGACCCAGAGAAGAGAAGTCAAGTTTTTAGAATGATAAACATTCAATTAAGGCCTAGTCCATAGCTAAACCTAACTGTCCTATGGTACGTATTGGAGACTCTGAAATATTGCAGTGAGAAAGGAAGGAAATATGTTAGGTAGAGCTTTGTCAATGAGACCCTATGTGTAAATATAATATAGGAGAAATGTCATTCTGCACCTCCAAAGTACCACCTGTTTTTCTAATTGTACTCCAGACTACCAAGAGCATCAATGCTGTACCCTAAACTACCATTTGTTTTTCAATTTACACCCCACCATCCAATTGATTGAAATATAATGGAGCCTAATGGGTTTTCTAAAGCACGCTCAATAAATTCAATCAAACTACCCTTCATTTACGAAAAAAATAAAATAAAAATTCAATTAATTAAGATTAGTTAAAACCTAAAACTTAGAAAAGGATCAGGCCAACATCTTTCCCACAATAAAATATTGTTTCAAAATAAAAAAGAAAACAAAAAAAAAGGCTAAAGAATTTAAGCGCGCTCTCTCCCCATCCAAAAGAATGAAAGCCCCTTGGCAGCTGCAATTGCTTTAGCTCAATATTACTACAATATCTAGGAGAGTAAGGGGTTGTTTGGGAGATGGGATGGTTTTTAATCTCATCCCATCTCATCTCGTCTCATTTCCTTCCCAAATATCATTCAAACACAAACACACAAAAAATTCAGCTTTTTCAAATCCCAAAACAAAAATAATATTAAAAAGTTATATTCTAACAATATTTTAACTTTATAATATTTTTATTCAAATTTCTCTCTCTCATTTCCCAAAACTCCATAAAACATCATAATTCAAACCATTTCATTACTATTCACAAACCATTCACTACTATTCATAGATTTATCATCTTTTCTCATTCCCCAAGCATCCCCTAACCCACAATGCACCCTTAATAGAGATAAACTTTTGGTCTATGCCTAAGAGATACATTCCTTGTGTCTAGGTATTCAACATTGATTAAAAGAAGTAGTAGAGAAGAACTTATTGCACAGAGAGAGAGAGAGAGACCTGGAAGACTTGGTTTGAGATCCACAGTCAACTGAACTGCAACTAGAGAATGATCTTTGTCTCTCATACCCAATACTGCTCTGGAGTCCCCAACATTTCCAATGACAAGATCCTGACCCTAAAATAGCAGCCAATGGATATTCAAGCATTAAGAATATATCACAAAATACAGATTTAATTTAAATATTTTAACTGCTATGAGAGAATAACCTGCTTAACCAGAGTCACCGCTGTTGTCCCGCTACAGAAGCAATCAATATGTGGGTGCACTCTCAGCTCCCTGTCCATGGCTCTGAAAGCTTTCAGAAATGAATCCTTGAGAATCTGAAAGATCTCAGGATGCTTTTCTGCTTCTTGAAGATCAACAAAGACCCTAGATTCTTCACCAGCAGATATGAAGTGAGTATCTTCCGAGTTCATGCTTCCAGCAGTATTAAGGCTGATCTCTTTGAGAACATCTTCACCAGTCATGTTCACTTCCAAGTTGGCACTTAGTTTCAGAGGTAGTGAATCTCTCACTCTCTTTGCAACAATGTGACCATACGGACCATGGCCATCAAAAACACCACAAAAAAATGTGTCTGTTCTGGAACCATAATTCTGAAAATTGCAGTTTAAAAAAAGTTGGTGAATGAAAATCTAGCAAGCAAACAAAGATATTAATACTGCTACCAATTTTGGATACAAAAGGAAGATGAATGATTTCACATAACGTAGCTAAGTATTTTTTCTGATCAGTTACTTAAAAGAAAAATTATTTTTTCTGATCAGTGATCTTTTTGTATCCAATTTTATGGAGCTATTATTTTCCATGATGTTTGTTCAAAAGTAAACATATGTTAGTGCATATTTACTGAACTCAATATATTATGTTACTGCATATGTAAGAAAAAAAATCTAGATGAGTTGAAACATCTGCTTTCCTTTTCATTCATTGCTTTCTTTTTGTTCCTTCTATATTGTTCTCTGGTCCTTTGATTATATTATTATCCTACAATTAAGATCATCTTATACAATTAGCTCATTAAATTATATTCTTTGTAAGGAATATAAAAATTGACAGAGTAGCTCTCTTTAATAAGTAATAAAAATTTCCATTATGGCAACCTTCAATTTTTTGAAATGAAGCTGAGTCAAATCTCTTATTCCTCACCTCATACATGGCGGACCCATGATGAGAAACATCAAACAAAAGAAAATTTCAATTTTCCAGCATACATAAGATGAATGTAAATGGAACCAGGGGAGAATTTCCTCTAGCTGAATGTATCTGAGGTGAAGGCAAATTAACAGATAAGATGAGAGTTGAAGAATTGAAGAAGTAGATTATGCATCTTGAAATGAGATTAATAAATTAGCACCAAAGCTACAGATATTTATATTAAAGTTCCATTTGCTAGAGAAAGCAGAGAAAGCAATCAAGCAATTGTAAATGGAACAAAATAAATATTATTCTTCAATTAAAAAAAAGTTGTTAATAGTTTTCTTGCTATGCCACTAAAAAACAATATTGACCAAAAAGAATTTATAGCATGTGAAGACGAGGAAGAGCTCACCTCCCAAACAATCATGGCATCCTGGTTGGTCCCTTTCTTGCCTTGTTTAGTAAACAAAGACGCCACTTCACTAGACCCATTTAAGAACATCCTCCCTGGAATTCTATTCAACGGTTCATCCCTCCGATGCTCGAAGGAAGATTTCCGAGAGCCTGGCCCTCTTTTTAAGATCTTTCGCTTCCTGACCACTGCAGGGGATAATGGCGAATCAGGGAGTGGGCTCCCGCTTTCGGCAGACAAGCAGGACCCCATTCTGAGGGCTCTAACTACATTTAAGATGCATTCCAGAGGAGCTGAAGAATCACAACCCCTATTATCAATTGACGGAGCCGTCAGAAACATTTAGTGGAATCCTACAAACCTTTCTAATTTGTAGATAAAAATCCACTGATTCAACTTTTAACCTCTTGAATTCAGCAAATCGAATAGAACCCTTGTGAATTCACAGCCTAATTATCAGATTAAGGCGTCAATTCGCCCTTTATTCTCTTGGATCACAATCTACCAGAAAATTGGCGCAGACCCTTTTGAACTCAAAGCCCCCTGAAGTAAAGCTTCTGAGGTCTGCCCCCAATCCCAGGAAAAAAAAACAGAAATCAGCGAGAACCAAAATCGCCATAATTGCTCAGATACCAATAGAAGGTACTTCTTGTAATCGACTCGGGGCTGAAGCACCAAAAATAAATAAATAAATTCGACCTTTTTACTATTATTTGACCACAAAGATACCGGAAAGCTAAAAAGAGCATATAGCCCAAAAGAAAGCCAAGTAGTAAGATTTATTGCAGATATAACTTTTTTCCGTATCCAATATGCAACAAATACCTCTTCCAACACAAAACCCCTCAGTCTTCACATACCCATAGATCCAAAATGAATCACCAAGCCGTCTAACATAATCTCACAACTTTAACCAATATGAAACCAAGCACTTCAACCAATGATTTTCAATCAGATCAAACTCAAGATAACAGAAATGAAAGCCAAAACCAATCAGTATCGGCACAAACCAAGGTAGTCTTGCCGCACAGAACGCCAACAAAAGGAGAGAGCAAGCGTAGAGATCTATAGGCTGCGTTTGTACGTTAGCTCAGTTTATCTGAGCTTATTTACGAACAGTGATGAGTTAGAATAGTGAAAGAAGTTATGTGTAATCATATAAATTAAATTTAAAGTGTATTTAAATATTAAGATGAATATAATATTTTTTATAAGAAGTTGAAAATAGATGTAAGTCCAGGAAGTTTTGAGTTAAAATAAATTTAATAATTTAAAAATTAGATGTCTGAATATTAGATTCAATTTAAAATTAAATTGAAATAGAATTAAATGAAGAAGGAGACGGTAAAATGAACGTTTCAATGGTAGAAAAATTGCAACCACCGAGACGAAGTGAGATCTTTCGTAACGAGATAGAGACTTTATTATTTGTCAAAATCCTCAAAATGAAAAATCTATCAAAATGAAAAATCTCTCAAAATGAAAATTTTGGTTGTCTTCCTTTTGCTCAATCCTCAAAATCCAAGGATCTTAAACTCTTCAAGGAAAATCTTGGTTTTGTTGATTTAGGCTTTTCGGGTCCTAAATACACATGGACCAATAATAGATCTGGTCCTCACCTGATTAAGGAGAGACTAGATAGAGGTATCGCTAATACCTCTTGGATTGACCTGTTTCCCCACGCCATCCTTACTATCCTCGCCAAGGTCACATCAGATCATGCTCCCATTCTTTTGGACACTACAAAGAGAAATATCTCTTCCAAATCCTTTAAATTTGAAGAATTCTGGCTTCGTGATCATTCCATATTTAAAATTATCAAAAAAGCCTGGAATTCTCACTTTATGGGAACCCCCTCTTTCATTTTATCAAGGAAATTAAAAAACACTAAGGGTAGGTTTGGTAACCAAAACAAAACACAAAATTCTTATCTCATCATTACACATTTTTCAAATCTCCATACAAAATATAATAAACAATTTAATTTTTTCAAATCCCAATTCAATTTTTTCAAATCCCAATACAATAATAATACTAAAACATAATATTTTAAACACTAAAACAAAACACAAAATTCTCATCTTACCCCCCAAACCTACCCTAAGAAAGCCCTCAAAGTTCGGAATCAAACAACTTTTGGTCATATCCAGACTAATCTAAAAGCCTTGATGTCTAATCTCTCATCCCTGCAAGATCAAAATGCTCATCCCTCTTCTAGCTCTTCAGAAGCCGAAACTAAAGAAAAAATTAATGAGTTGCTTCTCAGGGAGGAATCTCTCCGGAGACAAAAATCCAGAATAACTTGGCTGACAACCATTGATCAGAATACAAAATTCTTCCATGCTTCAACCTCTATTAGACGGAAAAGGAATAGTATTGATTGTCTCAAGTTAGGAAGAAACAATTGGACGGCGGATCATAACATAATCTCATCCAAGCTTCAAGAACACTTCCAAGCTATTTTCTCTTCCACTTACCCTACATCCCCAGTAGACATGGATTCTCTTTTCCCAAGGAAAATTTTTGATCAAGAAAATGATATACTTTGCAAAATTCCAATTGAGGATGAAATTGCTTCCATTGTTAAAAATCTTCCTTCTACCAAGGCTCCCGGCCCGGATGGTTTCACAGGTCTCTTTTACAAAACCTTTTGGGAAGTCATTAAATTGGATCTGATTGTTGTCGTTAGGAGTTTTTTTGTCCATGGGAAATTGTTAAAGGAACTCAATCATACCAACTTAGTTCTAATCCCAAAAGTTGGCAATCCAAATGATATCAATCAATTTAGACCCATAAGCCTATCCAATGTTTGCTATAAAATTATAGCAAAAATTCTTGCAAATAGGCTTAAATCCATACTCCCCAACATCATCTCTCTGTGTCAATTTGCCTTCTTACCTGGGCGTCTGATCCAAGATAATACTATTTTAGCCCAAGAGATATTCCACTGTATGAAAAAAAGAAGGGGAAGAATACGTCAAATGGCCATTAAAATCGTTATGGCTAAGGCTTTTGATTCCATGGAATGGTCATTTCTCCTAGATATCCTAAAACATGCGGGTTTTAGATAGCAATGGATCAATTGGATTAAAGAATGTATCACCACAGTGACATATTCAATCATCATCAATGGCTCCCCGCAAGGTTTCTTTCATCCTTCCAGAGGTCTCCAACAAGGGACCCGTTATTGCCATTTCTCTTCATTCTTGGTACCGAGGTCCTGTCTAGACTCATTACACAAAAAGAACAATCTAGTGGCCTCAAGGGTATTATTAAGCTCTCAACTGGCGGTCCTAGCATTACACATCTTCTTTTTGCTGATGATTTGTTTATGTTTGGGTCAGCATCTGCTAATAAAGCTAAAATTTTTTCTGATTGCCTGAAGACTTACAAACAATGGTCTGGTCAAAGCATCAATGTAACCAAATCATCTCTCCATTTTAGCAAAAATGTCTCCCTTGCATCCATCAATGATGTTAAAACCTTCTTCAATTTTAGAATCTCCCCCTCCTATTTCCAGATATCTTGGGCTATCCCTCTCCAATGGAGCCGATAGGAAAAAGTTTTTTGAGGATTTAATGGAGAAAGTTCAAAACAGGCTTCAGGGTTGGCAATCTAAGATTCTTTCTCAAGCTGCGAAAACAGTTCTCATAAGAGCAGTTGCAAGCTCCATTCCTTCGTATGTGATGTCTTCCACTTTGGTCCCCAAAGCAATAACAAAGAATCTTGATCCCTTTTCCGAAGATTCTGGTGGGGATTTGAAGACAGAGAGAAAAAGAAATTCACCCCTAAATCCTGGAGTTCTATATGAATTCCTAAATCACTGGGAGGTCATGGAATCAGACTTATGTCCCCTTTTAATTCCGCCCTAGTTTCAAAAAATGTTTGGTCTCTTCTTAATGGACCAAATAGTCTTTGGAAAGAGGCCATCTCAAAAAAATATCTTGGTTTAAAAACTTTCTTGGAAGTTTCTCCTAAGCTTCTAACTCCCGGTTTTGGAAAAGTTTGCTTAAAATGAGAGAAAACCTGAGATCTAGCATTTGCTATCAAATCAATAATGGGAGTTCTACCAAGGTTTGGACTGATCCCTGGATCCCTACCATTCATAACTCTATCCCTGATCCAAACCCTAATAACAATCTTGAGCCTGACCTTAATATGCATGTTTCGGAACTCATACTAGAGGAACCAAGACGTTGGAATGTTCTTCTCCTCAATATTCTCTTCTCAAGACATTCCTCTAGAGAAATCCAAAAAGTCCCCCTGTCCAATCATAATTTTCAAAATGTTCAAGATAAGATCAATTGGACTCATCACTCTTCTGGAAAATTCTCCGTTAAATCAGCTTACGCTGCCCTTGCCAAGGAAAATAACCCTCCCAATCCCAACAATCAGACCCTCAATCGGAAGATTTTATGGAAAATGAAAGTGCAGGATAGATTGAAATTATTTTTCTGGAAAACAAGCCATGATATCCTTCCTACCAAAGTAAAGATCAACAATGTCTTGAACCTCATTGAAGATCAAATTCTTTGTTCGTTATGCAACACTGAATCAGAAGATATCTCCCACCTCTTCCTAAATTGCTTTTACTCAAGAATTTTGTGGAGGCATTCTAAATAGCCAATTGATATTTCTTCTTTCTCAAGACAGCCCATTCTGACTTGGCTAAAAAAATTCTCAATCCTTCAGACGTCCTTAAAATCCCTAAGGAAGAATGTCACTCATTTCAACTTTTTGCTCTCGTAGTTATGGATAGTATATGGTTTATTAGAAATAAGAAAATCCATAATCAGGTTCCCTTCTCTCCAACACCTTTTTCCTTCATAGAGTCTGTTTCCTCCATTTTCAATCAACACTTAGCTGCTTGGGTTATTATTAAAGATCAATCACCAAAAATGGAACTAAGGCATCATCCAGTAGGCCATTACCTTATCAGATTTGATGTTGCAGTTCGGATCCAAGGCTCTATCATAGCAGCTATTTGTTGGAATGATTTAGGAGAAGCTATATTTGCAATTACTATTTCATATGCAGTGTGAGTCCAAATTTAGGAGAAGCCAAGGCAACCTTGATGGCAGTTCCTGAAGCAAAAAGATTGGGTCTGCAAAACATACTATTGGAAGGGGATTCAAGCACCACCATAGAGGCAATATCCAATCCTGCTGTTGTACAAGTCTGGGCTATGATTCCAATCACGGGCGACATCAAACATCATCTCACTTTTTTCAAAAAATGGAAAGCTAGGAAAATATATCGTTTATTGAATCGATGCGCGCACAACTTGGCGCAATGGGCAGGGACGACGCAAGCCTACGGCAATATCTCTTTAATCCAAATTCTCCCTTCTCTACTGTTTTTTCATGGTGGAAAAGATCTACCTCTGTATAATTAAGTTTCTGTCAGACAACTTATGATGTACTAGTTTTCTGTTTTCATCTATAAAAGAGTAGTCTTCTTGCAGAAAAAAAAAAAGAAAAAAGAAAAGATAAGAGTCTTTTTGTCTTGTTTCTTCCTTGGAGAGATAGAGAGATGGTTTACCAAGAAAGGAGGAAGGGCTTAGACCCTGTGCTCACTTTCAGAAATAACAGACAAGCAAGAAGTATAACTAATAACGCCATATATGTTTGGGCGGAAAGTGAAAAATTGTTGCGATAAAAGAATTGTACGAATAACATACCATGCATTTTCAAAAATTTTTATAATTTTTTTTAAAAATATTCATTAAATATAAAATATTTTTTAATTTTTAATTTTTTCATATAATCATTACTTACTGATTAAATTTAATACAACTTTTCTAAATTTACACAGCACAATACAAAATTTTCAAATTTTAAAATAAAAATAATATGAAAAATTTTTTTAACAATAATTTTTTAAAAATATTTTCAAATAATTTTTTAACAATATTTTTATTGAAATTTTTCTTTCTCATTTTCCAAAATCCAATAAAACAACTTATCTAGACCATTTTACTATTATTCACAAACTATTTATAACTATTATTTTCATAATTCTATATGAACATGCTTTCACATAAATGACTTATGTTTTGCATTTATATGTTCATGAATATAATTACGTTCACTTGTTTTAAATGTGTATTGATACGAGAGTGCTATCATAACATTTGTTGAACTGTGTATTGTAAATAAGATAATGATAATCTTGTGCTCCTATGTGCAAACAAGGAAGGATATGTACCATAAAAGAAATACATGCACGTGATTCTCAACCAGCCATGCAGTCAAAAATGATTTTTCATGAATTAAATTCATGAAAATGACGAGTAAGCTGGAGTCCAAGAAAAAGTTTCATGAAATCAAAATCAACAACACCAAACAATCTGACATGAAATTGCTCTAGTATCAATTAATGCACGAAATTTGAGCATCAATCATGCGCAACGAAGTGAGAAAATAGTATACGAACTTTAGTCATATTTATCCAAGTAAGATTTTGAAAGGAATCTTCTAATCTATCCATTCTCATCAGTTCTCATGGTTGGCTACAGACCCTCTTAATAGATCTATTTATAATGGTGTCAGCAACCTTCCATTAAGGAATATATACACTTGGTGTATCATAAAAAATTACAACCTTTCATGGTTTATCTATATATTAGACAAACATCTCATTGAACTGCATTAAGTAACTTAGTATAAAAGGTCATTTAAGTATGAAGCGGCCTGGGGATCTGATGAAGAATGCAAGAAGCTTGTACGTACAACAAAGGTTAAGAAAAGAAAAATCTGAAGCTTTAAAACTGATCAAGCAAGATGATGAAGGGCAACATAATATTGAGGATATTAAGAAGTTGCAAAGGGAGCTAGGGATTTTACTTAAAATGGAGGATACAAGGTGGAGGCAAAGGGCAAATGTGCACTGGTATAAGTAAGGTGACAGGAATACTCGATTCTTTCATGCATGTGCTACACAAAGAAGGAAGCAGAGCATGATTGTAACACCCCGCTCCTTTCTTCTTACGTACGCTTCTTCTTTCTTACGTACGTTCCTTCTTTATGACGTAAGCAAATTTTGTGGGCAGAGATTATGTGAATTGTCTGCCCCTTCTAGCTAGCGTTGCGAGACTCGTCAGGCGTGCCGAACCTCGATGGCGTGTTTTCAAAGATAGTATGTGACTTCTAAGGCACGCCCAGTGTTTTAAATATACTGAAAATATTTCTATGAGGTAGTTCCAATATTATTGAATTAAGTTTGATTTTAAATACGACAATTATAATATTCTTGAAGAGCTCCAAAAATATTTTAATTGTCGGAAATTATTTTAATATCATTATTAAAATGATATCAACTATTTAAGATATTATAAGATTTAAATTATGTTGAAAACTTTTATTACTTAAATAGTTTTATTCTCTTAAATATGTTAAATAAGACTTCATCAGTTTATTAATGATGAAAGAATATTATTTTATAAACTAAAGCTAGTTTAAATAATATTCTATCCTTATTACTTTTAATACTTTTAATTAAGATAACGTTAAATCAGTGCTTTAATCCTCCACTGTTAGATCGTGCGTAGATCACCAGACGTTGGATTTTAGAAAACCCCCCAGCCCTCTCTATTTTTTCCTTACTTTTCTCTCCCCTCTCTCTCTGTTCCTTCTCCCCAGCGTATGTTGTATGTAGCCCCTACTGTAGCCGAATTCTCCACTGCCTAGCCCGACGCCGCCGTGCGCCGGTGAGCCTCACCGCCCCTTCCGCCGGCACCACCTCCCTCCGACGAGCCTCCCCATCCCGATATCTCTCTCCCACGCTCTCTCTTCCTCTCTCTCGGTAGTGCACAGCCCGAATGGGCTTGGTGCTCACTGCACCGCCGTGCTCCGCCCAACGGCCCCACCACCTCCACGGTAGCTGCTCCTCCCACCAACCATCACACTCCAGCGAGCTCGGCCCCCTCCATGCGGCCACCTTCCTCTCATGCACGTTCGTGGCCTCCTCCATGCACGGGTTCACTGTGCACACTCCTAGTGTCGCCGTGCGCGGTCACCTTGGCCACCGGACACCACCACGAGGCCCTCCTGGTCTCCCCCTTCCTCCTCCACCTGACCCGAGGCCTATAGCCTCCCTCCACCGCACGGGCCTTCCTCTCCCTCACGCATGGGTTTCTCACCCTCCACCACCGTACGCCGCCACCCACGGCGTGTGACCACCATCTCCAGCCTCCTTAGGCCACCACCGAGCCATTCTGACCACCCTTGGTCCCGATCTGCCACCCATGCGTGCACACTCTCTCACGGGCTTCTCCCCCCTCACACACGGCTATTTCTCCCTCCACCACCGTGCACCACCGTACCACCACCACTGAGCCTCCATAGCTCCACCAGCAACCTCTCTTAGCCGAACCTTAGGTCCAAACCACTACTTTATGTGGTGGGTAGCCACTGCAAGTGACGGACAGCCACTGCGCGTGGCTGACCGCCACTGTACACTGCTAGATCCGTCGTGTTACGCTCCTTGCCACCATCACAAGGCCACCACGAGCCCTTCCAAGACCACACCTAGCTATCCAAAAGCCCAAACAGTCACTGTACGTGATATAGCCGCCCTGTACGTTCCTTTCAATGTCTTCGACGGGACGGTTAACAAGCAACGCACGGGTTATCCCGTTCATGGTATAACCCTCTATCCCTTATTATTTATGTTATTAGTTGATTAGTTAGGTTGTAGACTGTGCTATTAGTATTGTAGAGTTCGTTGTGTAGTATGGATATGTGTTGTGCTGTGTTGTATATGTGAAGTGTTGGGCCTATCTGTGTAGTGCGGTGATGTGATGTGCTGTATATGTGAAGTGTTGGACGTAGTTGGGAAGTGCGCTGTGTAGTGTTGTGGACTGTGTTGTAATGGTGACGTGGCGTGTGGAATGGGAAGAGTACACGCTGAGTGTACTCTGTGTGGCATAGCGTGTGTGAAAGGAGTACACGTGAAGTGTACTCCATATGGTGGAGTGATGCACCATATGGCGGATATGCCATAATGGTGATGTGGCGTGGTGTGTATGAGGGGAGTACATGCTGAGTGTACTCCATATGGTGGAGTGATGCACCATATGGCGGGTACGCCATAGTGATGATATGGCGCAACGTGTATGAAGGGAGTACACGCGGAGTGTACTCCATGTGGTGAAGTGATGCACCATATGGCGGGTATGTCATAATGGTGATGTGGCGTGGTGTGTATGAGGGGAGTACACGCGGAGTGTACTCCATATGGTGGAGTGATGCACCATATGGTGGGTACGCCATAATGGTGATGTGACGTAGTGTATGTGAAGGGAGTACACGTGGAGTGTACTCCATATGGTAGATTGATGCACCATATGGCGTGTACGCCATAGTGGTGATGTTGCGTAGCATGTGAGACTGGAGTATGCGTGGAGTGTACTCCATGAGGTGCAGCGATACATCGTGTGGCGTGTCACAAAGACAAAGATGATTGTGTGGTTGATGGGCGTAGGGCATGGTGAGTAGTGTCGGGAACTGTGGAACAGTGTCCCAAAGTAGTTATGGTGTAGCCTGTAGTCTAAGGTGACGGGTGTCACCGGGAAGTTGACTCATGGCTGGGAGTATGGGTGAAGTAGCAGAACAAGTGTAAGAATGCGCAACGGAAGCATGACTGGGAAATGTCACGAAGTGACATGGTAACCAGCAGTCATACTTATGATGGGTGAAGAGTTAGTGTAAGAATGGCGTAACGGGAACGTGACGAGATGTCACGATGTGTCGGGAGTACGTGAGGAACCATACTCACGATGAGTTAGGAGTTGACATAGCAGGATGTTGGGTGACGTGACAAGGTCACGATGTAACTTGAGAGTAGTCTCGAGCTATACGACGTGAAGTAAGGTGTAGTGATGAACGGAGTTTTGTCGTGCCAAGTGTTGGGATGAACTGTCAAAAGGGATGTTGGTATCAGAGTATCATGCTTGTTTATACGAGCAGGTGATCAACATGTTATATGTTGATCTTAGGTGATAATGGGTAAGGTACATGTGTCTTTTTCGTAAAGCATCTTAAAAGAAAAGCGTTTTGTTTTTTTTTGTTTTTTGTATTTTATAAAACTCTAGAACATGAAAGATGTTTTACGAAAGAAAATGCTAAGCGTTCAAAGGTATAAGTATGTTAGGCTCTCCTTGGCAGCCCCTGTTTACGCAACCAAAGTATTAATTGTACGCATGTGAATGATTGACTATACGCCGTATCTATTGTATGTACTTTTGAAGAAAAATCAACGAACTGATGCTTTTATGGATCCTACGAACCGATGCTTTTATGGACGCCATGAGGTGATGCTTATAGATGCCATAAAAGACGACGTTTAAGATGATGCTTATGGATGCCATGAAAGACGATGTTTAAACCCATGCTCATGAAATGATGTTTTCTCATGAAAGGACTATTAAAGGAAAGAAAGAACTGAATAAAAGCTCCAGCTCTTTAGATCTGACATGAATGAATGAATGAAAAGCAAGAAAGACATGAAAGAATGAAATGTATGAAAATACGTAACGGCCACATGAATGAATGCAAATGGTACCAATGAATGGGTAGATTGCAATGTCCGGGTAAGTAGCACTGGTAGTGTACTCAGTGCTGCCCCTTGACTGAAAAGGGATTCCCAACCCGTGGCCACGGGCGGAGTCCGGGTCCAAAGGAAGACCGCTAACCCTAACACACGGGGCATAACAGTGTGTACCGGTCTATGAAAGTGATAAGAAAGAATGTATGTATGCACGAATGCACGACTCTTTAAGAAATGAAGGCACTGACGGGAGAAACGTTTTACGACAATAAAGCTTTTAAAAGAAAAACCTCGTCCAGTGACGTTTTCAAATGAACGCACGAAGCACGTATGCATGCACGTAATAGTATGTACGAATGATGAATGCATGAATGAAAACCTATGTTGTTATATTTTAACTGTATGAAGTAATGCTTTCGAGTCTTCAACTCATTTTATTTTTATGTATGCCCCTTTCCCCCCACATGAACTGAATGGTCAGGACGGATACGGCCCATGGGGAAGAGCACAAAAGTCTAGACATGAGTTTTAAATGTATGAGAGGCATTTTTATTGTAAAATTAATGTTTTTCTGCTGTAAACCTCTTTTATTCTTAAAGTATTTTTTATTATATAAACGTAGAGTCTTGCACCTTAGGTATGCAAGTAAAAATGTTTTAAATCAAACGGTAATTACCGTCGTCCTTTCTAAAATCTTTTATAAAAAGTCCCACCAGAAGGACGTGCGTTACAATGATATATACATAAGATAAGGGATTCTGAGGATATTATGAGAGATGATGAGTCAGAAATTGCACAAGCATTTAAAAATCATTTTTGAGTATCTATTCATAATCAAGACCAAGCGAAGATGAATTGGAAGCCTGTCTTCAGTAGGGGTGGGCAGCGGGGCCCCGTTTCTGCCCCGCCTCCGTATGGGTGGGAGGGCTACCCCGCTCCGCCCATGCGGGGGCGGGGTCCCCCGCCCCCCATAGAGAGGGCCTAGGGGCCCCGACCCGGTCCACATATAAATTTTTTATTTATATATATAAAAATAAATATATTGTATATAGATATATACAATTTATTAAAGAATTAAAATTATATTCAAGTCATTGGATTGCTTTGGCCTCCTAGGTCAACCTTTATATAGGAGGCCAAGGCAATACAATAATCAACCTTAAGCAATGTGGGACTTACTAGGGTTTATGTTGGCTGAAATCTCTTATTCTAGAGGCTGTCGTATATCACACTTATCCTAGGGTTTTTGAGTTATTGTTAGGGCTTTGTCAATTGCTTATTTTTTTTATTGTGATCAAATCAGTTGGTGAAAAGAAAAAACAATCGTCCAAAAAAAAAAAAAATCCGAAATTTTTTCTTGAGCCTTATCATCAAAGTGTTGCTTTTATTATTCTAGTTGGTATCTTCTCGTATAGTTATTAAAGAATTCGTATAATTTCCTTGTTTCTTGTGTCATTTTTTTATTCCTTCTATGTTTCTTTTGTTCTTTTTTCTTGGACCTAATTACTAGTTAGGATAAAAAGAGGTTGCATTGTCTTGATTGAGTTCAATTAGTTCTTAAAGAACTTGAGTGAGAAAGCTCTTGAGGTAAAAGGCAAGAGAGTGTGAGACTATTATTGGAAAAAAAGTCAATTAAGAGTGAAACACGAGTGAAGTGCCATTACTTGAGTATAAACACGTTGTGAGGTTTTTTTTTTACCACTAACATTCTTCTGTGCAACACCTTACAATGTCTCACCGGAGTGGCTCATCACCAAGGGGGAGGGCAGATAACTCATCCTTTGTGTTGCAAGCCATGCAACAACATTTTGAGCGGTTGAACTTTGTGTTGGGTGAAGTGAAGGATATAATGGATCATCAAGAAGTAGCCATTACAAATTTGCAAGGTGTGAGAGATAGGAGGCGACGTGAGCTTAGGGTTGAAAATGAGTATGAGAATGAACGAGATGGTGAGGATGAGGAAGACTTAGCATTGGTAGATATAGAAGAGTTAGGCGTGAAAGAGGACTTGACGGGAACCCAGGGGGTCGGGATGGTGTACATAGAGACCTTGGAAGTATCAAAATGAAAATTCCATCTTTCCAAGGTAGAACTGACCCTGAGGTTTATCTAGAGTGAGAGAAAAAAATAGAGTTGGTGTTTGATTGTCATAATTACTATGAGGAGGAGAAAGTGAAGTTGGCAGTAATTGAGTTCACTGATTATGGTATTATCTAGTGGGATCAATTAGTGACCAATAGGAAGAAGAATTATGAGAGGCCTATAGAGACGGGGAGAATTGAAAGCTCTCATGAGGTGGAGATTTGTACCTAGCCACTGTTATAGAGACCTTTACCAAAAGTTCCAAAATCTTACACATGGGTTTAGGAGTGTGGAGGATTACCATAAGGAGATGGAGGTGGCGATGATTCGGGCTAATGTAAAGGAGGACCAGGAGGCCACCATGGCTATATTTTTTAGTGGTTTGAATAGGGACATAGCCAATGTAATTGAATTGCAGCATTATGTGGAGATAGAAGACATGGTGCACATGGCTATGAAGGTGGAGAGCCAGTTAAAAAGAAAAGGGACAGCAAGGTACACTTCGGTTTCTAGCACTACTTGGAAATCAAAGTGGGATATGAATGATCCAACTGAAGCAAAGAGAAAGACCAAACCATCTAAGGGAAAAGATGTGGGAACTAGCAACAAACCCAAAGTAGAATCTCAACCTTCACGGAATAGAGATATTAAATGCTTTAAGTGTTTGGGTTCAGGGCACATCGCTTCCCAATGTCCAAACAAGCGGGTGATGATTATGCATGACAATGGGGAGATGATGACTGAGAGTGAAGATGATAGTGATGAGGTGCCTGAGTTGGTTGATGCTAGTGATGATGATGGAGTGGTATACCCCGTGCAGGTGAGTCTCTTGTTGCCAGGTGTGCTCTCAATACACACATTAAGGTGGATGATGCAAAGCAACAAAGAGAGAACATTTTCCATACTAGATGCCACGTCAACTAAGGTATGTAGTATGTTCATTGATGGGAGAAGTTGTACTAATGTGGCTAGCATTACTTTAGTTTAGAAATTGAATTTACCAACCTTAAAACACTCTAGACCATACAAATTGCAGTGGTTGAATGATTGTGGAGAGATTAGGGTGGATAGATAAGTATTAGTTATTTTTTCAATTGTGAAGTATCAAGATGAGGTGCTTTGTGATGTTGTGCCTTGTGCATGCAGGCCATATTTTGTTGGGGAGGCCGTGGCAGTATGATAAGAGGGTGACACAAGATGGGTTCAAGAACATGTACAACTTTGTAAAGGAGGGCAAAACAATCAAGCTTGCTCCTTTAACTCCAAGTCAGGTCTATGAGGACCAATTGAAACTGAAAAGTGAGGTTGCTCAAAAAAGAAAAAGTGAAAATGAGAGTGATCAAAAAAGAAAGAGTGAAAATGTGAGTGATAAAAAAAGAAAGAGTGAAAAAGAGATTGAGCAAAAAAGAAAGAGTGAGAGTGAAAATGAGCAAAAAAGAAAGAGTGAAAAAGAAAGTAGAGAGGTGGCTGAGAGTAAAGAAAAAAGAGTGGTGCCACGAGAGAAAAAGGAAAGAGAGTCTGCGGAGAGAAAAGAAAAGACAAAAGTGAGTTTCTATGCAAGAGAGAGTGAGGTTAAGAGGGCTTTCTTGGTAGATTGCCCTATGATTTTTCTTGTCTATAAAGAGTCTTATCTTAATCTTGATGAAACTAACCAATCTCTTCCTAGTTTGGCTACTTCTTTGTTGCAGGAGTTTGAAAATATATTCCCAGAGAAGATGCCTAATGAGTTGCCACCCATTAGAGGCATTGAGCACCAGATTGATTTTGTGCCCAGAGCTGCTATTCCAAACTGACCAGCCTCTAGGAGTAATCCAGAGGAGACAAAAGAGCTTCAGAGGCAAGTTGAGGATTTGATGAGCAAGGGGTACGTGAGGGAAAGCATGAGCCCATGTGCAGAACCAGTGCTACTAGTGCCAAAGAAGGATGGGACGTGGAGGATGTGCGTTGATTGCAGGGCGGTCAACAATATCACGATAAAGTATCGCCATCCCATTCCTAGATTAGATGATATGCTTGATGAATTGCATGGCTCATGTATTTTCAGTAAAATTGATCTTAAAAGTGGGTACCATCAAATTAGAATGATAGAGGGTCATGAATGAAAAACTGCTTTAAAGACTAAGTATGGGCTTATGAATAGTTGGTTATGCCATTTGGACTTACAAATGTGTCCAGTACTTTCATGAAATTAATGAACCATGTCCTACGTATGTTCATAGGAAAGTTTGTGATTGTGTACTTTGATGATATCCTAGTGTACAACAAGGACTTAAATGAACATATTGAGCATTTGAGATATGTGTTTGATGTGTTGAGATGTGAAAAGTTGTATGCTAATTTCAAGAAATGTACCTTTTGCATGGAAAAAGTTTTTTTTCTTGATTATCTTGTTAGTACAAAAGGTATTGAGGTGGATGAAGAGAAAGTCAAGGCCATCAAGGAGTGGCCAATGCCAAAAAGCATCACTGAAGTAAGAAGCTTTCATGGCTTAGCTAGCTTTTATCGGTGTTTTGTTAAAAACTTTAGCATCATTGCTGCACCACTCACTTAGGTAATTAAAAAGAATGTTGAGTTTCATTGGGTGGCTGATCAAGAGAATGCTTTTGCCACTATTAAAGAAAGGTTGTGTTTTGCACTTGAATTAGCATTACCTGATTTTAACAAAATTTTTAAGATTGAATGTCATGCTTTAGGAATAGGGATTGGAGCCGTTTTGATGCAGGATAGGCGACCTATAGCCTTCTTCAGTGAGAAGCTAAGTGGGGCATCCCTGAAGTACTCTACTTAGGACAAATAGCTTTTTATGCTCTTGTTCATGCAGTTAATGGATGGAGAATCTAGACCCGAAGAGAACTCGTTTCAAGAACTTCGATTATATTAAAATCTAGACCCGTTGAAGAACTCGTCTCAAAAACCCAGATTACAAGGAGGAACGCCACAAAGGTTGTGATTTATCTTTGATAAGTTCAAAAGTTCAATCAAGAACAAGAGGAGTAAACTCAACTTACAAATAAAATTCAATATTGTCTAAAAACTTAAAATGAGGCTACAAAGAGTATTTAAACCAAGACCTAATTATGATTAAAATCCTAGGCCAAAAACAAGGCCTCTTTTATCCAAAATGCCCCTGGATGAATAGTGTTGTGGGCTACAGTAACGCTACAGTAACTTCTTGAAACCCTAGTTCATAAAAAAATAACTTTCCAAATAAGCAATAAGACATATGTGGGCCAAGCATCCTCAAGCTCACTTTTTCTAAACTAATAAAATAAATCTTTTAACAATTTGAAAGCCTTCAATAACAATAGACCCAAACAATAACTCTAAGTCATGTCTTCCACAGCTTGTATTAAGTGGATCAAAACTGGTTCTCCTTCTTTCAAGCCCATCTTGAGTGTTGGGCTCTTGCTAGCTTCATCCCAAGTGGATTGCACCAAGTCTTGCATTGCTTCCTTGATCTTCTTGGCTCTTGATCTTGTGATTGGCCCATCTGGAACTTGCAAAGGATCTTTACGACTAGGCCCACTTTGGTTCCCATCATTCCCCCTCTCCTCAAAAGGATTCAACCTCAAATCTTCACCTATATCAAAAGGAGAATGATTAGAAATATTGAAAGTAGCAGAAACATTATACTCACTTAGAATGTCCACTTTATATGCATTGTCATAAATTTTTTCAAGAATTTGGAAAGGTCCATATCTTCGAGTATGCAACTTAGTCCTTCTATGGGCTGGGGGGAATCTTTCTTTGCGCATGTGAACCCAAACTCAATCTCCTGGTTCAAAGATGACACGCATTCACCCTTTATTAGCCTGGGAAGCAACCCTTTCATTCTTTTGGGCAATTTGAAATCGTACCCTCTCATGAAGTGACTTCACCAACTCTGCCTTCTTTTGTCCATCCAAGCTACTCTTACAATCAACAGGTAAATGCGTCAAATCTAAAAGAGTAAGTGGATTAAAACCATAAACAATTTCAAAAGGAGAATATGAAGTAGTAGTATGCATGATCCTATTATATGCAAACTCTATAAATGGCAAACAATCCTCCCAAGTTGTTAAATTCTAATGAACAACAGTGCATAAAAGCTGAGTTAAAGTCCTATTAACTACTTCAGTCTGACTATCAGTCGGCGGATGACAAGTAGTAGAAAATAAGAGCTTAGTATCCAATTTCCCCCACAAGACCTTCCAAAAGTAGTTAAGGAATTTAACATCCCTATCAGAAACAATACTCCTAGGTACACCACCATGGAGTTGCACTATCTCCATGAAAAACAAGTCAACTATATTTGTGGCATCATCTGTTTTATGGCATGGAATGAAATGTGTCATCTTACTAAATATATCCATAACCACAAAAATAGAATCTCTACCTCTTTTTATCCTAGGCAGCCCCAAAACAAAGTCTATAGATATGTCTACCCATGGCTCACCAGGAACAGGTAAAGGTGTATGCAACCCATGTGGCAAAACCTTAGATTTGGCATTTCTACATGTAATGCACCTGCCAAAAATGTGATTGACATCTCTCTTCATCTTAGGCCAAAAGAAATGTTTATGCAAAATGTCTATAGTTTTCTTGACACCAAAGTCTCCCATTAATCGCCCACCATGTGCCTCACGCACCAATAACTCGTGCATAGAACAACTTGGCACACAAAGTTTGCTTTTTTTAAACAAATAACCATCATGCTTGTAAAACTTACCAAATGCCGCCTTATCACATGCCATATACACATCAGAAAAATTAACGTCATCGGCATACATGTCTCTCATATATTCAAACCCTAGCATTTTAGCACTCATAGAAGTAAGAAGTACATACCTCTGGGATAGAGCATCAGCAACAATGTTCTCCTTACCTTGCTTGTAACGGATGACATATGGAAAGGTCTCAATATATTACATCCACCTAGCATGCTTTTTATTCAACTTACCTTGACCCTTGAGATGCTTCAATGACAGAAACTGTTTTGCCTCTTCCAGTTTCTAAGTTTCTAGACCTAAGACAATATTTCACCAAAACTTTTAATCATGCAACAAATCCTCAACCAATAATCATATACACATGTTAACAGTACTCCATAAAAATTTCGGACCAGGATCTATTCATTAGCTTGGTCAAAAACTCCAAAATATAACACACTCTCCAGTTTATCGCCCAGAATGACCTTTTTGGTGTATAAACAACTTTTTACCAATCAAATGATCTCCAAATGGAACGAATAAGATATCCACGTAAACTAGACTAAAAAAGAAACAACTTTCATGAAGGAAACTTTGCGAGAAAACACTTAAAAAAGTTTCGAAACGGGTGTTCAAAAGAGGTAAGAAAAACTGTCCGAGAGTGTCTTTTGTGTTTTATGAAGGAAAAGTGTAAAGGAGAGTTGCTTTTCATGGGAAGTGGACTGGAGAGCTTCTTACACAAGCTATGTAAAGTGATAGGACTGAAGGAATGGTTGAGTGTTGGCCTTTTCTTCTCATAAAAATCACACCAAGATCTTTTCTCAAGGTGGAGTGTGAGAGTGAAAGAGTGAGGTGGCCCTTTAGCTTTGTCTTTCTAGAACCTTCTAGGCCCTTCTTGTAAAGATCTGACCAGCCAAGTGAGGGTACAAAACTTAGTCATGAAGCAATCCTATAGTGACCAAATTCGTGGGCCTTAATGGGCCTAAATTTTGGGGTTTAAAGAGGGTTTGGGTTGCTATCAAGCCCAACTCCATTATCACTTGGCCCAATCAATTTTTCAAGGTTAACAAGGTTGGATAATGATTTTCTAACACAAATTTGAAAGATTAATAGCATGTAGAAGTGATTTAATCAAGTGATTAAACACAATGCTAGAAATCGGATTAGAAAGGGTTTAGAGGCCAACTTTAGGTTTTGGGGAAACCGTTTAGGGTTCCGATTTCAACCATGCTTTTGGGCTTTCAATTGGATTCCCACCATTTAGGGTTTCACTAGGATTGAAATATTTTTGGTCTAGCACAATTTGGTTGAGTAGATGAAACAAAGTTTTGCTTAAGTGGCATGATTTCACACATTGATTCCTTTAAATCCATCAAACGCTCCTCATGGTGCCAAGTGTATAATATTATCCACTATGTGAGGCTAATATCTTGCCAAGTGTCCAAATGAAAGTTCTCTAATCTAATTTGGACATTCCACACTGTGATTTTGAAACACTGCAATTGGTGCGCTTACTGAGGTTACTATTTACTCCGAAAAAGTGAATCATAAACTTAGCACTAAAAATTCCTAAATATTCATATTAACCTACAGTGAAAATCGTTTACCGAAATTCATTCTCGAAGTGCCCCTAAAAATAATTTCACAATTTCCATCAGACGTTTTGTCCGGAATTATGAGAATAGGCTATTGCCCCATAAAATCCTAAATAATCTACTGAGTCTAATGACGTAGACTATAATGCATTCTGATACTTCTAACTACCTCAAATAATTAAACTCATATTTCTAACACCATAGTGAGTGATAACACTAACTATGTTGATAGACTAAAACCTATGCGATTGGTTGATTCGTAAAACTTATGGGGTTTTCATGAGATTCCTAAAGTCAATAGAAATTCCACTAATGAATTTCTAGCGGGCTGTTACATACTACCTGCCCTACGCGGGTGGGAAACTGGCCCCCTGCTCCCCGCTTATTGGACTCGCCCCTCGGTCTCTCTTGTTTTGCATGGGTGGGTGGTCCTGCCCGACTAGCTGGTGGGCAAATAGGCCTATGGGCTGTTCACCCATATGTGCTCCACCCAATTGCCAACAGATGCCGGTCGTTACCAGAATGTGCTCCACCCAATCGTTAATAGATGCCATCATGGTGTCCTTCAAGAGAACCCAATCGTCATCAAAGCCAAGCTCAATGGTCTTAAGCGGTGTACTCGACGTGTCCTTGAGGACCTCAAAAGAAGAAGATGACGACGACGTAGAGAGGAAGACGACAGTAGACGGAGATTAAAAAGAAAAAAGAATAAGATGAAGAAAAAGAAGGCAAAGAAGAAGAAAAATAAAGGAGGAAGACGATTGGAGAAAGAGGTTGGGAGAAGAAGAAAAAGAAGAGGGGTGAGATGCGACAGGAGGCTGGGAGAAGAAGAAGAGAGTGGTGAGATGCGGCGGTGTATGAAAAATAGGATTAGAAATTTTGATTTTTTTTTAATAGATGGGGAGGGCGGCGGGTGGATATCTTTCTCGCCCGTTAAATCGGTCGATTGTTCACCCAGTATCATATGAGCAGGGTGGGATTCATAGATGGCCTCCCTGTTGTGAAACCAACGATGACAAACAAAGTAAAAATAAACACAAGCAAATGATCACACGACAAAAATTAACATGGTTCAGCAACGTGCCTACATCTACAGAGCTATAGAGAATTTCTATTATGCTAGGGAATCACAAAACACAGTTTGGGGCGAAATCTCACTATTCAGAACTCTCATAACCCTCGTCAAGTACATATTTATAATGTGACACGGCGAAAACCCTAATTTTCACTTTTTCACATTATTCGCTCAAGCAGAGTGTCGAGCGCGCGTTTACTAAACTCTCTGTATGAGCTTTTGAGTGAGTGTCGAGTGAAATTTCGAGCTGGAGTTGTTTCTAATCACAAACAGTGCTAAAAAGTTTTATGCGCTCCATAGCACAAGCCTCATTGAAAATTCACCAAAAAACCATAACGCATCCTTATGGGTCATCAAATTAGGCCGACACACCGACAAAACCAGGCTCCACAAATCCAACAATCTCCCACTTGAAGATTGGTTGCAACCAACACATCACCATTGCCTCCCAAACATGTAGTCCTCCACCTCTGCGACTCACAGCCCTTGCTTCAAGTTAGAAGACCAACTGAAGTTGCGCACAACCTCAGTTCCTTATGTACAACGCCCTATTCAACACATTTGTAGGGCAAATCTCAACTCCTGCTGCTAGGGCTGTGCAAAAAACCCGTTGAACCGATTAGCTCGTCAGACCCGAACCAATCCGTCCGATAAAAGACGGTTTTGCATCAATGTCGGGTTGAACCCGATAAATAACGGGCAGACCGACTCTTAACATTCTTAAAACGCTTCAAGTGTTCAGACTGATCAAACCCTAGTAGCCAACTTCTCTTTCTTGCTCTAAAGACTATTGTGCAGAAAGGAAACCTACCTTCCCCTTCGTTTATTTATGTAGCTTTCAGATTTGTTTACCTACCTTCCCCAACTCAGGCGACCGTTGCCTCTTCTTCAAAAGGCTTCAAAATAAAAGCACCATTATCTGGCTCTCACTCTGTCTCGCATGCTATGACCGTCGCAAGTGTAGCCACAACCCACACCAGGAATCTCGTGAAGCTCAACGTCTCTCTCTCCTGTAGGGAATTCAACAACCTGTCAATTGTTTGCTCTGTGACACCGAATTTTTCTGAAGGTTATTTTATTTTATTTTTTGTTCTTTTAGGCAGAAATGAACGCTTGCCTATCGTCTCGCGATTTCTTTGGGATTTGGCCAGTACTTGACTCCGTTTAGACTTCATTACCAAGTGGTTTTTTTCCTATCGACCTTGATTCTGATGATTTTAGAAAACTCTTGGTCGTATTTTGATGGGTTTTGTTTTGTTTTTGTTTTTTTAATTGGGTTTGGCAGTTCCATGGTATTTAGAGGAAATTCGAGCTCAAGAGGTCCTAGCATGGTGTTTTTGATGGATTAAGAAATAAATGGTGGCTTTGTTGGGGTTTTGTTTTCTGGACTTCGTGGTTATTGGAATCCATTGCTATGGGAAAGTAAGGTTATTGTTTTGATTGAATTTGAAACTTGGCAGTTGATTTAAAAAGAGTTTTGCAATAAAGTTTTGGTTCTAGGTATTTAAGAAACTTTAATTTTTCGTTTTGCTTCTAGGGGATTTCTGGAATCTAGGGTTTGAGGGCCTAACGAAAGTTGTGATTGAGGAATTGGGACAGTAAGAGGATGATTCTGGAGGTTCCAATTCGCTGTTGTGTGAATGTTATGAGTCATTTTAGACTCGACCCGACCCGCATATTACGGGTCGGGTTCCTTTTAACTTAGAGTGCGGTCGGGTCGGGTCGGGTCGGGTCGGGTCCAAAACCAATACGGGTTGGACGGGTTGCAAGCCTACCTGCTGCATTGGGAATATCTAGTCTAGTGCTAACTCTGGCACACATCAAAGAACTTGTAGTTGAGGCCCCCATCTCTGATCTGGGCGACTAATCCCACCTCTAATCTAGGTGACTGATCCCACCTCCTACTGCTAGCCTATTCTTTCTTTAGTCGACGTGCCCCTCTCTAGTGCAGTTTCTGCTTCCTCCCTGGAAGTCCAGTCAACTGCCTCTCAACTAACTCTCACTTGCTCGATCTCTCGTCTCCAAGATTTTACGTTTGTACCGTGGTTCACCGCCTTCAATCAACATGATATAATTCAAGGTAGGTAATCACTGTGGAGGTCTGGTCGTCCTAGTAGCTCTTGAGCAGCAACTGTAGGTGTAGATGTCCCTAGAACAACAGACGCTTTGTCCTCGTCTCTCACACCTCTACTACGCACCTTGGTATTGGGAGATTTCCCCAGGCTTACATGATCTTTTGCACCCTTGTATTTTCCTGCATATCACTAGACCCTAATGTCAAATACAAAGTGTTAGATATCTTCCCACGTGCCAAGACCAACGCACCTTTTGTGACCTTCACGCTCCTCTAGAAACTCTACTGTATGACTGCTATCGTTGAGCTGTCCCATAGAGATCATGCTTTTCTTTAGATCTAGAACGTGTTTGACTTGTTGCAAAGTCCACACACCTGTTTAGAAGTGTGATGCGCACATCGCCCACTCCCACTACATCCAGTGCCTCTCCATCAGCCGTGTACATCTTTCCAAAATCACCAGCAACATAGTCTGCATGACCTCTCGATGTGAGATGCTATGGAACGAAGCCCCTGAATCCAACACCCAATCTTCAACCAAACTGTGAACTTCAGAGCGTCCTGTATTTCTTCAGCCACCACGTTCACAGTGTCATCCTCTTTTATTTCTGATTCCGACAGTCTCTTTTGATGTGGCTCGGCTTGCCACAATTTTAGCAAGTGATCTGCTACCCCAATTGTCAATGTTCAAGGCCAAACCCAAACCCAAACTTGAACTCGAGATCTCTCCAAAATCTCGTCTGCGCACCTCCTTAACAAGGATCATATCTTGGATGTCTTCATATTTCAACTTCATCTTCCCATCAAATTTACTCAGCCATTCTCATGGTCTTCCAACTATTTGTCAATGATGCCAACATGATCAATGCCCAAATCTCATCATCAAACTCAATTTCTACAGATGACAATTGGTTTGTGATAGTATTAAACTCATTCAGGTGTTGGGCAACAGACGCACCTTGTTATTTGCCAACGGCTTTTCATACATACTAGACAAAGCCGTCATGAGATCCGTTGTGGTCCTCTCCTTAATAATGTTGTGTGCAATCGATCTTGACAGTGTCAGCCGAATAACCCCCCAGAACATGTCGATCTAATAGGTTCCAATTAACATCATTCATGCTCTCCGACTTCTTTCCCAACAGTAGAAGATTGAGTCTCTTTCCATAAAGGGAAGTACTCTATCTGCATCCTTCAGTATCCGAAGTCAGTGCCGTCAAACTTCCTGACACACCAACAAAACCAGGCTCCACAAACCCAATACCCTAGTGCCCATCTAGTAGCTAGTCACTATTTGTATATTCTTTTTTGTCCAAATTTCTTTTTCTTTTTCTTTTTTTTTATAGGTAACTGAAAGTCTATTTGTTTGATTTCTTTTTTTATTCAACTAATTGTTTGAATGGCTGTCATCTAAAGGTCATTGTTAAAAGAGCAATGCGTTTGTATGTAGAACACCCAAGTCGCCCAATTTATCCCCACACCCCAAACGAAACCAGTGGCTTTAGTTAAATACACACGTGGCCCCCACCTTATCTACAATTGAGAGGGTTAGAGAAGAAAGAAATTTAAAAAAATCACAAAAGGTGTAGGCTCTCTATTCCACTCATGAAGATGGTTGTTGTATCATCAGAATGAAGAAAGATGAGTGCTTTGCTTTCTTCTGCTCTGGCCACCGCCTCCGCTTCCACCGCCCTCCGCCACAGTAATAAATGCATTTTCAATTCCAAGCCTTTTGCCTCGTCCTCTTATTACCTCCACCCTTTTCTACTTAGAGGTGTTTCTTCTTCATCTTCTTCAATATCTTATCTTCTTCTTTACAAGATGCTGCTTTCATGGCTTCTTTGCATAATAACCATGTCATTAAGAACTTGAAAGAAAATTAAATACATTACGACAACTTTTGATTTTTTTTCTCTGCCTCACTCAAGTTTGGATTAGAAAATATAAGAAGATAATTCATAATCAATTTATTGGGTTTAGAGTACTAGAAGCTAGCAGTCAATGTCCTGAGACCTCTGAACTTAGCAAAAGCAAGAAACAAAAAGGCGTTTCTTATTCTTTCAGCCGCCATTCCCTCTGAGCCTTTTCTATTTTTGATTGGTTAAACGAAAACTCAGGTCCAGCCTCTATCTCCCCTTTAACTCATTTCAAGTTTTCAACTTGCTGCAATTTGAAGGCAGTTTTCAGCATAATCTATTTGTGTGGATGCAGCAGAAAGTTTTCTGCGAGTAGAGCAGCAAAAACCACTGTAACTTGCATTCAGATATTCGCTCTCTCTCTCTCTCTCTCTCTCTCTCTCTCTCTCTCTCTCTCTCTCGTGCTAGGCATGTTGGCCACTGACTTCATAGTAATGTCTTTGCCATTATTTTTCATCCGGAAGTACGTAGGAAGCTCTTGACAAAGTTTCTGCTCATGAAATATTTTTTCCTTTACCATAACGCTGAAATTTCCATTTTGATGGCTGCTTAAATAAAAATGAACCTACCTCTGTTTGATTGATGTAAACTTGACTGCATTAATGCTTCTGATGTCTTGCAGTTACAAATGATTCTAGAAGCACACAATTGTCTCCAGATGCTACCATTGACAGATCAGAGGCCGATAAAATTGTGGATGGTATGGACTTTGGTGAGCTCTGCAATGAGTTTGAGTGCATCAGTAGCCCTTTGGTGGAATCTACAGCAAGACAACTTGCCCGTGATATTCTAGAGCTTCGGGAAGGCAATCGTGCCCTTGGGACTTATGCTGTTTCTGTCAAATATAGGGTATTATTGCATGCATGGTGACATGCATTTCTTTCGACTTTTATATCATAAAATCACATGCAGGGTATTGAAACATGTATTATCACAATCAGAGTGTTTTGACACAATATGTCATGAAACTAATGGCAGGATCCAGTCAGAAGTTTTACTGGTCGTGAGAAATACAAGAGACGATTATGGGCAACCAAGGCACTCGACAACCCAACTGTGGTAAGATATGTTGATGTTGAACGACTTGCATGCGTCTGTGTCTACATAAAGCTAGAACAAAAAGGTGTGCATTGGGTGTGACTGTGTTGATCAGACGAGAGTTGTTGTTGTTGTTGTTGTTGCAGTCTGTGCAGGAAATGAGGATGTTATCAACCAGTGTCCTCATCATTAAGTGGAGAATCAAAGGGAAGCTGAAATCTTTTCTTGCTGGTGTAGGATCAGGAGATTTGATAATAAAAGTTAATTCACAATTCACTCTCAACCAAATTAGTGGGCAAGTGATTGAGCATGAGGAATTCTGGGATTTATCATCTTCATCAATAATTGCACAGGCATTCTTCTGGGCCTCTCGACGTCTTTTCGCCACAGTTGAGGCTGGAAAAGATTTGGCTGATAGTGTTAAGAACTTGACAAGCCGTTTCTCAACTGATGAGAAAGAAAACTTGGAGATGTATCCAGACCCCTCAGGTGATCCAATGAAGGTGAGAGTTATTTTCTCTATTTTCGAGCAACTGATGAGAATATTGTTTGGAACTCAAGAAATTCCTAGAAAATCAATTCAAATTAAAAAAACTCAGTTGCTTTACTTGAGAAGAATAACTTTTATAAGGTTTTATAAATTAAAAAGAAAAAAGAGAAGGATGTTTTCTTCAGTTCGTTAAGGGTTGTTTACATTAATAAACTGACATTCCTGTTTGGTTTTGCTTTTGCTTTCAGTTCTTTCAAAGAGATGACAACTTCCAAAGAGATGCGTACCAAATTGCACTATTTCTGGCAGTCCTCTATTTTGTAGTTCAGTTTTTGAAATTAACATTATAATAACAGCTCCGAGGACACTCACTTTTGTAATTGTGGTTGTAATTATATATACCAGCACAGTGTATATTGTTGTATAAAATTAATCTAGTATTATTAATTTTAAGGTTTTCTTGCAATAGCATGATCTACTCTGTACAGACATCATGTGTGCCAAGGATCCTGTTTATGCAGTAACTCACATTCCATATATATATATATATATGTACTTGCATGTAATATATATGTATTTGGCAAGTAATGCCATATATTGCTTTAATTATATATCATTTGCAAGAATGAAGAGTCCACCCTCACCCAACATCACAAACCTCATAAAAAGACAACTAATCACAAATTTGTCAATCAATAAACTATATAGTACAACAAATAAATGAACGCTCTGCCAAACCAGAAACAATTCAATATAAAAAGCTTTGCAGCATAGCAATCAGTAATAAAGAGGATGTTAATGTTCTCCTAATAATCTTAGTGGAAGCTGAGGAAAGATTGTGGGCGCCAACAGAATACACAACTCCAGAGTCATCCTTCACCTTAATGCCTGAAGAGCCTAAAAGAGCAGAAAACAACCAGAAATGAGAAAGGCCATATATTTCCTGCTACAGTATCAATCCACCAAGTGCACATGACATGATCGTACGCATATTTTCCTTGATATGATGAAAAATGTAACTTGATTGACATTCAGATATTGTTATCACTCATTTAAGATGCAATTTATTTAGGACCCACATTTAAAAGGCAATTTAGTATCCACCGCCAAAATTGGTGAACCCTATCATCCTCCAGTCCAACTATATTGGTGTAGGCTTTATCTCTAAAGCTTTTTTTTTTTATAAGAAAAATTTATTAATCCACATAATTAGGCATAGCCAAAGTACACACGGAGAAAATACAAGAGAGACACCTAATTACAAGCTAAGAGCTGGAAAGAACTGCATAAAAGTCATTAAAACTAGTCCCATCCAATATAATAGCCGAGGCCCAAAGTAACAACGTATGAAAGAAAAAAATCTCTAATCCCTCCCAATGAACGTTCCCTATTGTCAAAACACTGACCATTCCTCTCATTCCAAATACACCACATAAGCCATAATGGCACCAACTTCCAAACAGCCGCAATTTTTCGATTGCCCTAAATTCCTATTCAACAAGCCAAAAGATTCACCAACCTCCTGGGCATCTCACCCAAGCAATGCCTTCCTAACAAAAATATCAACCCATAAAACCTTAACCACATCACAACGAGGAGAAGGTGATCTGTCGATTCTCCATTCCTTTTGCACATAAAGCACCAATCCATTATAACAATACCGTGTTTTCTCAGCTTATCAATAGTTAGAATTTTCCCATGAGAAGCCAACCAGCCAAAAAAAAACCCTTGAGAGGCACTTCGCTTCTCCAAATACATTTCCAAGGAAAATAAATAGGAGAATGGATCGACATAACCTTGTACAAAGATCTGACTTGAAAATTCTTATTTCCAGGATGAGTCGTCCAAAGCAATCTATCCTCTTGACTTTATATTAAGTGCGTATAACAAGCTGTAAAAATCAGCGATATCCCCCACCCCCCAATCCTTGACAGCTCTAATGAACCTCACAGACCATTGAAGAAAACCAGTAGAATTATTCATAGAATCAGCCACATAAGCACCTTTATCCAAAGCAATCCTGAAAAGAGAAGAAAAGACATTCTTCAGAGCATCCTCTCCACACCATAAATCATGCCAAAATCTGATCCGAATGCCCCTAACCACCTAAAATCTGAAATTTCTGAAGAAATCCCACCATCCATTCCAAATAAATTCCCACACTCACACACCACACTCCCACGCCCCCCCTCTTTACTGCGTTTGAGCACCAACCTCCCCAAATACTCCCATATTTGACATCAATAACAGTCCACCAAAGGGAAGTTATTAAAAGTTCTCAGCTTTCTAACCCCCATAACTCCACAAGATAAAGGAGTACAAATCATGTCCCACTTAAGCAAATGGAATTTTCTTCTCATCCTCCAAACCTCCCCACAAGAAAGCATGAAAGATCTTTTCCATTTTGTTTGCCACTCCTGCAAGCAAAGGAAATAAAGATAGAAAATAAGTTCGGATGTTAAATAAAGTGCTCTTGATTAGGTGATTCTTCCCCTTTTGGACAAGTAAATCCTTTTCCAACCAGCCAATCTACGTTCAATCTTCTCAATAACCCCGTCCCATATTGCCTTGGAGTTATGAGATGCCCCCAAGGGAAGACCAAGATTTTTCATTGGCAAAGACGACAGCTTACAACCCAAAATATCAGCCAATTCCCCTAAATTATTAACCAAACCAACAGGGACCATTTCAGATTTCGACAAATTCACCTTTAGGCCGGAAACAGCTTCAAAACATTACAAAAGTATCCACAACAAACAAATCTGATCAGGATCCGGCTCACAAAGGATCAAAGTGTCATCAGCAAAGAGAAGATGAGAGACATTTATGCTGCCATTTGAAGAATCACCCACTGAAAAGTCCGAAATAAAACCCCTCTCCACCACCGCCTTCAACATTCTACTCAACACATCCATTACTAAAACAAAGAAGAAAGGAGACAAAGGGTTCCCTTGTCTCAAACCCCAGGAGCAATTAAAGAAACCTGTAGGGGTGCCATTTACCAAAACCGAAAATCTAACAGTAATGCAATCCTACACCCACTTACACCACCTCTCCCCAAAGCCATACCTACCAAGAATATACACCAAGAGATCCCAGTTAACATGGTCAAAAGACCTCTCCATGTCCAGTTTACAAAGAATACATGGCGCTCCAACTCTGATTCTACTTTCCAAACATTCATTAGCAATGAGGACCGAGTCAAGAATTTGTCTTCCCTTGACAAAAGCATTTTGCGACTTCGAAATGATATTCCCCATAACCTCACTCAAGCGATTAGCTAGAACCTTGGAAATGATCTTGTACACCCCACTCATGAGACTGATGGGATGAAAATCTTTCACCTCCATAGACCCAACCCTTTTTGGAATAAGAGCAACAAGAACATAGCTATAAGAATTTTCTCAAATTCCCTAAACGAGTGAAACTCAAGAAAAACCTTCATTATGTCCTCCCTAACAATGTCCCAACAAGCCTGAAAGAAAGCCATAGCCATCTGGTCTCAGAGCTTTGTCTTTGTCCAATGCTCTTATCACTTTGAGCACCTCATCCTCTTCAAACATTCTCACCAACCAAGCTGCACTAGACTGCCATCAACCTTGGGTCTCCAAAGATATTGCTCCATAAGGAGCTTATCATAAAAATGAACAATGTGATCCTTAGTGTCGGAACAGCCCATAAGAACACTACCTTCTGAGTAAAGAACCTCAATGTCATTACTATATCTAATGTTACCAACAACTTTACACTTTGTTGCCTCTATTTCATATATTCTTCTTCATTATTTTTCTTACCCATAATATAGGGTTTGAAGTTGGGGTTTCTAATTTTTTTGGGGTAATGATATACCTACAACTATTTTAAAACTTACGCTACAATCCACCAATGCAATCATGCTACTTCACTAAAAATGAATTTTAATTTACAAAACTACTCTACATTTTATATAGAGCAAAAAAGAGTTGTAAGTTGATCATTTTCCTTTTTTTTTTTAAATGCTGAGTTGTTTGTAGAAGGTCAGTAGATGAAAATTTGCAATCAGGTCCTAATAACTCGTCTAGAAATAGGAAAGCTTGCCTTAATTGGGACAACTTCTAAATCAGAAATTAGGGGCTTTAGAAACACTGGAAACAAGGCCCACAAAGAAATGAGGAAGGGACAAAATAGAGGGGTTGGCAGTTGAAGTGATTGGAAACAAGGCTGCAGTTTCGATCAGAAATTACCTTATTGAAAGCACAAAATAGAAGCTTCTAGGAAGGGACCAAATGCTAAGATTCTACAGCCAATTACGGCTGGCTGTCTCCAAGGGTTATTCCTTATAAATCCTATCAATGCTGCCAAAAGAACTCACTATCTTTTCTCCCAAGTCTGCCGCCTCTCAACCACCTCTGCTCCTAATTTCTTCTTCATCAAGAAACTCCAGGAAAAGAAGTAGAAATCATCCTCTTGTCAAACCCACAAACCTAGGATTTCTATTTTGGGAAATTAAGGTTACTTTTTAAATTTAAGGTTTCTATTTATAGAAAGTAGGTTTTTGATATGGCAAAAATAAGAACTGCCAACAGTCAAGATAGCTTCAGTAGCAACTCCTCCATGAATTCCTCAGAAAAAATTCAAACCATAGCCTTTCCAGAAAACTTAAGCACTCTCCACTAGATTAAAACCTAATTTCTTCAACCTTTCACCAAAAACTCAAGCCAAGGTTCATTGAAGGTGCCACCAGTCCCTCTATTCTCAAACCCTATGTCATAGAAATTAGACGCCTTGTCGGGCCAGTCCATCGTAGGTGGCACGACTCAAGTCCCGCATTTCTGGTAGGCTCTGATACCATTTGTAACACCCCAATGGAAGGCCCAAACCACATGGCCTATACTCCAAAAGGATTAGTCAATTATACAATTGGAGCCCCATTGGAACATCATTATAAAGAGCAAGAACTTCTCATTCCCAAGCAATGTGAGATCCCATACACTGTCTATCCTTATCCTTATCTATCCTTATCATATGGGTATCACATAAAGCCTTGTTGCAAACCCTAAGCTACGATAATGTTTTCTCTTGTTGCTATAGAGGTAATAAAACTTAGTAATTTTTATCATTGAAACCCTTCAAAATTTAATATTAGATTCTGGTCACATCGAATTTGTCCAAGTCTATTGCTTTTTCCATTGCCCTAAATCAAATCCTAGAAGAGAATACTAGAGGTTGCAAATCATTGTGCAACCTCTAAAAAAGTTAAGGTGAGTCTTTCCTTCAAGATTCCATCAAAATTCAAAGTTTCTCCCATCTATTACAAGCGTGAGTTGTCTGTTAATTTTAGTAAATTAGTAATACTACTTTGTTGATAAGTAAATTAATAATACTACTTGATGTACTTAATGTTAGAAAAATAGATGAAAGTTAATTTAGTGCTACCCAAAGTACAAAGCAAATAGGAATTCTTAGTAGGATAAAACCAAATCTATTTGGGAGAAAACAAATCTGGTTAAGGTAGATTTGAGCCCTAGCTGCTAGGGAATCCTATTTCTTAAGTTAAAAATAATAAAATATCAATTTTCCTGGAACCTCTTTCTCTGAGGTTTTCAGCAATACAAAAGGGACCCCAAGGCCTGGAAACCAAAAATAAGAACTGCCAATAGTTCCTTCAAAAAATCAAACCTCAGCCTTTCTAGAAACCTCAAACAATCTCTGCCACTCCTATAACAACCTTTTTTTTTAAACATCACCAAAAATCAAGCCAAGGTTGACAAAAGAAACTGCCAACCCCTCTATTCTCAAACCCAAGGCCAAAAACATTAGGAAAGTTGATTGGAAATAACTTCCAGAGTTTCTGTACCATTAATCCATTAATTTTTCAGAAATGTTTACTTCAAAACTCCCCTTGCTACAGAGGTATTGTAGGCACTCCTTTGCTTTGAAGTTGTCTCTGGATTTAAAGTGAACCTAGCCAAGTTAGAACTGGTTCAAGTGGGAAATGTTCCCAATGTGGAGAACTTGGCTTACATCTTGGCAAAGTATCCTCCTTGCCAATGAAATATCTTGGCCTCCCCTTAGGTGCTTCATTAAAGTCAAAGTCCATTTGGGATGAGGTGTAGGAAAAAATGAAGCATAAATTGGCTAGTTGAATGAGTATGTACAGTCCAAAGGTGGTAGGTTCAGGTTGATTATAAGTGTTCTTTCTGACTTGCCTACCTACTTCTTATGTTTGCTTCCTCTTCTCACTAAGTTGGCCCATTGTCTAGAGAAACTACAGCGGAACATTTTATGGGTGGATGGACGATGAGTTTAAATTTTACCTAGTGAAATGGTTCACGGTATACACACGTATCCCAGAAGAAGGGATGGGAGTTCTGAATCTACTAGTTTTTAACCAGACTTCATAGAGAAAGTGGTTGAGGAGATACCAACAATTGTAGATCTTTTAGAACTATCCAGTTGCCTTTCTCAATGGAATGTCACCTTATTAAGAGCCTTGCAAAACTGGGAATTTTACGCATTCGTCAAATTCTACAATCTTGTGTACTCTATTAGACTGAGGGTGGGAGATGCAGATAAGACTTTCTAGCGCCCTTCTAAGAAAAAAAAACGTCACCATCCATTCCTTCTATAAGTCTCTTATTATGCAAAATGCAAATCTGGAAGACTACGTCTCCCTAAAAGCAGCCGTCTTAGTAGCGACGGCTTACTTAAGGAACAACCTAACCTTAGAATATCTAGGGAAACATCGAATCAGTGTAATAGATTGGTGTTGTAGGTGCAAAAAGGGGAGGGAGACTATTGACCATTTTCTACTTCATTATTAGGTTGCTATGACCTTATGGAATGACTTCATTGCAAGAGAGAAATAGCTTGGGTGATATCAAGAAGAATGGTTGATTTTCTAGCAAATCGGAGAGGCCTTCACGGTAATCCAAAAATTACAGTAATTTTTGGAATATGGTACCCATTTGTCTATGATGGTGTCTTCAGAGGAGAGGAATGAAAGGAGTTTCGAAGATCGCGAGCAGACAATGGATAATTTTCGATTTTTTTTTATCATTTCTCCCATTGGTTGCTTGTAATAGATTTTAATTGTCTCAATGTTCATGACTTTTTTATATCTCTTAATTGTTTTCCATTGTTTAAGACGTTTCCCTACCAAACACACAACATTCAAAATTATCTCTATCCAAATTTGTTTTGCTTCTCCTTCAAACATTTATTCACTTCTTCAATTGACAACTCAAATGAAAGACTTGATCTAAAAAAAAATTCCGTGCCACCACATTAGAAACAAAATATCCACAAAAACATCTCAAAAGTTTCAAAACAGTTCTCACAAGTTTTCTTATAAAACATTTTTCACAAATTTTATTTTATCCAAACACATTTTTAATGGGACCCACAACATTCAAAAGATCACACAAAAATTCATCTTCAGTTTAAATAAGAAACCTTCGAACATTTTTTACATCCAAACATGAACTTAGTGATTTTTATATACTCAGTCTCGTCAAAAACAAATCTCAGTTTTTTGTACCATCGAATCTATCTAGGTCTAGTGCCATTCCAGTTGCCCTAACTCAAACCCTAAAAGAGAACACTAGAGGCTGCAAATCATTGTGCAACCTCTATTTAAATTAAGATTTGGATAAGTACATCCTCTTGCAACTAGTGAGTTTCCGCTCCATTTTCTCTAGCATATCATTCCAAACTTATATCGATTTGTATGGAGCACCCAACAGGAGGCCAAGAAATTTCATTGGCAAACGAGATATCTTACATCCCAAGATAGAAGCCATACTTTCCACATCATGAATATGCCTCACCGGTACTACATCTGATTTGGCCAAGTCCAACTTCAATCCAAAAACAGCTTCAAAGCATAGAAGAGCCCTTAAGGCTCGAATATGGTCATAATATGGTCATGGCTGGCCTCACAAATCAGGGTATCATTGGCAAATAAGAGATGAGATATATTGAGAGAACCAGTATTTGCCTCCCCTGCTGAGACGCCGAATAAGAAACCACCCTCTACATTACAATAGAAATGTTATCATCCACTATAGACATGCTTACCCAATCGACCTTCCATCAATGTTTTTTTTTTTATAAGTAAGAGATCAATATTATATATATGAATGACAGAGACATAGCCTATGTACACAGGGAGTATACAGAATAACACCTAAATACATTCTAAGAGCAATAAATTAAAGACAAAAAATCATGAACATTGTCCCCATGCAATACAATAGCAGAAAACCAACACATTAAAGTGTATAACAAAAAATTCTTCATCTCGGCCATTATGCATTCCTTATCTTCAAAGCAACGCGCATTCCTTTCCGTCCAAATGCACCACATGATGCACGACGGAATCATCTTCCATAGCGCTGCCACTTGATGACAGCCTTGCAACTTTCTCCAACAACCCAACAAATCCACCACCCTCATAGGCATAACCCAAGCAACATCAACCCTTTGAAAGATCTCATCCCACAACACCCTTGTTACCTCACAATGTAGTAAAAGATGGTCCACAGATTCTCCATTCTTTTTACACATGTAACACCAATCCATTACTACACATCCTCTCTTCCTCAAGTTGTAGCTACTTTAGAAGGCACACGGGACGGCCAAATCTTCTTCCAAGGGAATGGAGTATGCTCTTGTGATGTCAAGATGTTATAATACGCCTTAACTGTACATATCTTGTGATTATTAGACCTCCACTTCAATCTATCTCGCTGTGCTATAGGAGTCCCCATGGAATATAGTAGGCTGAAAAAATTTGAAACAATAGGTAATTCCCAATCATGAAAATTTCTAATGAAAAGAATATTCCATTGGTGCGAGCCATGAGAAAGTAGCCGCACATCCGCCACTGAAACCTCCCTGTTAACTGAAATACAATATAGGCTCGGAAAAGCCCTTTCCAATGCTCGATCTCCACACCACACGTCCCGCCAGAAACTGATTCGATTGCCCTCACCAACTACAAAGCATATGTGATTTGCAAAGCATGGCCACCCTTTCCTTATAAACTTCCATAAACCCACACCATAGCCCCCTCTCACTTCGTTGGAACACCAACCACCCCTCTCAATAATTTCCTTCCACAATGATCCCCCCTCTAAGTGATATCTCCAAAGCCATTTCCCCAAAAGAGCTCTATTAAAAGTTCTCAAGTTACACACTCCCAACCCCCCATTCACAACTGAGGCACAAACTGTTCTCCATCTAACTAGATGAAGTTTCTTTTCCTCCCCCAAGCCTCCCCATAAAAACGCCCTAAAGAGTTTTTCCATTCTGTTTATCACCCCTGCAGGCATAGGAAACAAAGATAAAAAATATGAGGGGAGGTTAGTGAGAGTACTCTTAATAAGAGTGAGGCGGCCCCCTTTTGATAAATACACCCTTTTCCAGCCAGCCAACCTTTTCTCTACCTTCTCCACTACTCCGTCCCAAATAGCTCTATTCTTGAAAGTTGCACCCAGCGGAAGCCCCAAATATTTCATTGGGAAAGAGGACACCTTACAATCCAGAAGGCTTGCTAAACTATGGATATTAGAAACCGCACCCACAGGAACTATCTCAGACTTGCCAAGGTTCACCTTAAGCCCTGACACTGCTTCAAAGCAAAGTAACAGTGCTCGCAAAGTTTGGATCTGGCTATTATCCGCTTCACAGAAGACTAAAGTGTCATCTGCGAAAAGAAGATGTGAGATAATAGCAGAGCCACTAGAGCCATTACCCACCTGAAAACCAGATAAGTATCCTCCCCCAACAGCAGCATGCACCATCTTGCTTAAAGCCTCCATAACTATAACAAATAAAAGGGGAGAGAGAGGATCTCCCTGCCGCAATCCCCGCGAACTATCAAAAAAACCATGTGCCGTTAACTAGAACTGAGAACCGAGCGGTTGAAATACAATGCCTCATCCATGAAATCCATCTATCCCCAAAGCCACACCTCTTAAGTAGATATAAGAGGAATTCCCAATTCACATGATCATATGCCTTTTCCATGTCAAGCTTGCAAAGAACACCTGAACCTCCCTCCCGTAGTCTGTGATCCAAACATCCATTTGCAATGAGTACCGAATCAAGAATTTGTCTCCCCCGAATAAATGCATTTTGAGACTTGGAAATAATGGGTTCCAACACCGTACTAAGCCGGTTGGCAAGAACCTTTGAAATGATCTTATAAATGCTACTAATGAGACTTATTGGACGAAAGTCCTCAATAGTTGAAGCCCCTTGTTTCTCAGGAATGAGAGCAATAAAAGTCGCATTAAGGGATTTTTCAAACTTTTGACAAGAGTGAAATTCATTAAAAACCTGCAAAACATCACCTTTGACTATGTCCCAACAAGTTTGAAAGAACCCCATTGAGAAACCATCCGGACCCGGTGCTTTATCCTTAGCTATACCAGAAATGACCTTGTAAATTTCTTCTTCAACAAAAGGTCTCTCCAAGACACTTACACTCTGCGAGTCAATTGCCCCAAAGGGCAATGTGTCAAGTTTCGGCCTCCAATAATCCGATTCTGTGAGAAGGGTCTCATAGTAATGTACAATATGGTTTTCTAGCTCCGGAGAAGAAGACAACACTTGAGAGCCGAATTGGAGCGACTCAATAGTATTGTTACGCCGATGTGAGTTAACCACTTTGTGATAGAACTTTGTGCACCTATCCCCTTCTTTCAACCAAAGTGCCATGGATTTTTGACGCCATGAAATCTCCTCTAAAAACAGAACCCTCTCCAAGTTTGCCATAATCGTGCCCTTCCTCAATAACACCTCCTCCGAAGTATCCCCCAATAATTCTTTACCCTCTAACTCCTGCAGTTCCTCCAACAGTGTAGACTTCTACTTGTCAATGTGACCAAATACTTCCAAATTCCACTTCTTTAGATCCTGTTTCAGAGCCTTCAACTTGCCTGCAAGAATGAAACTTGGAGTACCATTAAATTGATATAATGACCAACAAGCACTCACCATCTCTACAAACCCGTCCACTGTTAGCCACATATTTTCAAACTTAAAGTACCGATGACCCCTATTAATACCCCCACAATCTAAAATGATAGGAAAATGGTCTGAGCTGACTCAAGCTAACCGTTTCTGACTTACTTCCGAATAATGTGCTTCCCACGAAGGAGAAACCAGAAATCTATTCAATCTCGACCAAGCTCGTCCGTTTGACCAAGTGTACTCACCCCCTACTAGGGAAGATCCATGAGGTCCAGTTCAAAAATGAACTCGGAGAAATCCTCCATGGCCACAGAATTTCTATAATGCCCTGAACGTTCACTAGGAAAGTGAGCAATGTTATAATCACCCCCCATACACCAAGGCACGTCCCATAAGGAGTATAGACCTGCCAACTCCTCCCACAGCCTTCTCCTATCCCTATCTACGTTAGGACCATAGGAACCTGCAAATGCCCATTCCCATCCATCATCCACATTTTTAAATAAAGTCGCAACCGAGTAATCTCCAATACACTCCTCAATCGCCTCAACCACTCTTTTATCCCACATTAGTAAGACTCCACCTGAGGCTCCCAAAGAAGCCAAATAAATCCAACCCACGTGCGAGCACCCCCACAAACTTCGCACCATTCTTCTATCAATGAATTGCAACTTCGTTTCTTGGAAACATACCACATCACCCTTCCACATCCGCAATAATGATTTGATACGAAGGCATTTATTGCGATCATTGAGCCCCCGAACATTCCATGATAAAATCTTAGGCTTCATAAAAACAAAGTGTTACCCCTCCCTTTCGATCTATCCCTTCCAGCACTCCCTTCCTTTACATCATAATTGATAGAGCAAATTAGCCTTCTAAGTTCCCTATCTTGCTTTGTGGCTGATTTTGAATGACTAGCTTCAAGAGCTACGAGAAGAGCCTTAAATTGTTCTTCATACCCTCCAAAAGAAATCCCAATAACATCTTGGATCTCCTCTACCTTCTTAAAAATCCAATTTGATGGACAACTCCCAAATTTAGAGCTAGGAGGCAGTGTACATAGAGGAGTCAGAACAGCCCCCTCCTCCCCAGAACTACCAGTAGCTAATAAGGACAGTTCCGATCCACATGCTAAATCAGGTTCACCAATGGATGCCACCACATTTTCAGAAATTTTCATGACTTCGAACCCATCTCCAGACTTATGCACATCAACTAGACCCATCTCCAGTGGTAAAGTGACTAACAGAGCTCCCTCTGATTGCACCGGAAGCTCATTTGGGTCTCCGAGCACCACGCACGACGGTGGCAGCAACAACCCACACAACCCATCCTCTGTCGACACCTCTACCAACTCGCCGTCCTCAACATCCTCACGTCGAGGTGACTGTAGCTGCTCACCGTAATGGTCGAGTACTGCCGACGACCCATTATGTGTCAAAGTGGGGTCCTGCAAGACAATTATCGGTGCCGAAATGCACTTCTCAACGTTGTTGAAATTCTCTGTAGAGGCTGCCGACGCTGTAATGAACCTTGTAGTCCACTTACCAAATTCTGATGTAATTCGAGGTCATCAGCCTCCAGACTTTCCAAGAATTTAGGAATAGAAAGAGAGGAAGAGAGATATTAGAAGAAATAGAGAGGAAGAGACGGATTTCACTTGAATATCGAAGTTGGCCTCCTTCCCAACTTACGGCTACTATTTATAGATGAGAAATTCAGTTACATGAAACGGTTATGGAAACTACACAGCTTTGACTCAAACGACAACCACAACACGACACCGTTCTATTTATTCCCTCCTAGCACTAAACGACACCATTACAGACAGTTAAACAACCACACTTAAACAAAACACTGCGTTTTGATCATTTCTTCTTTATGAATATAAGACTTCAACCTTTGTATATGCAAAACTCAGTCCTTCATCGTGTTATTCTTGATCTACTTCCCCATTCCACTGCTATCATCGCAACCCGTAACATACCCTCCCCCATCAAAGCACCTTGCCCACAAGGTGAGGAAACCTGTCACGCAATGACCAATATGGCTCCCATGTTGCATCATCCACACTAGCTCCTTTCCACTGAACTAAAACATCAACTACTGCCCTGTTATGAACCTGCCTCATTCGACGCTGCAAAATAGCCTCAGGTTCATGAGTCAGTTCACCTTGCAAATCTACTGGAGGTAAAGAAGATAGAGGAGAATGGTGTTGACCCAGTTTTTTCTTAAGGCAAGAAATATGAAAAACTGGATGAATAGAGCTAGTTGAAGGCAATTCCAGCTTGTAAGCAACCTTCCCCACGCGTTGGACAATCTGAAAAGGTCCAAAGAAACGAGGAGAAAGCTTGAGATTCCTTCTAGCAACCAAGGACTGTTGCCTATAAGGCTGTAATCTCAAATAAACCCAATCCCCAACATCAAACTCTCGTTCAGTTCTCCTCTTGTCAGCTTGATACTTCATCCTTTCCTGAGCAGCAGCTAGATTACTCTTAAGAGTAGAAAGGATCTGATCTCTAGTTCTCAAAACCTCATCAACTGCTTGATTAGCAGTCAAACCCGGTATATAAGCTTGCAACTTTGTTGGAAGTCTACCATACACTACCTCGAAAGGAGTCAACTTGGTGGAAGTATGAGGAGTGGAGTTATACCACCATTCAGCCAATGTTAACCAATCAAACCACAACCTTGGTCTATCCCCAGAAAAACTCCTCAAAAAATGTTCAACACATTTATTGACTGCCTCAGTTTGGCCATCACTCTGAGGATGGTAAGCAGAAGAATAAGAAAGTGTCACTCCTTGGAGTTTAAATAGTTCCTTCCAAAAGGAACTGGTAAAAGTAGCTCCTCTATCAGAAACAATGTTCTGAGGCATGCCATGCAGTTTAAACACATTATCAAAAAATAATGTTGCCACGTTAGATGCTGTAAATGGGTGCTTCAAGGCCATAAAGTGTGCATATTTGGATAATCTGTCAACAACAACCATGATGACAGAAAACCCTTTAGAAATTGGCAAGCCTTCAATGAAATCCATGGATAAATCTGTCCATATATTTGCAGGTACAGGAAGAGGCTGTAAAAGACCCGCAGGATATAGATGTTCCACCTTATTCCTCTGACACAAATCACATTCCCTTATATACTGTTTCACTTCACGTTGAAGGCCAGGCCAATAAAAATCTTGCCTCGCTCGCTGCAAAGACTTATGGAACCCAGAATGTCCAGCAGATGGACTAGCATGGATAAAATGCATAATTTTTAGCTTCAATTCATGATTATCAGGTATATAAATTCTGCCTTTTTTGAATAACAAGCCATGCTTAATAGAAAATGCAGAAGATGAAGGAGGAGAACTTCCTTGTAATGCATAAGCTTGTTTCAATTCCTCCAACCAGATTGGAGTAGGGAATGAGGTAGCAGACATTAGAGTTGTGTCATCTGGGACTGCCTTCCTTGACAAAAGCATCTGCTGCTTTATTTTCAACTCCCTTCTTGTACTCGATTGTGAATTCATAGCCTAAAAGCTTAGAAATCCACCTCTGTTGAGCATCTGTTCCCACTTTCTGTTCTAAAAGAAACTTTAAACTGTGATGATCAGTTCGAATAATAAAAGCAGCCCCTAACAAATACGGTCTCCATTTCTTAACAGCCATGACAAGTGCCAAAAGTTTCTTCTCATATGTTGAAAGCATTAGATTTTTTCCCTTGAGGGCCTGACTTAGAAAAGCCAATGGCCTCCTATCTTGCATCAAGACAGCTCCTATTCCCACTCCACATGCATCACATTCCACTACAAACTGTTTGTTAAAATCAGGTAAACATAGAACAGGAGGACTTGTGACTGCCTTCTTCAATTCTTCAAAGGCATGAGTTGCTGCCTCAGACCACTTAAAAGCATCCTTTTTTAACAAAAGGGTTAAAGGTGCTGCAATCTGTCCATATCCACGAATAAATTTTCTGTAATATCCTGTTAATCCCAAAAAACCTCTCAATGCTTTGAGATTTTTTGGAATTGGCCAAGACAACATGGATTCCAGTTTCCTTGGATCAGCTCTTACACCATCACTAGAAATTAAATGGCCAAGGTATTCAATTTCTGAGCAAGCAAAGTAACATTTCGACCTCTTTGCAAACAACTGATTAGCCTCCAATGTGTTCAAAACAGTAGTCAAATGAGTTAAATGGGATGCCATGTCCTTGCTATAGACAAGAATGTCATCAAAAAATACTATGACAAACTGCCTAAGAAAAGGTTTAAAAACCTCATTCATCAATGCCTGAAATGTTGAGGGAGCATTTGTAAGGCCAAATGGCATAACAAGGAACTCATAGTGGCTCTAATGAGTCCTAAAGGCAGTTTTTGGTATATCTTCATCTCTCATTCGAATCTGGTGATAACCAGATCTTAAGTCCAATTTAGAGAATACTGTTGAGCCAAACAACTCATCCAATAACTCATCAACAACTGGTATTGGATACTTATCCTTAACAGTAGCTTCATTTAGCACCCTATAATCGATGCACATCCTCCAAGACCCATCAGATTTCCTCACTAGCAAAACAGGAGATGAAAATGGAGACTGACTTGGTCTAATCACACCAGACTTGAGTAATTCTGATACAATTTTCTCAATTTCTGCTTTTTGAAAGTAAGGATACCTATATGGTCTGACACTCACAGGTACAGTGTCTTTCTTGAGATTAATTTGATGATCTCGAGCTTTATGAGGAGGTAAAGAAGTAGGTTCATCAAAAACCTTTCCAAACTTTTGTAATAACTGCAGGATTTCTGGACAAGGATCATTTTGAGTTTTCATGCCTTCCACAGCCATAAGCTGCAACCACACTCCTTTGGAACCCACCTTAGAAATCATAGCAAGTTCTTTATCATCTACTAAAGTACTAGCAGAGGATGTGAGCCCTTTAAAACAGACTTTTCTTCCATTATAATCAAACTGCATTTTTAAGTCTGTAAAATCCCATAGTATTGGCCCAAGTGATGAAAGCCAACTGACTCCCAATACTACATCACACCCCCCGAGAGACAATGAGAAAAAATCAACAACAAATTTGGTGCCTTGTATTAGAACACCAACCCCACTAGCTTTGCCACCACTAGTCAAAATCTCACCATTAGCTACTTTGACTTGCAAAGCCTGTCCTTGCTGTATTTCCAAGCCACACTTGTCTATCAGTGCAGTATCCACAAAATTGTGGGTGCTGCCAGAGTCAATTAGTATCACTATCTTCTTTTTATTAATATGCCCAACCATTCTCATAGTTCTAGTACTTGGAGAGCCAACCATAGCTTGTAATGAAATGGAAGCTATGTCTGCAGATTCTGGCTCCTCATGTATCTCTTCCACAATTAACTCCTTCTCCCCCGTATGATCACTACTCTCACCCATTTCCATGCCATCTAACACATAAACTTTTGGCCTACCACACTTATGGCCTGGTTGCCATTTCTCATCACAAAAATAACATAAGCCTTTCTTTCTTCTCTCTTGCATCTGAGACTCATTTATTTTTTGGTAAGGTAACTTGACAGTAGTTGCCTTAGGATTTCCCAACACAGAAGCTCCCACATTCGATTGTTGATAATCACTAGAGCTACCTCTCCATGACCTCTTTGTACTCCAAACATATTGTTCTTGAATTTTTGCTAAACCAAAGGCATCATTCAAAGAAGAAGGGTTCAACATTCGTATTGGCAATCTAATCTCATCTTTCAAGCCACTCAAAAAACAACTTAATTTGTTTCTTTCAGAAATGCCTTTAATACGATTGGAAAGCAATTCAAAATCAGTCTTATAAGCAGTAACTGAATGAACCTGTTTTGAGCGTGTCAATGCCTCCATAGGATCATCATAAGCAGATGAACCAAATCGAACTTGCACTGCTTGGATGAATTCCTCCCAAGAACGAAAAACTCCAGACTCACTTGCATCCTGGAACCACACTAAAGCATCATTGTCCATGTGGAAGGAAGCTATAAAGATCCTTTGACCAGGAGGTACTTGATGATACAGAAAATATTGATTGGCTCGATAAATCCAAGCTGCAGGATCTTTTCCACCAAACCTTGGAAAATCCAGCTTTATCTGCCTCATATTAGATCTGTCAGGTATGTTTGTGCAATGGACTTCCCCCGTACCATCATCTGTTTCACTTTCCCGCTGCTGTTGAAAACCTAATCCATTCCTTGTAGGTTGAGCATTACCTTCCAACGTTGGATTACAAGAAAGCTTCGAAAGATGCTGCAATAACTCAGCAAATTTCCTATCCTGAGTCTCCCTTTCCAACCGTGCTGCTTCTTGCTGCTGAGCCAGGACCGCAATGGCATCCTCAATCTGTTTCTGTTGCCTTTCTTGCTGTTGTCGCAACTGATTCACAGAATCAAGGATCTGTGCATATGATCTCGTTCCTTCCGCCATCACTGACAACTGATACCAATTGTAATGAACCTTGTAGTCCACTTACCAAATTCTGATGTAATTCGAGGTCATCAGCCTCCAGACTTTCCAAGAATTTAGGAATAGAAAGAGAGGAAGAGAGATATTAGAAGAAATAGAGAGGAAGAGACGGATTTCACTTGAATATCGAAGTTGGCCTCCTTCCCAACTTACGGCTACTATTTATAGATGAGAAATTCAGTTACATGAAACGGTTATGGAAACTACACAGCTTTGACTCAAACGACAACCACAACACGACACTGTTCTATTTATTCCCTCTTAGCACTAAACGACACCATTACAGACAGTTAAACAACCACACTTAAACAAAACACTGCGTTTTGATCATTTCTTCTTTATGAATATAAGACTTCAACCTTTGTATATGCAAAACTCAGTCCTTCATCGTGTTATTCTTGATCTACTTCCCCATTCCACTGCTATCATCGCAACCCGTAACAGACGCACTCCCAACACACCCAGACCTCGCCGATAGACCCATTCCCATCAACCCTTTATCACACGGCTGAGTCTGTGAAGATTCCGGCGACGAAAAACAAAATTTCGGCTCAATCCGTACCGACGACAACTCCGGCACCCCAGCCCTCGCCGGTGAACCCACCACCGCCTCCGACGGAACCACCACCATCGGCGTCGACCCTTGATCCACTGCCAATGGTGAAGGTTGCGGCCCACTGGACGACATCGGGATTTCAGAAACCCCCCTACGTCTCCAAGCAACCTTCTGGGCCTCAGAGAGGGATTGGGTCTGCTTGATGGGCTGAAAACAGGCCTGCAATTGAGGCCCACCAAAAGCTACACTCTTTCCTTTAAAACCACCTTTTGTAGAAACAGCTTTGAGCCCGAATAGAGTCTTCTCCCTGGCCCATTACGGGCACCTTCTCCATCTGCAAGCCTCCCTCAACGCAACGTTTTAAAATTTCCATATTTAGGTTTAAATGCCCCACTTGCGTCTCCATCTCAGCCAAAGCTTGTAGTACAGTTACCATACTTCGCCTCGACAAGTGCCTGCCCAGACTTGCATCTTCACAGAACTGTGCCTTCACCAACGTGGAAGTAACGCCTGTCCCCTTTGCAGGTTGAGACACAACCTCACTGTACGAAGTAACAACTTGTCGCCCCAGTGGCGGAGGAGCCATCCATGGACAGCTCCCTCTGTTCTTCCCTCCCAGAACAGAGGAAGTTACAGAAATTTCTTTTAACAGCTCTCCAAAATTTCTCCAACCTACCCCTTTCCTCCCTTCCGGTATCATTAGTAGGCCGCGCCGTTTCTCTTGACCAAATTCCGATAGGGTGAAAAAACTCCCATAGGAGTTACGCTGCCGTTGCACCACCAATACCTGAGCACCATTTCTTCGAGTTCTGAGAAAACCAGAGTTCCCCTAACAGGCAATACCTTCCTTCACCATGACATTCAACCATCCCAGCGAGGCCTGATCAAAGAAAATATGATTCACAGCACGACAACTGCTCTCAGTGATTCTCCACCACCTTGCATTCATCTTCTTAAAATCAAAACATTTTTTATCCATAATAACATTCCTACTAGACCCCATCGCAGAACAGCTACTCATAATGAAACTGAATAAACTGAGCTAATCTACCACTAGCTAAGCAACACTAATCTCCAACCACCGTTGGCAAACCGATGGGGAGAGACACCATTTTTTTTTTTTCAAGTGTACGGAGAGAGAAAAAACTGTAAAGGATTTAAAGGAACATAAAGGGGACTTCTTCCATCAATGTTGTGTAGGATTAGAGGCAAACTCTCTGTTACAGCCAGCTTGGTATTTGGAAGTACTCTCTCTTTCAGGAAATAAAAGAAGGAAAAACCCATACTACAAATGCACAATACAAGGGCAACGTTGCGTTGTAACTTTTATTTCCTTGTAGCATCTCTCTTAATTTCCAGAAAATGGAGTCAGGCATAAAGAACATCATACTCTGTTTTATTATATAAATTCTATCTTAAAGCACAAATCAATCATCTTAGGGGATGAGAAAACAAAGAGAGAGAATACAGAATACTTATGGACAAGTCATAAACTCTCTTCAAGGAGAGGGGAGAAATGATACTTTTACCACACACATATATCTCTCAATAAAGGGTGCAATCAAGATGAAGAGAACTAATTTGGATTATCAACGAAATAAATACTCAAATGAAGATATAAGTTAAAGATTCAGGCATGAAAATGAAAATAAGAACATTTACACAAGACAATAACATAAAAAAAATTATATGGGAAGAAACCATAAACATAAAATATACAAAAATCACGACACAGTACTCACAGTTGTATTCAGTCCATCCAATCGCCAGCTCTACAAGATCATATAAAACTAGCTTATTTGAAAGCACCAAATCTGCAATTTGAAACAATGGGATAAGTTATTTAATATAATCTTAATGCATATGACACAATATAATTTGATTCCATTTCATTTTATGATTTATTATATAGGGAACCATTAATCATGAATCATTCCATTATTTGTTAATGAAGCTCCACAGAATAAAATTAAGTGCCTAAAGAGAATAGATATCGACTTTTGTGCAGAATTACAGCTGATTGCAAACTAAGGGAATTATTTGTTGAGACAACATTATAATTTCGAAAGATATCTCATGACAATTACAGACAAAGAAGTGTGTCTGGGATTGAAAGCTTTTTGGATCTCTGGTTATTTTCTAATAAGAAGATATAATCACTTTCCTCAGAGCTAGAAATCCAGGATCTATATAATTGTGATCCTCATTTTCTCGATTTCTGGTAGAAACTGAAAATCAGAAGAACTCTTGGCCGGAAAGAACTACATATTTATTTATAAACTTAATCCAAGATAACTAGAAACATTAACCGATTGATTTATATGTAAATGTAATTCTAGACTGCACCTCCCAAAAGAGTCATTTGGCTTCCATCCTTGGATTGTATCCCACTATTTTGCCATCCAATACACCACAAATCATCCTGCAAAGATGTCATGAAAAACATTATAAATTCCAACTATCAAAGGGAAGCTGAAATCCATTTTTAGGTCAATTACTGACATTGGTAAACAACCCAATGCACTATGATTATGATTCAATCATGACAGCCATAAGCAGAAAGCTCATATTCTTCATCGTCGATAGACGATTTGTTGGACTCAACACAACACCATGGCAACTCATTTTTTGACAAGTTATAGTAATTCTAGTAATTGATATTGGACATAATTCAAAAGATAGTGATAGTTTTTCTAGTAGTGAACAAGGAAGCAGTATACTAGGTCTGTGTATATTCAGGGTCCATTTGGCAACACAACTATTCTAAAGTATTCTCATATATTTCCTTCCCAAACATCACTCAAAACACAAAACACTTTCAATTTCAAATCTTCAACTTTTTCATCTAATCATTACCTAATCATTACAACTTTTCCTAACTCCCAAACAAAACACAAAAAACAATACTACCTTTTCAAATTTCAAAACAAAAATTATATTCAAACAATTTTTTAACTGTATAATATTTTTATTCAACTTTTTACAAGGAATATGCCTATTTCATTCATATATATAATATCTCTCTTTTTACTGATAAAAAAAATATATATATATTTTATTCAACTTTTTCTCTTTCATTTCCCAAAATTCAATAAAACCTTTTAACTCAAACCAAGTCACTATTATTCATAGATATACTAAAATATTCTAAGTATCCAACCGGGCACTCGGATAAAGTGGTTTTCTTTTTCTTTTTTGAATATAATTAATATCATGCTTCCCCGTTGAGAACTAGAAAGTTGACCATCAATCAGATGATATTTTATAGGCCGTTATCATTATGCTAATTGATAAAGAGATCAAGTTATAAACACATTCATCCACCATGTTATACTACAAGCATTTCAGTATTATATATGTAGTTTGATCTAGAAATCTATGTAAAACCACTCTTGAGACAACGATTATCTATCTTTCTTGATATCTGCTACTTTCGAGACTAAGATATAAAATCAACAAAGTGAGAGGGGGATATGGTGTGGGTTTATGGAAGTTTATAAGGAAGGGGTGGCCATGCTTTACAAATCAAATTCGCTTTGTAGTTGGTGAGGGCAATCGAATCAGTTTTTTGTGGGACGTGTGGTGTGGAGATCACGCATTGGAAAGGGTTTTTCTGGCTTTATATCGTATTGCAGTTAATAGGGAGGCTTCAATGGCGGACGTGCGGTTATTTTCTCATGGTGCGCACCGGTGGAATATTTTGTTTGATAGGGATCTCCATGACTGGGAATTATCTATTGTTTCAGATTTTTTTAGCCTACTATATTCCACGGGAACTCCTATGGCACAGAGAGATAGATTGAAGTGAAGGTCTAATAATCACAAGATATGTACAGTTAAGACGTATTATAACATCTTGACAACACAACTTGACAATACTCCGTTCCCCTGGAAGAATATTTGGAGGTCTTGTGTGCCTTCTAAAGTAGCTTTTTTTGTTTGGAATGCCACTCTTAGGAAGATATTGACCACGTACAACTTGAGGAAGAGAGGATGTGTAGTGTTGGATTGGTGCTACATGTGTAAGAAGAATGGAGAATCTGTGGACCATCTCTTACTACACTGTGAGGTAACAAGGGTGTTGTGGGATGAGATCTTTCAAATGGTTGATGTTGCTTGGGTTATGGCTATGAGGGTGGTGTTGGGTTGTTGGACAAATATGCAAGGCTGTCATCAAGTGGCAGCAGTGTGGAAGATGATTCTGTTATGCATTATGTGGTGTATTTGGACGGAAAGGAATGCGCGTTGCTTTGAAGATAAGGAACGCACAATGGCTAAGTTTCTTCACACTTTAATGTGTTGGTTTTCCACTATTGTATTGGGGACAATGTTCAGGATTTCTTGTCTTTAATTTATCGCTTTTAGAATGTATTTAGGTGTTCTTATGTATACTTCCTGTGTACAAGAGCTATGCCTATTTCATTCATATATATAATATCTATCTTTTACTGATAATATATATATATATATATATATATATATAAAATCAGCATTACTCACCTATCTGATGAAAAAGGTCAACTTTACAATCAATTATAGCCGAGCATTTAAAGTTCAGTATATGGAGAGTAAAATCACAAGAACTTAAGCATTTAAGATAAAAAGAATCCAGCAAATTGCCAAACAAGACCTAACGATTGAGGATTTCAATTTAAATTTTAACTCTCACATTACTTACTCGAATCTGGAATAAATACTCATGGGGGTAAACTGTCAAAGAAAGGGAACGTTCAAAATGAAACTTGACTGTTGGGAATCCATCATCAACACTGCAGGAATACAAGAAAAGAGAAAATCAAGCTTGTTACAAAAGCCTCAAAGTATTAAACAACTTGAAATACATTCATGAAGTTGACACAACAAAGAATCTATTTGCAAGGCTACTTATTGACAAATCCAACGCACCACTGATGTGGAAGCCTTCTACTTCAGCTAGCATGAAAAAGTATTAGAGTTTTGGCTTTTTTCTATAACTCTAAAGTGTCCCACAGCAAGTGGTGTGCTGACACACCGGCTTATAAGTAACAGAACTCTATAACAAATTGTATCTTCATCAATACAATAAATTTGAGTTTGTAGTTTGTAATAGATGTCAAGATCTATCTTGGAATTTCTAAACTATAACAAATTGTAGCTTCATCAATTCAATAAATTTGAGTTTGTAATTTGTAATAAATGTCAAGATCTATCTTGGAATTACTAAACTATAATTCATTAACTGGTGCATTATCACATAAAAAGAAAATAATTAAACTCAAAAATCATTTCTGATGGCCTTTGCCCATTATATGGCTCATACATTAGAAATAGCAAAAGCAACAAGTTACAGACAAAAGAAAGAATGATTAAAACAATTACTAAGCTCTTCTCAAATCGATATTTATAAAGGATATAAAGAAAAAATTGAAAATTAATAAATTGGGAGGCACTGGAAAGACAGGACCATAACAAAGTAAAGAGACATGCATTTTAAAGATGTCACAAGTACTAGTTTAAACACTTGAATTAAAAGAGAAAAGAAAAGGTAAGGAGAGTTTGAGCTTGTCTGTATAACTTTGGCAGAGCCAAGACCCCACCTCAAGCCCTATAGAGATGACTCTACCACTACACAATGCCAGCACAACTTTGGCAAAGCTTTTATACTCCATTTCTAAATCATAATCGTCCTCGTCCTCCAGTTCTAATTGCTCGAAAATAATCTTCTGCAATAGCATATTACCAAATCCTAATTTCTTAGTATACTTGGCGTGCCAGTATTTATAATCCTTTCTCTTAATAGAACAGCAGAGCTCTTCAATGGCAAGGAGAGAGTGTATGTGGTGTATGTGGATGAAGCATTGTGTATCCACAGTCCGATTCTCGATCATGGTGAATAGAAGCCCCAATAGTTTCTTTAACAGCTCTTGTGGATTGAGACAAGGAGACTCGTTGTCTACTTCCCTTCTGTTATCGTTATGGGTGCGCTTAGTTGGATGTTGGAGGCTGCTGTTGGAGGGGGCTTTCAGTGGGTTGTACTAATAATGGTTTAACAAGAGGCATGACTAATATTTTGGGATGCAAGGTATCTTCATTGCCCATGAAAATACCTTGGTCTTCTGCTGGGGACCACTTATATAAGGTGAAGACAATTTGGGATGGCTTTATCGAGAAGATTGAGAGAAGGTTGGTGGGTTGGGAAAGGATTTACTTGTCAAAAGGGGAACATTAATCAAGAGTACTTTTTCCAACCTCCTTAAAGATTTGCTCTCACTTTTTCCTTCGCCTGCAAGTGTGGCTAATCAGATTAAGAAGTATTTTCGTACTTTATTGTGGAAAGGAATCGAGAAGGAGACCAAGTTCCATTTGGTTAGGTGGGATATGGTTTGTTCCCCGATCTCTCAAAGAAGATGGGGGATCTGAAAGGTGAGGATTTTTAATAAGGCACTCCTTGGGAACTGGTTATGGGAGTCATCATGGAGGGCTACTATTGATTCCATATATGGGAGTGATTGGGGTTGGTGCTCTAATGAAGTGAGAGGTGCACATGGTATGGGGTTGTGGAAAAACACCAGGAATGGTTGGGAGGGTTTTGTTAGTCACCTTAGATTTGTGGTGGGCAACGAATCCAGGGTCAGATTTTGAAATGACATCCGGTGTGGTGATATGGCCATTAAACATGCATTTCCTTCCCTATTTTGGATTTCCTATGACCAGGAGGCTTCGGTGGCAGACCTTTTTGGCAGCTCTAGTGGTTCTCTATGGTGGAATTTTCATTTTCTTAGAGCTGTCCAAGATTGGGAATTGGGTGATATTTCAGATCATTTCAGCTTGTTGAACACTTCAAGAACTAGTAGTATGGAGGTGGAAAGGTTGTTTTGGACTCATTCTAGGAACAATATATTCAAGGTCCGATCCCTATACAAGCATATGTCATGTCAAAACCATAATCCTTTTCCTTGGAAGCGTATTTGGACGAGTAAGGTGCCTCCCATGGTTGCTTTCTTTGGCTGGACTGCTTCCAATGATTTTTTTTTTACCATAGACAATATGAGAAAAGTGCGTACTCATTGTTGTGGATTGGTGCAATATGTGTAAAAAAAAGTGGTGAATCGGTGGATTATTTATTACTTCATTGTGAGGTGGCAAGGGCATTATGGGATGAGATTTTTAACCGGATTGGAGTTGCTTGGGTGATACCCAAGAGGGTGCTGGATTTTTTTGCTTATTGGAGAGGGCTTCAGGGTAACCCTCAAATTGTTGTAGAGCGAAAAATGGATTTATGTCTCATGTGATGCATTTGGCTTGAAAGGAATGGCCAAAGTTTCGAAGATCGGGAATGTTCTTGGAAGAACTTAGGCCTGGTTTGCTTTCAAGACTAAAATCCAAAACTTTGAAAACCTCTCATCTCATCATTACAACTTTCCAAAATTCCCACCCAAAATAAAATAAACAATTCAAGTTTTTCAAATCCCAAATCAAAAATAATATTAAAAAATATATTCTAACAATATTTTATTCAACTTTTTAACTTTAATCTCAACTCATCTCATCTTATCTAATCTCTAAAAACAAACGAGGCCCTGTTTCTTTTTCCATACTTTATTCCTATGGACCTCCGTTATTTCTTTAATGGGGCTAGCTTTTATGAATTTCTTGTATTCATTTCTAGCTCCTAACATGTAAGTGGGTGTTATCTTTTGTATACTTCTTGTGTACTTGGGCTACGCCTATTTACTTTGATTCAATGAATTTTATTTTACTTATCAAAAAATATACTATAAATATCCGTACTATTTTTATTATATGTAGAACCTTTCAATTTCAGAAATCTTATGATTCATCTGATTTCTTTGTCATGCGACATTTAATACAGAAATGAGACGGTTTTAACCCCTACACTACCAAGAGATAATAAAGCTTTTGTTACTCTTATAATAAAAAATTGCAAAAGAGTCTCTTCAGTTGATGCCTTACTTTCCAATGTACTGGAAACAAGAAAACTGGTCTTCAACGGTATGTAATGTCAATCCATGCTGCTGAGCCATAATCTGAATACAAAAGGAATATGAAAATAAATATGCGCGCAGGTGTGTAAGAATCTGAAAGGAAGCCCTCAAATTAATGTGAGTTGAAGAATATCATGTACCTTAGGAATTAGGGTCTCATAAACCACCTCCGGAAGATAAGCCAATGTTGTACCACTATCAATTATTGTTCCTTTCCGAAGTCCATTTTCAAATGTATCTGAAGGAAGCGAAAGAACGTCACCACCCACCTCAATATCCTTCAATACAACATTGTAATGTGCCCTATGATTGTAGATAAGAAAAAAATTACGACAAATTTCACAAGCCAAAACTTAACTTCATAAAAAAATACTTGAAGAAGAAATTAAAAACTAAGAAAACATTCTGCAAAGAAACACTTTTATAATTTTTATAAAGAATTAAAAAATTATAGTAAGCTTTATAATGAACTTAATAGTTAGGTTCCTAGCACATTTTTTGATAAGTAAGAACTTTATTGATCAAATGAAACTAGGCAAAACCCATGTACCCAAGAAGTATACAAGAGAAACACCTAACTACATTCTAGAAACCTGAAAAGAAAACAAAAACTCATGAACATTCCCTTAAGTACAATAGCAGAAAACCACTGAAGCAAAGAAGACAAAAAAATTTCCAGATATCCTCAACAGCTCGCTCCTTGTTGTTGAAGTACATCTCGTTCCTTTCCATCCATATGCACCACATTATGCACAAAGGAATCATCCTCCACACCGCTGCCAATTGAGAGCTACTATAATGCCTATTCCAACATGCTAGTAGATCCACCACTTTCATTGGCATTACCCAACTCAACCCAGCTCTACTAAGAACACCAACCCATAACGCCCTAGCCACCTCACAATGTAAGAGTAAATGATCAATCGATTCACCATTTTTCTTAACATGAAGCACCACTCCATAACAATCATACCATGTTCCTCAAATTGTCATCAAAATCTTCCTAATTGCAGCTGTCCAAGTAAAAAATGCAACTTTAGACGGCACAAAACCCTCCAAATACTCCTCCACGGAAAAGAGATATGCTGCTGAATAGTCAACACCTTATAATATGATTTAACTGAAAACTTTTTGCTCCCCGTATATTTCCACAGCATTCAAACCCTCTCATTACCACCTATATTCAGAGAATAAAAGAAATTGAAAAAATCTGCAATCTCATCAAGTTCCCAATCCTGTACATTTCTAGTAAAAATAACATTCCAATGCACAGTCCCATTAGCACAACACAACACAGTGGGATATAAATTGTGGTAGAACATTATATCTTAATAAGATTAAGTCAGGAGTGGGTCTGCAGTGAAAGGTGAAGGCACGATAAGTCGTGTCATCTGGACGCAGAAGCATGCCCAACACCACATGGAGAACGCTCGTTCAAGAAAGTATGGAGAGTTGGCAGACCGTAGGAGTGTGTGGACCATACCCTAGTTACCTGTCTCTGTCATCCTATAGTATGACAAGACAAGGACAAAAAACTCTTATACAAGCATACCTGGAGTCAAAGATATGTCAAAAAGGACATCTGACATCCCACTATATATAAAGGACCTAGACGTGGGACAAAATCTCACTTTTGAGACCTTATTCACTACAAAGCAAGAAGAAGGCGACTATTGCGGAAAACAAGGAGCAGAGAAGCGACGAGAGAGCTTCAAACGTATGAAGGTAGATTAGGTTCTAAGAAAGTGTTGGGTAATGTGGGGTGAACATTGTGTGTGAGGCATTGCATTACTTCTGTAATTCTTCCCCCTTTTTCTACCAGCATAACTATATATTTCAAGTACTATGTTTCTAACTATATTTACTTGCTGACTTCTGATGCTTTCTACAACTGATGATGAGACCCAATGTGGGAACGTGGATACCAATGTGTGTGAGTGTGTGCGTGTCTGTGTCTGTGGAGTCAGCGAGAGTCTATATTCATGGTATGGGATAGAGAATTCCCCGGGACCATTCTACGAAGCGTTACCAAGTACATCACACGAGAAAGAGAATGCCTCATGGGGAGTGGGATGGAACAATGTCGTATTTGGCTTCACCTGATAGTCAGGATGTGGGATCCCCAGGCGTATCACATGCTGGTGTCTTCGAGTTGGTTATGGCCGGGTAGAGTAGCATCCCCAAGGCGACAAGTTTTAGTGTGTGACTACTACAAGGGTTCCGTCTTTTATATATAAAAAGAAATTCATACTTAAGTAGTTTTATTGATGTCACTATTGTCCACTTAAACTAAATCCAATCTATATCTTACATTGGTATTAAACATACCAAGGCGAGTCAAATTGTCATAAACAACCAGGATGATTCACAACAGTGTTAACCAATTTAATACTTTGTGTAGATGGATTGAATGCTAAAAAGTCTACCAGAAAACTAATTCTCAGATCAAACTTGCAATAAAATTGGGAGCACAATGTTTCTCACTTCTTCATCTACTCTTCCTTTCCTTTCAATTGATCCAAAGTTGAGATAGGTCAGATCAGTAGTATGGTAACCAACTTTTTGCTTCCATTGCCGCCATAGCCACAAAGCTTTTTACTCAAGAAGAGAACATAAATAATTAACTCATACCAACAAAAGCTTATTCTTGCAATCTCTAGCATACAATAAGCAATAATTGGATGAATGATTTGTAATCTCTACCTCTTCCAACCATTTGCATATAACTTCATTCACATTAAAGTCAGCGCAGAATTAAATCAAGCAAAAGGTAAAGAAGTTCTGAGTCCCCAAACAACAGAGCAAAGAACGGCAATAGAAGCTGAAATAGAAAATAGATAAGAACAAACTGAAAAAAGGTAAACTCGAATTTCGATATTAATGGCATCACTATCAAAACTGATCAATTCGCATTAACTAATAATAGTGAACTACTACCAGCCAACCAATAATGGTAGCTATAAATATCACAAGTTTTATAGAATGTCCAGTAGCATCACATACTGATTTGGTACCAATGGCGTTGTGTTCACTTTTGGATGCACCACTTGGCCAATGGCAAAGATTCCACCACCATGTATATTATCCAAGCAGTGTGCAAACATTTTTTTCAACTTTCCAGCTGAAGCAAGCTGTGAAATCATGGATGAATTTGCCTGTCCAAAACCAAGTATGCCATCAAGAGCTTCCGAAGATGAACCAAGCTCCCCTGATTGTTTAGATCCACACCTATCACACAAGGAAGCAAGTTTATAATATCTAGAAACAGCACTGCTAGTGTACACAATGCTCCAAGAAGAAATCATTTTGGACAAAAGTAAAATTCCACAGCAGAACTCGACTTGAAACTTGTGATGAAGCTTGTAAAGAGTATGTAGTAGTGAACTAGAACAAGGTTTTTGAGAAACCAATCAGCACTATTAAACTTTACCTCAATAGAACTTGGACCGTAATTTAAAATCTCAATGTCAGTTTATCCCCTCTACTCTCTATTGAAAACCGACTTTAACTGAGCATGTAAATAACACATGCCTCTAACAAAAATGTTTTGCCACCAGGGCCAATCGTGTCATTTATATGGTTTTGTCTAAGTTAACTGTTGTTTTGGCTGGAAGGGACAAGATGACACTAAGACTTCAAGATTGGGTCCAAATTATATTGAATCAAAGTTTGTGGTGTAGCGTAAGCGAGAGAATGTTGGTAATTCATTAAAATGAAGTATAAATACTCAATACATTTAGAGAAAAAAAAATGAAAATATATTTCAAGGTTTAGAGACAATTATATTGAAAAATAGCAGAATAAAAATAACAAATTTTAGCAGTCAAGAAAAATATTGGCCATTAGGGGTGAAAATTTTACGGTCCAAACATAAAAAGACCAGACCAGACCGGACCGAAAATGTTGTTCGTCGGTTTTGGTCCTTTGTCTGTGAGGAATTCAGTTTTCGGTCCAGTCCCGAGGTGTGGATTTTTTGGACTGGACCGGACCAAAATCAACCAAATTAGATTGTTATAAATTTTTAAAATATTTTTTATATATATAATATATTATTTTATATAGTAGTTGTATAAGTTAATTATGTAATTTTCATCTAATCTATTATATCATTGACCATATAAAATGTTAAAATATGCTATCAAATAACTAATAAATCATATGATAGTATATGTTATTATATGTACATACATTTGTTTTTATAAGTTAATTTTATGCACAGACATACTCTACTATTTAAACTTAATTAAAGTAATTATGTAATTTTTTTTAAGATACCTAAGTTGCAAGTAAGTATGAATAATCTATGGACAATAAAATTACTTAATATTCATTAACCATATATAAAATGTTAGAATTTTAATATAGGTCATTATGAATACTAAAGTACTAAGTTAGTAATTATTAACATCATAGATATAATTATAATTAATTATTTTTTTAATGAGTTAGTTCACTTAATTTTAATTTTACTATTTTAATTAATTTTTTGTATTAATTTATCTGCCAAAAAAAGAAAAGAGGAAAAAATGTTCTTAACTCATATGGACTAAATTGGATCGATTGGACTGACCAGACCGATAGCTAACGGTCCGGTCCCGATCCCTAGGGGTAATCGGTCTGGTCTGGGCCAGCAAAATCATGGACCGAAATTTTCGGTCCGTGACCCCCCTGGACCGGACCGGACCAGACCGATTACACCCATATCGGCCAGATATCTCAAATAGTGCCAAGATATCACTTTAGCTGAACTCCTATAAGGTCACTTATATTTTTAAATTTATATTCTTGGAAGTGAAAAAACAAAAGATATTATCATTATAACTAACGTTCAGCATTTTACATAGATCAATGCCCCAGATATGCTAGGTCATGAATACATATGATAGCTAAAATTGTCCATTATATGGTGTTGAAGCGTAATATTAGAAACAAAACCCACCCGAATATGATACTCCCATTTGCTGGTGCTGTTTGAAGGTTTCCAGTCACTTGATCAAGTTGCACATTATCCTCCACGAAGTATCCAGAAGTTGAGCTTCCATCTCCATAAACAACATTATATTGGCAAGCCAGGCCAGGCCTGCAACCAGCAAGTGGACCATCGTATGTGGAATTGCAAAAATCTTGATCACAAGTAACCAAACTTGAAGTAGAGGAGCTCTTTGGATTGTATAGTGTCAGTTCTATCTGTAGTACAATCATCATAATAATAATGTAGCGCCAATAAAACGGTCAATATAATTTGGGTAACTCGATATAAAATCCACACGAGGAAATATAGAATAAAATAGTTCTGATCCAAAAAACAAATTGAGCCTCAATTCAAGATTCGATTCAAAGATTTAAAGGTACATACACCGAGACCGCTTTTCTTAGGGCACCTGCTGCAGCCGATACAATTCACCCAAAGAATGTCACTTCCTGTATCAACTTGCACGTAATATTGCTTTGATGGAGACCCAATCCCAATTTTAGCAAAGTACAGCCTACAGCACCCAAGTAAACCATATAAGCATGCAAAACGAAATATAAAAAAATATTAGTGGGGGGGGTGGGGTGCGTGTGGTTCCATTTTGCGAGTAGAATCCCGTGATAGCACGTACAGAAATAATGAAGAAAAAAAGTCCTAAATTTTAATGTTTGTCCAAAGAGATTCAGTTAATTCAGCCTTAAGCAACTACCAAGCTCAACTAGACTGAATTTCTGATTCTCTCTACACCAAAACAACAGACTAAGGCCCCCGTTTGGATTCAGAGATGAGATGAGATGAGTTGAGATAGTTTGTGAATAGTAGTGAGATTTATGAGTTGAAATTTGTGAATAGTAGTAAATAGTAGTGAGATTCTCTCAATCCAAACCGGCTAATAAGAAAGAAACGTCAAACAAACCAATAATCCTCCAATAATGCAATAGTTGTATCTTAAATTAACTAGAGAAAACGATGTCCATAAAGGCACGAGAGAAATATAGAGATTGGATCTGAGCATACTTTTTTTTTATCACCAAGGATCTCACATAAAGTTCAAACAAATAGTAATATCAATCATTATTTATCGGAATCAAATAATCAGAAAGCAAAAAACGTAATATTCTCAAAACCAACTACGAGCAAAATCAGCAACAAAGAAAATAGAAAGAAAGAAAGCTCAAATCGCATATGCAAATGAATTTTCAATTTAACTTGAACCATCGCACAAGAAACCAGAAAGAGCTGAAACAAGCATTACAGTAAATCAGAAAGAAAGCCCATAATCTATAGTCAAATTAAGTTTGCACAAACAAAACAAACTATCACCATTAATGGAAAACACATAATAGCGCTGCAAAAAACCCAGAATGCAAATTCAAAGAATTCAAGGAAAGAGAGAGAAATCAAGGAACCAACCCAGTTTCAGTAGGCTGACCATTGCCACCCAATTTAAGATCCACATCAAAAAGTGTTCTACCGTGACGGCGTACATCATGGGCCTTGAATGCACTCAAGTTCCGTTCCAGGCCTTTAAACTTGTGCTCCACCGGGAACACCACATTGGCTCTAACAAAATCAACAGCAATGAAAGAGGAGGAAAAAGCCAGAAAAAGGAGCACCGAATAAGCCAACCGCCAGAGATCCATTCCCACCGACCTCAATTCCTTCAAACCCCAGTTTGAAAGCTACTAGGCCGGTTGAAATTCCGCGCCCCGTCAAGGGGGTAAAGAGGAAACCAGGGACGTAATGGTAGGAACCATGTTTCGTGGGCCACGGCCAATCCACTAGCCAACAGCCAATATACCCATTTATGGGCTCATTTATGTCAAGAATTTGAACCATTATGTTATTTTTTATTTTTATTTAATTATTTATTTTCTAATAGATTTATTGAGAGTTTCCAACTTGTAACTCTTATAAATAGGACCTTTAGACTTTGCATTTCTATCTTTTGAACCTTTGGCAAATTCCCTAAGTGGGTAGGACTAGTTCTTGAGATCACCCTTCGGTGCTAGGCATTTGGGCTACTTGGGTGAAATTCGTGAACCCCAAGGAAAGGATCATCACCTTGCAATTCTTTGAATAGGTGTTGTTCCATCTATCTATCTTTTGATTATTGTTTCATCATCACCTTGAAATCCATAGATAGGTGTGATTCTATTTTTATTCAATATATGAGGATTATTCAACTCTTGTGAAATCTGTGGATCAATTGTTGAATTATTATCATTTGGTTCATTCAAGTTCTTAAGTATTATTACTTTTGTTCTTGGGTGTTCTTCATTGAATTCTTGGTATTCTTTTCATTGTTGCTCTTCCAATCCATCCAAACCTAATTTTCGACCAACCCAAGTGTTTGTCCATTTTCCATAAATCATTTGCCCCATACACTTTGCCCCAGCCGTAACCCACTTCCCTTATTGGTCACATTCAAATTTGGCAATCACTTGCCTTATTAGAATTACCCTAGCCGCCCACTTCACTTGTCAAACTAGTGTTCCTATAATTTAAGAACCCTAGTTGATTCAAACACTTCATCCATCATATCCTAAACCCTAGTCGCTCATCCTCATCTTCCCAACACTAAACCCTAAACACAAGTGGTGCCAATCCTAGTGTTCCCATCTTACCATCTTTGTCACTTACCATAAATAGCCTCATCATCCTCCATCAAACTCTAGCCGCCCACTTCAAGGCCTATAAGGAAACTCATTCCTTTTAGGAGTCTTGACTTCCTCCAATTCAAATTCAAATTCAAATACCTAAACTCAAGGAACCACTCTTACCATATTCAAATTCAAATCCCAACTCAAATCCCTTAATTTAAGGAATTGCAAATCCTCTTCAATTCTTTAAATCACTCTTCCTACAATCTCTCTAAGTCAACCGTTGACTTGTCATCTCAATTCAAATTCAAATTTCCCTCTTCACTCAAAAATTCCTTCCATCCTACAACTTCCATATCCATTTCCAAATCATCCCAAAATCTAGCCAATCTTCCTAAGACCAAGTCAATCCAAAGCAACTTTAGCCAACCAAACCCTAACATCATCCTAAACTCCAACCCTAAGCCAACTCTTGCAAATCTCGAAATCCATCCTAGCCACCTTACAAAATCCTAGCTACACATCACAATACATACCCTAATCACCATCCAAGTGGCCCAAACATCAAGGGCAACCCTTAAGCCATTCCCATTACATCAAACACCCATAATCCTAAACCAATCTTCCAAGACCACACCAACCCTAATTCTACCCTAGCCACGACAACCCTAAGTGCCTCCAACCCGAACCCTAACCTCATCTCATCCATTCAACCCTAGCTTCCATCATCTTGGCACTTCACTCAAGAACAAGTCTAGCCGCCCACATTGATTTGCCTTAGCCTAAACACATAGTCTACCCAAATACATCATCATCCTATCACTCAAACACCATCCTTTGGTGGAAGGCCAAGCAAGTTGGCAAGATCACTCGGTCACCATCACCACCAAGACGAGCTGCGGACCTTAGTGTTAGGGACAAGACCGGGGTCCCTAACACGTAGACATGTGACACAGACAGCGAATTCAATGTCAAACGATATTATGTCACGTGTACGTGACTTCTTGTAGAAAATATTAAGCCCATGTATTAGGCCATTTTATTTTAATTTTTATGTCGTCTTGTCCTTATAATTTTTTAAATTTTTACATAAAATATAATAAATAATTTAACATTTTCAAATTTTAAAATAATAATAAGATTAAAAAATAATATTTTAACAATATTTTATTCAACTATTAACTTTCATTTCAACTCACTATTCAAACTGCACCTTTAGAGCATTGGCATTGGATTAACCAAATGTCTTTTCATCTTTAAATTTAACAAATATCATCCATATTTGCTCCACATTGAATTAGCTAAATTGCTTTCATCCAAACTATAAGTTACAGCAAATCCATTCTTCTTTTCAAATATGAAAAAAACTATAGCAAGTCTAAAAATATTTTTTGAGATTATTATATTATAAATATGAGATTTTTATTTATATGAGATTTTACCATCTATATACATATGAGATTATTATATTATAGATTGTTAGATTGTAAAAATAAAAATGAATATGATTTGTTGGAGGTTATTTATTTTTTATTTTTATAATAAACTGATCTCATTAATCAAACCAACCACATACAAGATGAACCAGTATTACAAAGGAAAAGACAGGATCAATGCCTCATTTCCTCAGTAACCACCTGAAGGATACAAGGGGGGCATATTTTGATGTCATAAAGATCTTTAGTGCATTCAAGGGCCGCTTGGGCAAGCTTGTGAGCAGCCATGTTAGCCTCCCGATATACATGAGAGATAGACCAATCAGCAGCTGGGATTAGAACAGCTTTGGCATCTGATATGAGGCAACCACCTAAGCTCCAGTTAGGGCAACCTTGGATCACTTGGTCCACGACCTGTTTTGAATCTCCCTCCAAACAGAATTGCCTTATTCCAATTTCCTTACAAAAAACACATGCCAAAACAAGCCCATATGCTTCAGCATCAAAGGCACTGCCTCTCAAAGGTCTGTTAGCACGAAGTGCACCTATCACCAGCCCTTGATGATCTCTGATTAGGACACCAATGCCAATCCTTCCTAGCCTCGATTGCACAGCTGCATCCCAATTCACTTTAAAACCACCTACTGCAAGCTTTGTCCATCTGTGAACTCTTGCCATGTTCTCATAGTTAGCATCAACCTCCTTCTGGAAAGCCTCTTCATGCAGAGACAATTCTGCCCTGGCCTGGCCTGGCCAATGACTTCTTGAGGGTGTTTAAAAACTTTCCCATGTAAGACATCATTTCTTCTCGCTCATATCACTCTCATTGTAGCAGCCACCTCATTTAAATCCCCTGGTTCAAGCTTGTCAATCAATTCTGCCCAGATATTGAAAACCAAGTCACTGTGAAAAGAAAATTTTTGCACTTTCTTTGGGCCTTGACACCAAACATCTTGGGCACTGTTGCATCCCCATAAAGCATGGCCAGAGGTTTCAGATTCCCTTTTGCATATCAAACAAATGCTATCATTTACCACCTTTCTTCTTTTCAGGTTAGCCATAGTGGGCAAGGCTTCACTGCATGCCCTCCAGATAAACATTTTGGTGGCATGAGGAACCTTGAGCTTCCAAATGGACCTCCACACTTGGCAGTTCTCAGCTCTGCCAGAAGGTTCTCCTCCTTGCTCTCTCTCCAATTCTTTGCCAAGATAGTATCCACTTTTAACTGTGCAGCTGCCATTAGGGGAAAACTGCCAGGTGAGTTTGTCTTCTCTATCTCCTAAGCTGATGGGAATTGCCTTTATGCCCTCTATTTCCTGATTAGTGAAAAGCTCATATAGGATAGGTTCCTGCCATCTCTTATGTTGAGGATCAATGATGTCACTGACTTTTTCACACCAGCAATCAGCTTCTCGAGGGGTCAAGATCTTTTGTGTAGGTAGAGATGGTACCCATCTATCTTGCCAGATGTTAATCTTCTGTCCATTTCCAACCCTCCAAATGAGGCCTTTTTTTAACAAACTTATTCCAGCATGTATTCCTCTCCATGCAAAAGAAGGCCCACCTCCCAGTTTAGCATCAAGCAAATTTCCATTGTTGAAATACTTCTGCTTTAAAATTTGTGCCACTAGAGATGTAGGATTTTGGAGGATCCTCCATCCCTGTTTGGATAGTAGAGCAATATTGAAGCATTTCAGGTCTCGAAACCCCAACCCTCCCATATCCTTCCTGCCACTAAGCTTCTCCCAGTTGACCCACTGAATTTTTGAAAAATCTTCATTGAAACCCCACCAAAACTTCTTTAGTATCTGGTTTAATTTCCTTGAAATAAAGGCTGGTAGAAGGAACATCCCCATTGCATAGGTGGGGATAGCTTGGAGCACAGCTTTGAGCAGTATCTCCTTTCCTGCTGCAGAGAGAAATTTGGTCCTCCAATTAGTAGACCCGAGACTAGGTTCTATCAACTAAAGAGTGGAAGGATGCTATCTTCTTTCTACCCACCAATGAAGGTAAGCCCAGGTATTTCTCAAAGCAAGAGGTGGATTGGACACCTGCAAGGTGCATGATTAGCTGTTGGGTCATCAAGGCAGTATTCTTGCTGAAGTAAATGGCAGACTTATCCTTGTTAAGAACCTGACCTGATCCTTTCTCATATAACTCAAGGATGTTAAGAACACAATTAATTTCCTCATGCTTGGCTTGACAGATCAGTAGGCTATCATCAGCAAAGAAGAGATGGTTTACTTTAACAGGACCTCTACCAATTGTCACAGAAGTTATACTGCCACATGTCTTAGCATGTTTGAGGAGGGAAGAGAGGGCTTCTGCACATAGTATAAATAAGTAGGGTGACATGGGATCACCTTGTCTTAGGCCTCTCGAAGGTGCAAACTTTTTTTAAGGATCTCCATTAAGAAGTATAGAGTAAGAGACGGAAGTGAGACAACCTTGAATGATGTGGATCCAATGAGCAGGAAAATCCATTTTAACCATGATGGCTTCAATGAATCTCCACTCTACCCTGTCATAGGCCTTGCTCATGTCCACTTTTAGAGCCATAAAACCTTTCTTCCCTTTCATTCTAGAGTTCATAGAGTGAAGGACCTCATAAGCAATCAAGGTGTTATCAGATATGAGCCTTCCAGGGACAAAGGCACTATGATTGGGGGCAATAATCTATATGTGCTTAAGTCTATTTGCCATGGTTTTAGACACAACCTTGTATAAGACATTACAAAGGCTTATTGGTCTGTAATCCTCTACTCTTTTGGGGTTCTGAACTTTGGGTATGAGAGTAATAAAAGTGTCATTAACCTCATTGAGGGTGCCCCCATGATTAAGGAAGCCAAGAGCAAAATTACAGACTTGATCCCCCACTACCTCCCAGTTCTTTTGGTAGAATTGGGCAGGGAACCCATCAGGGCCTGGAGACCCCAAGGGATTCATTTGAAAAATAGCTGCAGTGATCTCCTCCCTAGTAAAAGGGTTTAAGAGCCAAGCCTTCTTAACACTGTCTAATTTGGTGTCCATTGCAAGCAGACATTGGTCAATAGAACTGGGATTGGAAGTAGTGAAAAGAGAGGAGAAGAAGCTTGTGAATACCTCTCCAATTGCTAACTGGTCAGTGACACACCTTCCTTGAGGATCTTCTATGCTTTTAACTGCATTGGTCTTCCTTCTCTAGCTTGCTTGCATGTGAAAAAACTGGGTGTTTCTGTTCCCATGTTTAAGCCAGTGTTGCTTTGCCCTTTGTTTCCACTTGATATCATTTGCTATAATGGTAGAAACCACCTCCTCTTGGGTTTGTTTCATAGCTGCCAAGTGCTCACCAGTACCAACATTCTGAAGATGCCCAATAAATTGTGTCCCATTTTTAATGATCTGGTCCTCTTGTTGCTTAAGCTTTTGCCTCCAGGTCGTGAGACCCTTTTGGCAGCATTCAAGCTGTGTCCTTAAGGATTTGGCCTGACCATCTATTATACCAGCATTTTGCCATGCCTCTCTCACCACCTTCTGACATTCTTCCTTTATTTCCCATGCCATCTCATATCTAAAGCACCATCTCCTTTTCATCCTTCCCTGAGTGGTGTTGTGCAGACTAATTGACAAAGGAGAGTGATCAGATCTAATTGCAGGAAGTGCATTACAAACCCCATGACCATATAACTCATTCCATTCTTTATTTCCAAAGGCTCTATCAATTTTTTCTTTAGTAAAATCATTCCCACATCTGTTATTCGACCAAGTAAACCTTTGCCCTTGAGAGTGTATATCATTTAGACCACAAGCTTCCACAGCTTGTCTAAAGTCCTCAATCTGTTTATAAGGTCTGGTTGCTCCACCAATCTTTTCACTCTGATGAAGGATCTCATTAAAGTCCCCAGCACATAGCCATGCTAAGGAGTTGGTGGGTTTGAGCATCTTCAGCAAATGCCAACTACTGGCTCTCTTCCCTGTATCAGGGTGTCCATAGAACCCCGTGAATTGCCATGTAGGTCCATCCTTTATCTCCTGGATCAGAGCACTAATGTGCCATTTAGTATAATTAATGATGTTAACCCTCCACTCATCTTTCCAGAGAAGGGCAATCCCTACACTAAATCCCATACAGTCCACAGTAAAACATCCATCCATTTGCAGCAACCTCCTAATTGCCTCCATTTTATTTCTTCTGCATTTAGTTTCCACTAGGAAAACCAAATTGGGAAACTTTTCCTTAGTCAGATTCCTAAGGACCTTAACTGTCCGAGGGTTCCCAAGCCCTCGGCAGTTCCACACTAATATGCTCATTGATCATGGCAGGGTTGAAAGCCAGCCTCTGCCTTAGTCATGGGAAAATCTGTTGTATTGAGACATCTCCTTGTCTTTTTTGAACTAGACTCCTGAAAGGTTGAGACTCTTTTGCACCCCCTCGCATACAAGTTCATTGCATTGCATGCAGAACCATCAGCTAGGCTTGTATTACTATTGCCTTTTGTATTGGTCTCACTCTCCCGGGCTTTCCTTTCCCATTTCCTCATAGTCCTCATACTCTCAACCTTTGCCATTGGCATGATAGTGTCTTCACCTGGCGTTTGATCCAGAGCCATCTTTTTGTCATCATTTTGATTAAACAGACATACACCAATAGTGGATGCAGCCATGCTGCCTATTTTAGAAATTTCCTTTGTACCCCTTTCCACCCCTACTTCCTTCATAGACTCATGGAGGCTATATGTCCCCGACATTAGGTTAACTGCAGAAGCCTCCCCCACGTGAGAAACCTGTATCTCCTGAGGGCCAGCAGGTTCTAAGAACCTAGCATCCTTCTGACCAAAGGTAACCTTTATTGGGTCAGACAGTTGACTTACACCCTGGCTTCCAGCCAAGATCCCAATGCATGGATCCTCAGCAGCACCTTCTCCTCCTTTCCCATATGTATGTGACTGATTGGTGCTTGTCTGAGACCCTTCTTCCTTCTTTCTTACTGACACCTTCTCCTTTTCACCTGCCACCTTTTTCGCGAAGGCTTCTGATGTACGAGGCACAAATATTTTATTGAAGATTATGAAAATAAAATAAAAAAATATAAATAAAAAAACATAATAATATTTTATTATTATAGAGTGTGATGACTAATCCAATGTAAACTTCAAGTTTTGAATGATTAGCTAAAGGTGAAAAAATTACAAATTAGTCAAAATTTGAAGAATAGGATGACCAATCCAATGCTAATGCTCTTAGACACAGATCCTTCAATCTATTTCATCTAGATCCTTCAATTTATTTCATCTAGATAATCAACTATCATAAATATAAATACTTTTTGTTAAAAATATATATATATATATATAAATACTTTTAAATTTCAAATCTTTTATTTTTTTTTATCTAATTATTATCTAATTTTTACAATTTTTTCAAATTTCTAAACAAAGTACAAAAAGTAATTCAATTTTTTTAAATTCTAAAACAAAAATAATATTAAAAATTATAGTCTGACAATATTTTAATTTTATAATATTTTTATTTAACTTGTTCTCTGTCCTTTCCAAAATTTCCATAAAACATTTTTCTCTCAAACTATTTTTAGTTCATCTCATCACAACTCAAATATCTCACTATTATTCACAAACTATCTCAATTTATTTCATCTCAACTCACTATCTAAATCAGTTCAATGTGTTATAGAAAATAGCTTTTCTACAAATCAGCCACTCTTCAGATCACACATCCTACACTTACAGCTTTTTTATAGAGTATACGGTGTTTTCATAAGTTATTTTCAATCGTTTGTTCCACCGAGCCAAACTCATCCCACTTCATCTCTCTTTTTCTTAATACTATTCATTGAGAAGACAATACATTACTGACCCAGATGGAGGCGGGGGCAAGTTGGGAGCTTTGCTACATGTAAAAGATGGAGACGATGGCTTGTTGGGCGTGTGTGGAGGCTAGGGTGTGAGCTTCCAATAGGTGTGTCCGATTTTCCCAAAACGAGATACGATCCGACCATGCCAGATAGTGGCCAGAGATTGAAGGAATCGTTGTTGCCAGAGAAGAACTTTCTCCTATTCAGTTGAAGGAATTGACGCTGGATTTCAATTTATGCCCCTAATTCGTGTGCCCTTGCACCACTACAATGCTCGTCGCCATCCAAACACGGTTCAGATAGTTCATTTTTTTGTTTGTTTTTTGGTTTCACTCTGGAATTTGTGTTCTATAAATGGGTAGTTTTATGTTGAGGTGGGTGAGTGGGGGAGGGAGAGGTGTATTTATAAGGGAAGAGCATAGAGAAGGAAAGGATTGGGGGAAACTAGAAGTAGTTTTTGAATGGTTGCGTTGAGATGGGTGAGTGGGGGGAATGGGGTAGTGGCACACTGGAAAATGAACAGGGAGATGAAAAGTCACAAAGAGAGAAGCAGAGAGATGGAAGAGAGAGATAAAAAGAGCGCGAAAACTTACCTAAGACAAGTGGCGATGGCGCAACACAATGACAACGGCTGGACGACGTGAAGAGGCAAATGAAATAAAAGGGAAAGTGTAAAATTATTGGTGAGACCCATCACTTTACTAATATGCACATAAAAAATTGAAATCATCTCATTTCATTTTTACATTCAAACACAAACTTTTACAAATCAACTCATTTCATATTAACTAAAATATCTCATTACTATTCACATATCATATCATCTTATACTATTCCAATGAGGCATTAGTAATTGGTACTTATGTGGCAATTTAATGCATTGCTGATGGAATGATTTTTTTTATTAAAGCTAAAAGTATAATGATTTAAAAGTTATAAAATAGAGTATAGGAACTGATCAAAGGACAAACTAATATATTAAACGTACATGTTGTTCATATTTTGAAATACTTAGGCCCAGTTTGGATTTAAGAATCACTTCATCTCATCTCATTTTATCATTTCATTTCATCATTACAACTTTCTCAAATTTCTAGACAAAATATAATAAACAATTCAACTTTTTCAAATACCAAAACAATAATAATATTAAAAAAATAGCTTCCTATCCGAAAGGCCTTGACCTAAATTCTTGAGTTCTAAAATATTTCGACGCTCTGCTAGGTTCCTATCCGAAAGGCCTTGACCTCAAATAACTTTTTCATGACGTTCCTTGCCATCGTTACATAATGTTGCATGGCAGCTGTAGAGGGTAGTGCTGGTTGGTAGTTTTATGCTGATCTAGTAGCGGCGATCCCTCAACCTTTACCAGAGATGGTTGTTGCGCCTTGTGCATGGATGGAGAAATCTTCTTTCAATTCTCTAAGGAAGAAATCATTCAGTCTGCTGAACCCTTCCGTTTCCCTATGGTATTAAAATTCCTACGTCAATGCCCTTCCCTAGACAATATACGAGCTTTTATTCACAGTTGATGGGGCTTGGCTGCTGATTGAGTTGAATTATTACATATTTTATACATCTAGAACCCATATATTTGAATTATTTTATTACATTATTATTAGTTTTAGAGGAAAAAATGGTTACGATGCATAAATCCGAGTTGTGATTTAAATTGATTTATAGCATAATTTATGCTTAATTTTATAACTTGTGATTTAATTGGGCAATATTTTCTTTATATGCACAACACATTTTTTATATTCTATTCTTCATTTTTATTTTATTTTTTCTAATTTCAATTTTTTTCTCAGGCCAAGAAGAAATGCAAAGTATGAGAAAAAAGAAAAGTAAAAATAAGTAGCAGATTTTTGTTTTGGTTTCTCTAAAGCCACACATGCACGCGGGACCCAACATTTTTTTCTCTTGGTGTTTGGACTGAAGCAAGGCAAAGCTCTTTTGGTTCTCTCTCAAAACGCATGCTAGGCAACACACACGGGAAAGGAAAAAGAAAGAAACGCACGCACGCCGCACGGAAAAAAGAAAAAAAGAAAAAAGCAAGGGCTTTGTCGGTTTTGAATGAATAGAGGGCGCTAGGGCTTTATACTTTGGTTTGAAGACGCAAAATGGCACGGGGGAACCCATCATATCTTTTTCTTCTTGTTTTTATTGGACGCAACATGAATAGAGAGCGCCACACGTTGAAGAACCTTGAAGGGTCCAACTGCCGATGCCCAGCCTTGTCCACTGCCTACCACCTCCATCTCCATTCATTTGGCTTGCTCTTTCCACTCTACTATTTATTTAATTTTAGTTTAAATTTTATGATGTATTTTTGAGATATTTGGCTTAGACTTTTGGGATTTTATTTGCTATCTATTTACTTGATGTTAATTATTTTTCTTACTTCTTTAATCTTCCATTAAATAGACATTACAATTGTTATGGATTGATTTTGAGAATTCATGATTTAAATACAAGGATGAACCGTAAAATTTTGATTTTGGAGCTTTTCAATTTTCAGCTCATATTGCATTAATTATTTTGTAATCTAGCTTAGTTCTTCGTTTAGTTTTGTTAATCTTTTAGTTCAATTGCATATTAGGTTAATTAGAACTTAATTAATTTCAGTTTTATTAATTAATTTTTTGATTAATTGAGATTGTTTAAATAGCTTATTTGGTTCTTTGATTGTTAATTTCAATTTGTTAGTCTCTTATATTTCATTTCGACACTAAAAAAATATAAAAATATGAATCTAGTCCATGACTAGTGGCCTTTTTATTCCCGTTGCATTCTTCCATTCATTACACATACCACAACTTTTAGTTTCTCTTTATGAATATTTTCATCATTTTAAATGAGTTTGGTTTTAAACAACTTTCCCTAAGGAGACAATCTATGAATTTATTCCTAATTATTACGCGACATCCTCCTCCTACACTTGAGACAACCTTCGTGCTGCTCATTTTTTAGTGAGTCAGCTACTATGCCCGTGGTCTCTGCTATGAGACGTCCACGAAATGTTTTTATCTGGTTTTCCATAGAATTTGACTTTGTGAAGGCCTTATCTCGTGAATCCAATAAAGTTAATGTAGTTCCTTATCGAGTATTCCATTGGACCCCTGATTTTGTTAAAAGCAGAAGTTCCACTCGGGTTCTTACCTGAAATTCATCTTTGTCTCAATGATTGGTCCTATTGTTACTTGGAGTATCAGGGGCATTGGTACTTCAAGGGTCCATTTAAAGAAGCTGATTGACAAGTTTAAACCGAAAATAGTTGCTTTGTTTGAATCGTTTCAGAGTTTAGATCGAGCTCAAGGTTTGATGACTTCTTTGCATATGGATTCTATGGTTGCTAATGATAATGCAGGTGGCAAAATTTGGATTTTCTGGGAGAAGGATATTGCTGTTCTGGTTATTTATGTGGGCATGCAGTTCATGATGTTATGTTTTGGTGAAGGATCTTCTCAATTTTTGTGTACTTTTATATATACTAAATGCAATAGGTATGATCGTCAAGCTTTATGGGATGAAATTAGTCTTCAAGGGTTGGGGCACAGAACCTAGACTATTTGTTGGGGACTTTAATATTCTTATATATGATTCTGAAAGAATGGGAGGAAGACCAAGACCAAGAGCTGCAATGGCCGATTTTAATAACTGGATACACCAAGAGGGCTTGATTGAAATGAAGTCCAAGGGTAGCATTTTTACTTGGTGCAATGGACAGGCTGGGCGGGCTAGATCCTGGGTGAAACTGGATCGAGCTTTACTGGATGCTTCTCTATTGTTTGTGTCCTAATGTGGTATGCTCAATCCTTCCTAGGTCCACCTCTGATCATTCTCCCATACTCATCGAGTTCATTTATGATCCATTCTCTTATGGTCCGGCGCTGATGAGTGTATGAAAGTGCACTCTAAATATCCTATTATTGGACTAAAATGCTAAAATATGAATAGAAATCATAAGAATTAATGTGTATTCTTGAATTGAGTTTCTATTTACTTTGGGATACTCCTAAGTAGATTTTTATGTTTAATTTTAGGGTCTATAAAAGAGCAAGTCAAAACCCATTCAAATTCAAAGGATTTTCAAGTGGGAAAGATGTTGGAACAACCTAAAAACTTTCAATGAGTGTAGGACTCTTCAAATAAGGATAATGATGGGATTTGAGAGTAATTCGGATAAAGAGAAAAAGTCGGAGTCCAAAATGTGCCAAGAGACAGCCTGGATAAACTTTAGTATTTTGATCGTAACTTTTCACTCAAATATCAAATTGATCCGATTCTTAATGCGTTGGAAAGCTATCTTAAAGGGCTACAAATCTTTCTCGAATAAGGATTTCCAAATTTGAACTCATAAAGTGAGTACGTGGCTGCCAAGTTAAGTCCTAAGATTTAGGTGATTTTTTATGCGGGATTATGAACACATTAGGGTTTCTTTTCTACCCTATATAAGCATATCATTAGTACGAAATTAGGAGTTTTTGGAGAAGGGAGACGGCTCAGTACTGAAGAACGAAGAGACGAAATTAATTTCTATGGCCGCCGTTTACTTTATTTTTCTTTGGAGATTTTTGTTGTCCATTATATTTATGGGTAACTAAATTTTCAAGTAGGGTTAGGGATAAACTTGCACATTAGATGGTATTTTTAATTTATGTATTTTATTTTTAATACTAAAACTCTTTTATTTTATCATTCTCAATTCATTGTTAATGTCTTCTTCTCCGAATAATCATAGAATTTATTCTGTTTATGGATTCAGTCATGCTTTTTCTATTGAATGAATTAGCTCTGTGATTATGTTTGGATCAATTATTTATCTATATTTATTTAATTCTTTGCTGCAATATCGCTCCCTGAGTATATTGTCGTCGTTGGATTTTCTCAATAGTGATAATAATTTACGTATTTTAAAAGTGGTGAATGATTTTTTAAAGGGTTACACTTGGTTTAATTTTGGTTTATAAATTTATACATTTCGATTGGAAATTTTGGGAATTGAGTTCTCAATTGAGTTATTCAATGAATTAAGAATAATTAAAATACTGGATTTGTGCAAGGGATTCCCGATACTTTACTGTTCGTCAAATTTGAGTAATTTTTCCGTTAGTCACTTTGTTTCACTTTAAGTCGCATTTAAAATTAATCTTTGTTCTCCATTAATCATTTAATATTTTTCTTTAGTTTCTTTGTTCCTTCTACTATTCTTTTAATGTCTCTTTATGGAACCGACACCCCAAAGCTGTGCTACAACTACCGCGTTATTCTTTGGGCGTAATCAGACGCCATTTCTATTTCAAGAGATGTGGGTTGATCACTCAGGTTTCTTAGACTGTATTCGGAAGGTTTGTCTAAAGCTGTGCTTGGTAGGGGTCTGTATAAACTGAGTGCTAAACTTAAGAAGACTAAGGTGGTTCTTCGAGAGTGGAATAAGTTGGTCTTTGGAAGAACTAATGAAAAGATTGATAGGCTTGAAATTTAGATTGAATTGCTGGAAAACAGGTTACAAATGGGTTGGGATGAGGAGACGGATAGGGAGCTTTATAGTTCATCGATTCAGTTGGCTTCTTGGAGAAGGAGAGAGGATATCCGACTAGCTCAAATGGCCAAATTGAAATGGCAGTGGATGGGGATCGTAACTCCAAATTTTTTCATGTAGTTTTAGCAAATAAAAGGCGTAAAAGAGTTCTAGAAATGAGGTCTCCCACTAGGATTGTATTTGAGTCGCCTGAACAGATTCACCAAGGTGATGTTGACTTCTTTACTAATTTCCTTTAAGAGGATTCACCCAAAGAGCCTCCAAATTTATCTCACTTAATATCGCCGATAATTTTGGAGGAAGAATGTGGTCGTCTTTGTTCAGTTCCAACTATGGAGGAAATTTTGGATGCAGTGTCCTCTATTCCGCCTAATATTGCTCTGGGGCCTGATGGTTTTGGCTCAGGTTTTTTTAAGAACTGTTGGGAGATAGTGAAATTTGATGTCTTGGATGCTATTTCTGAAATTTTCAACTATAAACATCTTCCGAGATTTTTTTCTGCTTCATACTTTGTTTTGATCCCGAAGGTAGATGCCCCAACGGGTTTTGATAAGTTTAGGTCTATTAGACTTTATTCGGTTTTATACAAAATATGCTCCAAAATTATTGTTTACCGTTTGTAAGGTTTTCTTCCAAGGATGATCTCGTTGGAACAAAGTGCTTTTATTCTAGGTAGGAGTATCTTTGAGAACATCAATCTCACTCAGGAAATGGTAAATTCCTTTAATAAAAAGTCTCATAGTGGGAATATTATGCTCAAAGTTGACATGGCTATAAAGCATATGATCGGGTTTATTAGAATTTTTTGTTGGAGGTTCTTCAATGTTTTGGATTCTCTCCTCAATTTTGTGCTCTAATCTGGGTTTGCGTATCTACTCCGTGGTATTCAATTATGATAAATGGTACAACAAAAGGTTTTCTTTCATGGTGGTCATGGATCGTGACAGGGGGATCCTCTCTCACCTTACATGTTTATCATTTTACAAGAGGTGCTTTCTAGGCTGAGCAAGCAGAGTGCGGGGGCTAAACGGTTTGGACAATTTTCACAAGCCAGAGGTATGATTATTATATCTCATTTAATGTATGCTGAAGATACTGTAATCTTCACAAATGGTAGCATGAGATCTATTCGGGAGCTCTTAGTGGTGCTGAATCAATATGAGAGATGGTCAGGACAAAGTATCAATAAAGACAAGACGGCTATGTTTTTATCTAAACATATTTCGTTGTCTCGAAAAAGGGAGATTATGCGGAGAACAGGCTTTTCGGAGAGATCCTTCCCCTTCAAATATTTAAAGTGTGCAAGAAAATAAGTGGATGGAGGATGAAACTTCTCTCTTGCGTTTGGTAGACTTGTTTTATTACGGCATGTGTTATCTAGTATGGCTCTCCGTTTATTTGTTGTTTTGCAGGTTCCTCAATCCACCATCAAAGAATTACATCATTTGCTGAGTACCTTTTTTTGGGGGGAGGCAAATGGTAAAGGTAAAAAAAAAAATAGATATCTTGGCGTACCATTTGCATGCCAATAGAGGAAGGAGGCCTTGGTTTAAGACATCTTGACAACATGCAAAAAGCTCTGCATATGAGGTTTGCTTGGAATTTAATAAATAATTCTCTATGGGCAACTTTCTTTAAAGAAAAATATATGGGAGCTAAGCCTTTGACTCTTATTGATCCTAATAAGGGTTCTAGATTTTGGAAAATGATTGTTAGAAGTATTCCTCTTGTCATGAATAATGCGAAGTGGAGGACTAAGGAAGGAAATGTATTTTTTCTGGCATGATAAATGGCGAGACCGTGGGCCATTAATTGACATATGCAATTATTGGGTAATTCTCTACTTCGAGTAAAGGAGTGTCAATTGAATGATAGTTGGGATGTTGATTTTCTTGTGGGGCTAGTTGGTCAGGAAAATGTTGATGATATTTTGGAAACTTAAGCAAATTGCAAGAATGGTCCGGATGTATTAGTATGGACTAAATCTGATAATGGTTGTTTTTCTACTAAGTCGGCTTGGGACTGTATTCGTATAAGGGGATCAAAATTTGAATGGTATCCTTGGGTGTGGCATAAATTGATTCCACTAAAAATGTCTATTGTTATGTGGAAGGTATGGTACTTGGCTTTAAGCGTTGATGATCGCCTTCGCCGTATTGGTATTCCGATTATTGTTGTGTTGTTGGGCACTATGAAGATCAAAATCATGTTTTGTTCAAAGGTGAGATACCTTATAAGGTGTGGCAGTTCTTTGAAGTTATGTTCGGTGTTCCCGTTGGTAGAACATGGAAGGAGATGGTGTCCTTTTGGTTTCGTCGTGCTAAGTCCTTTACTCAAGTAGGTTTAATTATGGGGATCCTTTCGGTGATTATCACTTGGAGACTTTGGAAGAGAAGATGTTTGGCACACATGGAGGGCCTTACTGAATCTTTATCTGATTTATTGCATTCTATTAAACATTGGATTGGTTTACTATGTCATGACTCACATAAAATTTCTAGATTGTCTAATTTTGATTTGTAGGTGCTTCAATGGTTGAATATTTTCTGTTGTGACCCCTGCAAGTGTCGTTTAGTTGCTTGGACAAGACCTCATACTGGTTGGTTCAAACTGAATACAGATGCTAGTAGTGTTGGTGGTATCATTAGAGACGATCGTGGCCAATTCATTCATGCTTTTGCTTCAAATGTCAGCGTTGGATCTAACAATAAAGTTGAACTATTAGCCCTCCTTCACGGTCTCAAGGTTTGCATTTCTTTGGGTATAAGTTATGTTGAAATTGAACTTGATTCTTTGACTGTAGTTTCATGGTGGAACCAAAGAAGATGCATGGTGTGGTACTTGGAGGACTTCTGCGAGGAAATTAATGAAATCATGGCTTCCATGACTTGTTCCATTAAACATATCTTCAGAGAAGGAAATCAAGTGGTTGATTAGTTAGCTAAACAAGGAGGGGGGGGGGGGGGGGGGGCAGGGTCAAATTCTGCATGGCACAGATTTGGGGATTATCCCTCGATGGTTGAGAGGTTTAATTCGTATGGATTATTCAGGATTACCTTCCTTATGCTTTTATTAGTGCTTGTTGGTTTTCTGCTTTGTTCGTCTTTTGTTCTGTTGATTCTGAATTATATGATAGGCTTGTTTAGATAGTTTATTATTATTATTATTGGTTTAGTTTATTGTATAGGTTGTTTTTTTTTTTATTATTTTTGATGCATGGGATGGTTTTTCTTTGAATATCTGTAAATCCCATGTTTCCAGATTTGTTACCACAGTATTCCTCTACCATAAGCGAGGGCAATTAATAAAATTGGGGTACCGTTCTCTTTTTTAAAAAATATTAAAAAATAATATTCTAACAATATTTTATTCAACTTTCAATTTTCATCTAAAATCATCTCATCTCAACTCACTATCTAAACCCCACCTTAATAAAATTCTCAAATATTGTCCAGTTCTTTTTTCTTTAGTATGCTTTTTCTTTTCTTTGTTTCTTCTCTCTCTAGCCAAAGCTTTTCTTAGATTATGTTTGTTTCAAGGTTAAACGGAAAAAAAACAATTTTAAAGAAAATTAATTTTCAAAATATTAATTTTTTCCAATTTGGTAGAGTTATGAAAAATGTTATAAGAAATATTATCAGACTTTTGTCCACTTGTAACTTTCGGTTATTTATAAATAATATTATTAGATTATTATATTATATGATTGCTAGTCTTAGTTGATAGCAAAATATTATATGTAAATTATATTACTATTATTATTTTATCGGGATTAGTTAGAAGAAAATTAGGATTCGAACCCTTAGAGAAGTTAATTTTTTAATTTTGGAGCTAAGAATAGAGTTAGAGACAACGTTCAATTAGCGTAGGGCATAGAATCAAGACCGAGATCCTTTGGAAGGCCCAAACCGTGACCCATAACCATGAACCTGAACGTAACCATCTCGGACGACCCGACCAGTTGTAAGAGTAATTATGTCAAACATAATGCATGGGATGTATAACACCGCACGTCCATCCAACCCATCATCCTATATATACATTTGTTTCTTCCTTCATGATCAGTTCTAATAGTTTTTTAGACATTTCACTCTCATCTCCTTCTTCTCATCGCAGAGCATCACTAGAGATTGTGCATCAAGCGTGACTTGAAAGACCAAATCAACCTTGCGAGAAGAGCAACGCTACGAGGTTTACTTACAGTTTGTGTTTCACTATGAAGTCGTTATGTTCAAGCATTGCTAGATCTCGTTTGTGCACCACTCAAGGATCATCGATAAGTCTTTCACGTTGCAGTACACTGCATCACAAGTTCATGACACACATAGATAACATCGCATATGCTCTTTTTTTGTTAATAAAAATAGAGGAGGACAAGGGCTATGATAACGCAACCTTACCATACTAAGCCACCTCGTAATTATGCCTTCAGATGTTGTTGATCATCGCTTAATCACCAAAACATAAAGGAATGGAGGAAGAAAAATCATTGCATCTTCACCCAACGTCTGCGTGCACCCTTGTAGTAAGTTTTTCCGAGTACTCACTGGGAGGATCGCGCCGAAGTAAGGGAATAGATCTACTCCTGAGGATAACGAGCTGACCAATAAGAGACAACTGGGCAGACAACATGTAAGGCCTGCCTTTGTGGTGGGGACTTTACAAAATGGTTTTGGAAAATGAGAAAGAAATTACTGAACTTTTTAAAAGTTTTTCCTTTCCTTCCCACGATATAAAAGAATCCATAGTTAGAAATTGAAATATGCTTTATAAATCTAAAAGAGAGTTTTGTAATTAATATACAAAGTCCTCTTTACAAAACATGATTTCGTAAATTATATAAAATATGCCTAGACTTCTATCACCTCACCTATTTCCTAGGTTGTATCTGTCCTAACGCTTCGTCCTCATTTCGTTCCTAGGTGGGGCACATACATAAAAATAAAAATAGTCGAATACTTAGTAAGCATTACTTCATACTGTAAAAATATAGTGACATTGGTTTTATTCATGCATTTATCATTCATCTTCGTACTTTACATAAAACATTTTCTTTCTTTGAAAACATTACAAGGTGAGATTTTTCTTTAAAAAGGTTTTCAATCCTTGTAAAACATTTCCCACCTTGTACATTCTTCATAAAGAACTAAAACGTTTCATACAGCTAATTAATTTTATCACTTTCCTCTTGCCGGTACACACTGTTACTGTAACACTCCGCTCCTTTCTTCTTGCGTACGCTTCTTCCTTCTTACGTACGCTTCTTCTTTCTGACGTACGTTATTTCTTTCTGACGTAAGTAAATTCTGGGGGCAAAGATTATGTGAATTGTCTGCCCCTCCTATCTGGCGACTACGAGACTCGTCATGCGTGCCGAACCACGATGGCATGTCTCAAAAGATATCTTGTGACTTCTAAGGCACGCCCAGTGTTTTAAATGTGCTGGAAATACTTATAAGGAGTATTTCCAGTGTTATTGAACTAAGTTTGATTTTAAATACAACAATTATAATATTCTTGAAGAGCTCCAAAAATATTATAATTGTTGGAAATCATTTTAATTTCAACTATTTTAAATATTATGAGATTTAAATTATGTTAAAAGCTTTAATTAATTAAATAATTTTATTCTTTTAAATATATTAAATAAGACTTCATCATTTTATTAATGATGAAGAAATATTATTTTATAAACTAAAGTAGTTTAAATAATATTCTACCTTAATTCATATCAGTGCTTTTAATTAAGTTCATGTTTACGTATTTTCAAATCAGTATTTTAATCCCCCATCGTTAGATCGTTTTGTGGATCCCAAGATAAAGGGACTGGAATAAAACCCAGTGCCCCCTCTCTTTCCCCTTACTTTTCCCTCCCCTCTCTCTCTCCTCCCTCAGCTCACGCGTACGCAATACGCTACCCCTCTCCAAGCCGTTTCTTCCATTGCTCAGCCCGGCGCCACCGTGCCTCACCGCCGTCGCCACTAGTCTCCCTTCACACTGGCGACCTCACATCGTCGGAGCTAAGCCCCCCACGCACGGCCCTTTCTCTCTCCTCACGGTAAGTAGCCGAAATGGGATTTTAACCCATTTCTCCTCTTTGCACCGCCGTACGCGGCCACCCACAGCTACCAAGCACCTCCATGCACTTCCCCATCCCTCTCCCTTCCTCCTCCACTTGACCCGAGGCCCATAGCCTCCCTCCACCGCACGGGTTGTCATCCTTGCGCAACCATGCGCGGCTACCCAGGCCACCGCACCACCACCAAGGGCTTCCCTTTCCACCGGTAACCTCCTTGTAGCCTCCCCATGCCCAGTCGAGCTCCCTAGGCTCCACACAGACCCCCACTCTCCCATGGCTTCTCATCCACTTCACGGCCTCGATCCACCGCCGTAGGCCACCGTGGCGCCACCCTAGTGCCACCACGAGCTCCACCAGCAACCCTTAAGCCCCTCCATGGCCAGCCACGACCTGCCAAGCCCCTCTCCATTTCCCATGCTTCGAGACCCATGACCTTAGCTCCTCCACGAGCCGCCATGTCTCTGATGTGTGCCACCTCGGCACCACCACGACACCACCACTCCAGGACCACGACCCGACCCTCCTATGCTTAGCCCCGCACCTCTAGCCACCTCCAAATGCCCAAACAACCACCGTATGTGGGTTAGCCGCCACGTACGACCCTTCCGGCATCATCGACCGTGACGGTCAGCGAACAACGCACGGGTTAGCCCGTCGATGGTATAATCCTCTATCCCTCGTTATTTATGTTAGATATTGATTAGTTGATTAGGTTGTGAATTGTGCTGTTAGTATTGGTGGAGTTCGCTGTGTAGCATGGAGATGTGTTGTGCTGTGAAGTGTTGGGCGTAGTTAGGAAGTGTGCTGTGAAGTGTTGTGGATTGTGCTGTGTGGTGTTGTGGACTTTATTGTATGGGTGATGTGGAATGGGAAGAGTGCACATAGAGTGTACTTTGTGTGGCGTAGCATGTATGAAGGGAGTACACGCGGAGTGTACTCCATGTGGTGGAGTGATGCACTATATGGCGGGTACGCCATAATGATGATGTGGCATAGCGTGTGTGAAGGGAGTACACGTGGAGTGTACTCCATATGGTGGAGTGATGCACCATATGGCGGGTATGCCATAATGGTGATGTGACGTAGCGTGTGTGAAAGGAGTACACGTGGAGTGTACTCCATATGGTGGAGTGATGCACCATATGGCGGGTATGCCATAATGGTGATGTGGCGTAACGTGTGTAAAAGGAGTACACATGGAGGGTACTCCATGTGATGGAGTAATGCACTATATGGCGTGTACGCCATAGTGGTGATGTGGCAAAGCGTGTGAGTAGGGAGTATGCGTGGGGTGTACTCCATGAGGTGAAGCGATACACCGTATGGCGTGTCGCAGAGATAAGGATGGTTGAGTAGTGATAGGCATAGAGCATGGTGAGTAGTGTCGGGAACTGTGGAATAGTGTCCCGAAGTAGTTATGGTATGGCCTGTAGTCTGAGATGACAGGTGTCATCGTATTCGACTTATGGCTGGAAGTACGGGTGAAGTAGCAGAACAAGTGTAAGAGTGCGCAGCGGAAGCATGACTGGGGAATGTCACGAAGTGACTTGACTATTGACAGTCGTGTTTGCGATGGGTGAAGAGTTAATGTAGGAATGGCGTAACGGGAACGTGACGAGATGTCACAATGTGACGGGAGTACATGAGGAACCATACTCATGATGAGTTAGGAGTTGACGTAGCAGGATGTTGGGTGACGTGACACGGTCACAGTGTAACTTGGGAGTAGTCTCGAACTATATGACGTGACAAAAGACGTGTTGGGATGAACCGTCAAAAGGGACAGGTAGCATGAAGAGTCAAGCTAGCCGGGTTAAGAGAAGGTTGATATCGGAGTATGACCCTTGTCCCTACAAGCAGGTGATCAACATGTTATATGTTGGTCTCAGGAGATAAAGGGGTAAGGTACATGTGTAATCTGGTTAGACACATGTGCCGGACAGATTCACCATATGTAATGGGTAATCTGTCTTGAGCACAGTTACACGGTGCTTAAGCCTCAGAGTTGGCTTAGAGCCGTGTGGCTTAGATGGATGGGAATGAGGATTTAGTATGGGCTAAGATGGATAGAGGCAGTGACGGGTGTATTGTCTAGGATTGGGATGCGTGATTCCATCGGTCAGAATCATGCGTCGGAATGTGGTTAGTAAGAAGAGTAAGACGAAGGTTTTAGTGTCTTAATCTTAAGGTGAATCATGGGTTCACCTTAGTGAATGAGCACTTGAAGTAAAACGTCGAGTTTGGAAGAAGTAGTGACCGTAAGCAAATTTTGAAGGGCTAGCATAGTAAATGGTACGTAAGTGCACATGATAGAAGGAGAGTATTCCAAGTGAAGTATAGCTCTAATTATAGTTTAAGTTACTTATGCATTAAATAGAGAATGACATTAAGGTTATGTGTATGCATGTAGGTTGCCATCTGACACGCACGCGAATGAACTGCATGATATGAAAGTAGCATGGAGTCCAGGTAAGTATTACGTTCATGCTCTTCTAGAGTTTTTTAAAATATAAGGAATGAAAATGAAAGCTTTTCCTTTACGATACTTTACGAAACGACACGAAATATGTTTTACGAAAGCATGCTAAATGTTCAAAAGTATAAGTACATAACGACCCTCCTTGGCAGCCCCTTTTTACGCAACCAAAGTATTAATTGTACGCATGTGAATGGATGACTATACGCTGTATCTATTATATGTATTTTCCAAGAAAAGAAAAGAATTGTCGAGGCGTGTACCCCGAGCTTTAAACTGATGCTTTGACCGACGTGAAGAAAGTGTTTTAAAATGGTCCTGATGAACTAATGTTAAAATGCTCCTATGAACTGATGCTTATGGATGCCATGAAAGATGATGTTTAAGCTCATGCTTTTAAAAGATGTTTTTCTATGAATGAACTGTTAAATGAAAATGACTGAATGAAAGAAAAGGACTGAACTGAACGTTTAAGGTATAAAAATACGTAACGGCCATATGAATGAATGGAAAGGGTACCAATGAATGGGCAGATTGCATTACCGGGTAAGTAGTACTGGTAGTGCACCCAGTACTGCCCCTAACTGAACAGGGATTCCCCGTGGCCAACGGGCGGAGTCCAGGTCCAAATGAAGATCGTTAACCCTAACACACGGGGCCTAACAGTGTATACCGGCCAATGAAAGTGATAAGAATGAATGGATGAATGCATGAATGCACGAACTCTTCAAGAAATGAAGGCACCGATGGGAGACACGTTTACGAAAAGAAAGCCCATTTTTAAAAGAAAAACCCCGTCCAGTGATGTTTTCAAAAGAACGCACGTATGCATGCACGTATAGTATGTATGGTATGATGAATGCATGAATGAAAACCTATGTTGTTATATTTTAACTGTATGAAGTAATACTTATGAGTCATCGACTCATTTTAGTTTTTATGTATGCCCCTCCCCCACAGGAACTGAATGGTCAAGACGGACACGGCCCATGGGGAAGAGCACGGAAGTCTAGGCATGAGTTTTAATTGTACGAGAGACCTTTTTATTGTAAGAATAATGTTTTCCGTTATAAACCTCTTTTATTGCCAAAGCACATTTTATTTTATAAACGTAGAGTCTTGCACCCTGGGTATGGAAGTAAAAAGTTTTAAATCGGACGGTAATTCCCGTCGTTCTTTCCAAAATCATTTTATAAAAAAGCCCACCGTAAGGACGGGCGTTACAGTTACGCCACGTGTGTTGGAGTTAGTAGTCTTTTGGACCCAATTCCGCCCTGACCGCAAGTTGGGAATCCCTTAGTCAGGGGGTAACACTGGATGCACTACCAATACTACTTACTAGGCATTACAATTTGCCCTTCATTTGGTACCATCATTCATTTAGTCATGACCTTTACGTAGTTTCATACATTAAAACATTCATTCATTCCTTTCAGTCCATTCATTTTCATTCATCAGTCAATTTCATTTCATAAAACTTCATTTAATAACATAAAGCATAAAACCTCATCATTCTGTCTCATGGAACATAAATACAATAAGTACTACATATAACATCCATTCGCATGCATACAACTATTCTTGGGATGCATAAAAAGGGGCTACCAAATAAGGTCATTACATACATATACTTAAACAGCATAGATCGATAAAGCATCATTTCATTCTAAAAAAACATTTCCTTTTCTTTCATTGCATAAAATAATATTTATAAAAACATTCATTTCATTCTTTAAGAAAAAACATTTCATTTTCATTTTCATATCATTTATAAAACTTTAGAAGAGTATGAACATAATACTTACCTAGACTCCATACTATTTTCATTTCATGCAATCCATTCATGTGCGTGTTAGATGATAACCTACATTTAGGGGTATAACGGCTCCGGTTTGGTCCATTTTGTACATTTTTATAACTGAGCCGGTATATACCAATTTTGAAAATTTAAGAACCGATACCAGACCGATTTACTACTGAAATCGAAACTTCTCAATTTTTTCGATTTTGGTTCGGTCCAGTTCAGTTATTCCGGTTTTATGGATTATCTATGTTACTAATAATATAATGTTTACATATATAAACTCTTAGTCTATTTATATTATAGTATAAGTACATTATTTTGTAAAAATTAACACATACTAGTATAGTATTGAATTTAACTATAGTTTATACAAATTCTAGACTTTTTATATGAGTATATATGATCAAATGTGTAAAAATGTATTTACAATATATATATATATATTATAATTTATTATGCCAAAAATGTATTTATCCTTTGATATATATATATATATATAATAAGTTTATATTAATAACTTAATATTAATGTTTATGTTTAATATTAAAATTTTTATTTTATATTAATTTTATATTATAAGATTAAAATTTATATGTTATATCAAATGTTAGTAAAAATTATAAAATTAATTTTATGTTATATCATATGTTATATTAATTTTATGTTATAAGATTAATAGACTTGAATAATAAGATTAAAAATTCATGTTATATTAATAAGCAATTTAATATATAATATATGATATAATATAAAAAATTATAAATATATATACTAGTCCGGTTCGGTTTTAACTGGTTTTCAAATATAAAAACCAGTACCGCATTGGACCACTTACAAACCAGACCGCGGTTCAGTTCAGCCCGGTTCAACAGGTTTCTCGATATTTCTTTTACACCCCTACCTACATTCATACACAACCTTATGTCATTTCCTTTTCATTTACATAAGAATATGAGTTAATTATACTTTGCCCCTCGAACTTTCACTGAATTCACAATGTGCCTCTGAAACTAATAATTGTATCAAAGTGGCCCCTCGAACTTTCAAAACATCTCAATCCCCCCTTCTGTCTACCAGCAGTGTTAAATCTAACGGAAATTCACTACACGTGCTGCTCATGTGCATAACATTCACTGTAAATATATAATTTTCATCTAACTTATTATCATTGACCACATAAAATATAAAATAATATATGCTATCAATTAATAATAAATCATATATCATTAAATAATTTTTTTATTAATTTATATATAGTTAATGAATATCAAATAATTTCATTGTGTACATAGATTATTCATACTTGCTTTCAATTTAGGTATAAAATAATTTTATATCTGGTTAATGATTAATGATTTATTATTAATTGATAGCATATATTATTTTATATTTTATATGGTCAGTGATAATAAATTAGATGAAAATAGCATCTTTGCAGTGAATTTTCGTTAGATTTAACACAGTTGGTAGATGGAATGAGAGAATTGAGAAGTTTTGAGAGTTCGAAGGTCCACTTTAACGCAATTATTAGTTTCAGAAGCACATTGTGAATTGAGTGAAAGTTCGAGGGGGCAAAGTGTAACATACGGGTCAAAATTTAGGGCTTAAAACTAGCATTATATTTTTGTTATTTTATTTTATTTATTTCACTTTTATTATCATCTTAGGAAATATGCTAACAGATAGATTAAATTAGTGATTCCTTCCCTATCAAAACCTTCGTATAGTTTATCCATTAGGTTCCCATATTAGATTTGGTTCCTAGTTCAAGACTAAGTCCAACTCAAACTCTTCAAAATCCTCTCAGAATATGACTCCTCATAGGAAAATGTTCCTAAAAGTTTAGGTAATTTCGAATTATAGCCAATCTCCTAAAGAGATTCACGTTGCTTTCCTCCCGTCGCCTATAAGAAACCCACAAAGCCTCTGAATTATACACACAAATTCCTGGAGAAAAACTCTTTCACGCAGAGAAAGAAACCCACTCCCGCAAGCACCACGCAGCCTCCCTCCCGGCAACCAACAGCCACCTCGATGGACCACCTCCCACACCACCACAGAAAATGCCGGCCAACTATTCCCGTCGCACCCACTCCCTCAGGTAAGCCCCTGCCGTCGCACGCAACCTTCCGCCCTCTCGGTGATTAAGTTTCAATTCCATATCTCTCTAAACTCTCTTTTTCTCTCTCCCTCCCTCTCTCGGTGTCGCACCACCATAGGAACCTCCCAGTTGCACCGACGTCGCTTCCAACCACCCTAGAGCCTCCGTCGCCTCAGCCTCCTTCTCTCGGTGAGATATCGCACGACTCTCTTCCACTCTCCCGTAAGCATGCCTTTCCACTTTTTGCTTCTTTACTTTAGCCTTCCTAAAACACCCATGCATTACTAATAGTTCTACACAAATACCCCTCCATCCAGTCTTGCAGTAAGATGTGTTTCCTATTATGTGTTTTGTTTTCAGCTTTTCCCAAAAAGCCCCTGCACTAATTCTGTAATTACTTACATGCCTTTTTGACCCTTGATTGTGTAACCTACCTTAAGCCCAATCGGCTATTGTTTTTTTAAGGGATTTTAAAGTATGGTTTTTTTGAGTTTGCTATGAAGCCTACTATTTTAGTTAAGTTCCATTATACGTATTTAATTACTTGGAGTATTACGACACGCTTTTCTAAGAATTAGTAACGTCTAGTACCTCAGATAACGCGCTACAAGTTGGAAATCAGGAAGCAGCGCTAGAGGTAAATAGTATGATCATATAAATGCATGCACATTGTGAATATTATTATTATGTATGAAAATATGATGTGCTTATAATGATTAACTATGCTACGCTAAGAGGCAAGTCAAGGTTAGATTCCCTTTTCGATCTTTGATGAAATATGAGATTATGCTTGAATGAATGAATTTGTTGTTCGACTGATTGAATGTTACTGAAATCATATGAAAGCCATGAGATGTTCATGTAGTAATTCAAGTCAAGTATGCCATGTAATGGAATAGTCAGATTATGCAAGCCATGTCCATGTAATACTAAGATTATGTATGCCATGTTCATATAGTACTTAGATCATGTATGTCATGTTCATGTAGTACTTAGATCATGTATGCCATGGAATGTCATAAAACGTTCAGAGCATGTTATATCATGTCATGTTATGCTATGTCATGTATAAAAAAATGCCATGTTATGTTATGCCATGCTATACCATGTACAAGAATATGCCATGCACAAGAATATGCCATGCTATGCTATGCCATGTGCAAGAATATGCCATGTTATGCTATGTCATGTACAAGAATATGCCATCTTAGAAATGTTCATGAAGCCAAATAAATTCTCATGCATTAAGAAAGATAAAAAAATGTTATGGTACCACGGACTCAAGCATGGTTAACCACAAGTTAAGTGAAACACGGACCCAAGTGTGTTTCACTCCATGTTATGCAAGTTAAGTGAAACACAGACCCAAGCGTATTTCACTCCATGTTATGCAATTTAAGTGAAACACGGACTCAAGCGTGTTTCACTCCATGTTATGCAAGTTTAGTGAAACATGGACCCAAGCGTGTTTCACTCCATGTTATGCAAGTTAAGTGAAAGACGAACCCAAGCGTGTTTCACTCCATGTTATACAAGTTAAGTGAAACATAGACCCAAGCGTGTTTTACTCCATGTTATGCAGTGAAACACGGACTCAAGCGTGTTTCACTCCATGTTATGCAAGTTAAGTGAAACACGGACTCAAGCGTGTTTCACTCCATGTTATGCAAGTTAGGTGAAACATGGACCCAAGCGTATTTCACTCCATGTTATATAAGTTAAGTGAAACACGAACCCAAGCGTGTTTTACTCCATGTTATGCAGTGAAACACGGACTCACCATATTAGGCAAGGTAAGTGAAACACGGACTCAAGCGTGTTTCACTCCATGTTATGCCAAATAAGTGAAACACGGACTCAAGCGTGTTTCACTCCATGTTATGCCAGATAAGTGAAACACGGACTCAAGCATGTTTCACTCCATGTTATGCAAGTTAGGTGAAACACGAACTCAAGCGTGTTTCACTCCATGTTATGCAAGTTAGGTGAAACACGAACTCAAGCGTGTTTCACTCCATGCTATGCAAGTTAGGTGAAACACTGACTCAAGCGTGTTTCATTCCATGTTATGCCAGCTAAGTGAAACATGGACTCAAGCGTGTTTCACTCCATGTTAAGACAAGATAAACAAGTTATTATGCATTCATGTTACATGTTTGCCATGATTATATATGCTTCCGCTCATGTTAATGATGAATACGTATGCTATATGAATCTGTGACGATATATGTATGTAAAGTATTTCAGAAAGTCATGTTACGTGTATGATTGTAAATCTATGAAGCTGTATGCATGTTATGAAAAGTCTTCAGAAATTAAGTCCATGTTAGGCCAAATATTATTTTATGATGTGATGTGCTACTTACTGAGTATTCGACTCATTTTTGTTTGTCTTCTTGTTTTCTTCCATGTTTAATTCTCACAGATGGTGATTATGACGCAGAGCTGGATGGCCAGGAATAGATCTAGTACAAAGACTTAGGAAGGAATAAGTGATATTCGCACAAGAATTAGATTTATTTTATGTCATTCATAGGATTAGTTTATGTTCTTTTATTTTACGTTCAGTTTTCGAAACAATCATGTTCAATTCAGTTTTAATATTTTGATATTTTTCAATAAATGAGGTATTTCAGGAACTGAATCTCTTTACCGGGCATCATGTTATGAATGTTAGTAACATTTCTATCCTACGAGAACGGGGTGTTACACAAAGTGTAATTAACCCTAAGAATATTAAACTAAGAACTTGCATAATAAAACCACTCCTAACTCTTATTGTATTTTCTTCCACATGGCTTTAACCTCCAATTGGTTCTTACTTAAATTTCCTCCACTTAGACTAGTCATCATCCAAATAATCGTCTTCAACTATTTATCCGCATACTTCTTCATGTCATTCTTAATTGTACAAACTTATAGCTCTAGGTATTCATAATATCCATTTCATTTCACTTATACAAGTCGTCATTCAGTTCTTGAAATATAACCATTTTCATAAATCCTAAGCCTAGGCTGTGAACCTAAAAGCCTAACTTTATTTCTAACTAATAAAGTGAGTTCCTATGCTTCACTTTAAGATCCAAAGCATCACTCAACAACCTACAACTTAATCTCGCTTCACCATGAAATCCGAACTACAATTACAAATACCCTTCCTCCATATATAATCCAATCCAACACCAATTCAAGTTCCATTTATTTATTAAAAACCAAATGCATAACACAAATTAACCAAACATACCAATACAACCAACCCAAATACACTTAGATATGGCTTCCCAAATTCCACTCCTACACAATACTTTTAAAGTACATAAATATGTCCAACACCTAAAGCCAATCAATTTACCCATGCATCCTACCCTTTTTATCAACTAAGATCAACATACAATTCATCCAAAGCATCCACTTGTAAATTACAAGCTTCATCCATACTCAATACATTTACTATACAAATCTGTCTAATTAAAAACCAAAATCATTATCATGCTTTTCAAACTTCACTACAACTCCATCATTTAATCCCAATACTTCAAGACACGCCATCTCAATCGAAACTCCATACATTCATATACAACATCTCAATACAATTCAATCATGTAGAATAGTCCAAAGTTAAGGACAATTATCCAATTACAAACCATTTACGTACTCAAACATTAAGTACAAGTGAAGCCAAAGATTAAACTTAAAATCTATCAATTGCATACAATAACTCCATTGAAATCCAACTAACACATCCAATATATAAAATTTGTGCAATATTTAGAAACCAACAAATCACCGTGCTTCACTACTATTGTTCATGCATAATACACCCAAAATATTCAAATTTGTCAAATTCTTGGACCTCATTCTCCTGGTATAAATTCCAATCGATAAACCATTGTATTTAACTAAAATCTAACCAACTCTTCAACTAAATCAATATGTACATATAAATTAAATTCATTTTCCATTTAAACTAAATATCCAAAAAATCTAAATAATCACATAGCTTCACAAATCTCAAACCGATATAATCATCAACATATACATGGTTTCGAATCTTCGGTTCAATACTTGACACACTTCAATACTTAGCACCCATTCATAACACTCCACTTCACACTCCCATTTACCTAAATTATAAAACCTACTAATCATGTATACTGCCCATGTAATCCAACCCTACATAATTACAATACATAAGGATTAATAAGCTTCATTCATGACTCCACACAACCCAACCTTCACAATTACTATATTCAATCATTAAGCTTCATCCACACAAACACGCATACTCTATAAAAAAATCTCAATCCATATATCACTTCCATATAATTTATCATAACTAGCATATTAATATTCAAAATCTGTCCAATCTTTCAAGAGTATCCTTATACAAATTTTAATCAATTCAATAGCATTCATACATCTCCAGCTCCTATCATCTTACAACTATACATCATATACACTTCACACAAGCATAAAATGCAAGAAAGATCACTTTAAACACAAATATGAAAATTCTATTAAAATCCCTACACCAACACATACTCATACCCGATCCATATATCACTTAACTCAACGTATGACAAACTAACACACTCACATCACAAATTACACATTAATCTCCATCACTTCACATGATATACAACCACAACATGGACTGCACAGTAATCCCCATCACTTTATAAAACATACGACTACAACACAATTACACATTTAATCCCATCACTTCGCATAGCATACAACCACATCACAAACCACACCAATTGCAATCCACACTTCAGAACACAAAGCACATTTCATAATTCACAATTCACTATATTCCATCACTTCACATCATACCACCATATCACAAACTACACACATTTTAGCTTCACAAATACAACAATTCTAAATGTAAAGAGACAAAAATTATACCATAAGTCAAATGGATGTCGTGTGGTGGTTCCAGGTTGGTGGCTAGGAGACTCATGATGGCCTGAGGTGTTGCTGGTTTTTCTGGGCTTGGAGGACAGGCTGGTAGTGGCATACGAAGGGGGTTTTGTGCAACTGTGGAAGTGCCGTGAAGGGTGGACCAGGGCTAAGGATTAAGGACACTTGCTCTATTTTTTGGTTGCTAAAATAGGGGTTGTGAGGTGGCATATGAAGGAAAAGGGTGGCACACTGCTGAGACCTAAAAGAGAAGAACCGTGAGAATGGGAGGAGATGGTGGCTCATGACTGATCAGGGGCTGTTTGGGGAGGGTTACAGAGTTCTCCACTAGGTGCAATGGTTGCGGCCGTAGGTGGGGCCTGAAGGCTTGAGGCGTCGGTGTTGGTTCTAGGCAGCAGCAGTGGCGTCATGTGGGAAGGAGTGGCTTGTGGCGGAGCTCTATGACTAGAGAGATCGTGAGGGAGGGGAAAATCTAGAGAGAGGGGCTTGCTAAGTGGAACACCGGTGGCTGGGGTGTTGCAGCGTAAAGGAAGGGGTTGTGCTCATGGCGGTCTAAGGTGGTTGTTGGCTGGCGTGGCTGCTAGCTGCAGACAAAGGAGGACGAAAGAAAGAGAGAGATCTATGGGATGAGGATGAGGCCAAGATAGGAGGGGCTAGTTGCTGGCGAGGCGCAACGGCATGTTCGTGTTGGCCAGGGGTTGCTCACGGTGGCGCCCAGCGGCTTGGCATAGGGGAGGGCGAGAGAAGGACGACGTTGGAGAAAAAAAAGAAATAAAATAAAAGAGGAAAAAGAGAGGGAAGGGAACTAGGGTTTTGGGCAATAGATCCTAGCCCTACATCTTGGTAAGGGTGGAGATCACTTCTTGAGAAATAAACAAAACAAAAAGAAAGAAAGAGGAACATAAAATAGGATGACAAATGAATTAAGTGCAAAGTAAACTTTATTTTTCTTGATCCAAAAATAATATTTTTCATCACAAAATAAAATAATGAGTTTAATAAATATTTCTTAGGAGAAATAAAATCATCTAAATAAGTAGGGTTTTTAACATAAAAAAAATGATGAAAATTAAATAATATTCTTAAAGAAATAAAATGATTTTCTAAAATTATATTATTTTTGGGGCTCCAACCATTAAAGAGGCTAACATAAAAAATTTAGGCTTGGTCCAATAACACTAAAAATTCTCCATTTAAATAATTTTGGACTTTTAAAATATTTGGAAGATTTTAAACACTTGGCTCAATTTAAAAATCATTCACTATATTTAAAATAAAAATTTGAGATTTAAAATGATTAGGCAGGGCTCGTGGCCAACCAGAGAGAAAAATGAGTGGTTGGTCACACGTGTGGCCAAACCGAAAATAACGCGAGTAGAACGTAGAAAGCCTGGTTGTGGTCCAGCACCAGGTGGTAAAGGACTTTTCACCCTATATCAGGCGGGCAAACATTGAACCAACCACACAAGAGCAAGAACGAGGAACTGAACAGGCTGGTAGTTCTAGAAAAGGACGGCTAGTAGGGCAAGGGTGAGCAACGGTCAAGGACAAGATCGATACAGACGTGAGAGCTCTCTGAGACAAGACAACATGGAGGTGGTAAGAGAATCCACTATAATTTATTACGACTAGCGTGTGCTCACTGTATGACCACACACTTTCCCTAGGAAAGATTGGGGTGTTGTCGACTGGCTAACATCCCTAGTAGTGTAATTCCTCGCCGAGAACATTACCGAGGGCCGAGGGCACCACAGGGAGAGTTAGCTCCTCCACCACCAAAAATTAGTGTTGGTTTAAGTTATGGAGAGAGGCTACCATGTCTGAAGAAAGCTTAATTTGTCACTACTTTTCTCTTTCTTTGCCTTTCTTTCTTTCTTATATATATATATATATATATATATATATATATATATACATATATTTACTTTCTCCCACTTATAAAATAAAAAACCCTCAAACTTAGGACAGTGCAAGAAAACTTCCTCACAATTCCTACAATCTTCAGTCCTATTTATTGTCACTTGTAGGATTTCACAAATCCAAATGCGTTGGAATAAAAATATTATATCTTTTGTCAGTTTTTTATACATACATGCATAAAAAAACATTTGCATTTTGATTTGTTATCTTTTTAATTTTGTTTTACTTGTAAACTGAACTTTTAAGGCCTGGTTTGGTAGCTATCTCAATTCATCTCATTTCCAAAAATACTCAAATATAAACACTTTTTAATTTCAAATTTTTAACTTTTTTATCTAATCATTACCTAATTATTACAATTTTCCTAAACTTCCAAACAAAACACAAAAGATAATTCAAATTTTTCATATTCCAAAACAAAAATTATATTAAAAAGTTATATTATAACAATATCTTAACTTTATAATATTTTTATTCAATATTTTCTCTCTCATTTTTGAAAACGCAATAAAACATCTTTACTCAGACTATTTCACTATTATTCACAAAATATTTCACTACGACCTATTTGACTTGGGTGCATTCGAATCATTTGTATACACTACGTTCTCTAGGATAAGCGGTCTTCAGGCACAACTGATGCAATAGAAGCTTTCGGTAGCGTTACCTAATGGAGAGACGATATTTTGCACCAAAATGATTGCATAGTGTTATTCAGAAATAGACGGTATTATCAAATAAGTGGACCTACTAGTTCTTAGTTGTTAGGTTTCGATGTTATCTTAGGCATGGATTGGTTATTTAGGAATTTTGCGAGTATAGATTGCCGACAAAGGATAGTGACATTCCAAGTGCCTGGGATGGAAGATAAAGTATTCTGAAGTAGTAGGTAGCGATCAATGCCAAGAATAATTACCTCACTACTAGGTGTAAATGCAAACTGGAAAATCGGACCGGACCGAACCGGCTTTGGACCGGTCCGGTCCCGGAACCGGTTTTTAAAATCTAAAAACCGGCCGGTTCCGGTCCGGTTCCAGTTTCGGTTCCGGGATTTTTTGGACCGGACCGGTTGATTAAAAAAAATAAAAAATAATATTTTTATATATAAGTTTTATACAAAATATTATATATATATTAAATATTAATATATATAAGTTTTATATATAATGTATAATTATACTTTTTTATGTGAAATTTTTATATAGAATATATATAATTATATATATTCATATATGAAATAATTTCTTGTTATAATTTATAAATTATTACATAAAATGTTAATATTAAATCACTAAAAATTTATAACTAATACTAATATATAACTTATAACTATACCAATAGTCTAATATTAATACTATTATATAGTCTAATATATTAACAAAAGTATAAAATAGTTTTTTTTAAATCAATTTTTTTTTAATAAACAAATTTTTAATGACAAATTGTGAAACTTACATTTTAAAAAAATCAGAAAACCGGACCGGACCGGACCGGAAACCGGTAAAACCGGAAGTACCGGTTTAGGAGGATAACCGGTGCGTAACCGGTTTTGAAAAATACAAAATCGGTATATACCGGTTCGGTCCTAGATTTTATCCAAAACCGGACCGGTTACACCCCTACTCACTACAAATTAAGAAGGAGTTGGTGAGCGGCGTTGAATCTTATTTAGTACACTTAGTACTTAAGGAGAAAGAGCCTAAGGAGGTAATAATTATATTAGTGGTAAGAGAGTTCCCAGAAGTGCTTGGATAATTCCTAGGAGTACCACCTCCTTAGGAAGTCAAGTTCTCAATTGAGTTGGAACCTGTGAAAATTCTTGTACATAAGACTAGGAGTGTAAAAATTAAGCGAAAAACCAGACCTGACCGACCCGAACCAGTCTGGTCTGGGACCGGTTCCCTTAATTCCAAAATCAGCCAGTACAGGTCCGATTCCGGTCCTATGTTTTTTAGGACAGGACTGGTTCACTATATTTTATATATTTTATATTAATTTTTTTAATATTATTTTAAAAAAATTATATTATATAAAATTTATATATATACTATATATAATAATATAAATTATAATTATATATAAGATAATGTTATTATAATTTATAACATAAAATTTTAATTTTAAACATGAAAATTTATTTGATCATATGATTTAAACATAATATATATATATATATATTAATAACATTTTATAGCAGTTTTTTTATTTGTTTTATAGCAGTTTTTTTATAGCAGATTTTGTTTTACATAACAGATTTTTTTAAAGCAGTTTTTTTTTTTTTTTTTATAAACACATTTTTATGACAAATTTTCATTTTATTAAAACCGAAAAATTGGACCGAACCGAACCAGAACCAGTAAATTCGAAGGTATTGGTTTAGGAGGGTAACCGGTGCGTAATCAATTTTCGAAAATGTAAAACCAGTACATATCGATTTGGTCCTAGATTTTGTCCAAAACCGGACCGGACTGGTTCCACCCCTACATAAGACACCCTATAGGATGGCCCCAACCGAGTTAAAAGAGATAAAATAGTCAATTTTCGGAATTGTTGATAATGTATTTATTAGGCCAAGTATACGCTTTTGGGAGCATCAGTGCTATTTTTTAGAAAGAAAGATGAGACCCTTAGGATATGCATTGATTATCGAGAGTTGAATAAGGTGATCATAAATAATATATACCCTCTACTAAGAATAAATGACCTGTTTGACCAGTTGCAAGGAGTTGTTGTATTTTCTAAAATTGATCTTAGGTTCGGTTATCACCAATTGAGGATTATAGAAGGCAACATACCAAAAACAGCATTTAGGATAAGGTATGGCCATTTTGAGTTTACAGTCATGCCATTTGGGTTAGCTAACGCCCCAGCAACATTCATGGATATTATGAACATGGTGTTTTGACCTTTCTTGGATATGTTTGTGGTGGTATTCATAGATGATATTACAATATAATCCAAAAATGCCAAGATTCATAAGGATCAATTGAGGTTAGTGTTAGGAAAACTCAAGGAACATTAGTTATTCACTAAACTTGACAAGACAATTATAGAGTCGCACTAAGACTCGAGATTTACATCTCATTTTTTGAAGAGCCTACAAGCGGCGATAGGCATTAAGTTGAAGTTTAATAGTGCTTACCATCCCTAGATCGACAGACAATTGGACATGACAATTTAGGCATTGGAAGACATGTTGCGAGCAAGCGTGTTGGACTTTAAGAATCCTTGGGAAAACCACGTCCCACTCATCGAATTTGCCTACAACAATAGTTTTTAGGCAACCATTCAGATAGTCCCGTACGAGGCTTTGTATGGAAGGAAATGTAGATCGTCGATATGTTCGGATGAAGTGGGAGAGGCAAAAGTGATTGGGCTAGAGATCATCCAAAAGATGACGGAACAAGTCAAACTTATACGTGCAAGAATGGCTACGACTCAAAATAGACAGAAGGGATATACGCCGATGTAAGGAGACGAGAGTTAACCTTTGAGGAATGTGATTAGGTGTATCTCAAGGTATCACCCATGAATGGGGTAAAGAGATTTGGGCTAAGAGAAAAACTAAGTCCAAGATACATTGGACCTTACCTAGTAGTGGAAAGGGTAGGCCAAGTGGCGGATTGAGTTGCGTTACCTACGGAATACGAAGGGATTCATAGTGTGTTCCATGATTTCTCGTTAAGGAAAAGTTTTGGGAACTAGTAATCCCTAGTAATTACCCAAATCTAGTTCCACTACAACTGAATCTCATCTATAAAGAGAGACTAGTATGAATCATAGACAGGAAGGAGTATAGATTATGATCTAAAATTGTACTATTGGTGAAGGTGCAATGGGAGATGCGAGAAATAAAGAATTTACTTGAGAAAGTGAGCGGGTCAAGTGAGAGCAGTTCCCATATTTATACGAGCCGCAATAAGTGTGTTGTAATGAAGAACGCTAATGAGGAGGAATGCCATCAAGTAGAGGAGGAACACCGCCGAGATGAAGAAAGTTCTCGGAGAGCTAGAGGCCTAATAACAGAGATGTTGGGCCACGACAATACAACCATAGCATCACGAGGGGAGAAACAAATGGATCTAGGTGAGGGTATGTCTCTTCCTCAATTGGAGTAGATCAAGAACACCAAAGGACACCTCATCTAGATCACATTCCTTGGAATGTTATATCGAGAGATGATTCTCACCTAATATCGAGGATGAAATTCCTAATAAGGAGGGGAGGATGTGAGGATTGTGCCAACGTAAGAGGACATACCACCTTTAGAGAGCAAATGGAAGGCAAAGAAGATAGTCTTTCATTGGCAAGTGGAAGACAAAGATAATCTTCATCATTGGTTTGGTGAAAAGTGAAGAGGCAAGGTTTGTAGAGTGCAGCTAGTCCAAAGAGTGGATGAATGACACCATATAGAAAGCCTGTCAAACGGATCTTGTGACTCCCCCAGATTCTGCTTGGGATTTGGCAGACTTTGAAGCGTCGGGATATGAAACACAAGCTTACCTGCCCCCATGCATGACAAATAAACATGCAATACACCTAGTATGCATCTAACAATATGCAATATTTGCAGCTGATAATTTTTTTTTCTTTGAGCAATACTATGTACCAGATAAGATATATCTCAAACATCCAATCATATTTCATAATCTTAAGATAACAGATGTTCAAAAGTTACAATGTAAGTCCAAAAGATCTATAACATCGTGAGTACTCGAGACAACACTCTTTAGGTACATGCAAAGACTAATATAACTACTATGTTAGTCTATTGAGTTGCTCGTGCAATTCAACGAAGGAAGCCAAAATACTATCGATAAAATGGAGCATCCAAGCAATGAGCACCGCGTCGTTGCGTTGTCGCCTAATCGACCTCCTCCAGTCGACCCTCTATAGCATCTTCTGATCCTGGCAAATATTCTATCATTTCGAGGAGAATGGTAGTTGGGACTACCAAGTGAGATTTGATTACAAATCTCAGCAAGTTAACAATTAACTTAACTAGCAGTATGCAGATGCATGCATGATAGTAAAAACATAAATGCTAATGTGAACATGAGTGAACATGACGTGACTTGGCAAAAACATGACATGGCTTACATGACCTGAACTGGCATGAACTGAACATGACGTGAACCGAACTAACTTGAAATAAACATGACATGAACTGAACTTGAAATAAACATGACATGAACTAAACTTGAAACTGAAAATGAACTTCGAATATTGTTCCCATAATAACTGCTTAATTAAACACGAACTGTGGATGCTACACAGGTCCCCTTGAGCCGTATGCCCTTACTGATACCGCATCACATCACAACTGTGAGTATGTTAATATATCCATCATACCACGGGTATCTACACCCGTTGTGAGTACATAATGTACGCATCCCATGATAGGTATATGCACCTGCATAAGTGCGTATAACATGAAATTGAACTGCGATTTGGCACCATTGGTGTTGGTGCCCAACTTAGCTCCGGCAACCAGTTACTTAGACCCATTCGAAACCTGTTGACGGTTCTTTGTCAAAATTTCATACCAGTTTAAACACTCCAGTGTGAACAATGGAGTTCCACTAGGATATTACCCCATCCTAGCACTTGGGGTAGTGGTAAACGTAAAAGACTCAACTGACTTGAAAATATTATTTTTTGTGATGAACTCCAAACTCGTGACATGACGTGGCGTGAAATGAAACGACAGATGACTTAACTTGACATGATGTGGCATGTACATCAGACTAGTGATATGACATAAGATGATGAGTAACAGATAAACATGGCATAATCATAACGTGTAATAGTTAAGCATGGCATAACGTGGCATAACGTGCAATAGATAAATATGCCATGACATAACGTAACATGCACGTATGCATAAATAACATAAATGATGATTTCTCGTACCACCGTACACACATAGATACCTTGAAAGTACATATTTAGGATTTCACTAGCGTTGAAACTCTCTTTGGTTTGGCATAAAAATGAATGATTGGATGGAAAAGTGTTTGGCTTAGAGCATCCTCATTGGCTTGGCCAAATCCATTTTCAAAATTTAGCCAATATCACACTTATTTGCATTTGCCTATTCCATTTAAATTCAATCTCCACATTGAATTATCCATTAACTCTCCATATAATAATAAAATATTATTAATTTAATAATTTTTTATTTAATTTATTTTTATCAAATTTTGTAGGTCTACCAATTAAATGTTGATCACAAAGCTTGATTTTCCTTCATTTTCTTCACATTTCCATCTCATGGTTCCTCTTAGTGCCAAGTGTTCTATACTATTCACCAATTGAAGCTAAGATTTTTCCATGTATCCAAATAAAACTTCTCTAGACTAATTTGGACATTCCACACTGTGATCTGAAAACGACTGGACTGCATACCACATGGTGCTAACACAGAAGTTACTATTCACTCCAGAAATGGTGAAAATAACTTGCACCATAAAATCCTAATTAATCCTACGAAACTAGGAGTGCAATTTGTTTCACAAATTTTGACTCCTAAGTGCCTTGAATAAATCGAAATGTGTTTTTGAACAGCTATTGTCCAAAAAATGATTTTTTTTTATTGCGTCATAAAATCCTAAATATTCATCTGAGACTAATAGAACAAACTGTTTCTCATTCTCACTCTCCTAACTACCTCAAATAAATAAAATTGTGTTTATAATACCTAAGTGGGTAAGAAACTGACTATTTTGACAGATTAAAACCTACGCAATAGCTCGATTCATGAGACCTTTTTGGGGTTTTCACAACGTTCCTAAAGCCTGAAAAATTCATCCATTGAATTTCTGGCAGGTTGTTACAGATTTCAGCATAGGGTGTAACAAAGGACTTTTCATCCTATGCCAGGTGAGCAAACACGAAGGTGAGAAAGGTTGGTGCAAAAGGCAAGAAAGAGGACTGAAAAGGTTGCTTGCTCGAACGAAGGGCGAGGTACAAGCCTAGAGTGAGCAACAATTAATTACAAGACCCATGAATATGTACGAGCTTTCCGGGACAACATGAAAATGCTTAGAGGGTAGCATTGCCATACACAGAAGACCACACTCCATCTGAAAGGTCATATCTAGAGTGGGTCTGTAGGAAAAATGGTACAGCTTTGCAGACCATATTGTCTGAACCCAAAGGTATGGTCTAGCGCCACGTGGAAGGCTTATACTTGGGGAAGGGCTACGGATTGGATGCAAGGCAAGCTGTAGAAACATGTGTGCCTTGTCCCATCAATCTATCTTTGTCATCCTGCAGATAAACAACTAAGACTAAATGGCTCCTATTCGGGCATATTAGAAGTTAGAAGCACACTTGGCGATACTGCCCTATAAATGGCTCAAGGTAAAAGTCAAAATCTCATTTTTGAGATCTCAAAGTGTTGGATCTTCTTTAGAGTTGGAACCTTAAAAAAAAGCAAGTGACTTCAACGGTACAATGGAGAGAAGTGGAATATTAGCTCCAACGCCGCCGTAGTATTTTTCAGGTAGGTTAGCTTCTAAGATAGTGCTGTGAAATGTGGGATAAATGTTGTGAGTATGTCATGAGATTTGCATTGCATATTTTGTAACATTTCCCTTTCTATTCCATGAGTAATAAATATTTTCATTCATTATGTTTACAAGTACTTTACATCATGACTTTGAGATCTCGATTTGAGATATGAATAGTTCAGATTGGTAATGTGGTGATTTCAGGTGTGAGTCTTACTATGCAACCATCATGGACGGGTTGAGGATTCCTCAGGTCATTCCTACGAAAGAGGTACAAGAAAACAATTTTCCTATTTATTCGAGCCGTAGTAATTGATATGTAACGCACTAAATAGGGGCATTTATGCCATTTAAGAGTTTAAGAGTTAGGAATGTGACTATAAATAACCCCCAAACCCATCCAAGTCACAATACTTAGAGATTTTGAAAATTATCACTATCATGGGAAAGAAGAAGACTGCATATAAGGTAGCCAAGCCACCAAAATTAATCAGACGATTCATGGAGGAGCGGCATGAAGTAGCGAGGTTGTTGGAAGATTGGCGACAAGCCGAGGTGGGAGGAGTTTCAGAGAACAAGGGCTCGGATTGTAAGACATCGCAATGAGATTTTAAACTACCACAACGACGTTGTAGTCACCCGACCAGTGAGACCACTTGAAGTAAGGCATTACCTCCTTTCTAGGATCAAAATTTTGAACATCTAGGTCATTCATTACATCTAATGATTCAAATGATGCCATCTACTAGAAACATTGAGAATCTCACTGTTGCACCATGTCTCATCTGCTGCTTGGGTATCGGCGAGCAACCTGGATAAAGCACAATGTTCCTCACCTCGATGAGCACCATGAAGGAACATGAAGCTCGTCATCTCGGTGAACATTGTAAAGGACCCTGAAACTCTTCCCCAACTAAGCAACATGGAGAGTAAAAGTGCTCGTCACCCAAGAGAGTACCATGGAGACAAGTTCTCACCACCCAGGCGAGCACTGCTAGAGCAAAAAAAGTACTCGTAATCTCAAGAAACACTGGGGAACAAAAGCACTCGCCAACTTGGCAAGCAATGTGAAGGAGCATGAAGCTCGCCACCTCGGCGAGTATCGTGGAAACATGAAGTGCTTGCCGTGCTAGGTGAGCACTATAGAGAGCAAAAGTGCTCGTAATCTCAGTGAACACTACAAGAGCAAAAGTGCTCGCCACCCAAATGAGCACCACAAGAGCAAAGGTGCTAATCACCTCAGCGAACAGACTGGATGAAGCATAATAATGCCCCTAGGCGAGCACCATAGAGAGCTCAAGTGCTCGTCCTCTAGGCGGCCACCATGAAGAGCAAAAGTACTTGTCACACAGTCGAGTACTATAAGAGCAAAAGTGTTCACCACCTTGGCAAGCAATGTGAAGGAGCACGAAGCTTGCTGAGGGAAAGGTAAAGTGCTCACCCTTAGGCGAGCACCACGACAAGCAAAAAGTATAGCCACCTAGGAGAGCACTATAGAGAGCATTAGTGCTCGTCACATTGGCGAGCATCTTGGGAAGCAAAGTGCTTGCCACCTTGACGAGGACCACAAAAAAAATATAATGCTCGCCACTTCAAATATGGGAAGCCACGTATGTGCTTTGCATGTATCGTCGCCGTTAGTTAATAGATAATTTGATCTAGAAATGCTCACTAATATGGGCGAAGGGCAACTCGCTTTTTTTGTTGGCTTGTTAGATGAGTTTTTGTTACAGTCTTGATTTGAACCGGTCGGGCTTTACAGACACCAATAAAATTTTGCCATGTCACATATTCCACATAAACCAAAAGAGATGCACACACTGGAATATGAATTCTGCAGAACCAAAACCCATAAGCCAAAGTCGTTCCTCGCATTCCTCGACCTCATCCTCATCACCTCATTCTTCTCTTGTCGTCGTCGCCCACTGTTGCTTCATCACCCTCCAGTAATTTCGCTGTCTCTCACCATCTCTGCTGCCCACCATCTCCGACTTCCACTGTCCTCTCTGTGGTTTGTTGGGTTTGTTGAGGGCTAACATTAGTGGCGCTGAGGTATCTTTGATTTTTTATTTTTATTATTGCAGTTTAGATCTGTTATGAATCCTATCTGAAGCTTGAATCGAAAACCCAAATCTGATAGAATCAGTGATAAAATTAATCTACTGTTAAACAAGCTACATATAGAGTAGCTAGATATAATTTTGATAAACAACTACCCCTATTGTCGAATGCTTTGATTGCCTTGGTGCAAGCAGCTTTTGAATTGGTGCGAGTCTTTGCCCATCGGAATTCTACTTTTTTAATGTCACCTAACTCTGGGTGCATTTGTCAAACACATTGCCCCAAAGGACAAATCATCTCTCTCTCTCTCTCTCTACTCTTTCCTTTATTGATGGATTTGGGTTGGTTATTTACGTTAAGTTTTGGTTAAGAATACAAGAATGGTGTATTCCAACTGCTAGCAGAAAGAAGAGCACAAAGTCATAGAATCCTAAAAAGTCTTTGCAATTCTATAAAATTTGATGCTTCAAATGACAATGAAATGAACAAATTTTAGACTCGCTAGCAGAAAGCATAACGTGGTGTCCATCTCAAGTTTACCTGACCCTGAAAAGGTCCATTGTTTCTTTCTTCATATGTTTTACAATCAGGCTTTTGGCACTCCAATAATTAGCTTCAGAAGACTGTGTTGTTCTTAGTTAACTGTAACAATATATTACTTTTAATAAACATGGTGTCTTATAAATAAAGAAACAGAAATGTAATATAATTGAGAGAGCAACTCGTTTCCCTGAATGAATCGTAATTAACAAAAATAAAATAAAAATGATTGTATCTGATGATGCTGCATTGGATTTTGACCTCCATTGCTGGTGGGCTTGGAGTTTGTAATCTTCAACATGTCTAGAGTTTCAACATACTTTTGCACTCTTCTCACTTACATTAAGATTAAGAGACTCTTAAGTTGTACACAAACAATGAGAACTTCAAGACCACTTTTTGTTTTCTTTTGTTTGGGGTAAGTAGGATGAAACTAATCTAGTGTTAAACAAGCTATAGTTTTGGTATACTGAGACATTTATGCCCATGTAAAATGGGATAGGCTTCATTATTCCACTATGGTTAATATAGAGATTGATTTAACACATAGGCCAAAGTGATATTGATGCCTCGGGTCCATAATATGTGCCATTCATTGGTATGCTAACAACTCTAAGATTTTCTTTGTGTTCAATCATCTTCATGATTTAGGTTGTCTTTGGAAACTAGATTGTTCTCAGACTATTTTGCGTTTCTTGATTAAATTGTAATGTGGTTATTTTGTATCGAAGGATAAAATTCCATGCTCTGATGATGATGAAGTTGAGATAATGATGCGTGGAAATTGTCCACAAGTTGAGAATGCGGGAGTTGAGGCTGAAAGTGTAGAAGAACAATGTGTTATGAATGCGGAAGACGTAGTGAATGTGGAAGATGGAGTGGATGTTGAAGATGGAGTGAGTGTGGATGATGGAGTCAATGTGATTTGGTTTTCAAGTAGTGGTCCTTTGGAGCCATTCATTGGTATGATATTTGATGATATCGAAGACGCCCAAACATTTTACAAGGCATATGCAAGATGAAAAGGTTTTGCTATTTAGACCAACCATACTCAATTGTCCAAAGATGAGAAAACACTAACTGCAATAGACTATGTTTACTCAAGGGAATGATTTCGGCGGGAAAGTCACAAAGAAAAAGAACGAACAATTCCTAAACCTGCAGAGACAAACATTGGATGTAAAGAAATTATGGGAATAAAGAAAGATGCTGAGAAGTGGATAGTATCCAAGTTTGTGCTTGAACATAACCATGTTCTATTTACACCTAGAAGTACTAGTTTGCTCCGTGGACATAGGGGAGTTACTAAAGTCAAAAAATAAACTTATTATAACTTTGAATGAGTCCAATGTACCAATGAGGAAGATAATGTCGATGTTGAGTAAAGAGTTAGGTGGTGACTTTAACATTGGTTATATTAGAAATTGTTTTTGGGTAGATGCCTGATCAAGAGATGTGTACCAATATTTTGGGGATGTTGTCACATTTGATGCCACGTACCTCACCAATATTTATAAGATGTCATTTGTGCAGTTTTTTGGAGTTAACCATCATCACCAAACCATAATATTTGGTTGTGCTTTGTTGGTTAATGAAACAGCCGAATCATGTACATAGTTATTAAGAACATGACAAGAGACAATGTTTGGGCGTGCTCCTTCAACTATAATTACCAGTTATGACAAGGAATTGGCGAAGGCCATTATAGAGATACTCCCAAATACGACTCATAGGTTATGCTTGTGACACATTTTACAAAAAAATTTCGAACATTTGTCTCATGCACATAACACATTTCCAGAGTATCAAAAAGATTTTCGCCACTGTATCCATGAGACAATTACAACTAATGAGTTCGAGCAGGAATGGAGTTCGATATTAGTGAAGTATGGGCTAGGAGATAATACCTGAGTACAAAATCTTTATAGCTGTGGGATAAGTGGGTTCCGACTTACTTGTATTCAACATTTTGTACTAGTATTTCAACAACTCAAACGAGTGAAAGCATGAACAAGTTTTTCAAGGATTATGTTCGTTCAAGTACTATGGTTAGTGACTTTGTGCATCAGTATGAGAAAGTTGTAGATGCACATTATTTTAAAGAGAAAGAGAAGGATGTGCAGACAAAATCTACACGGGCGATTTTGAAAACATGTCATAAAATTGAAGAGGAGGCGGCCATAGTTTATACAAGAAAATCTTTCATGATCTTCCAAGACGAGCTTTTCAATAGTTAGTGGTACAAATCAACAAAAATTTCTAAAGGTGGTGAAAGCAAGACATATGTTGTGGCACCTCATGGCAAAGAAACACGGCTTTATTATGTGACATTGGAGAGTGGTGAAGAAAATGCAACATGTACATGCCATATGTTTGAGTTTATGAGGATTCTTTGTAGGCATATCCTTTGTGTCCTTGGCAAGAAATCGAGTTAGATAGAGTGTCAAAGCAGTATGTTCTAGAAAGATGGACTATTAATGTTAAGAGTTGACCTATTCCAGACATACCATGTTCTGAAAGGCAAATCTTGACACAAGATGATCCTACTATGAGAAAAAGCAAGTTGATAATGCAATTTTATGACATTACAGAACTTGGGTCGCAGTCAATAGAAAAACTGAACCACATCTCTCTTTCATTAGAGAATGTCCACAAAGAGTTACTTATGATGGAAGATTATGTAGATATTTAGGAGACAAATTTTGCAGGTAGAGGGGAGTCAACCAATGATTCTCATATGTTGAGAAGTCAAGTTGTGTCGAACTTTGCACAAACTGTTCAAGATCCTCCATGGGTGCCAATGAAAGGACGACCAAAAACTTTGAGAACAAAGAACCCAAAAGAAACGCAAGAATACGGGACATGCTAGGAATAACTATCCGATAGTGAGGTATAATAGCATTTCTATAATTGTGTTTTACACCTCTTTAATCGCATAAGTTAATCTTTTTTGTATTTTATTGTGCTTTATGTAGGGATCTTGATTCAACAACTAACAATGTATCGTTGGGTTTGGATTCTTAGTGTAAATATAATTTAATGTTGTATGTGCTATTTATTGATCTTTTGTTATGTTATGAAAAGTTAATTTAACATCTCTTAATCGCAAAATTAATTTAACCCCTCTTTATTTTGCTGTGACAGTGAAGAACGCAGAAGATTGTGAGTTCTGAATAGTGGATTGAAGAGTGTTTTGAGGAGTGGATGTTAACTGAAATGTGAATGTAATTCTGTTTTATTAATCCTGGATGTATTCTGAATGTAATTTTGAATGTAAACAAATATTTAGGTTTATGTAATTCTGAATGTTTATTAATTCTGAATGTAATTTTGAATGTTTATGCAATTCTACTAGCTTTTATTTTGTTTGTTGTCCACAATGTATTCACTACATGAAACCAACATCAACCTAAACACATGTACAAAAAGGCTGTCCAAAAACTGTCCAAAAAGAATGCTAGCACATGTACAAAAGTTCCATTACATTCACCACATATTTCGTACATTCAAAACATGTCCAAAATTCCCATTACATTCAGCACATATTCAGTACATTCAACTGAAAAAAGTGTTTAAAAAATTACAACGGGTTACATGAGTCGTAGCACTGGCCGACATACATTGTAGTTTCTTGAAAACATAAAAATTACAGCACAAATTACCATAAAAAATAACCATGACAAGATTACTTTCAAGATTCCCTTGTACTTCTTCTCTATTGCTTTAAATTTGGATTATTCGATGCCTAGACGTTCATGAAATACCTTCTCATTCCTTCGTTGAGCTACCTCCAACGTCATCTTATAACAGTTGTTTTGTTCACTTTGAAGATCAATCTATTCAAAAAAGTCACATTGTTTATTGATCTTGTAGTTTGGACAATTGTAAAATCTTCTACCAAAAATATTAGTTTTTCCAGAAATCCGTAGCTTGGATTGCATGCCACAATAGCACAGTGGTCTCTCCAAACTAGTTTTGTCTTCCCCTCTTGCAGTCCAAGAACTTTGCCCAAAATGAGAACCTAAACTTGTCATTTGCTAGAAAATGGAGAAGAAAGTAAGCACTATCAGGTACAAAGAAAAAGAAATTAAGCTTTTCTCATACGATATCCTGATGGCAAAATCCAGTTGGTACAATTGAGGAAGATTTATAATATAAGCTTGGCTAAAATATGTGTCACAAGTCACTTATGTATATCATTTTTTTCCTTTTATTTAAAGAATACTAATTCAAGATAAATGTGGCCAAGGCTGATTTGGCTGCCTCTTTCACATGATGAAGATAGTTAAGTTTGGTATAATTTGAACTTGAGGTTGGCTAGCTTTTCTTGGTCTAAGAATGAGTTTTAAATGGAAGCATTGTTTAAATTTCTTTGTAAAAATAATGTGGTCTTATCATCACGAGAAACTCACAAATAGCACTCCATTAGCCATCCCATTATCAATCATTTCAAGATAGTGATTCAACTCTTTAGTTCTGAAAACTGCAACAAATGTAAACTGGAGTATATATGGATCCCCCACATACAGCCATTTAAACCCCGCCAAATCTCTCTCTCTCTCTCTCTGAGAATTAATATATGTATTTAAGTATTAGCATGCACTTTATTATCAAAGGTATAGTCCAATGTCTAAATAAGCCTTTTAGAATTCCACTTCTGAAAAGCTCTGCTTTTGCAAACAGTTGCAAGCAACACTCAGTGAATTGAGAATGAAAGTGAAACCCACAATCAACCCACAAGACACAATCCAATGTCTAAATAACACTCGATATTTCTAATAAAAGCAATTTTGTACAAGACTCATTTCAATGTTCCCAAATCTAGTCGGTCAGTTTTGAAACCCGTAATCAACCCAGAAGTTGTACATGCCACCATGCCAACAATCAACCCACAATCAAACCAGCATCAAACCACAATCAAACCCTAAATCATCTTAACTAATTGCAATCTCAGATTAAGTCGTAGAGTCTAGAGAATAAGCTTAAAAGGGCATACCAGAGAGTTTAACTGTTGTCGGTGGCATTGGGTTGATGCTAAAAAGACGTCGTCAGCGGCACTGGGTAGAGAATATAGATCATCAGGGTTTCTGGATCTGGTCGAGTAAGACGTGGGAGGGTCACGATTAGGGTCTGACCCTAAGGTTTCTGGAGAGGGGGCAGAGAAAGGGGTTTCCGTGTGAGAATCAGGAGAGGAGTCCAGGAGCAATGGAAGCAACGATGGAGAGAGGGGTGGAGAGAGTGGCGGAGAGAGGGGCGGAGAGAGGGGCAGAGAGGGTTGTGTTCCTCGTGTTTGTTCTATGTGAGAGGATGGAGAGGGGATGAGGGATGGGTCATAGTGCGTGATCTCCTGCAGTGGGGGCACATGGTAGCTAAGGTGAGAAGCCTACGTGGCACTCACCCATTGAAGGGCTGTTATTTGGAGATAAACAACCTAAACGGCCAGAAGATGAACTCTTTATGTTATTGTGTTTAATGCACTCAGCCATTTGAGCCCAGTTAAACCATACCATGGGTTTCCCTCAAGCCCATATTGTGCCCCATGCCCCTAAGAGTTTTCTTTGGACCAAAAATTAAGTTTGAAGTTGGGTTAAGACCATTGATCAAAATTCCACATGATTAGTTATCTTTAAACCATGCTTTGAGCTTAATTTCCCTTCTTAATCTTTTTATTCTTTTTATCTTAATTTTATTATTTTTATTATTGTTTTTAATCATTATTGGACTAGATTAGAAGTTTAGTCTTGATCTCACATATGTCATTAAGAGCAAAAGCATGACATTGCACAAATCCACCCAATCGACTCACTTATGTACTTTCATGTGCATTGCACTAAAATAGCCCCATAGCCATGCCAATTCCATCTCATTTCTTGTTGCAATCTCACCAATCACACCTCATTTCATCCTTTTAGAACCAGACCAAGCCTTGGACGAAATTGGTTCCAAGAACCAAACCAAAAACCCCAAACCGATTGCACCTCAAGGCTAGTTGGATGGCAACCGATTAACATTGCTTTTTAGTTGCATTTCTGCTCTTGGTAGAGCCACCGCCACATGACACCTCCTTCCTTCTCCAATCCCCATAAGCCCCTCAAATCATCATGATAAATCTGACCCAAGTCGTCCCCCATGAAGAGCCAAAACCAAATGGCGTTTTTGCACAACCCCACTTGACAACCACCCTCCAATGCACCCTTTCTTTGAGCTACACCTTCATCATCACATGGCAGCCAACCCTCCACCCTCTACCACCTGAAAAAGCCTTCAATAAGTGACTTGTCACTTGCACAAAACAACCATGGAGATAAACCAAAGCAATGCAAAAAAATTGAAAATCTGCCCAGTTTTTAGGTCTATACCCGATGCATCATGGCAAGGCATCATGCCTTGGTTTTTATTTTTTTCTCTTCTTCCTTGCTGCACCACGACAGCTATACCCCTCTAGCAACCTTGTAGCACCTGTCATGATGAGATCATGGCAGTTCATAACACTATTCACCCTGTAAAGCATGACACAAGCTGAAGGGAAGCCATCATCACCACCATCGCCCCACTCCACCAATCACAAGCACCCTTCCAAGCCATGACCGGCGCCCCTCCCCTCCATTGAGAACTATGAAAAGCCCCTCAACCCCTTCATTTCCTACACACCTCTTTTCCAACCTCCTCTTGAGTTCTTGAGAGGTCTTCTTCCCTTAGAGTACAAAAAAGGGGGTTGAGTGATGTGGAGGGCCACAAACTTTGTAAGTTTTTTTGCTCTACATCTTAGTTTATATTTCAAGTTATGATTTTAACTGTTAAAGTAATTTTTGGATGAATTTAGAAAATGTTACCATGTTTGAGACCCCAAAAATTAGTGCGTTTTAAGTTGATCTAGTCTTTTTAAGTTAATGCATTGTGTGGTTTATTTTTTTGAATTTCATTGGAAGTGTTTGATCCCTTCAAGTAGAGTTTAGTTGTATGAATACCAATGCGACTACCAATGCGAGATTAAGTATCATCTCAGGAAAGCGAACCAGGTTGCTGATGCGTTAAGTCGGAACACTTGGTGGATGAGGTTGAGTCGTCAAGGTTAGACTCTCTCCTCTGCGGAATGAGAAGACTTCTTGTAGAGAGTTCACAGTAAGAGGAATTTTTAGCCCCTATGCATGAAGTTCGAGTTGTCACTTTTGAAGAATTGAAGACTCTTCAAATGAGGGATCCGAAGCTACTAGATACCCATAAGAGAGTCAGAAAGTCAAGAGGACCTACACACTTTAGTTTGGATAAGGATGGTATTCTATTGTTCTGAAATCGTAAGGTGATTCCCACTAATTCAGAGTTTAAGGAGAGAATTTTGGCAGAAGCACATGTGGCTCTTTATTCAGTTCACCCTGGAAGTACGAAGATGTACCAGGACTTAAAGAGGAGTTTTTGGTGGGAAGGGATGAAGAGGGACATTGTCATGTTCGTTGAGAGATGTGCCACTTGCTGACAAGTCAAAGCTAAGCACCAAAGACCTACCGGTAACCTTCAACCCCTCTCGATTCCAGAATGAAAATGGGACAACATTGCTATGGATTTTGTAGTGGGCTTGCCAAGAACTCCCAGTGGGAAGAATTCGATTTGGGTGATTATCGACCGGTTGACCAAAAGTGCTCATTTCGTACCTGTCACTAATACCGACACCTTGGGGGAAGCTGACACGGTTGTATGTGAAAGAGATAGTTTGGTTGCATAGGATACCCAAGTCCATTGTATCGGATCGGGACCCGAGATTCAGATCCCATTTTTGGAAGAGCTTATATGCGTCCATGGGCACTAAGTTGAAGTTTAGCAATGCTTATCACCCTCACACAGATGGCCAATCAGAGCACTATTCAGACTCGTGAAGACATGATGCGAGCCTGTGCCTTGGAATTCAAAGGTAGCTGGGAGAATCACTTTCCATTCATAGAGTTTGCGTACAACAACAACTTTCAAGCATCCATTCAGATGGCACCTTATGAGGCTCTCTATGGGAGAAAATGTAGATCACCGTTATTTTGGGATGAAGTTGGTGAAAGCAAACTTCTTGCGCCAGAGATAGTTCAAAAGATGAAGGATCAGGTCCAGATCATAAGAGACAGGATGGCGGCAATGCAGAATCGCAAGAAGAGTTATGCAAACACGAGAAGAAGAGACCTGTCATTCAAAGAAGGTGATTGGGTGTTCCTCAAAGTCTCAACTGTGACGCCCCCAGATTCTGCTTGGGATCGGACGAACATCCGAAGCGTCGGGACATGCAACACAAGGTTACCTGCCCCCGTTCATGAAATATAAGATGCAATGTTCCTAACATGCATCTAGCATTATACAATTTTCGTAGCGGATAATTTTTTTTTTTTTTAGCAATACTATGCACCAAACTTACAATATCCCAAATAGTTAAAACATAAACCATGCATACCTAAAACATCCACAACTACAGCACGGGTCTCAGAAAACCGTAATCTCAAAACAACGGAGACCTGGCTCAATAATTACAATGCCAAAATATACTATTGGGCTAGTTCATTGAGTGACTCGCGTAACTCGACTAACGATGCCGGAATACTATCCAAAGACCTAACTATGGAGGCTGCAAGCTCCGTATTGCATCTACGACGTCTAGTTAACCTCCTCCAGTCTGCCAGTGTTTGCTCCCTGCTCTGATCCTGACACATCACCTACTATTCGGGGGGAATGGTAGTTGGGACTACCAAATCAAATCTCAGCAAGTTAATAGGAAACTTCCACACAGGTTATTGATGCATGCATGTCAGTAAAAGCATGAATGCATAATCAAAGTCATAAGTAAGCACAGCATAACTTGACATACAGCATGGCATAAATGACATAACTTGAACTGAAACTTAGTTTGACGTGACATGGCATGTACATGAACTTAAAACATAACATGGACTAGCAACATAGCATGAACGTGAACTTGAAACATAACATGGACTTGAAACATAGCATGAACGTGAACATACATAATTTGAACATGAATTTAAACATAACATGAACCTGAGCATGACATAACATAAATGAGAACTTGGAACAAAACGTGAACGTAAACATGACATAACATGAATGTGAAATTGAACATAACATGAAACTGAGCATAACATAACATCAATGTGAACTTGGAACATAACGTGAACGTGAACATGACATAACATAACATAACATAACATGAATGTGAACTTGAACATAACATGACGTGAAATATGACTTGAACGTGAAATACATGAACTTGGAATCTTATTCAATGGACTTAATTAATAAAGTGACCATACGGGTGTGTCCCTGCCGATTACCGCATCACAACACAGGTGTCTATACCAGCTGTGAGTGCGTTAATACGTACTCCACAATTGATGTTGCTCCACGTATTTTACGTGTCACAATTACTGTGTCTCACATAGTGTATGTTCCACAATTGTTGTGGCCCCATACTTCATGCTCCACAGTTGTTGTGGCCCCATGAATTATTTGTGCCACACTTGCTATGGACACACGTAACATAATGTGTGGCTCCATCGGCGTTAGTGCAGGCGCGCTCCGGTGACCAGCTAGTTAGGCCTCATTTGCAACCTGTTAACTGTACTTCGTCAACCCAAGGAATTTCACACATATTTAGACACTCCAGCATGAACAAAGGAGTTTTACTAGGATATTACCCCATCCTAGCGCTTAAGGTCGTGATTGACATGAATAACTTAACAAGCATACATGACAGTTCATAACGTGATGTGACATGAACGTGAAATAAACGACAGAAGTCCTGACGTAGCGTAACGTGACATGAATGTAAGATGACAGACATGACATAAAATGTAACAAACAACATTTCATAATATGACATACATGTAACAGACAATATTTCATAACATGGCATAACATGTAACAGACAAATTTCGTAACATTACATAACATGTGGCAGTGAAAATTACGTGACATGACATACATGTAATAGATAGCATACGTAATGTGACATACTTGCAACAGATAGTAACATGAGACATAATATATTGTGTAACAGATAAATATTTCATGATAGAATAATTCGTGTAATAGATAAACATGTGATGACATGGCTTATATATCAACATACGAACATAAATTGTAGTTCCCTTACTCATCACACATACACAGTAAACTGATAGTAAGTTAAGAGCTAACTTACCTCGATCATCGCGTTCTACGAGATTAAAGCGTGAAACACGAGAAACTGTAAGAGGGTATTCTAAAAGTTAGAAATTTAATGACTAACAATTAGAAAAGTGAAAATGGACAACTTAGAGTAAAATTATCATTTTACGCTCTATATGTGGGAAAATGACTATTTTACCTCTAACTTAAGGATTTCACATCCTAAATCCAAAAATTACCAAAATTTACATGCCTCATGTAAATTTTGTCCAAGACTCACATAACAACTTAGAAAAATTTAAAACCAATCACAACTATCGAAAACTCACAATGGCCGAAACATACATAGGTCATTTCTCTTGATCTTGGTTGCAATTTCTTCCATCTTCAAAACCCATGATTAAACCAAAATTTTGCAACAAAGATCTTCCTATCTTAAGTTTAAAAACACACTTAAGATATCCATTAAGAAAAATCTAATAATCAACACCAAACGTCTTGTACCAAGACTCAAACTTTATAACAAAAGTAAACTCTTAAATCACAAGTTTTGACCTTAATAAAAACATCTCCAATAATTCTAAAAAAATCAAATCTTATTTCTAACATATTCATAACATCATCCTAAGATTAAATAAGCTTTAAATCATTAAACAGAGTCACCAAAAATCACAAAACAACACTTGGAGTTCTTGGTTTTAAACTTAGTTCAAAACAAAAACTTTCTCTTAACTAACTATGATCAATCTCTTGATCCATGGCTTAAAGACATGTGATCTTCAAAATAAAACATCACATGGTTTAAAAATGTGTCCTAAAGAAGATCCAACAATCAAACTTAAAATCACATGACTAAAATTCAACAAAAAAAGATGGATCTAACCCAAAAACATCAAACCTTAGGCCAAACCGAAATCCTCTTGCATAGAAAATCATATCTTTAAAAATAATACTAAATATCTTCAAAATAACATCCTAACATGTATATAAGAGGCTTAGGATGATCATATACAAATATCAATGCCTTTAGAATAAGATCAAACCATGAAATATTCCAACTTTCACAAAACAAAAACTGTTTTTCCTCTTCCAGTTTTCAAGTTTCTAACCCCAAGGAAATCTATCATCAAAAGTTTTAGCCATACAACAAAACCTCAATGAACATTCATAAACACATGCTAGAAACACTCCATAAACTTTTCGGACCAAGATATGTCCATTAGCTTGATCAAAACTTCCAAAACATAACATACTCTCCAGTTTCACGCCTAGAATGACCTTTCCATGGTTAAAAATACTTTTGACCAAATAATTGAGCATGGAATGAGAATAAGAAGCTATCCACGGAAACTAGACTCAAAGACGAACAACTATTGTGAAGGAGTCATCATGTGAAAATACTTAAAAAGGATCGAAAATGGCCATGCAAAAAGACCCAGAAATCTGCCCTAGAGAGCTCTTTTGGGTTTTCTCTCTAAGAACGGGGTGAAGAAGTAATACAATGAAATGAAATGTGCCTTGCCAGACTTTAGACTCCTGGAGGGGGAAGTTGTGGGCTTGAATAACCCTTGATTGAAGTTGCCTATGTGACATAAAGTGGAGAATTGTGAGAGGAATGGACTGCCTGCAGCAGCTGTGAGAGATTGAGGTTGATGGAGTGGATTTCTCCTTGACATCAAGGCACTATTGGGTGCAGCCAATGGTAGTGGATGGTCTGCCATGTGGGGGAGGAAACTTCTCCAAGAAGCTTTGCCAAGGTGGCCAATTTCGTGGGCCTTGGTGTTCCCCATCCAAGTGGGCTTCAATTTGGGGTTTAAAGGGGGTTTGGTTAGGGTTTGATATGTTATCAAGCCCAAAACCAATTTGTATTGGCCCAATCAAATTTCCAAGGTTTACAAGGTTGGATAATGATGTCATAACAAGAATTTGATTAATTAATAGCATGTGGAAGTGATTTAATCAAGTGATTAAACACAATGCTAGAAATTGGGTTAGAAAGGGTTTGAAGGCCAACTTTAGGGTTTGGGAAACTGTTTAGGATTTCGGTTTCAACCAAGATTTTGGCGTTTCAATTGTATTCCAACCATTTAGGGTTTTGCTAGGGTTGAAACCCTCTTTGGTTTGGCACAATTTGGTTGATCAGATGAAACAAAGCTTTGCTTAGGTGGCATGATCTCACACCTTGACATCCTTCACAAATCCATCTAATGGTTCCTCTTTGTGCCAAGTCTCTAATATTATTCACTATGTGTGGCTAAGATCTTACCAAGTGTCCAAATAAAACTTCACTAACCTAATTTGGACATTCTACACTGTGATTTTGAAAATACTACACTGGGTGCACTTATCAAGGTTACTATTCACTCCAAAAAAAGCATAATAAACTTAGTAGTGAAAAATTCTAAATATTCATATTAACCTATAGTGAAAATCGTTTACCGAAATTCAACCCCGAAGTGCCCCTAAAAATAATTTCACAATTTTCAACAGACGTTTCATCCGAAATTATGAAAATAGGCTATTGCGCCATAAAATCCTAAATAATCTATTGAGTCTAATGGTGTAGACCATAACGCATTCTGACACTTCTAACTACCTCAAATAATTAAACTCATAACTCTAGCACCATATTGAGTGATAACACTGATTATGCTGACATACCAAAACCTAAGCGATTGGTCGATTCGTAAAAACTTATGGGGTTTTCACGAGATTCCTAAAGTCAATAGAAATTTCACCAATGAATTTCTAGCTGGCTGTTACATCCTCCCCTCCTAAAAAAAAGATTTCGTCCTCGAAATCGACGCAAGTATAAACATAAAACACGCTCAAAAGAAGAAGTTGCTTACCAACCTACTGTCCAACACTGGATGCCTCATCACGCTCATGGGGCAGGTAACATTCTTCTTAAGGTAATGCCTTCCTCTCGTAGTCAACATTATTATTACCTATAATCATCATATGGTTACACAAAATAACTACCACCATAACATAAGGGTATAACACTCCCAAAGGTTATTGCCTAAACTTACTGACTTCTAGGCTGACCTTCTAGGATACTGAATCCTTGCTTAAATGAAATCACTATTCTCCTTACTATTCAAAGAATTACCCACAACGTATATATATCTACCATTCTTAACTCTCTCTCTCTCTCTCTCTCTCAAATCATATCAATTAGTACTGGAATCCTTCCACAAAGTAGGTCAAGTCGTACCAGCATACTCTCTAAATCTAAAACTTCAAGTATTCACGCAGTTCCATTTGGAAGAATTTAATCCATACACAGCTGAATTCACTTTTTCTATTTCCTCAAGGAGTTCTATCTGCCTAGGACTAGCGTACTCCTTCATAATCACAATAAATCGTTCCTCCTCCTAGGTGGTACCTCGATAAACGATCAACTATTAACCTCAACTCAAGACTTTCTCTCTTATGATTGGCATAGCTCTTCTATCCATCATAAGCCACCTCTTATTCTGACTCTAAAAGAAAGGATATGTTCCTACTGTTCACGTAAATCCTCAAGACCAAGATTTACTACCCATATAAAAGTCTCCAATATAATGGCATTCTACGTTTTCCACAAACACAATGCTTTGCCAAAAACACTTAATGACAGCTGGATAAAACTACCATCATAAGCGAATTCTACTACGGCCAAAGCCTCTCCCAAGCACTTTACTCTTCCGAACACAAATTCCTTTGTATCCTCAAAATCAAGACAACTTCAAATATGTGGAATACTAACTTATCAACCTTCAATATCCTTCCTCCAACTGCTAACGGTATTCTATATCTACACTGATATGAACAATAATACTCTTAATGAGAATTGTTACTCTTACCACCTGAGTAACAATTCAGCTTCCGAACTAAACTCTTGGGTAATACCACAATCTCAAAAACAGGGACTCACTTGAATCAATAGCGTACAAGTTACAAACTTCAATGACTTGACATACCCCAAAATAACAATAATGCAACAATACCATCAAATGCAATCAAAACAACCTTACATAAACTTAACAATACCTAGGTCTTAGAAAAAAAATACCAGTGACGGTGCCAGCTTCTTCAGTTCCTGGGGCGTCAGCATCTACGTCTCCCTGAGTGACAGCATACACTCTCATGGCCACGTGCTGCCTCGGCTTTGGTTTGTAGTCGCTGGTGACAGAAACTCCCTTTTCTTTCATTCCTCAAAGCTACACTGGGGTAGTCTTTGATCATATGACCAAGTTGGCCACACCTGAAATAAGTTTCCAATGCGATTATGCACTTGCCTCCATGGTGTTTACCGCACTCTCCACAAGGTGGAAATGTGATCGGCATTAAGCTCCCAGTCTCAATGCTTTTTCCTTTATCTGATCCAGTAAATATCTTCTTTCATTCCGAACTTTCTTTAGCAGCATAAGACGAAGTCCTCTTTCTTTCCGAAATGACCAGGGCAGCAGAACCTTTCTGCTCTATTTCTACTGTCGAGGCCACGTTTACCAACTCTTGGTAATTCTCTATTCTCAGGCAAGCTACTTGGTTACGGATCCTTAGCTGAAGTCCAGCTTGAAACTTTCGTGCCTACATCCATTGAGTAGAAATCAAGTGTGGTGCAAACCTTCCTAATGCCATAAACTCAACGGCGTACTGCTCTATGGTCAAACTGCCTTGAGTTAAAGTCGTGAACTCCTGCGCCATCAGCTGTTTGACAGAATATGGGAAGAATATGTTGTCGAACTCTTCCTTAAATCTCTCACAAGACAGTGCAACCAAACTTCCTAGTTCCCTGACTAGGAGTTGCCTTCGCGTATCCCACCATATTCTGGCTTCTCCTTGGAATAGGTATCCATCCAGCATATAGAACCTTCTGGTCCTCAGTACATCCACAGATCTCGTAGGTCCTTACGAGATCCATAATCCATTTCTCGGCTTTCAGTGGCTCTTCACTACCAGAAAAGTTTGGATAACAGTGGATCAAGAACTTCTCATACGGATAAATCCTGACTTTGGGTCGGGGTACATGCACTTGTTGTTCTTGCTGTTGTCTAAGCACGCCAGTTACCAGACGTACAGCTTCAGCAAATCCTCCATCCATCGGGAAATTCTGATTCTCCTTATTTGTAGCTCCCTCAGGGTTTCGAGGTATCCTAACATGAGTCATGTGTCACTTCCAGAAACACACGAGTACATGTATTACAACCACGTACTATCTCTCATACTTCAAAAAAATTCAAGCCTAATGAAGACTAAAATTTCAAGCCTAATATTTGGTGCATTTCTTAAGGACTTGTGGATTTAAACCCAGAGACATATTGCTCTGATACCACCTTGTGACTCCCCCAGATTCCGCTTGGGATCGGACGAACATCCAAAGCGTCGGGACATGCAACACAAGGTTACCTGCCCCAGTTCATGATATATAAGATGCAATGTTCCTAACATGCATCTAGCATTATGCAATATTCGCAGCGGATAATTTTTTTTTTTTAGCAATACTATGCACCAAACTTATAATATCCCAAATAGTTAAAACATAAACCATGCATATCTAAAACATCCACAATTACAGCACGGGTCTCAGAAGACCGTAATCTCAAAACAACGGAGACCTGGCTCCATAATTACAATGCCAAAATATACTATTGGACTAGTTCGTTGAGTGACTCGCGTAACTTGACTAACGATACCGGAATACTATACAAAGACCTAAATTATGGAGGCTGCAAGCTCCGTATTGTGTCTACGGCGTCTAGTAAACCTCCTCCAGTCTGCTAGTGTCTGCTCCCTACTCTGATCCTGACACATCGCCTACCATTCGGAGGGAATGGTAGTTGGGACTACCATGGTGAGATTTAATTACAAATCTCAACAAGTTAACAGGAAACTGCCACACAAGTTATTGATGCATGCATGTCAGTAAAAGCATGAATGCATAATCAAAGTCATAAGTAAGCACAGCATAACTTGACATATAGCATGGCATAAATGACATAACTTGAACTGAAACTGAAACTTAGCTTGACGTGACATGGCATGTACATGAACTTAAAACATAACATGGACTAACAACATAGCATGAACGTGAACTTGAAACATAACATGGACTTGAAACATAGCATGAACGTGAACATACATAATTTGAACATGAATTTAAACATAACATGAACCTGAGCATGACATAACATAAATGAGAACTTGGAACATAACGTGAACGTGAACATGTCATAACATGAATGTGAACTTGAACATAACATGAACCTGAGCATAATATAACATCAATGTGAACTTGGAACATAACGTGAACTTGAAATAACATGACGTGAAATACATGAACTTGGAATCTTATTCAATGGACTTAATTAATAAAGTGACCATACGGATGCTACACGGGTCCTCTTGAGCCATGTGTCTCTGCTGATTACCGCATCACAACATAGGTATCTATACCAGCTGTGAGTGTGTTAATACGTACTCCACAATTGCTGTGGCCCCACGTATTCTACGTGTCGCAATTGTTGTGTCTCACGTAGTGTATGCTCCACAGTTGTTGTGGCCCCATGAATTGTTTTTGCCACACTTGATGTGGACAGACGTAACATAATGTGTGGCTCCATCGGCGTTAGTGCCTGGCGCGCTCCGATGACCAGCTAGTTAGGCCTCATTCGCAACCTGTTGACTGTATTTCGTCAACCCAGGGAATTTCACACCTATTTAGACACTCCGGGAGGAACAAAGGAGTTCCACTAGGATATTACCCCATCCTAGCGCTTAGGGTCATGATTGACATGAATAACTTAACAAGCATACATGACAATTCGTAACGTGACGTGACATGAACGTGACATAAAAGACAGAAGTCTTGACGTAGCGTAACGTGACATGAAGGTAAGATGACAGACATGACATAAAATATAACAAACAACATTTTATAATATGGCATACATTTAACAGACAATATTTCGTAACATGACATAACATATAACAGACAAATTTCATAACATTGCATAACATGTGGCAGGGAATATTACGTGACATGACATACATGTAACAGATAGCACACGTAATGTCACATACTTGCAACATATAGTAACATGAGACATAATATATTGTGTAACAGATAAATATTTCGTGATAGAATAATTCGTGTAATAGATAAACATGTGATGACATAGCTTATATATCAACATACGAACATAAATTGTAGTTCCCTTACTCATCACACATACACAGTAAACTGATAGTAAGTTAAGAGCTAACTTACCTCGATCGTCGTGTTCTACGAGATTAAAGCGTGAAACACGAGAAACTGTAATAGGGTATTCTAAAAGTTAGAAATTTAATTACTAACAATTAGAAAAGTGAGAAAATGACTATTTTACCTCTAACTTAAAGATTTCACATCCTAAATCCAAAAATTACCAAAATTTACATGCCTCATATAAATTTTGTCCTAGGCTCACATAACAACTTAGAAAAATTTAAAACCAATCACAACTATCGAAAACTCACAATGGCCGAAACATACATAGGTCATTTCTCTTGATCTTGGTTGCAATTTCTTCCATCTTCAAAATCCATGATTAAACCAAAATTTTGCAACAAAGATCTTCCTATCTTAAGTTTAAAAACACACTTAAAATATCCATTAAGAAAAATCTAATAATCAACACCAAACGTTTTGTACCAAGACTCAAACTTTATAACAAAAGTAAACCCTTAAATCACAAGTTTTGACCTTAATAAAACATCTCCAATAATTCTAAAAAAATCAAATCTTATTTCTAACATATTCATAACATCATCCTAAGATTAACCATGCTTTAAATCATTAAAAAGAGTCACAAAAAATCACAAAACAACACTTGGAGTTCTTGGTTTTAAACTTAGTCCAAAAATGAAACTTTCTCTCAACTAACTCCGATCAATCTCTTGATCCATGGCTTAAAGACATCTGATCTTCCAAATAAAACATCACATGGTTTTACAATGTGTCCTAAATAGGATCCAACCACCAAACTTAAAATCACATGGCTAAATTCAACAAAACATGGATCTAACCCAAAACTATCAAATCTTAGGCCAAACCGAAATCATCTTGCATAGAAAATCATATCTTTAAAACTAATACTACATATCTTCAAAATAACATCCTAACATATATATAAGAGCTTAGGAGCATCATATACAAATATCAAAGCCTTTCGAATAAGATCCAATCACGAAATATTCCAACTTTCACAAAACAAAAACGGTTTTTCCACTTCCAGTTTTCAAGTTTCTAAATCTAAGGAAATCTATCATCAAAAGCTTTATCCATGCAACAAAACGTCAATGAAAATTCATAAACACATTCTAACAACATTCCATAAAATTTTCGGACCAAGATATGTCCATTAGCTTGGTCAAAACTTTCAAAACATAACATACTCTCCAGTTTCACGTTCAAAATGACCTTTCCATGGTTAAAAATACTTTTGACCGACCAAATGAGCAAGGAATGAGACTAATAAGATATCCACGGAAACTATACTCAAAGAAGAATAATGTATGTGAAGGAATCATCGTGCGAAAATACCTACAAAGGGTCGAAAAGGGCCACGTAAAAAGACCCAGAAATCTGTCCGAGAGAGCTCTTTTGGGTTTTCTTTCTAAGAACGGGGTACAGAAGTAATAAAATGAAATGAAATGTGCCTTGCAAGACTTTAGACTCCTGGAGGGGACGTTGTGGGCTTGAATGACCCTTGATTGGAGTTGCCTATGTGACATAAAATGAAGAATAGTGAGAGGAATGGATTGCCTGCAGCAACTGTGAGAGATGAAGGTTGATTGAGTGGATTTCTCCTTCACATCAAGGCACTATTGGGTGCAGCCAATGGCAGTGGATGGTCTGCCATGTGGGGGAGGAAACTTCTCCAATAAGCTTTGCCAAGGTGGCCAATTTCGTGAGCCTTGGTGGGCCCCAACTAAGTGGGCTTCAATTTGGGGTTTAAAGGTGGTTTGGTTAGGGTTTGAGATGCTATCAATTTTTATTGGCCCAATCAAATTTCCAAGGTTTAAAAGGTTGGATAATGATGTCATAACAATAATTTGATTAATTAATAGCATGTGAAAGTGATGTAATCAAGTGATTAAACACAATGTTAAAAATCGGGTTAGAAAGGGTTTGAAGGCCAACTTTAGGGTTTGGGAAACTGTTTAGGATTTCGGTTTCAACCAAGCTTTTGGGGTTTCAATTGGATTCCAACCATTTAGGGTTTTGCTAGAGTTGAAACCCTCTTTGGTTTGGCACAATTTGGTTGATCAGATGAAACAAAACTTTGCTTAGATGACATGATCTCACACATTGACATCCTTCACAAATCCATCTAATGGTTCCTCTTTGTTCCAAGTCTCTAATATTATTCACTTTGTGTGGCTAAGATCTTGCCAAGTGTCCAAATAAAACTTCGCTAACCTAATTTGGACATTCCACACTATGATTTTGAAAACACTGCTCTGGTGCGCTTATCGAGGTTACTATTCACTCCAAAAAAAGCATAATAAACTTAGTAGTGAAAAATTCTAAATATTCATATTAACCTATAGTGAAAATCGTTTACCGAAATTCAACTCCGAAGTGCCCCTAAAAATAATTTCACAATTTCCAACAGACGTTTCGTTCGAAATTATGAAAATAGGCTTTTGCGCCATAAAATCCTAAATAATCCACTGAGTCTAATAGTGTAGACTATAACGTATTCTGACACTTCTAACTACCTCAAATAATTAAACTCATAACTCTAGCATGTTGAGTGATAACACTGATTATGCTGACATACCAAAACCTGAGCGATTGGTCGATTCGTAAAAACTTGGTTTTCACGAGATTCCTAAAGTCAATAGAAATTCCACCAATGAATTTCTAGCGGGCTGTTACATCACCCATGACGAGCATCAAGCGGTTTGAGAAGAAAGGGAAGCTTAGCCTAAGGTATGTTGACCCTTTTTAGATAGTGGAGAAGGTTGGGCCCGTTGCTTACAGGATCGCATTACCTGAATATTTTGGGGAGGTCCAAGATGTGTTTCATGTATCCTCACTGAAGAAGAGTTTCTGGCAACAAGAGCCTCAACTGATTGACTCGGGTAGCCTTCAACTGCAACCTAACCTTACCTATGAGGTAGCACCAAGGCAGATTGTGGATTGGAATGAACAAAGGCTGAAATCCAAGGCAATACCATCGGTGAAGGTTTCATGGGGAGATTCAATGGCTCAAGACTTCACTTGGGAGAGAGAGGCAGACATGAGAGAGCATTACCCGTATATGTTTGGGTATTATTGATTGTATGTCTTGTTCCAAGCATGTTTTGAGCTACATCTTGTAATTTGTCTTGGAATTAATGGATTAAGCCTGTCAATTTCGAGGATGAAATTTCTTTTAGGGGAGGGGGAGGGGGGGGGGAGGATGTGAGACCCCAAAAGTTAATGTGTTTTATTTTAGGTGCTGTGGGCCAAACTTTAGGCCTGAAAGAAAGGAGAACTGGGCCCAACCCGTGGGTTAGCTAGGAGTCGAGCCCTCTCCTTCAAAACGACGTCGTTTAGTAGCTCGGAAGTGAATTTTTTTTTCTCTTCCCTTGGAACGGCGTTGTTTTGGCGAGTAGGGTGAAAAAACCTAGCTTTCTTCTTCTTTTCTTCCCCGCGCCGCCCACTCCCTCTTCTTTCTTTTCTTTTTTTTTTTACTTCTTCTTCCTCCTCCCACCTGTAGAACCGCTCCCTGCAACCACCACCTCGGCTCCATGTGTCCGCTGATCAAGGCCCTCTTCTTCGTTTGCTCCACTGTGGTGCGTCTTGCCCAACCCACGCCTCCGGAAGCCTACAACTTGTGAGGCCATGGCAACTGCTCGCTGCCGCTACCCACCCCTCGTCGTGCGCCATGCGTGCATTGCTCGCAGAGCCCACGCCGTCCCCTAACCCTAATCGCAGTCGCTACTACTGCTGCCAAGAACCACCTCTCGGCTTATAAATAGGTCGAGCCCCTCGTCCCTCAAACCACCCCTCAATCGGCTTTCTCCTCTCTCAAAACCGAGATCTAGCATTTCCCCACCCTCGGATCTACTTCCCAAAACCTCTAGGGTTAGTTTTGCCCTATCGCCGCCGTGCGCTGCCACTCCCTGCTGCCTTCTGGTGGCCACGCAACCACCCTTATGTACCCCACTTCTCTTTCCTACCATCCTCTTCCCTGGGTTCTGCCCAACCCATGGAAACCCTCTCCTCCACCCGCTAGTACTCCAGATCTACCACAACTTCAAGAAAAACCCCACCAGTAGCCCTCTGTTCCACCAAATCCGCCTCTGCCACCTTATTCCGCCGTTTCCCCGCCGCTGCTCCGCCATTCTTGGCACCACCTCTCTAAGGTTTCTACCTCTTGTATTGTATTTTAATCTTCAGACTGTGTTCTGATTTAACCTAATCATCTTTGTCTGTCCACGCAGCGACACGCGCAATCGTTCAATTGCAAGACACCGTAAACCATCACATGCAATCATCCAAAATAATTGCCTTCTTCATAGTAAGAACCCTCCAGCGTGACCCTTGAAATTCTAACATGGGATTATCTCTAACTTTGTTGCAATCTGGTTGTGTTTGAGAAGGGCCTTGGACTCGGGGAAGTGTTGGGAATATTTGACGCGATTGTTGTTGGAATTTGGGCCAAGGGCCGGATGGAGAATGGGAAAATGCATGTAGTTGGGGTTTGTGAAACCGTGGAATTGTGACTTTTGTGTTGTTGCGTGGTTGACTGTTTATGTTATGCCATGTCATCCAATAAACTGCTTGTCATGTATCTGCATATTCATTGTTATTAATATATGTCATGTTCAATGCTATGTGGCGTAATTTGAAACTGGTGTCATTGAACAATAAATATATTTTTGTGTTGGTGCGTGCATGTCACAAGTCTTTGACTTTTGAGTATTTTATTAAAGTCTACACAAATATTCTACTTTTGTTCTAGTTTAAATACAATTTGATTGAAAGACTTTCTTAGCAATGTGTCGAGTACAAATTATTCGTCCAAATAGATTTTTCAAAAAATTATTTCCTTTGTTACAAGAATTATACAAAGCATCTTCTTAAATTGATTCATCATTGCTTAACCTTGCATATATTGGATCAAAAGAAGAGAAATGATATTTGCAATATTAGGATGTGCAAGACGCACGCACTTCCTTTGAAAAAAGTAGATGAATTAAGAATTCACACGATTAAATGATTTTTTTAATGGTGAACCCCACTTTTGTTTTAAAGAGAGTACACGGTGCTTGCATACTCTAGAATTATATCTAGCATTACTCTCATATTAATCATAAGACCAAGAAAAAAAACCATTTAAATACAAAGGGTCTTAAATTTGTAGTTATCTTATCATTAATCCAAAATTATTTTGAATTATGATATATTTCACTAATTTGGTAATACCCAAAACAAATAAAAAGAGACAAGGGATGGTGCACTGCATGATTCCATTTAAGACAATGGGCTCTCGAATTTATGAAGCACTTGCAGTTGCCGTGCAGGATATACGACATTAATTTCAAGGATAACTGGAGCCACATAAATATTCCCTTTTAGACACATTATTATCTTCTCTTGCTATTTTGCTTTTTTGCTTTCTTCTTTTGTGCTTTCATTACAAAGAAGAATGATGTTGGGTTGTCCCCAAAATTGCCTCTAAAGTGTCTCTAATGTATTTTGCTTTTTTCTTTAAATGTTAAATAAAAAAATACATATATTCACTAGTGATAATTTTTTTAAACATTACAATAAATCAAATAAAAATGAGCTAGGAGTTGCTTTGAATACACTTTTAAGGGGGCAAACTAGCTTTTTCCTACCTACAAAAGAATGAGTTCAAGCGATACAAAATTGTCAGACTAAAACGATGTGATGGCCTTTTGTTTTGTCTAGGCTTGACCCTTAGAATTGTTCTAAGTTGCCATGGTATTTTAGGATTCTTGGTTACTTTGAAAGGCCTTAGAAGCCTTTGATGTAGTAACTTAAGCCCAAGAGAAGAGTGGCTCTAGTTTACCTTAGAATTTCGGCCTTATTGGGAATTTAGATCCAATGGTTTAGGCCCATGATCCAATTCTAAATTTGCTAAGTATTATGTGACTCAAGAATGTTATACGTTGAACCTAGTCTTGAAAGTAGGCTAAGGGGGAAAAAGAGGTGTAGGAAAGCACCAAGATGGGCTTACTCGCCTAGCCCATTGCTTTTTGTCCAAAATTCAAGTTCCAAGGTGCCTTTCTTGGAAAGGGGAGCCTAAGGAAGTGAAATGGTGTCTTTCTAGAAGCTTTGCATAGGAAACTGAAGGGAGGCCTTTGGGATTTTGAATTTTGTTAGGTGTTGCCATGTGTCAAGCATGCACCAAGTTTCTAGAAGACTTTTAGGATGAGACTTTTATGTCAAGGACAAGTTTGCCCTTAGGGTTTTCGGCTAGCATGCCCCAAGCATTCCATTTGCTTGCCACTTGTCATTTAGTGTATTTTGGACCAATGAAATGTGAAGGGTCACCTAGGGAATGAACTTTGGGAAGATGAAGCAACACTTTGGGAATGGAAAAGTGGAGGGGATAGCTAGGGCTATGGCACATGCCCAATGCCATTTGTCCTCCATGCCAAGAGTTCTTTGTTGGGAATAGGAAAGGACATGCATGGTTTTACCAAGTTACCCATTGAGAAAATATTGACTTGTTAAAGGAAAGGAAGGGCATAAGATGGAAATGAGATTTTCGGCCAAGGAGGGAAGCCCACACGCCACCTCCAAGAATGATGCCCTTTCCCAATGCAATCTAAGTGGGGAACTTCAAGAGGTTTTCGGTTTTTGAGAGAGGAAGAAGAAGAAACCTTACCACTTGTCTCACATGCAAGGGTAATTCAAACAAGAAGGGAAGTGAAGGGTCTCTATATAAAAAGAAGGGTTCACGCCTAGGAGGCTTTTCCCTTGCCATTTTTCAGATTTTGCATGAGTTTCCACTCTCTCCACACAATTTTCTAAAGTTCCTTTGAAAGCTCTCTCTCACTCTTTTGTTTTCTCACCATCCAAACAAGAAGGATCCTTGCAAGAGAAGGATTTCAGCTACCCAAGGATTTGCAAGGTAAGGTTCAGTTTTTCCTAAGTCTTGCTCTTACACAAAACCTTTTCTCAATCCGAAAATAAGATTCAAATCTCATTAGACTTTGAGAAATGATAGAACACACACTTTCTACTATTTTTCTTGGAAATGATCTAGGGTTTCTCTTAGAAACCCTTGAGACCGACTAGTGAAGGGGGAATTTATCCTCCATGTTTCGACCATCACATGTATTCTTGGTTACCTTAGATTTTGTTCTACTTTTTGTGTGAAACGAAGAGGGTTTTAACCTAATAACCCTAGAAGCTAAATGGTTTAAGACCAAGTGATGCCCTAGAAACACACACACGCACTCAAGAACCTGAGATAGGGCTTTAGATGCTCTTTCTAATATGGTATGTTCGGATTTACAGCTTGTTAGTGTTTCTTTTCAAGGATTTTGTAAGTATACACTCAACTTACTCTTAGTTAATACTTGTATATGATTGTGTAAATCTTTTCATTACCATGTTTGTCTTGGTTGCTATTTCTTGATTGCTTGTTTGATTATGTTAATATGATCTTATATCAATCTATGGAAATGAATTATATGCTTGAAATTGTGATGAATATGCCATGAAATACTTGTATATGTTTCAGTTTTCACATGCTTAAAATGATGAAATATGTACATGTTATTTCGGCCATACCATGTCTTGAATGATTCGGATCTTAGTCAAATGTTATGATTTCATGTATTGGTTCTCTATGCTTTGATCCCTATGTTATTTGCTTGAAGTTTGGAACATGTTTATGTGATGAATCTTCATGTTTTGTGCCTATGAGTTTCGGCCTAAGCAAGTTTTTATGGTTCTATGTACATGATTTGAGATCTATCATGATTTATGTGATCATGCTATGAAATGAATATGTTATGCTAGGTTGTTTCATGCATGGCATTTCATATGTCATATGTCAAGTATGAGTAAGCATGTTAAGTCTCATGTCACATGCATTTGGGGAAAGAAGTGTTTTTCAAATAAGTGTTTTCAAAATAATGTTTTCAAAGAGTCTAAACATTTTATCACGACCCCAAGTGCTAGGGCGGGAGAATGTCCTAGTGGAACTCCTCTGTTCACTCTGGAGTACTTAAGAATGAAGTGGTAACCCCTAGGTCGACGAAGAATAGTCGACGAGTCTCGAATAGATTCTTTCTAAAGAATGCCAGAGCGAGGAAGCACCTAACGCTAGTGAGTGCATAAGGCATGTAACCCTACGAAGTAAGGTCGAGTTAATATGATTATCTGTTTATGATGTATTCATCACGGTGTACGGACCATTGATGGTGTAGTAACTAGCAGGAACACGCGCTGCAAGGAGGGGAGCCGTATTGTGTCCACTCTCTGAACAAGTACAAGAGCTCATATGATAAGGATCACTCAATTAAAATCTTATGATATGTTCTAATAAGGCAAGTTCTGAATGAGATCACGTGAATAAGAAAGTTAAGAAGTTTTTATGAAAAGTTTAAGTCTATGTTACAAGTCTTTTGTAAAACGTCAAGGCATAAGTCAAGTTCTGGTTAAGGCATAAGTCAAGTTCTGGTTAAGGCATAAGTCAAGTACATGTCCATGCACGCATATCATGATATACTTTTTGTATGCTTGTAATAACTGTAGTATGTTGTGTGATTACTTGCTGAGATTTCTCGAAATCTCATTGTGGTAGTTTCCGCTACCATTCCTCAACCGGAATGGTAGAAGTTGTAACAGGTACCCCAGATACCCAGGAAACATGAACTAGGACGGTTCTCTGGTAGAAGACGAGTTCACTGTTCAGGCTCGTCAGGATTACACTATAGATGTGTTAATTCATACGGCTAAGTTACTCAGGGAGATCTTAAATAGTATTAGTGAGACATAAATTGACACTATGATCTATCAACCCTCTAAGAATTTGAAGTTTTGGTGGAATATGGACCAGTTGTCTACATACTTAGAGCGAGCCTATAAGGCTTCGGCTGACGCGAAGGCAGTAGCAAAGGATTTAGGTCTGTTACCGCCCGAGCCTCGACAATCCCATGGGGTCTTTTGGTGTCTATCTCCCGATGTGACGATGGTTATGAAGAGTACTGGTGTTTAAGTATTTTTTGTGGGCTTATGTTTCTTTTGTGGGAATTCCATGTTTTGGGAATTTTAAAATTACGTTTCATGATTTTTTGGGATATTATGTCTTTAAGGCCTATGTTTATGTTTTGGACAATGTTTTGGATTATGATATTAGTATATGGTGCCATGTGCTTTGCAATTGCTTACCGCGTTGCTTAGTTATTCGACTTTTATTAAATTTTTCATTACATTGTTATTGCATACTGCTAGTGTACTTAGGTGCACATAGCATATTATCTTTTATGTAAGAGGGGTGTGTAGCCTTGTGTTATATGTCCCGACGTTTCAGTCACCGTCCAATCCCAAGCGGGGCTAGGGGCGCCACAAACAACCTAAATTTTGGCTATCTGAGCGGAGCAACACTATTTTTTCCTGGATCTTGAGTTCTAATACTCATGTTGGGGCGCAATGATGCAGCCAGTGGGGCTGTGCATCCGGATACGGATCCAGATATCTAGATTCGTACCCGGATTTTAAAAACCTGGTGGGTACCCGCCTGGGTAAAACCAGTTACAACCCGGGTTGGTATACTCATATTGTAACCAGTATCCGATTTTTATCTCCACTTTTTTTTTAACTCTAGTTAAAAATGACATCATTTTGAAATAAAAGTTTTTAACAGAGTTCCAGACCGGACCGAAAAAAAATGGTCTGTATGCACACCCCTAGTAGCCAAAGAGGTCGTCTAGCCTCTAGGTTGCTATATTTGTGTTCCTGAAGCGTCTTTATTCAAAAACTAAAACTGGTTTACATTGGTTTTTACAAGATTTTTAAATTTCTCTTTGGTCCAAGAATTCTGAATATCCACCTTCTTGAATCTTTTAGTCCCTTTAATATGTTCTTGATCTTTGGAGAAGAGAATATTGGAAATAGTTTGTTTATATTCTTTGTAAATTAGAGAAGGAAATAACATGATTAATTTGGAGAAAAACCTTCTTATAATGGACCCTTTTTTTAAAGAGGAATGCTATGATACATCAGCTACTATTCACTCCTACGTCTCATACCTATAGCTTTTTCATAAGGTGTGAGGGTGTTTTTCATAGGGTGGAAAGGTATTTTTCATAAGGTGTAGAGTGTGAAGTGATAAATAGTAGCTGATGAGAAGAATTTTTCTTTTTTTAAAATAGAATTATAATGTTTCTAGTTTCAACACACTATAAACTCTTTGATAGTCAGTCTCAAGATATAATAATATTGGTTCAATTAACGGTGCATTCAAAAGAAAATGCTCTCCCAAATAAAAAGAAAAAATAATGATAGTATAAAATATTTTTCAATATTTCTAAAAAAATATTGAATGAAAAATTCATAGGCTGAAATCCCTATTTATAGAAATGAAATAACACTTCGCAAATATTACAATTTTTTAAAATTGATAATCAATATTAAAAATAATATTTGTTAAAAAAATTAAAAACATAGCACTTTGTGCAACGGCCTAGTGGATTAATCACACTTATTTATGAGGTACGTGGTACCTTTTAAGATACAAATTGACACACTTGAGCAGGTGCCTGACCCATGGTTATTGGGTCTAAGCCCAAATCATTCATGCCACCAATATGCTTAAAAAATGACTTTTGAGAAGGTCCTCTTACCTTCAAACTCAATCAAAGGGTTATTACACCGAGCCACTCGTATCAATTTGTGTGGCCATTTGAGTTGAAAGCTTTTAAGAGCAATGCTATATACAGTCGTAGAATGTGTAAATATCACACAGTCACTTTAAAAAAGAGTAGGGTCCAATATTAAAAATTTAGTTTTTTTTCATGTGGAATCTATATTTACTTAGTTTTTTCAAAAAGATTACGCGGTACTTGCGCACTTCACGACTGTAAATATCATTTCTCAATAAAGAAAGACCAACAGAAAACTCTATATATATTATCACCACCCCCAACACAGAGCATATTGATACAAATTTTTCCGTAAAATGCCTCCAAGTTTATGTGTGTTTTCTAAGAAAATGGTGAGAAGTGAGTGTTTACGGTTCGATTTCACGGATTTTCAATTTTTTTTTTTAATAATTGTTCATGGTTTGGAAAATGCATATATGTGCCTTGGATGAAGAACTTGCCAAAGATGATAGGTTTCTAACTTTATTTGTTTGTTTTGATGGTAAAGAAAAAATGGCGAATAATGTTTGCATGTCTCATGTGCCCTTTTCTTTCTAAAGAAAAAAGAATCAAAGAAAATAACAAAGTTTTCCATTGTTCGCTGAAGGATTTGTTTGGAAACTAGTCTCATCTCATCTCAAAATTTCTTATAATTTCCTTCCCGAACATCACTCGAGCACAAACAATCTTCAATTTCAAATGTTCAACTTTTTTATTCAATAATTACCTATTTATTACAACTTTTCCAAACTTTCAAACAATGCAAATAAACAAAAATTATATTCTAACAATATTTTAACTTTATAATATTATTCACAAATCATTTCACTACTATTTACAAAATTCTTACATCATCTCAACATCTAAACGAGTCCTTACTAAGCACGTTGCTATGTTCTTATAAACAAGTAAGTTAGATTTTTAATCCCAACGACAAAGGAACGAGTATTTTCGAGAACTAGCTCGCTTGCCATTACCCAAAAGGGATAATTCCTCGCACATAGTTATGGAAGCCATTAAAAGGTGACTAAAACAAACACAATCGTGGGCTTTGTAGAGTCTATCTTCTCGCCAACTTAGTGTAAGACCAGATGGATTTCCTTTGTAAGCCTAAATTACCATCCCCCGCTAGTAGCTCAAAGCTTTATAGCTTTGGAATCATATTGAAACATTTTCACAATGAGAAAAAAAATATATCCCTTGAAAAACAAAAGCAAAGCATTACAAATATTACATCCTAAGCTCCTTGAATACAACCTTAAATAACAAATTTATTAGGACATCTTCTAATCATTAAAAAAATAAAATAATTTAGCAAACAATAAGTTGCTTTCTCAACTCTAGCCACCAAAATGAAACACTGCCATTCTCACAATGTTTCCAACTGCGCCCTCTTTCTAATCGCCTTGCTCGCCATCTATATATGCATACTTGATTGTCAGAGCCCTATGGTTCGATTACAAACAGAGGCTGAAAAGAGACAAAAAGAAGTCAATAGGATCTGAAATGAATACAATAATTTTACCATGATAGGGTACTTGCAAGCTATTAATTTTGAGCTGGCCGAGAACAATTTACCGTGTCAACACTGACAGGCTTGCCATCTTCTGCAATGATCTCAACTATGGTTCCCGATTGATCAGCCTGAACAAAAAAAGAAAAGGTATACATGTTGTGAACAATTAAGAGAATGGAAGACATTTATGAACTCAATGTCCATAGCTAGACTCGACAGTGCGATTCCAGAATATCATAAGACGCAATACTCATAGTTATTGAAAAATGATACTATCCGGAGCAGCACCTTAATTTTAAAATTTCATAAGGGAAGAGAGAGATTTTATGGGGGGAAAAAGGTCTTAGAGCATTGGTCATTGTTTTAAGAATGCAACGTTTCAGCTTGGCTATTGAGGTATTCAGTCATAAAAGATACTTCAAGGCCATTTGCCATCATCAAGTAGGCAAAACAGCCTTTGTCGGGGCATGGCAAGATTAGAATCTGGAACAATTGGATTTCGGAAAATTTTCAAAACCTGATACAGTAGTAAGTTCTATTGGCTTTTCTAAACTTTTTAAGAGCCTATGGAGCCATATCCTTCAAAAGCGATCAAGAAACAAGGGACTAATGAATATTTCTAATTTTTCATTGTCCTTTTCTTATTGCAAACAAATACAATAAAAATAAAAATAAACCCTTTTGCATTATAAATTATAGAAACTTATCAACTCTAGTTAATTTCAAGGAAAAAGCCATCCATTTATTTATAAATCACTGAAACTAATAGGAAAAAAAAGTACAGATGCCAAAATTAACTAACCTGAGCTAGTAAAAGTAGAAGTAAATATCAACATTCATAAATATCATTTTAGAAGTGCACTTAAAATCGTGTAAGATTAGGTGATCCACGTGTTTATTGCCCCCGACCTTAACAAAGCAAGCACCTCCAACATACTGTTTTAGTGGTCTAGCAATTGTTTCTCCTAATAAGTACTGTGCTTCAGATAATTTCATATGATTCCAAAGTTTGTTATGTCATCCAATATTTATATTAAATATTAATCATAAAAAAAACTTATCCCTATGGTCTAGATACTCATTGCTTGCAAGCCTTCAAATCCATTGACCAAAGCTAATGAAGGAAAAGAATAAATCTTATTGTTGAGTGAGTGTTAAAAAGAGCACATTTTTCGAATGTTCACTTGCAGACAAAAACCTTGAGAGAATCAGAGAACTAATTGTTTGATCCCCATCCAAATCACCCAAAGCAAAAGAAAGGGAAATTGAGCCAAAACCAGAAATTTTTGAGCATATATATATATATGAGGATCTTAAGATGCAGATATCATGCACCAGGAACTAAGTACGGACGATATCAGTAGAATTCCTAACTATTGTAGGAGTTGCTGAAAGTAATTCAAGAAATAATACAAAACAGAAAAACTAAGCCAAAGTATATTCAATACAACATAACACGAACTTAAGATAGGAGTAAATGGAACTAAGTTCTATCACAAAACTACTTTGATATCAGAACGGTTTAATAAGAAACACACTGTAACACCCCGACCCCGAAAGTGTGATTTTATTATTATTATTATTATTATTATTACTATTTTATTGTTATCTTTATTGTTATTATTTTATTAGATATGTTTTGAGGTAGTAATTTGTTTTGAATAGGATTTCTCTACTATATGCCTCTTTTATCTTTCTGTTTGGTCTGGGAGTTTCCTGATTTGAAATTATCTCTAATTCAAATCTTCAAAACTCTAATATCCTCTCAAGTGTTCCTCCTTGTGGGAGTAGTTTTCAAAAGTTTAGTCAAACTCAAACCCCTCTAGATCACTCACGATAGCTTCCTACTCCTCATCTATAAAACCCACGAGACCCTTAGCAAAAACCATGAAACTCTCACACACTAGCCACCATAGCACACACTAGCCACCATAGTAGCCTTGGCAGACAAAGAAAACCACTTCCCAACAGCCACCCTAGCACTACTCTACATACCAAATCAACCACCTCGCCGGAAACTACCACAGAACATGTCGACGGTAAGCTCTCATTCCTCCATGACGTGCGTCGACGCCTCTAAGCTTATTTTCCATCGTTTTCTCTCCACCGTGAATACTAGAAGCAACGGTGTTTTCTACTTAGCCCTCCGTTGACCATTAAAAGAGTTGAATCACCTCACGACAGCCACAGAACCCGCCAACCAGGCACCTCCCTCCGCCTCGCACTCCCTTCCGGTAACGCGCTAAAAGTTGGAAATTAGGAAGCAGCGCTAAGAGGTAAATAGTATGATCTTATAAATGCATGCGTACTGTGAATATTATTGCTATGTACGAAAATATGATGTGCGTATGATGGTAATCTACGCTACGCTAAGAGACAAGTCAATGTTAGATTCCTTTCATGATCTTGAGGAAATATGAGATTATGCTTGAATGAATGAATTTGTTTGATTAATTGAATGTTACTAAAATCATATGAAAGCAATGAGATATTCATGTAGTAATTCAAGTCAAGTATGCCATGTAATAGACTAGCCAGATTATGCAAGCCATGCTCATGTAATACCTAGATTATGTATGCCATGTTCATGTAGTACTTAAATTATGTATGCCATGGAATGTCATAAAATATTCAGATCATATTATGTTATGCCATGTATAAGAAAGTGCCATGTTATGTTATGCCATGTATAAGAAAGTGTCATGTTATGCTATGTCATGCTATACCATGTACTAGAATATGACATGCTATGCTATGCCATGTACAAGAATATGTCATATTATGCCATGTTATGCTATGCCATGTACAAGAATATGCCATGTTAGAACTATTCATGAAACCTAATACATTCTGATGCATTAAGAAAGATAAGAAATATTATGGTGCCACGAACTCAAGCGTGGTTAACCATAAGTTACATGAAACACGGACCCAAGCATGTTTCACTCCATGTTATGCAAGTTAGGTGAAACACGGACCCAAGCGTGTTTCACTCCATGTTATGCAAGTTAGGTGAAACACGGACCCAAGCGTGTTTTACATCATGTTATGCAAGTTAAGTGAAACACGGACCCAAGCGTGTTTCACTCCATGTTATGCAAGTTAGGTGAAACACGGACCCAAGCGTGTTTCACTCCATGTTATGCAAGTTAGGTGAAACACGGACTCAAGCGTATTTCACTCCATGTTATGCAAGTTAGGTGAAACACGGATCCAAGATTGTTTCACTCCATGTTATGCAAGTTAGGTGAAACACGGACCCAAGCGTGTTTCACTCCATGTTATGCAAGATAGGTGAAACACGGACTCAAGCATGTTTCACTCCATGTTAAGACAGGATAAACAAGATATTATGCATTCATGTTACATGTTTGCCATGATTATATATGCTTCCGTTCATGTTAATGATGAATACGTATGTTATATGAATCTGTGACGATATATGTACGTAAAGTCTTTCAGAAAGTCATGTTAGGTGTATGATTGTAAATCTATGAAGTTGTATGTATGTTATGAAGAGTCTTAAGAAATTAAGTCAATGTTAGGCCAAATTATATTTTACGGTATGATGTGCTACTTACTGAGTATTCGACTCATTTTTTGTTTGTATTCTTGTTTTTCTTCCATGTTTAATTCTCACAGATGGTGATTATAATGACGCAGAGCTGGATGACCAGGATTAGATCTAGTACAAAGTCTTAGAAAGGAATAAGTGATATTCACACAAGAATTAGATTTCTTTTACGTCATTCTTAGGATTAGTTTATATTCATTTACTTTACGTTCAGTTTTCGAAATAATCATGTTCAATTCAGTTTTAATAGTTTTGATTCTTTTAAATAAATGAGGTATTTCAGGATATGAATCTCTTTACCGGGTATTATGTTATGAATGTTAATAACATCTCTATCCTACGGGAATGGGGTGTTACACACACCAATGAGTTCTAACTCAAATAGCACCTCCTCCCCCTATGATTGAGCTAGCACATCCTTACCCTAAGAACATGGTGGAAGGTGAACTCATAGGTTCAAAACTCACTTAGAATGTACCAATTAAAAGAAAAGGTTTAAATATAATTGAGGTATTTAAAGGGTTACGCCGTTAGAATTCAGAAAGACAACTTCTCACATTTAATTTTACAAAACATTTTTTTAGGCCATGTCATCATGCCCCTGTGGTTTGGCATAATAAGCAATATATCCCAACCACCTCTCATTAAATTGCTTATTGCATTATCGCCTATCCTCCTAATGCCCCAGTACTCATAATGCAGTTCATGCCATAACTTGAACTGAAGCCATTCACCATAGTTGGTCGGTAAGAGTTTTTGCTTCTTCTTGTTTTTTGTGTCTGTTTTTGTTTTTTGTTTTGTTTTTAAATTTTAATACTTTTTTTTTCTCAGTAAACAAAGGTTTGTATTTTAATACTCTTCCAGATAAGATTTGAAACCAAAGACTTAACTTGTTCATAGAAAGGTGGGTTATCTCTCAATTGTCAGTACCAGGTTACATTGTAACGCCCCTCCCGCCACCCCACAGTTGTCCAAGCACATCCACCAATATATTCCCCATGCTAAATGTTGATATATGGGATACATGATAGGAACGACAAATTTTTTTTCTAGCAAAGCAAAAATATCACTGTTTAGTAAGAGATGTTAACTCCCTCATAAAAGCAATAGTTTGTCCCACGGCCCACAAGAAATTCATGTGCCCTTTTTACCCACATCATTCTATCAGTCATTAGTCTCATCAAACTGTGCCATCTAAAACACTATTAATATTAATTTTTGATAAGTAAGAAAATTTATTAATCCACGTAATTAGGCATAACCCAAGTACACAGGAAGTATACAAGAGAAAACACCTAATTACAAAACTAAAGCTGGAAAAACAGCACTAAAGTCATTTAAGACTAGTCCCATCCAATACAATAACCGAAGCCCAAAGCAACAATGTATGAAAGAAAAAATCTCTAATCCCTCCCAACGAACGTTCTCTATTGTCAAAACAGCGCCCATTTCTCTCATTCCAAATATACCACATAGGCATAGAGGCCCATCTTCCAAACAACCACAATTTGTCAATTGCCTTGAATAATCTCCAACAAGCCAAAAGATTCGCCACCCCTCTTCGGCATCACCCAAACAATGCCAAGCCTAACAAAAACCTCATCCCACAAGGCCTTCAACACATCACAATGGAGAAGAAGGTGATCCACCGATTCTCCACACCTTTTGCACATAAAGCACCATCCATTACAAATATACCGCGCTTTCTCAGCTTATCAATAGTAAGAAATTTTCCATGAGAAGCCAACCAACCAACCAAAGAAAGCCACCTTGAGAGGCATTTAACCGAGAGAGTTTCTTATTTCCAGGATGAATCCAAAAGCAATCTATCATCCCCTCCTGACTTTATGTTTAGAGCATAGAGCAAGCTGTAAAAATCAGTGATGTCCCCCCACCTCCCAATCCTGACGTCTCTAATAAATCTCACTGACCACTGAATATAACCAGCAGAATTATCCATATAATCAGCCATGGAAGCAAGTTTATCAGAGGCAATCCTAAAAAGAGAAGGAAAACCTTCTTCAAGACATCATCTCCACACCATAAGTCATGCCAAAAACTGATCCGGTTACCCCTACCCACCTCAAATCTGAAATTTCTGGAGAAATCCCCCCATCCGTTTCGAATGAATTTCCATACTCCCACACCATACGCCCCTTTTACTTTGTTTGAGCACAAACCTCCCCAAATACTCCCATATTTGGCATCAATAACAGTCCTCCAAAGGGCATCCCCTTCTTGATGGTACCGCCACAACCATTTCCCTAAAAGTGCCTTGTCAAAACTTTTCAACTTTCTAACCCTCAAATCTCCTAAAGATAAAGGAGGGCAAATCTTGTCCCACTTAAGCAAGTTGAATTTTTTCTCATGCTCCAAACCTCCCTACAAAAAAGCATGAAAGATCCCTTCCATTCTATTAGCCACTCCTACAAGCAAAGGAAATAGAGATAGGAAATAAGTTGGGATGCTAGATAAGGCACTCTTGATTAAAGTGATTCTTCCCCTTTGGACAAGTAAATCATTTTCCAACCAGCCAATCTACGTTCAATCTTCTCAATAACCCCGTCCCACATTGCCTTGGATTTATGAGATGCCCCCAAGGGAAGACCAAGATACTTCATAGGCAAAGTAGATACCTTACAACCCAAAATATCAGCCAAATCCCAAGTTATTGACCAAACCAACGGGGACCATTTCAGACTTTGCCAAAGTTACCTTTAAACTGGAAACAGCGTCAAAACATAATAAAAGTTCCCGTAACGAACAAATCTGGTCAGAATTCGGCTCACAAAGGATCAAAGTGTCATCAGTGAAGAGTAAATGCAAGACATTAATGCTGCCATGCGATGAGCTACCCACCGAGAAGCCCGAGATGAAGCCCCTATCCATTGCCGCTTTCAACATTCTGCTCAAAACATTCATTACTAAAACAAAAAGGAAAGGGAACAAAGGATCCCCTTGTCTCATTCCCCAGGACCTATTAAAGAAACCAACTGGGGTGCCATTAACCAAAATCGAAAATCTAACAGTAGAAATGCAGTGCTTCATTCACTTACACCACCTCTCCCCCAAAACCATACCTACCAAGGATATACACCAAAAAATCCCAATTAACATTTTCAAAAGCTTTTTCCATATCAAGTTTACAAAGGAGGCCTGGCACTCCAACTTTGATTCTACTCTCCAAACATTCATTAGCAATGAGAACGGAATCAAGGATTGCCTTCCCTTGGCAAAGGCATTTTGTGACTTCATAATGATCTTCCCCATAATCTCGTTCAACCGATTGGCAACAACCTTCGAAATGATCTTGTACATTCCACTAACAAGACTGATGGGACGAAAATCCTTCATCTCCACGGACCTAGCCTTTTTAGGGATAAGCACAATGAATGTAGCATTAAGACTTTTCTCAAATTTCATATATGAGTGAAATTCAAGAAAAACCTTCACGACGTCAGTCCCAACAAACCTGAAAGAATGCCATGGAAAAGCCATCTAATCCCGAGATGGCTCTATCTTTGTCCATCCCTCTTATCACGCTAAGCACATCCTCCTCCTCTTCAAACATTCTCTCCAACCAAACCGCACTAGACTAATCAATCGAATAAAAAACCAGCCAATCAACCTTAGGTCGCAATAATATTGCTCTATAAGAAGCTTTTCATAAAAAGAACAATGTGATCCTTAATATCTGAACGATCTGTAAGGACACTTCCTTCCGAGTGAAGCACCTCAATGGCATTATTTCTACGATGATAATTGGCAACTCTATGAAAGAATTTGGTGCACTTGTCCCCTTCAACCAAAGAGCCCGGGATTTTGGTCGCCAAGAAATCTCCTCCATAAGAGTGATTTTTTTCAGCTCAGTTGCAACATCGAGTTTCCTTTCCTTTTCATCAACCAAAAGAACCCCTACAGTCTCTTTTTCATCAAAACAATGAAGCTCCTCGAAAAGAGACTTTCTCTGATCAACAATTTTCCCAAGAACTTCCTCATTCCATTTCTTCAAGTCATTTTTCAAAGTTTTGAGTTTTCCAGCTAAAACAAAGCTGGGTGTACCCGATAACTGATAAGAGGACCACCACAATCTCACCATTTCCACAAACCCATCAGATTTTAACCACATATTCTCAAATTTAAAATATCTCTGCACCTCATGAATACCTCCATAGTCCAATAAAATGGGGAAATGATTAGAACTTAATCTTGGGAGATGTTTTTGACATAAGAAGTCCATCCAACCTAGACCATGCCCTCCTGTTCGACCGAGTAAAATCTCCCCCAGCCAAAGGTAAATCAACCAAACCTAGGTCAAAAATTAAATCAGAGAAATCAACCATGGCCGAACCAATACGAGAGTCTCCCGACCTTTCACTCGGAAACCAAGTGATGTTAAAATCACCACCAATACACCATGGACCCTCCGACCAACTGCACATTCCAGCAATCTCATCCCAAATAAATCTTCTATCGCTATCAACATTGGGCCCATACATGCCAGAAATCGCCACCCGAAACCATCGTCCACATTCTTAAAGAACAAGCCACCAAGAAGTCCACAACATACTCTTCCTCCAAATTTACTACTCTCTTATCCCACATCAAAATAATTCCACTCGAAGCCCCCTGAGAAGCAAGAGAGACCCATCCCACATAAGAACAACCCCACAGACTTCTAATAATATTTCTATCAATTAACTTCAATTTTGTTTCCTGCAAACAAAAAACATCTACTTTCCATTCCCGAACAAATTTCTCACATGAAGATGCGGGTCAATCAACCCCCAACATTCCATGAAAGGATCTTTGGCTTCATAAAGCACTGATGTTCACCCTATCTTTGTGCCTTCCTTTACTTGCACTACCTTTCCTTGCATCATAATTGATAGAGCATGACAGTCTCTTAAGCTCTCTTTCTTTTTTCGAGAAGGATCTAGCCAAAAAAAGTTGTCCCGCCTCGATAGTAGTAAGAAGAGCTTTAAATTGTTTTTCAAGACCCTCACAAGAAATTTCTATGCAATCACGAATTTCATCCATCTTCTGTAAAACCCAGTTTGAATGAAAACCAGCCAAAGCGTGAGCTGGGGGTAGTGAGCAGATAGGACTAGGCTCGTCCCCCCAAATCATCCAGTCCATTAATAGAAGCACCAATCCCTGTCCCCCTTCATACCAACTGCAATTCATGCTCTTCAACTGACCCATCAGTCAAAATCACCAAGTCATGATCCTCAGCAACACAAGACCTTGGAAAGAACCTCCTCGTCGTTCATCAGGTGAGACTCCCTCTCATTTACATCAAAAACGACACCATCTGAAGTTGAAGGAGACAACTAAGGACCACCAAAGAGAATAGGAAGGTCGTCATCATCTTGGGTACCGGAAATGAGGACGGGATTAATTTCGGCGAGAAGCACCGGAATTAGTCATATTGGACAACAATTTACCTTACAAATTCCAAACCATAAATCCACAAATTCTCTTCACGCCAAGTCCAAAAAAATGTACTCTTGTTCTTTATTTTTATTTTTAATCTTTTCTCACCTTATCAAATGGCAATAACACTATTAATATTAACTCCTCATTTGGCAATCATCCACTATTCATTGACGAGGATCACTTAAAAATGTTGAGCTACAAACCTCAGTTCACTATCCATTGAAATGCACACATTGGACACCAAGGTCCAAGTTGATAGTCAATAAAACAAAAAGTTCTAATTTTCTTTCTTGACTCTCAACCATGAAGTAGATTATGGCACTGAAATTTTATAAGATCAAAGGATTTTCTGTTGTCATTTCCAATATTCAATTTATGATAGATTAAGGTTGCGTTTGGATGTTGAGCTGAGCTGAGCTGAGCTGAGATGAGTTGAGTTCTTCATGAATAATAGTGAGTTGAGATGGTCGAGTGAGTTTTGTGGGATCCACCTAAGATGAGTTTAGATATGTTTGGATGTTAAGAGAAGTTTAGATATATTTATGGAAAGTTGAAAAATGATATGGGTCTCGTGTGTAAAGAGGTGTCGAGTTGAAAAAGGTTGTGAGTCCCACGTGTAAAGAGAGCATCCCACATTTTGGGCTACTGGCTTCGGAAATGTAATACTTAAAACTATAGCTCCAATCATCAAACGATTGTTTTCCTTTTATACACTATTTACTGTTCTTAAGGATTTATGCTTCTTTCTATTGCGTCTGCATTGTCGTTATTTAGTATATAGGGTTCGGACAATCAGCTGTTACCGAATGAATTTCTATCTTTTTACCGTCGATTTCACAACTACAACTCCGAACCTGAGTGATGTTTAGTGATTTGAGAGTTGTGTGTTTGGATGTTGAGCTAGGCTTAAATTTGAACTCAACTCAGATGAGCTCAGCTTGGCATGGACCTAGATTGGGCTCCTTGCCACCTAGAGACTGAAGGAGATTGGGGTTGTGGTTGATATTCCTAATGTTAAATTATGTGAGGTTACAATTTTAGATGGGATTTTTTAGATGGAAACTCAAACAAGTCCGAGTTACCAAACCAAAAGAACTTCATGGAATGATAATTATAGTTTAGAAAGGACGCTTCTATTGGGGCACATAGTAAATGAACTGATGGAGTTTTAATGGAAATGGATGCTTTTATCTGTTTTGGATATTTAAAATTTCACTTTTCTCTAATATTTTTACTCATAATAAGAAATTATAGTTAAGATCGAGGAGGAAACTATCCCTGATTAATTTCATCCTCATACAAAATCAAGGTAGTGAACCACAAGTATAAGGGAAAAAGATAACAAGCACTAATAGACAATTCCCAATTCATCTTATGGACAAGAGAGACATCATAGCACACCGCCTCAGATAAAGTTCGGATGTGGAAACTTACTTCTATTTCATTCATCAATTTCATGGCCTCAATGATGCATAATACTTGTCCCTTCTGTACCTTGTCTCCAATCTAAAAGAAACTCCTCATGTAAGACAAATAACCAAAAAAGAAGAGAAAAAACAAATGAGGCAGCGGCAAATACATCTATCAATCACTAATCATTTGAATCCAGGTAAATCACTAAGTATAAAGGATTAACCTTCACAAATGGTGGTTCACTAGGGGCTGGACTTCGGTAGAATGTCCCTGCCATGGGGCATTTAAGAGGTGGAAGTGAGGACTTGGCTGACTTGACAGCAGAAGTCGATGAACTAGGGACTATAGGAGGTAGGGAAGGAGCATTTGCAGGTGCAGGTTGGGCTGGGGAGACCATTAATGGAGCATGTGAATGCGTAAAAGTAACTGGTGTGGAAGGAGGTGGTTGATGTAAGGCGTCCTTTTTACGAATTAGAACTTCACAGTCAAGCTGTTTCAACTCTAACTCCACTATATCTCTGGAATCAACAAGCCTGCAAGGGAGATAACAAGATTTCTCAATGATTAAAAAGAGATTATAGAAGTACCAAGACATTAAGATCCAGCTTGCTCACTTAACAAGACTTGAAACTTGAGCAATGAATTCAGAAATTGATTCCTCAGTAGCCAAAGCTCCAGAAGAAGGGTCATTTGATGGTTTAGCATCCTTTGCTTCTGGTGCCACTACTTCTGACTGGAATGAGGGAGTGGCATCAGCATTTGAGGACCCATCAACTCCAACCTTGAAGAGAAAAGACGATGCCAAAAGCATGTCCAAGAAGGAATGAATATTTGAAAATATATCCTCCAATGAAAACCATTGAAAGAACCTTACCTTGTTCAATTGAGCTTTTACCACACTGGTATAGTTCCGACCAGGTCGTAAACCCTACAATGTGGCATCAGTTTCAGACTTCTCATTTACATATACATATACCCATAAAAAAAATATATAGATACAAGAGTAGAAGAGCCTTCTACAAAACAGTAATTGTTTTAATCAGTAAATAAGAATCTTATTGATGATAATAGGCATAGCCCAAGTACATGGGGCCTTGTGCAAAACGTTATTAGTTTCAACAAGGTATATCCTTTAATTGGGATATTGCAGTCCATATAAACTCCTGATAGTATGAAGAGGCTATTTATAAGAAAAGAAAGTAAGCCGCAGCTAGAAATGCCAAGTTCTGATTGAGAATTGGAAAATTGAGCTTTATCTTGAGAGAGAGAGAGCATACCCCGCTCTCTTACGGATTGCTCAAATTTCAAACTGACCAAATAACTAGTCCATTTTCTGTCTTACATGCAACCAACTGAATCGCCAACAACATTCTTGGACCAGAAAACTGCCTGCATTCCCGACTCCTCTGGAAGTTTTGGTTCGGTATGGCATTTAGCATGTACAGATCCAGCAAAGTATTTTAAAATTACCTTTTATGAGACAGAAACTTCATATGTTTGGCGATCTTTGTAAATCATTTGCTAAGCATTCATCTTTTATAAAGCTGTTGTCATGCCAGTCCTTTTGTTAGTGGCAACTTTCTTCTTCCCAATGAATAAAGCCCATATATATCAGCTTGCATAAAAAAGCATTTTTCATGGAGCTGTTTCAACTACCATCTACTGCATTCTCATTGAAATCATCAAAAGCATTCATTTTAGATCTCCAACAAGATCAACAGTCTATGCTGCAATTTTTAAACTAGAGATATCATCATCTGAAATCAGCAGGTAAGGTTGAAATGCTAAAAGGGTGCAAGTCTAGAACAACTGAGGCAAGCTTTCAATGTTCCAATGCATTGAGGAGGCATGAAATGGCCTTTGAGAGCCCAGGCAATGCATTAACCCAAAAAAAATTATGATGCTAATTATTCAGGTCAAGATTTTCTAAAAGCTTGATGAAAATTGTAGAAACAAGTAATCCATTTCAGACTTAACAGAACTAAAACCCATCACTCAATAGCCAAGTGCTCACACATTAGTAATTTTTTATTTATGAAATAGGCAAATTCTACTTTTCTAGCACATTAATATTTAAAGTTGGGAAGGGGTCACCACAGACTTGGTCGACGGGGGAAGGCGAGCTGGTGGCTAGTCTCCTGGATGAAGGGGGGGTGACGGCGGAGCCACTGTCTGACTCAAGAGCAGTTGGGGTGTTTTCTGAGGCAGAAAAAGCCAGATTTTCAGCTCATAAGGTCACGGAGGCAACGGCAAACTTTTCTCAGCAAGCGATAGTCCCTCTAGATTCTTTTGGGACTGAAGAAGAGTTAGACATTGTGGGGACGGCACACACAGCTCCTTTGGAGTGCAAAGATGCCTGTTGGGAAGATCCATTTCCACTGATATCCCTTTACCCGTATAAGAACAGTAATTTCCAGGCTTCAAATTGGGTTCTGAATAAGGTAAAGGAGATGCAAGAGAGTGTGGGAATTTTATGTGATGGTTTTGAGGACCAGCTTATTGCCCTTTCTGCAGCCATAGAAGCTGGCAAGCACAGTTCGGGATCTCCCAGGGAGCTCGCTTCAGCTAAGAAGCAAGCTAGAGAACTCCAAAGGCTTGACTGGATAGTGAATGATGGAGAAAGTGGAAAGAGCTCTAATCGGGGAAGAATGAGGGGAAGGGCAAAGGAAGTGGTTTTATGAAACCAAAGATTGTTTCTTGGAATGTAAGGGGGCTGAATGAGAAGGATAAACGTCTTATAGTCAGAAATCAGCTCCGTAAATGGAAGGTAGACATCGTATGTTTACAGGAAACGAAACTAGCAGTTATTTCCCTTCGTATCATTAGGAGTTTGTGGGGTTGTAGTCAAGTGGGATAGCATTATTTACTGTCCAATGGAGCATCCGGGGGCATACTAGTAATGTGGGATAAAAGAGTGGTGGAAAACATGGATAATTTCCTGGGGGATTATGTAGTGGCAAGCTCCTTTAAGAATGTCATGGATGGCTACCTTGGTGTATTGGAGGTGATTTCAACGTCACTCATTTTCCGAGTGAGAGATCAGGGGTTTCAGGTTTCAACCCACCCATGGTAGATTTTTTTAACTTCATCTCTGAACAGAATTTACAGGATATTCCTCTTGCAGGTGGCTCCTTCACTTGGTCTAGCAACCGAGATCTTCCCTCTTGGTCAATGATAGACCGATTTCTAATCTCACCGGATTGGGAGGTACACTATCCGGATCTCATTCAGAAGAGACTACCCAGGTTGTGTTCGGATCACTTTCTCATTCTTTTGAATTGCAAGGGCATTCGAAGAGGTCCAAGTTACTTCAAATTTGAGAACATGTGGTTGAAGTCAGAGGGTTTTCTGGACAGAATAAGACAATGGTGGTCTTCTTACCATTTCCATGATAATTCTAGTTATATTCTGGCCTGTAAATTAAAGTTTTTGAAAAAGGACTTGAAGGAGTGGAATGCGCAAGAGTTCAGTAATGTGGAAAGCCAGAAAACTATTCTATTGGAGGAGCTTAAGGGCTTAGAGGGCGTGAGGAGGAAAGGGTTCTTTCTGAAACCGAGTGGGCCTGCAAACTAAGTGATTGCGGACATTGAACGGATGTCTCTTTTGGAAGAAATATCTTGGTGACAAAAATCACGTGCATTATGGTTGAAGGAAGGGGATAGATGCACCAAGTTCTTCCACCAAGTGGCCAACTCACATAGGCGGAACAATGCTATAGATACTCTGATGAGATGGGGCGGCCTCATCCAACCAATCCGAGATCTCAAGCCACATTGTCAATTACTATAATAAGTTGTTTTCGGAACAATTTGAGTGGAGGCTGAGACATGACGGGCAGGTTTTTGATGTTCTTGACCCGAAGGTTGGGGAACGACTCGAAAGGCCTTTTGAGGAGGTTGAGGTCAGGTTGGTGGTCAAGGGTATGGCAGGCGATAAAGCTCCAGGCCCTGATGGCTTTTCCATGGCCTTTTTTCAGACTTGTTGGGATGTGCTTAAAGATGATATCATGGAGGTTTTCCATGAATTTCATGGAAGCGGGCGGTTCAAGAAGTCTTAATGCAACATTCTTAGCACTCATTCCTAAAAAGCCAGGAGCAGTAGAGGTGAAAGATTTTCGTCCCATTAGTCTGGTGGGTGGGCTATACAAAATTTTATCCAAAGTATTAGCGAACAGGTTGAGCAAGGTGATGGAAAACTTGATTTCGAAGCCTCAAAATGCATTTGTTCAAGGTAGGCAAATCCTTAATTCGGTACTTATAGCCAACGAATGTCTAGAAATTCGTATTAAATCGGAAGAGCTGGAACTCCTATGTAAGTTAGACATGGAGAAAGCTTATGATCACGTCAATTGGAGTTTCTTACTTTATATGCTCAAGAGATGCAGCTTTGGCACTAAATGGTGTTCCTGGATCCTTCATTGTATCTCTACAGCCTGTTTCTCTGTATTGGTGAACGGTACGTCAAAAGGTTTTTTCAAAAGCTCTTGAGGTTTGCGAGAAGGGGACCCTCTTTCTCCGCTTCTCTTTGTCTTTGTGATGGAAGCTTTCAGCAAGATGATTTTAGGGGCCGTGGCAGGAGGGTTCATATCAGAATTCTCAATGGGAGAGGCAAGTTCAAGTTCGCTTAACATTTCTCACTTAGGCCTCGTTTGCATTCAAAACCCACCTCAACTCATCTCAACTCATTTCATCTCATCATTATAACTTTTTCAAATTTCCACACAAAATATAATAAACAATTCAACTTTTTCAAATCCCAAAACAACTTTCCCAAATTTCCACACAAAATATAATAAATAATTCAACTTTTATTATACTATTCACAAACCATCTCAACCCACCTCAACTCATCTTTGAATCCAAACCACTCCTTATTGTTTGCTGATGATACTCTAATCTTTTGTGAGGCCAGATATGAGCAAATTTGAGCATTGAGGGCTCTATTATTACGCTTTGAAGCCGTGTTAGGGTTGAAGGTGAATTTGGCCAAATCAGAGGTAGTGCCAATGCGGTATGTACCCAATGTGGAGAGTTTGGCGTCCATCTTGAACTGTAAGATATCTTAGTTGCCCATGAAATATCTCGGCCTTCAATTGGGCGCAGCATTCAAATCGAAATCCATGTGGGAGATGTGTTAGAAAAAATGGAGAGGAAATTAGCTGGTTGGAAGCGGATGTACTTATCCAGAGGGGGTCGGGTAACTCTCATCCAAAGCACTCTTTCTAACTTATCAACATATTTCCTCTCATTATTTCCGCTCCCTGCTAAGGTGGCTCATCGCATGGAGAAACTTCAACGTGATTTCCTTTAGGGAGGGATAAAGGATGAGTTTAAATTTTATTTGGTGAAATGGGCCACAATTTGCTCCCCCATCAAAGAAGGAGGCTTGGGTATTCGGAATTTGCAATTTTTCAACCAAGCTTTGCTTGGCAAATGGTTATGGAGATATCACCAAGAACGGGAGGCCTTGTGGTGAACCGTCATAGGTTTGAAGCACGGGGATCATGGCAAGGGTGGTGTTCTAATGAGGTGAGTGGGCCTCATGGAGTTGGGCTTTGGAAACATATTAGAAGAGGGTGGAACACTTATGCAGCACATACTCGCTTCAAAGTCGGCAACGGAGTGAAGGTAAAATTTTGGCATGACTTATGGTGCGGTGATCGGGCACTCAAGGATGTTTTTCCACAAGTCTATGGCTTAGTAAGAAGGAAAGAAGCATCAATAGCAGATTTAGTTATCTTTTCCAATGGCCTCCACCAATGGAACCTCACTTTCCTAAGAGATGCACAAGATTGGGAGATGGATGACTTCTCGGCCTTTTTTGACCTTGTGTGAGTACTCGTGTGTCGGGGAAAGGTGAAGACAAGATTTATTGACGCCCCTCTAAGAAGGGAGTTTTTACGGCCCGCTCTTTCTACCATTCTTTGAACATGCACAACTCAGTCCCGTTCCCATGGAAAAACATTTGGAAGACAAAAGCACCTCTAAAGGCAGCTTTTTTTGTATGGACAGCCTCTTTGGGGAAGATTCTTACTATACATAACCTGAGGAAACGTGGCATTATAGCTATGGACTGGTGTTATTTGTGTAAGAAGAGCAGCAAGTCCGCTGACCATCTATTACTACACTGTGAGATTGCCATGACCTTGTGGACTGAAGTCTTTGCACGATTGGGGCTAGCGTGGGTGATGCCGAAAAGGGTATGCGATTTTTTAGCCTCTTGGAGAGGTATTAGGGGCAACTCTCAAATTGCATCCATATGGAAGATGTTACCTATTTATTTATGATGGTGCATTTGGAGGGAGCGGAACGCAAGATGCTTTGAAGATCAAGAGAGATCAATAGAAGAGTTAGAATTTGTTTTTCAATACTTTACTCCATTGGTTGATTGTAATTGATTTTCATGGCAGGTCTTTTCATGATTTCTTTGTATCTCTAAACTAGACATAAACTAGCTCTTGTATATGTCCCGTATTGTGATACCCCATATGATTTGGATAAGGGTAGGTGGTGTATGGGATCCCACATTGCTTGGAAAGGATAAGTTCTTGCTCTTTATAAGGTTTTAATGGGGCTCTAATTGTATCATTGACTAGTCCTTTTAGAGTATAGGTCATGTTGTTTGGGCCTTCCATTGGGGCGTTACAAATGGTATCAGAACCTATCCCAACCAGAAATATGGGACTTGAGCCGTGCCACCTATAATGGACAGGCCCGACGAGGACGTCGGGAATTTAAGGGGGGTAGATTATGATACCCCATATGATATGGATAAGGGTAGGTGGTGTATGGGATCCCACATTGCTTGGAAATGAGAAGTTCTTGCTCTTTATAAGGTTTCAATAGGGTTCTAATTGTATCATTGACTAGTCCTTTTAGAGTATAGGTCATGTGGTTTGGGCCTTCCATTGAGGCGTTACACGTATACTTGGGCATTTTTGTCTCTCTTTTGATCAATAAAAATTTGTTTACCGATCAAAAAATATATATTTAAAGTTGGGAAACCAGAATACAAGGTGTATAAAATTATAAAATTTCATATAACAGAAAAGTAAAGATCATTATTTTATTTGGTCCCACAACATTAGCGTCCTTATTTTTGGAGGGGGGTGGGGTTATAGTGCTAAGCTTCAAGATCGAGTGGCTATTCTCAAACTCTGGCACTTTGACTATCACCTTCTCCATTACCATGTTCACACACGCAGGAATACCCCAGTTAGCAGGGTTACTCCTAGTTTGAGTTGTCAGAGGCAAGGCAGCGAATGAAGGCAGAGGAAGAGGAAAGCTGTTAACTCGCATTTATATAAAATAGTCAAACAGATCCTAGGTTTGGTCAGTGACTTTTGGTTGCAAGCGGATGTGTCATGACAGGAACCAAAGACATTGGTCCCTAGATCAATTCCTCCTCTACCTATAAATTTATAGTTCCTCCATCTGTAGGAATTACAATTCATTTATAACAGGAAGACTTGTCTTTTGATAAAGGAAGACTTTGACCCTTGAGATCTTTAGTGAATAGACTGCTTTGGTCTTATTGTAGAGAGTTTTCTTTTATTTTCTTCTATCTGTTCGAAGCACACCTAATCCATAAACTTTGCATAGACATCACTTTCTACAAATATTTCCCATTTCTAGTAAAATTATGTTATTATGCATTTCAAGTTTACCAGGGGCCGAAATGGTTCTACAAGTTCAACATAAAACCAAAAACCCTTAAAAACCATAGCATATAATTTTATGAGAACGTCAACAAAACAAATGTCCACCACGTACAAAACCAATCAAGAATAGTTAGACAAAAAGGAAAATAATTGTGTTGCCGAGTAACGCAAAATATACGAAAACCAATACATAACTATTAAAATTTTAGTCATTTCCCATGTTTTCACGGAATCCAAACATAGCATAATTCGAAAAAAATTAAAGAGCGAGAGAGAGTAGAGTTATTACCTTGATCAAAAGGGGGAGACTGGGCTTGAGAGGGAGACGAAATGAAAGCTGGGAGTGAGTGTAATTATTGTTCAAACCAGTCAAGGTGGCTGAGGCTTTGCTGACAGCTGAGGCCGAAGCTGAAGCTGAAGCTGTAGTCAGAGACGAAGCCATTGCTCAGAGAGAGTGAGAGAGAATCAGTTATTGAATTCGCAGAAATGGGAGACCGAAAGAGATTGGTTTTATCTGAGTAGTTAACGGTCGAGGCAGAAAGACAAGTGACTGTCTTCACTTCCGGATCGATGAAACCGAAGACTGCGAAGGAGAGAGTGAGACGGAGACTGCACAACTGTTTGCTTCTTCGACCCTACTCGCCGCCGCTCTCTGCCACGTTTCCGGATTAGGTTTATTATTTTTATTATTATGTTTTTTTACCGAGGATGGATTTTCAAAGAATATATACCCTCTGAAAATCATTTTGTACAGACAGGCCTTTCTTTGATGGGTAGTGATATAACACATCCTTATCCATTTTGTACATAATACCTATTACTATCAGCTCACAGTTCATTTCTAAGTTTTTTATTTTTTTATTATTTTCTTTTCAGCATTTTTTAACGTCCTTAACCGTTAAGAAAAAATTAAAAAAATATATAACTTTCTTAATATTCACTTCTTTAATTATTAAGTAAAATATAAAATTAAAAAAAATTAAATATAAAATAAATAATAAATAAATAATAGAAGAGTAATAATCCTATCATTTTCCTTCTTTGATATGCACGTTGCGGATGTAAATGACAAATCAGAACTCATGCCTGGGCAAGTGCTTGTCACATTTTAATTATTTAGTAAAAATTTATGTTATTAATTTATCAATAAATTATGTTAGACTGTTCCGTTTGAATTCAAAATTCACCTCAACTTATTTCAATTTATCTCATTTGATTATTACATCTTTTTAAAATCTTCATATAAAATATAATAAACAATTTAACTTTTTCAAATCTCAAAATAATAATAATATTAAAATAATATTCTAACAATATTTTATTCAACTTATCTAAAATTATCTCAACTCATCTCTGAATCCAAACGGGGCTTTTAAAGTCCCGTTTTGATTTAGAAAGTTTTTCATCTCATCATTACAACTTTATCAAATTTTCACACAAAATATAATAAACAATTCAATTTTTTCAAATTCCAATTCAATTTTTCAAATCTCAAAACAATAATAATATTAAAAAATAATATTCTAACAATATTTTTTTAAAACTTTTATTTTTTATCTAAAATCATCTAATCTCATCTCATTTCTGAATCCAAACCAATCTAGGCTTGTTTGGAAAGTGAGATTGTCTCATATTATTTCATCTCAAAACTTCACAGAATTTTCTTTACAAATATCACTTAAACATAGACACTTTTCAACTTCAAATGTTCAACATTTTCATCTAATCATTACCTAATTTTTAAACTTTTTTCAAATTCCTAAACAAAACACAAAAAATAATACAATTTTTTAAAGTTTTAAAATAAAAATAATATTAAAAAAATAATATCTTAATACTATTTTAACTTTATAATATTTTTATTTAATTTTTTTTCTCTTATTTTCTAAAACTTAATAAAACATCTTAACTTAAACTGTTTCATTATTATTCATAAATCATTTCACTGCTATTCACAAAATTCTAATTTCTTCTCATCACCTAAACATGCATTTAGTCTTATATAATTATGCTTCTATTATATATGAATTATATTAATCCAGTTAAAATAAATAAAAGAATCAACTCAACTACTTTATATAAACGGATTAAAACGGAACCAATTTAAGTAAATCTAATAAAAGTTAATTATTATCACCTATAATTTATATATACCATATTAAGATTTTAAGATATGATTTATTTAATAATTATGAGTTCATGACGACACCACACTAATACTCCTCAGAATCATGGATTGTCACCTTTTATATCACTTGAGATGTTTGGAAACATATCTCATCACATCTCATTTGATCTCATCTCACTTCAGTTTTTCTTAAATATTATTCAAATATTAATACAATCAAACAATCATTACAAAATTTCTAAATTTTCAAACAAAAAATATAAAATAATTCAACTTTTTTAAATTTTAAAATAAAAATAATATTCAAACAATATTTTAATTTTATAATATTTTTTATTTAATTTTAAAATTTACTTTTAATTTGATGTAATTAAATATAATAAAGAATATTATTATATTTAAAGTTATCTATAAATTGTGAATGAGTTGTGCTCGTTTGGATATTGGGATGAGATGAGATGAGATGAGATGAGATGAGATGAGATTGTTTTAAATGATATGAACAAAATATTGTTAAAATATTTTTTTTAATATTATTATTATTTTAAAATTTTAAAAAATTAAATTTTTTATTATATTTTGTATGAAAATTTTAAAAAAATTATAATAATGAAATAAGATGAGATGATGTGAGATGATTTATGTATCCAAAGAAGCGACTAAAATATTATTTTTTTAATATTTGGGAAGTAAGATGATAATTTTTAATTTTAGATGAAAGTTTAAAATATTATTATTATTTTAAAATTTAAAATATTTATTATATTTATATAAAAATTTAAAAAAATTATAATTATGAGATGATATAGAAGAAGAATTTTGGATCTCATCATCCTCTACCCCAAACACACTGTCCAAATATTTATGCCTGTATGAATGGGCCTCAATCGGCAAATAGAGCCTTCCGATTTTCATGTCCGCAGCCCACCATACCCAGTCGGTTCCTTGCGTAATAAAATTGTGAAAGCGAAGAATCCTCTCTCACTCCAGAGTCCAGAAGAACATGGCCGCCATTCCTCTCCTCCGCCTCTCAGCCACAGCTAATCTCAGCTCCCGCTCACCTCTCTTACCTGATCCCTTCAAACTCAAACGGTTGCCACCACGAAAATGGAGCACCTCCGCAACCACAACCACAACCACCATTACTCGCATGTCCTACAACCCAACCCCAGCCACTGATCGGTTAATCTCAGCCGTGGCTTACACTCTCCCATTCTTCAATTCCCTCCAGTATGGCCGTTTCGTCTTCCTCCAATACCCAACTCTGGGCTCCCTCTTCGACCCTCTCCTCCCTCTCCTCTCCCTCTATAGGTCCATCCCCTACTCCTCCTTTGTAGCCTTCTTTGCTCTGTACCTCGGCGTGGTCAGGAACCCGTCTTTTAGCCGCTACGTCAGGTTCAACTCCATGCAGGCCGTCACTCTGGACGTGCTCCTCGTGCTTCCCTTGTTGCTCCAAAGGGTCTTCAGCCCGGGCAGGACCGGGCTCGGCTTCAAGGTCACGGTCTGGTTCTACAACGTGCTGTTTGTGTTCAGTGTAATGTGTTTTCTTTATAGTGTGGTGTGTTGTGTTCTCGGCAAGACTCCCTACTTGCCATTCGTTGCCGATGCTGCCGGTAGACAGATCTAGGTGAGGGTAGTGCTAATTGCCGTTTTTGTATTTCTTCTTGTTCTTTCTCTTTTCTTTCTTTCTTTCTTTCTTTTGCTTTTGCAATGTTAGGTCCTGTGAACGAGTGGACCAAAATGTTGACCATTTCTCCGAACAGTTGGTGTGCGTTTTATCAAACTTGTTATCTGCGTTATATTTATATTAGGTAAGGAAATCTTGGTGCGCCCTTTTTCTTTTGTTCATTCTCTCTTTCTTTCACGATTAGGTTACTAGTCTTTGGAGCATAATGTCTGGCTACGCCGTCACACATTTGGAGGCAGGGTTTCTTCTTGAAGCCTCTCTTTGGGTTTGGGTAGTGGTTGTATAACTGGTTTTAGCATTGGGTACAAGTGTTTGGAGCATATAGGATAATTTATTTATTCATAACGAGGGAGTTTGTTAAAGGGGATTATTGTTATTGGGCGGTATTTTGTGGTAAAAGTTACTCCATATTGTGAACCTTTGAACCCATTTTTTGTGTCTTCAATGCAGATGTTTTCGCTCTGTTTTCCCTTTTTGTTTTATCCTTGGTTTGGGGTGAAGAGGTTGTCGTTATTTTGGTTAATCTTATGTGCCATAGGTTTGTTTTTTAATTGATGAGACATTGTTCTTTTGCATTTCTCATACTTTGCTTCGATGTATTGATGTGCTTTGAGTGAGGACACACACACACACACTCTCACCAAAGAATGTCTTCTTTGTGTCCATTGTGTGTTTGTTTTAGGTTGTGGGTTTTGGTATTGGGTACAAGTGCTGAGGCGGCATTGGTTAGTAGCAAGGAAGTTTGCTTTGGGAAGTTACTGTTGCTGGATGATGTGTGATAGAAGTTGACTATATACACCTTGTAAACCATATATGTGCTTAATTTCAAAGTTGATTGAGCAATTTCTAGTTGAGTATGGATGATTCTTGGCCATGAATTCATTAATGACTTGGGACCTGATTGCAGTCTCTTGTCAGTAAGAACGAAAAAATCCTTTTGAATTCCAAGGTTAAATGCTTGATTCATTTTCTTTTACTTTTCCTATGTGTGTGTGTGTTTTTTTTTTGAATTTTCTCATGGCAACTTATTCATTTGAATTCCATGAGCATGGCCTAAAAAAAAAAAAACAATAGTCCACCCACCATGGCCAATATTGTTAGTGTAAAATAAGTGTATTGGCATATTCATGTGACAACCTGTGTTAAATTGTGTTGTAATCGTATTAAGTAGGATAAAGTGAAAAGGGATTTGAAGTTAGCTCTGGATTGAGCGGAACCCATACAGAGAGTTCGCTCGACATGCGCTTGACATGGCACTCGAGAATTGAAGAGTTGGTGGGTTCTCTACAAACCTATGGATATACTCTTCCGCAGTCTAAGAGAAACAAGTCCATTGCTCTCAACACAGTTAGAGAAGAGTTAGACGAATCATCGGATGAATATACCATGAGTGATAAGGAAATAGCCTTCTACGCTAGAAAATTCTGGAAATTATTCACATCTAGAAATGGCAAGAATCAGGGAAAGAACAAGAAAATCTTTGAAAAATTCAAAGGAAGTTCTAGTTCAACAAACAGAGAAAGGAATCCTAAGAAAGACACTAGAGTTATCAAGGACAAGGTACCATCAAACATTTAGGCCTCGTTTGTTTTCACAATCATTCTCATCTTATCTCATCTAATCATTACAACTTTTTTAAATTCTCACACAAAATAAAATAAACAATTCAACTTTTTCAAATCTCAAAACAAAATCATTACATGGCTTTTGCCTCCTCTGTTGGTGGCAAAAGTCGCAACAGTGAGAATGTGTCTGATCACGAGATCGTGTTCGAAAATGATTTTGAATATGAGGATGAATTGCAGGAAGTGTATGAAAAGCTTTACAAGGAGTGTTTGAAATTGAAGAAACTCAATAAAGTAAATCTTGAGAAGTTAGAACTTTGCAAAAGTGAAAAAGCGAGCCTTCAAAACAAACTAGATGAAGTCAACAGTCTAGCAGATCAATTACAAACCAGAAATGTCTCTTGAAGAAAAAGTCAAAAGTCTGGAAAGTGAATTGATCGTGTCAAACACTAAACTTCAAAACTTTTCAAATGGGACACAAAAACTTGATAAACTCTTGAGTCTAGGGAAGCTATCTAGTGACAAGAGTGAACTAGGCTATATTGAAGAAGGATCTCATGTCCCTTCTACTTCTCAAGCCTTTCTTGCTAATACGGGAAAAACAATGTTTAGTCCTGCTTCTTCTGAAAATAGAACTACTCACCTCTCTGAGAAAGGGAAGAAACACATTCATGTGCTTAATTTTGTTTCACCTTCCAAGAGTCAAATAGCTCGCAAACTGAGCCTTGTATGCCATCATTGTGGAAACATTGGCATATTCGACTAAATTGTTACACCTTGATCTTATGGGACCCTCTAGGACCAAGAGTTTAGGGGGAAAGAAATACATATTGGTTGTGGTAGTAGATGATTTTACCAGACACTCGAGTAGAATTCTTGAGAGAAAAGAGTGAAGCTTCTGACTTGGTTAGAGCACTATGTAAGAAACTTCAAAATGAACAGGGAAACCCCATAGCTAGAATTAAGAGCGATCATGGTAGGAAATTTGAAAATTCAAGTTATGAGAGATTCTGTGATGAAGAGGGTATTTGTCAAGATGATTCTGTGATGATGAGGGTGATAAATGACACTAGATTTTTTTTTTAACAGGAAGAAAAATAATGAGGTCATCTAGCCCGTGGTCAATTCTATATACAAGTAGAACTCCCCTACACCTTTGATTGCCTCTACAAAATCTCATAAGGTGGCAAAATGTCAATTGACTGAGCTAGGTGTGTAATGTGTGATGCAGGTCGCAAATTACAAATAATACTCATTTTCTGAACCTTTGTGACCAGGCATATGACACAATTTTCAAAAGATACATGCACTTAGATTTTTAGAATTGCCAACACTAATGTCCTGTACCACATCCATGTGCACAATATTATGCATATTTTTAAACATAATAACATGAAGATGCATAACTGGAAAAAAAATGAAAAATATGAGAAAACCAAAGAAAAAAAAATACACAAAATATGCATGTAATGCATGCAATGCACGACTCTCAGCCCTCAGGTCAATGCACAAAAACCAATAGCCTTTCTAAAACATTCAAATCGAAGCCCATCCAAGAGTTTGGTAAACAGGTCAACTAATTGGTGTTCAACAGGGATGTACTCGAGACACAACGTGTGTTTCCACAAGTTCTCGAATAAGATGATGTCTAATGTCTGCTTGGCCTTAGAGTGTTGGACATGAGTTTTTGAGATGTTTATAGCCCTAGTATTATCACAATATACACTCATGACGCCTTGAGTAATGCCATAGTCACTCAACATCTGCTTCATCCAAAACAATTGTGTGCAACAACTTCCAACAGCAATGTATTTGACCTTAGCTGTGGACAAGAATTTAAAGTTTTGCTTATTGCTCATCCAAGCCACAAAATTAGTGCCTACATAAAAACACCCACAAGAGGTACTTTACCTATCATCTACATTACTTGCCCAATCTGCATCAGAATAACCAGCAAGTTTAGTATTTGAGTCCCTAGAGTACTAGATTCCATAATCAACTATCCCATTTACATATCAAAGTATACGCTTGACAGCTGTCAAATAGGATTCTTTGGAATTGGTTTGAAATTTAGCACATACCCTAACACTAAATGCAATGTCTGGTTTACTAGCAGTGAGATACAATAGACTCACAATCATACAATGATTGTTGAACACTCTTGCTAGCCAGATCAACACTAAGCTTGACACTTGTACTCATGGGGGTTCTGGCATGACTATTGCCATCTAATCCAAATTTTTTTATCAGATTCTTTGCATACTTTGATTGAGATTTAAACATCCCGCTTTCCAATTGTTTCACTTTGAGACCTAAGAAAAATGTTAGTTCACCTACCATACTCATTTCAAATTCATTTTTCATTTCTTTCGCAAATTCAAGAGCAAGTGCATCAATAGATGATCCAAACATGATTCATCCACATATATCTAAGCAATTGTTATATCATCTCTAACTTTCCTGATGAATGATGTCTTGTCAACACCACCTCTCAAAAACCTTCTCTAAGTGTGTTGAGGGCAATGAACTTGTTTTTCTTAGACTGTGGAAGAGTATATTCATAGATTTGTAGAGAACCCACCAACTCTTAAATTCACATGTTGTCCAAGTCTTTGCTCTCTTTTATTGTAGTGACTTTGGGACCAAATCTCTCAGGTAGAGATTGATGGCTTTCTAAATCTGTCTTCCAAGTGCAGAAGCTATCAAAGTAGTATATGGAGGAGTTCTAAGGTCATTTCCACAGGGACAACAACATTCATGTTGAGCAAACATTTAATGAGAGGTTTTTTTGTGCCATGAACGTGTTTAAGAAATGGGTTTTTTACACACCTAAGAAGAGAAACAAGAATAAATGCTTATGTACTGATGTGGAGTTTATTAATGAAAATGATGGTTTTGATTTTTGGATGAAACCAAGTTTAAGAATGGAGAAAAATTGGTTTTCTGATTGCTTGTCAAATTAAAAGAAATGAGAAATATTAATATGAGTAGAATGGGTGCAGGAAATATAGAAATTGCATAAATATCAAAACCAGTGATACAAATTGTCAAACACTTGGGCTACAAGAATGTTTCCTCATTTTCCAAACTCTAATTAAGAGGTCTAACTTTATAACTTAATTGTCAATCCAGTCTAAGCATTAACAATCGAAAAATGAAGATTTAAAACCAGATTCTTAGACCAAAGTATCAATAGAATGCAAATAAATTTATTATGAATACCAACCATGAGAAACCTTGAAAATATTATCAAGTTTCTGATGTGCCTTCCGTCAACAGTAGAACAAGAACAAGAATTTTCTAGTCTTAACTTATCTCAACAAAATCAACTTGCAAAACTATAAAATGGATTTTTATCATATCAGAATCACTCTTATCAGTAGTTTAGTGCAAGATAATCCATATCTTGTAGCTCAAGCTGAAAACTTAGCCTAACATCATTCTCTCAAGAAAATAGAAATTAAAACAAGTAAACTCAAACTCATAAAAGGGTGCTCAATGCATAACAAAACTGCCAAAAAAAAAAATCCAGAATCTCTACAACTAAGAAAATAAAATCACCTCAAACCAAAAGTTTGGAAGCCTAAAATCCCCCACAAAAAAAAATGACAAAACGAAAAAAGAGACGGCGCATGACAAAAATCTTTCCTTTTATACTGTGCATGAGTTTCGTTCCAGCTGCGTTTCATGTTTCCAACCTAGCGTTTCGTCTCCAGCCCTTGCCCGTGCAAGTCACTCTGCACTAGCGTTGAAGCCACTGCGTTGCGCGTCTCTGTAGTGTGCGTTTCGTTCCACCTTTCCTGGCCGCGTGAGTTGCATTGTTGTGAAGCCATGATCCAACTCTTGCTAGGGGTGCTACCCGCACCCTACGGGGTGGGGGCACCCCTTCCCCGCACCCCGCCCCGCATGGGGCGGGGGGTGGGGTTTTCACCCCCGTCCCCCTCCCCTAGGATGCGGGGGCGGGGTGCAGGGTGCGGGGCGGATTCCCAATCCATCCCGCCTCTTTTCAATTAAAAAAAACATTACATTTATTTTATTTAAAAATTATTTATAAGTGCAAAACTAATTAAAAATACATTTTTAGATCTAAATTATAAATTTAAATTTTGTAAATATGACTATAATTTAAAAATTATGTAATTTTTAAATTTGCTAGTGCATATTTTGTATAAATTGTAGTGTATTAGTTTTTAAACTATGTAGTTTTTAAATTTGCTAATGCATATTTTGTGAACAAGTCTAACAAATTGTAATATATATTTATATATACACAATTTGTAAAATATAAATATATATTTATGTTTATATATATGTATAATATATATATATATATATATAAATGGGGGCTGGGCGGGGGGCCTCGTCCCCGCATGGGCGGAGCAGGGTTGCCCGCCCCACCATGCGGGGGCGGAGCGGAAGCGGGGCGGGGCGGGGCAGGGCAGGGCCTCGCTACCCACCCCTAGCTCCTGCAGTCCATTTCCGCATGCATGAGTCTATAGTCCATGCGTGAACTCGTCTGCCCCTCAAGCCACTAGCGTTGTGCGTGAGTTTCCAGAGCCTTCCTTTGGGTGTTGCCGTGTCAGTTGGGTATTTCCAAGAATACCCATGTGTTTTAACATCTTTCCCATAATGCCCTACAACATAAATAAGATATGAGAGGTGTAAAATTTTAGGGTATTAATTTTTTGTGTGAACCAGCTGCATTACAACTCTTTTTAAGTGCAAAACACCAGAATTTAACATTGAGTGAAGTACTAAAAACTACTACATAATTAAGTGCCTAATTCATTTTTTGGTTAGATAATTCATTCACTTTAGCAGCTTAATCATGTAGTTTTTGACACTTTATCACACCCCCCAACTAGCTTCTTGCTAGAGTCTCTAGCAAGTAATACGAAAAAAAAATGAAGGATCCAAGAGTGAGCCACCAAACTCAAAAATCTCTACAAAAGATCTATCTTATTGAAATCCTGGGCATTAGAGTATAGACAGGTTAGGTTATAGCTCAACACCTTATAAAATACTCTTTTTGCAAAAAAACTTATTTAATCAAGTGTAATATGAATACTTAACACAACATTATTTCCCTTTTATCAAATACAAATTCTTCTAGCCATTTTATCAAAGGAAAAATCTAATTGTAAGCGATTATGCGCACTAATGCGCGCACCCATTCAATATGATTGGTCAGAAAGTAGATTTTATTGAAAACATTGCTAATTTGAATTTAAAATATGAATGTAACAATATTAGTACGCAGATTGGTATGCAAACTTGCTTGTACATAGCAAAACTCTTTATCAAACACATAGAGTGCACTCTGTTCTATCTTCTCGTAGCAAACTCCATCAACATGCTGCATCCTTCCTCATTACATTCACATACATAGCAGGTTCTTAACAAGTGGTACCAGCAGCCAAACGATCCTACCAAAAATTCCATTCAAACAGACACCAAAATCAAACCCAAACACCATAAAAATTCCATCCAAACAACCACCAAAATCAAACCCAAACACCCACAAAATTCTATCCAAACAGCCACCTAAATCAAACCCAAACACCCACAAAATCGCAGCCAATCAGTCACCAAACCACACCTTCTACGCAGAAAATTAATCCTACCCAGCCAGACTTCATCTCACACAATCCTTTATTTCAAGACCACCATACCATAGACCACCATGGCTGAAAATACTCGATCAAAAAACCAACAGCAGCAACAAATTGATGCCTTACAAGCTCAAATGGACCAAACTAAACAGCAGTTCAGTGAGGTTAAGACTGATATTCAGGAAATTAAGGACATGCCACTGTAACGCCCGTCCTTGTGGTGGGACTTTTTATAAAATGATTTTAGAAAGGACGATGGAAATTACCGTTCGATTTAAAATTTTTTACTTCCATACCCAGGGTGCATGACTCTACATTTATGAAATAAAATGTGCTCTTTCCCATGGGCCGTATCCGTGCTCTTTCCTGTGGGCTGTGTCCGTCCTGAACATTCAGTTCCTGTGGGGGGAGGGGCATGCATAAAAACTAAAATGAGTCGATGACTCGTAAGCGTTACTTCATACAGTTAAAATATAATAACATAGGTATTCAGTCATGCATTCATCATTCCATACATACTATGCGTACATGCATACGTGCGTTCTTTTGAAAACATCATTGGACGGGGTTTTTTCTTTATAAAGGGTTTTCTTTCATAAACGTGTCTCCCGTCAGTGCCTTCATCTCTTAAAGAGTTCGTGCATTCATGCATTCTTTCTTATCGCTTTCATTGGCCAATACACACTGTTACGCCCCGTGTGTTGGGGTTAGCGGTCTTCCTTTGGACCCGGACTCCGCTCGTGGCCATGGGTTGAGAATCCCTTTTCAGTCAGGGGGCAGCATTGGGTGCACTACCAGTACTACTTACCCGACATTGCAATATGCCCATTCATTAGTATCCTTTTCATTCATTCATATGGACGTTACATATTTTCATACATTAAACGTTCAGTTCATTTCAGTCATTTCAGTCCTTTTCATTAATCAGTTCGTTCATGGAAAAACATTGTTTAAAAGCATGGGCTTAAACATCGTCTTTTCATGGCATCCGTAAACATAAGTTCATGGCATCATAAACATCGTCTTTATGGCGTCCATAAGTATCAGTTCATGGCATCCATAAGCATCACCTCATGGCATTCATAAAAGCATCAGTTCGTAGCATCCATAAAAGCATTGGTTCGTAGGGACATTTTAACATCAGTTCATAGGGACCATCTTAAAACACTTTCTTCGCGTCCTTTAAAGCACCAGTTTAAAGTTCGAGACAAAAGCCTCAACATTTCTTTGCTTTCTTTAGAAAATACATACAATAGATACACCGTATAGTTATCCATTCACATGCGTACAACTAATACTTTTGTTGCGTAAAAAAAGGCTGCCAAGGAGGGTCGTACATACGTATACCTTTGAACACTTAACATGCTTTCGTAAAACATCTTTCGTGTCATTTCGTAAAGCCTCGTAAAGGAAAAGCATTTCGTTTTCATTTTCGTGTATCTTAGAAAACTCTAGAAGAGTATGAACATAATACTTACCTGGACTCCATGCTACTTTCATATTATGTAGTCCATTCATATGCGTGTCAGATGGCGACCTACATGCATACACATAACCTTAATGTCATTCTCTATCTAATGCATAAGCAACTTAAACTAGAAATAGAGCTACACTTCAATTGGAACACTCTATTTCTATCATGTGCACTTATGTGTCCTTTACTATGCTAAAACCTTCAGGGATCACTTACGGTCACTATCTTCCAACTCAAGAGCTTGCCTCGAGCGCTCATCCACTAAAGTGAACCCATGATTCACCTTAGGATTAAAACACTAGGACTTTCGTCTTATTCTTCTTACTAACCACATTCCGACGCATGGTTCCGACTGATAGAATCACGCATCTCAATCCTAGACAATACACCCATCACTGCCTCTATGCATCTTAAGCCCATACTAAATCCTCATTCCCATCCATACAAGCCACACGGCTCTAAGCCAACTCTGAGGCTTAAGCACCATGTAACTATACTTAGGACAGATTACCCATTACATATGGTGAATCCGTCTGGTACATGTGTCTCACCAGTTTACACATGTACATTACCTCTTTTATCACCTAAGATCAACATATAACACGTTGATCACCTGCTTGTGTAAACAAGCACCATACTCCGATACCAACCTTCTCTTAACCCGGCTAGCATGACTCTTCACGCTACTTGTCCCTTTTGAAAATTCATCCCAACACTTAACACGACAAGACTCCATTCAAAACTACGCCTTATGTCACGTCATATAGCTCGAGACTACTCTCAAGCTACACTGTGACCTTGTCACGTCACCTGACATCCTGCTACGTCATTTCTACGCTAACTTCTCACCCATCACGAGTACGATTCCTCACGTACTCTTAACACATCATGACATCTCATCACGTTCCTGCTACGCCATTTCTACACTAACTTCTCACCCATCACAAGCACGACAGTCAGTAACCACGTCACTTCGTGACGTTGCCCAGTCATGCTTCCGCTGCACTACTCTGATACTTGTTCTGCTACTACACCCATACTCCCGGCCATGAGTCAACTTCACGGTGACACCCGTCACCTCAAACTACAGGCCACGTCTTAACTACCTCGAGACACTGTTACACAGTTCCCGACACTACTCACCACGCTTTAAGCCCATCAATCACACAACCGTCCTTATCTCTGCGACACGCCACAAGGTGTATCGCTGCACCTCATGGAGTACACTCCACGTATACTCTCTTCACACATGCTACGCCATATCACCACTACGGCATACCCAACATACAGTGCATCACTCCTTCACATGGAGTACACTCCGCGTGTACTCCCTTCATACACGATATACCACACAGAGTATACTCAGCGTGTACTCTTCCCATTCCACATGCCACGTCACCAACATAGCACATATTCCACAACACTACACCACACTTCACAACACAGAATGCCCAAGACTTCACATCACATCACCACACTACACAGTGAACTCCACAATCCTAACAGCACAGTCCACAACTTAACCAATCAACTAACATATCACATAAATAACGAGGGATAGAGGGTTATACCATCGACAGGATAACCCGCGCGTTGCTCATTGACCGTCACAGTTGAAGACGTCGGAAGGGTTGTACGTGGCGGCTAACCCACGTACGGTGGCTGTTTGGGCATTTGGATGGCTAAGTGTGGTCTTGGAAGGGCTTATGGTGGCCTTGTGATGGTGGCAAGGAGCATAACACGGCGGATCTAGCCGTGTACAGTGGCGATTAGCCACGCGCAGTGGCTATCCATCAAGTGTAGTGGCTACCCACCACATAAAATGGTGGTTTGGACCTAGGGTTTTGCTAAGGGAGGTCAAGGGAGGCTGCTGGTGAAGCTGTGGAGGCTCGGTGGTGGTGGCACGGCGGTCCACGATGGTGGAGAGAGGAATGGCCGTGTAAGAGGGAGAGATGTCGTGAGAGAAAGTGAGGGAGAGTGTGCATGCATGGGTGGCAAATCGGTTCCATGTGTGGTTGCCATGGTTCAGTGGTGGAGGAGTCCCGTGCGGTGGATCTAGGGGAGGCTACCGGTCGTGGGTCCAAGGGAGGAGGAAGGGGGAGACTAGGAGGAGCTCGTGGTGGTGTCCGGTGGCCAAGGTGGCACGGCTGCGCTAGGGATGTGCACAGTGAACCTGTGCATGGGTAAGGCTGTGCATGTGCAGGTGGAGAAGGTGGCTGCATGGAGGGGGCCGAGCTCGCTGGAGGATGATGGCCAGTGGGAGGAGGAGCTACCGTGGAGGTGGTGGCGTCGGAGGATGGCGCAGCAACATCAAGCCCATGCGGGTTGTGCACTACCGAGAGAGAGGAAGAGAGAGCATGAGAGAGGGAAACCGATGTGGGGGGAATCGTCGGAGTGAGGTGGTGTCGGTGGAAGGGGTGGTGAGGTTCACCGACGCACGGCGGCGCCGGGCTGGTCAGTGGAGGAATCGGGCATGGGGTGGAGCTGCGTACGATGTACGTTGAATGAGAGGGAGGAGAGAGAGAGGGGAAGGAAAAGTGAGGGAGAAGGAAGAGGGGTCTGGGTATTTAACCCAGTCCCTCGTCTTGGGGTTTACAAAACAATCTAACGATGGGGAATTAAAATATTGATTAGAAAATACATAAACATTAACTTAATTAAAAGCACTGAAAGGAATAAAGGTAGAATATTATTTAAAATAATATTCTTTCATCATTAATAAAATGATGAAGTCTTATGTAATATCTTTAAGAGAATAAAACCATTTAATTAATTAAAACTTTCAACATAATTTAAATCTTATAATATCTTAAATAATTGAAATCATTTTAATAATGATATTAAAATGATTTCTGACAATTATAATATTTTTGGAGCTCTTCAAGAATATTATAATTGTCGTATTTAAAATCAAGCTTAGTTCAATAACACTGTAAATACTCCTTATAAATATTTTCAGCACATTTAAAACACTGAGCGTGTCTTAGAAGTCAAAAAAATATATTTTGAAACACACTATCATGGTTCGGCACGCATGATGAGGCTCGCAGTCGAATTTGCTTATGTTAGAAAGAAGGAGCCTTACGTAAGAAAGAAAGAACGTACGTCAGAAAAAAGGAACGGGGTGTTACAGCTACGTACCTTCTTCAACCAACAGAACAATCCTCCACCCCCTCCACCTCCACCCCCCACACAACCAATTCCAACTGGAATTTGAAAACCAAGATCCAAGAAGATTCAGTTCCAGGGGTGTCAAACTGGAATTTCCTCATTACCAAGGGTCCAACCCAGCCGCTTGGCTTTTTAAAGCCAAGCACTACTTTGATTTCCACCAAACCCCACTTCCTCATCGTTTGTTGATGGCTTATTACCACATGGAGGGAGAGGCCCTTGAATGGTCCCAAGAAGCTTAAACTAGTGGATTATTCCGGGATTGGGAGATGTTTTCCAGGTCATTACTCCTTCGCTTTGGTCCTACGGCGTATGACGACCCAATGGAGGCATTGACGAGGTTGAAATAGTCCAGCACTGTGGCTATTTACATGAGCCAGTTCGAGGCACTTTCCAATTGCGTGAGAGGTCTCTTAGACTCTCACAAGCTGCGTTGCTTTCTCAGCGGCTTGAAAGATGAGGTTCGCATCCCAATCCGTATGTTAAACCCTGTAAATTTAAATGCAGCATATGGGTTAGCAAAAATGCAAGAGGAATATCTTTGTACTACAAAAAAAATTCACTAAGTTTATGGGAGAAAGATCAAATGCCATGGGAGGGGGAAATTCTTTCCAAGGCTCATACTCTGGTGAGACTTATAACAAATGGAAAAATCCGACAGGGGGCACTAAACCTGTTTATTCAACACAAATGGATAAAAAACGTCGCAAAGGCTTGTGCTACCATTGCGACAAGAAGTGGAACCCGTTGCATAAATGTAAAAGTCCAAAAATCTATCTGTTGCGAGGAAGTGAGGATGGGAGTGATGAAGAGAAGAAGCTGCCTAATGATGAAAATGATGAATGTCCAGCAGCAAGGAAGAGCCTAAAATCTCCTTGGCTACTATTGCTGGAACTCCCACATCAAAAACTATGCGTGTAGTTGGAAGTATTTTTGGCGAACAAGTGGTTATATTGTTAGACTCGGGCAGACAGCTTTATAGACACGGCTGTGGTCTCACGATTACAGCTGCCAGTGGATTACTCAGTTAATTTAAGAGTGTGCATAGCCAATGGGCAAGGCTTGAGTAGTGAAGGAATCTGCAGAACAACCCCTTTAAAGGTCCAAGGTAACTTGCTAAACCCACCTCTTCATATATTGGACCTTGTTGGTTGTGACATTGTGTTGGACATCCAATGGTTAGAAACATTGGGCCCTATCACTTGGGATTTTTTTAAATCCCTTATGAGTTTTGTGTTGGATGGCAAAACTATTGAATTCAAGGGGTTAAAGTTAAACTCGTTGGTAGTAGAGGATAGTGAAAAGTTGCTTAAGGCAACTATGACTACCGGGAAAGGCATTTTATTGCAAATCATGTGTGATGGGGTAACGGAAAATAATTGTGAAGGTGTGGATGGGCAAATTGCTGATCTGTTAGAGGAGTTTGAGGGAGTATTCAATGAACCCCAAGGGCTTCCACCACCTCGTAGCCATGACCATCATATAGTTCTCAAGGAGGGCACTCAACCAATTTTCAATAGACCTTACCGATACCCATATTACCAAAAAACTGAGATTGAGAAGATTGTGGCTGAATTGTTGAAGTTGGGGATGGTTAGGCCTAGTTCTAGTCCATTTTCGTCCCCTGTTTTGTTGGTTCATAAGGCCGATGGTAGTTGGCGGCTTTGCTTGGACTATAGGGCACTTAATAAGGAAACGATAAAGGCAAAGTTTCCTATTCCAATTATAGATAAGCTGATGGATGAGCTCTTTGGATTGGTGATCTTTTCTAAGCTCGATTTACGATCGGTCTATCACTAAGTGAGAGTAGTGCCTAGTGACGTCCCTAAAATAGCGTTCCTTACTTATGAGGGACATTACGAATTTTTGGTGATGCCTTTTGGCCTCACCAACACTCCAGCCACATTTCAAGGGCTCATAAACGATGTCTTTAAACCTTTATTGAGGAAATTTGTACTTGTGTTCTTTAACAACATTTTAATATATAGTAAGTCTCTGGAGGAGCATGTGGGTCACCTAAGAGAGGTTTTAAACATGCTAAAACAGCACTGCCTGTATGCAAAAAAGTCCAAGTGTTGGTTTGTAGTTGATGAAGTTAACTATTTGGGCCACGTGGTTAATGATAGAGGGGTAATGACTGATCATTCTAAGATTGTTTCTATGTTAGAATGGCTCGAGCGTAAGAATGTGAAGGCCTTACGAGGATTCCTAGGGCTCATAGGATACTACCGGAAGTTCATCTAGAATTATGGTCTCATCACTGCCCCACTCACCTCACTCCTCAAGAAAAACTCTTTTTCTTGGAACCTAGAGGCTAGCAAGGCTTTTACAGCCTTAAAGCAAGTTGTTTCACACCCACCGGTCCTAAAACTTCCTGATTTTAGCAAGCCCTTTGTGATTGAGTGTAAACCTCTATTTTGTACATCAAACCATTAGAAATCAGTGTATACTTGTGAGCCACCTTCTCAAGCTTAAACCGACAGCAAAAGAAACACATCATAGAAACACCACCAATCATAGATTACACCAAACCAGTAAAAATCTACAACAACTTGTGACAACAAAAGAAATCAGAAGCTTGAAGTAATATAATGTAGAAACACCAAACAACAGCAGAAATTGAAGCAAACAACAACAAAACAGAAATGGAAGCAAGAACAACAACAGTTTGACATTGATCCTTGGACTCAATCTGTTCCAACAAATGTATATCATAAAAGCCACTAGTTTAGTAGTGGATAACACCTTTCGTTATGATTGCATAGAAATCGAGGACCATACAGAAAATGAGAATTGAAGGCTGAGGACGCACTATAAGTGGAGATCTATAAATTGAACTTGTCATTTATGTTTATAGAATTGGATTGCTTTCTGGAATTTATTGTTTTATTTGAAATGCGATTTGGTTAATTTGAGTGTTTATGACATACTTCGAAAAAATACTTGAGCATATGAGAACCGTGTAACAGAGTTTTGTCATAAACCTACATGTTGGGAGGGGTATAATCCAAGTGGAACTCTCTTGGTCACTCTGGAGTGAGTAAATATGGAGTGGTATCCCTCGGATTGGTGATGAAGAATCAACATCCTCGAACGGGGTGTACGGACCTTAGGCTTAGGAATTACCTTTTTGACTAGGGAAGTGCCATTGTTTGTTCTCAAATGGGGGTGAGAGTACCATGACCGAGAACCAGGTTAAATACTGAGTTGTCCTCCACGGACGATAGACACACCAGGAAACTTGGGTGATATGAGGGGCCGTGGCTTGTGTACAGAGTATAGGTCAAAGGTTTTACTTCTCGCTAGTGGAGGCTAGAGAAACTTGGGTGAATGATATTTACAAGAAGCCATAGTTTCTTGAGTCGAAGTCACACTGAAGGATGTTTATGTAAAGATAAAACCTTCCCACCGGTCGGTTTGATCTCCCTCAAATAATAGCCCTCTAATGAATGTTTGCCACGTAAGGCTCCCACTTCTCAACTCATATGCCTTCATAACAGTTGATAAAAACGCTGAAAAGAACAAAATTTCCCTCAGCCCTCCCTCTCTACACCCCTTCCCCTCGAAGCCCTCCTACCCTCTCCCTCTCCCGTTGACCCTCACCCTCTCCCAGTGCAAGCCCATCTCCACCATCCCCAAGTTCTCTCTCTCCCTCTCCCTCTCTCTCTCTCTCTCTAAACTATAAGCTTCTTAGCAAATGAGTTTGTCAACGGTTTGGAAATCAGTGACACCATTTGTATGTCAATTTTCATTTTTTTACTTTTTTTTATAGAAAAAATCATTAATGGAGGTTGTGGAGTATTTTGGACAGCTTCTTGATGGGTTCGATTCTTCTTGTGTTTTCTGCAAATCCATCCAACAATTTTCTACAAGTCCAAGGTTTAGAAAAAAAAAACGTAAATCAACATCGTAAGCTTTTATTAACCAAGAGAAGCAGTTTGTTGAGAATGAAGAGAGAGAGAGAGATTTTATTGAGAATGAGGAGATCAGGGAGAGGTTGCGGAAAGAAACTGTGCTGAGCGTGACGTGAGAGAGCTTGTAGAGAGAGAGTGTTTGCTGAGAATGAGGAGAGAGAAAACTTGCAGAAAGAGATTGTACTGAGCGTGATTTTATCAGATGAGATCAATTTTATTACATGCAAAATTTCATATGTGGCTTGTTTTTATTGAGGGTTGTTAAACGCCTAAGAACAGCCGAACCCTTCCAAAGAGGACCTGTTATGTAAATATGTGATGAAGTGAACAAGTACAAAGTGAAGTACGAAATAAAGGAAAAAATAAATAAAATAAAGTATTATGGATTATAAAATGAATATTGATTGTTAAATTTTATGAAGTTATTGTTTTATTGATAAAGTGTACGATAAAGTTTACAATTGGAATTGATTGTGATCAATTGATGAATGATTATGGTCATTGCTTCTATGATTATTGTCATTGCAGGAACAATAGAGGAAGAAATTTGATAACAAGATGAAGGACATAAGCCTCTTATTTCAGATATTATAAGACTTCGTAGAACTTTGTAAGATGATGAACCATCGTCATTTGATATGTTTTGTATATAGTCTTGTTGTATAACTATATTGTAAATTAATGAGTTCATATGATCTCAAGTGTCTCAAGGGTAGTATGTAAATTTGGAGAAACAAAAATATATGCCTCATTTTTTTTGTGAGTGCTAATAGCACGACAGGACCATAACTACAGATTATAGGTCCGAAGGCTCAACGACCCAGTAAGGATAAGAAAGGGGAAGTTGGGGACGTCACAGTATTCACGTTAGATTCACGAGTCGTGTCATATATTATCACCCTTACTTTTTAACTCCATTTAGTAGGATATGCAACTTTCTAAATTGCCTAGGCAGGACATGTTAAGATATAAAATATAAATAATTAAATTTATATATTCCCATCAGGTTAAACTTTTGGGACAATTGATGATTTCATATGATATCAAAGCAAATGTCATGAGTTCGAACCCTGATTCTACTCTTGACCCCATTTAATAAAATATTCTAAGTGTTGGACCCGTTCATTGAGGGGGGAAGTCTAGACCACATGTGAGTGGGAGTGTTAAGATATAAAATAAATAATAAAATCTAACTCTCCCTATCAACTTATGTTTTTGAAATAAATGGTGATTTCACGTAATATCCTGATTACCATGTTCCTATCCAACTAAAAGCTCCTTGATAGGGTAGCCAATGCATCCAAGAACTAGCTCCTCGGTAGATCTAGCATGCACACCTCGAAATCCCTACCCTAATGACAAGCTCCCCATTTGAGGACTGGCTCCTCGGCAAGGCACACTACTTTCTAGGTCCTCTTCCCGGGACAAGCTTCTCACTAGGGAATGCGTCCCTCTTAAGTTTCCATAGACATTAGAATTGCCAAGAGAAGAAGGAGAAAACTTAATTTATTTAGAGCATGAGGGAGTTGCCTCACTCAATCGTTTCTAGTCCCATGAGGCGGCAACAAGACATCTAGTTTGCCACATCTGCCTAATTAGGTATGTCTTGACATTCATTTTTTAAAATGCTCTTCATAAGTCGTCATGCTGCATGCCCCAACAAAGCAAATATAATTTCTCATATTCAGTTCATTTCGGAGTAATTTCATTCTCTACTTTTCCTAGCTGGAAAAGTTAGTTGTCGAATACTTGTAAATAGTTAGACAGTTACCACAGTGCATGCAGCCTATATAAACTACTATGTGTGGATTATTTAATCAATAATAAGGTAACTCTTCCAGTAGAGATTCTTTTAGAAACATAGTCTCTTCCAATAGTTAGGAATACATGCGCTTGCCCTTTGCTAGGCGGCTTATATGCTAGCATGTTCACCAATATTGGGTGGTGACGTATTTTAACATAAATATTAATAATTGGCTAGAGGCACAATAATAAAATAACAACAATTAGAAAGCGTACCTTCTTCCATTCCAATTTGATAAAGAATCTGACTTGACAATAAAAGAAGGATCACCATAACAACTTTACCTCTGAATGTCTCCCGATAGCTAGAGGCACAATGATGTTGTAGGTGAGAACCCTTTAACCCCTCAACCTTATTTATAGACTTCTAACCATCAAGAAATCTAAGACTTTGTGTCTGACTGTGATTAGAGATATAGAGTTAATTTTATCTCTTAAAAGTTTTCTTATCCCATTATAACTCATCTATTAACTGATAAGTTTTGAGTTATTCCGAACTCTATCAAGATGGGTGTTGTGTGGGACATACAGTTTAAATAAAACTCTTACATTCTCCCACTTGGCATTTCTCTGATGAGATAGATGATCATTTGCTTATTGTTCAATGTTATTATTAAGATAATCATAAAATAAACTATAAGCATTTTCGAAGTACAAGAATGTACTTCACAACAATCGCATCTATAGCTTCTATACTCCCACTGATTTTGCCAACCATAAGGAATTTGACATTTCAATTTCCTCAAAATTCAAATTATGAATAGATACAATACAACCTAAATCATTTGGATCTCCCTGAACAATCAATAATATACCCATTAACTATTATACGATCCAACTTTCTTTCATTTGGATTGTAAAGTCTTACTTTAGATTGATTATTCATACATGTATATATGCCTTAAATCAAGAATCCTATCACTCCACAACTCAAAATAAGTCTTTGAGACTACTTACTAGGAACACAATTTAAGATATATATCATTGTCTTTAATAATTTTACTACACATCTTTTCAAGAAGTTAACAAAATAGGTCAGGGTTATGACCTGACTCATAATAATTTTCCTGGGACTCACTACTTCAATCTAATTCGATAATTTTCACATTTCTACCTAACTGCATTTCCTCCCCATGAGAAGTACCTCAAGAATTACTAATGGCTTGAGACTTCTCATGTAGCAGATAGATACATCCATACCATGAAAATCATCTATGAAAGTAATGAAATATCTATCAAACATTTTAGAGAAAATATTTATATGCATCTATATGCATTATCTCAAGAAACTCTCTATTCCTTGTACCATCTTTTCTTGATATTTTTTATTTGATTTCCTTATATATAAATTAACACACATCCTGAGATTAGAAAATCTAAATGCGGAAAAAATTTTATTTACTAAAATCTATAACTTTTCTTAGAAATATTCTCCAAACTTTTATGTCACAGATTATGTTTCAAATCATATGCCACAAATTGTAAAAAAAAATTCATAAATCATTTTTCATCTAGTTCCAATACATGCCTCATGAGTAAAAATGAAAATTTTTTGACAAAAGCACTAATATAAAGGCATGACAAATAAAAATTTTATTGTAAGGAAAATTAAACAAACATAAATGTCATTTTGAAACAATTTGAATATTTGAACATTTGCACTCGAGTTCAACCACTAAAATAAGTATCAACAATTATACTTATACAGAAAAAAAAAAAAGATATGAACATTTGCACTCAAGTTTAATTAAAAAGAAAATGTATAAACATGTATAAGATCTGATTCGAAACTTATATAGAAAAATGTTTACCCTCCCCTTCGAATCATATCTTATACTTAGGGCACCTAACCCTTAATGTGTTATTGTTTCTTTCAAACTTCAATTGACACCGTTCTTATATTTTTATCACCATCATTTTCTTCCTTTCCCAAAAGATATAAATGATTTTTCATACAAATTAGCAAAATAAACTTGTATCTAACTAACAATCACGCTACCAACTTGTTCATATCTCATAATAATGCCTCTGAAGTAAATCATTATGCACAAATATAAGAAATTCCTATAATTTGATCTGTAGCAATTGATTCAATCTTCTTAAACACTGTACTTTATGAACTTTATCACTATTCTCAATAATAATTGATGTTAGACTTAAAATAGACAAACCAAGGCCTAAAACTCTTAGTGTAAATTTAGCATGCTCATGTTTATCTAAACTAGAGTCCATTCTATATAAGAAATCTTGTAAAGATATTCGTATACTTACTGCAATAAAAATATTTTAATCACATTAATACTTTAAATTTGACACTCACAAGTAATGATAGAATTTAAACTATTATGGATGAACTAGTAGTGTCATCGAAATCCCTCTGGGAGTGAAACCCAACACACAAAATATTTCCTCCAATTTTAAATTTTGTGGATGAACTAGCTGTATCATTAGAATTCTCATTTGGGAGTAAACTCTGAGATACAAAGTGTTCCCTCCAACTTAAATTATCTGGATGAACTAGTTATATCACCAGAATTCTGCTTTGGGAGTAAACTCTAACATACAAAGTGTTCACTCCAACTTTAAATTATATGAATGAACTAGCTGTATGACCAGAATTCTCCTTTGGGAGTAAACTCTGACATACAAAGTGTTCCCTCCAACTTACAATTATATGGATGAACTAGCTGTATAACCAGAATTCTCCTTTGGGAGTAAACTCTAACATACAAACTGTTTCCTCCAACTTTAAATTATATGGATGAACTAGTTGTATCACCAAAATTCTCTTTTGTGAGTAAACTCTGACATACAAAATATTCGCTTCAACTTTATTTTAATAAATGAACTAGTAGTGTCATCAAAATTCTCCTTTGAGAGTAGATCTTGACACATAAATTGTTCACTCCAACTTTACTTTAATAGATGAGCTAGTAGTGTCATCAAAATCATCCTTTGGGAGTAGATCTTGACACACAAATTGTTTACTCCATCTTTACTTTGATAGATGAACTAGTACTGTCATCAAAATCCTCTTTTGAGAGTACATCTTGACACACAAAGTGTTCACTCCACCATATCCATCTTACTATGGGGTTTAATAATTTATCACCAAAAATTAAGAAAATCTTATACGTTTGGACAACCAATCTTTTCTTTAATTTTGATGTGAATCATTTGTCTCATATTGGATAAACAAATATACATGGCATGATAATGAGAGTCAAAATAAACAATTCATACATGTATTTAATAATAATAACATGCACATAAGATTTAATACATGCATTTAACAATAATAACATGCATAAATTTTTTTTCTTAATAGTATAAAATAATATAATTATTTTAATTTGACTGGTCCGGGTCTGAATTGGACCAGTTCAATAAACTAGGCCGAGACCCGGTTTATTTAAATGGTCAACTGATAGTGTTGACCTAGGTCGGTTGGGCCTACTCTTCAAGCCCGTTCCCCTTCTCTTTTTTTTTTTGTTCTTTTATTAGGCTGGGCCATTCCGATTCGGCCCGTTTGGTATTCAGGTCTTCCAGACTGGGCCATAGCTCACGGCCTGGTCCATTAGCTTTTTTTTTTGTTTTGTTATTGGGCTGGGCCACAACAGTGGCCAATTAGCCCTTTGGTTTTTCTTTTCTTCTTGGACTGGGCCAGAGCCCAGGGCCCAACCCAATAGCCCATCCTTATGTGCTGAAAGAAAAGGAAACAGTTTCCTTTTCTTCAACCTCCAACCACCGCATATCAAGCTTCAGCCGGTGAGGAGGGGATGGCAACGTGTCTCCGTCCTCCTTCCGCAGGCGACCTTCAGGGCATCTTCCTTGTCCCAGTTTTTCTTTTTTCTTTTTTCTTACCGTAGAATTACCCTGGTAGTGGGCTTTAGAGCCCTCTGCCGCCGTTACAGGGACGCCGGCGAGGAGGTTCTCAGCCTCCTCGCGGCGTCGACCTCCCCTCAGCCTTTGGGACCTTAAACAGGCAGGGGCGGCACCCATTCGGGACTTTACAACCCCACTATGCCGCCCAACCATCTCCTTTACAGCCACGTGTTGAGACATCGGCCATCACACACGACGCTTTACCCCACACCCAGCAGCTGAACTGTAAACGAGCTACACAACCACACAGCAGCGACTCACATGGTTTTCTCCATAACCCTCGACTTCCTCTGTTTCTTTGAAACAGACATTGTAGCACTCAGGTCGAGCACCAAGCTGTTTTCTAAAATTTTTGGGTTTATATGGAAGAAAAGCCCACTTGAGATTAGCAAGCATTTTTTTGAAACCCCCTTCAAGCCCAAATTTTATTTTTGACAGATGTCGAGTATTTTTTCCTTGGGCTTACTAATTAGGTTAGAATCATTATTATTTTTTTATTAGGTGAGATCTTTTTATGGGCCAAGGAAAAGTGGTGGGACAAGTTAGTTTATTTTAGAGGTTGAATCGGGAGCTCAAAACTCTGGAAAAAAAAAAAAAAAAAAAAGCCCAATCAACGCTCAAAACCCAAGCCCATGAAGCCAGGAACCAGTTTCCACGTCAGGCACATTCCATAGTCATGCACGTCTCTCATGCACGGTTACCTTCATTTTTGTTCTCATCTAGGGTTTTTCCAATCAACTCTATAAATACATGTATTTCTCACCAGTAAAAGAAGTTGCTGCAACCTAATTGTTTTCAATGAATCACCTCCTTCACTTAACTATCATTTTCTTCCTACTTCACGCCTCTTTCCACCATAGAAACAACCCCAAACCGCATATGCACCTCCACAAGCCGTCAATCCACTCACCATTGACCCATACTCTGCCACAGCAACCCACGCACTGCCTCTCCACACCGCCGCCATCCACAACTGCACCGTCCTTTGCCTAGCACCATGCACTTCTGCAATGCACCACCCACAGCCAGCAGAGGTTGAACTCCTCCCCGAGCACTCAGATTGCATGGCAAGAGACCCACCCACCGAGAGCCACTCCACGAAAGCCCAATCTCGCGTATGTCCACCGCACGAAACCACCCTGCCCAAACCTCACAACCACCACCGAAGGGCAATTCCACTGCCAAGCTCTTCCATGCTGCAACCCACACGACAACCCCCCCTGCACGACGGAAGACGCTGCTTCACTACCACCAAAGGACCTCTGTTTTTGCTCCCCGAAACAGAGCAGTCTTGACTCACCCAACTCACTGCCCTTAAGCCACCGCCCATGCTGTTTGCCTCAGCCATAAAAGACGACACTGGCGCCGCTCCCAGCCACCTTGTCTCTGCCCTAACAGTGAGTCCCTCACACACTGCTCTCTTTCTCTCGCTCTCTCACTTTTCGTTCGCTCTCTCACACTCTTTGTTCGCTCTCTCACTCTCCATTCTCTCTCTCTCTCTCTCTCTCTCTCTCTCTCTCTCTCAGTGTTATTTCTTGTCGCCGACCACTCAGTACTGCCCTAATCCACTGTCGCGAGCTTCCCTCTGGTGAGCAAGGCCTCCGCCGCATGTCTCCCTTCCCTCTCGGTAAGCTTTCAAAATAGGAAAGTATTTCACACGTAAAGCCCTTACGTAGAAAGAAGAATAAATGTTCAGATGATATTACAATTTTGCCCTTTTAGTTGTAAGCCATCCAAAGCATATTGTGTTCTGAACGTGTAGTTTTGGTTGGGCTTGTTTTAATGGTCGGCTTGGCTTACATACTGGGCTTCTTGTTATTTGGAATTAGGTTAAGTGATTATTAAGTGGATACAAATGAATTTGGAAAGTGACGATATTTTAGGGTTATGATAATTTTAGAATTTTAAGAAAATAGTTATTTTAGCATTTTAGATTTAAATATTGAAATACGTATTTGATCTGAAATTGATAAAAATTACGTGATTATTTTATAGCTGACGATTTATAGTTGTTTGGCAATTTTGAGGAAAATTTCTGAAAAGCTAAGAAGTACAGGTAAGTGGGGTTCCTATGCTAGACTTTGCATAAAAATAAAATGGGATGAGGTTGATTTTTGGAAAATATGCATGTTTTGTTATGAAAACAAATTTGAAATGACCTCAGTTATTTGTTCTGAATTACTCATGAGATTCTGTATAAGAATAAAGTATTTTCTGGCATGACTGGTGTAGTAGACATGAGCTTATTTTTGACATTCTGATATTGAATTGAGAAAAATGAATGAATATGAGAATTTGATAATTTTTGCATGTGACGTGAAGATGTTCTGAATCTGTTTTGAAAAATGTGAAATGATCTGAATTTCAGTACTCTGTTTTGATATGATGTGGCATCTGAAAAATCTTTGGCATAACTTTCTGATTCTGTTCTGACTCTGATTCTGGTTTTAATATGGTGATTCTGATTCTATTTTGCTCTGATATGTGACCCTGTCACGGGATATAATAGTGACCTCTGGCCCTGTCACGGGATATAATAGTGACCTATGGCCCTGTCACGAGATATAATAGTGACCTCTAGCCCTGTCACGAGATATAATAGTGACTTCTATTCCTACCACGGGATATAATAGTGGTCTCTGCCCTGAGTGCAATCGTTTTGGTAATATGGTGATTTATGTTTTGCTTAGCTTTCTGCAGAATGCATAACCCTACCACAAGGGTTAAACATGGTCTATGTTCTGATATGATATGAGAAGATGAAGATATTCAGTCATGTTGTGCCAAGGGGTCTTGAATATGAAAAGTTGGTTTTTGAATATGAAATGTTTGAAGTGTCGCTCTGATTTTCTGATAATATGTATTTTTGAGATTTGCATATTGAAACTGAAATGTTTTATTTCTGCATTATGATTTCTGTGAAAATGCTCATGTTACATACTAGCATATGTTCTCTGCTTACTGAGTTGTTGATAACTCGCACCTTATCTCCATAACATTTTTCGGATATTTTTATGGTTCAACTGAAGAACAAGAGTAGAAGTATTGAAAAAGTTTGATGATCATAAATGAAAAGTGCTAAGGGTACAAGTATTTTTTGGAGGATCATATTTAGTAGTTTTATCTTTAACGATTATTTTGGTACATCAAGTTATGAATAATTTGAGTCTTTATGAAGATGTTATTTTATTTTATTGAGATTTTGTTCAGTATTCCTGTGAAGGGACACAAATTTTTTGATCGAACAAATAAGTTAAGTATGTTATGGAGTTTCTGCTTATTTATTATTGATTATTGGAGATATTTTTAAGAAAAAATAGCTAACTCTCTAGACATTCGGGATCGGGGCGTAACAGACATCCTCAACTTTCTCCACGCAACAATATACAACAAAGGAAGGAAAATATAAAGTAACACAAAGTATATGCATAGTATAGGAGAAATAAGTACACTGAGACCCGAAATGCATTAATGAATGTCAATGTATCGTTATTTCATAAAACACAGAATTAATATTTTCAATCTTTCGCAATATGATAAAATCACAATGCACGAAAGTAGATATTCACTGTATATTTTATCGAGATCATAAAAAATCTATAACCTGAAGCTCTGATACCATATGTTAAATATTTTAACATGAACATTAATAATTGGATCTTCAATTTTCTATGATTCACAATAATAAAATAATAACAGTTAGAAAACGTACCTCCCTCCATTCCAGTTTGATAGAGAATCTGACCTGACTATGAGAGAAGGATCATCCTAACAACTCTACCTCCGAGTGTCTCTCGATAGCTAGAGGCACAATGATGTTGTAGGTGAGAACCCTTTAATCCCTCAACCCTATTTATAGACTTCTAGCCATCAAGAAATCTAAGATTTTGTGTTTGACTGTGATTAAAGATATAGAGTTAATCTTATCTCTTAAGAGTTTTCTTATCCTATTATAACTCATCTATTAACTGATAAGTTTTGAATTATTTCAAACTCTATCAAAATAGGTGTGTGAGACATAGAATTTAAGTAAAACTCTTACAATGTAAAGCAAGAAATCAAAAAGAGAATTGAGAATAATTTGCAATCTCACCAAATGCAAAACCAAAGAAAAACCCAAGACGAACTCAACATGACATGTTGTGTTTAAAAGTAAAAATAAATTATTGGGTTCAAGAGGAACGGTGGGTGAACGAGATGAATAGATGGCGGCGCTGAAATGAAAAACTCAAAGGTTTTAGAAGAAGAGAATTTTATAAAAGCTTAAAACGGTGCCGTTCTAGTTTACGTATATTATATTTGTAAATTATCTATATGGAGGCAAATGTTTTTTTTTTTTAGAAGTAAGAAAGATTTATTAATCCTCATAATTAGACAAAGTCTAAGTACACATGTAGTATACAAGAGAAATATACCTAATTACAACCTATTAGCAAAGAAAGAATCATACAAGTCATTAAAATTAGCCCTCTCTAATACAATGGCCTTAGCCCAAAGAAACAAAGATTGATACCCCCCCCCCCCAAAGAATGTTCTTTATTTTGAAAGCATCGACCATTTCTCTCGTTATATATACACCACATAAGACATACGTGCACCATCTTCCAAACCTCCACTACTTGATGATTTCCCCGTACTCTACTCTAGCAAGCCAAGAGATCTACCACTCTCTTAGGCATCACCCACACAATGTCCATCCTTACAAATATATCATCACAAAGAGCCTTCGCCACGTCACAATAGAGAAGAAGATGGTCCGTTGATTTTCCATTCTTTTTACACATAAAACACCAATCCATTATGAAAATACCGCGCTTTCTCAACTTGTCTATGGTCAGAATTTTTCTATGAGAGGCTAACCAACAAAAAAAAAAACAACTTTTAGAGGCACTTTGCTTTTCCAAATACGTTTTCAAGGGAAAACAATAGAAGATTGAAAAATCAAAACATTATAAAAGGATCTCGCTGAGAAGTTTTTGTTCTTGGGATGAATCCACAACAGTTTGTCATCTACACCATGCTCCAAAGTCAATGCATACAGGGTGTTGTATAAGTAAAAAATATCTCCCACTTCCCAATCTTGAATTGCCTTATAAATGGCATATTTCATTGCAGTAGGCCATTTGAAGTGTCCATAAGATCAGCAACTGAAACTTCTAAGAGCATTCACATTGGCTTATGCATATGCATATGCAAAGTCATATTTGCATAATATGAGCTTAAATTCCTCCTCATTGGATTATGCATCTCTATATTTTTGCATAGCTATAAATAGTGTCTATACAAATTTAGAGATCCACTATTCACTATTCAATTGTTATTTTACTAATTATTTCTCTCTCCTCCCACTCTCTCTCACAATCATTTCCTCTTCTCACTCATTCAACAACACAATAAACATTTACCTGCACATTCATTTTATTATTATAATATATTATATATATTTTTTATTTTATTATATTTTTAATATAATATATAAAAAATTTATATTATTAATGTCAATGTAGTGGATGTTAATTACAAAATATATATAAAAATTTGATTTTAGAAAAAAAAGTAATAATAATAAAATCATATATTATTATTATTTTATCTCAAATATATATAAATTAATATAAAAGTTTTGCTTGAATGATAAAATTGATATGCAAAAAAGATAATTTTACATATATATATATATATATATATATATAAATATATATATATATATATATATATATATATATATATATATATATATATACTAATACTAATACTCGTAATGCTATTAAAAAAAGAGAAGGAAAAGCCTCCTAGAGCAACCTCACTGCAGTCTGCACCGGACATCAAACCAAAACCTGACACTAGTGCCTCGGCCCACCATAAATATGAAATTACAAAAAAAAAATCCACTCAGCCATTCCTAATAAGTTTCCAAACACCCACACCGTACTTCAGACTCAGTTCCACCGGTGAAGATTGAAAATTTTGCTTTCGCTCAGTTTGAAGATATTTGCCTCTGAAGAATAGGTGAGTTTCCTTTCTCGCTACTTGAATTTCAAAACCCATGATTTATTTTCTCTGCAAAACCATACGAAATGGGAGATACGCTAATGCAACTCCCCTACCAATACACAAACTGGGTTTTCTGCAGCCCCCATCTTTATCTTTGAAATACATCTCAAGCACTCCCGATCAACAACCTTTCGCAGTCTCATACCTCATAAACGCACTTGGATTGTCCCGAGAAGTTGCTGTATCAGCTTCCAGATATGTTAGCTTCGAAACCCCAGAGAAAGCAGACTCCGTGATTAACTTTTTCAAGAGCCTTGCATTCTCTGAAACCCAGATCTCGAACCTTGTCAGAAGATTCCCCACGGTGCTTTTGTCTGATACTAATAAAACCCTTTTTCCCAAAATTGAATTCCTTGCCTCTAAAGGCATTTCAAGACGTGACCTTGCCAAAATGTTATCTAGGTGCCCTGATCTTCTTAAAAGAAGCTTAGAAAAACAAATTATCCCGTCCTTTGATTTCTTTAAAGATTTGCTTCAGTCTGAGGACAAGACCGTTCAAGCAATAAAACGATTTCCGGGTCTGCTTGTATTTGATCTTGAAACTCATGTGGCGCCTAATATCAATACACTGAGAGAGAACGGAGTGCCTGAGTGTCATATTCTTACTCTACTTAAATACCAGCCTAGATCTCTCATGGTCAATCCAGTTCGGTTTAGAGAGATTATAGAGGAAGTAAATGAAATAGGATTCAATCCTTTGAGATTGAAATTTTCTCTTGCGGTATGTGCTTTATGTGGATTGAGCAAATCGACATGGGAAAGCAAGGTTGATGTTTACAAGAAATGGGGTTGGTCTGAGGATGAGGTTTTTGTGGCATTTAAAAGACATCCATGGTACATGATGGCTTCTAAAGATAAGATTATGGCGGTTATGGATTTTTTTGTCAACAAGATGAGTTTGGAGCCTTCGGTTGTTTTCAAACGCCCGTCACTTGTTTCTCTTAGCTTGGAAAAGCGATTGATTCCTAGAGGTTTGGTTGTTCAAGTTTTGTTCGCCAAAGGTTTGGTGAAGAAGGATATTAGCATGTCTTCATTGTTTGAATGCCCTGATGAGACGTTTCTGAGGAAGTTTGTCATGCCTCACAAGGAGGAAGCTTCTGAACTCTTGAAGCTATACAAAGAGGACATCAGATCTTTGGAGATGAAAAGATAATAGAGGGCGTACAAGGCAGATAATGGGTTGAAATAATTGTAGATGGCTTCATCATAATGGCACCTTATTGAATTTACTCAATCCACTTTGATTCGTTGCTCTTAAAGCTGTGCTTTTTTATTAATTCTTTCTTTATATGCTGCCATGCCTCCGCAACTAGTTTCATTGGGAACTTTTGCTAAATGCGAATAACCTGTGGAAATTTTGCCACCCCACACCATACGAACCACACACTTCATTAGATATCCCATAACCCTAAGTGCTCCCAAGTTTAGCATCAACCATGGTCCTTAATCATCACTTTTTTTATGGTACCGCCAAAGGCATTTCCCAAGTAAAATCTTATTGAAAATACTCAACTTTCTTATCTCCAAACCACCACAAGAATAGGGGGAACAAATCTTGTCTCATTTAATCAAATTGAACTTTTTCTCATCTCCAAGTCCACCCCACAAATAGACAAGGAAGATCTTTTCCATTTTATTAGTCACACGAAGAGGAATCGAGAATAAAGAAAGAAAGTACGTAGGGAGATTAGATAACGTACTCTTAATAAGAGTGATTTTACTCCCTTTGAAAATATACATCATTTTCCAACCAGCTAATCTATTCTCAATTTTTTTGATAACATCATCCCATATTGATTAGGATTCATGAGGGCTCCAATGGAAGACCAAGGTACTTCAAAGGCAAAGAACAAACCTTACAACCCAAGATGTCAGCCAAGTCTCCAATAGAATTAACCAAGCCAACTTGTACCAATTCAGACTTAGATAAATTCACCTTAAGGTCGGAAACAACTTCAAAACAAAGTAAGAGAGCTCCAAATGATCGAATATGGTTAGGATTCGGCTCACAAAAAATTACAATATTGTCAACGAAGAGAAGATGAGATACATTGACGCTCCCAAATGATGTACTGCCCCCTGAAAAGCCAAACAAGAAATATCCATTCACTGATGCCTTCAACATTCTATTCAAAACATCCATTATTAAAACAAAGAGAAAATGAAATAGAGGATTTCCTTGTCTCAAACCACGAGAGCTGTGAAAAAACCCTCAGGAGTGTCATTGACCAACACTGAGAATCTAGCTGTATTGATGCAATGCTTCATCCAATTGCACAACCTCTCCCCAAAGATACCTAAGATGTCGGATCTAATTCTACTATCCAAACATTTATTTGTAATAAGTATCGAGTCCAAAATCTGCCTCTCCTTAACAAAAGTATTTTGTGGCTTCGAAATAATATTTTACATGACTATGCTCATACGATTGTACGATTGGCAAGAACTTTGGATATAATCTTGTAGACTCCACTCACAAGACTAATGGGGCGAAAACCTTTCACCTCCACCAACTCAGCCTTCTTCACAAGACTTTTGTCGAATTTCATATGTGAGTGAAATTCGACAAAAACCTTCGTAACATTCTCCTTAATAATGTCCCAACAGACTTGAAAAAAAAAGCCATTGAAAAACCATCAGACCTTTATCACCTTCCATACCTTTCAACACATTATACACCTCTTCCTCTTCAAACATCCTCTCTAACCAATCAGCACACGATTACCTTAGGCCTCCAAGGGAATTGCTCTATAAGTAGATTGTCAAAAAACTGCACAATGGGTTCCTTAATATCATATCTGTCCGTAAGAATATTTCCTTCCGAATGCAGTTCCTCAATAGCATTAAATCTTCTATGAGAGTTGGTCACTCATATAAAAAATCTGGTGCACTTATCTCCTTCCTTTAGCCAAAGCATTAAATCTTCTATGGAATGTAAATGCATGCAAGAGGCATTTCAGATACATAACAATTTCCAAGCCCTTGGAATTTCAAAACAAACAGTTAACTACATCACATTTATTTCAACAAGATTGAAGTTGTCACATGCCTAAAGAATACCCCTTAAACAGGGTTGGTTCAAAAGAGCTTTAAAACCGAGTAGCATTTCAAAAAAGGTAATTCCTCACATCAAGCATATGAAATTATGTGGAGAATTCGGAGTCTCCCTCTACTTTGCTTGAGGGTGGGAAGCAATGAATTCAACAGCAAGATTGATGGAGTTAATCTTGTCCGCTTCATTATCTGGGATCTCAAATCCAAACTCTTCTTCAAGTGCCATCACGATCTCCACTGCATCTAAACTATCTAACCCGAGATCATTCTGAAAATTGGCATTTGGTGTGACCTGTCAAATAAGGAAAAACTATAAAATCAAGCAGCAGAATAAACTAAATGACATCAAGTCTTAACATTATTAAAAACAAACAAACAAAACAGATTTAGCAACCCATCTCAAGAATAATAGTTTTGTGTTCTTGATAACGAGAGAGAAAAAAAAAAAAAAAAAACAATTCTCTTACCAAACACCAACACCACCTTCAGTTTTTGCATAATAAAAAAAAAGCTTTAAAACCATTTTATTAAACACTAAATCCACAAACTGCATTTGTTTTTTACAAGTTATACTTTAAAGGATTTCCTCAATTACCATACACTTTTCCAGGTGCTATGGTAGACAAGCCAACTCCTCAACAAAACAAGATGGGGTGCTATTGTATATAAATGATCTTCAATATCAACAAAATACTTGAGAATATTTGTTTACATCATTTTCTAGGTCTCTATATGATAATTTTTAATTTTTTAAAAACATTTCCAGAAGTGCTCTTCGCTTTTGGTAAGCGAAACTCTTTGGCCTTAGCACTTTGCACTTAAAGCTCACTTTTACCAACACTCTCCCAATTCCCAAAGGGTTGGGGAATAACCCACTCAAACCTAAAAAATAACAAAGACAAGACCGATACCCATAACTCCTACGGTGAAGTAGGAGATGATCAATGCTTGCTTTCTCTACTCTGATTGCACATACAATACCATTGAATTATTTAATCATCTTTAACCCCCAGGGATTGGCTCAAGTGGTAAGAGTCTTAATCTTGGTGGTATACTCCCTCCAGATCTAAGATTTGAACCCTTGAGTGCAAACAATTTCAAGGGGCCATTGAACTGGGGGAATTCCTACTTAAATTACTCAAGGTACACTTGCGGAAAATTCCTCGTCAAGGGCCTGTGCACAGCCGGAATTAGTCTGAACTTTGTTACGAATACCCGGTGCCAATAAAAAAATTATAATAATCATCTTTATGAGTTCTATTGATGATCAATCAATGAAAAAGAGGCTCAATTGAATACACAACAAAACATCCAATGAGAGAAAAAGAAAACAGCATAAAAATCCTGTTATGTGAGGCTAGAGTACATAAATAAGCTTAAATGGTTTAGAGAGCTGAAAGAGTGAGCCTTGAGATCTTCAGTGCTCCTTGTGGTGTCATCAAATTTGTGGTTGCTTATCTCCTTCCATACATGCCACATCGCTCCATATATGACACATCAAGTAAATCGGGGGATCATGTTCCACAAGGTCTCACTATGCTAGCTCTCAAACCACACTCTCAACATGATAAAAGATCTACCACCTTTCTAGGCACCACCCAAATTAGCCATCTATATTTTAATTAGTATACAAGAGAACCATAATTCAGAATAAAAAGGACAACATCAATTCAAAAAACTTGAAAAGCTAGAAAAAGTTTGCCATAACGTGTTAGCTACGTCACAATGTGTTATCAAATGATCCTTTGATTCCCCATTCCTCTTACATATGCAACACCATTCTACCATCATGGCTTGCCACTTTCTAAGGTTGTCCTACATAAGGATCTTCTTGAGTGCAGCTCTAAAGCATTATAAAAGGACTTCAAATGTAACATTCCTCTCTTCGATATGCTCCGTTGAATCCTATCTTCTCCTCCTAATCTAGTGCCGCTCAAACAAACGCCACCACTTTCATAGAACCATTATCATTGTCATCATAAGATTTGTAACCCTTATCTTTCTTATCTACTTCATTTAAATTAATGGTCCAAAGAAAAAGTAATAGTTAAAAATGAGATTTATATATTTATTCCAAAAAATCTACAAAAGTGTGCATTTTGAGCTTTAAGATCAATAGTGTCAAAATGCACTTTGCTATTGGTATTGAGCTCTTCAAACTTGGCATTTTTCACTTTTACGCTGAAGTGTACTTTTGCCAAAACTATTATGACATAAAAGATAAAGACCTAACATGGAAAATAAGCATAGTAGGATGGGATGGGATATCTATGAATCACTTTGTACTGCCAGTGATTGGGTGATGCCTTTATGAGTGGCAAATTTATTAGCATGCTGGACAGATAAACTTGAGACCAATCACAGTTGGCTTATGTAGAGAATGATTCCAATTGGTTGGAGCGTTGAAGACAGAGAAATGATAATGGAGGAACGCAATCCGTTCTTTTCTTACATGCTTTACCATTGGATGGCAGCCTACTAATTTTTCTTTAGCTTTAGTTTACAAAACTTTCTTGATAAATTCACTTTTTCTCGTTAGCTGGATCTGATTAATATTCCCAGTGTGCTTGGACAGTGTTTTTTTTTTTTTTGCTCATTAAATAAATTTATCTTATTAATTAAAAACATCAGACCAGCGAAACTTTTGTAAGATCCAATTTTATTTTTTTCACCAATATATTTTTTTTTTCTTCTAACCGATATGCAACTCGAATGACCTATGAAGAATAAAACACTTCTTGAATTGAAAATAACAACCAATTATTAAAAATTATTCTCATGGGCTTTTCTTCATTATTCTCAACAACCAAACATAGGTAAAACAAAATCTAGGCCTTATCTTGGAAAATTTTATAAATCGTAAGTAATAAAATGAAACATTCACAACTTGCCTCATATCTTTAGGCCCCGTTTGGATTGCAAGATGGTCTCATCTCATCCCATCTCATCTCAACATCCAAACTTTACATAACAGAAACACTTTTCAATTTCAAATTCTCAACTTTTTCATCTAATCACTACTTAATCATTACAACTTTCTCAAACTTCTAAACAAAACACAAAAAACAAATCAATTTTTTCAAATTCTTAAACAAAATATATTATAACAATATTTTAATTTTTTAATATTTTTATTCAGTTTTTTCTTCCTCATTTTTAAAACCTCATAGAACATCTTAACTTAAACCATTTCATTACTATTCACAAATTATTTTACTACTATTAATAAATTTCTCTTCTCATTTCATCTAAACACCAAACGGAGTCTTAGTCTCAAAAACCCAAAAAGCCTACGGCAAGTCAGGTTTTCTTGATCATTAATAAATAAACAAATAAATTGAGTTTAACTTGTATGTAGTAATTGTTACCTTGGAAATAACGACTCAAAAAATTGGAAGCAACAAATCGTTACATCCTAGTTTATCCAGGAAGTAACGCATTATACCGTAGTAGCAACAAATCAAAATACTTGGAAGTAAATACCTTGGAAGGATCGACTTTCTGAAAGTTCTTGACGACGGAGATGACCCGATCTGCGACCTCAGATTTGTCGAGGAAGGAGCCCCTAACCTCTTCCGAGAAGAAACGGTGTCGTATCACGCTGAAGGAGAGCGTGTAACTAGGGTTTCGGGGCACGGCCTGAACGCGTACTCTCAGGTGCTTTAGCAAACCGCTCCTTGCCGCCGCCGCCGCCATTGGAAGCTCTTTTGGCAAACTTTTTCAGCTCTGGCTCGCTCTCTCACTCTCTCTCTCTCTCTCACTCACACACACAGCTGAAAGCGGTGAGGAAAAAGCGTGAGGCATATGAGAAATGACGGGCTGCAAGTGCGGCGTCATTTGTTTGGGCCTTTTAAAGGCAATGACGGGTTAGCACACATTCGGCCCAAATCAGACCGCCCACGGGACTGTCGGCCAAAATTTTGAAATCCGTTCTGGTTAATGCATTGAAAGGGATACATTTTGGTGTACCATTTTGGAATAGATGTTATATAAATAAAGGATAAAGCTACTAGGGGTGTAACGGGTCCGGTCCGGTCCGGTTTTGAATAAAATCTAGGACCGAACCAGTATGTACCGGTTTTGTATTTTTCAAAACCGATTACGCATCGGTTACCCTCCTAAACCAGTACTTCCGGTTTTACCAGTTTCCGGTCCAATCCGGTCCGGTTTTCCGATTTTTTAAAAATATAAATTTCACAAATTGTCATTAAAAATTCGTTTATAAAAAAAATTGATTTAAAAAAACTGTTTTATACATTTATTAATATATTAGACTATATAATAGTATTAATATTAGACTATTGATATAGTTATAAGTTATATATTAGTATTAGTTATAAACTTTTAGTGATTTAGTATTAACATTTTATGTAATAATTTATAAATTATAATAAGAAATTATTTTATATATGAATATATATGTTATATATAAAATTTCAGATAAAAATTTATAATTATACATTATATATAAAACATATAGATATTAATATTTAATATATATAAAATATTTTGTATAAAACTTATATATAAAAATATTATTTTTTATTTTTTTTAATCAACCGGTCCGGTCCAAAAAATTCCGGAACCGGAACCGGACCGGAACCTGCCGGTTTTTACGTTTTAAAAACCGGTTCCGGACCGGACTGGTTCAAAACCGGTCCGGTCCGGTCCGATTTTTCGGTTTGAGTTTACACCCCTAAAAGCTACGCCCACTGCTTCAACATCCCGCTTCATCCATCCTGCTTGACATGGCAGCCCTTGTGAAAAGATTTAATAGATTAAAAATTTCTCCTTCTTCAACCTCTCTTCCGAAAAGGTGAAGTAGTTTTTCCCTCTCTTCCTTGTTTCCCTCCCTCTCTCCCAAAAATGTAGTTAGAGTCGAGGTCGTTCAAAGGACCCATTTCTGATACCCCCAGAATATGACCCTTACACTTGTGTTTTTAATAAATTTGGTTTCACAAGAGCATTAATTCCAATACCGAGTTTGCAACAAAGCCCTACACTTCAAACCCTTCAAAAATCTCAACCCACTTCGGTGAATTGTTTGAGATCGCATCAGAAAGTTTGGAATTTTTCTTTTGGGTTTCTGGTAATATCTCATGCTTCTGTTTCATGACTTTGATGGATTCTCCAAAACAATAGACACCAACTGTAGCATGCCTTTGATTTGTATGTAGTAAGTAAATTTTCTTGATTTTTGCATAGTTGCTGACAAAATGCTGGAACATAACAGAATTGAGATTTTTAATTTCAAATTATTCAAATATGTATTTTGTTATCAAGAAATCATTATGCTTCAATCGAGTAGGCCTTGTACTGGAAAAAAAATGCAGAGAGATGAAATCAGAGGAGAGCGAATCTGTAATGGATTGGAGGGAAGAAATGGGTTGGAGGGGAAGAAGAAATGGGAAGGAAGAAAAAGGGGAAGTAAAAAAAAAAAAAATGCATAGAGTGAACTGGAATGGAGATTCGGGGAAGACAAAATGAAATGGTGAAGACTAAATAATGAAATGGGGGAAGACGACGTGGGAAGAAAAAAAAAGCAAAAATGAAAAAAAAAAAGCATGACACGTCAAGTAGGAAGTAAAATGGGTAAGGGAGAATGGTGAATGTAGCATTACCCATAAATAAATTATATATATAATAACTATATTCCAAAATAAAATCAATACAAATCTTAAAGGCATATATACCTGATAAACTTAATAATATTTTTCAATAGTCAATATAAGTCTTAAACACACATATTTATAAAACTTCATAAAATATCATAAGTTCTCAATCCAACTGTTAAAAGAAATAATCATTCATTTTCATCAATAAGATAATAAGAATCAATATTCAAAATGTTACCCAAAATATTTTCTTGAATGTCACTCATCATCAACATCAAGATTAATATTATCACCGCCTTCCAAATTTAGTGAGATTAATGGCTTCTCAGTACTTCCTCAATCCAAGTCTTCTCCATTAATAAGCTTTGATTCTTCACCTACCAATTCCTCCATCAAGTCAATATTCTCAAGGTTGATTGGATCCAGAGCATCTCTTCCTCTTTTTATGTTTCTACCAAAATAAAAGTCACATGTAAGTGAAAATGTTATATATTTTCAACAGTAAAAAATATTATTTTTGAAATTTTTTACCTCTCAAGCAGTTTCAAGTTATAACGAACAAATACTAGATCATTTAAACATTTATGCTCTAATCTATTCCTCTTCTTCGATTGAATAAACTCAAATGTGCTCTAATTTCTTTCACAACCAGTTGCACTACAACATTGACTTAGTATGCGAACTACAAACTTTTGAAGAGTTGAAACCTCATTTTCAAAATTAGTCCACCATGCAACTATAGCAAAAGTGCAATTATAAATTATTACTTAAACTAAATAAAAGAATTAAAATTGTCCAAAATCATCATTTGCATTCTTATACAATTCAAGTTGTTGAATATTCTCGTCTTGCTTATCAGAATCAAGTTCCAACTTTAGAATGCAATTCATAAACCCTTTTAAAATATCATTTTTATTTTTAAAATAAAGGTTAAAGTAAATTCTAGGGTTAAGAAAACAACCTACTGCATGTAATGGACTATAAAACTACTTATCCCACCTAGCATCAATGATCCTGATGAATGGTATATATGCAGTAACTTTGTTCTTCAATCTTGCTTTTATATTCTCTTTGGCTCTATACATTGCATCATACAAATAATTCATTGCAGGCTTCTCTTTCCCATTGACAAGTCTTATTACTCGAACCAAAGGTTCGCTGATTTTTACAATAAATTGACATTAAGTCCAAAACTCTCTATCTTCTAGAATAATCCCGGCTATCTCCTTCCCTACGTTGCTTTTAGAATAACTTGATACAACCCACTTATCACAAGTAAACATTTGTCTAAGTTATTTCTTAAACAAAAGTAAGCATTGGATACTTAAAAAATTTGTAGCAAACCTTGTGACTACAGGGCGACATAAATCATGACGTTTGGTGAAGTCTTTTCTCATCAAAGCCAAAACTCAAGCATGGTTATAAATGAATTTTGTTATCTTTCTTGCCTTCTTTATAGCTTCATCAATAATAGGAAAATACCTAGGATTACAAAAATTCTCTAACATCAAATCTAGACAATGAGTTGCACAAGGGGACCAAAAGAAAGAGCCATACTTCTGCTGTAACTTTTTTCATGCAGCCTTATAACTTGCATCATTGTTCGTTATGAACTGCACAATATTCTCAACCCCAACTTCTTGAACAACTTCATCAAAAATGTTAAATAATGTTTCAGAATCTTTTCTAAGACCCGATGTATCAATAGACTTTAAAAATATTGTACCTTTTGGGCAATAAACTAAAAAGTTAATTATTGGTTGTTACCTCTGGCTTGTCGAACCATCTGCCATTAGTGAAGAACCACTCTTCCCCCAACACGTTTTAATATCTAAGAGATAATTCTGAACCTCAGTCACAAAATTCTTCAACAGATCTCCTCTCAACTCATGTAAAGAAGGACCCTTGAATCCTAGCCCGATGGCAGCTATGGCATCTATAGTCGGTTGATAAAACTTGGATTGAGATGGATTTAAAGGTAAATTAGAATCATACCACCAATTTGCTATAGCCATCATTGCTTTGTTAATCATCTCCTTTGAACACATAATACTCTTAATAGAAGGTTGAGACTCATGAGTTGTTCTTGGAGCAAAAAATCTATTAAATACCATCATTGACTTTCCACCTACTTTTTCCTTCCCCTTCCCTTTTGAGCCATGAATGTGTCCCTCGTCATCATCATGGACATTAACATCAACATCATCATATGGTAAATCTACAGGGCTTCCAATATCTAAGTTTATTTTTCTTTTCTTCTCTTTGATATTTTTCATTTCATTGACCAACTCTTTCATTTGCCATTTTATATCATTAGGGACCTTTTTACATGCTTCTACATCACCTAAAGTCTCACTTAGTTGATACTTCAACCTTGTGACTTCACCACCTCTAATTATTTTGCTACAATAGACACATTGAGTACTATTTCTTTCCCTGGCACTATGCATGCATGGGCTCATGCTGGATCCTCTGATCTAACAGAAGTAAGTGTCGTAGATGTAGCACTATTTGATTGACAACTAGACATTTATATACTCCTACATAATGATAAAAAAAAAAAGGATCAAGTCAAGAACCAACAATGAGTATATCTTTTATATTTTTTGTGTTTAAAACTATAAGCATGCTAAGTTTCTGAAATTGACTTTTGATATTATTGATTTTCCCAGATTATGAGTATTCAGGCGAGTTATAATCAAATACCATAAAAAATCTAAGCATATCTTTCCTAACACCAATTAATTTTAACTATGAGGCAACATTTTAAGCGTCTAAAATTCTAAATCGATCAAGGGTGCATTAAAAAAAAGTATTTAGAGTCTTAGACAGCTCCTAGTGGAGTTCAGAGCAATCAATTGTGAGGATCACCATGAAAACCAGCAAGTGCTTTCCCAACACCAACATATTTCCAAGATCTTCATTTTTCCAAACATATTTCCCCAACCCAGTACTCAATCATTCTTGTCCACCCACTACATCACATTTGGGGACCACTTTCCATATAATTTAGTAATTGTTTGATTCATTAGGGATTGTTTGTAATGCCCCGACCTTGGAGGTCCAGAGAGTTAACTCCTGACATATAACGTCCCGACCACAAGGGTCCGGGGAGTTAACTCGTATCACCTAAAACTCATTTCTAAATAATATTTTTAAAATAAACCAGAGTCTCCATAAGATATTAACCTATTTTTTCAATACAAATATCCATGTTCCTACATAAGGGCGCATCAGTAATGTATCATTAATAAACATAAACTTTCCCACAAGGATTAGAACTATCCATTACTCATAATACCAAAGTCACATACAATATTAACACTACCAAAAGACTCTCCAACAATCATTGTACCCTAAGACACTTAGTCTTCTATGATCAACAAACTTGCAAGTACTCCCTATTCTTGATTTCCAGTTGTTGCATCAAAAATATCTGAAACATATTATGGAGACAGGGGTGAGTTATCAACAACTCAGTAAGCAGGGAACATATACTAGTATGCAAACATGAGCATTTACAGATTTCAGAATGCAGAACAAAACACTTTATTTTCAGAATGCAGAGTCAGAACATGTTATCAAAACTATCAGAGCGAAAGTTCAAAAATATTCTTATTCAAATTCTTTTGGCATAGCATAACTGACCGCCATCGTACCAGAGCATCATATCGCATCAGAAGCCATGTTTAACCCCCGTGGTAGGGTTGTGCAAACCCCGGTAGCTAACCGAGCAGAAACAGAATGTGAATCTTCCCCTTATTTATTCTCGGAGCCCCGAGTGTGCACACAGGAAAGACCACCAGAAAATCACTTTGTTTCCAAAGTGGGTGCACCAGAAACAGAACAGTTGGTACCAACCCAAACAGAAGCCACTATTAGCACCCGTGGTAGGTCAAATAGGTCACCATCCACAAACCACATCCCGATTCAGAATGTCATGCCAAAAGCTTTTAGAAATTTCATCATATCAGAGTACAGAACATTTTCAGAACATAACAAAGTTTTCAGAAATCACAAAACATAATTTTATGCATAAACTTTCATATTCGCTCTCTTTTGCACAGTTCAGAATCAAAATGCAAAATAGCTCATGTCTACATCAGTCATACCAGAAAATACTTTTTTTTTTAACAGAATCTCATGAGTAATGCAGAAAAAAAATAACTGAGGTATTTCAAATCTCTTTTCATAACAAAACCTGCATACTTTCAAAAATCAACCTCAGTCCATTTTATTTTTATGCAAATCTAGCATAGGGACCCCGCTTACCTGGAACTCTTTAGTCTTTCAAAAAAATTCTTCAACAAAGCCGAACAAATATTAATCTTCACCTATAACATAATCATGTAATTTTCATAAATTTCTCATAAAAAACGTATCTCAATATTTAAGCTTAAGATGCTAAAATAACTTATTTTAATTCCTTGGAAATCTAAATTCACGAATTTCTAAGAATGTTAACACTTCTCAAATTCCAACTAAATCTCTGACTGAGGTATTAACTCTAACTTATTCACTAAAGAAGAATCAAACTATCGGATTTAATACTACATAACATAATTATGCCAAAAATTTCTTTTTAAGTTATACATAAAATTTATTTAACAAACTATATCATAATAAAATTACAACATTATCAATTGCTTTCGAAAGAGGCTTTACTCAAAATAAATTAAACTTACCAAGATCATTTTGGTAAATATGGAAAATTTAGAATTTACAAAATACATATCAAAGTTTAAAACACAATAATGTAACTTGAAATTCAAAGGTAACAACGAAATTTTCTATTTATTAGACCGACTATGCAATAGTTTCTGTAGTACTTTGTTTGAAACATGATCAAAGGGGTATAACGGTAATAACACCTAGCCTATTAGATTATAGACTTCCACACACACCTATATTTTTATATATATTACCCTCTTTAAGTCAGCAACGAGAAAAAAAAAGACAAGAGGAAGTGGAGTGCGGACTTATGATTAAACCGAGTTGTACGTGGAGGGACAAGGCACGACGGCTAGGCTGGTGGAACTATGGTGTTGCTGCTGGGCGCCGAGGAGGGCATGCAGTGGCGAGGCCACCTACGCTGGACGACGAAAGCGAGAGAGATAGAGAGCACGGAGGGTGCGAGATGAGGAAGATACGGTGAGAGAGAAAACAGAGGGGGAGCAAAGCCGAAAGGGGAGCTACAACGAGGGGTGTCGGTGGCTTACGGAGAGACCAAGGTGGCGTGCAGCAGACCGAAGGTGACGAGATGATGGCTGGCGGCTTGGGTTGGCAGGTTAATGGCGCACGGAGGTGGGAAAACACTCCTTTGTTTCTTGGTGTAAAAACAGGGGGTGGGGATAATTGAGAACCGGACGGGGTACTCGGAGGGGCGGTGGCGCACGACCTGGGTGGTGAACTGGGAGAGGCTGAGGTACCGTGTGCGTGGACTGAGTTCGGCGGAGAACGACGCGTTGGCCTAGCTGTGGGGGGTGGCGTTTTACTGGAAGCAAACCGAGCCTTACAGTTTGGTGTTTTTCTAAGAAAAGGTTGCGGTTTGCACTGAGGTTGGGGGTGGAGGTTCAGATGATTATGGAAGGCTAAGAGCATGAAGAGGAAGGGCAGCGGCAAATAAACTAGGGTTGAGATGATTAACCATATAAGTATGTATATATAGGAGATATAAATAGTAAAGGAAAAAAACCTAGATGAAGGGGATGAAAAGGGAATGTATGAAAAAGGAAATTGGACGCAAACCGTGCTGAAAAAAAAAATAAACAATTCCACGGACTGGGTTCTTACGTCTAAAAAAAGAAAAGAAGAATAAAATAAAATAAAATAACATAACAAAACATAAAGTAAAGAAAAACAAAATATACTTAGGCCCAATACTAGGACTCTTAACGAGATTATTGCATGGCTTTTATCACAAAGTTTTGGGTCCCTAATCAACCTAAAATAAATATAATTATTCCATAAATTATTTTGATGAACATCCACTTGATCCATTAAAGACTTTGAAACCTAATTATCAAACTTATAGAAAAATTATACACCACCAAAAATATCTTAGGCTCAAATTCTCTTCTAAAAATTTTACTCGTAATCCCAAATGATTTTAACTAAAACTCAAAAATTTTTGCAAAGTGGCTTGACTGGCCCGGGTGTTACATGACACCTGATAATCAACTCCAACAATACTAATATTTTTCTAAATCCAAGAATATATACTTCCAAAACTCCAAATCAAACGTACATATTTCAAATTAATAAACCACATGTACTCACATATCAGATCCTCAATACAACAACCCAAATAAAATATCAACTTCACTTAATGTCTCAATTAACAAAATAGAATAAAAATAGAATTGATATAAGTCTCCATAAACCGTCTAAACATATTGAAATCAACCTACTAAATAAATAAATCCACCAACAGCACTAGTACCACAAGGTACCTAATAACTATCCACAACTAATCTTACCCACAAATTCTAATACTGATCATCAGCTGAACCATCAATGTCATCTAAAAAATATTATGAAGATTAAGGGGTGAGTTATCAACAATTCAGTAAACAGAAAACATATACTAATATGTAAATGTAAGCATTTATAAAATTCGGTATGCATAACAAAACATTTACTTTCAGAAAACAGAAACTACATATTTACTTTCAGAAGTGCATAAACTTAAACACATTATTAAAAAGTCAGAGCGAAACTTTCATAAAAAAAAAAAAAAACTTTCTTATTTCAAAAATATCCCTTGGCATATCACAAATTGAAACCTCATCTTCGTAGCATATTAGAGTATCACATCGGGACAAATACCATTTTTGACCTTTGTTGTAGGGTTATAAACCACCATTATACCCGTGGCTGGGCCGTATACCATGTTTCACCCTCGTAATAGGGTTATAAACTATCATTATACCCGTGGCTGGGCTATATACTATGTTTCACCCCGTGGTAGGGTTATAAACCACTATTATACTCGTGGCTGTGCCTTAACAAAAATATAACAGAGCATCATCGGAACCAGATCATATTCAGATACAGAATCAAAAGTTCATGCCAAGATTTTCAGATGACACATCATATCAAAACTGAATACTGAACACTTTTTGAACATTTCACATATCCAAGCATAATAGACACAACTTTTTCATTTAATCAAAGCAAAACTTTTGGTATCTCATATTCGCTCTTTTTCATTGTTCAGAAATAGAATGTTAAAATTAGCTCATATCTACACCAGTCATGACAAAGATACTTTCTCTTATATAGGATTTATGCATATGCAGAACAAACATTTGAGGTCGTTTTTCAGGTTTCTTTTCAAAGATAAACATGAATAATTTTCAAAGTCAACCTCATTTAATTTCTTTTGTGCAAAGCTATTATAGGAAACCCGCTTACCTGACTTCCGTGTATTATATACGTCTTGAGTCGGAACTCCAGCAGTAATACCACCTAAACAAAACATATACCCAACATTTAATAAATCAAACCAATAAGCTACTATTTATTGAGTAACAATCCAAAACAACCATTTTTTAACTCAAAGTCTATTATAAAATTAAACCCGACCAGTCCCATCCTCAAACCATTAGCATTTAAACCCCAACACATACACTAACATCTCCACCCAACAGCCAAACTCAACCCATACAACTACCTCTTACCAACGCCAAACCAACAATAAAAACATCTCCAAAACCAACAACAGCAACTCATGTGTTTAAAACATAACACAAACAACCACGTCAACTCCAACCTTCAATATAAAACTTCAGCACAACCATCATATATTTTTAATCATCCAACATTTCAAATCTTGGGTATCTATGCTACTCATAGCACACCCAACACAACCAGCTCAAACATACATTGCACACACAGTCAATAAACCATCCCGAGCAGCCGTCAATCACTTCCATTCGCCATATATCAACCCAAATCACCACACTTTAACATAAATAATTAAAATAACTAAACTTAAAATCACATAAAATCCCTCTTTTACTAAGTGATGAATAAAAGAGAAGAAGAGAATAACGTGGGCTTACCCGCGTTGGGCTCTTTGACAAAAACTAACATACACAAGGGGCATTGCTCGTTGGAGGGAATTACTCTGTGAAAATAAAATAAGTGTGTGGTTAAAGTGTGTGTGTGATTGAGTAAAAATAAAAATACAGAGAGTTCATGAGAGCTTGAGTGTGTGTGTGGGTATGAAATGGAAACAGAGAATGAGAGATGTAGGAATAAAAGGTAGAGGGGAAAAACTTACCAATGTGGAGCACAAAAAAAAAAAAAAAAAACAAAATTCAGTTATGGCCCTTGATGGAGGAGGTGCACGGCTGGGAGGTGGTGGAATGCTCTGCAAAGAGGAGCTGTGAAGGCCGAATGCAAACCGCAAAAGAACAAAGAACTAGAAAGAAAAATAAAGTGGCGAGTAGAATTTGTGCAATAGGAGGGAAAGAAAAAAGAAAGAAAAATAAATTAAATTAAAACCGTGCGGAAATGTGGGAGGATGGAGATTGGGTTGGAGTGAAAATCGGTTTTGAAGAAGCTGATAGAGAGAGAAGTGGGTGCGGGGGAAGGAGAAGAACTGAAAACGAAAATAAAAACTCACCTAAATGACGTCGTCCACTGGGTCTTCAGAAGCTGAAAATTTCTTTTTTGTGGGCCAGGGTTTGGGGCCCGAGTATTACATCGTTAGTCAGATAGGATTCTTTTAAAGTATTTGATGGGGTTGTAGAACTATAAAGCATATACATGTACGGGTTTTGGATTTGGAATGGAATTGTCGCGCAGGGGACGAAGCAACAGGAGCTGCGACGTGATGGAGTTAATTTGCGACTTGCCACTTGCGACGTTATGGAGGTGGCGTCGTCGGAGTGTGGACAATGGAGATCGATGAAGGGTTTTCAATTTTTTCTTGCTGAGACTCGGATGAATTCATAAGGGGAAGGGGAGAATCAGAAAAGAAATAGGGAAAAATGAGAAAAAGTAGCTAAATTACGAATATACCATGAGATTCAACATATTTAGAAAAAAACCATCATATATACAATTTTGAACCGAAACCCTCATTTTGGCCGAAATTATGAAATTCAGCTGGAATGTCTCGAAACGAGTCGAAACTACCGGAATTTAACTTGGTAAGAAATATATAGCTACACAGTTTCGGTCACTATTCCAAAACGAAAATTATGGCAGTTTTGGCCGGAACGGAACGAATTTCAAAACTTTGCTATCGTCAACTAATGCTACCAGCCACTAGGGGTGCTACCCACAGCTCCGAACAGGGGCCCCTGTCCCGCCCCCCGCATGGGGGAGGTTTGGATCTTCAGGCTTCGGTCTCATTTTTTATGGGCAAGCCTCCTGTCCGGTTGTTGGGGTGGATTGACTCCCTAGTTCGTCCTTCCACCTCAGTTAAAATATAAAGTGCCCACTATCCATCCACGGTCGAGAAAATCAAGATCTACCTAGTGAAGAGGGAACCACCAAAAACTGCAACAGTAAACCACCAACTACCTCATTCGCTATGATTTTATATTTTGAGTAAATCTTTTCATCATCTTTTTTCTTATCGTCCTCTCATCATCATATGATGTGGTATTTATTATATTTCATTTGTGAATCTATCATCTAGTGTCAAATCATGGGATGATGAGAGGATAATGAGAATTAGGATGATGAGTAGCATTACTCTTATATTTTTATTCTTTTAACTCTTAGGCCCCTTTTAGATACGCAGTTGGTCTTATCTCATCTTATCTCAATATCTAAGCACTACTCAAACACTAACATTTTTCATTTTCTCTTTTAGACTTTTTATCTAATTATTATAATTTTTCCAAATTTTCAAATAAAACACAAAAATAATTCAATTTTTTCAAATATCAAAACAAAAATAATATTAAAAATTATATTCTAACAATATTTTAATTTTATAATATTTTCGTTCAATTTTTTCTCTCTATTTTTTCAAAACCCAACAAAAATCTTAACTTAAACTATTTCATTACTATTCACAAATCATCTTACTATTATTCACAAAATTTTCATCTCTTCTAATCTCATCCGACTATTGCATTAAAAGATTTTCTTCCTTGAAGCATAAATTTGGATGTGGGTGCTCGCTAGATGTTTCTTATTTTGTTTTATATTTTTAATGAGTGTTGACTATGCAACGTTGACTATGTACAAGCGTGACACGTATTAGTTATGATATATGAGAGTTATGTATGTCATCATCATTTTCTATGAAATAGTTTAGTTATAATGAGATGAGTTGAAAAAAGTTTGAGTTAAAATGTTTTATGAGGTTTTAAGAAATGAGAGAAAAAAGAAATTGAATAAAAATATTGTAAAATTAAAATATTATTATAATATAATTTTTGTTTTTGTATTTGAAAAGGTTGAATTGTTTTTTTTTCTTATTTAGAAGTTTGAGAAAGTTATAATGATTAAGTAATGATTAGATAAAAAAATTGAAAAATTGAAATTGAAAAGTGTTTATATTTTTTATGTTTGGATATTAAAATAAGATAGAATAAGATGAGATAAGAGTGCTTTCATTATCCAAACCAGGCTTAATCATAAAATTTCTTTTGCAACAATCTTATATTATTATTCTTCAACTCTTGATGCGTGGCGTACATTTTTATTTAACACTTTTCATTTACTGCATATACTATGCTAAAATGTTTAATATTATATTATGGAAAACTCTAAACGGAGGCCAGTTTGGGGTAGCACACCGCACATCGTGATGGCAAACACGGTCTCGATGCCACGTCACGGTTCTTAGATGTCAAATGAATAAATATAGATAGAAGTCACTATTAATAACATCCATTTTGCACATATGATGTGGTATCATGTAAACTATACATTTCCCTAAGTGAGTGTTGGGAACAATCAACTAGAAGCAGCCACGCAGTGAGTACAAAATGTGTACTGCTATAATGGTTTATCTCTAGCATTACTCATATCAAATATGTCTCAAACAAAAATAGCATTCCACTCAATTCTCTCTCTCATTTTCTCACTTAAAACTCTTCCCCATCCACTTGAGCTAAGTAAAGTAGTATATTTTACCTTTTTGAGCGTGACGGAGGCGTTTACTATCAACATGGGGTAGAGTTGGTCACATGCGTAGCGAAAGGCACAGTTCTACAAAGGAAGCGGCATGTCACAGGCTCTGGCGCGCATATTCAGGTAGTCATGTTGCTCTTGCTGTTCAATCGCTTTCTTCTTCTGTATCAAACCGTTGAGGAACTTGCTCCTCCTCTCTAGCTCTTCCTCTGCACCCTCCATTTATTTCCTTTCACTGATTCAGACCCTCATCACTTGGAGGACTGAGCCTCTAATCTCTTCAATCAACAACTGTTGTTTCGGTTGAAGTGTGCCTTTGACATGTGCAGAGGAAAAAGATGGGAGACTGCTGGAAAAGGGAACAAAGGTCTCAAATGCAATGTTAATGTGTTGGTCTCTCGTTTATTATTTTGATGTGGTTGTCGTTATTTTTTTAGCGATGGACACCACAGACGCCGTCGTCAGGAGAGAGTTGGGGAAATAGCAAAGAGGGCAAATGACTCGGTTGGGTGGGGGGAGGAATTCGAAAAATAATTTGACCCTATTATTTCTTTAAAAAATGCATCAGTTTAAGTTAAAAAAAAAAAAAAAAAATCAAAGCTGGCAAGTGTGCGGTGTGTATGGACACTGAGTAGCAAAACTCTTATATCATACCATATATACCTTGAAGGTTAAATAATTGCCTTGGTTTTCTATACTTTCTTTGGTTTTTGCATCTCGTTTTTAATAAATAAAAATGTTAGATGTATGCATATATTTAACAATTTTAATAAATATGGACATGCACAAGCCAAACATTAAAGCCTCGGTTTGGTTATACAAACAATCTCATCTTATCTAATCATTACAAAATTTTCAAATTCCCACACAAAATATAATTTTTCAAATCTCAAAATAAAAATTATATTAAAAAATTATATTATAATAATATTTGATTCAATTTTCAACTTTCATCTCATCTGTGTAACCAAACGAGACCTAAAATTAATATTTTAACAAAATCTTTTGAAGTATAAGAGCCACAATAAAGACTCTAAAAAATTTGATACAAAAATAACCGAAACATTATTGAAATAAATTAGCAAAACAAGGAAACATAGTTAAAAAAATATGAAAACTAAAAAATTAAGAAATTTTTATTTTAAACTTTGTTTATAACCCGATTGTGAAGTTGTTTGAATATAACTTTCTTTTATTACTAGTTTCAATGAAATATCTATGAAAGTAAAAATGCTATAAACGAAAGAAAACGAAAAAAAGTATTTTAAATTTATATATTTAATACATAAATAGATGACATGATCGTTTATCATGGAATGTTAAAATCAAAATGGCATTTTGAGAAGAGGAAACGAAGAGTTTTTGTGTCACAACCCCGCCTAACCTAGGACGAGGCCGTGACCCTTTACCTGTTCTTTTCTTATTATATCTATATATATAATTATTATTTTTTTTCTCTAGGGTGATATGGGATAAGCGTGAACATGTCATGCATGTACTCTGCACTTCTAGTTTAAAAGGAAACACCTGATAGGCTATCTGTTCAGTATTTTACATAAGAGGACTCTCAGAGTCCCTCATTTATTCATCAAAATATAACTAGTTCTAAATAAGAGGGGACTCAGTCCCTACAATACATACAAAATGTGTTAAGCCATCGTATGGGGGGTTATCATCACCCCACCATAGAAATTACACCATTACTATAGCCCCACTATAGTATTTACATCATTCCCAAAAGATATATTGTCTTAAAGTTAATCCAACAAAACACTCCAACATGGGAACCATCCCAAAACATAAAAACCATAAACCATTATCATTAAAAGGTCGAACCGACAGGGGAACACTAAGCATCGACCCCTCCCTCCTCGGTAGTGCCTAGCTCCACAACCTCTCCATCAATACCTGGACGTTTAAAACATAAACATAAAGTGAGTCTAATACTTAGTAAGCAGTACACCATGCTGTTAACTTATTAATCACATAATCTTTTCTTTTAAAAACATTCATACATAAACATTTGCTAATTCTTGACAATGCCTTCATATATAAACAGTTTAAGGAATATACCATATCTCCATGCATAACATTTTAAGAAATAACTATACTTTCATGCATAAACATTTCAAGAAATAGTTTTTCTTTCATGTTTCACTTTCTTAGGCCAGTATACACCATTACACACTACTTACCCGGCATTGCAATCTGCCCATTCCTTTGGTACCCTTTTCATTCATATGGTCATTACGTAACTTCATACCTTAACCTTCGTTTCATTTCTTTCCTTTCTTTACAGTCAAACTTTTTCATTATCTTTCCTTAGTCCAAATGCATATACGTTTATTTGAAAAAGAGCATTTCATGTCATGTTACATATAAGTAAGACGTAGTTATTTGAGAGAGCATGTATGAAAATCTCATGATGCATTACTTATACACATATACACAACTATAATCAATAGGGTGCTTAACTAGGGCTACCAGAAGGGCTTGTACATAATATATACATTTATTCTTTCTTTAGAAGAACATTTTAAAAGAGAGAGACATTATTTCATAAGAGAACTTTGTGTAAGGAGCATGATCATAACTACTTAGCTTGATGCTTTACTAGTAGGTTCGTTGAGTCTTGAAAATAAACTCATATTTAATGAAATGGGAGAAACGCATTAATATTCATCTCACTTTAAGCTTTACTATCCGACACCCTTACACACTCACTTAAATTCCAAATTGGAATTAAAGTGTTTTCCTTAACCCATTTAGCTACCCACCATACATGGCGCTAAGCCAAAACATTAATATCCTCATTCCAAACATTTTAAAGAAATTCATGAAAGTACATAACTTGCTTGCTGTCCCCCTTAAAAGCCATCATTTTCTATATGAATGATAGGTAGAAATCATAGGTTAGGAATGTATAGATGGTAGGAATTTATTTGAGAATGGAAGGGAACAAAGAATTGCTACAAGTCTGAAACTTTCATCAAAGAGGGCATTTAATAACTTTGTAATATCGTATGGAAGGTAAATCCAACAAAAGGGCCAATGCTCACAAGAGGGTTGATTTCGTCATTTGTTTTTCAATGATTTTTTATACTAAAATTTATCTTTGGTTGAACAAAAGGGTGAAACTAAACAAGAGATGAAATGGGCTGGTTTAAGCTCCAAAACATAACATAGTGCAGAAAATTTTGCAGTGCATGGGCAGCTAGCAAGTCTTGGTACATTCAAGGTCTTAAACATCCCTCACTTAACCAAAATCTTAACTAGATAATTAAACACTACTAGAGTTATAGAAAACTTAAGAAAAATGTCACATTTTTCTAAAAGCATAGCATAAATAATGGGTACATCACTTGGCAACTCAGAATTCCTAAAGCAAGCTTACTAGTTGAATTAAGATTTTTAGTGGCTTACTTAGGCCATAACCTTTAGGAAAGTATGTCTAAAATTATAAACCTCAACTCCATTAATTTAACACATATAGGCAAGACTTAGTATAATTAAAACATGGCTCAAACTCAAGAAAATACAAGGAAGGACTACAACAAGATACCTTGCAAAACACATGGCTGGAACACAAAATAGAGCATAACACATAAAAGAAATCACTCCTCTACTCGGTTACCACCCAATTAGAACAACTATTAGAGGAACAAATGAGAAATTAGTCTAGAGACTACCACACAATAATCGGCTAGCACAGAAAATTCGAAGACCCTCCAAATACATGGCACGAGTTTGCTTAGCATGATTTCAATCGCAAGAAATCTTAAGGATAATAACATCACCTACTTGGCTCCCTTTCAAGTTATGGAAACAAGCATCAAATGAGAAGAGATAGAGGAAATCCGAAGATTTAAAGCTGGAACACAAGCAGGAAAATTTCTTAAAAAAAAACCCTAGGTTAAATCCATAGATCCAAGATCCCAAACTAGAAGCTAGAATCATAGAAACTCACTTACAAAATCATTTTCCTTGAAGAATTTCAGTTGGACCTTAAGCTTAGGAAATGGAAGGAATCGGCTTGAAGAAAAGAGAGAAATCGTGCGAGCTAGAGGAAACCGAGAGGGTCTCTCGTGTGAAGGAAGGAACTCCACTTGGATAGGGCTTGAGAAGTTTTTCTCTCTTTGTTTGCCTTAGAACCGATGGGTGCAAGGAAAGGAAAAAGGAAAATTACTTGCTTGCCTTGGAAGCCAAGGGACTCGAGGAAAAGGGATTCAGTTGCTTGCTTAGGAAGCTGACAGATTCAATGGGTGAGAAGGACTTTTTGCTTTAGTCAAAGGCTTATTCCATAAGCTAGGGAGATGAATGGTAGAGATTGAATGTGGGGAGATATTTCCTTCACCTACCCATCCAATAGTAGAGAGAGCTTGGGCCATTTCTTGAATAGATAAAAATTAGAGGGCTTGAGAGAAAAATATTGTAAGGTCTTAAAAATCATGCCCTTGAATTATTTTAATAACCCACATAAAATAAAAGCATACCCACCTTAAAACAAAATAATAAAATAGTAAAAATTTTTATCTCAAAATATTTAACTTAAAGAATTAATAAATGACGTAAGGACCTACGTAGTAGGATTCGAGTATTACATTTTGTGCATCGAAAGGCCATTGAAATAAAATCAAGTAATAAATAATAAAAAGATTAAAAGAAACTAAAATTGTTTATATAATTATTGTGAGGACCTCGCCTAATCAAAGAAATGCACGAGCCGTGCAGAAGGAGAGTAATGGATTAACAATGACACAGGCAAACGAACTAGAAAGAAGGCAGTTGGGAAATCAGTATATTATGGCAAGTAAAGTCACATGACAAGAAGCACATGTGAGCAAGTTGAATGTCGCCTTGGTCAACAACAAACAACGCGACCAAAAGGATACTCGTTCTGTATCATACGAGCAAAAGCGTGCTAGCGATACGTAAGGTGTGCTAGCGATACGTAAGGCGTGCAAATGCAGAAGGAAACAAACGCTATCAGGCGGGCAACGTGTAACACCGAAGTAGTTTGGGGAGAGCAACATACAACACGGTATGAAAGTAGGAACGCCTAGAGATAGCACATGAGTGCTTATTCGGTAATAGATGACGTACCGAGGCATGTACTCCAACAATGACATTTCAATAGCAGCCTACATTGGAAAAGAGGAATACAGATTCGTAGACCATACGTTTGACCACTCAAGTAAGGCTCAACTCCACGTGAGTGATTCTCATAAAGGGGTGGACTGTGCATCTAATTCTAAGACAAGCTGCAGGGATGTGCGAGTCTTGTCTCATCAATCTACTCGATATCAACCATTCTTCATTCCAGGCTTCTAACGTATGCATGGAAGACCGAGATTCATAATTTCCCCTTCGACCAATCAGAAACAAGAATTGTTGGAACCATGACTGGCTGCACAGCACGCATAAGAGATATTTTGTCGTTAGTCATCATCTCACTTTTGTGATCTCTTAGTATTTCAATAAACTCTCTTTCTCTCTTCTTTCTGTTCAAGACTTCAATGAGGGAGCTAAGTTCGAGGTCATCATCGACAAAGAAGCCAACGATTTCAACGCAACTCTTAGTGGGAATTCATTGTTCTGCTAGGTTGACTCCAATGAAGATGCTAGTAATGTAGGGTAAATGTCTATAGGTATGTTCAGAGTATTCATCTTCAACTTCGTAGTCACTTTCTCTCATGAAAGTGCATGTTTTCTCATTATGGTTATTGATTAATTTGATGACGTGATTTCAAACTAATTAATATATTGGTTTGGTGAGGAGTTCTGGTTGCATATGTGTATTACGAACTCTAAGTCGGGATGCGGCATTATATCGATGAAGCTTCTCTAGCTACTTAGGAGTGCTTAAAAATTGAGTAACATCTCCTGGGTTGTTGACGAGCGATAACGGGATTGAGCGAGATGGTAACTCTCTCGAGTCAACGTTGTTGTCTTTCTATTGGCAGAGACTATAGGATACTTGGCCACAAACACATCGGGTGCAGAACTAGTCATCGCTTGTTACAAAGTCATTTGTGTAGTCGTTACTCAATGTGTGATGAAGGGAGTCAGGGCATGTGCACGACCTATGATAGGGAGCCATAATGACATGTGTTAATAAACCAAATGGGAGTGATTGATGGAGAGATGCCACGTGTTAACTCGAGTTGAGATATTCCCCATATTGATGCGGTAGAGAGATACATTTAGTTTTGGTGGAGAGATGCCATGTGTTGACTCTGGTTGAAAGATTCTCCGTGTTGATTTTGTAAAGAGATTCCACGTGTTTGTTTGGACTTGGGGGTCGCGAAATGATAAGTTACGAGATGTTTACTGTGTATTTGGGCACTGATTGCTAGGTAAGATTACGATGGCTCATGGTTATGGTGTTTTACTTGGAGGATTTATTCTTCGGTATACTTGTGATATATGTGGTTTCAGTTTTTATTTACATAAAGTTTATGCATTTATATTTATCGCCATTGTCTTACATTGTTAGCACTATTATTGGTTTTAACTTACTGAGATTTCATTGAAATTTCACTATGATACTCCCACAACAGTTTCACCCTTTAGAACTGTATATTTTGATACAAATGTAGCTTTAGAGGGTTACTTCGAGAAGGAATACAGCCCAAGGAATAGCCATGGGGGCTTGTCCACATTAAGTTTATAATCTTTCTTGGTTTAGGATGTTTATTCTTTTTGGGCGACGAACAATTTTTTATGTGATATTATTTGAGTTGGGCAATGAACAAATATTGGTTTGTAATTATTTTATGGATGGAGTGATAGTGATTTGTGGATATTTTTATTAATGGGCAAGTAATGTACAAATCTCTGATGCCATTAATATTAGTCTCCGACTAATACCTTACTGTTTTCCGCTACACGTGTGTGCTTGGAATACGAGCGCACAAGTTATGAGTTCACGTGAGGGATGCAGCCGTTTAGTATGCATCTCGAGCACTACGATTCCTTGCCAAATAGCAACCGGGACTAGGGGTACCATAATTATGATAAGAATGATTGGAAGAATGGCTGACCTTTCTTAGTGGCCATTTGGTCCATATAAAAATGATCAATTATGTATAGGATTTGTTATATCGACCAAACCCTCCATCGCCTCATAAACCATGTTGCCTTCTTCTGGCAACTTTTTGGGTTATACCATATTTCTTTATTAACTACTCAAAGATTCTATCACAAAAATGTGCCATCACTAATAGTATCACGAGGTGTGCCAAAGCATGCAAAACTATTTTCCCTTAAGAAACTGACGATGGATTTATGATCATTACTTCTACAAGCAATGACCTCTACCCACTTAGACACAAACTCCACTCCAACAATGATGTAAATATTTCCAAATGAATTAGGGAAGGAACCTATAAAATTAATACCCCAAGCATTAAATATCTCAACAATTAGAATAGGGTTCAATGGCATCATATTTCTCATTCCAACAAACTTTTGACATGTCTTGCAAGCTGAACAATAAGCATGAGAATCGCAAAAAATAAAGGGCCAATAAAAACCACACTGCAAAATCTTTGTAACGGTCTTTCTTGAACTAAAGTGGCCTCCACATGCTTGGTCATGATGAAAGGAGATGATATCTTTATAGTCACTCTCAAGGATACATCTCCTGATTATCTAATCAAGACAATACTTGAACAAGTATGGATCATTCCAAAAGAAATGCTTAGCCTCAACAAAAAATTTGGATCTATCTTGTTTGCTCTGATGCGACGATATTTGATTAGTGACCAGGTAGTTCACAAGATCAGTAACAAGATATTTGAGAGACCTGCATCAATTTCTCATCAGGGTAGGATTCTATAATGGGTGGCCTATCTTCATTATGCTCCCCCACCAACCTAGATAGATGGTTAGCTACCACATTTTTCGTTCATTTCTTGTCCCGAATCTCAGTATCAAACTCTTGTAGCAACAAAATCCACCAAATCAAACGAGTCTTAGCATCCTTTTTGGAGAACAAGTACCTCAATGTAGCATGATCAAAATAAATCATGACTTTAGACCCTAACAAATAGGATCTAAACTTATCCAATGCAAAGACAATAGCTAACAACTCTTTTTCTATCATGCAATAATTTAGTTGAGCATCATTGAGGGTACGACTGACATAGTAAATCACATGGAAATGTTTTTTAATATGCTGCCCTAAAACAACACCAATTGCATAATCAGAGGCATTACACAATCTCAAAAGGCACACTCCAATCAGATGGTTGGATAACAGGTGCTAACATTAATTCAGGTGGTTGGAATTTGATAATTTTTAGTCAATTCATCATCAAACACAAACGGGGCATCTAACTAAATCCTTGATAAACCTTCGATAAAATCCTGCATAACCTAAAAATGATCTAATTCCTTTCAGATTTCGTGGAGGTGGAAGATTAGAAATTAAATTAACTTTAGTCTTATCAACCTCAATACCTGATATTACATGCCCAATAACAATTCCTTATTTACCATAAAATAACACCTCCCAATTAAGTGCAAGATTCGTTTTCTTTACATCTCACTAACACCAATGATAGGTGGTACAAACATTCTACCAACGTGGATCCAAATATAGAAAAATCATCTATAAATACCTCCAAGAATTGCCCTCCCACTTAAAAAATAATAATACTCATACACTTCTGAAAAGTGACTAGTGCATTGCTGTAACGCCCGTCCTTGTAGTGAGATTTTTTATAAAATATTTTAGAAAGGACGACGGGAATTACCGTTCTATTTAAAACTTTTCACTTGCATATCCAGAGTGCAAGACTCTATGTTTATATAATAAAAAGTGATTTAGCAATAAAAGAGGTTTACAGCGGAAAACATCAATTTTAATAATAAAAGACCTCTCGTACATTTAAAACTCATGCCTAGACTTTCGTGCTCTTCCCCTGGGCCGTGTCCGTACTGGCCGTTCAGTTCCTGTGGGGGGAGGGGCATACATAAAAACTAAAATGAGTCGATGACTCGTAAGCAGTACTTCATACAGTTAAAATATAACAACATAGGTTTTCATTCATGCATTCATCATTCGTACTATTACGTGCATGCTTACTTGTCATACGTGCGTTCGTTTGAAAACGTCACTGGACGGAGTTTTGCTTTAATAGTCTTTCTTTTCATAGAACATGTCTCCCGCCAGTGCCTTCATTTCTTCAAGAGTCACTGGACGAGGTTTTGCTTTTAAAAGGCTTTCTTGTCGTAAAACGTTTCTCCCGTCAGTGCCTTCATTTCTTAAAGAGTCGTGCTCTCGTGCATTCATGCATTCATGCATACATACATTCTTTCTTATCACTTTCATAGGCCAGTACACACTGTTATTACGCCTCGTGTGTTAGGGTTAGCGGCCCTATGGCCAATGGATTCGCCTATGGCCGCGGGTTGGAATCCCATTCCGTTAGGGTGCAGCACTGGGTGCACTACCAGCATTACTGCCCGGCATTGCAATCTGCCCATTCATTCGTTGGACACCCCATATCATTCATTCATATGACCGTTACATATTTTTATACATTTCATGCTTTCATTTCATTCATGGCAGCTTGAAAGAGCTGCAGCTTTCATTATTTTCTTATCTTTCATTTAACATGTCCTGTCATGAGAAAACGTTCGTTTTCGTGAGAAAATATCGTTCTTTTAAAAGCTTGAGCATAAGCATCATCTTTTCATGGCATTCGTAAAACGTTTGTTCGTGGCATCGCAAAACATTTAAAACGTCGGCTTCCATGGCATCCACAAACATCACCTTAAACGTCGTCTCTCATGGCGTCCACGGGCATTACCTCGTGGCGTCCGTAAGAGCGTCGGTTCGTAGGATCCATGAAAGCGTTTGTTTCCATGTCTTTCTTTGCCTTTCGTGATAAAACATTCTTTTTCATGAGAAAACATCGTTTCATGAGAAAACATCGTTTTATGATCATAAAATATCGATTCGTTGATTTTCTTGGAAAATACATATAATAGATACACCGTATAGTCATCCATTCATATGCGTACAATTAATACTTTGGATGCGTAAAAGGGGGCTGCCAAGGAGGGACCGTACGTACTTATACCTTTGACCACTTATATTTTTCTTTCTTAAAACGTCTTTCGTTTCCTTTCTTAAGCATCTTAAAGGAAAAACGTTTCATGCATCTTGGAAAACTCTAGAAGAGTATGAACGTAACGCTTACCTGGACTCCATGCTACTTGCATATCATGCAGTCCATTCATGTGTTTGTCATATGGCAACCTACATGCATACACATATCTCAACGCCATTCTCTATCTAGTACATAAACAACTTAAACTTAGAAGACACAAGCTACACTTCACCATGAACACTTTCCTTCTATCCCGTGTTCTTACGTGTTCCTTACTATGTTAAAACCTTCAGGGACCCATTACGGTTACCACATCTTCCAACTCAGGTCTTGCCTCGAGTGCTTATCCACTAAAGTGAACCCATGATTCATCTTAGGATTAAGACACTAAGGTCTTTGTCTCATAATTCTCATTAACCACATTCCGACGCATGACTCAAATCAACTAAGTCACGCATCCCTTCCTTAGATAGTACACTCGTCACTATCTTCATGCACCTTATCCCATACTAATCCTCATTCTCATCCATACAAACCACACGGTTCTAAGCCAACTCTGAGGCTTAAGCACCGTGCAACTATAGTTAGGACAGATTACCCATTACATATGGTGAATCCGTCCGGCACATGTGTCTTACCATGTTACACATGTACTTTACCCCTTATCACTTAAGATCAACATATATAACACGTTGATCACCTGCTTGGAAGGACAAGGGCCATACTCCGATACCAACCTTCTCTTAACCCGGCTAGCATGACTCTTCATGCTATCCATCCCTTTTGACAGTTCATCCCAGCACTTAACACGACAAGACTCCATTCATAACTACGTCTTATGTCATGTCAAACAGCTCGAGACTATTCCCAAGCTACACCGTGACCTTGTCGCGTTACCCAACATTCTGCTACATCAATTCCTAACTCATCATGAGTACAGTTCCTCTCGTACTCCCGACACATCATGACATCTCGTCACGTTCCCGTTGTGCCATTCCTACACTATCACTTCACCCATCGCAAGCACGACTGTCGGTAACCACGTCACGAAGTGACGTTGCCCAATCAAGCTTCCGTTGTTTACTCTTACACTTATTCCGCTACTTTATCCATATTTCCAATCATAAGTCCAACACGGTGACACTTGTCACCTTAGACTAAAGGCTACACCATAACTGCTTCGGGACACTGTTCCACAGTTCCTGACACTATTCACCATGTTCTACGCCCATCAACCACTCAACCATTCTTATCTCTGAAACACCACACACGGTGTATCGCTGCACCTCATGGAGTACACTCCATGCATACTCACTTCTCACATGCTACGACCGATCACTACTATGGCGTACACGCCATATAGTGCATCACTTTACCACATGGAGTACACTTCGCATGTACTCACCTCATACATACCACGTCACATTACCATTATGGCATACACGCCACATGGTGCATCAATCTACCATACGAAGTACATTCCACATGTACTCCCTTCATACACACCACGCCACATCACCATTATGGCATGTCCGCCATATGGTACATCACTCCGCCATACGGAGTACATTCCGCATGTACTCCCTTCATACACACCACGCCACATCACCATTATGGCATATCCGCCATATGGTGCATCACTCCACCATACGGTGCATCACTCTGCCATACGGAGTACATTCCAGATGTACTCCCTTCATACACACCACGCCACATAACCATTATGGCAAATCTACCATATGGTGCATCACTCCGCCATACGGAGTACATTCCACATGTACTCCATTCATACACACTACGCCACACAGAGTACATTCAGCGTATACTCTTCCCATTCCACATACACCACGCCACCATTATAACATAGTCCACAACATTACACAGCACACTTCTCAATTATGCCCAACACTTTACAGCATACTACACGGCACAACACATCTCCACCCAACACAGACATGCCAACACTTCACATATGCATCACATCACATCACCACACTACACAAATTGCCCAATACTTCATTACACAGCACATCACAATACCATAACTCCACAAATACTAACAGCACAGTCCACAACCTAGTCAACTAATCAATATCTAACATAAATACGAGGGATAGAGAGTTATACCATTGACGGGATAACCCGTGTGTTGCTCGTTGACCGTCACGTGCTAGGTATGGTCTTGGAAGAGCTCGTGGTGGTCTTAGAGTGGTGGTGGCAAGGAGCGTAACACGGCGGATCTAGTCGTGTACAGTGGCGGTCAGCCATGCGCAGTGGCTGTCCATCACGTGCAGTGACTACCCACCACTCAAAGTGGTGGTTTGACCTAGAGTTCGGCTAAGGGAGGTGCGGTGGAGCTCATGGTGGCACTAGGGTGGCGCCACGGTGGTCCACGGTGGTGAAGGGAGGGAATGGCCGTGTAAGAGGGGGGAGAAGCCGTGGGAGAGTGAGAGAGAGTGTGCGTGCATGGGTGGCAGATCGGGGCCGTGGATGGTTGGCATGACTTGGTGGTGGCTTGAGGAGGCTGAAGGTGGCGGTTACACGCCGTGGGTGGTGGTGGAGGATGTGAAATCCGTGCGTGAAGGAGAGGGAAGGCTCGTGTGGTGGAGGGAGGCTATGGGCCTCGAGTCACGTGGATGAGGAAGGGGGAGGGAAGGGGAAGCGCATGGAGGCGCTTGGTGGCTGCAGACGATGGTGCAAGGAGGAGAAATTCGGCTACTTACCGTGAGGAGAGAGAGAGGGCTGCGCGTGTGGGGCTGAGCTTGCTGGAGGGTGGTGGCCGGTGAGAGGAGGAGCTACCATGGAGGTGGTGGCGCCGTTGGGCGGCGCACGACGGTGTAATGAGCACCAAGCCCATTCGAGCTATGTATTGCCGAGGGAGAGGAGGAGGGAGCGTGGGAGAGAGATACCAATGGGGGTGAGTCTGCCAGAGGGAGGTGGAGCTAGTGGTGGCGGTGGTGAGGGCTGCCGACTCATGACGGCGCCGGGTTGAGGCATGGAACGGTTCGGCGTGGAGAGTGTAGCGTGCGACGGACGCTAGGGGGAAGAGGAGAGAGAGGAAACTAAGGAAAAGTGAGGAAGAAGAGAGGGGTCTGGGTATTTAACCCAGTCCCTTCATCTAGGGATCCACGTAACGATCTAACAATGGATCTTGAACACTGATTTAAAATGCATAAATATTAACTTAATTAAAAACGTTTAGAGGAATTAAGGTAGAATATTATTTAAAACTAACATTACTTTGTAAAATAATATTCATTCATCATTAATAAAATGATGAAGTCTCACTTAATATATTAAAGATAATAAAACCATTTAATTAATAAAAGATTTCAACATAATTTAAATCTCATAATATCTAAAATGGTTGAAATCAATGATATTAAAATGATTTTTGGCAATTATAATATTTTTAGAGCTCTTCAAGAATATTATAATTGTCATATTTAAAATCAAACTTAGTTCAATAACACTGGAAATACAATATATAGATATTTCCAGCACATTTAAAACATTGGGCGTGCCCTAGAAGTCGCACGATATCTTTGAAGACACGCCATCGGGGTTTGGCACGCATGACGAGGCTAGCAGTCATTAGAGAGAAGGGGCAGACGATTTACATAATTTCCGTCCTCAACACTTGCTTACGTTAGAAGGAATGAATCTTACGTTAGAAAGAAAGAACATATGTCAGAAGGAAGGAACAAGGTGTTACAATTGCATAGGCCAAAAGGCATGTGGCGATAGGCAAAGGTGACAAATGGGCACGTAAAAGTGGTATTTTCTTGATCTTCTGGTGCAATGGAGATTTGGTCATAACCGAAGTACCCGTAAAGAAAATAATATTATGCATGTTTGGGTAACCTTTCTAATATTTGATCTATAGAAGGTAGAGGTAAATGATATTTCGTTGTCATGGAATTCAACTTAGGATAGTCAATGCATACTTTTCATCCCGTTTGTACTCAAGTTGGAACTAACTCCTCAGCCATATACTATTGTACTTAGTAAATATCATATCTTCAATTTAATACCTAGTAAAACAGTAGCTAAAACTTCAAATGAGTTATGGACTAAAAAAGCTCTAGTATTAGGTATTTTATGTCTAGGGTTATCTAGTTGAGGCTAGGCCCTATAGGCTTATGAGTAGTTTGGATTCAGAGATGAGTTGATATAGTTTGTGAATAGTAAAATAAAGTTGAATTGTTTATTATATTTTATGTGAGAATTTGGAAAAATTGTTTTGAGATTTGAGAAAGTTGAATTGTTTATTATATTTTGTGTGAAAATTTGAGAAAGTTGTAATGATGAAATGAGATGAGTTGAGTTGAGTTGATGTGAGTTTTGAATTCAAACGAAGCCTATGTAAGAAAATTGAACTCAAGAACATTTGGCTGCTACTATGTTGGATACTTTGAGAGTTCAAGGGGTTTCAAGTTTTATTGTTCTTCAGGTAATACCATAATTGAGACAGATAATGCCAAATTCTTTGAGGATATTCAAGATAGTGGGAGTACATAACCTAGGGATATTGTATTTGAAGAGGAACAAATTGAAATTCCTCTGAAAAATACTTAGGGCAGTGAGGAGGTCACACCTATCATAATACATGATACGGATGCATATCATCAAACCATTTCTGAGTTGCTTCTTACTAATATGGAAGAACCTAAACTATCTCAACAGAAAGTGCCAATAAGAAGATTAAATAGGGAGAGGAGATCCATGTAAATGAGTTTTTAAAAACCAAGTTAGATTCTAAAGGTAATGTCAAGAGGATAAATCACTTATAGTTGCAAAAGGCTTGACTTAATAGGAATACATTGACTATAAAGAGACTTTCTCTTGAGTTTCATCGAAAGAATCTTTTAAGATCATTATGACATTTGTAACTCATTATGATTTAGCACTTCATTAGATAGATGTAAAGATCATTTTTTCTCAATGACAACATTAAGGGGACAATATATATGGTGCAACCAGAGGACTTTGAGACTGATGAATCAAGTAATTTGGTTTACACATTGAAGAAGTCGATCTATGGTTTAAAGCAGTTATCGCAACAATGGTATCAAGAATTTGATCAAGTAGTGTCCTCTTTTGGTTTTAAGAAAAATGTGAATCAATATATTTATCAGATCAGAGCACTTTCAATGGATTAGTTAAAGCTAAAGTACATTTTTTATAAATGTAAGATGAATTTAGCTTTTGGCTATTCCATTCACATAAGTCTCCACATTGCATCACCTCTTTTGCATAACCACTTTGCTAGTCAAGTAAAATTTTCACACTAGCTTATGCATATTTGAGACAAAATAATAATAAAATATTATTATTTTATTATTATTAATTTTTTGTTAAAATCAATTTTTTTATATATATTTTGCAATTAACATCCACTATATACATTTGACATTAATAATACAAATGCAATAATAAAAAATATAATTTTTTTTATATATTATATTAAAAATATAATAAAATGAAATATATATATATATAATATATATAATAATAAAATGAATATTCAGGTGAAGGTTTGTTGTGTTGTTGAAGGATGGAGAAAATGAAAGAATTGTGAGAGAGAGAGAGTGGGAGGAGAGAGAAATAATGATTAAAATATGTTTTGTAGAGTGAATAGTAGTTATCCAAATTTAGATAAACACTGTTCATAGCTAACTAAATATTTGGATATATAAGCTAATATAGAGGATTTTAGGGTCATATTATGCAAATATGACTTTGCATATACATATGCCTAGACTAATGTGGATGCTCTTAATTAGTGATCATATTCTAATTATATTTTTTCAATTGTCATTTAAAAGGGAAAGATAAATAATTGATATAAAAGGGAGAGAGAAATAATTAATATAAAATGTATTTGATGTATGAATAGTTACTTTCAAATTTGGAAATTATTTTGGAAGTGACTGTAGCTAAATTCATTTAGCTAATCCATTGTGATGCCATTTTATGTTCTAATAGCTAAATACTCGATGGATTTAGTTTTTAGCTAATCCATTGAGGATGCTCTCAGTGGGAACAAATTTATATTTTTGGTTGTATTTGTTAATGGCATCCTATTGGTGATTAGTGACATAGGCCTGTTATATGAAACCAAGAAACTTCTTTCAAAATTCTTTGGGATGAAAGATCTTGGGGAGGCATCTTTTGTGATAGACATACATATATTATCGTAATAGATCACATGGTATAGTTGGCTTATCATAGAATGCATATGTTGAGAGAATACTCCAGGTTTGGCATGCAAAATTGTGCATTTGGGGATGCGCCCATTGCAAAAGGTAACATATTAAGTTTGATTCATTGCCCAAAGAACAATATAGAAAAGAAACAAATGCCTTATGCATCAACTGTAAGTAGCCTTATGTATGCTTAGGTTTGCACACGTCCATATATTACATATGCAGTTGGAATGCTTGACAAATATTTGAGCAATCCAGGCATAAATAACTAGAAAGCTACTAAAATGGTAATACAATACTTGCAAAGAAAGAAAGACTATATACTCACTCATCAGAGGTCTGAACATCTAGAGATTATTGGATTTTCGGACTTCGACTTTGATGATTGCCTTGATGGTAGGAGATCCATTTTAGGTTATATTTCCATGTTAGTTGGGGGAGTTGTGTCATGAAAATGTGTCAAACAAACGCTTATAGCTTCTTCTACCATGGAAGCATAATTTATTGATTGCTAGAGGATTCCAATCAAGAAATATGGTTGCGAAATTTATCATTAGATTTCAAGTCGTGGATAACATTGAGGATTCACGAAAGGCTTATAGTAATAATGAGACAACATAGTTATATTTCAAGAATGACATGAGTGATGAGTTTGTCAAAGTCTAAGCACATTAACATAAAGTTTCTTGTTGTAAAATAAAGAGTTCAAAATCATCACATATCAATTGGGTAAGGGCTTACCAACTAAAGTGCTTAAGGAGCATGTAGCTCATATAGGAGTGGTTAATCTTTGTGACATATTTTATTAGTGAGAATTTGTCTATTATGTATTTAATTTATTTGACACTTATTATAATCGTATTTGGGTTTATTGATGATTCTAAAATAAAACTGCATTTCTTTCAGTGCCATTCCTCCCTCTTAGAGCACCTTGCCCACAAGGTGGGGATACAACTCCCTTAGCTTCCACAATGACTCTCAAGAACTATCTTTTGGTAAAACCCATTTCCACTGAATTAAAACTTTTGTGATAGGTTGATCACCCTTATTCTTCAATCTTTTATCCAGTACAAGTTCGGGTTCTAGTAAAATAATCTCTTCCTTATCCATTGGTGGTAAAGTTGGTAGAGGTGCAATGTGCTGCTCGAGCTTCTTTTTAAGACATGAAACATGAAACCCTAGGTGAATTCTTGATGAGGCTAGTAGGTCTAGTTTATATCGTTGTCCCAGCCTTGGCTATAACTTTTAAAGGACCATAGTATCTTGGTGCCAACTTAAGATTATGCCTCAATGCCACTGATTTTTGTCTATAAGGTTGCACCTTCAAAAATACCCAATCTCCCAATTCAAAGCTCTTCTCAGATATTTTTTTTATCTGCAAAGAACTTCAATCTTTCTCAGGCTTGATTTGAATTCTGCTTCTACTCTAACATGATTTGCTCCCTTGTCTTCAATTGTTCATCCATAGCAGCATTAGTTGTTATCCTTGTAACATAGGACGACAACTTGGGAGAGCATAGCCATATAAGACTTCGAAATGAGTCATTTTAGTTTATGAATAGCTAGTGGTGTTATAACACCACTCAGCCATAAAAAGCCACAAACTCCACTTCTTAGGTTGAGACCCCACATAACGCCTTAAATACCCCTCAAGGCATTTATTCAAAGTTTCAGTCTTTCCATCTGTTTGTGAATGCTAGGCAGAGATGAAAGCTAAGGTAGTGCCTTGCAACTCAAATAATTCATTCCAAAATTTGCTAGTGAACACTACATCTCAGTCAGAAATTATGGTTTTAGGCATCCCATGCAATCTGAACACTCTTGAGAAAAACACTTGGGCCACCTTGGTTACAGTATAAGGATGAAGCAAAGAGAAGAAATGTGCATGCTTTGTCAATTTGTCAACCACAAAAAATACTACACTAGCACCATGTGACAAAGGCAAGCCTTCTATAAAATCTATAGAAACATAAGACCATGGACTAACTGGAATAGTAAGAGGTTGCCGTAAGCCAACAAGATAAACAGTTTCATATTTTGTAATCTGATAAGTATCACATTCTCTTACCATTTTCTTGACGAACCCATGCATTCTGTGACAGTAAACATCCATCTTGGCCCTCTTAGGATTCTTATGGTAGCTAGAGTGTCCAGCTTAAGGGTTAGAGTGGATATGTTGCAACACCTTCCGCTTAAAGTCTGAATTTGGAATCATAACAAGTCTTCGTTTACTCAATAGAAGCATTTGCTGTAATGAATAATGCTTGACTACTTGCCCTCCCTTCTGATTCTTTATACACAAGTCTTGAATCTCTTGAGGTTGAGTATAACTTTTCTTGAGTCCATCAATCCAAAGTGGGGTGGGAAATGAAATTATTGCGAATGTCTCTTCTTCCTCTTCTAGCTTCCTTGACAAAGCATTCACAACTTTATTCTCTTTCCCTTTCTTATAATCGATGAAAAAATCATATCCCATCAATTTAGTCACCCACTTCTGCTGTGACTCATTAACCACTCTCTACTCTAGTAAACATTTGAGGACTTGTTGGTTAGTTTTAATTTTAAAAGACTAGACAAGGAGGTATGACCTCCATTTTTGTACAGCTGATACAGGAGTCAGCAACGCTCCCTCTTAAGTTGATGACAACAAAGCTTTGCCTTTGAGGGCCTTACTAAAATATGCAATGGCTTGACCCTCTTGCATTAACACAACTCCCAACCCACCTCCACTTGTATCACATTCAATTGTGAAAGCTTTAGAAAATTTTGGAAGTCTCAATACAAGCGGCTATGTAACAACTTTCTTCAAATTTTGGAATGCTTCAGTAGCTATAGCAGTCCACTCGAAGCCATTTTTTCTACGTAGGTTTGCTAAGGGTGCTGCAATCATGTCATATAATCTTTTATAAACTTCCTATAGTAGCCTGTGAGGCCCAAAAATTCCCTGAGGGACTTCAAATTACATGGCACAAGCCAATCTAACAGAGCAAATATCTTAGATGGACTAGTTTTAACCCCTTCTCCTGATATCAAGTGGCCCAGATAATCAATTTCTGTAACTCCAAATTTACATTTTGATCTTTTGGTAACAAATGGCGCTGTCTCAGAACCCCCAATACCAATTGTAGATGCCTTGCATGCTCACTGAAATCTTTGTTGTATACTAAGATATTATCAAAGAAGACAATGACAAATCTTCTCAAGAAAAGCTTAAAGATATCATTCATCAAACCTGAAATGTAGCAAAAGATTTAGTAAGCCCAAAATGTATCACTAAAAACTCATAATATAACACCCTGTATTTTAGTGTATTTTTATTGAATGATTATTTTTATTTATTCAAAAATTTATTCTCTTACTTTAAAGTTGTTGGATTTTTTTAGTTGGTTTATTTTTATGATTTTAATTTTGTGAAAATTATTTTTGATGTGCTTTCTTAATATTAATTATTGTTATGCATTTAAGTTTCTCTTTATTTTAAAATAATTTATTGTTGGGTTTAATTATTTTATTTTCATTTAATCATTACGTTTGAATTATTTTATTTTACTTGCTGTTTTGAAATCATTTCCATTGGATCATTTTTGTGACCCAATATGTGAGAATTGGATCTCATTTCTTTCCCTTCATTTTTTCTTTTCCCTTTTTCTTTCTTCTCTTTTTCTTTTTCCCATTTCTTTTCTCCTCTCTCTCTCTCTCCTCTCCCCCACGCTGCGTCGCTCTCCCCCTCACCCCGTACGTTTTTCTTCTCCTCCCCAGCCCACCGCCGTGTGCCTCCATCTAGCGACACCGCCCAGCCCACGGCCTTCCCCACCCTCCGGTAGCCACCACCCTCCAATCTCAGCTCCTCCTACACCGCCGTTTGCTCCCACGCGCAACACTAAGCCGCGACATTCTTTGAGCTCGCGTGCCGCTGTCACGCCACCTCCGGCCACCATTTCTTCACCATTTTATCCTCGACCTCCTAGCAACCCAATGCACTCAACCCCAGCTCCGATCCGCCACCGGTGAAGTACAACCAACTCCATTTTCGTTTTGAGTTTTTTGCTCTCCAACTGCCGCCCACGCCGCCTCTTACGGCCAACCACCACCACCACTAGCTTCACCAACATCCCTAAGCTCTTCCCTATCAATCTCGGGTCTTCGTTTGTACTCGTTCAAAAGTTGGTTTTTGAGACCCACGGCCACAGTGCATTTGACACTGTTCTGTTGCTGTGTTGCCACTTCGTGCAGTTCCGTGATCCTTCAGAAATTATAAAATAGCATTGTAAGTACTTTCCAAAGAACTTTTGTGATTTAAATGTATTTTTGCACTAACTTATTATACTGTGAATTGATTGGTTTTGCCGGACTGAGTCCGAGGACTAAGGGGTTGGATGGACTAGTGGATGAAGTTTGTTTATATGTTTTGGGCTGTGTTGAATTGTTGGTTGGATATTGTATGGTTTCATGTACATCGCACATTTGCACGCATAATCATGTTTGTAAAGAAAATTGGGTTTTCGTGTAATTGCATTCATGTTCATTTGTTTATTAAAAACTGGATTTTCATGTGAAATGATTTTTGGGTGTGTGTATCATGACCACAAGCCGAGATGAGACATTATCTCAGTGGAGCTCCTCTGGTCACTCGGAAGCAGAATATACTGAGTGACGTCCCCCGGGTTGTCGCTGGGCGACAACGGGATCAGACGGCATGGTAACGCTCTTGAGCCGACTCCGTGGTCCCTTGCTAGCGGGGGCTAGAGGATGCTTGTCCACGTACGCGCTGGGCGCAGAACTGAGCATTGCTCGTTACGAAGTCACACGCACGGTCGTTACCCGTGGTGTGGCGATGGGAGCCAGGGTGTGCGGATGGTCCCTAGGAGAGATCATGGTGCATACGGTAAAATGGAATATTGGACTATTTTGTGGGAAAATAGCGTGTGTTGGATATAGATTTTGTGTAAATCATTTTCTGGAAAAATGTTTTTCGGATATGTTTAAGCCAAAATGAGATTTTGACGTGCGTTGGAAAATATTTATTTTCGGGAAAAATGACGTTTTGGGGCATATTGCATATTTCATCATATGCATGCATTATTGCTGGTTGCATTAATTTTTAATCTCGAGTTGTTTGGATTTTACTTACCTGCGGTACCGTTTTATGGTAATACAGATTTCAATGCAGATGAGGTTGAGGGTGAGCTTGAGGATTCGGCTCTGCTCGAGGAGTGATTTGGGATCACTCATTTTATTTGGAACTTGTATTATATTTATTTTGGATGACTGTATAACTCTTTAAACCACTTTTATTGATATTTAAATTGTGTTTAAATTCTGGTACTTAGTTGTCTTAATATATCCGTTGCGTTGTTTTTATACACTATTGCATATACACACACTTGGCACTATCGTTAGGATGCGTGACCGTGTTATCATCATTCGGATGTCTCGATTCCCGTGTTCTCGTACATGGGGGTCGGGGGAGCCACACATAATGACCTTCATATGTTTTGAAGGTTGTCTTGAAAATATCATCATTTTTTACTCTATTTTGGTGATAACCAAATTTTAAGTCCAATTTTGAAAAAACTTTGCCCCATACAACCGTGATGGGAACCAAAGTGAGTTTAGTTTTAAAGATCTTTTGCAAGTTTCAGATGGGTCAATCACAAGATCAAGAGCCAAGAAGATCAATAAGGCGATACAATCCACTTGTGAAGAGTCTAGCAAGAGCCCAACATTTAAGATGGGTTTGTAGGATGAAGATTCAGTTTTCATTCATTTGATACAAGCTATGATAGATGGCAATAACATGACTTAAAGGCTTTGGGCACTTGAAGGCTTTGGGCACTTGAAGCCTTTTAACTTGTTTAATTCATTTAAATAACTTATTTTATTAGTTTATAATAATTAGATTTATTATTAGAAAGACTTAAGGGAGCACCTATTCAAGGGCATGTTGGAAAAGTTATTATTTGTTATGAACTAGGGTTTTTGGGAAGGCTATGTATTTTGGCCAATGACTTATTTGAAAAGTTACTTTTTAGGAACTAGGGTTTTAAGAGGTTGCTGTAGCCGAGTTACTGTAGCCGCGGGCACTATTCACTCAGGGGTATTTTTGGAAGTTGGGGCATTATTTTAGCTAGGGTTTTAATTAGGTTTTAGTTTAAATACTCTTTGTTGCCTCATGTTAAGAAGTTTATAAAATTTGATGAATTTATTCATTGTGAGTTAAGTTTTACTCCTCTTGTTCTTAATTGAACTTTTGAACTTATCAAAGGTAAATCACAACCTTTGTGGCGTTCCTCATTTGTAATATGGGTTCTTGAGACAGGTTTTTCAACTGGTCTAGATTTTAATATAATCTAGGTTCTTGAAACGAGTTCTCATCGGGTCTAGGTTCTCCATCCATTGACTTGATTTTGACTTTCTTGGGTGAGTTTTCAAATTGATTGTGGGTTCAAGGGATTTCATTCCCGCGGATTCATATCAAACCGTCTAGGAGCTCGTCTATCACAAGGATAGGAAATTTTTCCTTAATGGTTCTACTGGTTTAAGGCCCTATAGTCCACACACAGCCAACTCACATCATCTTTTCTTACTAGCAACATAAGAGATGAAAATGGACTTTGATTAGGCCTACCTACCCTTGACATCAATAATTCTTATATAATTTTTTCTATCTCAATTTTTTGTTAATGAGGATACCTGTATGGCCTCACTGAGGTGGGAGATATGCCTTCTTCAAGTTAATTTGGTTATCACAACTTCTGTTTGGAAGAAGTCAAGCAGGTTCTTCAAACACATCTTGGAATTCATCAAAATTTCCTTCATGCCTTCATATTGATTATTACCACCATTACCATCTCCCCCTTGATGAATCAATTGCAATACCCATCCAGATTTCCTCAAAGATGTAGACTTGAAAAATTGACTTCCATCCTTGACTATATTGTGCCCAAAACAAAAATCTTGCAAACTGATCTCCTTACCACACCACTGGAACTTCATTGTCATTTGTAAGAAGTCCCACCTAATTGGGTCTAAGGTTCTGAGCCATTGACCCCCCAGAACTATATCATAGCCTCCTAGTGTCAACATGTGGAAAGACATAGGAGATCTATTCCCTTACAACTTGATACTGATTTGTTCACACCTTCTAAAATTTAACAGTTTTTCCCCATTGGCCAACTTCACTTGCAGCCTAGGACCTTCCTCCACCTTCAACCTTGCTACTTTGACTATTAAGGGATTCAAGAAGTTGTGGGTATTTCCTGAATCTACTAGTATAACCACTGACTTTGTTCCAATCATTCACATTAATCTCATAGTGTTAGAGCTAGCAGAACCAAAAATAGCATGTATTGATATTTATAAGTTTTCCTCCTCCTACTCCACCTATATCTTGCTTCTTTAATTTATGTTCACATTTTCCATGTTGTGGCCCCTTTTCTTAAACTACATTTTCATCAACTTGCAAAAGATAAATTTTTGGGTTCTTACACACATGGCTAGGATTCCACTTCTTTTCATAGTGGTAATATAGCCATTTTCTTCTTTTTTCATCCTTATGAGAAGAAGATATTTTCCTTTCTTGCCAAAAGTTTTTTGAATTTTCTTCCCCATTTCCTCACTTCCTTCCCACTTGACATAACAGATCTCAGAGCCCTTGTAAAACTCCAAATGTACTCACTCCTCTTGGAACTTTTCAAGCCCAAACACTGCACTTAGATTTATGGGATTGAGCATCCTCACTGGCAAACGGATCTCATCCTTCAATCCATTTAAAAAACATTTCAATTTATGCTTTTCAGATAGACCCTTAAGCCTATTTGACAAACCTTCGAACTATGCTTTATAGGCAGCCACATTTGATGTTTGTTTAAACCTTGTTAAGGCTTCTATAAGGTCATCGTAGGCTGTTGGACCAAAGCTAGTTTGCAAGGCCCTTACAAAGGAGTCCCACCTTGTGAACAATCCACTGTCAGCCACATCTTGATACCAAATAAGGGCCTCCCATTCCATATGGTAAGATGCCATCAACAACATTTGGTGAGGTGGTGTTTAATGAAAATCAAAGTACTTAATTACTTTGAAAATCCACCTCGTTGGATTACTTCCTTCAAAGTGAGGAAATTCTAGCTTCACACCCCTTGGTATACAATTTCTATCATCTTAACTAACCATACGAGAATCTTACAAGGAGACACATGATGATGCTCCACTAAAGTACGAATCATATCATTCAATTGATCTAACATGTCCATGATAGAATGAATGGATTGTTGCTAATCATCAACTGCCTCTGAATTGCTTCTTTTTGCTTCTGGGTATTCTCCTTATGCACCTTCAAAGGCGTAGACATTGTGCCTTCTTCCATGGAAAGGATTGGCCTCTCTGATACCAATGTTATGTATCAAGATCAAGAAAATAAGAAATAATGTATAGAAAGAATTGAAAGAATGAATCTTGGAGCTTTATTTGAACCAAGAATGAGGAACTATTAGGTAATTCCAACCTCCACAATCTACCTTCAAGCTAATCAACACCTTCACAATTTCTCCTCCTCTGTATATTTATATCAACATAAATACAAAGGACATTCCCAAAGAAGAAGACCTCAACGCACCATATTGCTAATGAAGAATACCCTCAACGCTCCGTATAACTTACAAAACATTTATAGAAATTACAAAACACCCTGTTTCATTTACACTACACTCACCCTTACAATATTCAAAATGGTGCGTTTTACTAATTCTAAACTTTTCGTTTTGTCTTCAGCTTCCCAACTATCATTTCCTTCCCTAGTCCTTACCACATCCATGACACACACATTATTTAAATAGTATAATTTTTTTTTGATAGTATCCAAATTGCATGATTTGATTTGTAATTTTTAAATTTTTAAATTTATTTTCAAGTCAAATTATGCTATGTAGATGGTGTGTGGTGTAAACGCTTTCATATAAATTAATTCTTTTTAACATAGTTGATGGGGAAAGTTTCCACGTCACTAGGTGTGTTAAAATTAAGACTTCTAAAAAGATTGTTAAAAGTCCAGTTTGTTTGGTGTTTGAATGAGAAAGTTCCAAAAAAGAGGGAAATCATTAAATGTGAGATACATGCTCCATTGAAACCCTACTGCTCTTTCGTTTTCCATACAAATTACTAGACTTAGCAAAGAAGTGAAACCTAAAGAGAATCTCTGTGTGACGTTAACATCGTTAACAGAGTTATAACTAAGTTTTAGACAAGGCAACAACTTAACCTTCGGATTTTATTTGTTATATATGTTATTTGTCTATTTAAAATTTTAAAGAGTAGTATTATATGTATTTACAATTTTACTTATAAGAAACGTACAAGACTCATTTTATCAATTTTCTTTTGAAATTATTTCAAATTTTATAATTTTTAGCATATTAATAACTGACATATGAAGAAATAAATTTTTTGTAAATTTTTCTCAAGTATAATTACATTTCTCCTATTTAAAAATTGAACAACGCTACTCTGCTGCCTAATGAGTGTGCCCCAAGTGCATTTGCACTTTTTCTCTTTCAAATATTTTTGAAATATTTTAAAAAAAATACACCAATTTATTAATAATTAATTTTTTAACCATTAACAAATTTTAAAAAAATAAAATACACGTGGCAAAACACGGAAAATAATAACATTTTCCTTAAAAACCGGCGCAGAATGTTGGTAGGCACACCGGAGGAGAGCCGGTCCGGGTCCTTAGGTTTCGCCTTGCAGCATTCGTACTCTTTCCAAGTTTTCAACTGAACCTCTGAAGCATGGGCATTTTGCTTTCCCTCTTCTTCGTTTCTATCTTTCTCTCTCTCTTCCTGTTATTTAAATTCGTCACCTCAGATGGTAACTGCTCAAAATCCTTCTCCCTATCTCAATTTTTTTTTTTTTTTTTTTTTCGTGTGCGCATTTATAAATTTAAATTGGCTGTTGAAGACCGGTGTCCTGTGCTCTCTATGTAGTTTAATTAGTGGGTTTTTGTTTTTAATTATTTATCGGCAGGGGATTTCACATTGATGTCTAAAAGACATGCGAAGCGCGAAGAAATTGAAGACAAGGTAACCGTCATGAATTTTGAGTGTATAATCAAATATTTTAATGCTCGCGCTGTTTTATTGTTTCTATTTCTGAATTAAAACATTTAGTCTATCCATTACAATGTTGTTCTTCCAGGTTGTCTGGATTACTGGAGCTAGCCGCGGAATCGGTATGTGATATAAGGGTTTTATATTGTGAATCAATGTCCAATATATTTGATCTTTCTTGAATTTATGCTCCTTCAAAGAGCAATAAAGGTTTTAATACGTCAAAGTTGTAACCGTCCTGATTATAGTTATGTACAAACTCATTGCATTTCTTACTGCCTTTAAAAGCATTTAAGTGAGGTGGGGTTCGTGGTAGGTTATGGATATACATCCATGGATGTTTTGAAATTTTCATCAGCTGCTCTTGTCATTGTTATAACGATCACTGTTTTGTCACTACAATCATGGTGACAACAATCCGGATATCGGGTGTCATGATGAAAATTGTCTTAATAATCAAATAGCCACATTTTCTACCGTTGTTTTATATTTTAACAACGAAACAGTATTCTTTTCTGATTGGAACCTTTATGTGCCAGTAAATTCCTGATTTTGCTGGCTAGGATGGGAGGATATTAATGTTTCCCTGCCTTTTGGCCCATATTATGCTTTATTTTACACTCCTGAAAATTCAAACTCAAGTTTTGTGTTGAAAGAAGGGTAATACTTTGGGCCTTTCTGTGTTTCTACAACTTTGAATTCTGAGAAGTGTTTTCCTGTATTCGATGGAGGATAGCACTGCTCTATGAGTTGATGAAACTACACTGTGAGAAGTGATACAATGGGCATGCCATCTATCTTTATGCCTGGAAGAGATTAGTTGACAATGTGAAAAAGATGGGTGCCTCAAATGTTGGTCCCATTAATCATTTACCTTGATGGTATCTTTAGAAAATTCTTCTTTGTCTCCTCGTTACTGCAAAACTGCTATACATGGAGGCATTAAAGGTGGCAATTATAGCTTTTGTATCTCATCTACTACTTCATTATGGGAGAGGAGTTGATTGCAAAGCAGAAAAGTATTAACCATTGATGAAGGAAATAATACCGATTAGGCCTGCGACCTGGTCCGGCCCGACCCGTCCCGTCCCGTTTGATATCGACCAATCTCCAGAAATGTCTTTTGAAGCCCCTCCGAACCCACAACCTATACATGGGTTTCTTCTTCAATTGCTATAAATCTCTCAATGCCTCCAAATCGTTCTCTGCGCTGCCTACTTCGGACTACTAGGGTTTCGAAAGCAAGGGTGAGAAGGAACTTAGACACGGAATCACCATGAGGGCCAAGGTAAGATTTGATTGTAGTCTTATTGCCATACGATATTTGTCGGACCCTACTATTTGCTCGATCTAAAAACTTAAAAATGGACGTTTTTTAATTTTCCTAATCTCGTACTGGGGTTTGCTCTTTGGTTTCACAGTGGAAGAAGAAGCGCATGAGGAAGTTGAAGAGGAAGCGCCGAAAGATGAGGCAGAGATCCAAGTAGTTCTCTTACCAATAAATCGACGTTGTTTTGTGTCTAATCGGTTTCTGATTAGAGAGTTGTAGTGTTTTCCATTTTTATGTTTGGATTTAATATCTGAAAGGTTGGAGTTTTGTGTTGTTGAATGAGTTTTTCCCTTTCGCTCTCCGTCGAATCTATCCAAGTCTACAGCGCATCGAAGAAAATAGGGCCCAACGTTGCAACAAAATTACGCCTCCAACCTCGCGAGCTTGGCTTACTGTAGAACCTATCGCATAGCCGCAGCGCAGGCAGGGCTCGGACTTCGCCAGTGACAACGACTTAGGTGATAACAGAGAGAAATGGGGAGTGATGACAGCTATGGTTTGAGATTTGGGGATGGATGGCATAAGGTCTGTGATTGTCAGATTGAAACCGACAGTTAGCGGGTTTGACCTACAAGTTAGTTCGACCCACTTTTATCGGTCGGGTCGGGTCGGGTCGTACAGACGGCTCGGGTCAGTGCCTTTTCTGCACAGGCCTAATACCGATATCCACATTTATAGCTGGTGGGGCTTCTATCCCTGTTAAGATAATTGTTTCATTAGGGTTTTAAATGGGTGGTAATTTATTTGATATGAGATGCATTAATAAAAAGCGGGGATGGTTTCTACTTATATTATCTGCTCTTGAGCTTGAAGAAAGGTGGTTGTGTTGAGCAAGTTGCATCTAACCTGAAAATGTAAACAAACTTAAGTTAGTATGTGGTATATCTAAGTAGTGCATGTCAATGGACAGCAACGCTGCCCAATGTGCCCATTATTGTTCATTATTCTTTCCTTATTCAACTCTTTCCTTATTTCTCTAGTTAATATTTGACAGATTGTAACTTCCATGTATAGGGCTAGAATTAGGCGCATACTGATTTATCTCCATGTATAGAATTGCTTTGTACAGATTATATAATATACAGAATCCTCAAGGCCAATTGATTCGGCCATTCATACAGTTTTTCACCTTATTTTGACATGGCATCAAGAGCCAGGTTGAATTTTTTTCTTCTTCTTCTTCTCGGTTTCATTTTCTTGGCGTGCTCTGGGCTGTTCTTGCCCGCGTGGGTTTCTCGGTTTAGTGTGTCGGCATTTTCTCAGACCGATCCTACACCTCTACATGCTGATAATACGAGTGCTATTCAGATCACGGCCAATCCTGTCTATCATGAGCGCATGAAGCATATTGAAGTCGACTGTCACTCTATCCGTGAAGCATTTGAAGCTCGTGTTATCACTCTTCCACATGTTTCCATTGAACTTCAAATTGCTGATATCTTCACCAAATCACTCACTCGCCATCGACATTGCTTCTTAAGTAGCAAATTGATGCTTGTTGATCAACCCACATCAATTTGAGGGGGGCTGTCAATGGACAGCAACGCTGCCCATTATTGTTCATTATTCTTTCCTTATTCAACTCTTTCCTTATTTCTCTAGTTAATATTTGACAGATTGTTACTTCCATGTATAGGGCTAGAATTAGGCGCGTACTGATTTATTTCCATGTATAGAATTGCTTTGTACAGATTATATAATATACAGAATCCTCAAGGCCAATTGATTCAGCCATTCATACAGTTTTTCACCTTATTTTGACAGTACATAGCCCTATATCACTACCAGCCATGTCAGTATGGGATTCCTTAACATCCTTCTCATGTCCAGATCCTTTCGAGACAGACCCAGCCCACAGGAAAATCTAAACAAAAAGAAATGGGTCTAGCATGTGGAGTACACAAATGAAGAAAGCAGGCTCTGATTTTGAGCTGAAGTATTACCCAAACTTAATTTAGTAGATGCAGAAACCCAACTAGTACATAAACCAATATCAAGTATGAATTCAATTGTTGTGGGATTTATAGACAAAGGTTATTATATGACTCTTTAAATCACTTTCAACAAGACAATATATATATACATATATATATATATATATATGTGCACACACATACACATATCAAGTATTAATCGTGTGGGTGTGCGCACATGTGTGCAGTGTCCATGTTGGCATGCTTGCAGGTGGGTGCGCTTGGGTTTGTCTGCGCATGCTTGCATGTGCGTGAGGATAAATACATACATCAGTGGGGGGACATAAAGAGGAGAAAATATACAGGGAGCTGTAATGAACTTCACAGAATAGCAATATCACCTTTTTGGTCTTCTGGGTGAGTCAAATTTGGTGGTTTAACAGTGGTTTCTTGGAATTTGAGCAGGCTGCAGTTCATTATAAGAAAATGGAAAGCAAGTCCTGTTATCCTGTTAGTGAACTTTACCTGAAGGGTGCTTCCCAATTATCTGAATTATTTGGAGCCTGAGCTAGAACTCTGCCCCATCTGATGGCTGATCTCTATCAATCTAGAGAGAACCTGGTTCATTTTCCTGTGCATGCAGCATATTGAGTCTGACTTAGGATCTGAGATCCTATACAATTGAGTTTACTAGAAATCTTACTTGAAGCTGATGTGGTTGTTGTCTCGTAAATTGACTGCGGCAAATTAAAAGAAATTAATTAATGGTAATTTTTTTTTTTAACTCCTGATCTGAATGTAATGTAGGTGACTGATTTACAGTGCAGGTGCAGGAGTGAATTGCAGTGTGAGAGAATAAGTGCTGATTTTTAAATATACTTTGACAGCAAGATCAGCTTCAAAGCTGCATAATAAGTGCATATGTAACATCCAGACCCCAAAAGTGTGATTTTATTTTTATTTGAAAACTAATTAGATTAAAAGGGTTTGTATTTCCTTAGGAAGTTTCCTTATCGACATAGTTATCCCTTGGTTTCCAGTTTGAATAGATTCCTAGTTTGAAACCAACTCCAACTTAAACTCTCCAAAAAAAAAAAATCCTCTCAGTATGTATATCCTTCTAGGAATAGGTTCCTAAAGTCTAGACAACTTCAAACTATAGCCTAGTCTCCTAATCACACTCACGTACTTCTCTTCCCCTCATCTATAAAACTCACCCGAGACCCTTCAGAAATAAAACCCAAGAAAATACCTAGAGGAATAACTCACTCCCACATAGCCTAGTTTTCTGCCCAGCCACCGTCCATCACCCCAGGATATCGGAGCACCACCATGCTGCCCAGAAATCGCCGACCAGCCCAACCCCGTCGAGCCCATTCCTCTCCGGTATGCCCATTGCCGTCGGCCACCGTTTTCTCTCTCTAGTGCTTATCGTCTTGACAGCTTCCCTCTCTAAACTCTCTCTCTCTCTCTCTCTCTCTCTCTCTCTCTCGGTGTCACTCCACCATAGGGACCCGCCAGTTGCGTCGTTGGTCACTCCCAGCCATTTAGAGCCGCCGTTGCACTCAGCCCTCTCTCGGTGAGCATCGCACAGCCTCCTCTCCCATAAGCCCGTCTTCTCTCTTTATTTCTTTTATTTCAGTTTTCCCAAAATACCCTTTCTACTAGGCTGAGTTTTATTGGGGCTGGGCTTAGTTGTAACTTGACTGGTTTTTAAATCTGGTGGGCTTGATTTATTTAAGAAACTATAGTACTAGGTTAAGCAGGTTGATTTCATGCGGGCTTGAGGTTTAAATTGGGCTCATTGTGTTTACAGAAACTGTTTTAGTGATATTAAGTGGGTTGTTTTCTCTAATTGGGGCTGTGCTGATAATTAAGTAGGCCAAAGTTTTTTACTTGAATAAATATATTATTCATAGATTTATTTTCATAGAAAGTATTTAAGGGATTTTAAAGTATGTTTTTACAGTATGCTATGAAGCCTATTATTTTAGTTAAGGTCCATTATCCGTATTTAATTACGTAGAGAATTACAACACGCTTTTCTAGGAAATTAGTAACCATCTAGTACCTCGTATAGGTAACACGTCACAAAGTGGGAATCGGGAAGCGGCGTTAAGAGGTAATTAGTATGATCATATAATTGTATGTGTACTGTAGTGATGTTTGTCTACGCTACACTACGAGCTAAGTCAAGGTTAGATCCATTTCATGATCTTCGATGAAATATAATGATATGCATGTAAGTGAGCATATATATGTTATGCTATATGGATTGCGATTTGATGGATGATATGTTGTGAAAATCACATGTATGCCATGCAATGTAATGTCATGAAGTATTTAGATCATATAAGTCATGTAATGTTCACGTAGTTCTCTGATCATGTATGCCATGGAATGTTTATGTTCAGATCACATTATGCCATGCCATGTTATGTTATGCTATGTACAAGTATATGCCACGCTAGAAAAGTTCATGAAGTCCAACAAACTTCTCATGCATTAAGAAAGATAAGATGTTAAGGATGACACGAACCTATGCGTGTTCATCACAAGTTATGATAAGGATGACACGGACCTAAGCGTGTTCATCACAAGTTATGATAAGGATTACACGGATCTAAGCGTGTTCATCACAAGTTATGATAAGCAGTGACACGGATCTAAGCGTGGTTCACCATATGTTAGTTGAAACACGGATTTAAGCATGTTTCACTCCATGTTATTACAAGTTATGCGGTGTCACGGACTCTCAAGCGTGGGTCACCATATGATAAGTGAAAGACAAGATGAACAAGTCATGTATGATTGTTAGAAAATGTATGAAGTCAGTCATTTATGCATTCACGTTACATGTTTGCCATGATTATGTATGATTCCACTCATGTTAATGATGAATAGATATGCTATGTGAATCAGTGACGATATATGTATGTATGTAAAGTTTTTCAGAAATTAAGCCTATGTTAAATTAAGTTATGTGTACGGTATGATTGTGAATCTGTGATGATGTACGTATATTATGAAGAGTCTTTCAAAAATTAAGTCTATGCTAGGCTAAGATGTATTTTACGGTATGATGTGCTATTTACTGAGTATTCGACTCATTTTTGTTTGTTTATCTATTTTCTTCTATGTTTAACTGGCACAGATGATGAGTATGAGGACGCAGAGCTGGAGGGCCAGGAATAGATCTAGTGTAAAGACTTAGAAAGGAATAAGTGTTATTTACACAAGAATTAGTTTAGTCATGTTTTTACTTTATGCTTTCAGTTTCATGATTCGAAGACAGTTAGGTTCACTTTAGTTGACGTTTTTTTTAACTGAGGTATTTTTCATGTATTCGAATCTCTTTATTGGGCATTATGTTATGAATGTTAGTAATATCTCTATCTTACGGGAAGGGGGTGTTACAACATATATACATGCATACATACATACAACCACATATATTTTACACCTACCTAACCATTTATATTTTCACAATGTTTAGCATCCAGTTGCTGGATTTTGTTTATTTTCTCATTGTTATGCTAAGAATGTTTGCTTTTTTTTGGGGGGGGGGGGGGGGGATGAGTGTTAATTAATACTTGGTGGTTGTTAGGGTTATTATCATCTTTTGTCCCACATACAAGTCTTTCACATATTGTAACTTTTAAAAGCTTTGCATGTTAGACTAGTTGAGATATGGCAAGTGTGGGCTTAGCTCTAGTCATAGTAGGTGAGTGAGATACAAGAGGCCTGCGATATTGTAACGCCCCAATGGAAGGCCCAAACCACATGGCCTATACTCCAAAAGGACTAGTCAATGATACAATTGGAGTCTCACTAAAACCTTATAAAGAGCAATAACTTCTCCTTCCCAAGCAATGTGGGATCCCATACACCACCTACCCTTATCCATATCATATGGGGTATCACAATCTACCCCCCTTAAATTCCCGACGTCCTCGTCGGGCCTGTCCATTGTAGGTGGCACGGCTCAAGTCCCACATTTCTGGTTGGGATAGTCTCTGATACCATTTATAATGCCCCAATGGAAGGCCCAAACCATATGACCTATATTACAAAAGGATAAGTCAATGATACAATTGGAGCCCCACTAGAACCTTATAAAGAGCAAGAACTTCTCATTCCCAAGCAATGTGGGATCCCATACACCACCTACTCTTATCATATCATATGGGGTATCACAGATATGGGGATTTAAGGTGAGTTTGTTTTCATCCATTAATCTCGGTAGGAGGATTAGTGCACCTATATCTGTACTGCGATAGCCTTACTGTGGGTTATCAAACTTTAAGGAAGTGGCTGAATCTGATGCGCAATTTACATGGATATTTTTTTTGTTTGGTAGAAAAGAACCCATATGAAGCTGTCAATTTTTATATTGTTTCACTGATCCACTGATGTACATAGGGTATCTGTGCTGAAACATTCCTTCTGGTAGAAAATTTTCTCTACAGAGCGCATTTTAAATTGTGGTAACTATAGTGGTTATGGCTTTGGTGTTCATAACATTGATGGCTTGAGAGTGATTTATCTGATACTGCCCAGCCACTCTTGTTACCCAAGTAGAACAATTTTTCTTTTTATAGAGGGAGGCTATTGTGAAACCTCCTAGTGAATAGTAGCTACATTTCTAAAAACAAAGTCCCATATTTGTTGCGTTGGATTTTGTTTTTTTCCTGGAGTGTTCTTTATTCCTCATTTCTTGTTGAGATTAAAATATTTTAAAACTTATAGTTTTCTATTGTATACATCCTGTGTACTAGGACAATGCCTTGCTTCTTTTAATATTAATAAAATCTCTTACCTAGCAAAAAAAAAAATATATTAAAACTGATATATAAATGTTGTTTTTCTTTAGGTTGTTTTTCATTATGTTTTTATTTTCTTAATGTAAACGATGCAATATACTAGGAGAAATCTACTTATGCTTTGTATTCTCAACTTTTTATTTGAGAAGTCAAGATATGTTTCCTTGATAAAATATTGAATTAAAAATATTAGAAAGCTATATTATCAATAAGACTGTATTCAAGACTCATATTCTGTTCCTTTTGTATGCAGTTGAGATGTTGAGGTCTTTGTTGTGGCATGCTTGTTAATTTTATAGCTGTCATGTTGTTTTTTTGTCACTGATTGTTGTTTTACATAAATGAGTATATCACCTCACGTGTCCCTTCTGATTTTACGTATGAAGGGAAAACTCTTGCTAAACAACTTGCAAGATTAGGTGCCAAGCTTATTCTTTCTGCACGGAATGAGGCTGAATTGGAGCTAGTCAAGAAGCAGCTCATGGGTATGTCCTTTCCACTGAATCTTGATGTAAGCATCTCTATATTCTCTCTTATTACATGGCTGGCATGTCTGCAGGTAAACATGCACCGAATGAAGTGAAGATTTTACCATTTGATTTGACATCTGGAGAAGATTCTCTCAAAGAGGTTGTAGAGAAAGCTGAATCCTTTTTTCCAGGTGCTGGCATTGATTATATGATCCATAATGCAGCTTTTGAGCGTCCTGTATGTGAGATATTGCTTTCCTACAAAGTTGCATTTTGAAGCTAGATGTAATCTGCAAAGATTTAGAGTTTTGAATTATCTTGATGATAACCCAGTCTTCTTACCACTTTCTCTCTCATGCCTTCTCGTTGCTTTCCTATTTCCGGTGCTTCTCGCTGGAAATTTTCTTAACCCTTTTTTTTAGCTCCTTGTGTTTCATTTTCTTTTCATCTTTTTCTGGTTAGTTGGGCTTTTTGGTTTTAGTTGTTCATTTTCGTGTTGGGTTCGAGATGGAAACTTCTCATTGATTTAAAGATTTTTGAGTTTCAACGTGAGAATGAGAAGTGGTGGCGGATTACGGAGAGAAGCCGCAAGGTTACTAAGTATATCATTGTGGATGTACCCACTGTGGACTAGCTGGTCATTGTGGTGGGCACTTGTGGTGTGTCGGCTGGTCTGTCGGAATTTTACAAGTCTAGAAGAAATGGGAGTCAGGTGCTGTCGGCCCAGTGTTGCCATAACAAATATGGCCGCTTTTTGACATTGTCTGAATATGGGAGAGAGGTGAGGTGTGGTTTTATTGCTGTCCCGGAAGGTTCGAAGGGTGAAGGTTGGAGGTGGTTTGCCAATAAGTTGAGAGAGGTTGTTTCCATGTACTCTGTTTCGAGTTTAAAGAATAGAGCATCTCAGAGGTCTACTCCTTGTGCTCATGATGTTTTGGGATTGAATGGGACTTCTGTGGAGGTCTTGATGAGATCGTCATCGCCTTCAGAAGCTAATGGTTGCTCGGTAGGCCGGCGGGAGGACTATGGGATGGTTGGGAAGATCGCGGTGCAGCTGGAATTGAATTTTCCCAAGAAAGACGTTTGTTTTCCCAAGGGGGACTCGACAGGGGTAATTGATTGTCCCTCTCTGTTAGCCATGCAGAAATTCCTGTTGGTCGACATGGGCTTGCGCTTGTCTGCGGATTGTGTGGGTAGTGTTGTTGGCGTTTTGGATAAGCAGGTGATGGCTGACGAAGACGGGCCAGGTTGTCCTGTGAGCTTTACGCAGTGTGAAGATAAGAAAGGAAAAAAGAAAGTTACTAGGTTTTGCCTGGTAAAAATCCCAGATTGTGTTTGGAGGGTGAAGTCTCATACCGGGGCTGTTTCGGGAATATCAGGTTCGGACCTTTCATCATCCACGATGCTGGTCGTAGTCCAGCTGTTGTCCGAATTGGTACAGGCTTCGTCGCCGGTGTCAGGCGACCTCTCGGTTGGTGTGTCAGTGATGAAAATGTTGCCAAAAAGTGAAGAAGGGGAATTTTTTCCTCGATCTGAGCTTCAGACGATGGTGGTTGAGAAGGATACTATTTGGTCGTTGCCTTTGGTCCCATATGGTAAGGATTTGCATTCTATGGATTTTGTTCTGGTGGTTGCTCCATCTTTGCTTCTTGTGGATGTTTTTTTTGCAATTGGGAATGGACAGAGGGCCCCTTTCCCAAGTACTGTTCAATATTGGTGAGCTTCAACTTACAGGGGAGGTTCTTGATGCTTCGAGCTTGTAAATGGTACTGTGTGAAGGGGACTGTTCCGATGGGAATGAGGTTGATCCGACCCCTCTTTGTGCTCTTCCTCCTTGTCACACTTCTTCATGTGTGGTGTCGGATTGGGACTTGAGAAAAGTTGAGGAAATACAGGATTGTGTTGGGATCTCTTGTGGTGGTTTTGAAAAGCAATTCAAAGCTCTTCTCATTGCATTGAATCTGGACGTTCCTCAGCTTGAAATTCGCTTCTAAAAAAGAAAGGGAGTTAAAACCAAAGTTTTGAATACCGTACCGGAAGTCGTACCGGTCAAGGCACTGGAACGAAATATTTCGGTACCGGTACCGTTTCGTGTACCGTTTCGGGATAACGTTTCGGGATAGTCAATATATAAATAAATTATATATATATATATATAAATTATATTCCAAAATAATAGTCTATATATAAATAAATTATATATAAATACATATATATATAAATTATAAATAGTCTAATTTGAATTAGGGGTTAAAAATAAGTTTGTAGTATGAAAAAACCGAAAAAAAAAAACACACACACACAGGTCGAAATATCGGCCGATACCGGCCGAAATATAGGCCGGTACAGGCCGGTACAGGCCGAAATTTAGTCCGGTATGGCCGGTACCGGCCGGTATTTTAGCCGGTACGGTACATATATAGTACCTGTACCGGCCGGACGGCCGAAACGAAAAATTTCGGCCGTACCGGCCGTTACGGTACGGGATTTAAAACACTGGTTAAAACGATTAGAATGCTCTATTAATTATGATTTTAAGGAGTGGAGTGGAGGAAGGACAAATTGAAAGGAAGGCAGTCTCATCTTTTCTCATGAAAGCCTAAGATCCTCTCTTGGAATGTTAGGGGGCTTAATGATCTAAACAAATGTCTTCGTATCAAGTCTTTATTACGTGGTTGGAAGGTTGATATTGTTTGCCTTCAAGAAAGAAAGTTACCTTATGTTGATAGATGTTTAATTCGTAGTCTATGAGGGTGTTCTTTTGTGGGTTGGGCTTATTTGGCATCTCTGGGAGCTTTCTGGAGGCGTTCTTTTGATGTGGGACACAAGGGTGGTGGTGTCAATGGAGGAATGTATAGGGAATTTTTCGGTAGCTTGCTCTTTTAAAAATGTGGAGGGTGGGTGGGAATGGACCTTTGTGGGTGTTTATGGTCCAAATTCAGATAGGGAAAGGAGCTTTTTGTGGGAGGAATTGGCGGGTTTGTATTCTCTTTGGGATGTGCCGTGGTGAATGTGCAGGGACTTCAACATTACTCGATTCTCGAGTGAACGTTCAGGTAATCATTTTAGTTATGATGTTGGAGAGGGATCTAGGATTGATTTCTGGTATGACATTTGGTGTGGTGATCGGGCCCTCAATAGTGTATTTTTGGTTATTTTTCGATTGGCTTGGTTTGTTGCTGTAACACCCCAATGGAAGGCCTAAACCATATGGCCTATACTCCAAAAAGGACTAGTTAATGATACAATTGGAGCTCCATTGGAACCTTATAAAGAGCAAGAACATCTCATTCCCAAGCAATGTAGGATTTCATATACCACACACCCTTATCCATATCATATGGGGTATCAGAATCTACCCCCTTTAAATTCTCGACGTCCTCGCCGGGCCTGTCCATTGTAGGTGGCATGGCTCAAGTCCCACATTTTTGGTTGGGATAGGCTCTGATACCATTTGTAACGCCCCAATGGATGGCCAAACCATATGGTCTATATTCCAAAAATGACTAGTCAATGATACAATTGGAGCCCCATTGAAACCTTATAAAGAGCAAAAACTTCCACTTCCCAAGTAATGTGGGATCCCATACTTAATTATGGTCCAGCTTGGACAAATCCATCGGGCCTTTATCGAGTCCGAGAGACACTGACCCGTTATCCTTCCACTGTCAGGAGCGGGGGGTAGTCACTGCTCTGTGATACTCCATTTGATATGGATAAAGGTAGGTGGTGTATGAGATCTCACATTGCTTGGGAATGAGAAGTTCTTGCTCTTTATAAGGTTCCAATGGGGCTCCAATTGTATCATTGACTAGTCATTTTTGGAGTATAGGCCATGTGGTTTGGGCCTTCCATTGGGGCGTTACAAATGGTATCAGAGCCTATCCCAACCAGAAATGTGGGACTTGAGCTGTGCTAACTACAACGAACAGGCCCGACGAGAACGTCGAGAATTTAAGGGGGGTAGATTGTTATACCCCATATGATAAGGATAAGGGTAAGTGGTGTATGAGATCCCACATTGCTTGGGAAGGAGAAGTTCTTGCACTTTATAAGGTTCCAATGGGGCTCCAATTGTATCATTGACTAGTCCTTTTAGAATATAGGCCATGTGGTTTGGGCCTTTCATTGGGGCGTTACAGTTGCAGTTTCTGATTTGTTTTGTTGTTCTAATGGCTCGATTCAGTGGGGTTTTCGTTTAACTAGAGCTGTACTTGATTGGGAGATTGACGAAGTCTCAACTTTTTTCAGCTTTTTATACTCTTTGAGGCTTGGTGGTAATGTTAAGGATAGGATGTTGTGGAAAGTCTAAACGGTATAAAAAGTTCACTGTTCGTTCATACTATAAGCTGTTGACTTCTCAGAATAGTCCTTTCCCTTGGAAGTGTATTTGGAGGTCTCACGTGCCTACCAAAGTTGCTTTTTTCATTTGGACTTCCTCTCTTGGGAATATTTTGACATTGGATAACTTAAGGAAGCGGGGTATTATAGTTGTGGATTGGTGTTTCATGTGCAAAAAGAATGAAGAATCCGTGGATCATCTTCTTTTGCATTGCGAGGTGGCAAGGGCTTTGTGGGATGGCATTTTTGTAGAACCGGCTTGGCTTGGGTGATGCCTTTGAGAGTGGTTGATCTTTTAGCGTGCTGGAACGGGCTTCAGGGGTGCTCTAAAGTGGATGCGGCTTGGAAGATGGTTCCTTTGTGTCTCATGTGGTGCATTTGGATGAAAGGAATGAGCAGTCTTTTAATGACAAGGAGTGTGCTTTGGAGCAATTCTGGATTTTCAATGCACTCTTTGCTGTTTTGGTTTTCAGCTTTAGTGATTAATGGTTCTTCCGTTCCTGATTTTCTGATATCGCTTTCCATTTCCTAGAGTGTATTTAGGCATTTTCTTTTGTATACTTCCTGTGTATATGGGCTTCGCTTATACATTCGTTTCTAATAAAATTTATTCTTGCTTATAAAAAAAAATGATACCCTGCAATATCTTGAATTATCCCCTCAAATCTAGATTTACCAATTAGGAAGGGTGCTGAAGTAATATATTTACTTAATGCAGACTTTTCTAATATATTTACCTTTCGTAGATGCCACTTATTATGTCTCTATACATTTATGATGCATTTTTGTATTTGATGTTGTGGCAGAAAAGTTCAGCATTGGATGCTACCGAGGAAAGCCTTAAGGTACGGCAAGGTTGTCCTTGGGAAGTACTGATGGTTAGACCTTGTCTGGTCTTTGGACTACGCCGCTTCTATCAGTTGCTTGGGCATTTGTTGCCTATAGAATAAAAAATTGACCCTAATCATCAGGAAGTTTACCCAAGGTTATACAAATTATGTGGACCATTTTTGTTTATATTCTGAAAGTTATCATATTTCGTTCTCGTGCAAGCAGGCAACATTCACTGTAAATGTCCTGGGGACAATATCTCTCACACGGCTCCTGGTGCCTTTCATGCTAAAGCGGGGGAGGGGCCATTTTGTTGTGGTATGTGCGATTTTATGTTCTATCAATATCAAATTTTGGGTCCAAAGATACAGTTTCATTATTAGAATTTATGTATATATATTTATTGCTGTAAGACCTGCACATTGGCTTTAATTAGCTGGATTTATCAACTGGCATTCATTATGGACTGTTATTATCCTCTGTAGAAATAAATTAGTAGCATGATTTGTGATCATTTTATCGAGTTGTACTTCTTGATAGGCAGATTGCATGACTATTAAGAGCTGAATATCAATTACTTGTTTTTACCCTTTCCCTTCTCTTTCTTCTGTTATTGGTTCATTCTTGCATGTATAAAGCTTTATGCACAATGCAGATGAGCAGTGCTGCGGGGAAGACACCTGCACCAGGTCAGGCTGTGTACTCTGCTTCTAAATTTGCTCTAAATGGATACTTTCACAGCTTGCGCTCTGAGGTAATTATTTCTTCTTGATGGATAAGACTCATGCTGCTTCAATATTGTATTTGTTAGACTTGGAAGTTAAACATGTTGAATTACAGCAATTCTAAACAATTGGACAATCTCCAAGGCTTGAGATTGCAAGATACCTGCACCAGTGTGTGAATTGTATTCACCTGTAAAATAAAAAATAAAAAATTTATGTAGGACCGTATTATTAAAGCAAATATTTCCACTGTTTTACAGTTTATTTTGATGTCAATATGTTTGCCTGCCGGACCTGTTGGAGATGATCTCAGCCCTCTATCATAAATATAATGGTTAAGCATTTATTTAATATTTAACATAAACTCATCAGATATGAAACTGAAAGCTTTTAACAATTTATTGACTTGAAATGATTTTCCAGTACATTTTTTCTGTAGACATAACTTTGTAGTTAAGTTTGTGTAAAGTCTAGTGGAGTTGGGTAATGCCATATGTGGTGAAGGCTTTTTAACAAGTGTTATTGTTTGGGACTGCATTACACTAGATATGTTTGGGTGAGAAAAATTTTGAGATTTGTTTTTTGCTGTGTTTCATAAAAGTAGCCAGAAACATTTTGATAAAAGTTTTTTGAAAGTGGGTAGGGAGATTTGAAAAGTTGTTTGAATATAATTTTTTAGATTTTTCTGTTTTGAGTTTTTGTAAAAGTTGTTTTTGGTTTATGATTTTTTTCTTTTTTATTTTTTACGGAAACTTAGGCAAATGATTGGATGGAAAATTTGTTTTGGAGAAATAGAAAATTTGTTTTAGAACTTACTTTTTGTGAAAAATATTGAAAAACTCTTTTATCCAAACATGCAGTACTGTTTAGGCTTTTGTTTGAAAAGTTTTTCTAGGAAATGCCATTTTATTTCGTCATTTATAGAAAGAAAAACTCTTTTGATAAATAATAAGAATGCCATTGAAAACTGCGAACCTATTACAGTCTATAGAAGATGTTTGAAGGAGGAGAATGTTGTAAAAGAAGGTCTTGAGCTCCTCCATCATTTGTTCTCGGTCTCAAATTTTCTGTCATTCATTTCCCTCCAAATATACCATATGAGGCATGTAGAAGCCACTTTCCACTCTAGGCATGATACAAATGAACCCGACCTGGCTGAAAAAATCATTCCATAGGGCACTAGCTACCTTGCGATGTAGGAAAAGGTGATTTACAGACTCCTCACTCTTGCATATGGAGCACCACCCAATCACAACAATTTGGCTTTTCTGAAGATTATCCATGGCCTGCTCGAGCAAAAAATACAACTTTTGAAGGTAGTTTAGCCTGTCATATTCTCGTTCAAGGAAAGGGATTGTTAGTATGAGGAATGAGAGCATTATAAAAAGCACCAGCGGTGAAGCTCCCTTTATTGGAAGGGGCCCAAAGCATCTTCTCTTCACCTTCGTTTCTCAAACTATTGGAGGGTAACATATTATGAAATGTGGTAAAGGCCTCGAGCTCTTAGATTTGAGCCTCTAATAAAATTAATCACCAATGAGGGAATTCACTCTATATCTCTGTAAGGTCACCACCAAAGCATTCTTAGCATGAGTCACACTCTACACGCCAGACAAGCCCCTTTGAAAGTCCTACCACCACGCCACAAATTATGCCAGAATATGAATCCAGCATGATATCCCACTTCAAATCTAGTATGTTTAGAGAACTGCCTCCACTCATTTCGTCCTTCCATAATCCGATCTCATAAGGTCCTTGGACCTCATTTGAACACCACCCACCCGTGAACATCCGTAATTAGCATCTACCGTTGTCCCCCACACATGGCCTTTCTCTCATTCTTATAGTGCCAAAGTCATCTCCCTCCCCTAGAGTGCATGATTATGGAAAAGCAAGTTCTGAACTCCTAACCCGTTTGTCTTCATGGATAGGAGAACATACTTCGATCCAGCTTAGTAGTTGAAATTTGACCTCTTCTCCTAACTCACCTTAAAGGAAGTCCCTTTACAGCTTTTCTAAGCGATTAGCTACACATGATAGAAGCGGAAATAAGGACATGAAAGATGTAGGTGGATTATAAAGAGTACTCTTGATCAAAGTAATCCTACCACACCTTTGGACAGATGCATCCTTTTCCAAGTCTGTTGCTCATTTTTCTCTATAACCCCATCTTAAATTATATTACCCTCGAACGTGGCATCCTAAAGGAAGGCCTAGGTACTTCATAGGTAAAGATGAAAGCTTACACCCCAGAATGCTTGTCAAACTATCTACATCGACTTTTCTCTCTCCTAAACACTTTTCTTTCCGTACACATGCGAAAAAACACATCGAATCCATTGTTTGATGGTGGTACGTTAATGGTAGAATAGTATTACAGTTTGGGTATGATGGGATTCAATAGAGAGATAGTGATAGAATCAAAACTCTTCTTACTTATGAAGGAAGGTGGTTTGTTACGTGTCACAACCCCGCCCCAGAGAGGGCGGAATCGCTACGTACATACAAGTCCTTTTCTTTTCTTTTTATTTTTTATTTTTTATAATATGCGATCTGCATGAACATGACACATGTGTACTCTAATTTCTGATTTAATAAAGGGAACACCTGATAGACATTCTATTCGAACATTCATCCATAAAAGACTCTCAGAGTCCATCATACGTTCATAAAAACATAAATGTTCTAGTTAGGAAGACTCCGTCCCAACATAAAAGCAACACCCATAAACATAACCCATCATCCATGTAAAGTCGAACTAACAGGGAAGACACTAAGCGTCTGCCTCTCCCTTTGCAGTAATGCCTTGCTCCCCAGCCTTTTCGTCATTACCTAGACGTTTAGAACATAAATGCAAAGTGAGTCGAATACTCAGTAAATAGTACACCATGCAGTGAACATACTAGGTATCAATTCTTTTTCTTTTGAAAACATGCATACATAAACTTTTTGCTAATTCTTGACAATGCTTTCATGCATAACAATTTAAGGAATAAGCCATACTTTCATGCATAAACATTCTAAGAAATAACTATGCTTTCATGTATGACATTTTAAGAAATAACCATGCTTTTCATGTTTCACTTTCATTGGCCGGTACATACTATTACGTCCCGTGTGTTAGGGTTATCGGTCTTCCTTTGGACCTGGATTCCGCCCGTGGCCACAGGTTCGAAATCCCTTTCAGTCAGGGGGTAGCACTGGGTGTACTACCAGTACTACTTACCCGGCATTGCAATCTGCCCATTCCTTTGGTACCCTTTTCATTCATTTGGCCGTTACATTTTTTCATACATTAAAACATTCATTCAGTCATTTCTTTCTTTCATTCATGTCAGTCTTTTCTTTTCAATCATTTTCATTTAATAGTTCATTCAGGGAAGAACATTATTTAAAAGCATGAGCTTAAACATCATCTTTCATGGCATCCATAAAACATCAGTTCATAAAGACATTTTAATATCAGTTCATAGGGACATTTTAAAACACTTTCTTCGCGTCATTTAAATCATTAGTTCATAGGGATATTTTAAAACTTATTTAAAGCATTACTTGAAGCATAAGGCATGAAACATTCATTTCCTTTCTTTTGCAATCAAAACATTTTCATTATCTTTCTTACTCTGATGCACACGCATTATGAACAAGATACATTTTTATGCTATACTACATATAGGAATAACCAATAAGTTTATTGAGAGAGCGTGTATGGAAATCTTATGACTTAGAACCTACGTGCATGCATTACCTTACTATACGCATACATTATAATCGATAGGGTGCTTAATAGGGGCTATCAAGAAAGGGTTTGTACATACTATATTCATTTACTCTTTTCTTTAGAAGAACATTTGCAATAAGAGAGAGAGACATTCTTGCATAAAGAGAACTTGGTTTAAGAAGCATGGTCATAGCTACTTACCTGGGAGCTTTACTAGTAAGTTTCTTTGAACTTGAAAATAAACTCCTATTCAATGAAATGGAATAAACACATTAATTTCTATTTTACTTTAAGCTTTACTAACCGACACCCTTACACGCTCACTTTAATTCCAATTTAGAATTAAAGTATTTTCCTTAATCCATTCTCACTTAATGAGCATTATCTACAAGGTACAATGTTAACCCATTTAGCTACCCACCATACATGGCACTAGGCCAAACATTAAAATACACATTCCAAACATTTTAAAGAAACTCATGAAAGTAAATAGCATGCTTGCTGTCCCTTTAAAGGCCATTGTTTTCTACATGAAGGGTAGATGGAAATCATAGTTGAGAAATGCATAGATGGTAGGAATTTATTTAAGAACGGAAAGGAACAAATAATTGCTACAAGTCTGAAATTTTCATCAAAGAGGGCATTTGATAACTTTGTAATATCGTATGGAAGGTAAATCCAACAAAAGGGCCAAAGCTCACAAGAGGGTCGATTTTGTCACTTGTTTTCAATGGTTTTTCATACTAAAATTTAACTTTGGTTGAACAAAAGGTGAAACTGAATAAAGGGAATGAAATGGGCTGGTTTAAGCCCCAAAACAGAATGCATAGCAGAAAAATTCTGCTACACTTGGACAGCTAATAGCCTTAGTACATCCATGCTTTTAAACATCCCTCACTTAAGCAAAATCTCAACTACATAATTAAACAATACTAGAGTTGTAGAAAACTTAAGAAAAGCATCACATTTTTCTGAAAACATAGCATAAATAATGGATACAACACTCGGCAACTCAGAATTCCCAAAGCACGCTTACTAGCTTAATTAAAATTCTTAGTAGCTTACTAGGCCATAAACCTTGAGGAAAGTATGTCTAAAATTATAAACCTCAACTCCATTAATTTAACAGATAAAGACAAGACTTAACATAATTAAAACATGGCTTAAACTCAAGAAAATACAAGGACTACAACAAAATGCCTTGCAAAAACACACGGCTGGAACACAAAAACAGAGCATAACACATAAAAGCTATCATTCCTCTACTCGGTTACCACCCAATTAGAACAACTATTAGAGGAAACAAATGAGAAATCAGTCTAGAAACTACCACACAACAATCAGCCAGCACAGGAATTCAAAAACCCCAAATACATGGCACGAGGTCGCTTAGCACGATTTCAATCCGCAAGAAACCTCAAGGATAAGAGCATTACTTGACTTGGCTTTCCTTTCAAGATGCGGAGACAAGCATCAAATGAGAAGAGGAACAGGAAATTTGAGGATTCATGGCTGGAACACAAGCAGGAGAATTTCTTAAAAAACCTAGGTTAAACCCATAGATCCAAGATCCCAAACTAGAAGCTAGAATCATAGAAACTCACCTACAAAAATCGTTCTCCTTGGAGGAACTTCGGTTTGATCTTAAGCTTAGGAAATGGAAGAATCGACTTGAAGAAGGAAGAGAAATCGTGCGGGCTAGAGAAAACCGAGAGGGTCCTTTGTGTGAATGAAGGGATTTTACTTGGACGGGGCTTGAGAAGTTTTCTCTCTTGGCTTGCCTTAGAATCGACGGGTGCAAGGGAAGGAAAATGAATTTAGTTGCTTGCTTAGGAAGCCTACAGGTGCAAGGAAAAAGAACTCAATGGCTTGCCTTAGAAGCTTACGGGTCCAAGGGAGAAAGGGTTTAATTGCTTTAGTCAAAGCTTGTTCCATAAGTTAGGGAGATGAATGGTGGAGATTGAATGTGGGGAGATATTTTCCTCACCTACCCATCCTATGGTGGAGAGAGCTTGGACCATTTCTCAAATAGATAAAAAAATTTTAGGACTTGAAGAGAAAATATTTCAAAGTTCTTAAAAATCATACCCTTGATTTATTAAAATATATCATATTTTAAAATAAAGCATACTCATCTTCAAATAAAATAATTAAAAATAATAAAAATCTTTATCTCAAAATATTTAACTTAAAAAATTAATAAAATTACGTAAGGACCTACGTAGTAGGACTCGGGTATTACATTACGTATTATAGAGAGGGTGGAAAGGAGAGACTACTCTATTGCTGGGATCAACTAAAATGGCTTGGGGGAGCCTTGGAGGAATGCTTCAGAGGGGAAAAGAAGGATTTTTATATGGCAAACAGAGATGGATATCATAGTTATATAGCACAGAGGTGCTCAAACAGTCGAGGGCGCTACATGGTGATAGTAGAGTACTGCGAGGGAGGAAGAAGAAGCTTTCTGTTGGTACCTGAAGGGGAGGGGGAGGGGTTGAAGGAGACTGCGGGAAGCTCTGTGGGATTTTGCTCTAGAAGGAAGGTACAGGGGTGATTCGCATGGAGGAGACCAGAGGAGGAGATCGAACACTTGGTCCTACAAGGAGGCCCTTGTACAGGCGGCGCCGCTCCGTGCACAGGGAGGTGGGGACGGTGGTGAGAGGTACAAGGACAGAAATATGCATTGAGCCCCTCTGGTTGTACGAACTGTGGGCTATGGCAGGGTGGGTGTCGGCCAGGAAGAAGTGGATGTGTGACGTACTCTGATGGAAATGCAGGAGCAAATGTGGCAATTGTAGAAGTTGATGGAAGAGGTGTTGAGGAGTGTCGGGAGTATTAAGGTAAAAGATGTGGGGGAAAGTAAGGGGAATGGGCCGGATGTTTGTAGAAGGCTTTCTAAGGCCCATTATGGGCCTTCTCATTAGGCCTCAGCCCAGGGAGAGGGCGTATGGGTTGGGCCTCAGCCCAGGGAGAGGGCGTATGGGTTGGGCCTCAGCCTAGGGGCAAACAAAAGGCTTATGGGCCTCAGCCCAACCCAAATGGAAGGAGCGTCCTAGGGCTCCTTCTAGTGGCGGGAGTGGTGCTCACCCACCAGTCACTACGCCGTGATGTACACCGATGATAGAGGAACAGTCGGCGACGACACAGAAGACGCCGGCGATTATGGTGGTGGCCTCCGATGAAGGCTAGAAGGTGTTGAATGCGCAGAAAAAGTCCAGCGAGCCCAAAATAACGGCAAATTGACAGAATATATAGTTTCCATATAAGGCTAGAATGTTAGCATATAAGACTGAGCCTACGCCTCTACATGCTGATAATACGAGTGCTAGTCATATAACGGCAAATCCTGTCTATCATGAGCGCACGAAGCATATTGAAGTCGACTGTCACTCTATTCGTGAAGCATTTGAAGCTCGTGTTATCACTCTTCCACATGTCTCCACTGAACTACAAATTGCTGATATATTCACCAAAACTCTCCTCGCCATCGACATTGCTTCTTAAGTAGCAAATTGATGCTTGTTGATCAACCCGCATCAATTTGTGGGGGGTTGTCCATAATCAATCTTCTTTCCTTCTATTCTTCTTTCCTTATTTTACCTTTACTCCATATACTTAGGCTTGTACAATTAGCATATTGACAGAATATATAGTTTCCATATAAGGCTAGAATGCTAGAATCACTCAGCAATTAGTTTCTTTCCATGTATAGTTCTCTTGTAAAGTTAATATATAATATACAGATCACTCAAAGGCCATTGATTCGGCTATTCACACAATACTTTGACAGTCTCACCGTTTAAGGAGGGACAGACGATGTCGGCGATGATAGTGGTGGTCTCCGATGAAGGCCAGAAGGTGTCGAATGCGCAGAAAAAGTCCAGAGAGCCCAAAATGGCTTCCCTGACACCACAGGGTGGTGTCTCACCGTCGGAGGAGGAACAGAAATTGCCGATATGTGTCGTGGGACCAGGTCCCACTTCAGCGATCCCACCTGCATAGTTTCTTAAGGACTCTGAGCTGGACGAAGAAGATGGGGTGCCTTGGGTCTCTGATGTTTTTTCTTCCCGATAGGGAGCATTTACTGATTTCTGATGAAGAACAATCCCAGAGTCTTGCCTAGGCACTAAGTGGACAGTTGGGTTTAGAGGATATTTCTTTGGTGGAGGAGACCCAAGGCATGCTGTTGGATTGCAGGGGGGTGATCCAATCCCCCTGAATTACATGTTACCAGTTCACTGTAATGTCTCAGATTGGGTATTTCATAAGGTAAAAGAATTACAAAAATGTGTGGGGTTGGAGTGTGAAGGCTTCGAGGATCAATTTATGGCTTTGCTTATAGCCATTGAAGTGGGGCACCAAAGTCAAAGAAAAGCTAGATCAAAAAAACAGCGTGAGCTGAAGAGGTTGACTTGGTCTATGAACTCTGAGGGCAGCTCTAGCAGGAGCAGGTTGAAGGGGAAGGGGCTGACCTTCCCTCAATGAAACCCAAAATAGTGTCGTGGAATGTTTGCAGACTCAATGAGGCTAATAAGTGCCTTCAAATAAGAAACCTGCTTCGTGAGTGAAAGGCGGAAATTGTTTGTCTCTAGGAGACTAAGATGAAAATGATTGATGGGAGAATTGTGCGAAGTTTATGGAGTTGCGTCCACGTGGATTGGGTGTATATGGCCCCTGTTGGGGCATCAGGAGGTGTTTTGGGGATGTGGGATAGATGAGTGATGGAGAAAATGGAGGAATTTATAGGGCTATACTCGGTGGCATGCTCCTTCAAGAGTGTATCTGATAACTTTTTGTGGGCATTTGCAGGTGTCTATGGTCCAACCTTAGACAACAACAAAAGATTATTATGGGAAGAATTAGCTAGAGTATATAGCTGGTGGGACCTCTCTTGGTGTATTGCGAACCGTCGAAGTGAGGTTTTGGGGAAGATCATTACAAAACCCCAAAATGCTTTTGTAAAAGGGAGACAAATTCTAGATGCGGTTCTTATTGCCAATGAATGTCTGGATAGTAGATTGAAGGCTGGCACAACAGGGATCATTTGCAAGCTTGACATGGAGAAGGTCTATGATCACGTAAACTGAGATTTTTTTCTCTACCTTCTTGGGATGTGTGGTTTTGGGGAGAGGTGGTGGTCATGGATCCGTTGGTGCATATCAATGGCGAAATTCTCAGTGTTGATAAATGGTAGTCCAGCGGATTTTTTTCATAGCACACAAGGCCTACGACAAGGAGATCCATTGTCGCCATTGCTGTTTGTTATTGTGATGGAGGCGCTTAGCAGGATGACCTCGACTTTGGTTACTAATGGTTTTGTGGATGGCTTTTCAATCGGAACTCCGGAGAGGGGAATCATTAACATATCTCATTTGTTGTTTGCTGATGATATACTTATCTTTTGTGAGGCTGATCAAAATTAGATTTGGGCACTAAAGTCCTTGCTCCTTTGTTTTGAAGCAGTATTTGGGTTAAGAGTGAACTTCAACAAATCAGAGATGGTGCCAGTTGGGAAGAGTTCTCAATTTACGACATCTGGCCAATACACTGGGGTGTAAGATAGCTTCACTTCCTATGACTTACCTGGGCCTTCTGATGGGGGGCTCCTTCTAGAGCATCCTCTTTATGGGACGGAGTGATTGAGAAAGTAGAGCGGAGACTGACAGGATGGAAAATGATGTATTTGTCAAAAGGTGGTAGGATTACTTTGATTAAAAGTAACTTATCTAACTGACCAACTTATTTTTTATCATTGTTCCCTATACCTGCAAGTGTGGCATTTCGAATTGAGAAACTCCAACGGGATTTCTTGTGGGAGACGATATGCCGCCCCATTTCTAATGGTGGTTGGCCACTATAGTGTTTGCTTGTGCTGCACCGGTTGGTTCGTCAGAGGTATTGGGAATCAGGTATTGATTTCCCAGCACTGCCACAACAAATTTGGTCGTTTTCTATCGCTGTCTGAATATGGAAAAGTGGTGAGGTGTGGTTTTATTGCTGTCCTGGAAGGATTGAAGGGTGAGGGAAACTTTTCCACAAGTTTATGGCATAGCAAGTATGAAAGAAGCCTCGATTGTGGACCTCTTCATACTTTCTAACGGCACTCCACAATGGAATGTCACATTCCCTAGAGATGCACAAGATTGGGAAATTGAGGCTTTTTCGGAGTTCTATAATCTAGTGTACTCCATCCATTTGTTGGCGGGAGTTGAAGATAAGATCTTTTGGTGCCCTTCTAAGATAGGGAAGTTCTCAGTCCACTCCTTCTACAAAGCCATGGCAATGCATGGTACAAATTCATTCCCATGGAAGAGTATTTGGAAGACAAAGGCCCACCTAAAGGCAAAGTTTTTTGTATGGATGGCTTCCTTGGGGAAGATCCTCACTCTAGACAATCTAAGGAAGCGTCGATTCATATTCTTGGATTGGTGTTTTATGTGTAAAAGGAGTGGAGGTTGACCATCTACTACTTCATTGTGAGATTGCCAGGACATTGTGGAATGAAGTTTTTGCTCGGGTGGGATTAGCTTGGGTGATGCCGAGACGGGTAATGGACCTTCTAGCTTCTTGGAAAACCATTCAGGTAAATCTCAAATTGCCTCTATTTGGAAGATGGTTCCAATATGTTTATGGTAGTGTATTTGGAGGAGAGGAGCGAAAGAAGTTTTGAAGATCAAGTGTGGTCAACGAAAGAGCTTAAAAGTCTATTTTTCAATAGTATACTCCATTGGTCGATTGTAATTGATTTTCATCGCTTGTCATTTCATGAATTCCTTGTATCTCTAAACTAAGCATGCCTAGGTGTTGCTCTTGTTTATGTCCCATATACTTGGGCTGTTGCCTATTCATTTGATCAACAAAATCTTGTTTACCAATAAAAAAAAAAAAAAAGAAGGGAAAAAGATCAACAGTCCCTGATATTTTTTTTATGAGTAATGAAGGGAGCATCATGACTTTTTCCAAACTTATATGGGCATGAAATTGTGAAATACCTGTATAATATTATCCTTGATCACATCCCAGCAGAAAAGAAAACCATGTAGAAATCATTTGAGCTCCATGCCTTATCTCTATTCATAATTTTCACCAGTTTAAGAACCTCCATTACCTCAAAAAGGTCTTTCAAGCCTCAAAGATGACTCTTCCCAATAGAGTCAAAGCTAGGCCATCCAATTTGGGCCTCCTAGAACTGCATTATATGTCTCCTAATCTCACTTTGATCGGTACAGATTGAGCCATCAACCAAGAGCATCATTATTATTTTTTTTTATTAAGTATCATTATAATTATTTCTCTGATATAAGTTGGCCACTTGATAAAAAAAATGTTGCACCAGTCTCCCTCTTTCAACCGAAAAGCTCTGGATTTCTGCCTCCATTTACCTCTTCTTCCAACGTAGCCTGCTCAAGCTCATTTCTCCCTTGATTTCTTCTCATCTTCTCTTTGACACATAAATCTCACATTTTTTCCACACTTTCATTGGCTTGTAGCTCTTCCATAAAAGACTCTATCTGATGTTCTACATTGTTAAATGTCTGCTCGTTCCAAAGCTTTTAAATCCCCTTTTATTGTTTTTTGGTGTGGTGCAAGGGCTATTAAGTGTGTTTTTCCCACTCTCTACCGGATTGCAAGTGACAAAGAGGCTTTGGTGGCTGATTTGTTGGATTGTTCCTATGGCTTTACCTAGTGGAATGTTTGTTTCTTGAGAGCGGCTCAGAATTGGGAACTTGGAACCTTTGCTGATTTTTTTGGTTGTTGTATGCTATGATAGGATGATTTGGACTCCTGGTGAGAGTAGAAGATTCTTGGTGCGATCCTTTTATAAGGCTTTTTCCGGTTATCACAGTAACCACTTTCCCTAGAAGAGTATTTGGAAATTAAGGTACCTCCCAAGATTGCTTTCTTTGTTTGGACTGCCTCCCTTGGGAAAATTCTCACCATTGACAATTTGAGGAAACGAGGTCTCATCATTAGGATGTCTTTCTTATGTAAGAAAAACTGGGAAACTGTGGATCATCTATTGCTACATTGTGAGATGGTTAGGTTCGTGTGGGATTGAGATCTTTGACTGGAAAGAGTGGCATGGGTTATGCCTGGAAGAGTAGTGGATATTTTTGAATTGTCGGAAAGGTCTTCGGGGTAATGTTCACATCGCCACTGTGTGGAAAATGATTCCTCATTGTATCATGTGGTGTTTGTGGATGGAGAGAAATGGTAGGTGTTTCGAAGACCGGGATCTTTCCTTGGATGAGTTGAAGAGATTCTTTTTCAGCACTCTATTTTCCTGGGCTTCAGTCATTGTTTGTCATGGGGCTAGTTTTCATAATTTGCTGTATCCATCACTAGTGCTTAGTGGTTTTTAGGTGTATTCAGTGTATACTTTTTTTTAGAAGTGATTCATTGTATACTTCTTTTGAACTTGGGCTATGCCTTTTACAACCAATAAAGTTTTACTTTTACATATAACAAGCAAAAAAACTGGGAAGTGTGTCAATAATTTGCTAATTTATTGTCTTTCACATTACTTTCTACTATCAGGGTTTTAGCTTCTTATTATTATATTTGTTCTTAAAATTTATTCATTTGCTGTTGTTTTGATATGTTACTCATTCATGATCGCAGCTCTTCCAAAAAGGAATCAAGGTGACTATGGTATGTCCTGGGCCAATTGATACGTCGAATGGTTCCGACGTAGAAGCCTCAGCAAAGAAGGGTTCCCCTGAGGTGAGTTATTATCAGACTCTTCTTAGGGAAAATTGGAAAAGTCAATGGGTTTCGACATGAAAGAAATTGTCCCTGAAGTAATAATTATAAATAAAAAACCAAAGGGTAAAAACACATTTTACCTTGTTTTGCGAGGTGTACAGGTTCTACCCTTCAACTGTTGCCAACGTTCAAATAGTACCATCATTCAATATTGGTCATTAAGGTGGATAAAAAAATATGTGAAAATAAGCGAGGTGGTATAATCTTGATGCCCAATCTTAACATAGGTGTCAATTTTTTTAATAGCTCTGTATGGTGTTCCAACCCTTGGCACACGCTAAAAACACATTGCATAATACATTTTTACAGTAAGACCAAAGACCTCATCAATGACCTAGAATACATTATAATCCTCGTGGGATATTTGAAACAAACTTTCCACTTCAACAACTTCATTTAAAATGATGAAATTCTTAATTGGTCTAAAATAAAGTATTTGTAAAATCACATGAAACATTTACTAATCTTTCAAATCTGTTAAATATTGCCTTTCCATCGCTTTACTCATATTATATGATAATGTAACTTGAAAAGTTCAGACGAAGCCTTCCTCAAATATTTGAAATTTGAAGATTTTTAGAAATTGTCTTATTTCCCTCCTTTTACGTTTCATTTTTTTCTACACATTTTTTTTCTAATTCTGATATCTACAAGAGTTGATCCATCTTAAAAAGGGAATCCCTTTCAGTCTGTTTTGAGCTCAAACAATATTCAGCATAACCGTGTGCCATCGATCCTGGGGGGAAATAGTGTATATTTCATAAAACGGTTATGCAAACATAACCCGTTCGTGTTGATATTTACTGCACATTGTCGGGTATATCACAATTGCCACCCTTGCATTTGAACAATGACGAAAAGCATACCATATTCCTAAAAGATACAAACAAGTGTAGTTTTGCAGACTACTGAAAAATAAGGTATATCATGTGTGGCATCAGACTGCATCTGGGTCATTAAACCATGATAGTTGGTCCCCTTTCCATATCAAAGTAATAAAAAGTTGGTTTATATATTTGGTTAATATCAGTTGGCTTGTTAGAATAGATCCTACATCTATGATAATTGTGTCTGGGACTCTCAAGTTATTTTACAAGATTTATATTATATTGGGCCAATGATGCGTTTAAAGCATTTATGTTTTAGCTTTCATGAACTGAGAAATTCTTTCAGATGGCAATGATAATATCATAGTTTGATTATTTTTCTTTTCAGTTATGTTTGCCCCATCCTTTCTTGAATTAGCAAGTAGGGACATGTAGCATTCGTTCTGACACCATTATTTCTATTCTGCATTCATTCTTGTTGTTTTGTTAATCATTGGGTTTTAAAGGCAATGGGCATTTTATCAATTAATCTTATGTTCAAATTACTCGGTGTATTTTATGTTATTTTCTTTCATATGCAGAAGCGTGTGTCATCAGAACGATGTGCTGAGCTCACTATTATTGCTGCCACCCATGGTCTAAAGGAAGTTTGGATATCATATCAGGTATATACAACTCACTTTGTAATACACGTACATAAGTTATATTGCGATGTGCTTTTTACATACTCTGATGGTCAGTTGGTTTAGAAGATTGCCATAAGATCTAATAGTGCTTGGAAAACCTAAAACAAGAGACATACAAAAATAAATGAGTAGGTAAATAAGAGAATGAACGAAATGATATTTAAACGTTTATGCACTTGTTACCTGAGAAGGCCGATCAAGATAAAAACAAAGACTTGTACAGCAGTTCAAATATATTGTGATTATCTAACTTATCAAAAAATATATTGTGATTATCTGATTCGCTAAATTTGAGATATTATGAATTATGATTTTTGGCGTCCAGATCATCATGCAAATTATGCACAGTAATCAATTTTCAATGAGGTGAGTAATTGTAAATGACTTTGTGATTCTGAAGTTGATTTTGATGCCTCAACTCCTACCAGTTGTCAACTTTGCAAGTCAATTTGTTATGACTTTCCATGTTCCTATTGAGGTTGAAATCTTGTTCTGATATGCCCTGGAACTATTTTCTGTTAACCAATATTTTCTGCCTACATCAAATTCCAGAAAATGCGGAAAACATTTCTGGGAAACAATTTAGGCCAGAACTAGTACAATCTAATCTCTGGAGTTTCAGCTGCCTGCTGATGGCTCTTCTTAGATCTAACTTTTAATGTGGACTTTAAGGGGGGTAGTTGAGAAGGAGACAGACATAAATCCCCTCCCAGATCTGTGAGAAGTTCAAAACATAATGGTGGTGTTGTGAGCTTGTAAGCTAACCTTTATTCAAATGAGCTCAAAAGTGGGCTTCAACGAAGTTTCTTTTCTTAATAAATTAGCCAAGCTAAGCTATTGACCAAGTTTTGACTTTGCTGATACCAAGCAGGCAAGGGTCATTGACAGTCCTATGCAAATATGTCTAGTGGATGCCCACAAATTGTTGAAGATGTCTTAGAGAAATGTTAGGGAGAGAGTTATAAAAAAATGAAAAGCAAAACCTTCTTGGTATGGTTAGTATGACCAGGAGGTAGTGTCTGAACTGCACTTGGAATTGAAGCGTTTTGGAAGAGGCATAATCTGGTATTGGATAATGATGAATGTAATTAAAATGAGTTTTGTCTACATATAATTACTTTTGCGTACTCCTTGTGCACTATACTGATGTGATTGGCTGAAACAGTTATATTAAAAAAAAGTGATGCTGCCAATCATATTAATGGAGTACGCAAGTGACTGCACATAGAGTTTTTGAATTAAAATAAGGTGATAATGTGTCCATAGCCAGATTGTTGATCTCTGGCTTCCCAGTTTCTATCCCTGGACCTCTGAATGGCAAATTTGGTAGGTGCACTTTTAGGCAATCTGGGCTGGAGCTAATTTAGAGTGTATTCTAGCGGATAACTTAGCATGCCACCTTTAAATTTATTTATTTATATCTCTTGATTTTTTTTCCTTTCTATAGGCCCTGTTTTTATTTAATACAATTGTGCCGATTGGCTGCATTTTGAATATGATCATGCAGATTTCAAAATTTTGAAAAATTGATCGAGGCATGCAAGAAAATTTATCGATTGCAGCCACAAGGCTGGCTGCTTTTGATACTCCACATTTCCTGGTCTTTGTGATTTTTATGAGAAATGTAGGGGTGCACACTCTTCTTGGTCAGGATATTCAACATTTTTTAATCATTGCACAACTCTTGTTAGGTAAAAATCTGAAGTCCTTTCGTTATTTCATGCAGCCTGTGCTTGCTGTTATGTATATGGTGCAGTACATGCCAGCTGTTGGCTATTGGCTCATGGACAAGGTAATTATGGTCAACGCATTCCATAAAATTCTTGTGACACAAGGGGTTGACCATCAATAAATTCCTAGTACAGCATCATGGACCAAATATATCAATGCAAAGTGACTCTTTGTTATCTAATACTGCTTACAATTGATGCTATGAACTGCTTTTGAATTTATATTTATTTTTAGTACTGTTTACCACATTTTTTTTTTTTTTTTTAAAACATTTCTAGATCGGTGCGAATCGAGTAGAAGCTGCTGCACATAAGGGAAACACATATTCATTGGGCTTACTATTTGGGAAAAAGAAGACAGCATAGATAGCTCTGTCTACCCATCTTACAGACATTCAATAAATGCTAGCACTTCTGTAGCTTCTGAATTGTTCATGCACCAACACAAAATCTATATAGAGGTCCCTTTAAGTCAGGACACAGATGAAGTTCCCAGGAAAGAGGCAAAGATGGTATCGATGGTGATATTTTTTGTTGGAAGGGCTTGGAGCCATGACATTGTGCACAATGCTGTGACTTTATCTGGATATCCCATTTTATAATTGGAAAAGTTTTCTTGCAAACGATTTTGCGCACCAAACCACGCACTGATGTTAAATGTAAGGCATCCGTTTAATGAAATAGTGCGAATTGAAGATGAAAATGATTTTCGTGAGACAAAGGATCTTCTTCTTCTCTTAATTTTTTTTTTCTTTTATTTTTTTTAATAAAAAACACTATGTGAGTGTTGGTACGAGGTTTGGTGCGCCAAACTGTTTATACTTAGCAATACCCGTAATTTAGGTTTTGAGATACAGATTTAGATAAATAAAATATCATTTGTGAACGCTACCATTACATTAGTTTCTTTCTTGTACATGATAAAGGCATTTGAAAGTATCAATGTTCTGTTATTCTACAAAAACCTTATCATTAGAACGATTTGAGGTTGAGATTGCCTACAGAGAAATGACAGAACTTGCTTTTTTGAAGAAATTGACTATTAGAAGTCAGCAACTGCGATGATAATAGAGGATAACCCGTGGAGTACTGAAGTAATCTTGTTTCATGGTTGGCTTTCGCTTGTGGCAACAGACATTGCAGGAAGCATTCAACAAAGATCAGTAAAATAAAATGTCTGATATATATGTCTACGATTGTTTTACAACTATTTTTAAATCAACCAATCTAACTGTATGTATTAGTATAGTAGTAAAATTACTGGGCCTTTTTATGGGCTTTTAGCCACTCTCTTGGGCTACGTAGTGGTCTAACAAGGACCATTGGGCTATGTTTTCATGGGCCTAGAATCACTTATCAAGCAGTAATGGGCCTTTATTTACAAAGTAATCTCAACACGTCGCATAAACATTTACAAGCTTTTAAATAATTTCTTAGGCGTATTACTCTATAAATGGGCCCCCATTGTTTCCTAAATATTAAGTGACCTTAACTGAATTATAGGACCCAACAATATCCTCCTTAACCGCTTTAATAAATTTTTTGGCCGATGGCCTATCAATAAACTCAACTAATCTTTCCCAAGTTAAAAGACACGTTATTTGATTAACATAATCTTCAGTCTCTAAAATAGAGGTTTGGAATTCGAAATCTCCCTCTCCTAATAAAATAATAAAAAAATAAATAAAAAAAACTATTGAGCCACTTGCCTTGGTGATGAAAAAATATTATAAATTAAAGAAAACAAAGGGTACTAGCCTTTAAAATCTTATACTTTAAATTATTTTAAATTTATAGTTATTTAACACATGAACAAATAAAATGGCTGAGTCGAAAGAAGACAAAAATCTATTATATGATAAGAGAAGACAGCTTTTAAACTGCATGACCTTTAAGATTATTCTAAATTTACGACAATTTATGTTAATAAGTAGAAATCAAAAGGTCTTTTGAAAAAAAAAGGTCATTTAAGATTTAAATAAAATTAAATGAGTAAGAAAAAGGTTGTATGAAATCAAATCTGTTTAAATGTTTATAATAAAATTAATTGGGATAATTATTGACTAAACTTAATATGACTAAAGACATGCTTCGAAAAATCATTTAGATACTAGATTCTTTTAAAAATAAAGAAATGTCTTTCACACCTATTCACGCCTTCGGGTCAAAACAAGCAGAGGAGTTTTAGGTCTACAAAGCGATCTTACAAAGTAAACTTATAAACTGACATGATTTGACGTGAAATATCAAATCTACTTTATAATAAAAAAATAACGTTACATGCAAATACATCCATTCATAAGTTTAATTTTATAAATTTTTTTGGTAGGACAAACATTTATCAAACAGCGAAGATAAGAAACTGAAGCCTACGCTACTGATAATATCTACATGTACACTTCCAAAATTGCAACCTTTAGTGCAGTCAGCAGTTCCATCAAGGTTTTTGGCAGAGGTAAGAAATCCAACGGCTAAAAAAAAAAAAAAAAAAGTCCAGCCACAGTGAAAGGGCAATCCTATTGTCTGTCCACTCACACCTTTATTATCTTCTATATAGTCATAGATATGCAAGATATCCTAAACTCATTCTATTATCATTCCTTTGTATTTCAATAATAAATTCATATATTGAGAGATAAGTTTTGTTATAAATCAACAACGGTTCACACTCATAGGGTGTGAAAGTATTTTTCATAAGGTATGAGAGTGTTTTTTATAGAATGTGAAGTGTTGAGTGGTGAATAGTAACTGATGAAAATAAATTTTCATCGAGAGATAGTCACATCAATACAATGAGATGCGGATAATGAGAATGCAGTATTATAAAAAGAAACGTTGTTAGTATGTTATAATGAGCAATGCTTCTCTTTATCATGGATTTTACCATTTCAGTGTATCACACTTTAACTGGTTTCATAAATGAATTATTTAAAAGAAAAGTTATTTAAGATATAATTGATCCATTTGAAGAACTTAAAATTGCTATGGTGTAGTCAGCATTTAGGCTCGTTTGGAAATTAAGAATATCTTAAAATATATGTGAATAGTAATGAAAATAATTTGTGAAATAGTAGTAAATAGTTTGTGAATAATAATGAAATAATTTGAAAATATTTAAAAACAGTTGTGTTTCCAAACAGACACGTCATGCGTCACATTTGCGTGTAAATATCAAAATTGGTTAAAATATTCAATATATATATTATTAGAGAGAGAGAAATATTTATCTGTTACATAATATATCCATGTCATGTAATGTATTCTATTACACGTTATGCCATGTCACGTAATATTAGGGGTGTAACCGGTCCGGTCCGGTCTGGTTTTGAACAAAATCTAGGACCGAACCGGTATGTACCGGTTTTGTATTTTTCAAAACCGATTACGCACTGGTTACCCTCCTAAACCGGTACTTCCGATTTTATCGGTTTCCGGACCGGTCCGGTTTTTCAGTTTTTTTAAAATGTAAATTTCACAATTTTTCATCATAAATTTGTTTATATAAAAAAAAAAAACTAATTTAAAAAATATTGTTTTATACTTTTATTATAAGTTATATATTAGTATTAGTTATAAACTATATATTTAATATTAGTATTAGTTATAAACTTTTAGTGATTTAGTATTAACATTTTATGTAATAATTTATAAATTATAATAAGAAATTATTTCATATATAAATATATATAATTATATATAAAATTTCACATAAAAAATTATAATTATACATAATATAAAAAACTTATATATATTAATATATATATAATAATTTGTATAAAACTTATATATACAATAATATAAATATTTTTTTTTTATATATATATTTTTTATCAACCGGTCCGGTTCGGTCCGGTCCGAAAAATCTTAAAACCGGAACTAGACCGGAACTGGCCGGTTTTCACATTCTAAGAACCGGTCCCGGACCGGTTCAAAACCGGTAAAACCGGTCCGGACCGGTTTTCCGGTTTATCAGTTTCAACTTACACCCCTACGTAATATATTCTGTTAGCAAAATTCTTTAACAGTTAGACCGAGGCCAAAGGGAATGACAATATACCTTTCCTAAAAACAAGTACACTTCCAAAATTACAACGTTGCTCTTATTGCAGCGACTTACAAAATTTGCCAAATCAACAACCAACACCGCTTTTTTTTAGAGGGGGAGCCAGAAAACAAAAAACAAGAAAAGGAATTACAATATCACTTTACACCAAATGAGAACTTTGTAAGAGATCATACTCAGAAATATAACAGTAATAACTCAACATGGATAAGTGCAAATTCTCCTAGGCTTTATATTCTTATCCTTTTAACTTTTACCATGTAAAGCGAAATCCTTCAAGGACTTCAAAACTTCTTTACAAGCTAATTTTTTTGCTGTATCTCCGTTGCCAGCTTTAGCTGTATGCTCGAATGAGAGACCTTTAGCATATACCTTTATTGTAATGGAACTAAGACCCTCGTTGTCGTTGCGGTTCTTGTTTGTCTCTTTCATAATGTAATGCTCTTTTTGGCATAGTTCATTCAGCTCTTTTGCAGGATGAGACATTACTGTTTCAGGTGTGATCAGAGGCTCTAAAAGGGGCCTTATGCTGCCAAAGACTCTCTCCTTATTGTATCCTGAATCAACAAGAATGGCACCTGCTAGAGACTCTATAATATCAGCAAGTACCTGTCACAAATAAGAAAATATCTTATGATTTCTCGAATAAAATCAAAGAACATGAAAAGCTAAAACCTTTCTGTATTACACCCACAAGTATAAAGGTTAGGTCCTTTAAAAAAAGAAGAAGAAGAAGAATGGGGTCAAGAGAATAGGTGGGAAAAATAATACAAGCAAAGAAAGAGGAGAGGAAACCAAACATCAACATAAACGTCAACAAGAAAACAAATACAGCAATAAGCGCAATAACCTTGGGGAATGTGGTCTCGGCATCCCATCCAAAAGTTGATTCTGATGATAACTTCTCAAAATTGTTACTAGTTATAACTATCTGCTTGTCGAGTTCTAGTGAGTCACGGAGGATGTGTTGGTGTAGTCCAAACTTAACTGCAGATCGTGCATAACATTCATTATTTACAGAAGCAGATCTCATGTCAGTTAACTGTCCTGGTGACAACCCATGATATTCAAAGTAGAAATGCTTGGTCATGAGATAATCCAAAACTGAGTCCCCAAGAAATTCAAGTCGCTGCACAAGTAACAAACCTTTAACAAAGTCAAGAATAACAAAAATTCAGGGATATCTAATTAGTTTAAGAAGGTCATGAAGACTAAGAAACAAAGAGAAGTAAGATAACTAAGGAAGTTTGGATAGTGAGTTGAGATGAGATAAGATAAGATGAAAATTGAATAAAATATTGTTAGAATATTATTTTTTAATACTATTTTTATTTGGAGATTTGAAAAAGTTGAATTATTTATTGTGTTTTGTGTGAGAGCTCGAAAAAGTTGTAATGATTAGATGAAATGAGATGAGATGAGTTGAGAGACTCTTTTACTCAAGAAACGGAAGTAAGAGAGGCATCATGAGATAGATCATGTGTTTGGGGGCTTTTGTGTCCGTGTTTCATCAGAAAATTCATATTATTGGCAGTATATGTAGACAGAAAAATTATTGCTCTATGGATTTTCTCATGAATCAAGAGTAAAAAGTTGTATAAAATACATATACTATCAACAGTATGAAGTTGCCATGCAAGTTGCCCGAGGAAATTAATGGCATAATTCTCAACTAAATTGCTATCAAATTTACCTCATAATCTCTTGGAATCTCGCTAAGCATGCTACCATGGGTCAATGCTTCCACTAACAATGAAGGATCACGAAATGAGTAGTTCAATAGGGACTCCAAATGTCTGACATTGAGATGCTTCTCAGCGTGAATTAGGAAGGGTCTCTCATATGGTGTTATGTGAAAATCCACCTTTATACCCAACCAATCCATAAATAATAATGCTGATGTTTCACCGCCAGTGCTTAGAAATGCACCAATTAGTGCCTCCACAACATCAGCAACAGTTTCACTTTCCATCTTCCTAGTTTCCCTAATATAGATTTTTCTCGTGTTAAAAAGTAACTCCTCACTTAATGCACTACCCGATCTATCACCCGGAATGATCCACTTGTTCGGATCGAAGGACTCATCTCGAATAAATCCCTACAATTTGAAGAATGTAAAGCTAATCACAGATACGATAAAAAAAATAAAAATAAACAAAAGTTATCAGTATAGTCATAGAAAAGCAAATAGATTATCATGTATCAAAGGGAGATCCAAAATGACCTTAAATTTCAATGAAAAAGTTAGATCTATAAGTTAACTAAATGCCTAAAGATTTTTTCAAAACAAATCCACTAAAAGAGGAGGTTTGGCAGTATTATTCAAGTCAATTCATACAAATAGCTCAGGATCATTGAGGAAAAAATATATACAAGAGGGAGTAGAGAAGGGCTTCGTAGGCAGAGTATACACTTCAACTAAACTTAAAAAAGAAAAACAAAGAGCCCACAGGAATTATATGCAAGCTGTTACAACAAGAAAATAAGTAAATAGAGATTACATAAATTAATACTATCAGAATTGAGAAAATCTTAGATGTGTTGAAGGATCTAAACAGGTACAACCTTCAATTCAAACACAAAGTCAACATCCTTTTGGCATTTAATTTAATGCCAAAAAGAATAGATATCAGATATACAAACACACACAAGAATTTATATATGTTTTTTTAATAACTGTATTGATTTATTTATAATTATATGTATGATTGTTTGTATTTTATATACATACACACACACACACACACATATATATAATTTATATATATGATAGCAACAATAAATCTATTACAGATAGGGAAAAAAAGAGAGGGAAGATTATAACAAATTCATGAGGAGAATGTCAACACCAAGAATTTAAAGAAATAGTAAAAACACATTTACCGGAAGTTTGCGGTGACATCCAAACTCGCAAAGAGCTGCATTTGAAATTATTTTTGTTCTCTTCGAAGTAAGGACACCCTCACGTTGATCTTCATAGGTCTTAAAAAGTTGTTGACTCACAGCATATTTGAGAAATGAATCTCCAAGCGTTTCTAAGGATTCAAAGTCAAATGTCTCTTGGCATTTCTTTGTAGTAATTGCTTCCAAGACCTACCATGCATGAAGACATGGTTAACAAAAGTTCAAAGGGAATGGAAAGTCGTGCTAATACAAAAATATTAGTAAAAATATTAATAAATATGCTTGATCAAGCAACTATATGGAAAAAATGACGGCTTATCCCCAATGTTCTAACAGTAGCATGCTTGATCTTGGCTGCTCTTAACAGCAACTGTAATCTTTTCAAATATTTTCTCAATGCACATTCTATTCTGAAAGCTTATAATGATAGACAATATTAACATATAAGAAAAGAGATATAGTCGCCAATGATGGGAACAACTATCAAGAGCACATTTATAAGAAGGACAACGCACCTTGGAAATTGGGATAACATCATTTTGTGTGCAATGATCCAAATGCATCTTTTTTAAGTTGGCAGCTATAAGCAAAGACTCAAGCCGGTGCATGATTGAAGGAACAAATGAGAAAGAATAAAATGTATTGATTGATATTGGTGACATAACTATAGAACAAAGCTCCGGAGGCAATTCAACTGACATCATACTTGATTCTGAAAAGATAAAACATGTAACGTTTACTAATAAAGAAGTATCATAGGTCTAATCATGTCAAAGATCTTATTCATGCACACTTCCTCTAGGGTATCTTATACATTCTCACTCCATCCCTCATCAAAATATCATAATGCAACCTAGATTTGAGGAGTAAATGATGATGAACAACTACCATAGAAAAAAAAGACCAGCAGAGATAATTCATTTTGTTCTGATTAAAATGAATCAGATAAGTCCAAGGCAACAATATAATCTAAATAAGCTTGTAATCCAGAAGACTTGTGGAATAAAAAAGAAAATAAACAAGGCTGGATTATTTCCTTTTATACAAACATATCCATATGCCAAACAGAGGGTAGAGCCAAGAAGACTAACACTTAAACTGAAAGCCTACCCAAGAGAATCGTGATTGACTAGGGCTTTTGTCAAAAGAAAGGATGAGAATCTGACATATAAGAAGTAAGAACTTCAAACCTTTCTTTTTCTGATTTCTGCATCTTTGAAGGTATTTTTTCACCCGAAAAACAGGTCTTGCACGAACCAATGATTCGTGCTCAAAACACAGCTTGATGCCATGCCTGTGTTTGGAAAATTTTGGATTAATTACAATTAGCATTCCACAATTACAATATATATATTCTTAAAGAACAACATTAGATTTACATTCGACAATCTATAATAGTTACATACCGTTCTTCATAGTACTTCTTGTAAGTATTGATTTTGCCTTGACGGTGCTGCATACGTGAGTTTGCATTCAATCCCATAATCCCCATTGTGCAATACACCTGATCAGTGTGAGGGGTGTACACCAAAGAATTCTGAAGCAGGCAAGTGCATACAGGACCATCTTTGGTTTGTACAATACGAGCAGAATCCTTGGGTAAAGCACAATTCAAGTGAAATTCACCCTTCTTCTCACACGAAAATAGCACAGACTTAACGCAATGCCAATCAATGATCACAGATCTCTGATGCTTTCCAGTGGCCGGGAGCAAAAGATAATCAGTCTCAGCTCCCAAAATATCTCCATCCATATTCAAATCTTGATAAATAAGAACTCTTAAAAGTTTTTTCTGAAACCTTCTACACAAAAGGACCTGCAAACAAAATGCTTTATTATTTAATATACCACTTAAACTAACAAAGTAAAGCAAAGTGAAAAAAAAACAGAGAGAGAGAGAGAGAAGTGACCTGATCTGTGCTGAGATTAATCACTCCTACATATTTAAATTTCACTGTCAAACTACCCCTGCCAACATCCAAGTCAAAATGCAAGCTTCCAAGTTCAGCTTCTAGCTTATTACTCAGGACAAGCACAATATCATGAACTGGAATATCGTAATAAAATTTCTGCTCCAGCTCCATTAAGTAGTAATGATAATTCGAATTCTTTGGAATATGACCGACCAGTTCAGGTGGGAAATAACTGGGTTGCTCATCAATATAAGGTTCGTTCCCTGTAGATTTAATAGTTACAGATACGAGTACAAGTGGCAATCATCAAAAGGTTTAAAAAACGACAGGGCCGAAAAAACACAAGGGGCACAGAATTCTTCCTGTCTTACATATGGCATTGTAAGCATAAAATGGATAACAGTCAATGCGTGAAGAAATAAACACCCACAATACAATAAATTTTACCCCTTTCTTGAGCATTAGCTTCTTCCACAAGATTATCTCTCAATGCACCAATCTCACGATGTTGATTGCATGCTTCAAGACAGGCAATTTCTTTGATGATCTCAGAGTTCATGTTTCCTTTTTGAACAAAGATTTTCTAAGGAAAGCTCTTGGGAAGTGCAAGTCTTCTGATCCCTGAAAGTTTGAGTTTGAAGTTTACAAGTCAATGAACAGAACACATAGCAGCATGAGACAATAAAGATTACCGGCGAGGAACAACTAACCAATCTGAAGATAAGAGAACAATGCTTGCAACACTATAAAATCTCTCGTCACTTGAATCAAATATAGTTGAAGCAGAGAGTGACTGAAGGAAAAAAAAAAAGAAAAGAGAAAGGACTAGAGAGGAGAGTTCCAAAGCGTACGGGAGTGGGTGGGAAGAATCTTAAAAGAACACTTCGACAAATAACTGGGCTGAAGAGAATGAAGCTGCTGCAACGCTATGTTATACACAGACAGCAACGAGATCATAGCGGAGGCTCGTGCTGGGTGACGGGAAAAAGACGTGGAAAATTCTGTTCGCTTCCTAGGCAAGGCACTTCCTGCATAAGGCTTCGGAAAAAGGCATTACCGTCATTATTATTATTATAAAAAAGACAAACCAATCGCTATCGGTCAATGCTGTTGTTTTTTTTTTTTTCCTCCTTAGGCATTGTCATAGGAATCTATTTCTTTATTAAATTATTAATTATAGTAGTAATATTAATTGAAGTTTAATTAACGACGATAGCGTCGTAGCACGTATGACTCTGGATCGCAAATAAATTGAAACAAAAGCTTTGAAAGACTTTTAAGCTTAGTTTTTTTTTAAGGAAACATTTCATCTCATCTCATCTTATTTTATTTTATTATTATAATTTTTTTAAATTTTTATATAAAATAAAATAAACAATTCAATTTTTTCAAATTTTAAAACAAAAATAATATTAAAAAATATATTCTAATAATATTTTATTTAATTTTTTAATTTTAATCTCAACTCATCTCATTTCATCTCTAAAAACAAACCAATCTTAATTAGTCAAAAATCACATTTAATTACAGTGATTCAAACTTGGACGCCAAGTAAAGTGAGAACTCATGAGCTCCACTTTAATATTATTGATTTATTACTTGCTCAACGGAGGAAAGAATAAAAAGAAATAGAAAGTTGGGAGGGAAAAATAAATACGGGTGGTGCATTTAGGGCGGGAAGTAGAGAATACCCTTTGGCAAATTGAGGTGTAATCAGTATGGTTCGATCAAATTTTAGATAAATTTTAGAACCAAACTAGTATACGTTGGTTTTAGAAATTTAAGAATCAATACCGACTAATTCATCACTGAAACCAGAACTTTTAGTTTTTTTGGTCCGGTCTGGGTTTTCTAGGTTACCATTTATACGTGTGGCACTATATAAGTTGAGACTTGATCTAATACTTGTTGTGAGGAACAAACTGATGTGAAAGGGGACAGACCATTCTTGGAGTTGAGAGAAATGATAAGATGATAAACTAGTGGTCTAAGGAATTAACAGTAGGTGTTGCAAAGTGTAGACAGTCCAGCACATGGGTGGGCGAGTAAGCACCTTGCATATGCTCGACTGATGCATTCGAGGGCTAGGAGAAGAAAAGCGTGCCGTCTTACAAGTACCACCCCATAAAGGCCAATGTGGTAGCCGATGCTTTGAGTCCCAAGAACAGTTCGGAAGATTCGTCTGTTTCGTCGTTAGAAGTAAGTTCCTTCTTATGCAGTATGAAACTGTTGATCGGGAACTATAGTCAAGAAGTCATTTTAACCGCAGCTCAACAGTTCATTCCATTGGATTGGGAAGAGCTAAAAGACTGTCAACAAGAAGACAATAAGCTTGCGTAAGTCATCAGAAAAGTTGAGAAGTCGGAAGGACCAAAATACTTCAATATTAGATAACATGGGACTCTGTATTACAAAAATCGAAGAGTCATCCCAGCAGATCAAGAGTTAAAGAAAAAGGTGCTAAAGAAAGCTCATAACACACCTTACACCGCTCATCCCACTAGTACGAAGATGTACTAGGATCTAAAGTAGCATTTTTGGTAGGAAATAATGAAGAAAGACGTAGCAAAATTTGTGAACAAGTGTTCTGTCTGTATATTAGTTAAAGTAGAACATAAGAAGTCGACAGGTGAATTGTAGTCACTGCCAATCTCAGAATGGAAGTGGTAAGATATCTCGATGGATTTTGTAGTAGGTTTTCCAAGGATTTCAGCCAGGAATAATACTATTTGAGTGATAGTTGAGTCTAACGAAAAGTGTACACTTCATTCTCATCAAGAATACAGATTCTCTAGAGAAATTGACGAGAATTTATACAACAGAGATTGTTAGATTGCATGGAGTGCCTAAGACGATTGTGTCAGATAGAGACCCTCGTTTTAAGTTATGATTATGGCAAAGTTTGCAAAATTCGATGGGCACTAGTTTGAAGTTCAATAGTGCCTACCATCTGCAAACAGATGAACAAACAGAATGGAAGATTCAGACATTAGAAGATATACTAATAGCCTGTGTATTGGAACATGAATGGAATTGGGATAAGCAACTACCTTTGGTAGAGTTTGCTTACAACAATAGTTTTCAAGCCACCATTCAGATGGTATCATATGAAGTCTTGTATGGCAGGAAGTGTAGATCCCTATTGTATTGGGACGAAATAGGAGAAAGTAATGTGTTTGGACCAAAAGTCTTGCAAGAGATAAAAGACCAACTCCACACAATCAAAGAAAGGATGAGAACAACACAAAGTCGACAAAAGCCTTACGTTAATAACCGAAGGAGGAGTATAGAATTTGAAGTTGAAGATTGGGTCTATGTGAAGGTATATCCTATGGGAGGAGTAAGCCATTTCTGAGTGGGACCCTATGAGATAGTGGAGAAAGTGGGAGCAGTTGTGTACCTTTTGGAGTTGGCAACTGAGCTCCACGGAATCCACAATGTGTTCCATGTGTTTTTAGTGAAGAAGAATTTTGGGAATCAGAGACCAACAGTGGTAGATCTCGATAGCATACCTTTGCAATCCAACTTGACCTATGAAGAGAAGTCGGTATAGATCATTGATTGGAAGGAAAAAGAGTTATGGAACCACTAGATTCCATTGGTCAAAGTACTGTAGCAAAATCATAATGTTCAAGAGGCAACATGGGAGAAGGAGTTGATATGCGAGCCAAGTACCCCCAATTATTCCATTGTTGTTTTTGTTTTGGTCTTGGCTCAGCCAATATTTTTGTGGCTCACTTATATTTAGGATGTTTGTATTAGATATTGTACTTCTTTGTTTGGATATCGAATAAAGGTGTGTGTTTAAGTTTCAGAGTTATGTGGGCCATCTTTAGTGTGTATGTTATGGATTATTCTCAATTTTGATTATGTCTTTTTGTAGTTCCATGGCACGAGAGCGCAAGACAGCCAAGAAATTGACCCTCTCCGCACAGTGAATGCGTGAGATGAGAGAAAAGCGTCGTAAGAGGTGACTTGCTGAACTACATAGAGAGATAGTCGCTTAATGGCAAAAGATGGAATGTCAAGATCACCATTGTACTAACATTATGGATATCAATAGTAACGGTGTGGGTTACTAGAGGAAGGCGTTACCTCACGAAGAATGTTATCTGCCTTTACACCTGACTACAAGGATAGACCGGGACACTTTCAAGGTAAGGATGGCTTGAGACCAAGTTGAATCCAACAGAGCAATAGATGAGCGCGTTGTAATCACCAACGTTGAGCCTGCAATGTCAGGTTCAAGAACTAGATAGTAACGACAAAGAGGTTGAGTAGCACCCCAACCCAAGTCATAACGTGGTGTATGATTCGGACGACGACACGTTCTACTACTTACCCCAGCACGTCAAACCAATGGATATCGATGCACCACCACCAACACCGACCAGCAATGATATGTCCAGTGATGGATAGTAGGCTTGGTGAGCAGCATCTTCTCCTTAGTATTATTGATTGTTAGTACTCGTGTTGATTTCTAGGACGAAATCTTTTTTTATGAGGAGAAAATGTAACAGCCTGTCAGAAATTCAATCGTAAAATTTCTATAGGCTTTAGGAATCTCATAAAAACTTCATAAATTTTCACAAATTGACCCATCGCGTAGGTTTGGTCTATCAGTATAGTTAATGTTGTCATTCACTATGAGGCCAAAAATGTGATTTTATTTATTTCTGGTAGTTAGAAATTTCATAATGGGTTATGGTCTGTGCCATAAACTTGTTGAACCCAGGGTTTCAAGTTTCATATAATTACATATCTACATATAAATTTTGATAATAACAAATGAATTCAAGTATAAAAGAGTCTCAAGCTCAAGTTGTCTACATAATGAAACCATGCACATCAATGAACCAAGCATGAGCAAGAAATGGAACAAACTCACAAATGAAGATCTTAGAGTAATTTTGTATATCTCTTGATAAAATTCAAAATTTGATTAAGGCTCAAAATTAATATTTTCTCATAAAACATCAAATTATATTTTTCACATGTGCATGACATATTTGAATATTAAAAGTTTGAAGTTTGAATTTTTGTAAGATGATTGATTATCATCTTTCACATGTGCATGACATGATTAAAAATTTGAATTTTGAAACTTTGAAAGATGATTGATTGCCATCTTTCACATGTGCATGTTTTGTTTGAAAGTTTTCAAAAGTGATTGATGATATTTTTGAACTTTGCAAAAGGTTAATGTTTTTGTTTGAATATTTTGAAAAGTGAATGATGTTGTCTTTGACAGTTGTGAAAAGTAAAATTTTGATTTGAAAATTTTGAAAAAGTGAATGATGTTGTCTTTGACAATTGCGAAAAGTAAAAATTTGATTTGAAATTTTGAAAAGTGAATGATGTTGTCTTTGACAATTATAAGAGGAGAAACTTTGATTTGAGTATTTTGAAAAATGAATGATGTGGTCTTTGAAAATTGTGAAAAGTAAAACTTTGATTTAAATATTTTTAAATACAACCCAATTCACCCCCTCTTTTGTTAGTCATCTGGGCAACAAAACCCATTTTAGGTTTTCGGATGAAACGCTTGTTCGAAATACATTTTGATTATTTCAAGGCACTTCAAGGTTGAATTTTGATAAAAGATATTCACTATTAGATTAGTATGTATATTTAAGATTTTACGGTGCTAAGTTTATTTTCACTTTTCCCGGAGTGAATAGTAACCTCGATAGTAGCACCAAGTGCAGTATTTTCAAAATTACAATGTGGAATATCCAAATTAGGTTAGATAAATTTTATTTGAACAACACTATCACATCCAACATCCATTTTGTGTCAAACCAAACCAAATAGGGTTTCAACTCTAGTGAAACCCTAAATACTTAGAATCCAAATGAAATTCCAAAAGGTTTGGAGGAAACCGAAACCCTAAACAGTTACCCCAAACTCCAAACTTGATTTCAAAACCTCAATGGATCCGATTCTTAGCATTGTGTTTAATCACTTGATTAAAATCACTTTCACATTCTATTAATCCCTCAAATTCATGTTATGATATATCATTATTCAACCCTTTAAATCTTGGAAATTTAATTTGGTCAAGAAAAATTGGATTTGAGCATGATAGCATCTCAAACCCTAATCAAACCCTCTTTATACCCAGAAATAAAGCCCATTCGGTTAAGGCTCATTAAGCCCACAAATTTTGGCTACCTTGACAAAGTTTCTTGAGGAAGTTTCTACCCAACCAAGGTTGACCACCTACTGCTCAAGAGAGCTCTCAAATAGTCCTTGATGGGAAAGCAAAGGCCACCTCACCACAACCACCTACACAGGACATCAAAGCAGCCAATACCATGGGCAGTTTGCCCTTAGTTTTGGCCAAGAATTCCATCACTCAAGTGTCACTCAAGACCTCAATTCACCCTTAAGTTTGTGTAAGAAGAGTGCAGACCATTCCCTTTTTCATTTCATCTCTTTTCCCACACGCTTTCTAGAGATGAACTTAAAAGCTCTCTCGAGCAGTTTTCTGAGCCTTGTGGCTTGCAATTTTTGCAATCCTTCTAAGTATTTTATAACGATGATTCCATCATTAAATTTGTTCCTCTTTGAGTTTACGTTTTGTGGGTACATTTTTTTTATTATTTTTTTATTTCATGGTCTTTTGATGGTTAAAAGTTGTTTTAACCATGTAAAGGTCAGTCTGAGCGATAAACAGGATAGTATGTTTCATTTTGGAGTTTTTGACCAAGCTAATGGACATATATTGGTCCAAAATTTTTATGGAGTGTTGCTAACATGTTTATATGAATGTTTTTTTAGGGATTTCTCGCATGGTTAAAAGCTTTTGATTAAATATTTTCTCAGATCTAGAAACTTAGAAACTGGAAGGAGAAATAAGTTTATATTTTAAGAAAGTTTGGATATTTTGTAGTTTAATCTTACTCCAATTACTTTTATATTTTTATTTTATGATTCTAAGTCTTTTATCCAAATGTCAGAATGTTTGTTTGAAGAATTTATGAGTTTATTTGTAAAGATATGATTTTTATGCATGAAGATACTCGATTAAGTAAAACATATGAAGTTTTTGGATAGATTTATGTTTTGGTTTAATTTTCACTATGTGATTTTAAGTTTAATTCTTGGATCTTCTATAACATATATTCTTTAAACGATATGATGTTTTTAGTTTGTGGTTTATATCATGATATGTCTCAGATCAAGAGGTTTGATAAAAACCAAAGTTGAGAAAATTATGTTTTTGTCCAAGTGTTGGAGTCAAGTACTTCAAGTGAGATTTTGTAATTTTTGGTAACTTTTATGTGTTGACTCATAGAATGTTAGTTCTTAGGCTTATGTTATGAATATGTTAGAAGAAAGTTTTTGAACTTTTGGAGTTCTTTGAGATTTATTTTGAAAAGAGTCAAACCTTGAGTTAAGGGTTTGTGTTTTGATTAAAAGCTTGAATCTTTTGCTGAATTTTTTTTTTTTGTTTTGTGAAGTATATTTTGTTAGATGTTTTAAGCATATTTTTAAGCTTAGGATATGAGGATCTTTATTGCAACATTTCGGCTTGATCATAAATTTTGAAGTTAGATCAAATTAAAACAAAATCAAGAGATATGGCCTTTGGAGTGCGGCCATGGTGTTTTTCTCACTGTTGTGTTTTGTTTTAACTTTCTATAATAGATATTTGAGTTTAGGATAAAATTTACATGAAAAATGTAAATTTTGGTATTTTTGGAGTTAGAATGTGAAATTATTAAATTATAGGTAAAATGATCTTTTTTTCACACGTAGAAGGTAAAATGGTAATTTTACTCTAAGATATCAATTTCCATGTTTCTAAATTATTAGTGATAAAGTTTTCAACATTTAGAACTCCTACTTACAGTTTCTCGTGTTTCATATTTTTTTCGTAAAACACGAAAGTGAGTGTAAGGTAGCTCTTAACTTACTATCAGATTATTGTATATGTGTGATGGGTAAGGGAACTACTGTTGATTTATTTATGTTATCCTATATGTCATGTTATGCCATGTCACCTCATGTATTACACTCTGTCATGAAATACATATTTGTTACATAATTTATTATGTCATTACAATCTGTTACACTTATGTCATGTCACGTAATGGTATATGTTACACGTATTTCATGTTATGTAATGCTATCTATTACACGTTATGTCATGTTACAAAATATTGTCTATTACATGTTATGCCATACTACGAATGTTGTTGTCTCATATTATGTCATGTCTTTCGTCTCACGTTCATCTCATGTCATGTTACGTCAGGGCATTTATCCTTTCATCTCACGTCATGTTTTGTCTCGAGTACAATTTGTGTATATTAGGAACAACCTTTCAAGTCAAGTCTATTTTCGTTTATCATTACCCTAAGTGCTAGGATGAAATAATATCCTAGTGGAACTCTTTTTTCACGCTTGAGTGACTAAACCAGTGTGAAATTCCTTGGGTTGATAAGGTAAAGATCAACAGGCTTTGAATAAGGCCTAATTAACTGGTCACCGGAGCAAAGTCAGGCACTAACGCCGATGGTGTAGATACTACGTACATTACGTGTGTCCACAACATGTGCATAGACTTGTGAACTGGCACTTATGTTAACGCATTCACAGCTGGTGTAGATACTTGTTGTAAGGCCTGGGCCCAGACCCAGACGAGCTCAATTGGATGAGCTAAACGATGTCGTTCCTTTGAAGACCGCATAAAACGATGCCATATGGTCAGATATGCTCTTCTTCCCTTCTGTTTTCCCCACCCTAGACGATTTATCTTCTCTCTCTCTCTCTCTCCAATTTCTTCTTCCCACAATCCCCTCTTCCCCGTTAATCTTCTTGCCCCATTTTCTCTCCCACGAAATCCCATTTTCCCCACTTCCCTTTTTGTTGCTCATTCACATTCATTTTCCCTCACCCTCTAAATTTCACCCACAGCAAATTTGCTCTCGCTCGCCTTCTTTCATGTGTCAATCAGAGAACTTGGTGTTGCACGCCGCCGCTCCTTGCTTCTCGAGTCTTTGTCACCGACGGTTCCAACAAATTGAGCAGTGCTAGTAAGGAGTTTTCCATTTCTGCTTACTCACTATCTGCTTTCACTCACTCACACACACCCCGATTCACACTTGCTATGTTCTCTCACAAGCACACACCCACTCTGAATTCCCTCCCTGTATTCCTCTCACTCATGCAAGGAATTTTTGTGATCTAAAGTGCCATCGTTCATGGGTCTATTAAAAAAGGTGTTACCATCGAGCCTTCTCACTGAGATCACCATCAACGATGGTAAGTCCTTTTTCTCCACTCTTTTGCACTTCTTTTTCTTTTCGGCAATTTGTTAGTGAGTGTTGAAGATGTGTTTACATGGGTTTTACCTAGATCTACGTCGTCGTCAAACCTCCGTATTGGAGTGGTTGGGAATGAAAATAAATTTGAAATAACCTTAGTTATTTATTCTGCATTACTCATGAAATTTGTGCATGTTATGTGAAGATGATATGATTTTGTTTAGTACTCTTTTGATATGATGTGGCATCTGAAAATCTTTGATATGACATTCTGATTTTGTATTTTATTATGTCTCTGCTCTGCTCTACTCTAACGTTACCATGGGCGTAAAACTGTGGCCTCTGTTATATGGTTGGTACCAACTTCTCTGTCTCTGATTGCACTCACTTTGGAAATAAAGTAGTTTTCTGTGTGGTTTTTCTTGTATGCACAATCGAGGCTCCGAAAATGACAAGGAGAAGATTTACTTCTGTTTCCGCCTGGTTTAGCCATCAGGAATAGCACAACCCTACCACGAGGGTAAAACATGGTCTTTGCTCTGATGTGATGCGTTGATGTGATATGATGATGTGCTCAATTTATGCCATACCCAAAGGGCTTTGGAATAGAAATATTTTGAACCATCACTCTGTTAACTTTGATAACATGTTTTGTTCTACAAGTTGGCACTATAAAGGTTTTGTTCTACATTCTGTACTCTGTAAATATTCATGTTTACATACTGATATATGTCATCTACTTACTGAGTTGTTGATAACTCACCCCCTTATCTTCATAATATTTTCAGATGATATTGATGACGCAGCTGAGAACCAAAATTAGGAAGCATGGGCAGGGTTGGCTGTGGATTGTTTATTGACTACCTAAAATATTGTGGTTATGAGGGGAGTTTATTTAGTGTAGATCATGATATTGTTATTATGTTGATCTGATTTATTGGGAGTTTTATTATTATTTTGGAGAATTTGTGGAGTTATTAATTTATCCTTTTAGGTTATTTCATTGAAAACTTGGTAAGGATTGTATATATGTTTGGCTGAAATAGGTGAATTCATGTTTATGGAATATTTGAAATATTATTTATATTGTAAGGAGATGATTTTAAGTGACAGATAGTAACTCTCCGACCCCTTCTGAGAATGGGATGTTACACCTGTGTTGTGATGCGGTAATTTGTAAGGACACATGGATCGAGCAGAAATCGTGTCTCACCCATATGTTCACATTTATTTATCATGCTTATTGAAAAGATTCCAAGTTCATGTATCTTTACATTCATGTTCATGCTATGCTCAGTTCATGTTTTTCACGTTCAGTCATGCCCAATTAAGTTCATGCATTTCACGTTCAATCATGTTTTCATGTTCACATTCAGTCCATGTTTCAGTTCCAAGTTTTTTGTTCAAGTGCAGATCAAGTTCACGTCATGTCAAGTTCCAAGTTCAATTCATGTTTCAGTTCAAGTCATGTCAGATTATGCCATGTTACACATCAAATCTTTCCTATCATGCATGCATCATTAATCTATGTGGAAGTTCTCTGTTAACTTGTTGAGATTTATACTCAAATCTCACCATGGTAGTCTCAACTATCTTTCTCCCAAATGGTAGGAAATGTGTTAGGACGAGGAGAGGGAACTGAGCCTGGCCGACTGGATGTGGTTGTTTAGGCGGCGTCGACTAGACACAAAGTTTGTGGCTGATAACTTGCATAATTTCTTATATTTTATCACTTCTTAACTTTAAACTTTAGTCTAAATTTATTTATTTTTGTTGATTTTAGGCTTCATTGTAGTCATTTAAATTTATTTCAGATTTGAAGAAAATGAATATCCAAATTTTACAAGCCCATCGTCTAGGAACTCATTCTCATTTAAATGAAGAGTTTGGCACTTTGAAAAATAAAACTCAAAGAGAGTTTTACGTAGAGGAATGGCACGCACCAGCAGGTTGAGAAAAATAAAGCTACGTAAAATAGAACGAGTGTTAGACGTTGGAGCAATACGGGGGGCTTTCCTTTTAATTTAATGAATTGGCATGTGGTATTTTTGAACGGATATACCGCAAGTGTTTGACTTGGCTTTTGACATTTGCATGCGTGGGATACGGGCTTTTCTTGGACGAACAACACGCATGAAACGGGCCTTCAGCATTTGCTACGTGGACGAAAAGGAGCAATTGGCTAGCATTGGTCTTTGGCTCTACATACACGGAAGAGAAAAAAAAAAAAGATTTGAATTTGTCATTTTCGAAAAAAGAAGGCAGCGAAGGAACAGAGCGTAAGGAAAAAAGAACGAAAACATTGGTACGCAAGCGGGATTTGGATGAAAAAGAGGATTTTTCTTTGTTCATTTTTTAAGGCGCTGCGACTCAGAGGCTGGGTTGACAAGAGTATTTTTCAGTGTTCATTTTCTTCTATTATTCTCAGAAAAATTATGGTGAATTCGTTTATGTTGAATTTAATTTTTAGTATAAATTAAATTTCCTTTATTCTAGGAAAACAATGTAATCTAGTTCTAAATTATGCTTACTTTTCTATGTTAATTTGAAGTAATTCTATTCTATGTTTATCTGATTAACTGGCCATTAATTGGATGATTTTGATTTTGTGATTTTCTATTAAAAGAGGGAATTATAGGATAGATCTTGGATATTTCTGCATAGCTAAATATAGAGATCGAAAGACTTGAATGAACCTATGTAGTATTAAAATCATTAGTCTTATAGCTTTCTTGTTTTATTAATTTTCATACTCTTGTATAAAATGATGAACAAGAATAATTTTCAATTGACTATCAAAAGAGGCTTTTGGATGAAATGGAGATTTGCTAACAAACAGAGAGAATTAAATTCAATTAGTTAGATGAGTAAAACATAGTAAGAGATTAGGTGAAATCGATTTCCTAGAAGTTTTCTTTCCCATTGATTTGATCTTCGAACAATATATTTCTTTTCTTTTGAGTATTTTCTTTGAATTAATTTTATTTTAAATTGCAATTACAAAAATTTTAGTGACTTTTCTAAATAAAGTCGAGATTAATATAATTTTGGTATTTGTCAAAAGTAAGTTACCAATCCCAGAGGACGATACTCTTCTCATCACTTTACTATAAAACTACGATACTATGCACTTGCAGTTTTGCACCGATCAATTTTTGGCACCGTTACTTGGGATTGATTTCTTCTTATTTTTGCTAATACAAAGTAATATTGATTTTAATTTAGAATTTTATTTTATTTTCTTTCTCTCCAGGTATGTTTTTGACATTGGATGCGCCGTGTTAGAATTAGTGACATTACTTCTTTTGATCCTGAGATTGAAAGAACTCTTAGATCACAAAGAAAAAAGAAAGTACTAACCATGGCTGACGGACAACATGATACACAACCACTCACCTTACAGGATTATGTGCGGCTAGTTGTGAATGACAACTACTCTAGTATAAGACGCAAGACCATTAATGCCAACAATTTTGAGCTCAAACCAGCCTTGATTACCATGGTGCAACAAGCCCAATTTAGTGGATCGCCACTTGATGATCCCAATATTCATTTGGCGATTTTCTTGGAGATTTGCGACACTGTAAAGATCAATGTGTTATTGAAGACACCATTAGACTCAGATTGTTTCATTTTTCTTTAAGGGATAAGGCAAGAGGTTGGCTATAATTTTTACAACCGGAAAGTATCACTAGTTGGCAGGATATAGCTGAAAAGTTTCTTGCTAAATTCTTTCCACTTGCAAAAACAACCCAACTCAGGAGTGAGATTAGTCAATTCAAGTAAAATGATTTCGAGTCACTCTATGAAGTATGAGAAAGATATAAAGATTTGATTCGACACTGTCCACAACATGGATTGCTGGATTGGTTGCAAAATCAGATGTTCTATAATGGGTTAAATGGGCAAACTTGAATCATAGTTGATGCTGCTTCTGGTGGAACTTTAATTCAAAGACAGCTGAGGGTGCTACTTCTCGTTTGGAAGAAATGACCTCAAATAACTATCAATGGCCAACCGAAAGAACTATGGCTAAGAAAGTTGCTGGGATTCACGAATTGGAGCCGTTTGCTGTCCTTTCAGCTCAAGTTGCTTCTTTATCTCATCAGATTTAAGCTTTGACAACCCAAAGGATACCACAAAGTGCAGAATATGTGGCAGCTACAAGTATGATAGTTTCGAGCAATGAAGCGAGTCAAGAACAAGTTCAATACATCAATAATTGGAACTACAACTATCGTGGTAATCCTATGCCAAATTACTACCATCCAATGCTTCAAAATCATGAGAATTTGTCTTATGGAAATACAAAGAATGTGTTGCAACCTCAACCTCCTCTAAGATTTGATAGTCAACTAAGTGAGAAGAAGATGTCATTTAAGGATACCATGGTTTCTTTTGTTAAGGAGACAAATGCAAGGTTGAAAAAGACTGATACACGGTTGGACAACATTGAGACTCATTGTAGCAGCATGGGAGCCTCTATAAAGAATATGGAAGTGCAAATTGGGCAACTAGCCATAACTATCAATGCCCAACAAAGAGAAACTTTTCCTAGCAACACAAAAGTGAATCCAAGGGAACAATGCAGGGCCATCACGCTTAGGAGTGGAAGAGAAATTGAGAGGTCACCATCAACGGAAACCAAATCCACCCCTATAGCTAAAAACAATGGCCAAAGCAAGAATAACGTAGAAGAAGAGGACGATACACCAAGAGAGACTAATATGCCTCCAGCAATTTCATTTCTTGACAATCCTCTTATTCTCTCTACTCCACTTCCTTATCCTCAACGTTTTCAAAAACAAAAATTAGATAAGCAATTTTCTAAGTTTTTGGATATTTTTAAGAAAATTCACATAAATATTCATTTTACAGATGCTTTGGAACAAATGTCAAATTATGTCAAATTCCTGAAGGACATCATTTCCAAGAAGAGAAGGTTGGAGGAGTCCGAAACAGTGAAGCTTTCTGAAGAATGCAGTGCTATTCTTCAAAAGAAATTACCTCAAAAATTAAAAGATCTGGGGAGTTTTACTTTGCCATGCACTATTGGGAATTCATTTTTTGATAAAGTTTTATGTGATCTTGGTGCTAACATTAATATTTTGCTACTTTCTGTTTGTAGGAAATTAGGACTTGGAGAGATGAAACAAACAACCATTTCTTTACAACTAGTAGATCGATCTATCAAGTATCCACATGGAATCATAGAAGACGTATTGGTAAAGGTGGATAAATTTATTTTTCCTACTGATTTTGTGGTGTTAGATATGGAGGAAGACCAAGAAGTCCCACTAATTATTGGCCGACCATTCTTGGCTACGGGAATGACTTTAATTGATGTTCAAAATGATGAGTTAACATTGAGAGTAAACAAGGAAGAGGTTATGTTCAACATCTACCAAGCCATGAGATTTCCAGAAGATCTAAGCACTTGCTTTCGGGTAGATGTCATTAAGCAATGCGTTAAAGAAGCCTATCAAGAAGCTGTACCATTTCATCTCATACTTATGATTTTAATAACTCTGCTGGTTGTGAATCTGATTTACCTTTTGTTAGTGAAAAATTTCTCCACTATGTATTTGCCTTGGGAGCCTTACAACATGTTACATCACTTAGCAATGAAGTGGGGAGGTTAGAGCCGATGGTAGCAAGAACGGATTTTGAAATTTCTAAAGAAAAGATGCAGCAAACTACAACTCCAGAGTTGAAATTACTAGACTATCTTTACTATGCATTCTTGGGTGACAATTACACATTTTCAGTGATTGTTGCTGCATTACTCACACCCAAATAAAAAGGAGGAGGGGCAAAAGTGGGGTTATGTATATTAAATTGGATATGAATAAAGCTTATGATAGGGTGGAGTGGAAAGTTTCTTGAAAAAGTGTTGATTAAGGAAGTGCTGATTTTGTCATGTATATCTTCGGTATAATATAGGATTTTAATTAATGGGATATCTACATCATCCTTTGTCCCCTCACGGAGATTGAAACAAGTTGATCTGTTGTCACCCTACTTGTTTGTTATGTGTGCTAAATGTTTATTTTCTCTTATTCAAGATGTTGAAAATAGGAGGATGATTAAGGGGGTAAAAGTATGTAATGGGGTGCCAACAATTAGTCACTTATTTTTTGCTGATGATAGTTTGTTGTTTTGTTAAGCTACTATTGCTAGAAATTATGCTCTCAAGAATCTATTATAGATTTATGAAACGGCTTTTGGACATCAATTAAATCTAAAAAAAAAAAAGAAGAGTTATTAATTAGTAGAAATGTTGGTGTGGATGAAATTCAGGCTATCAAGGATATTTGGAATGTACACTCCATTCAAGCATATGATCGTTATTTGGGCTTGCCATCTTTTGTTGGACGTTCTAAATCTGTAACTTTTTTGTATTTGAAGTCTCATGTTTGAAATAAATTACAACGTTTGAAAGAAAAACTCCTATCACAAGTTGGTCGGGAAACATTAATTAAAGATGTGCCCAAGCTATTCCTTTTTTTTTTTTTTTTTGGAAATATGGACTTCTTTCATTATAAATTCGAATGGAAGGTTGTGAATACATGGAGGATAATGCTCTACAAGGATACACTCCTCAGAGAGAGTCAGGGCCTTCTTAGCTCAGCATTGTGCCACAACATTGGAATTTCTAGGAAGATGACATATAGACTAGCTATGAAGGCAAGCTAAATATTTCTTGATGTCTCTAGCTAGTTGGCCCATCAAGCTCCAATTGCATTATGCTCCATTGATGGTTTGGACCACACTTAAGGAGTCTCCTTCTAGTACAATGTTGGGGATCTTCAGTTTTGAGCATAGTATGACAGCTTTCAATGATGCAAAGGCTTCACCTAGTAGGGGTTCAGGAAATAGGTCCTGAGAAGACATTAAGGCAGCATTATCCCTTCCATCTTAGTCTCTAATTACCACACCAATGCCTACTTTGCACCTTTCTTTGTTAACAGCAACATCCCAGTTGGCCTTGAAATGATTAATAGGAGGCACACACCACTGCTTTGAGGATGGGGCAGGGTTGGGTTTCTGTCTTTGTTGAACGCAGCATTGACTAATATCAAGTAGGTTCAAAGAGATTAATGTAGTAGAGACTTGATGGGGAGAGGTAAACTTGGATTCAAAAACCCAAGTGTTCTTGCGATGCCATATATATTTTGTTGTTATGGCAAACTCAGTGAGTTCCTCTTCAGACAAAATGGAGAAAAGGTGGTCTAATACTTCCTTGAAAGGGGCATCGATTATATTACACTTTTGAATCCTCCTCGAGCTTAGGCTCCATATAGCTTGGGCAGCTTTGCACCCCCATAGGGCATGAGCAACATTTTCAGGATGGTATAAACAGATGGGGCATGTGATTGTACCACTTTCCTTTTGTGAAGGTCGAGTTTTGTTCAAAGGATTTCCTTTGCTGCTTTCCAGATGAACATCTTAATAGAGTTAGGACCTTTTAGTTTCCAAATACTATGCCACAGACCAGTTGGTTGGGAGGTCCTAGAAGGTTGACCCAGCTTGCTTTCTGTAATGGATCCTTGAAGGTGGTAAGCAGATTTTACTGAGAAGATGCCTTTAGAGGTGCCTCTCCATGTCAACATATCTGGGCTCCTGCATGGACTGATTGGAATTTTAGAAATGATTTCTGCTTTAGACTCACTGAAAACTTCCTTGATCAGATTTACTTTCCATTGCAGTGTGTCCTGGTCTATTAATTGAGCCACTTTTGCTCCTTCCTCGAGAAATATAGGAGAGGATTGGATCTTGTAAGAGCTAGGTGAAGGGATCCACTTATTGATGTAGGATAGAAGTGAACAAGAGATAGAATCAAAGTAATAGGAAATAGAGAAGAAAATGAGCCAGAAGAGAAGAAAGCAGGAGAGGGGGTTGGAAGGAGGCGGTTGTGGCACTAACTCTTTTCTCTTAATTCAAAAAACTACCCTTCCAATGTTCCTTACAAGTCCTTAAGTAGTAGGGCAATACAAACCCTAAATCAAACAAATAACACATTAATAATATAAAAAAATAGAAGATGTCCTTACATAGTAGGGTAATACAAACCCTAAATAAAATAGATAAGACATTAATAAAATAAATAAAGCATTAATAGGAGATGTCCTCATCAACTCTCCCAAGGTGGAAAAAAAGCTCGACTCTTTCGAGTTGACAATTCACACTAAGGCTGCAATCAATCACCCAACCATAATCTAAGTGGTTGAACACACTTCTTCTGACGGCCATAAACACGTGTGAGTGGAGGCCTGAGTTTGTGTCCCTACCCACTTCTCCGGAACAGGTGGCTGGTGACCCGGGCAAAGGAAGATCCTACTGGCTTCGATAAAGCTCCAATAAATCTGGATCAAGCTACTGGAGTGTCTCTCTGGGAATCCATGTACAATCAAAATTTGGTCGATCGACCCAACGAATAAGGAAACGCTGAACCTCTCCATCATTGGTCAACACAATCTGTTCATCTAGAATAGTATCAATTTTATCTTTGTGTGCTGTGATAGATGGTATTGGATTAGGAGTGACAAAAGGTTCAGAATCAGGGTCCATAGATGGGGGTAGAAAAGGATCATTGGAGGAATGAAAATAACCTTTGTAAGCAACTAAGTCCTCAACATTGAAAGTATGGTGGCAACTAAAATGTGATGGAAGATCAATGACATAGGCATTTGGACTAACATGCTTTAAAAATTTAAAAAGATCAGCACTACGTGCCTGCAATTCAGAAACGGATCCAGGTGAATGTTGTTCCAGTCTAATTTAGATCATAACATAATCCCCAATAGGCAGATTAACTCGAAGTTTATATGATGCATTACTAGCTTCAAGTTGTTTATTGATCTCAATATGCAAATCATGAAGACGTTGTACAAATGCTTTAGCTGACACAGACACACTAGCGTGTGGGGACATGAGAATAAGGTCTAAAGGCTTCTTAGATTTATGGCCATGAACAACTTCAAAGGTACTCATACCTAAAGACCAATTTACTGAAATGTTACATGAAATTTGAGTTGTAAGGGAAATCAAAACCCAATCCCAACGATTTTCCTGCACCAGACATATTCTGAAATTGCCAAGATTATGGTTAACAACTTCAGTTTGACGACCTGTCTGAGCAGGGGCGACTATTGGAGACTCCAATAGGACCTCCATAACAACCACAACAAACACAACAGAATCACCTATGAGTGTACACTCACCCTCCTTAGGGTTAATGATATTTAGCCCTTTCGTTCCACAATTTTCTTTGCTTGCAGTGAACCAATAGGTTTTGGAGGTAACGGATTAAGATGAATCTTCTTTCCATTAAACATGAAGAAACATGAATTGGATTGACCATGGATGGTCACATCCAAGTCAAACAACCAAGTCCTACCAAGAATGATATGACCGACATCCATAGGAATGACGTCACACCATATATGATCCTTATACTCTAGGAATTGGATGAGCACTGAACAACGCTCTTTTGTAGCTATGGAAGAAATATCAACCCAATAGACACTATACGGCTGAGGGTGAGGAACTGACTTTCAACCCAAGACGTGACACAGTAGCCACGGAAACCGCATTAATGCAACTACCACTATCCACAATGATTTTACAACCCTTATTCACTAATTTTGATGTAAGTATGAAAAATGGCATGAAGACGCCAATCATCAGCATCTATGGGCTAGGTAAGGGTACAATGAACAACACTTATCCGAGGTGTGTCGGGAACAAGGGGCATAGAACCTAGACCCACAGGAAGGGTTCGGATGCAACCTAAGAAGGTATCTTCATCATCACCCAAATCACCAAACTCTTCAAGCTTAGGTTCATAGACTTGATCTTCTAACGGCTCATCAACAACACCCTCATGTTCTTGAATGACCAAGGCTCGACTAGGAAAATTGGAGGCAATATGGCCAAAACCCTTACAGTTGAAGCACTGCAAGCGGGAGGAAGTCTTAGGAATTTCAGGACTTTTACCTTTATTTTCCAGTATAGGAGGAACATTAGATGGGGGAGGCCTTAGGAGAGACTTAGGGGGAAGAGTGGATGCTGGGGTGATGGACTGGCGATTGTCACCACGCTTTCTATACGGAGTCCTGGTAACCGACTTATAGTCTCGAACTAAAGAATAAGCATGGTCAAGAGTAGTGACACCCTGAACGACAAGCTCGCGCTTAAGATCTTCTTTTAGGCCTTGTCTAAACCTACTCAAAGTCATGGCCTCATCCTCAACTACATGACATCTCATTCGTAACTCATCAAATTGAGTGACATACTTAGTCACTGGCCGATTGCCATGTGTAAGGGCATTCCATTGGTCCAATAAATTACTCTTGTAAGATTGGGGTAAGTACTTCTCTTGAAGGCGACGCTTCATTTTTTCCCAACTCCCAACAGGAAGCACATGACGCTTCTCAAGAAGATCCTCTACACTTTCCCAAAAGAGTTGGGCAGTGCCAGTTAATTTCAAGCTGGCGAATTCAACTCTCCAATCCTCAGGAACCCCATACCAAGTAAAAAAACGATCCATATCCTAATCCATTGAGTAAAAACTCGAGGATCTAAACAACCATCAAAAGTAGGGGCATCTAACTTGATGTTTCTAAATAAGCGCTCGTCGTGACGAGTAGGAGGTTGAGTACCTTGACAGTAATAGTTAGGGTACCCGACTCCCTTTCTTTCTTTCTTTCCTTTTTTTTTTCCTTGCTTCGTTTTGCTGCAGTTGTTGTTCTGGCTATTTTTTCACTAGGAGTCACACGAGAGGAGAGATCGAAAGAGAGAAAGATGTTTGCTAGAGGGAGAAGATTCGAAGCTGAGGTAGCGGAGGGCATCGTGTTTCCGGTACCCTCTGCCTCAGGTTTTGTGTTTCCGCACCTGTGGTCTCTAGGATTTTGGCACTGGGTATTTACGGGGAGGAGCGTCAACGAGCAGGGGCTGTATTGAGCCAGCGTGGACGGCAGCACAACAAAGATGGAGAGGCCGAAAGACTTACCGGTAGTGTGCTCAGGGTTGAGAGAGGCAGCAACGACAGCAACTCACAAAGGACGATAGGGAGAATTGCAGAGAACCGATTCACTGAAGGGGACTGTGAATGTGATGGTGGAGAGTGGCAGTGAGACTGAGATGATGAGATGGACAAAGGGACCGAGACAGGGTGTGGTTTGCTTTATCGGGATGGTCTGCTTAAGAGGTGCGGCGGTTTCTAGTGATTTTGGGCAATCTTACATGGTGGTTTTCGGCAAGGTCTGAGAATAAGATGAAACAAGGCGAATGGGTTTTCGGTGGTTTTTGGTGAGAAGAAAGTGAATGGGTTTTCAGCGCTGGGTGTTTTGTCGGCATGGTCTGGTATGGTTGATCTAAGAAGAAGGTGAATGGGTTTTGTTTTGGCATGGATCGAAGGGAACTCTTCGGTGGGAATGGTTTGTAGAAAAATGAACAAAATGGAGACAAAAAATAATCTATTGTTTGAGAAAACAATAGAACCGGCTCTTGATACCAAATATGATGTAGGATAGAAGTGAGAACAAGAGATAGAAGCAAAGTAATAGGAAATGGAGAAGAAAAGGAACTAGAAGAGAAGAAAGGAAGAAGAAGAAAGCAAGAGAGGGGTTGAAAGGAGGCGGCTATGGCGCTATCTCTTTTCTCTTAATTCAAAAAACTACCCTTCCAATGTTCCTTACAAGTCCTTAAGTAGTAGGGCAATACAAACCCTAAATGAAACAAATAACACATTAATAAAAAATAAAAAAAAAATAGAAGATGTCCTTAAATAGTAGGGTAATACAAACCCTAAATAAAATAGATAAGACATTAATAAAATAAATAAAGCATTAATAGAAGATGTCCTCATCACTTATCCTTCCAGATGCTCACCTTGTCCCCATTGCCTATCTTCCACATTAAACCTTCAACTAAGAGAGGTCTTGCATAACTGGTACTCCTCCAAATAAAAGAGTCATTGTTTTTCACTTTAGCTAAATAGAAACCTGTTTTGGGGTAGTACTTTGCTTGTAATACTTGAGCAGCCAAAGAAGAAGGGCTTTGTAGTACCTTCCAACCTTGTTTAGCTAGTAGAGCCAGGTTGAAGTGTTCACAATCCCTAGAACCAAGACCCCCCCCCCCTCCTTCTTAGACCTACCCAAAGTCCTTCCACTTCATCCGGTGTAGCTTAGCTTTGTTCTCATTTTGGCCCCACCAGAAAGTTTGCATCATCTTGTTGATGCCTTTGAGAATGCTCTTGGGGATCTCGAATATACCCATGCTGAAGGTGGAGATCGATTGGATAACTGACTTAAGGAGTATTTCCTTTCCTGCTTGGGATAGCAGGTTTGTTTTCCAGCTTCCCAATCGAGTCTTAATTATGTCTAGTATTGAGTTGAAGGCCCTTACTTTGTATCTGCCAACATAAGATGGGAGTCCCAAGTATTTTTCAAAGGGAGCCGAGGCCTTTACACCTGCTGTATTCAGAATATTGAGTTGAGTATCCTGCTTAGGGTTCTTGCTGAAGAATATACAGGTTTTCTCAAGATTTAATTTCTGACCAGAGGACTTCTGAAAGGCTGAAAGTATAGAGTACAAACTGGTCCGTTTAGATGGGAGTGATTTACAGAAGATGAGGCTATCATCTACAAAAAAGAGATGGTTAATCTTAAAGGAACTTCGAGTTACTGGGATGCCTGATATGAGCCCCTGCTGTTCAGTAGCCTTGTTAAGTGAGAAGCTGAGGATTTTAGAGCACAAAATGAATAGTTAGGGAGATAGAGGACCCCCCTTGCCTAATACCCCTTGAAGGAAGGAAAGTCTCTTGAGGAATCCCATTTACAAGGATGGAATAGGAGACTGTAGTCACACATTGCATAATCAGTTCAATCTAGTCATCTTCAAATCCCATTTTTTTCATCACAGCTCTTAGGAAAGACCACTCCACCCTATCATAGGCCTTACTCATGTTAAGTTTAAGAGCCATGAAGCCTTCCTTCCTTCCCCCCATCCTATTTTGCATGGAATACGTCAGTTCATAAGCCACAATGATATTATCATATATCATTCTTCCTGGAATAAAGGCACTTTGGGTGTCTAAAATGAAGTTTGGCAGAATCAGCTTTAGTCAATTGGCAAGGACCATTGCAATGATTTTGTAAAAAAACATTGCAAAGGCTAATTGGTCTAAAATCTGTGACAAGGATGGGAGATTTTTTCTTGGGAATGAGGGTGATATATGTATGGTTTATTGGTAGGAAACCTTGCTTGGAGTTGAGAAGCTCCATCACTGCAGTAGCAACATCAATACCCACAACAAACCATTGATCTTGATAAAATGCAGCAGGGAATCAATCAGGGCTAGGAGACCCTAGAGGATTCATCTAAAAAATGGCTTTCTCTATTTTCTCCCTAGAGTAGGCCCTCTTTATAGTCATGTTCTTGTCAGCTGTAACAATGGCCTCAAAATTTTCTAGGGTTTCAGTAATACCCACAGAGTTTGAGGATGAGAACATGTTTTGGAAATATTCTTGAAATAGTCTTCCAACCTCTTCTTGACCAAACAGACGGGTGCCATTCTCATTATGTAGTAGCTTAATAGTGTTCCTTTATTTTCTGTGAGTTGCACACTTGTGGAAGAATTTGGTATTTCTGTCACCCTCCTACAGCCATTTTTGTTTGGCTCTTTGGGGCCATTTGATATCCTCCTCTTCAAGTACAACATTAACTTCTTTTTGCAGAAGTTTAACTTGAGCATTCAGGTGGCCTAAGTTAGAGTCTTGCAAGGTTTTGAGCAATGCTCTTTTTTGTGAGATAGTGAGTTTCTGGTGACTTTGAGTAGATCTATTCCATTCCCTTAATTGAAGTTTTCATCTCTCAAGGCCTCTCTTAGTAGTTTCTGCTCTGGTCCCAGACATGGATGCACCATACCATGCTCTCTTTACAATTGCCTCGCAGCCCTCTATTTTGGTCCAGTTTGATTCATATATGAAGAAGCTTCTTCTTTGAAAATTAATTCTAGGTTCATGATTATGATAGCTAATCAAGAGGTGCTATGATTAGAGCATTGGGCAGGCAGGACAGAAACCAAATTACTATCAAATAGGAGGTGCCAATCACAATTTCCAAGTGTCCTATCTAGCCTTTCTTTGATAAAATCCATTCCATCACAATTATTACACCATGTAAATTTGGACCCCTCATAGCCGAGATCCCCAAGACCACAGTCCACAATGGCCTGTCTAAAATCCTCCATCTGCTTGTAAGGCCTATAAGAAGCACCACATTTTTCATCTTGTGCCACTATTTCATTAAAGTCCCCCATACAAATCCATGGTATCCCATGATCAGGTTTCAATAACCTCAATAAGCTCCAACTTTCTCTTCTTCTACTCACAGCAGGTTGTCCATAGAAGAAAGTTATCAGCCACTTTTTGTTTAAGGACTTTGAGGCAACATGAAGGGAAATGTGACTAAGAGAATAAGAGTGTAGTTCTGCATTTAATTAATTCTTCCAGAAAGATGTTAAGCCCCCACTTCAACCAATGCAGCCAACTGTAAAGTTGGAGTCGAAGCCAATTTTATTTTTGATGTTTTCAAATCTATCTCTTCTACACTTGGTTCCACATAGGAAAACCATATCTGGGTCCTTTTCTCTCACTAATAGGTGGAGCTCTCGAACTGTTCGAGGGTTCCCAAGCCCTCGGCAGTTCCAATAGATGAATTTCATGAGGATTGGCAGGGTTGTTCCACAACCTCTGCCATTATAGAAAAACTTTCTTCTTCTTGAGGGGTATGTTGGTCTCATCTACCACCCCACCCACTCTTTTCCTGAGGCAGTAGAAATCAACAACCCTTATGTGTTCCTCACTAGGCCCTGTAGATAATGGTGTTTCCCCACTCCTAGCCCTTCTTTTCCAATTGGCTAGAAGCCTCTTTGTGGTTTGTCTAGTCATCTTGGAGTTGGAAATATTAAGAAAAGAGCTACCCTGGTTTCCTTCACGTGCAGGCAATTTAACAAGGCCAGCTGGCTCGAGAGTGGGGGACATGATGTTGAGAACAGGAAGACTGGGCAGGGCTGTGTTTTCAACAAAGGTGTCAACAGCATTGGTTGGCATCTTGAAGTTGGAGGACAATTCCCCATTTTGCAAGATATCCTTACCTTTATTCCCTTCTTGTACATTGTTACCAAGAGTGGTAACAAACAACTGATCATGTGGTGGAGTTTCGAGGTCATTAACCTCTAATCCCAGCTTTTCTAATGGAAGAGGTCCAAGTTCTTCATCACCAGAACCTAAATCCTCGTCATCAAAGCTACTGTGTTTGAACTCATTTGAATCATCCATCCCTTCTCTTCTACTTGCCTGGATATGATCAGTTTTAGCTTGAGGATTAGCTTTGAGCCAAGCTCCATACTGAGATTCTACATGTGATCTACCATCCCATGCAGACTTGGAATATCTCAGTTTTGCATGTTGAATAGAACCACATTGGAAACAGAAAGTGGGTAGTCGTTCATACTTGAAGGAGATCCAAACACGTTTGTCCCCCATTGAGAGGAATTGACCTCTTGCCAGAGGCTTAGTAGTGTCTACTAAGACTTTAACTCTTAAGAATTGGCCCCATCCCATTCCCTCTCTGTCAGTGTCAACTAACAGGACTTGACCAATGGTTGCACCTAACCTTTCACCCATGTTCTTGTTTATCCCTGCAAAGGGCAGATTGTGAAATTGTATCCAAAAAGGTTCCATTGTGAAACTGATGTCCTTTGGATTCATGCTACCCACGCATTCTTGTAAGTAGAAAAGATTCCTACTAAAAGAACACGAATGACCCAGATCACCCTAGGTTTTTCTTCTGGCTCTTGGAACTCTATCAGGAATCTGTTCTTTTCCTACTTCCTTGAAGATTATTGACCCCTTTGTTCTCCATATTATGGATATGGTGGCCTTGAAAGTACGCTTGTTGATAATCTTCTTTGATACAACTTGAGCAATTGAACATTTTTTGCCTTTCTCCTTTGAAATCAGCACATCCTCGTCTGATAACTTCACTGATTGTTGTTCATCTTCAGTTAAGCATAGACCTTCATACAAGTTAGATAGTTCCTCCTCCATAGTAAACTAGAGCTGAAAATAAGGAAGCTGATTGACTCTACAAAAAGTTTGAGAGACTAGCCTCTATATTCTAGAAGAGACATAGAGATGGAAAACCCCTTCTTTCCAAGAGAGAGGGGATTAGTTTCGATCGCCCAAGATATTCCTACATTAACTATGAGTTGCTTTCTATAACGCCCTGGTCCTGCAGGGGTTGGAGAGTTACTTCCTATCACTTAAACTCACATTCCACAACAATAAGACTCCACTTGATCTCTAAAATATTGCATGGTTTTAACCTAATTATCAAATCCAGTAAAACCCAATATCCCACCATAAGATATTTTGGGCGGTAGCCTATTTTAAAAAATAACATTTCCTCGTTAAAACTCAAGTGGGCTTCCCAAGGCCTTATTAACCAAAAAACATTTATAGAATAAAGGCTTGGTGTTGGACCCAGGTGTTACATCTCCCCCCTTAAAAAAAAAAATTCATCCTCAAAATTTGCTTCACCTAAAGCAAAGTCTAAAATACTCAGTCCCTCATACCCATTCCATGCCTATTTTAATCCTTGCTAATTCTGTCAAACATAATATTCCAAGATTCTCACTTTCCAATATTTTCACTCAATGCGTTAAATACCAAATAATCCTCCAGGTATACACATTCACGCACATAGTTTCAATCGTCATACATTTTGGAGTCTAGATCAAGTCTAAAAATATAACCTCAACAATGGAGTTAAAAACCTCTTAATAATTCCACCTAATTTTTTTTTCTAGCTACACCTCATATAGAGAATTGTAAAAAGAACTCTCAACATAAAATCTCCTATGAATAGTAAAACAAAACTCTCTAAAGTTAAGTCCTAAATTATCTCAAGTCACTATTTCCGCACCCGTAACAAGTTTACTCTCACACCATCATCTCCCCAAAAACCACACTTCCATTGCGCACTTTGACAACTTAGCCAAAATGTCTAAAACTAGGAGTCTAGTCCATTTCAGTGCCTGTCAAAATGACTCTTACCACACTTTGATAGCAACCGACTTCTTCTCTCCTAAATCCATGCACACATTTATACTCTTAAGTACTCTTTCATTCTTAGCTACAACCAATAACTTTAAATATGAAAAGAATCATTTCTTAAAGCCTGTTGAACCTAGGTCCTCAAAAGGACTTATTTCTTAAAATCTTCATAATCCAACTCTTAAACCTTATCGAGATCACTTCTTAAAGTTCGCTGAATCTAAACTCGTAACTCCCATAAAAGTCATTTCTTAAGATCTGTAGAGTCATTTCTTCTTATTTTTTTCCAAAAAAAAAAAAAAAACTCATCCCATAAAGTCTACAAAACCAAAAACCTTAAATCTCATCAAAATCATATTGTAAAGTCTAGAGAATGAGCCTACAAAATCCAAAACATTAAATGTTGTGAAATCAATCCTTGAAATCTGCAAAATCTAACACCTCAAGTTTCATAGGACACATTCCCTAAAGCCTGCAGATTCTAGAACCTTAAATACCAACACAATTATTCCATGAAATCCGCTGAATTCTAAACACCAAATCTGAGAATTATCTCTTGGAGTTTGTAGAAATTCAAAACGTCATATTTTAAAGTCTACAGAACCTCAAACTCGGTTTTCGATAAAGCTTATGTACACCTTCAAAATCTAAACTTTGAGTATTATCCAAGTCGTTTCCTACAATCTACAGAACAAGCCTACCGGATCTAAAATCTCAAATGTCATGAAAAATTATTTTTTAAAATCTGCAGAGTCTAAAACCTCAGATTTCATAGGCCACCTTGCACGAGTCTGCAAATGCTAAACCCTTAAATATCATTTGAATGATATCTTGGAGCCTACACAACTCTAAAATCTTAGATCTCATCAAAATCATTTTTTAAGGTATGCGGAATCTCTAAACCTCAAATTTTCGAAAAACTCAATCCATACAGTTTTGTCGGATCTCAAACCTTAAATTTCATCAAAGTCCTTATTATAGTCTACAGAACCTCAAACCCGATTTTCGATAAAGCTTATGTACACCTTCAAAATCTAAACTTTGAGTATTATCCAAGTCGTTTCCTACAATCTATAGAACAAGCCTACCGGATCTAAAATCTCAAATGTCATGAAAAATTATTTCTTAAAATCTGCATAGTCTAAAACCTCAGATTTCATAGGCCACCTTGCACAAGTCTGCAAATGCTAAACCCTTAAATATCATTTGAATGATATCTTGGAGCCTACACAACTCTAAAATCTTAGATCTCATCAAAATCATTTTTTAAGGTATGTGGAATCTCTAAACCTCAAATTTCTGAAAAACTCAATCCATACAGTTTGTCGGATCTCAAACCTTAAATTTCATCAAAGTCCTTATTATAGTCTGCAGAATGTCAAGCTTGGCTCCGATACCAACTAACGTCCTAGTGCCGCAGGGGTCGGAGAGTTACTCCCTATCATTTAAAGTCACATTCCAACAATAAGATTCCACTTGATCTCTAAAATATTACATGGTTTTAACCTATTTATCAAGTCCAGTAAAACCCAATATCCCACCATAAGATATTTTGAGCCTTAGCCTATTTTAAAAAATCACATTTTCTCGTTAAAACTCAAGTGGGCTTCCCAGGTCTTATTAACAATTTGTTTTTTTATAGAACATGGGCTTGGTGTTGGGCCCAGGTGTTACACTTCCAATTAAAGTTTTTTTTGTAAAGATTTTTATTTTTATTTTTTTATTTGTATTTTATTTTATTTTTTAAAAGAGAGAGTGATCACATGTCCATGAGTGATTCCAGCCTAAGTTTATTAGTAAGTCCTTACTTATGGCAAAGGAATACCATATACAAATTCATCAAAGTTGGGAATTTACAAATAAAAACAAAAAAAACCATCAACCCAGCTGAAACTTATTTACCTCTAAAATAAACAATGACAATCAATGAAACAAATTACAAGAATCATTATGAACGAACACGAATATAAGGAACACTTCCTATGTCTAGTTAACTAAACCCTTGATTGAAGCTGAAATCCCATCATTCCCAACCCATGTTTGCTAGATTTTGGTGGGGACAACGTGGATCTGAATGCAAAATATATTGGGTTAGTTAGCCTAAGATGTGTGCTTCTAGATTTTAGCCCAAGATTGTTGACTAAACATTGATTTCGTTGTTGTATAAGGTTTTTAAAGCCAAGTATTTCCCCCATACTTCTTTCTTATAGTCAATTATTGGGTGTAACCCTTCCTTTGTGTAGAGGAGTATTTGTGCAGCAAAGGATATACTCATCAAGGGATATCTTTGGCGAATTGGGAATTGAGTTAATGTTTGGAAAGATCGATGGGTGTTAGTTAACAAGGATTACGGGGTCGTTTATGTGGGAAGGCAGGGTAACGAGGCAACACATTTATTAGCTCCACATTCAAAATGAATTGAAGATACGGCACAATGATCGCACTCCTATCCTTATTTTATTTCAAATAGGATAATTGTATATACTAATTTATAATTGGTTATTTGTATTTGTATTAAGATATCGGAACTGTTTACTGTAAGCTGTCTTATGTTCTTGAACTTTGAATGAAATCAGAAGTTTATCAAAAAATAAATAAAAGAACATGTACACTTCAAAATTACAACGTTGCTTTTATTGCAGCTACTTACAAATAATAAGGCAAAATTTGCCATATCAACAACCAACACCGCTCTGTTAGAGGGAGAGACAGAAAACAAAAACAAGAAAAGGAATTACAAAATCACTTTACACCAAAAGAGACCTTTGTAAGAGATCATACTCAGAAATATAACAGCAATAACTCAGCATGAATAGGTGCAAATTTTCCTAGGCTTCATATTCTTATCCTTTTAACTTTTTCCATGTAAAGAGAAATCCTTCAAGGACTTCAAAACTTTTTTATAAGCTAATTTTTTTGCTGTTTTTCCGTTGGCAGCTGTAGCTGTATCCTCGAATGAGTGACCTTTAGCATCTACCTTTACTGTAATGGAACTGAGACCCTCGTCGCTGCGGTTCTTGTTTGTCTCTTTAATAGTGTAATGCTCTTTTTGGCATAGTTCCATCAACTCCTTTACAGGATGAGACATTAGCGTTTCAGGTGTGATCAGAGGCTCTAAAAGAGGCCTTATACAATCAAAGACCATCTCCTTATTGTATCCTGAATCAACAAGAATAGCTCCTGCTAGAGACTCTATAATATCACCAAGTACCTGTCACAAATAAGAAAATTTCTTATGATTTCTGGATTAAAATCAAAGAACATGAAAAGCCAAAACCTTTCTGTATTTTACACCCACAAGTATAAAGGTTAGGTCTTTTAAAAAACGAAGATGGGGGGGTTCAACAGAATAGGTGGGAAAAATGATACAAGCAAAGAAAGAGGAAACCAAACATCAACAAGAAAACAAATACAGCAGTAAGTGCAATAACCTCGGTGAATGTGGTCTCGGCATCCCATCCAAAAGTTGATTCTAATGATAACTTCTCAAAATTTTTACTAGTTTTAACTATCTGCTTGTCGAGTTCTTGTGAATCACGGAGGATGTGTTCGTGTAGTCCAAACTTAACTGCAGATCGTGCATAACATTCATTATTTACAGAAGCAGATCTCATGTCAGTTAACTGTTCTGGTGACAACCCAGGATATTTATAGTAGAAATGCTTGGTCATGAGATAATCCAAAACTGAGTCCCCAAGAAATTCAAGCCGCTGCACAAGTAACAAACCTTTAACGTACAAAGTCAAGAATAACAAAAATTGAGGGATAAAGACTAACAAAAGAAAAGAAGATAACCAAAACTCATGAAACAGAAGTAAGAGAGGCATCATGAGATAGATCACGTGTTTGAGTGGTTTTGTGTCTGTGTTTCATTAGAAAATTCATATTATTGCTCTTTGGATTTTCTCACGAAACAGCCTAAAAAAGTTGTATAAATTAATGGTATAGATCTCAACAGAATAGGTATCAAATTTACCTCATAATCTCTTGGAATCTCGCGATGCATGCTACCATGGGTCAATGCTTCCACTAACAATGAAGGATCACGAAATGAGTACTTCAATAGGGACTCCAAATGTCCGACATCGAGGCGCTTCTCAGCATGAATTAGGAAGGGTCTCTCATATGGTGTTATACGAAAATCCACCTTTATACCCAACCAATCCATAAATAATAATGCTGATGTTTCACCGCCAATGCTTAGAAATGCACCAATTAGTGCCTCCACAACATCAGCAACAGTTTTACTTTCCATCTTCCTAGTTTCCCTAATATAGATTTTTCTCGTATTAAAAAGTAACTCCTCACTTGATGCACTACCCAATCTATCACCCGGAATGATCCACTTTTTCGGATCGAAGGACTCATTTTGAATAAATCCCTACAATTTGAAGAATGTAAAGCTAATCACATATACGATAAAAATAAACAATAGTTATCAGTATAGTCATAGAAAAAGCAATATAGGTTATCATGTCACAAAGGGAGTTCCAATTGACCTTAAATTGTGATGAAAAAGTTAGATCTATATTACCTAAATGCCTAAAGGTTTTTTCAAAACAAATCCACTAAAAGAGGACGTTTGGCAGTATTAATCATGTTGATTCATACAAATAGCTCGGGATCCTTGAGGGAAAAATATTTACAAGACGGAGTAGAGAATGGCATCAAAGGCAGAGTATACACCTAAACTAAACTTAAAAAATAAAAAAATAAACAAAGAGCCCACTGGAATTATATGCAAGCCGTTACAACAAGAAAATAAGGAAATAGAGAATACATACATTAATACTATCAGAATTGAGAATGGAAATCTTAGATTACCGGAAGTTTGCAGTAACATCCAAACTTGCAAAGAGCTGCATTTGAAATTATTGCTTCTTTCTTCGAAGTAAGGACACCCTCGGGTTGATCTTGATACGTCTTAAAAAGCTGTTGACTCACTGCATATTTGAGAAATGAATCTCCAAGCGTTTCTAAGGATTCCAAGTCAAATGTCTCTTGGCATTTCTTTGTAGTAATTGCTTCCAAGACCTACCATCAAGATATGGTTAACAAAAGTTCAATATGCCGTTAATGACAGTGATACTGATACTGTATCTTCGAAGGGAATGAAAGTCTTACTAATACAAAAAAAATATTAGTAAATAGTTTATCAGGCCAGAATGACAGACGGGGGGGGGGAGTGTATAGAACCCACATTTTTTTGATACAGCAATTTTAAGTATATATATAGTATTCTCCATTAAGCATCTTATGCTTAAGTTTTAAAAAACAGTGGGAGTTTCAATGGGAAGTATGAAATAAAATGTAAACTTTCCTGAAATAATAAAATGTAAATTTAGCTGCAGATAATTTCACAACCAGATAAAAGAACAGGCAGGAACCATATGCTTTAACCCCATTGTTCTAACAGTAGCATGCTTGATCTTGGCTGCTCTTGACAACAATGTTAACTGTTGAAATCTTTGCACAATGCACATTCTATGGCGCAAATTCATGATAATAGACAATACTATCATCTACGGAAAATAACATAATCATCAATGATGGACTAGCACTTCAGTAAATTAATGCCAACAACTATCAAGAGCACATTTATAAGAAGGATAACGCACCTTGGAAATTGGGATAACATCATTTTGTGTGCAATGATCCAAATGCATCTTTTTTAAGTTGGCAGCTATAAGCAAAGACTCGAGCCGGTGCATGATTGAAGGAACAAATGAGAAAGAATAAAATGTATTGACTGATATCGGTGACATAACTATAGAACAAAGCTCCGGAGGCAATTCAACTGACCGCTTACACAATTCTGCAAAGATAAAACATGTAGTGTTTACTAATAATGTTAAAATAAGGAATAAAAAAATGAGACTGGATTATTCCTTTTTATACAAACCATATGCCAAACAGAGGGTAGAGCCAAGAAGACTAGCACTTAAACTGAAAGCCTACCCAAGAGAATCGTGATTGACTAGTGCTTGTGTCAAAAGAAAGGACGAGAATCTAACATATAAGTAAGAACTTCAAACCTTTCTCTTTCTGATTTCTGCATCTTTGAAGGTAATTTTTCACCCTAAAAATGGGTCTCCCACTAACCCACGATTCGTGCTCATAACGCAGCTTGATTCCATGCCTGTGTTTGGAAAATTTTGGATTAATTACAATTAGCATTCCACAATTACAACATATTCTTAAAGAACAACAGTAGATTTACATTCGACAGTTGCAACATATTCTTAAAGAACAACAGTAGATTTACATTCGACAGTCTATAATAGTTACATACTGTTTTCCATAGTAATCCTTGTAAGTAATGATTATGCCACGACGGTGCTGCATACGTGAGTTTGCATTCAATTCCAAAATCCCAGTTGTGCAATACAACTGATCAGTGTGAGGGGTGTACACCAAAGAATTCTGAAGCAGGCAAGTGCATACAGGACCATCTTTGGTTTGTACAATACGAGCACAATCCTTGGGTAAAGCACAATTCAAGTGAATTTCACCATTCTTCTTACACGAAAATAGCACAGAATTAACGCAATGCCAATCAATGATTACAGGTCTCTGAGGCTTTCCAGTGGCTGGGAGCAAAAGATAATCAGTCTCAGCTCCCAAAATATCTCTATCCATATTCAAATCATGATAAATAAGAACTCTTAAAAGAGTTTTCTGAAACCTTCGACACAAAAGGACCTGCAAACAAAATGCTTTATTATTTAATATACCACTTAAACTAACAAAGTAAAGCAAAGTGAAAAAAAAAACAGAGAGAGAGAGAGAGAAGTGACCTGATCTGTGCTGAGATTAATCTCTCCTACATATTTAAAGTTCACTGTCAAACTACCCCTGTCAACATCCAAGTCAAAATGCAAGCTTTCAAATCCAGATTCTAGCTTATTTCTCAGGACAAGCACAATATCATGAACTGGAATATCGTTAACAGATTTCTGCTCCAGCTCCATTAAGTAGCAATGATACAATATATTCGAATTCTTTGGAACATGACCGACCAGTTCAGGTGGGAAATAACTGGGTTGCTTATCAACATAAGGTTCGTTCCCTGTAGTTAATGGTTACAAATAAGAGTATAAGTGCCAATCAACAAAAGAATAAGAAAACAGCGGGGCTGAAAAAACACAAGGGGCACAGAATTCTTCCTGTCTTACATATGGCATTATAAGCATAAAATGGATAACAGTCAATGCTTGAAGAAAAATGCACACACAATACAATAAATTTTACCCCTTTCTTGAAGATTATGTCTCAATGCACCAATCTCATGAAGTTGATTGCATGCTTCAAGGCTGGCAGTTTCCTTCATGATCTCAGAATTCATGTGTCCTTATTGAACAAAGATTGCAAAGGAAAGCTCTTGGAAAGTGCAAGTCTTCTGATCCCTGAAAGCTTGAAGTTTACAAGTCAATGAACAGAACACGTAGCAGAATGAGATAATAAAGATTACCGATGAGGAACAACTAACCAATCTGAAGATAAGAGAACAATGCTTGCAACACTATAAAATCTCTCGTCAATTGAATCAAATATAGTTGAAGCAGAGAGTGATTGAAGGGGAAAAAAGAGAGGACTAAAAGAACTTCGACAAATAACTGGGTTGCAGAGAATGAAAGCCAGTTGCAACGCTTTGTTATATATACACAGGCAGCTACGAGATCACACCTAAGGCTCGTGGTGGGTGACAGGAAAAGACGTGGAAAATTCTATTTGCTTCTGGGGCAAGGAACCTCCTGCCCAAGCCTTTGAGTTATGCTTATTAATAATGATTATGGATATTGATTATAAAACTGATTTTGTCATGATTTGAGTAATAAATATGAATTTATGATTGCGAGATATGAAATTGTCTACCCTATGTACTTGGAATTTGTTATAATAGCTGTGTAGTGTTTGGCTTGAATTTTCTTATACATGCCTCTTTGGGAAATGATTTGTAAAAATTTTAAATAGATAAATTTCGCATAATTATTATGTAAGCAATTAAACTCTACCTTAAAAAAATATTAAAAAAAAAAGAAATATTTTCTGTTTTAGTTAAACTCACATTTTTATAAAAGAGTTTCATATAGTCCGACCTCTAGGCCCCGTTTAGATAGGGAAAGTATCTCATTTCATCTCATTATTATAACTTTTTTAAATTTTCATACAAAATATAATAAATAATTAAACTTTTTCAAATCTTAAAACAATAATAATATTAAAAAATAATATTCTAACAATATTTTATTCAACTTTCATCTAAAACTATATCATCTGATCTCACTATCCAAATCGCATCTATAGGTATTGTGTCTGCATAGAAAGATCCGCCCACTAAAGCTAGCAATGTAGCTTAGGTTATTGTGTTTGGTTGTTGAAATCAACTTAACTCATCTCAATTTATCTCAAACTAATCATTGATAGGATTCGCTACTTTTTCAACTTCTCATAAAAAAGTTAAACTCAACTCAATTTATTTCATATATTTAAATATATATCTCAATCTATTTACATTTAAATATATCTCAATGAGACCCATAAAACACTATTATTCAAATATCAACTCAAATCATGTGAGATTATTTCAATATCGAAACACAATCATTTTATGTAAGTTAAGCCTCTAATTAATAATCTGCGACATTTCTACGTCTGATTGGTGCATTTAGCTCAAGTGGCACTTGTTTTATTGTAATCTCTACGTTTGATTCCTTCCTTGTATATATTGTGGGCAGAATTTGATTTGTAAACTCTTTTAGAAAATTGGACAATGCCATATATGCCTTACGTACGTGTTAATCACCAATCAAATAAATTGAAACAAACGCTTGAAAGACTTTAGATTCACCGAAGACTTTAAATTATTTGGTCACCAAGTAATTTGCCTCCATTGGTTACAAGGAAAGTGACACCTTTCTCTTTCTCCAAAGACGTCCTGAGGTCCACTTTAATATTATTGATCAGTCGAAGAAAGAATAAAGTGACTTCATATTGAGAGTATCTCAGTTATTTTAAAAGATAATACAAAATCATATTTTTTAATAGTGGTGTAATTGGTGTGATCCGTTTCGGGGATCACGGATCGAAAATTTTGGTCCAGTCGGTTCATATAAGCTATGATGTGAATAGTTACTAACTTAATTTGGTCCGGTTGGTTTTTCCGGTCCCGACCGAAAAGTTTTCACCCCTAGTTTCTTATATGATATATGTTTACACATATAAACAATATAACAAAATTTACAAAATCCAAAAGTAGATTAAGTTATAACATACGACATAAATAATTAATTTTGTCAAAATTAAATAACTAATGAACACGTTTGATCTCATTTGAAAAATGAATGAACTGCTTATGAAAATAAATTATAATTTAATAATAAGTTTTTGCTCGACTCATGTTTGAATACAAATTAAATTAACAGAGTTTGGTCATTCGCTACTTGTTTGAACTTGACTTATTTACGGGGCTAGGTCCACTTATTTTGTTTTGAAATTGTAACTTTGGAATAATGATGATAAATACAAGAAAGAATGAAGTTTAGGATCTGTAATTTCCCGCTTAATTAACCCTTAAGTACTCTAGATTAAGTTTTTAATTATAGGTTAATCACTTTCATTAAGGTTGATAGTGAGATTAGCATTAATGTTGGTACTTGGTGTTAATGAGCTAAGTATTAGAGAGACAAGTCAATTAGTAAGTAATTTTGGTGAGACTTTTTAGGACCCAAGTACATTCATGAGTCTAGTCCAAGAAAACCTTGAACCAAACCCTTAGGAAATCAAGACTAGTTTTAGGCCAAGTATAGGAAAACATAAGGCCTTTGGTGTAGATTTAACCATTGGCCCTTTTCAAGCCCATGTGACCCAAAGCTAAATTTGGACTCATTTCACCATTCAAAAAGCAAGGCCCAGTACACCATACATTGGTTTCCTTAAGCCCAAATCACACTCAAAGTACCCAAATTAAGTTTTAAAAATTAGCTAAGGCCATTGACCATCATACTTGAGATTAGTGCACTTTAAGCCATACTTTGAAGCTTAATCATGCTTAATCTTTTCTTAAAATTTTTAATTCAAATTTTCTTGAATTAATACTCCCTTAAACCATGATCAGACCATATTAATACCATAGCTAAACCATCCCACATGTCATTAAGAAAAATAACATAACAAGCCCAAACTATGCTTCAATCGGTTTTGTGCATTGCCCTTTATAATGCTTGGACTGTTTTACCCTTGGGCCCAACATTTTTGTAGTTTGTCCTCAAGGGTAATATGGTCCTTAAACACCTCATGAGACCCTCTCAAACTCAGTTTGAGCCTTGGACGAAATTGGTTCCATCAACCAACTCAAAGAACCAAATCGGGTGCACCTCGGTCTAGTTTGTATAGGAACCGTTTGGATTGAATTTGAACTAGCCTCCTACCATGGTTTGCACCACCACCCTATGCCACCTCCTTCTCCACCCAATCACCAAGAAGTCCCATGGGTCAAGTCGACTGAATACAATAGTACGACTCAACCACATTTGAGACCCACAATGACAGTCTGTCTCTGTCATCCTACAGCATGACAAGCATGAGAGAAAAGGATTAAAGAAAATCCTTACCGCAGCTCCAGAGTCAGAAATGACATATGACAATCCCACCCTATTTAAAGCACCTGGACATGAGACAAGATCTCACTTTTGGAACTTTATTCACCAAGGATCTTGTGAAATCAATTGCTATGCAGAACATAACGTAAACGTGAACATAACATAACATAACATGAACTTGAAACATATTCTTGTCTCATGGGATTACCATGATTGCATGAACGTAAATTTGAACATAACATAACGTGAAGATAACATAATATGAACTTGAAACATATTCTTGTCTCATGGGATTACCATGATTGCATAAACGTAAAATTGAACATAACATAACGTGACACATGACTTGAACGTGAAATGCATGAACTTGGAATCTTATTCAATAGACTAAATCATAAAGTGATCATATGGGTGCTACACAGGTCCCCTTGAGCCGTGTGTCCCTGCCGATTACCGCATCACATCACAGGTGTCTATACCAGCTGTGAGTGCGTTAATACGTACTCCACAGTTGTTGTGGCCCCACGTATTCTACGTGTCACAATTGCTGTGTCTCATGTAGTGTATGCTCCACAGTTGTTGTGGCCCCATGACTTATTTGTTTGTACCACACTTGTTGTGGACACACGTAACATAATGTGTGGCACCATCGACGTTAGTGCCTGGCGCGCTCCGGTGACCAGCTAATTAGGCCTCATTCGCAACCTGTTGACTGTACTTCGTTGACCCAAGGAATTTCACACCTATTTAGACACTCCAGAGTGAACAAAAGAGTTATACTAGGATATTACCCTGATAGTAAGTTAAAAGCTAACTTACCTCGATTGTCATGTTCTACTAGAATAAAGCACGAAACACGAGGAACTGTAAGAGGGTATTCTAAAAGTTAGAAATTAATTACTAACAATTAGAAATGTGAAAAGAGACAACTTAGAGTAAAATTACCATTTTACCCTCTACATGTGGGCAAATGACCATTCTACCCCTAACTTAAGGATTTGACATCCTAATTCCAAAAATACCAAAATTTACATTCCTCATGTAAATTTTGTTCCAAACTCAAATATCAACTCAAAAAAATTTAAAACCAATCACAACTATGCAAAACACACTATGGCCGAAACCTACATAGGCCATTTATCTTGATTTTGGTTACAATTCTTTCAAGTGTCAAAACTCATGAATAAACCAAACTCTTGTAACAAAGATCTTCCTATCCTAAGTTTAAAAATACACTTAAAAAAATATCCATTAAGAAAAAGCTAATTATCAATACCAAACTTTTTGTAAAAAGACCCAAACTTTTTAACAAAAAGTAAACCTTAAATCACAAGTTTTGACCTTAATAAAAACATCTCCAAGAATTCCAAAAAATCAAATCTTACTTCTAACATATTCATAACATCATCCTAAGATCAAACATGTTTTAAATCATCAAACAAAACTCATCAAAAATCACAAAATAACACTTGGAGTTTTTGGTTTTAAACTTAGTCCAAAACAGAAACTTTTCTCTCCATTAACTTTGATCATTCTCTTGATCCATGGCTTATACACATGTGATCCTCAAACTAAAACATCTCATGGTTTAAAAAAGTGTCCTAAAGAAGATCCAGCCATCAAACTTAAAATCACATGGCTAAAATTTAATAAAACATGGATCTAACTCAAAAACATCAAATTTTAGGCCTAACCGAAATCCTCTTGCATAGAAAATCATATCTTTAAAACTAATACTAAATATCTTCTAAATAACATCCTAACATGTATATAAGAGGCTTAGGATCATCAAATAAAAATATCAAAGCCTTTGGAATAAGATTAAACCACGAAATATTCAAACTTTCACAAAACAAAAACTGTTTTTCCACTTCCAGTTTTCAAGTTTCTAACTCTAAGAAAATCTATCATCAAAGCTTTATTCATAACAAAACCTCAATGAACATTCATAAACACATGTTAACGACACTCCATAAAATTTTCGGATCAAGATATGTCCATTAGCTTGGTCAAAACTTCCAAAACATAACATACTCTCCAATTTCACGCCCAGAATGACATTTCCATGGTTAAAAATACTTTTGACCAATCAAATGAGCATGAAATGAGACTAATAAGATATCCACGGAAACTAGACTCAAAGACGAACAACTTATGTGAAGAAATCATCGTACGAAAGTACTTACAAAGGTCAAAAAGGGCCACGCAAAAAGACCCAGAAATCTACCTGAGAGAGCTCTTTTGGGTTCTCTCTAAGAACGGGGTGAATGAGTGATAAAATGGAATGAAAAGTACCTTGCACGACTATAGACTCCTGGAGGGGGAAGTTGTAGGCTGGAATGACCCTTGATTGGAGGTGGCTATGTGACATAAAGTGTAGAATAGTGAGAGGAATGGACTGTCTGCAGCAGCTGTGAGAGATGGAGGTTAATGGAGTGGACTTCTCTTCACATCAAGGCACTAATGGGTTGTAGCCAATGGCAGTGGATGGTCTGCCATGTGGGGGAGGAAACTTCTTCAAGAAGCTTTGCCAAGGTGGCCAATTTCGTGGGCCTTGGTGGGCCCAACCAAGTGGGCTTCAATTTGGGGTTTAAAGGGGGTTTGGTTAGGGTTTGAGATGCTATCAAGCCCAAATCTAATTTTTCTTGACCCAATCAAATTTCCAAAGTTTAAAAGCTTGGATAATGATGTCATCACAAGGATTTTATTAATTAACAGCATGTGGAAGTGATTTAATCAAGTGATTAAACACAATGCTAGAAATCAGGTTAAAAAGGGTTTGGAGACCAACTTTAGGATTTGGGGAAACCGTTTAGGATTTTGGTTTCAACCAAGCTTTTCGGGTTCAATTGGATTCCAACCATTTAGGGTTTTGCTAGGGTTGAAACCCTCTTTGGTCTAGCACAATTTAATTGATCAGATGAAACAAAGTTTTACTTAGGTGACATGATCTCACACCTTGACTTCCATCACAAATCCATATAATGGTTCCTCTTTGTACCAAGTCTCTAATATTATTCACTATGTGTGGCTAAGATCTTACCAAGTGTCCAAATAAAACTCCTCCAACCTAATTTGGACATTTTACACTGTGATTTTGAAAACACTGCATTGGGTGCGCTTATCGATGTTACTATTCACTCAAAAAAAGTTCATAATAAACTTAGTACTGAAAAATTCTAAATATTCATATTAACCTATAGTGAAAATCGTTTAACGAAATTCAACCCCAAAGTGCCCCTAAAAATAATTTCACAATTTTCAATAGACGTTTCGTCCGGAATTTTGAAAATAGGCTATTGCGCCATAAAATCCTAAATACTGAGTCTAATAGCGTAGACCATAACGCATTCTGACACTTCTAACTACCTCAAATAATTAAACTCATATTTCTAGCACCATAGGGAGTGATAACTCTGACTATGTTGACAGACCAAAACCTATGCGATTGGAAGATTCGTAAAAACTTATGGGGTTTTCACGAGATTCCTAAAGTCAATAGAAATTCCACCAATGAATTTCTAGCGGGCTGTTACAGTGGCTGAGTTGTGTGACTAAGTCCGCACGGTGATGGCAGCAAGTGGCACGAGAAGAAACCGAAAGAAGAAGAAGAAGCTAGAAATTAGTAGAAGAATGAAGAAGAAAAGAAGAAGAAGAAGAAGGAAGGAGAAGAGAGGGGCGGCGCCTAAGGAAATAAGATAAAACCCTAATGGTTTCAATCAAAACGGCACCGTTGGGTTAAAGGGGAGGGGCTGGGTTCTTCAAGTGTACGGGCTGGGCTTAGCACAATGGCTGGGTCTAAATAAAACACACGGGTTGGCGCAAATCAAGCACACCGGTTGGGCTTCAAACCGGGTTGGGTTAAAATAGAACACACACACAGCCCACAACAAAAAACCCACAAACACAAGCCCAAAAAAAATAAATAAAATACTACAAATAAAATTTACACAAAAATAAAACACATATAAATTAATAATAAGGAAATAATAACATACCAAAATAAATAACACATTTAATTAAAATAACACCTCAATTAAAAATAATGTGTTTAAAACACAAGCAAAAAAATTTGAGATCTCACAGTATCCATATAAAACTTCTCTAGACTGATTTGGACAATTCATACAGCAATTTGAAAATCGACTGAGTTGAGTGCCACATGGCGCTATCATGGATGTTACTCTATTCACTCCGAAAAAGGAAAAAATAAACATAGTACCATAAAATTCTAAATAATCATATAAATCTATTGGTGCATGTCATTTCACAAAATTCGATTCCTAAGTGCTCCATATAAATGAACAAGCATTTCCAAGCACTTTTCATCCAATCTCATAAAAATCATATTATTGCACCCTAAAATCCTAAATATTTATCTAAGACTAATAGTGTAAACTATTGCTCAATCTCATACTCATGTATCTCAAATAAATCAAACAGCATTTCTGACACCATAGCGGGTAAAAAAAGGCTAACAGACTTAGACCTAAGCGAGTGCTCCATTTGTGAAATATTTTGTAGAGTTTTTACGACGTTTTTAAAGTCTAAAGTAATTCATCCACTGAATGTTTGGCGGACTGTTACATGTGTGCCTCTAAAATGCATGGAGGGTTGGGGTTCCGTGATTTGAAAATGTTTAATCTTTTGTTGGTTACTAAACAATGGTGTAGATTGTTGACTAACTCTGATTCATTGTTGTATAAGGTTTTTAAAGCCAAGTATGTTTCCCATACTTCTTTTTTACAATCAACTTTTGGGAGTAATCCTTCCTATGTGTGGAGGAGTATTTGTACAACAACGGATATTCTCGTTGGGGGATATCTTTGGCAAATTGGGAATGGAGATAGCATTAATGTTTGGAAAGATTGATGGGCATGTATAACCCAAGGATTATGAGGTTGTTTATGTGGGAAGGATTGAAGATACGGCACAATGGTGGCACTCTTATCCTAATTTTATTTCAAATAGGATGATTGTAGATACTAATTTGTAATTGGTTATTTGTATTTCTATTAAGAGATCTGAACTCAAATTTGCTATAAGCTGTCTCATGTTCTTGAACCTTGAATGAAATCAGAAGTTTCTCGACCAAAAAAAAAAACATGTGCACTTCCAAAATTACAACGTTGCTTTTTATTGCAGTTACTTACAAAAATAATAAGGCAAAATTTGCCAAATCAACAACACCGCTTTGTTAGAGGGAGTGCCAGAAACAAAAACAAAAAAAAGGAACAGTGCAAAATTTCCTAGGCTTTGTATTCTTATCCTTTCAACTTTTACCATGTAAAGCGAAACCCTTCCAAGGACTTTTTCTTTTCCCAAGAACAAATGTGGAGAGCATAAGCTGCACCATTGATCAAACATTCCAAATGCAAATCACTTTCCCAATTTCACAATTACTGGGGCAAAAACAGCTTCAGAAAGATTTGCGACATATATAACAATCCAGACGACAATTCATTGCCAGCACACAAACTCAAACTCCGAGTTCAGAAACATCGTTTTCCATACGACAGAATCATTCTTCAATGACATCAACTAGCTCATACTCCACAAGAGAGAGATTGTGATCCTCTTTAACATCAAAATTTGCAAGTTCAGTGACCTCAACACGCCCCCATATATCAACTGCTATCCTCATAGACCCTTTTAACATCTCAATCTTTGCATTCCGCAGGATCACAGTGGCACCGGGCTTCATGATATCAACTTGATCATTGCGAGCAGTGAAGACGATGGTCCCAGTCTCGTCGCCGACAAGGCACTCGGCGATTCGTATGGGGTGTAGGTGCCGAAATAAAATCCTAGAGGATCGCGCAGGCTTGCTGTTGGTGACCTCGACGGGCTTGGAGCTGACAACCTTGACAACAAGGTTGTGGCCGTGCGTGCCGGGTGTCAGCTGGTCCACCTTGATGAACACAGGCTTCCTCTTCGCAACCGCTTGAACCCCTGTTGACGTTGTCGCTATAGAAATCTCAGAATGAGAAGCCGAAAGGCCAGAAAAGGCCTTGGATTCCTTCAAGGACTTCAAAACTTCTTTATAAGCTAATTTTCTTGCTGTTTTTCCGTTGGCAGCTGTAGCTGTATGCTCGATTAATGAGAGACCTTTAGCATCTAGTACCATTACTGTAATGGAACTAAGACCCTCGTCGTTGTTGCGGTTCTTGTTTGTCTCATTAATAGTGTAATGCTCTTTTTGGCATAGTTCCATCAACTCCTTTACAGGATGAGACATTGGCGTTTCAGGTGTGATCAGAGGCTCTAAAAGAGGCCTTATACTACCAAAGACCATCTCCTTATTGTATCCTGAATCAACAAGAATGGCACCTGCTAGAGACTCTATAATGTCACCAAGTACCTGTCACAAATAAGAAAATATCTTGTGATTTCTCGAATAAAATCAAAGAACATGAAAAGCCAAAACCTTTCTGTATTACACCCACAAGTATAAAGGTTAGGTTTTTTAAAAAAAGAAGACGGGGGGGGGGGGGGGGGGGGGTCAAGAGAATAGGTGGGAAAAATAATACAAGCAAAGAAAGAGGAGAGGAAACCAAACATCAACATAAACGTCAACAAGAAAACAAATACAGCCATAAGCGCAATAACCTTGGGGAAAGTTGTCTTGGAGTCCCATCCAAAAGTTGATTCTGATGATACCTTCTCAAAATTGTTACTAGTTTCAACTATCTGCTTGTGGAGTTCTTGTGAGGCATGGAGGATGTGTTTGTGCAGTTCCCACTTGACTGCAGATCGTGCATAACAATCATTATTCACAGAAGCAGATCTCATGTCAGTTAACAGTTCTGGTGACAACCCAGGATATTCATAATAGAAATGCTTGGTCATGAGATAATCCAAAACTGAGTGCCCAAGAAATTCAAGTCGCTGCACAAGTAACAAACTTTTATCAAAGTCAAGAAGAACAGAAATCACAGGAGGGTCATAATGACTATAAGCAAAAAGAAGTAAGATAACACCAATGAAAAAGAAGTAACAGAGGCATCCTGATATAAAACTATGTTTGAGGGGTATTGTGTCTGTTTCATCAGAAAATTCATCTCATTGACAGATTTTTTTTTTTTTTTTTTTTTATTATTGGGAAGAAAATTCATCTTATTGACAGTATATGTCAACAGCGAAATGATTACTCTTTGAATTTTATCATGAAATACAGACAAGTAAAATAGTTATAGAAAATACATATACTACGTATAAAATGAAGTTGATATGTAAGTTGACTGAGGAAAGTAATGCCATAATTCTCAACTAAATTGCTATCAAATTTACCTCATAATCTCTTGGAATCTCGCGAAGCATGCTACCATGGGTCAATGCTTCCACTAACAATGAAGGATCACGAAATGAATAGTTCAATAGGGACTCCAAATGTCTGACATTGAGACGCTTCTCAGCGTGAATTAGGAAGGGTCTCTCATATGGTGTTATGTAAAAATCCACCTTTATACCCAACCATTCCATGAATAATAATGCTGATGTTTCACCGCCACTGCTTAGAAATGCACCAATTAGTGCCTCCACAACATCAGCAACAGTTTCACTTTCCATCTTCCTAGTTTCCCTAATATAGATTTTTCTCGTATTAAAGAGTAACTCCTCACTTAATGCACTACCCGATCTATCATCCGGAATGATCAACTTTTTCGGATCGAAGGACTCATCTCGAATAAATCCCTACAATTTGGAGAATGTAAAGCTAATCATATGTACGATAAAAATAAACAAAAGTAATCAGTATAGTCTTAGAAACGCAATTAATATAGATTATCATGTCACAAAGGGATAGGAGGTTTGGCAGATATATGTTTTTTTAATAACTGTATTGATTTATTTATAATTATATGTATGATTGTTTGTATATGTATATATGCGTGTGTGTGTATATATATATATATATATAATCCTACATCTATTACAGATTGGAAAAAAAGAGATATATGAATATTACAAATTCATGAGGAGAATGTCAACACCAAGAATTTAAAGAAATAGTAAAAACACATTTACCGGAAGTTTGCGGTGACATCCAAACTCGCAAAGAGCTGCATTTGAAATTATTTTTTCTTTCTTCAAAGTAAGGACACCCTCACGTTGATCTTCATAGGTCTTAAAAAGTTGTTTACTCACAGCATATTTGAGAAATGAATCTCCAAGCGTTTCTAAGGATTCCAAATCAAATGTCTCTTGGCATTTCTTTGTAGTAATTGCTTCCAAGACCTGCCATGCATGAAGATATGGTTAACAAATGTTCAACATGCCGTTAATGGCAATATTATCATATAAGAAAAGACACATTTATAAGAAGGACAACGCACCTTGGAGATTGGAAGAACATCATTCTGCTTGCAATGATCCAAATGCATCAGTTTTAAGTTGGCAGCTATAAGCAAAGACTCGAGCCGGTGCATGATTGAAGGAACAAATGAGAAAGAATAAAATGTATTGATTGATATTGGTGACATAACTATAGAACAAAGCTCCGGAGGCAATTCAACCGACGGCATTCTTGATTCTGAAAAAGAAATAAGTATCATAGGCCTAACCAAGAGAATCGGGATTGACTAGTGCTTGTGTCAAAAGAAAGGATGAGAATCTAACAAGAAAGAACTTCAAACCTTTCTCTTTCTGATTTCTGCATCTTTGAAGGACCCTAAAAATGGGTCTCCCACTAACCAATGATTCGTGCTCAAAACACAGCTTGATTCCATGCCTGTGTTTAGAGAATTTTGGATTAATTATTACAATTAGCATTCCACAATTACAACAGTAGATTTACATTCGACAGTCTATAATAGTTACATACTGTTTTTCATAGTACTCCTTGTAAGTATTGAATTTGCCACGACGGTGCTGCATACGTGAGTTTGCATTCAATCCCATAATCCCAGTTGTGCAATAAAACTGATCAGTGTGAGGGGTGTGCACCAAAGAATTCTGAAGCAGGCAAGCGCATACAGGACCATCTTCGGTTTGTACAATACGAGCAGAATCCTTGGGTAAAGCACAATTCAAGTGAAATTCACCATTCTTCTCACACGAAAATAGCACAGAATTAACGCAATGCCAATCAATGATCACAGGTCTCTGATGCTTTCCAGTGGCTGGGAGCAAAAGATAATCAGTCGCAGCTCCCAAAATATCTCCATCCATACGCTCGTTTAAACTTCCCAAATCATGATAAATAAGAACTCTTAAAAGAGTTTTCTGAAACCTTCTACACAAAAGGACCTGCAAACAATGTTTCAGAACAGAACAAAATCCTTTATTATTTAATATTCCACTTAAACTAACAAAGTAAAGCAAAGTGTAAAAAACAGAGCGAGAGAGAGAGAAGTGACCTCATCTGTGCTAAGATTAATCACTCCTACATATTTAAAGTTCACTGTCAAACTACCACTGTCAACATCCAAGTCAAAATGCAAGCTTTCAAGTTCAGGTTCTAGCTTGTCTCTCAGGACAAGCACAATATCATGAACTGGAATATCGTAAGCAAATTTCTGCTCCAGCTCCATTAAGTAGTAATGATACAATAATATATTCGAATTCTTTGGAATATGACCGACCAGTTCAGGTGGGAAATAACTGGGTTGCTCATCAATATAAGGTTCGTTCCCTGTAGATTTAATAGTTACAGATACGAGTATAAGTGGCAATCATCAAAAGGTTTACTCCTTACATAAGGCATTGTAAGCATAAAATGGATAACAGTCAATGCGTGAAGAAATAAACACCCACAATACAATAAATTTTACCCCTTTCTTGAGCATTAGCTTCTTCCACAAGATTATCTCTCAATGCACCAATCTCACAATGTTGATTGCATGCTTCAAGGCAGGCAATTTCTTTGATGATCTCAGAGTTCATGTTTCCTTTTTGAACAAAGATTTGCAAAGGAAAGCTCTTGGGAAGTGCAAGTCTTCTGATCCCTGAAAGTTTGAAGTTTATAAGTCAATGAACACAACACATAGCAGCATGACACAATAAAGGTTACCGACGAGGAACAACTAACCAATCTGAAGATAAGAGAACAGTTGCAACAATGCTTGCAACACTATAAAATCTCTCGTCAATTGAATCAAATATAGTTGAAGCAGAGAGTGATTGGAGGGAAAAAAGAGAGAGCACTGGAGAGAAGAGTTCCAAACCGTACGGGAGTGGGTTGGAAGAATCTGACTTTGATAAAAAAAAAAACTGGGTGCAGAGAATTGAAGCGGCTGCAACGCTATGTTATATAGAGACAGCTACGAGATCATTGCGGAGGCACGTTGCGTGACGGGAAAATACGTGGAAAATCTATTTACTTCCTAGGCAAGGAACTTCACGTCTAAGGTTTTGGAAAAAAGAAAAATGATATTTATAGTTGTAAGTATGTAAGCGTCGTGTAATTATTTGAAAAAAAATAAATAAATATGAAACTTACATAAAAAAAAATTAATATTTTAATAATAAATCTCACTCTTTTTCAAAACGAATACACGGTACTTACACACTTCACAATTATACGTTACATTACTCTTGAAAAAAGTAATAGCTATTATTATTATTATTATAAAATACGTGGAAAATCTATTTACTAAATCGCCCCTTGCTGCTGCTTTTTTTTCTTTTTTCTCTCTCTGTAGCATCATAGGACTCCCTTTCTTCATTAAATTATTAACGGACCGTGCTACACCGATGATAACCAAACCGACTTATAAGTGTAAATGTATTTTTTTTTTTTCACTTTTCTTTAAATATTTTTAAAAAATAAAAAATACAAATTCACTAATAATTAAATTTTTAATCATTTACTAAAATAAAAAAATAAAAATTCAATTAATCACTTTTATCGATTCAACTAATATTTTTTATTATTAATTATAGTAGTAATATTAATTAAATTTTAATTAATAATGATAGCACGTATGACTCATGGACTGCAATGTTGTGTATTTTATCCAATGGGAAGTGCCATTAAGAACAGGAACGCCGACCTCTTATATTGGGATAATTAAGATATTCTTTCATTCAAAATGAATAAATAACTCGAAAGCTCCGGAGTTCAAATTTCAAATAGTGGACAAAGCAGTTAGTCCGAGTAATCCTAAGAAAGCAAGTCCTCTATTTAAAGAATCCAAGATAAGCTAATAAAGGCTCTCAAATAATTTTGCTTTAAGAAGATTCATATCGTTACTGACTTAGGTATCGAAGGGGCCTCATCAAACCCCCCAACCCACCTTACTCTTTGGTTGTAGGAGATCGGGAGTGCATAGCAGTGAAACATGTTCTTAACAGTTGGCGCCATCTGTGGGATGCAACTATCTTGAAATTAGTGTACTTTTCACATGTCCATCACCACTAAATCTTAGGCAACTAGAGATCAGGAAGGGACGTCGCCAAACATGGAAGGAAGACTTGCGGAAATGGAAGTAGTGAGGAGGCTCACCATCGAAGCCGAGTCTCTACGAAAGGAAAATGAGGTTCTCAAGCCAAAGAACGGGCCATCAGGAGAAGACAAGACACCCAGTCAAGTCGACAGGGTGGTAATGGAGGCCCACAATGTTGGCACGGGTAAAGCAGCTCAGGAGAACGAGGAGGCAAAGTAGATGCATCATGATCTGCGCAGCCTGATAGATAAAATACAAAGAAATGGCCAAGAAGATAGGGACCTTGTCTTCAGTTGATCAGCTGCTAACCAGCACCAACTTGCCATACAGCTCGGAGATCATGGTGGTACCACTGCCACAGAAATTCAAGGTCTCATCAATAGACATGTACGACGGTTCCAAGGACCCGGTGGAGTACTTGGAGACTTTTAAAGTCCACATGACTCTCCATGGATTCCAAGGGAGATTGCATGTAGGGCTTTTCCTTTAACGTTAAAAGGGGTAGCCCAGGGTTGGTTCGAAGTATTGTAGCCAAGCTCCATTGAGAATTTTGAGGAACTGGGCAAGCAGTTCATCACTCAATTTATGGCCAGCCAACAACGGAGGCGGCCTATAGCGTACTTGTTAACTGTAAAGCAGAGGGAGGACGAGAGTTTGAAGGCATATTTGGCACGATTCAATAAGGAAAGAATGACCGCCGACGACCAAGACGAAAAAATCATGTTGGCCGCACTACTTGGGAGAATTTGGCCAAGGAGTCCTTTCATGGCCGAATTGGCGAGGAAAAGCCCCTCCACTTTGTGAGAATTTATCGATCGGGCAAATGACTTTGTAAATGTCGAGAATACATTGATCGCCCTCATCACCAAGCCAAGGCGAAAAGAGGATAGCACGTCGAAGGAAGGCCCTAGGAAGGTCCAAGAAAGCGGTATAAGACCAAGAAATAGTTAGTATGAGGGGAAGCAAGAGACACACACGAGGCGATATAGTAGAACCATGTACGTTATTCTAGTGTGCAAGACCACAACAAGGTGAAGGGAGCTAGGCATGATGAGGACCGCAGGCGGCGGACCCAAAGGTACTGTATGTACCACAGGGCAAATGGTCACCAAACCGAGGATTGTCACATGCTCAAACAAAAAACTGAGGAAATGAAGGGTAACAGGGAGCTAGAACGCATTGTCGTTGAAAACGCCTCTCCACCGCGGCGTAAGCCTAGATGGAACGAGAGCCCGAGAAGGAGAGAATCACCTAATAGGGCAAGGAAATCGCAGGAACCAAGAAATCACCGACCTAGGTAAGATAGGGATCAAAGAAACCCACCTTTGGGGGAGATCCATAACATAGCTAGGGGTTATGCAAAAGGTGGACCAACCTCGTCGAGAAGGAAGGCCTATGCAAGATGGGCAAAATATGAGGAAATATACAGCGTGGAGAGGCCTATCAAGCAGGCGTGAGTACAAACTTTGCCCCCAATCTCTTTTGACGGTGATGACTCTCAAGGGGTAGTATACCCACACGATGATGCGTTGGCGGTAACAATACTGGTAGCAAATTACACGACACGGAGGATATTGATAGATAATGGAAGTTCGACAGACATCCTATTCTGGGACGCTTTCAGTTTCGCCCAGCACCAACCACATTGAAAGGGTTCACGAGAGATGCAGTTCAACCCATGGGGTCCATTACGCTATCTGTGTCAGTGGGAACTAACCCCTACCTCACCACCACCCTGACTGAGTTCTTAGTAAGGACGCAATCCATGTATAATGCTATTATAGGCCGACCAATGTTAAACACCTTGAAAGCGATCATGCCCACCAATCATCTGAAAATGAAGTTTCCCACGAAAGCGGGAATTGGCGAGGTGCATGGCGAGCAGATACTTGCTCGAGAGTGTTACGTGCAGGAATTGAGGAAATGAGAGCAAGATGTAAAAATAGTAGAGTTGCGGGAATGCGGCGATGGGACCCTCCCACCGCCTCCCTTTGATGTCTTCTTAATGGAGGCGAAACAAGGGACGAGGAAATGTTGAGACAAGGAAAAGTCGACGAGCCATTAGAACTCGTCCCCTTTGATCCAACCCAGCCGGATAACCACATGTGAATCGGAACTAGAATGGCGAAGGAGGAAATGACCCAGCTAATCCAACTCCTTTTGAAGCATAAATACATATTTGCATGGAATCATCAAGATATATCAGGAATAAGCAAAAAGGTTATAGAGCACTAACTAAACGTCAATCTGGACACAAGGCCTGTTAAGCAGAAGAAGAGGAATTTCAGCACTGAGAAGTACAAGGCAATAGGAGAAGAGGTGGATCGATTGCTGGCGGTAGGATTTTTCAGGGAAATCAGTACCTTGACTGGTTGTCAAACGTTTTGTTGGTGAAGAAGCCTAATGGCAAGTGATGAATGTGCTTAGACTTCACGGACCTCAACAAAGCTTGCCCAAAATATAGCTTTCCACTCCCTCGGATAGACCTAATAGTCGATGTCACGGCAGGTCACAAGGTGTTGAGTTTCATGGATACCTACTCCGGGTTTAACCAAATCAAAATGGGTCGTGCTGACCAGATTAAGATGGCCTTCATAACCGATCGGGGCTTGTATTGTTACACGGTCATGCCCTTTGAACTAAAGAATGCAGGAGCAACCTACCAAAAGCTGACAAACAAAATGTCCAATAATCAGATAGGCCGAAATATAGAAGTGTATGTGGACGACCTTTTGGTAAAGAGCATGGAGTTTGGGCAGCACATGGAAGACCTGAGGGAAGCTTTTGGTGTGCTACGACAATACAGGATGAAGCTCAACCTAACCAAGTGCGTGTTTGGGGCACTGTAGGGCAAGTTTTTGGGCTTCATGGTGTTCGAGAGGGGCATTGAGGTGAATCTCGAGAAGCTCAAGGCGATCATCGAGATGAAGTCACCCACGACTCTTAATGAGGTCCAAAAACTGGCAGGGAGAATAGCGGCCCTCAGCAGGTTCATGTCCTGCTCAATGGACAAGTGCATGCCCTTTTTCCAGGTATTGAAGAAAGCCCAAGAATGGGATGCACGGTATGAGGAAGCATTTGCACAGCTGAAAGAATACTTGACCCACCCACCGCTACTTAGTCAAACCAAGCAGGGGGAACCCTTATCGCTGTATTTGGCCGCCACCCTAGACGTTGTTTCCACTTCTCTAGTCAGAGATAAGGGTAAGGAGCAAAAGCCGGTGTATTATGTCAGCAAAGCCTTAAGAGGGGTCGAGAAGAGATACCCATCAGGACCAATGTTTTGAATACCATACCAGTGACCGTTTCGGTCGAGGCATTGAATCGATATATTTCGGTACCGGTATCGTTTCAGAATAGTTTATATATGAATAAATTATATATATAAATATATATAAATTATATTCCAAAATAATAGTCTATATATGAATAAATTATATATAAATTATAAATAGTTTGGTCTGAATTGGGTGGTCAAAAAATGAGATTGCAGTTTGAAGAAATGAAAAAAAAAAAAAAAAGTAAAGGCCGAAATATCGGCCAGTACAGCCGAAACGACCGAAATTCTGACCAGTACAAAACTATACCCTTCTCTGTATTGGCTACACCACAAAAACAAAATATTTCGGCCGTACCGGCCGGTACGGTATGAAATTCAAAACATTGATCAGGACACATAGCATTTCTCTTGTAAAATATATGTGGCGATTGCACAATTTTTATAGTCTCTTGTCATTAAAAAAATCATTAAGTAATTAATATTTTGGGATGTATAGGATGAACTATATATCTTGATAGAAGAATGAGTTGGGATGGAGAATGAACAGTGTCCATAAATTGTTAACCGAATGATGCCTTCCTTGTATATATTGTGGGCAGAATTTGATTTGAAACTCTTCGAAATTGGGACAATGCCATATATGCCCGACGTACGTGTTCATCACCAATCAAATAAATTGAAACAAAAGCTTGAAAGACTTTAGATTCGCCTCAAACCTGGTCACCAAGTAATTTGCCTCCATTGGTTACAAGGAAAGTGTAAAGTTGGGCGGAAAGTAAAGAATACTGTTTGGCAAATTATTTAAGGTGAGAAATCATATTTGTAGTCCATCAATGCGCAAGCGCAACACATTCTTTTAGCACTTGCATAATGCATATTTGGATCTAATATTTCATATTTCAATTAGAGTAATACTAGTTACAATCATGAGTTATGTAAGTGCCGCACACTCATTTTGAAATTGAGTAAAATTTATTATTAAAAAATTAATTTTTTTTTATATAGATATCATATGTACTTTTTTTTTTCAAAAGAAGTGTTTTGCGCTTTTACCTTTTATAACTATAAATATCCTTTCTCTTTTAAAGTTTAGCCTAATCAAACTTGAGTTCAATTTGGTTTGTTTATTAAATAAACTTTTATGAATATAAAGTTATGATCGATTGCCAGACTTTATGACTCTTTTAAAACTTGATTTGATTAATATAAATTTGTATAACTTATATTCATTATTTTTTATGGTATTATTATTATTAACTTTATATTGAGAATATCTCAGTTATTTCTAAACAAACGAGAGTTTGGTCACTCATTACTTGTTTGAACTTGACTCATTTACACTGGTAGGTGCAGTACTTATTTTGTAACTTTGGAATAATAATAATAATGATAACTACAAGAAAGAATGAAGTTTAGGATCATTTAATTTTTTTGTTAAAACATTTAAATATAAATAAATTTCATTTTGCGCCCTCAAATTACTATCCTTTTTAAAGTTGTACTAAAACACTATCCAAATTTTTTATTTGCACCCCATGAAGTTAAACTCTACCTTAAGTAAATTACTATCCACATTGCAAATGTAAGTATTTCATAACTACCTTAAAGTTAGAATAAATTGTTCATAAAATTAAAAATAAAACTAACAAAATAAAAAATAAGAATTATAATAATAAAACATAAGCTATAAATTAAAAATAATAAAAATAGTTCAATGAAATGACAATAAAAAATAAAAATGAAAAAGGGGTGACCCCAAGTATGACCTTCAATCAAGATATGCAATAAGGCGGGGACTCGTGTAATTTCTTATTTCGGAATTGTGGCGCCCTCGGCCCTCATGTATCACCCTGCCTAATTACCCATTAGGATTAACCCTTAGTATGATCTTATGCTACCATATTATATTGGGATTTATTTTCTTTAGCAGTAGTGATTTAGTGAGCAAGCTCATTAGTTCTACTCTTAAAGCCCTTAATCTTTAGAATGGTTTGGGCCAAGACTTAGAAGCCTTGAACCAAGCCTTATAAAAATTTAAGTTTTGGTAGGATAGCCTTAGAAAGACTTGGCCCAAGTGTGAAGAAGGCTTAAGGCCTTTTGGGCCTAATGTAATGTTAGCATTGACTCATGATCCATTTATGTCAAAGCAAGCCTTTTAGCCCCATTCTTGTGGATCTTGAGGCCTCTCATGACCTCCTAAAACCTGGACCCAAGGCCTCCCATCAACCTACACTCAAAGCCCATACACCATGCAACTCCCATTCATGACCTTTTTATAACCAACAAGTCCCAACATCTTGTCTTGTTTCATCCTTCTAATTTGAGCCCACTTACACCATACCATGAGTTTTCCTCAAGCCCATATTGTGCCCCACGCCCCAAGAGCTTTTCTTGGACCAAAAATTAAGTTTGAACTTGGGTTAAATCAAAATTTCATATGATTAATGATCTTTAAACTATACTTTGAGCTTGACTTCCTTATCTTTTTTTTTCTTTTTTATCTAAATTTTATTATTTTTATTATTGTTTTTAATTATTCTTAGACAAATTAGAAGTTTAGTCTTGATCCCACACAACATGTCATTAAGAGCAAAAGCATGACATTGCAAAAATCCACCCAATTGGCTCACTTATGTACTTTCATGTGCATTGCATTTAAAACAGCCCCATAGCCATGCCAATTCCATCTCATTTTTTGTTCCAATCTCACCAATCACACCTCATTTCATACCTTTAGAACCAGACCAAGCCTTGGATGAATTGGTTCCAAGAACCAAACCAAAAACCCCAAATTGATTGCACCCAAAGGCTAGTTGGATGGTAACCGATTGACATTGCTTTTTAGTTGCATTTCTGCTCTTGACTGAGCCACCACCAAACGCCACCTTCTTCATCCTCAAATCCCCATAAGCCCCTCAAATCATCATGATAAATTTGACCCAAGTCATTCCCCATGAAGAGCCAAAACCGAATGGCTTTTGTGCACAACTCCACTCGGCAACCACCCTCCATTGTAGTCTCTACTTTGAGCTGCACCTTCATCATCACATGCCAGTCAACCCTCCACCTTCTACCACCTAAAAAAGCTTTAATAAGTGACTTGATACCTACACAAAACAACCATGGAGATAAACCAAAGGGATGCAAACAAAAAAATGAAAATCTGCCCAATTTTCAGGTCTATACCCGATGCATCATGCAAGGCATCATGCCTTGGTTTTTAATTTTTCTTTCCTCTTCTTCCTTCTTGCACCATGGCAGCTCTACCCCTCTAGCAACCTTGTAGCACCTGCAAGGATGAGATCATGATAGTTCAAAATACTATTCACCCTGCAAAGCATGACACAAGCTAAAGGAAGGCCATCATCACCATCACTGCCCCATTCCACCAATCACAAGCCACCCTTCAAGCCATGACTGGCGCCCCTCCCCTCCATGAGCACTATAAAAATCCCCTCAACCCCATCATTTCCTCCACACCTCTTTTCCAAGCTCCTCTTGAATTCTTGAGAGACCTTCTTCCCTTATAGTACAAAAGGGTAGAAACCAAGTGTGGAAGTTCCTAAGTTCTTGAGTGGGGAGTTGTAGAGGGCCACAAAATTTATAAGTTGGCTTACCCTAGATCTTAGTTTACATGTCAAGTTGTGATTTTAAGTGTTGGAGTAATTTTTGGATGAATTTAAAAAAGGTTACAATGCTTAATTCAAAACCAGGTCATTAAGGGTAGATTAAGTGTTTAAATTATTTTTAAGTGGGAATTTTAGCTATGGCATGTCTTGAAATTTTTTGATATGATTTATTAATGTTTTGGAATGACTTTTGGAGGTTTAAATTTGAGGTTGAAAGCATGCCATGATAGATTTTAGTTTCTATCTTGTGTTAATCATCAAAGCATGTATGGTTTGGTTAAATCATGCTTAACTTGTGAAGATTTGATTTATTTCATCTAGGCTTGAAATATGAGCATTGAGAAAAACCTTACGATTGGGATAAGGAGAGAAATGTGTGATCTAATTATAGTTTTTGAAACGTTTATTGGTGATAAGATTAAGACATATCATGCATGCTTAAGTACTAGTTTAATAGAGACTAAGGTTTCTAGTCATGATTAAGTGTTGGGATGAACTTGTTCACCCAAGATTAAGCTTTAACATGCCATTAAGGATTATAGTGATTATTTTCTATTAAAGAAAATTGAATATGCATGCATTCAAAGGGATCAATAGTTAAAATTACACTTATGCATCAACTAGAGTGCATGCCACGAGTTGAGTGTGTTTGGGCTAGTTTCACTTTGATTTTTAGAATTTTAAGGGCATATATGATCTTAGAATATGGAAAATATGAGGTGTATGAAGTTAGGCTAAATTTGGAGTTTGTTTGCAATTAGTGAAAAATTAGGACCTTAATGGCAAATGTTTAAAAGTCTAGGAGTATTTTTGTAAATATCCATATTGAAACCTTTTGATTATGAACATCTTCCTTAATAGTATAGATCCTAACCTAGTATAACTTTGATTACAGCTTCTACACTTATCCAAACTCAAACAGTTTGTAAGTTGGCCTCTAACTTACACATTGATAAGTTATTTATGATTTATTGATAAATGTCACATTCATGTTATAATTGCTATTTTTAGCATGAAACATCATGTTATATGATACATTGAGTACATGACTACTTGCATACATGACATGTGACATTTTTTCCAATTTAGCATATTGCATATAAATGTCATTTTCACATGAAAGATTGCTACATATGCACATGTCATGAACTACTTTTTTCAAGTGTAGCATGAAAATAATTTTTGTCACGACCCCAAAGGTTGGGATGGGAAACTATCCAAGTGGAACTCCTCTGTCCACTCTGGAGTGAGTAAAAAATGAGTGGTAACCCTTGGGTTAACGAAGAACAGTCAATGAGTTCCGAATAGGTTCTCTTTGAAGAACGTCGTAGCAAAGTCAAATGTTATGGCACCTAAAGATGGTGGGTGTATATGTTATGATATTATGATGATGTTATGTTATGTTACCAATACATTGAGAACAAGTCTATAGACAGCGTATTCTCAACGTGAGTTCTACTACGGTCACCAGCAGGTATTCACAGTGCATATGGGGAACTGTGACGATACTATACATTATGAGGTTGATGTTATGATTAATTATGAACTGCTAAAAATGATAAAATGTTATGATGAAATTATGTTTTTGACAGGTGAGGTAAAAATATTCTCTGTAAGAAATGTGCTTCTCAGTTTTTTTGAAAATGCTGAGGAATCTGGATGGGAGATAAATACGGATTTTTTTTCTGCATCGCATGCATTCCATATTTATCGTCCATCATGCATAATTTATTTTTGTGCACGTTGGTTGTCTAATTTACTGAGATTTCAAGTAAATCTCACCCATTATGGAGCCACTATCATTCCACTCGGAATTATAGAAGTTGTGTCAAGACTCGACAAAGATGGACCAGATGGATCAGTGGATCCAATTGATTGAGGAGGAACCAGACCTCAACAAAAGACTAGATCTCATTTTGATGTTTATAACCCTAACCCTTCATGTATTAGAAAGTTGATTTAGCTATGGAGGCTTCTTATCTTAATTATTTGTACTAAGATTATGCTACCTTATGATCTGAACTTATGATGGTTATGAATGATATTGGGATGTTTTAGATTATTCTGGCATAAATTTTTTTTATTCACCCTTATTCTGCTGCGGTTATTGCATACTACTAGATGCATTTATAGGATGCATTGCATATTAACAATCATGAACAGGGGTATGTAATATTGTGTTGCGTGTCCCGACGCTCTAAGTCTCTATTCCATCCCAAGCGGATGTTGGGGGCATCACACCTCGGTAGTTCCATGGCAATGAACATCAGTGTCCGGGATGCTAACCGGTCGGCTAGATCCCTCATGTCCTCGAACAAGGTGTCCACCCGTAAGCTACGCACACACGAGTTGTAGTGGATTGTAAAAAAATTATTGAGGGGAGATTAGTCGGAGACTAACCTATCAGTACCATAGATCTACGAATAAAGTCTTCATTAATATTAATAACCATAAGTCATCATTTCGTCCCAAATATGGTAATAGACCATCATTAGTTCCTCACTTATATCAATATGTACTTAACCATAAAATGTTTGTCTCCTAATTATAATAAACATCTTACATTACAATATAAACACTAACGAAGACAAACCTCTATAGCTACTCTTCAGGCTGGGATGGTCCTTCCTCAGGATAATTCTCCTAGGCTATATCTGCTCAAGGTCTACATCTCCGATGAACGAAACTGCAGATGAGACTACCACAATGAGATTTATATAAAATCTTCGTTAGTTAAAACTATGACAGTACTAATAATGAGAGACAATGGTAATAAGCATTTACCGATTTATGTAAATCAAGTTGTGGACACATATTTTCTTATGATGAGGAATCCCTCTGGGCAAAACACATGTATTATTAGGCATATCGAGGAATCACCCTCTGAGCAAATCACAAGAAAACATAAAACATGGTGAGAAATCACCCTTTTAAGCAAAATACATATATTAACAAGTACTCATCGCAATATTACCAATGGAATCTTTCTATCTGGCCAATACGTGAACTCATTCACTGAAAACCGATAAGGAATCACTCCACTGATCTGACACAGGAAATCTCTCTACCTGATCCACACTTGGAATACCTCCACTGTGATGCCCTCAGACCCTACTTGGGATTTGGCAGTGACTTGGAGCGTCGGGACATGCAACACTAGGTTACATAACCTCGTACATGGTGGTTAACATACAATGCACCTAACATGCATTCTAGTAGTATAAAGTAGTCGTAGCGGAATAAATCATTTTATAAAATGTTGTACCAGAAGAAACTAGTACCCTAACTTCATTTATAACTTTAAATCATACTTCATAGTAATTGGAGTATCAAACTCATTGTTTCATTTTATCATAACAAGTATTGTCTTCAAAGGTCTATTACTAACAAGGAAATCATTAAAGCATATTTCTAATCTCTGCTATTGAATGAGTAATTTTCAAGTAAATCACGACTAGCTCTTTTAGGTCCTGCTAAAAGTTCTACCATTCCAAGGGGAATGGTAGTGAAAACTATCATAGTAATATTTCAAGAAATCTCAACAAGTTAAACAAAACATACACAGAAATGACATAAGCATGTATTAGGTAAACCATGAGTATGATACATGAACGTGTACTTTGACTAAAATAACATTTTTGTCCCATCTGTATTCTTTCTTTTTCAAAAACACTGAACTTGTAACAATGTAACAATATAACCACATAACAAAGTGTCATTTCTTATTAATCTATGGTAATCTTTTCAATATAACAATATGGGTGGATATCTCAATACTCCCCTAAGCACCGTGGGCTCCCTGTTAGTTACCGCATTACATTGCTGGCTCTCTTGATCGAGTGTGAGTACATCAAAGTCCATATGATGAGGTAGTTCCCAATTTGCCTTCACCGCATTTACAATATGATACGACACTTCGCAATTCGCCTTCACCGTATTTTCAATGTGTTGCACCCACTAGCATTAGGTGCTACTTGGCTCCAGAATTCTTTAAAAAGAACCCATTTGAAATTTGTTGATTGTACTTCGTCAACCCAGTGGGACCACTCCAATTTAAGCACTCCACAGTGGACAGAGGGTTTCACTAGGATATTCCTTCTTCCTAGCATTAGGGTTGTGACAAAACTAATGCACAACCCGAAAGCATGTGACATGTGACCATATAACTTAATGCAACAATGTCATGTACTTATGCCATATGCAAGGGTGCATCACGTTGTGATGACCCGAGCTTGCCTAAGCATGGCCCATATATTTTATTCTTAGTTGTCATGGCATTTTATGAGCTTTAGTTATTTTGAAAGGCCTTAGAGTCTTTGAATTAGCAACTTGAGCCCAAGAGAGGAGTAGCCCTAGAATGCTTTGTAATTTTAGGCCCTATTTAGAAACCCAGGCCCAATGGCTCTAGGTCCATCACCCAAATCTTAGTCACTAGTGCCACATGTCATGCATGTGTTGCGCTATGAATCTGGACTTGATAGTGGGTTAAAGGGAGAGAGAAGTGTAGGGAAACACCAAGAGGAGGCTTGCACGCCCACCCTAGAGGATTTGCCACTTGTCAGCATACTATAAACCTTCTAGAAGAATCAAGGGACAAAAAGAACTTAGGAAGACTAAAGGATTTTCGGCCAACCCATTTTCCCACACGTCTAGATCATTGTTTTGGCCTTATTTCAAGTTCCAATGTAGGTTTTCTTGGAAAGGAAGCCTCGAGAAGAGGAAGAAAGTTTTTCTAGAAAAGATGCATGGGAAACCAAAAGGGTCACATGGGATTTCGAATTTTGTCAGATTTCTGCCAAGTGTCAAGCATGCATTAAGCTTCTAGAAGATTAGATGAAAGGACTCTTGTATCAAAGGACAAATATGCCCCTAGAAATTCAACTACCACATTTCCAATGCATCTCTTCACTTGCCACTTGTCACTTAAGTTACCTTTAGACCAATGGCACATGAGGAGTCACCTAGGGAAGTAGCACTAGGAGTTGAAGCATCAACTTGAGAAGTGGAAGAGAGAGTGGACGGCTAGGGCATGGCACACACCTAAGCCATGTGTCACTCATGCAAAGTTTATCTCTTGGGAAAAAGGAAGAGACGTGGAGTTGTTTTACCTCTTTGCCCTAATGTACAATGCACCTAGTTGAGAATTAAAAGGGGCATAGTTGGAAGAGAGGGATTTAGCTAAGGGAAGACCCACACGCCACTCACTAGCCTTTTACCTTCCCAATGAATCCAATGATGGGAAACACCAAGGGTCATTTTTGGCTAAAGGGAAGAAGGAAGAGGAAAATGTCACTTGTCTTACATGCAATGGACTTCAGGCAACCAATGAGGGATTGAGGAAAGTTCTATACAAGGGAAGAGAGCCACACGCCTGAGACTTTTCTTCTTGGCAATTTTTGAGTTTTGCTCGTGGTCTCATCTTCTCCACATTGTTCTCACACCTTCATTTGAAGATTCTCATACTTTCTCTCACTTTTTTTTCCAACCAAACAAGGAGGATTCCTTTTCAAGAGAGGATTTCGCCGCCATCAAGAATAGACAAGGTAAGGACCGATTTTCTTTAGTCTCATACACACAAGTCACCTTCTCAACTCAAAATGAGGTTCAAATCTTAGAAGGATTTCAAGAATGGTGAAATACACACACTTCTACCCATTTTTATGGAAAAAGGTTATAAGGTTTTCAAGGAACCCTTGAAGCCGAATGGTGGGGGATGTATTCCCTCCATGTTTTCGATCACGACATGTGTATTCATCTTGTTTCAAGTTTTGTTTTACTACATGAGTGAAATGAAGGAGTTTTTTACCTAAAAACCCTGAAGGCATAATGGTCTAAGATCAAGTGATGCCCTAGAAAGCCTCACACACTCGAGAACACGAAATAGGATTTTTCTAGACTCTTTCTAATGAAGCACATTCATATTTACAGCTTGCTAGTATGTCCTTATGTGGATTTTTGTAAGTATACACTCAACTTACTCATGGTTAATACTTGTATATATGTGTGTAAATCCTTTCATGGTTATGTTTGCTTTCTTTGCTATCACTTGTTTGTTTGTTTGAATATGCTTATGTGATCTTGGAACATGAATATCACATGAATGGTATGTTTTGGTTTAAGATGGAAATGGCAAGTATGTTCTTAGCATGTTTCAGTTCTAAGGAAAACATTGTAGTTTATTGGTGATACTTGATGATTCGGCTATACCACCATGTCTTGGAAGTTTTGGATCTTGGCCAAATACCATGATTTTATGTTTCATTTCGTCATGCTTTGAGTTCTAAGCAAATATGTATGAAGAAGAAGCATGTTCAAGTGATGATTTTTCATATTTTTGCACCTACATGTTTTGGCCAAGGCCCTTTTTCATGGTTCCATGTATGTGTTTTGGTATCTCATATAATTTATGTTATCATGCCATGAATTGAACATGATACGCTTGGTTATTTCATGCACGGTATTTCATATGTCATATATCAAGTATAAGTACGCATGTCTTACGTCTCATGTCACATGCATTTGGGAAAAAGTGTTTTCAAAAAGTGTTTTCAAAGAAAAAGGTTTAAAAGTTTTATCACGACCCCAAGTACTAGGATGGGGGAATGTCCTAGTGGAACTCCTTTGTCCACTCTGGAGTACTCAAGAATAGAGTGGTAACCCCTGCGTCGACAAAGTACCATTGACGAGCCTCGAATGGATTCTTTTCAAAGAATGTCGGAGCGAGAAAGTGCCTAACGATAGTGAATGCATAAGGCATGTAACCCGACGAAGTAAGGTCGAGTTAATATGAATATCTATTTATGACGTATTCATCACGGTGCACGGACCGTTGAGGTGTGGTAACTAGAAGGAACACGCAGTGCAAAGGGGAACCGTGTTGTGTCCACCCTCTAAACAAGGATAAGAGCTCATAAGATAAGGATCACTTGATGAAAATCTCGTGATATGATAAGGATCACTCAATGCAAATCTTGTGATATGTTCTGATAAGGCAAGTTTTGATTAAGATCACGTGAATAAGAAAATGAAGAAGTCTTTTCTAAAAAGTTAAAGTCTCTATTATAAGTCTTTTGAAAGTGGTGAAGTCATGTGTTAAGTACATTTCCATGCATGCATTTTATGATATACCTCTAGTATGCTTCTGCTAACTATTGTATGTTATGTGATTACTTACTGAGATTTCTTGAAATCTCATTGTGATAGTTTCCACTACCATTCCCCAACCGGTATGGCAGAAGTTGTTACAGGTATAGAAGACGAATCCCATGACCAAGAGGAAAAGAACGGAACCTCCTCCTCCGAAGAGGGAGCCACTCGCGTGTATAGCTTGAAAGAATTAGAACATGCTAAAACATATACAAGAATATAACATATGAGAGTTTCAACAAAGTATATACCATTTCTCAAAACTCCGAACATGTCATTTGAACCAATAATATTAACAAGCATCATTTGAGCATAACATACACATATAAGGTACAAATCAATCATAGCATGTGACAAGTTGCAATTCAATAATCCAATTTAAGCAACCAAAATGCAGATTTTACATGTATACATAAGTACATTATCTAAGATAAAATTAGAGGCTGACATACAAATTTATCCTTATTTACAAAGACTATAGTCTCCATGGGATGAGATAAAAGTGTACTAACGTTAGAGAGATCCTCAATTGAAATATAAATGATAACAAGGCTCTAAACTTATAAAACCTAGCAAGAGTTTTACTTTAACCCCTTAACTCTAAAAAATTGCACATTAAGTTCTAAAGCTTCAATATTGCCATCTGACTCCAAATTTCTACAAGCTTAACATATGTTGTGTAGTATCCATACTAGACCCATTTCTAACCTCAAGATGTGATTTCCCATACATTAAACGAAAAGAAGTACTAAATCAGAAACTTTTGATCCCAATCATTCACTAAATGCACCTTCACCTAATTTCACACTTGAAATCACCTTAGCCGAAATTAAGTACTTCATTTAACTCTAGAACAGAACTCCAAAAATATGTTCATCCTCCAACACATGTTTGAACCTCAAATCTCAAAATTGAGACTTGATCAAAGGTACCTTGCTTCCATTGTACTTTTGACCTTTAGAACGTCAAAATATCCACTTTTTCTAAACATAGTATTGATGAAGATCACTTCCTAGGATATTAAGTCCAAATAAACCGAATTACCTTTAGAGAGAAAACAGTATATTCTATTTAAGGCTAACCCGAGACATGCACTTTGATATTCTTGAACATAAGACCTTTCTACACCTTGATCTCCTCATAGACCTGAACCAAGCAAATCATTTCTAAGCCTAATTTGAGTCCTTACACTTCATACATCACCCATAAAAACTCAACATCTAGGAGATCAACCTCAAATCCTTAATATTCAATTACTAAGATACTAATAGTGACATGTATTGACTCTAGATATCATTATTGTCACAACCCCGCCCCAACCTGGGACAAGGCCGTCACCCTTTACCTGTTCTTTCCCTATTATATCTATAAATGTAAATGTATACCTTATTATTATTATTATTATTATTATTCTAAGGTAATATGGGATGAGCGTGAGCATGTCACACATGTACTCTAAACTTCTAGTTTTAAGAAAAATGAACACCTGATAGACAATCTATTCAGCATTTTTCATAAAGGACTCTGAGAGTCCATAATTCATTCATCAAACATAACTAGTTCTAAATAAGAGGGGACTCAGTCCCTACAATACATACAAAAAGGTGTTAAGCCATCGTATGAGGGGTTACCATCACCCCACCATAGAAGTTACACCATCATCATCACCCCACCATAGAAATTACATCATAACCAAAAGATATATTGTCTTAGAGTTAATTCAACAAAACGTCCCAACATGGGACCCATCCTAAAGCATAAAACCATAAACCATCATCAATTGAACCAATCGGGGAATACTAAGCATCGGCCCCTCCCTCCTAAGTAGCGCCTGGCTCCACAGCCTCTTCATTAATACCTGGACGTTTAAAACATAAACACAAAGTGAGTCTAATACCCAGTAAGAAATACACCATGATGTTAACTTATTAATTTTTCTTTTGAAAACATGCATACATAATCATTTGCTAATTTTTTACAATGCTTTCATGCATAAAAAGTTTGAGTAAGCCATACTTTCATGCATAAACATTTTAAGAAATAAGCAATACTTTCATGTTTAAGCACTTTAAGAAATAACCATTCTTTTATGTTTCACTTTCCTTTGGCTGTTACACACTATTACGCTCCGTGTGTTGGGATTAGCGGTCTTTTGGACTTGGACTCCGCCCGTGGCCACGGGTTGGGAATCATTTTTCAGTCAGAGGGCAGCACAAGGTGCACTACCAGTACTACTTACCCGGCATTGCAACTTGCTTAGTCCTTTGATACCCTTTCTGTTCATATGGCTGTTACGTATTTTCAAACTTTAACCTTCATTTCATTTCCTTCCTTTCTTTGCAATCAAACACTTTCATTATCTTCCCTTAGTCCGATGCATATGCATTTCTTTAGAAAAAGAGTATTTCATGTCATGCTACGTATAAGTAAGGCGTTAGTTATTTAAGAGAGAGCACGTATGAAAATCTCATGATGCATTACCTTATACACATACACACAATTATAATCAAGAGGGTGCTTAACAGGGGCTACCAAGAAAGGCTTGTACATAATATATATATATATATATATTTACTCTTTCTTTAGAAGAACATTTGAAAAGAGAGAGACATTCTTTTATAAGAGAACTTTGTGTAAGGAGCATGTCATAGCTACTTACCTGCGAGCTTTACTAGTGGGTTCCTTTGAACTTGAAAATAAACTCTTATTCAATGATATGGAATAAACACATTAATATCCATCTCACTTTGAGCTTTACTAATCGACACTCTTACACGCTCACTTTAATTCCAAATTTGGAATTAAAGTGCTTTCCTTAACCCCTTTTACTTAATGAGCATTATCTACAAGGTACAACCTTAACCCATTTAGCTACCCACCATACATGGCACTAGGCCAAAACATTAAAATCCTCATTCCAAACATTTTAAAGAAACTCAGGAAAGTAAATAACATGCTTGCTCTCCCTTTAAGGCCATTGCTTTCTACATGAAGGATAGATGGAAATCATAGGTTAGAAATGCATAGATGGTAGGAATTTATTTAAAAAGGGGAAGGAACAAGAATTGCTACAAGTCTAAAATTTTCATCAAATAGGGCATTTGATAACTTTGTAATATTGTATGGAAGGTAAATTCATCAAAAGGGCCAATGCTCACAAGAGGGTGGATTTTGTCACTTGTTTTTCAATGGTTTTTCATACTAAAATTTAACTTTAGTTGAACAAAAGGTGAAACTGAAAATGAAATGGGCTGGTTTAAGCCCCAAAACAGAATGCATAGCAGAAAATTCTGCGACGCCTGGACAGCTAGTAGCCTTAGTACATTCATGCTCTTAAACATCCCTCACTTAACCAAAATCTCAACTACATAATTAAACAATACTAGAGTTGCAGAAAACTTAAGAAAATCATCAAAATTTTTCTGGAAACATAGCATAAATAATGAATACAACACTCGACAACTCAGAATTCCCAAAGCAAGCTTACTAGTTTAATTAAAATTCTTAGTGGCTTACTTAGGCCATAAACATTGAGGAAAGTATGTCTAAAATTATAAACCTCAACTCCATTAATTTAACACATAAAGACAAGACTTAACATAATTAAAACATGGCTTAAACTCGAGAAAATACAAGGAAGGACTACAACATAATGCCTTGTAAAAACACACAGCTAGAAACAAAACAGAGCATAACACATAAAAGCTATCGTTCCTTTACTCGGTTACCACCCAATTAGAACAAATCTTAGAGGAAACAAATGAGAAATCAGTCTAGAAACTACCACACAACAATCGGATAGCATAGAAATTCAAAAACCCCAAATACATGGCACGAGTTTGCTTAGCACGATTTCAATCCGCAAGAAATCTTGAGGATAAGAGCATTACTTGACTTGGTTTCCCTTTCAAGATTTAGAAACAAGCATCAAACGAGAGAAATGGAGGAGGAAATCTAAAGATTCACGGCTGCAAAAATCGTTCTCCTTGAAGGAACTTCGGTTGGATCTTAAGCTTGGGAAAGGGAAGAAATCGGCTTGAAGAAGGAAGAGGAGTCGTGTGGGTTAGAGGAAACCGAGAGGGTCTTTTCATGTTAATGAGGGGGTTTCACTTAGATAGGGCTTGAGAGATTTTTCTTCTTTCTTGCATTAAAAGTCGATGGGTGTAAGGGAAAAAGAATTCATTTCTTGCCTTAGAAACTGACAGATTCAAAGGGATAAAGACTTAATGGCTTTTAGTCAAAGTTTATCCCATAAGTTAGGGAGATGGACGGTGGAGATTAAAGTGTGGGAAGATATTTGACTTGCCTACCCATCCTATGGTGGAGAGAGCTTGGGCCATTTCTTGAATAGATAAAAAAAAACAAATGATACTTGCAGTCATGAGTGTGCAAGCGCTATGCAGTCGTTTTGAAAAAAATAAATAAATATGGGACCCACATGAAAAGAAATTAATTTTTTAACAGTGGACCCCACTCTTTTTCAAAGCGACTGCACGACGTTTGCGCATTCCACGACTATATGTAGCATTACTCATAAAAAAAACTAGAGGGCTTAAGAGAAAAATATTGTAAGGTCTTAAAATCATGCCCTTGAATTATTTTAATAACCCACATGAAAATAAAAGCACACTTATCTTAAAATAAAATAATAAAAATCTTTATCTCAAAATACTTAACTTAAAGAATTAACAAAATGACGTAAGAACCTACACAGTAGGACTTAGGTATTACAATTATAAACTCCAATACCTTGATTCCCATACAACAACCTTTCATGCACACAACAAACTCGATTTCTCAGCTTACCAAAGATCTGAATACATCATTAAAGTCATAAAAACCCAATTTTTATCAAGCTTCTGCCCAAACTAACAACACTAAACACATTGCTCCCAACTGAAACCTAGAGCCATCATAAACACCAATAATCGACTTCCTTCTTCCAGAAAATACTTTCATTAGACCATTAACACAACCCTCCTAATATCTATTAAGAAAATAAGTAGAGAAAGATTACTCACCAACTTGAAAACCTTGAAGAGGAGGCTTGGTTTGCACTGTTCTAACCAATAGCTCTTGGTTTTCACAATTGTTGTGTGATTTGCTCTTCATTTGAATGTGGTGCAGCTAAAGCTTTGTGTTTGTACATGAATAGAGAGAAACAAGAGAAAAGTAAGTGATATTGACACCTAGAATTTATGTGATATTCTTTCGGTATGTAAATGGATTTTTAAAAGGAAATTGAGACTTGGTGGTACTAGTGATAAATTTAAAGTTAGGCTAGCTGCAAAGGGCTTCACAAAGAGAGGGTATCAATTATTTTGATACGTATTCTCCGGTAACTAGCATAACCACAATTCATGTTCTAATTGCTCTAACTGCAATTCATAAACTTGTGATCCACCAAACGGATGTAAAGACCGCCTTTCTTAATGGCGATCTTGAAGAAGATATACATGGATCAACTAGAGGGTTTTAAGGTTCCAAGACAGGAAAGAAAAGTTTCAAATCTTTCTTCGATTTAAAGCAAGCCCCTAAACAATGGTACAAAAACATTGATGAAATAATTTTATCTTATGCTTTTAAGATAAATGAATGCGATAAGTGCTTATACTCTAAAATAGTTTATGGTGCATGTGTAATGCTATATCTTTACGTTAATGATATTCTTATCTTTGGTTCCAATAGAAATTTATTCTTGATGTTACAAATCTTTTATCTAAGAATTTTGACATTAAAGACATCGGAGAAGCATTCTTGGTATTAAATTAATGAGATCTCATGATGGTATTAGCATAATCAATCTCATTATACTGAAAAGATTCTTAAGAACTTTGATAGATTCGAATGCAAACCTATTAGTACTCTCCTTTTGATCTTTGTTTGCATTTAAGTAAGAATCTTGGAAATACTATGTCACAACTGAGATATTCTCAGATTATTAGTACGTTGTTGTACATTGTTAACTCTACTAGACCTAATATTTCATATGTTGTAAGTAGACTTGGTAGATTCACTAGTAGACCTAATGATTCTCATTTGAAGGCATTGGATAGAATTCTTAGATATTTGAGAGGAACCATGACATATGATATCCATTATTCTAGATATCCCACTGTATTAGAAGCATACAATATGCTAGTTGGATAATTGACACAATAGATCGTAAGGGAATGAGTAGATATATTTTCACTCTTGGTGGAGCAGTTGTGGCTTGGAGATCTTCCAAGCAAATTGTGATTTCACGGTCTACTATGATAATTAATAGCCTTGGATACTTTTGAATATGAGATAGAGTAGCTTAAGAATTTATTGTCAGAAATTGTACTAGTTAAAAAGCCAATGCCAACTATTTTTGTTCTTTGTGATAAGTGTTTGTAATAATAAACATTTTAATCATAAAAAGAGACATATGAGTATCAAACATTCTACTATAAGATACTTGATAAAAAAAAAAGGATATTGGACTTTAGAATATGTAAAGTTAGAAGATAACCTTGCAGATGCATTAACAAAAAGACTGATACAATCGAAGATTATACGTGCATCAAGGGGGATGGGACTGAAGCCGATTAATTAGGTCACCATTAAAACCTAACATTTCTGACTAGAGATCTCAAGAAGAAGGTTCAATGGGAAGAACAAGCTACTTGGGTGACTAAAAAGCATTATTAAAATATTATTAATCGGTTCATTCCTAGGGTGAGGGGTACAAATGTAACGATAAAGGAAAAGCTAAATGCTTTGAATGAGTCCAAGACTAAGGTGAGCTATTGAATTGCATGTACCTTTTGAGGACTCACCTATGTGAGTGTGACTGCGGGGCCACATTCTATGGTAATTAGGCTATTCCCTAGAGCGCTCATGAATCCATGATATGGTGCATGCCCTTTATGCACCACCTTGATATGAACCTAATATATGCCGTATTATGTGTGTAGTGTAGAGAAGCCTCAATTAAAAGATTCTAGTTCAAGACTTGGTTCGTGATGGATTTTTAGATGGAAACACGTTAACACTAGATAGACGTTTAAAACTGCAAGCTACCTCTATTGATGCATAATACTTAGCCCAAAGAAATTTCTTTAAAATCGTCTTCAAAATATTTTTATCAAGTGGGGGATTGTCGGTTTTAGACTTAAAATGATTAAAATATTTTACTATTAAGTAAAAAATAATATGAACGATTGCCATTGTTCAATGTGTCAATTCAGTGGTCAAATTTTCAAATAAAAATGTTCTATGGTGACTTGAACCAATGCATTCCACTTGGGAATAGGAGCCTTAACCACTTGACCACCAAATGAGGGATTGCATCTTTTGGTGAATTAGAAACCTTTTGAATGTGATCACTGCAAATTAAAAAATTGTGGACTTTTCACAAATGTCATTTCATTCTCTATAGATAGGGAACCGCCACCCACGAATTTTACTCCTTCATTTTCACTTGATTGTCTCCAGCATATGGTACCAATGTAATTGGACCTAATCCTCTAATCCTTTATATTGTGAATGATGTCAAGAATTGCGAACTGTTACATGAGAATGCAATTTCCGTTAAATCTTTCAAAACCCAGAAGGCAATGTTTGACTAAAACCTCCCAAAGAGATCGAAAGATTAAAACTTTTGTTGGAAATTAAGCTTTAGATGGAATCTAAGTAAGAAGGGGTTAGTTACATTTTCATCGAAATTGGACTCCTCCATGGCGATAACATCCTCACTGTGGGGTTGGGGTCACTGAGAGGGAAGCATAAATGATGTAATCGTCCTTGTCAACCACGGGTAATGTGTCATGAACACCGGGAACTGCAACATTTTCCCTTTTCCACTGTGGGGCAGTATGAATCTCTTTTCCATGTAGATAAGTTTTCTTCTTTTTCTGCCCCACCCCCAATGGTTTCCTTTTCAGTTTCTCCCAAAGTTATTCTCTCCCAGTGCCACTTCTATTTTTTGACTCCCTCAAGAATTCTCTCGCAGATCGCTCAATCCCCTTCTCCCCCATCTTGCATCGTCGCCGTTGTTGGCTGCCTTTGTCACTCAAGTAAGCCTTCGAAGGCCCATCCATACCTCTGTCTCTGTGACCGTTCATCGTGACCGTTGGATAGAAGCATAATGCTGGCTACGGGGTTCCTCTCCCGTCGATGTTCGAGTACTTTAGTGGCCTTCGTGAGTGCATCGTTCGGGCAAGTTTCGTCCCCGATACAACCCATAGCCTCAACGATCTTTCTCGCCGATCTCCAGCCTTTCGCAGAGTAGAGGCGAGGATGAGAAGGGTTCAAAGATTCGAGATATGTTGCTTTTCAGGAAGTCGACAGAGAAACATGATGATGATTGCAAAAAGGATGGGTTCTTTAAGCAGCTTTTGAGGGACAACAGAGGTGACAATGAGGAGTTGACGTCAATTTCTTATTTGTATCATTGCACCACTTGACCATTTGTTTTGAAACCATTGCACGGTTTGCAACTTTGCAAACCACTGCTTGACTTTGCATTTTTATTGGGTTCTTTATAACCTCTTTTTTCTTATAATTTGAAGAAGAATTTAGGGAAGGCTCTCAAAACCTCCCTCCATCCGGATCCCTATTTTAGGGAAAAGATTTAAGGAATGAATAGTAGTTCCTCATATTTGGAGAACCACTATTCATCCCCTAAATCACTTTTATCAATATTTTATTCATTTCAATTAAATTAATTCTTCTTCCAATCATCTACACTTTCTCTCATACTCATATTTATTATAGTTTTAAATAATAGTTTTAAAAATAATTTAAATAACTAAGAAAATATAAAAAATAAATAATTTTAAAAATGAAACTTAGTTTTGTACTTAAGCCGAATAGTGCAAGCTGAATGCCAAGTCATCAATCAAAAACTTGGCTTTTATATAATTAAATAGATATATTAGGTTGGAGGATCTTCTTTTGTATGCATCGAAAAGGAGATTAAAGGGAGCCAACCTTGTTGTATCTTGAGAGTAGACTGTCAAGAAGCTTAGTGCAAGTTAAAATTTGAGGGAACGGAATCTAGTCTAAAGAAGCATTCATCACAACATGCCTGAACATTGGGTTATCGTTTCCTAAATTATTTTTGTTATTTTATTTTATTGTCTAGTTTACAAAGCATATGCACATATATCTTTTATATATTCCATATTTTCCTAGCAGATTCATCCTTGGCAATGCACCAAGCATTGAAAATAAGTTCCATACTGTTGTGGACGTGTTTCATCGCCACCACCCAACGATCACCTGCAACCAAAGAGTAGAAAGCTGGTGGGTCCGAGGGGACGCCTCCAATGCCTAAGTAGTAATTTATTTAGCTAATCATCAAAAAAACATTTGATCCCCTTACTTACCTTTATTCCCTTATCAAATAACGCTTATCCTTTATTTGAATTCAAATTTAGAGATGATGATTCATCTTCTAACAAATTTGAATGATAACCTCTTTTATCTTTGGCCACCAACTAGATAGTTATCCAGTCAGTATGGCTATGGGCTGGGTTCCCTCAGTATTGGGCCGGGCTATTCAGTAATGATGTAAGACTTTGGTCACAAGTAGGGCCCCAGGTCCACCTTAGGGGCTAACCGGTCGGGATGCCCTCTCCAGTTACCCCGCGAAGTCTCATTGCGCATGGCGTGATGAGACTTTATTCCAAGTGTCGTTTCTTTCTTTGAGGCGTGTCAAAACGTCCTTTCGTTTCTTCTCCTTGTGCACGTCAACTATCACCTCCTCTTTAGTGCTCAGTCTTTTCCTATTTAATGCTCGTTTTCCCTCCTCTTTTGGTTTTCTGTCTTATTTACGTTTTTTGCCTTCTTCTTCTTTTCGAGTTCTTGCACTTCCCTCTTCTTAGTTCTTGCGTTCCTCTTTTCTTTTCTTGCGACTTCTTTCAATTTTCCACCTCCTCTTCAAAGGGTAAGCCAGTGGCTACTCCAGATTCTTCTCCACCCTGCGACTCCCTCCCTCGAATTGTTGTTGCTCTGCCGGCTTCCATTTTTGTGGGCTCTCACTGGTCCTCAACCATTACTTCGCGTGAACTAGAAAATGCCTGAAACAATTTCAACATTCTTGATTTTGTTGATTTGAAAGTTCCAGCCTCTAATGAGAAAGCCATCGATGCCGCAAGGTTGTCTCTGTTGCCCTCTATTTTGCTATGTTCAACATGGGGCTTCGATTTCCCTTTGTTCGTCCAGTTCGCGACGTTTTGGATGTCTTAGGACTTGCTCTGGCTTAGTTGGTGCCCAATGCTTGGAGGATTTTGCTGGTTTATTGTGTTTTGTGGTGACGGGTCCTGGAACCTATGGGCAACAAAACCCTGACCTGACTGCCTGTGAATTTTTCTCCATTCACAATTTTAGGCGTTTGGATTGGAATCTTTGCTGCTTTAGGGCCCGTCAGGCCTTGGTTGATTTAGAGCGTAAGTATTCGCATGTGAAAGACTGGTGACTAGCTCTGGTTGGGAATTCCCCGCTGATGAAGCTGATACTAACGAGTTTTCCATAAAGGCATGCCGGTCCCTTGTTCCCGATGGGGATGATTATGAAGTGATTCTTTCCCCCCGTGAGGAGGCCCGTGTTAGGCTAGTGGAGTCCTGGGCTCAAGCTCATCCCAAATTGCATCTCTCGAATGTGCTTTTGTCCCCAAGTAATATTGAGAAGTTCCTAATGGTCCCCAGTCGGGCCCACATTTCGGGGCGTGAGTTTTTGAGTGCTCCCCCGCCAGCGGGTGATTTGAAAAAGAAGAAACGTACTAGCGAGGGTGGGAGAAAACAGAAAAATGTTAAAAAGGCTCGTATCTCACCTTGTTCAGATGAGTCTGTTTCATCCAGAGGTGGTTCTTTACTTCCCTCGTCACCGGGTGAAGGTGCAAAATTGGTGTCTCCCCCTAAAAAACAAAGTGAGGCATCACTTCCAGCCATTGGTGATATGTAACCGCTCCTTCTTTCTTACGTACGCTTCTTTTTTCTGACGTACGTTCCTTCTTTCTGACGTAAACAAATTTCGAGAGTAGAAATTATGTGATTATCTGCCCCTTCTATCTAGCGTCTACAAGCCTCGTCATGCGTGCCGAACCTCGATGGTGTGTTTCAAAGATATTATGTAACTTCTAAGGTACGTCCAGTGTTTTAAATGTACTGAAAATATTTATAAGGAGTATTTCTAGTGGTATTGAATTAACCTTGATTTTAAATACGACAATTATAATATTATTGAAGAGCTCCAAAAATATTATAATTGTCAGAAATCATTTTAATATTATTATTAAAATGATTTCAACTATTTAAGATATTATGAGATTTAAATTATATTGAAAGCTTTAATTAATTTAATGGTTTTATTCTCTTAAATATGTTAAGTAAGATTTCATCATTTTATTAATGATGAAGGAATATTATTTTATAAACTAAAGTTACTTTAAATAATATTCTACCTTAATTCCTCTAAGTGCTTTTAATTAAGTTAATATTTACGCATTTTCAAATCAGTGTTTTAATCCCCCATCGTTAGATCGTTTTGAGGATCCCCAGACGAAGGGATTAGGATTAAAACCCAGACCCCCTCTTCCTTCTCCCTCACTTTTCCCCCAGCCCTCTCTCTCTCCTCCCTCTCCCTCTCAACTTGCACTGCACGACTCCCTCTCACGCCCGATTCTTCCATAGCTCAGCCTAGAGCCATCGTGCGGCGCCACCATTAGCTCCACCTCCTTTCGGCGAGCCTCCCCACACCGGTATCTCTCTCCCACGCTCTCTCTTCCTCTCCCTCGGCAGTGCACAGCCTGAATGGGCTTGGTGCTCACTACACCGCCGTGCACCGCCCAACGATGCCACCACCTCCACGGTAGCTGCTCCTCCCACCGACCATCACCCTCCAGTGAGCACGGCCCCCTCCATGCAACCACCTTCCTCCCATGCATGTTCATGGCCTCCTCCATGAACGGGTTCACTGTGCACGTCCCTAGCGTCGCCGTGCGCGGCCACCTTGGCCACCAGACACCACCACGAGCTCCTCCTGGTCTCCCCCTTCCTCCTCCACCTGACCCGAGGCCCATAGCCTCCCTCCACCGCACAGGCTTCTCCTCTCCCTCACACACGGGTTTCTCACCCTCCACCACCATACGCCGCCTCCCACGGCTTGTGACCACCATCTTAGGCATCCTCAGGCCACCACCGACCCATCCCTACCGCCCATAGCCTCGATCTGCCACCCATGCATGCACACACTCTCTCACGGACTTCTCCCCCCCCCCCCCCCACACACGGGTTTTCCCACATCCACCACCGTGGACCGTAGTGCCACCACCATCAAACCTCCACGGCTCCACCAGCAGCATCCCTTGGCCTCCCTTAGCCAAACCCTAGGTCCAAACCACCACTTTATGTGGTGGGTAGCCACTGCACGTGATGGACAGCCACTGAGCGTGGCTGATCGCCACTGTACACGGCTAGATCCGTCGTGTTACGCTCCTTGCCACCATCACAAGACCACCACGAGCCCTTCCAAGACCACACTTAGCTATCCAAACGCCCAACAGCCATTGTACGTGGGTTAGCTGCCACGTACTACCCTTCCGGCTTCATCAACCATCGTCATCAACCATGACGGTCAGCGAACAATGCATGGGTTATTCCGTCGATGGTATAACCCTCTATCCCTCATTATTTATGTTATTAGTTGATTAGGTTGTGGACTGTGTTGTTGGCATTTGTGGAGTTTGCTATGTTGTGATGTGTATGTGAAGTGTTGGGCGTATCTGTGTAGTGTGTTGTGGACTGTGTTGTGTAGTATGGTTGTGGAGTATGTGCTGTAATGGTGACATGGCATGTGGAATGGGAAGAGTACACGCTGAGTGTACTCTGTGTGGCGTAGCGTGTGTGAAGGGAGTACACGTGGCGTGTACTCCATATAGTGGAGCGATGCATCATATGGCGGGTATGACATAATGGTGATGTGGCGTGGTGTGTACGAGGGGAGTACATGCGGAATGTACTCCATGTGGTGTATTGATGCACCATATGGCGTGTACGCCATAGTGGTGATGTGGCACAGCATGTGAGAAGGGAGTATGCATGGAGTGTACTCCATGAGGTGCAGCGATACACCGTGTGGCGTGTCACAGAGATAGAATGATTGTGTGGTTGATGGGCATAGGGCATGGTGAGTAGTGTCTAGAACTGTGGAATAGTGTCCCGAAGTAGTTATGGTGTAGCATGTAATCTAAGGTGACGGGTGTCACCGTGAAGTTGACTCATGGCTGGGAGTATGGGTGAAGTAGCAAAAAAGTGTAAGAGTGCGTAGCGGAAGCATGACTAGGGAATGTCACGAAGTGACATGACTACTGGCAGTCGTGCCTGTGATGGGTGAGGTGTTAGTGTAAGAATGGCGTAACGGGAACGTGACGAGATGTCACGATGTGTCGGGAGTACGTGAGGAACCGTACTCACGATGAGTTAGGAGTTAACGTGGCAGGATGTTGGGTGATGCGACAAGGTCACGATGTAGCTTGGGAGTAGTCTCGAGCTATATGAAGTGACATAAGGCGTAGTTGTGAATGGAGTCCTGTCATGTCAAGTGTTGGGATGAACTGTAAAAATGGACGAGTAGCATGAAGAGTCATGCTAGCCGGGTTAAGAGAAGGTTGGTATCGGAGTATGATGCTTGTTTATACGAGCAGGTGATCAACATATTATATGTTGATCTTAGGTGATAAGGGGTAAGGTACATGTGTAACATGGTGAGACACATGTGTCGTATAGTATGTATGAATGATGAATGCATAAATGAAAACCTATGTTATATTTCAACTGTATGAAGTAATGCTTACGAGTCATTGACTCATTTTAGTTTTAATGCATGCCCTTCCCCCCACAGGAACCGAATGAAGTAAGCGTCAAGACGGACACGGCCCATGGGGAAGAGCACGGAAGTCTAGGCATGAGTGTTAATTGTACAAGAGGCCTTTTTATTGTTAAAATTGATGTTTTTCGCTGTAAACCTCTTTTATTATCAAAGCACATTTTATTTTATAAATGTAGAGTCTTGCACCCTAGGTATGCAAGTAAAAAGTTTTAAATAGAACGGTAATTCACGTCGTCCTTTCAAAGATATTTTATAAAAAGTCCCACCACAAGGATGGGCGTTACATGATATGAAGTTGAGCTCTACTCGGGAGTTGCCGAGTAAAACCATCTCCCAGGAAGGTGGGAGCGCCAAGTTGGTCATTTCTCGGGAGGGACCAAGTGTTATGGCCGCCTCTATGAATTCACCACCTCTTTCTCTGGCTGATGTCATGCCTTTGGCCGAGGAAGATCTAGAAGAGCTAATCGCCACAGAGGCAGCCGCCGAATCTACTGCTCACCCTTCGACGACTCAGGCTGAAGAATTGCCACAGCAAGGTAACAACACTCCAGTGGAAGAGGACATTCCTATTTTGAATCTGGATCTTCTTACAATGCCTCCTTCCATTTCTACGAGCTTCCTGCCCTTTAAGGCTTCTATGCCTCTACTAATTTTGCCCTCGCCACTAGTTTGTGTGCCCCTATTGTTCCTTCGGAACTTACTCGATTGGAGGAGGGCGAGGAAAGGAATGCTGGAGAATTAGCTACAACGTCTAGCTCTCCTCTTGCTTTGACAACTTCGGGTAGGGTTACTCCTGACTTGCCCTTCATGTTTCCAGCCCTCTCCTATGTCAGTGGCAGCAGGGTTTTAATCCCTCGCCACTATTCAGTATTTCTCCTCTGGGAAGTGGTGAATTATCTTTGGGAGCTCCTGAGGAGAATCTCGGGAATGCTCAGGTTGTGCCTCACCAGGATGAAACTAGCGAGATGAAGTGATCCCAAAACTGCTCGAGTCCTCCTGCTAACCCACTTGTAGGTGCTCCATTGTTTATTTCGACTAAAGTTGCTCTTCCTCAGGAGGATCTTATTACCGCATCCTCGCCTGCCTTCAACCCAAGAAGTTCCTCAAACTCTCACCCGTTAATTTCCCTGGCATCCCTACATACTCATCGAGTAGAGGCCATCAATGCTTTTGTCCAATAGCTTCGCAGTTTCTTTGCGCCAGTATTGCTCGTTTTCCTCTTACTTAGTGTTCTAGTCATTAGTCTTGAAGAACGTACTTTAAATTCGTTCCTCCTCTTCTCTTTCTCTCTCTTTTCCCTCTTTTTCTGTTTTCTAGGGAGTTGATTGCCTTGCTGCTGACTTGGCAGATGATTAGGATACATCTAGAGGACGAGAAGAACCAATTGGCCGAGGAGTTGGCTCAGCTTGAGGCTCGTTACCATTCATCCGATGGCGAGTTGGTTACTCTTCGTGCCCAGGTAGCTTCACTCCGGGAGGAGTTGGCGACTTGACCACTACCGTCAAGAGGTGGTAGCAATCGGGGAGGAGCTGGACGACCTTGCCACTCGTCTGAACCAGGCAGAGGGAGTTGTTCAGGAAAGGGACAACTTAATTGCTCAGGCAAAGGCCTTTAAGAAGGAACGAGACGAGTTGGCTGTTCAGGTGGAGGGTGCCTTGTCAGAGCAGGATGGCTTGGCCGCTAGTTTTGATCGTGCGAAGTTGGAGATTGAAGGGTTATCCAAGTCTAAGTCTGACTATGCTTCTCACCTGGCCTCTCTTGGGAACGAACAGAGAGAGCTACTCATAAAGCTTGGGGCAGTTGAAGGGATGAAAATTGATGTTGAGAAAAACTTAGCCAAGGTGAAGGGCCTTCTCTGAGACAACAATCGTCAATATCTTTAGCTTGACGAAGTTGTGAAATCTACCAGAAAAAATATTTCTATCCTGGAAAGTCGACTGGCCGAGTTGGGTCCTGCCTTGGAGAATGACCTTAACCAGGTTCTTCCCCAGTTGGCTGCTGCCCCCAAGATTCATACACGGGCCTGGGGTATAGGTTTTAAACTGGGTGTTAAACAGATCCGTGAGCTTCTTCTCCAGCAGCCCACCACAAATCTGCAGACTTTGGACTGGAAGTCTATTCGGGCTAGTGAGGTTGCCCTTCATTTCTGTGACTCTCTCGGTCGAGACGAGATGCCTGACGCTTTTCGTCGCCAATCTTGGTTTTAGCTTGCATCCCCGTCGTGATTTGTCTTTGACTTATGTTTATTATATATATATATATATATATATAAAGCTTTGTACGTAATCGAACTCTATAAGCTGCTTTGAGGCCTTTTGAACTTTGCTTGTTGGTTGTAAAAGTTCTCTTCTTCCTCTCTTTTTTTTTTTTAATTTCGCTGTTACTTGGTGACCGGCATCATGATATCAACATATGTTATTTAACCTTTAAGTTTTTAGGCTCGTGGGAGGATTTCTCGACCACGTCGCCTTTTGGCGAGAAGTTGCTAACCGGAAAGTCCCTCGACCGTTTTACCTTTTAAGTTTTTAGGCTCGTGGGAGAATTCTTCTACCACGTCGCCTGTAGGCGAGAAGGTGTTAATGGGAGAGTCCATCGACCTTTTTAACCTTTAAGCTTTTAGGCTCGTGAGAGAATTCTTCGACCACGTCGCCTGTAGGCGAGAAGGTGTTAACGAGAGAGTCTCTCGACCGTTTTAACCTTTAAGTTTTTAGACTCGTGTGAGAATTTCTTGACCACGTCGCCTGTAGGCCAAAAGGCGTTATCAGGAGCGTCTCTCGACTATTTTATGCTTTAAGCTTTTAGGCTCGTGGGAGAATTCCTTGACCACGTCGCCTGTAGGCGAGAAGGTGTTAACGAGGAGAGTCTCTTGACCGTTTTAACCTTTAAGTTTTTAGGCTCATGGGAGAATTCCTCGACCACATCGCCTGTAGGCGAGAAGGTGATAACGGGAGGGTCCCTCGACCGTTTTAACCTTTAAGTTTTTAGGCTAGTGGGAGAATTCCTCAACCACGTCGCATGTTGGTGAGAAACCCCTTATTCATAAATAAGTAAATCAATGAAGCATGAATTTTTGGAACGTCGTCATTTTATTATTAGAAACAAGCATATAAATCAATGAATCGGAAATTTTACATATCTTTGCCTTAGGCGTAATACTTTTATAGATGCTCTGCATTCTATGGGTGGGGCAGTGCGTGCCCCGTGGTGTCTTTGAGATGATAGGTTCCCTGCCTGTGGTCGAGTAGTGATGGCGGTGATGGAATGAATATCTAAAAAATCAATCGACTCCTATGGGGTTGGGCCAAATTGAATATTTTCCAGAATTGTTTTTATTTTTATTTTTAGCTACTCTTGTATTATTTAACCATACCGGCGCATCAAGCAGGTCTACGACCAATTTTTCATTTTAATAAAAACTAAGACCTCGCTTGGATAGATAAAATATTTTATCTCTTCACATCTATCTCATCTTATTTCAGTATCCAAACACCACAAATTTAAACATTTTTAAATTTTTCATTTAATCATTACAAATTTTACAAACTTCTAAATAAAACACAAAAAATAATTCAATTCAAATCCTAAAATAAGAATAATATTAAAAAATAATATTATAACAATATTTTAATTTTATAATATTTTTATTCAATTTTTTTCTCTCATTTCTCAAAACCCCATAAAACATCTCATCGTAAACAATTTCACTACTAATCACAAACCATTTTATTACTATTCACATATCATTTCATCTCATCTCACTATCCAAACGAGGCCTAAGAGATCGAAAAAATAAGAATGAAAACCAAAATAAAATCGAGATAATTGTTTCTAAAATTCTCCTTTATGGTCATATGCTATATTCACTTTTTGTTTGTATAACAGCCAAAATCATCTCATAACCATTAGTACTTTCAACCAGTTATTCCCTTCGTGTCACCTCTAGCCTAGTATATATACCATACAATAAAGTGTTTTCAAGAAAATATTTTCAACATTTATGGTTCATTTACCTTAACTTTGTTATTCTTACCTTCCCCAAGCTTTCAAATCTTGAACTCCTCTCTCTCTCTCTCTCTCTCTCTAGGATTAATAGCAGTAGTGGGTATGCTCCTATAAGCTTCAAAATATACCAGCTAAGATCACACATTGGAGTCATGTTCACGTCCCAAGGTATATATTGTGGATTTATATATAGATAAGGAGGGAGTAAAAGAAAATATAGTTCTGTGCTGTTTAGGCCATCAAACTCGATTAAAATACCATTCTATTCTAACTAGGGCTACATCCACTTCCATTAATATCAAGGTAAGAAACTGATAAAGTGTACATCATGTTGAAGCAGCAAAAGTTTTCTTAACTGTCAAACCAAAGCCAATGGAAATTATAATATCTATCATAAAAATAAATACACCAAAATCAACGACCAACACCGCTTTTTTAGCGGGAGAGCCAGAAAACAAAAACAAGAAAAGGAATTACAGAACCACTTTACACTAAATGACAACTTTGTATGAGATCATACTCAGATAACAGCAATAACTCGAAGATGTGAAAACACTACTATTGCTTGCTTAAGTGCAAGTTTTCCTCCCACTTGTATTCAAGTCCTTTCATTTTTTACCATGTAAACCTGAATCCTTCAGGGACTTCAAAACTTCTTTGCAAGCGACTTTTTTTGCTGTTTTTCCATCGGCAGCTGTAGCTGTATGCTTGAACGAGCGACCTTCAGCTTCTACCTCTATTGTAATGGAAGTAAGACCCTTGTTGCGGGACTTGATGGGTTCTTTCATAATGTAATGCTCTTTTTGGCATAGTTCATTCAGCTCTTTTCCAGGATGAGACATTACTGTTTCAGGTGTGATCAGAGGCTCCAAAAGGGGCCTTATGCTGCCAAACACTCTCTCCTTATTGTATCCAGAATCAACAAGAATGGCACCTGCTAGAGACTCTATAATATCACCAAGTACCTGTCACACATATTAGAAAATAAAGGTTTGGATTTAAAAAAGGGGGAGGGAAGGAAGAAAACAAGAAAAGAAAAAGGAATCCAAACGTCAGCATAGAAGTTAACAAAACAAATAAAACTAAATCTCAATGGAAAGTACTACAAACCACACTCTCGTTACACTTTCATCCCGCTATGATGAGGTGGCATTACCATCAACCTTTGAATTTATCTTTAGAAACAATAAAAGATGATTCAAGGGCGATAAAAGTGCCACATCTTTATATGGTAGATGAGAGTGTGGTTTGTAACATTGCTTAATCTGAATAACCTTGGGGAAAGTTGTCTCGGAGTCCCATCCAAAAGTTGATTCTGATGATAACTTGTCAAAATTGTTAATAGTTTCAACTATATGCTTGTGGAGTTCTTGTGAGGCATGGAGGATGTGTTTGTGCAGTTCGCACTTGACTGCAGATCGTGCATAACAATCATTATTCACAGAAGCAGATCTCATGTCAGTTAACAGTTCTGGTGACAACCCAGGATATTCATAATAGAAATGCTTGGTCATGAGATAATCCAAAACTGAGTCCCCAAGAAATTCAAGTCGCTGCACAAGTAACAAACTTTTATCAAAGTCAAGAAGAACAGAAATCAAAGGAGGTCATAATGACTATCAGCAAAAAGAAGATAACACCCATGAAACAGAAGTAACAGAGGCATCCAGAGATAAAACTGTGTTTGAGGGGTATTGTGTCTGTTTCATCAGAAAATTCATCTCATTGACAGATTTTTTTTTTTTTTTTTTTTTTTTGATTGGGAAGAAAATTCATCTTATTGACAGTATATGTCAACAGCAAAATGATTACTCTTTGAATTTTATCATGAAATACAGACTAGTAAAATAGTTATAGAAAATACATAAACTGTATAAAATGAAGTTGATATGTAAGTTGACTGAGGAAAGTAATGGCATAATTCTCAAATAAATTGACCTATCAAAAAAATAATTCTCAACTAAATTGCTATCCAATTTACCTGATAACATCTTGGAATCTCTGGAAGCATGTAAGAACCATGGGTCAATGCTTCCACTAACAAAGAAGGATCGCGGAATGAGTAGTTTAATAGGGACTCCAAATGTCTGACATTTACAAGCTTCTCAGCGTGTATTTGGAAGTGTCTCTCGTATGGTGTAACGCAAAAATCTACCTTGATACCCAACCAATCCATAAATAGTAAGGCTGATGTTTCACCACATATGCTAAGAAATGCACCAATTAGTGCCTCAACAACATCAGCAACACTTTTACTTTTCACCTTTCTAGTTTCCCTAATATAGATTTTTCTCGTATTAAAAAGCAACTCCTCACTTAATGCACTTCCCGATCTATCACCAGGAATGATCCACTTTTTCGGATCGAAGGGCTCATTTCGAATAAATCCCTACAATTTGAAGAATGTAAATTGAATCACATATAAAATAAAATAAACAAAAGTTTAAACGTATAATCACAGAAAGCAATATAGAATAATCATGTCATGAAGTGAGTTATAAAATGACCTTAAATTTTGATGAACAATATGAAATCTATGGTAACTGAATGCCTAAAGGTTTTTGTTTTCTTAAACAAATCAACTAAAAGAAAACGTTTGGCCGTATCATTCAGGTTAATTCATACCAATAGCTCAGGATCCTTGGGTAATCCTTGTAAAGTAAGTCACAGATAAAATTATAGGAACAAAGTTAAGATTATCATCACAGCTAAGCAATACAGAATAATCATGTCACAAAGGGAGTTCCAAAATGTCCTTAAGCTTGGGTGAAAATTTAGATCTATAGCATTAGTAACTAAATGCCCAGAGACAAATCAACTAAAACAGTAGGCAGTATTAATCAAGTTAATTCATTCGAATAGCTCAGGACCCTTGACCAACAATATTTACAAGAGGGGGGGGGGGGGGGGGGGGGGGGGAGGGAGAACGTTTTCCAGACAGAATACACACTTGAACTAAACTTAAAGATAACCAAGAATTCTAAAAAAAAAAAAAATCTAAAACTAAAAAAGGAGAAAAAAAAGAGCCAACAGGAATTATATGCAAGCTGGTACATCAAGAAAACAACGTAATAGAGAATGGCATGCTATACTATCCAAACTGAGAACTTGATCACTAGATGTGCCAAAGGATCTGAAAAGGTTTTACCTTCAATTTAAACACAAAGTCAACATCCTTTTGACGTTTAATCTAATGCCAAAAAGAATAGATTTCTAATACACAAACACATACGGATGTATATTTGTTTTTCTTAAAAAGCATATAGATTGATTTATATGTATGTATGATTGTACCTATATATATGTACATATATATAAAATAACAACAATAAATCTATAACATAGAGAGAAAAAGGAGAACATAAGAAACTCATGAGATTGGCAACACCAAGAATTTAAAGAATTATCAGAAAACAAAAGTTACCGGAAGTTTGCGGTCACATCCAAACTTGCAAAGAGCTGCATTAGAAATTATTTTTTCTTTCTTCACACTAAGGACACCCTCATGTTGATTTTGATAGGTCTTAAAAAGTTGTTGACTGGCAGCATATTTGAGAAAAGAATCTCCAAGAGTTTCTAACGATTCCAAGTGGAATATCTCTTGGCATTTCTTTGTAGTAATTGCTTCCAAAACCTACCATGAAGATATGGTTAGCAAAAGTTCAATGTGCCATTAGCTACAGTGATGTACCTCATATCTTTAAAGGGACTGATGGTGGTACTAATACAATATTTTTTTTTTATAAGTAACAAAATATTTATTCCTAAGAAATAGGCATAAGCCCAAGTACACAGGACATATACAAAGGAAATACTTACTACTTTCCAAAAACGAAAGGAAAACTTATAACAGATTCAGAGATTCTGGAAATTATCTTCCATTACAGAAGCTTTTTTTTTTTTTTTTTTTTTTGATGTCGGGAAACCTCTCCAAGGTAGGGCCCTTCTGACCATTACAAAAGCTTTTAGCCCACAAACTCAAAGTACTAAAGAAAAAATCCCTAAGTTCTCCCAATGGACTTTCTTTGTCTTCGAAGCATCTCCCATTCCTTTCAAGCCATAGGCACCACATGGGACTAGAAAGAATCATCTTCCAAACATGAACAGCATTCTTGCTACCCTTCAAACCCTTCCACCCTACCAATAAATCCACCGCTTCCTTGGGCATTACCCAAAGTAAACCAGTCCGATTCAAAACCTCATTCCACAAGAACCTAGCCACTTCACAATGAAGAAAGAGATGATTAACAGATTCCCCATCCTTCTTGCACATGACACACCAATCAGCAATGTACATACCTCTCCTTCTAAGATTTTCAGTTGTCAACACTTTGCCCAAGGATACCACCCAACAGAAAAAAACAACCTTGAAAGGAACTTTCACTTTCCATATTATTTTTATTTTGAGATTTAAAAAAGTTAAATTGTTTATTTTATTTTATGTGGGAATTTGAAAAGGTTGTAATGATTAGAAAAGATTAGATGAGATGAGATAAGTTGTGAAAGCAAACGAGGCCTTAGTCTCCAAATGGCTTCCCACCCTCGAGGGCTCTCCTAAACAAGTTTCCTCCACCATCAAACCACTCCGTGATGAAGAAACCACACAAAGCTTCAATCTCAATCTATCTTGCAAACTGTCAGATTCCACACTCTTCGAACAATCCTGAGATGACATCATCGTCGAGTTTATCATCGCCGGGGAACACCCATCCTGCTCAACTCCCCCCGTCACCCCTTTCTGTGCAATCAAAACCACCAACGGCGCTATCGAACAACTGAATCTGGCATCCCTCTCCTCTATCGAGCCGATAGATTTCAGAACCACCGTCTCCTCCGAGCCCTTCCTCGTCAGCAAACACCCATTAGGACCGCCTCCCTCCGTCGCACCCCTCTGTGGTGACAAACGAATCAGCGGTGCCGACGATGAGTTGGGCTAAGCTTCAACTCTCCTCTTGGGCTTGAAAGAACCATGCTGCTATCCTTGGGCTTCCAACAAATAGAACTCTTTAACGGGCCCCTACCCAGCCCACTACGACAACCTTCCTCACTTGACCCACCCTTCTCCTCCAGACTCTCTTTGTTTTCTTGGGCTCCCATCTTTTGGCCCAAAACCATAATAAAACCCAGCCCTCCATCAACCTTATTTAATAAAAAGACAATTTTATCCTTCCATCCCATTAATTCAGAATGTAAATGCCAAAGTGTCCCTTCCACTTCTCCTATGTTTTCCAACACTACGTAACTCCTACCATCACCATAATTTCGCCTAAGTTCTGCACCTCCCTCCTTCCTCCTACCATCTTCCGGTGAGATAACCTCTTTCATATACTTGGCATCCAAATCTCTCAGAGAATTGCACTGGTTTCATCAAAGCTGCCACATAAGAACCTCCACCAGCCTTATCATCACCAACATGTAGAGAAGTATCAGCCATCAAATTGCTACTTGATTGATTTACAACCTGCCCAACCTTGGAAGTACCTCTACAAGCCTGATATGTCGCAGCAGAAGAGGACCCAACCATTTCTGTAAGTATCTCACAAAACCAGCCCATCCACTTCCTCTCCTCCCTTCAGGGATAACTAAAATTCCTTTACCCGAACGTGTGCCATATTCTAGCATCTTCAGAAACCTACCAGACTGATTATGGCTCCCCTGCAACATAAAAACTTTCTCTCCCTCCCTTCTAGTCTGATAATCAACCATCTTACCAAGATTCTTCAAATAAACATCAATCTCCTTAGCAAACCAACCCACCATTCCACCAGATAGATATAAAGACAGTATGTTTTCTTCCCTTTTCTGTTATACAGAACATATTATCTCTCTTTCTCCTAAAAACAAAAAACAACTAACAACCAACAGAATACACCCAATCTAAGGAAGAAGAGACACAACAGGAAGATTAGACATCATATCCAGGAAAAACCTCTAACCAGAGAGGTCCTCTAAGGGAAAAGAGAGAGGGAAGAGAGAGAGAGAGAGAGAGGGGGGGGGAGGGAGGGAGACGGGGGGAATTCCAGTAGTATATATTCTTTCAGAGTCCTATTACCCACAAACCACACTAATTTGCTGATTCAGCAATTTTAACCATATAGAGTATCTGCTATTAAGCATCTTATGCTTAATCTGTGAAAAACAGTGGAGTTTTAATGAAAAGTATGACACGTTTGCCTGAAATAAGATGCAGATGTAGCTGTAGAAAATTTTACAACCAGATAAAAGAACAGTTCCATGCCTGAATGTGAATGAAACCTATTATTTTCACAAAAATGGAATAGGAACCACATGCTTCATCTGGCAACTCTATGGAGGAAAAAATGACAGCTTATCCCCAATGTTATAACAGTAGCACGCTTGATCTTGGCTGCTCTTGACAACAATGGTTAACCGTTGAAATCTTTGCACAATACACATTCTATGGCCCAAACTCATGATCATAGACAATACTAACCATCTACGAAAAAATACAGTCATCAATGATGGACTAGCACTTAAGTAAATTAATGCCAACAACTATCAAGAGCACATTTATAAGAAGGATAACTCACCTTGGAAATTGGGATATCATCATTTTGTGTGCAATGATCCAAATGCATCTTTTTTAAGTTGGCAGCTATAAGCAAAGACTCAACCCGGTGCATGATTGAAGGAACAAATGAGAAAGAATAAAATGTATTGATTGATATCGGTGACATAACTATAGAACAAAGTTCCGGAGGCAATTCAACCGACCGCTTACTCGATTCTGAAAAGATAGAACATGTAACGTTTACTAATAAAGAGCATCATAGGTCTAATCATGTTAAAGTGCTTATTCAAGAAAATTTCCCCTAGGGTATCCTGTGCATTGTCACTTCCACCCTCATCAAAGTATCATAATCCAACCTGGACTTGAGGAGTAATCTAAGATGAACAACTACCACAGAAGGAAAGGGAGAAAAAATAGACCAGCTGGGATAATTTATTTTGCTCTAATCAAAATGAATCAGATAAGTCCAAAGCCAACAATAGAAAATAGAAATAATTTTGTAGCACAGAAGACTTGTGGAATAAAAAAGGCAAATTTAAATTTCTCTTAAAAGAAATATACAAAGATGGATTATTCCTTTTTATACAAACTATATGCTAAACAGAGGGTAGAACCAAGATGACTAGTACTTAAACTGAAAGCCTACCCAAGAGAATCGTGATTATTTAGTGCTTGTGTCAAAAGAAAGGATGAGAATCTAACATATAAGAAGTCGGAACTTCCAACCTTTCTCTTTCGGATTTCTGCATCTTTGAAGGTAATTTTGAACCTGAAAAATGCGTCTCCCACAAACCAATGATTCGTGCTCAAAACACAGATTGATGTCATACCTGTGTTTGGAAAACTTTGGATTAATTACGATTAGCATTCCACAAGTACAACATATTCTTAAAGAGAAACATTAGCTTTACATTCAACAGTCTGACAATGACATACCGCTCCTTATAGTATTTCTTGTAAGTAATAATTCTGCCATCCCGGAGCTTCAGATCAGATTTTGCATTCAATCCCAAAATCCCAGTTATGCAGTACACATGACCATTGTGAGGGGTGTAGACCAAAGAATTCTGAAGCAGGCAAGCGCAGACAGGACCATCTTTGGTTTGTACCCTACGTGCACAACCATTGGGTACAGAATAATTCAAGTGAAATTCAGAAATCCTCTCACATGAAAATAGCACAGAAGTAACACATTTCCAATCAATGATTAAAGGCCTCTGATGCTTTCCAGTGGCTGGGAGCAAAAGATAATCAGTCTCAGCTCCCAAAATATCTCCATCCATATGCTCGTTTAAACTTTCCAAATCATGATAAATAAGAACTCTTAAAAGAGTTTTCTGAAACCTTCTACACAAAAGGACCTGCAAACAAAGTTTCAGAACAGAAACGAAATTCTTTATTACTTAATATACCACTTAAACTAACAATGTAAAGCAAAGTGAAAAAAAAACAGAGAGAGAGAGAGAGAGAGAAGTGACCTGATCCGTGCTAAGACGAATCACTCCTACATATTTAAAGTTCACTGTCAAACTACCCCTGTCAACATCCAAGTCAAAATGCAAGCTTCCAATATCAGATTCTAGCTTATTTCTCAGGACAAGCACAATATCATGAACTAGAATATCGTAAACAAATTTCTGCTCCAGCTCCATTAAGTAGCAATGATGCAATATATTCGAATTCTTTGGAAGATTACAGACCAGCTCAGGTGGGAAGTAACTGGGTTGCTCATCAATATAAGGTTCATTCCCTGGACATTTAACCGTTCGAGATAAAGTATAAGTGATTATATTAAAAACGTTTAAAAATCAACTGGGGAAAAAACAGAAGGTACATAGAATTCTTCCTTTCTTACATATGACATTGCAAGTATAAAATGGAAAAAAATCAATGCATGTAGAAATAAAGGCCCACAAGACAATAATTTTACCCCTTTCTTGAGCATCAGCTTCTTCCAGAAGAATATCTGGAACAAGATTATCTGTCAAGGCACCAATCTCATGAAGTTGCTTGCATGCTTCAAGGCAGGCAGTTTGCTTCATAATTTTAGCATTCATGCTTCCTTGTACAACAACATTTTGTAAGGGACAGCTCTTGGGTAGACGTAAAGTGCAAGTCTTCTGATCCCAGCTTGGAGCCGGTTTATAATAGCTACGGAAAATAAAACCAAGACATCAGGTCAAAAACACAGAAAGTTTGAAGTTAATACGTTAATGAACAACATAGATAGTAGCATGAGAAAATAAAGGTTGTTGATGAGGAATAACTAACCAATCTGAAGGGAGCCGTGAGCAATAGAAGAATATTAAACTGACACAAGAAGTAAGAGTCACAGTCGCTCCGGTGCTTGCAACACTATAAAATTTCTCGCCAATTAAATCACTTTGAAGAGGTGAGCAAGGCAGCAAAGAATGATGTAAGGCTGCCTTCCTCATAATATCTCCACTAGCAAGATATTTCTCCAGTCGAGACCGAGTAGCAATATCTTCACTGTAGAATAAAAAAAAAGACTATTACATACCAAGTGCACCATATGTTTTACACAAGTCAGCTTGGCATTTAGTTTCTAGGAAGAAACATCGAGCCCCACAACATTTTCAAATCCATACGTAAACTTTTCTCAAAACTTTCTCCATTCAAACATATTCATAATGGGTCTTACCACTTTCACCAAACCACATAAAAACCAATATCTAAAAGTTTCATCCCATATTTCAGAAATTTCAAATATAATCTTAAATCCAAACATACCCTGAATCAGGAGATTTTAGGGATAGAAAAACTACCAGAACCATTTTAAAAGAAGCAAATGAAACTTGGATTGGAAACAAAATAGAGGTAGAAAGTCTCAGGAGATGTTTTCATAGCCATGCCCCTGAATGAACCAGATTCAAAAGGTGTAATCAAAACAATTATAAAAAGAATGTTACCTATTGACCATTAATATATAATCTGAATTTTGCATTCTAGCACGACCTCGGGACTGTATGAAACTACAAACAGTGGAAGATGGGTCAAATCTAATAACCAAGTTACAGCTTTGAACATCTAGTCCCTCTTCAAGAATTGACGTCGCAACAATTACGTTCACCTATTGAACACATTTCACACCCACAATTGAACAAAAAAGTCAGAGATAAACAAGTTGGTGAAAAACTAAGTGGATGGAGGAAAAAAAAAAAAAAAAAGAGAAGAAGAAGAAGCATACCATGCCTTTACGAAATTCTCGCACAATTTCATTTTGTTTTTTCCTTGTCTGGGACTGCAACCCAGAGTTATTCCCTGCAATGTACTTAGCCTTCCAGCTGCTGTATTTTGGAAGAAACTCGTTCAACAGAGAATTTAGTACAATGGCTGTGACAATCCTTTCCACAAAGACTATACATCTAATGTCTTTTAAATCCCTGTATTCACATAACACATTGAAATGTTGGGAATGAACACTTCAATTACCTTGTACAAGTTGAACCAAAAACTTCAAAAAACAATATAAAATTGGAAGTTCCAAGTTCTGGTCAAAACATTACTTCTCTAAAATTAACATTTAAGGATTTAAGAATGAGCAATGTTCTACATAGAATTTATGACAACATGCACAACTTCATAAGAAGTGATTAGCATAGGCTTGCGTCATCAATGTTTCCCATAATGCTCCCTACGAAAACAGGAACAAATACATGAAGACTTTCAGGTATTGAGAGTGCTAATTGAAGAGCCCAGGGTCTAGATCTTATTTTTTCAATGAGCAAGTCTAGACATTATTAGAAGATACCAAATGATATTTACCAGGTTTCAGAAAGATACTGATGATGCACAACATGCTAACCTGTAATCAAGAAGAGATTCAATGAGACACACAACTTTTGAAGTAATAAGCCCTTCATCCATATTCTCTTTAACGTTATCACCAATAGACCAGTCCGGACCTGAATAAATGATACAAAGGAAAGAATGTAATCAACAAAAAGAAATACAAATCAACAGCATTTCTTCCAAATTGAAGTACCTGATGGAATGTACGAGGAAAATGTGTGGAAGGCATCCAAACTGAAATCTTTAACAATTGTCTCACCAGACACATCCAGTTTATCCCATGAAATTGAGTCAGTTTCATCACACAAGTCAGTATCGTTGCAGGAAAAGGACTGTGCGGCCTGTTAGAAAGATCCACAACCAGTTTGATGTTTTTAGGACATTGCCATCGTCAAATAGAGTCAAACCAAAACAAACATAGAGTGATCAACGATTACCTTTAGACCCAGCCAAACACCTAGTTCATCCAAACAGAATACTAAAGATGAAAAAACCTTTGATAGCTTTTTGCTTGTAGAATCTGCTGCAGATTCTTTGAAATCATACTTTTTCAGAGAGAGTTCATGCTGAGAAGAACCAACCCAACTGTTAGTACTCTCAATGAAGCAAACTATTCCTTTCAATTTAAAACATGTAGAATGTTACAAGCTGATCTAACAACATCACAATTGACAAATATATAAAACTGATATCACATAAAAAATGGGAAAAAAAAATAATTTTGAAGTGAAGGGCTTCAAGCATAACCTAGGGTGGTGATTTCTGACACTGAATTGTCTAACTGCTTAATTGTATACTTCCCGTGTACTTGTGTTTTGCCTAATTATGTGGATTAATAAACTCTTCTTATCAAAAACAAAATTGTCTAACTACTTAAAACTCATACTTTTCAGCCTCTACCCTGACATTGTTGAGCCTCAAACAATAAATTGGGATGAAACTCAAGAATCATATTAATCCATTTTAGAACATTTCAAGTAGATAGACTATGATATTATTGCACAAAACATGCATAAAATGTGCTCACCTTTTCTTTTAAACTCTGCAATTCACCAGCTAAATGCTCATATAAAACACATGGGATTTCCTTGTGCGTATAAAATTTGAACTTCGGAGTCGAAAATGGTATAAACTGAGCAAGCTCAGATTCACTAGCACAAGTATACACCTTAAACCAACAGGGAAAGAAAACAGCAGTCGATCAATTATTGACCCGTGAAATCAATATGATAACCAGGTAAATGAACAAGACAACACACACAAACTCACACAGAGAGGAAAAAATTATACACAGCAGAAGCAACCTTCGAATTCATCATGGTCTCAAGCTCCTCAATCTTTTCCCAGAAAGATAATTCTGAGACTCCACCTACATTTATAAATAGAAGAAAAGGTTAAAAAGCAAAAGAATGATATTCATCACCAAACAAGGAATAAATTTGCAATTAATATAAGCTGTTATCATACTCTTTGTCTTTATGGGGGAAGCAGTCATCCCAAATATTCTAGGAAGTTCGGATCCAGCAGAACTTAGCTGACGGTGATAGAACTCCTACAAATGCAGTCCAGATGCTTTAATAACAAGAAGGGCACACATTTTATGGGCAATAAATACATTATCAATAAGCAATAACAATGAAACATGAACTTCCAGTTGTATAATTGTACATGACCAAACGGTCACTCTAAAAGCAATGGCAACATCAATACAATAACCTCCATCGATTGCATGCATTATATGTACAAAACCCTTTAAGTATTATGCATTCCATTGCAAACACATTGTGACGTCGAAAATGAAATTTCCATACAAATCTCTTTTTGGATATCTATAATATTGTTAAAGAAGTGATTGGAAAGGTAACAAAATCAGGATGCTGCAAAAACCAATCCATGCACAAACCTTCAATAAGACACAATCCAAAATCTTACATATTTGGCCATAGCTTTGGCTCTGGCAATTGATTTGACATCAGCCACCAAAAATATTAATCCACTTGATCAGTGAAAGATATGCAACAGCCAACAGCTTATACGAAGATACCCAACATTCCAGACAACTTAGTGATAGTAAAATTTACTTGCATCCTTGATTCATCCAAAATGGCAATATAAATCTCAATTATCTTTTTTTTTTAATTTTAATGATGTGGAACCCCACCAATGCACCCTTCAAACCCATCCCTGGGGAGAATACCCTATATACACAACCCACTAGTCAGAATCGTGTATCAGGTAATCCATTGGAACTCTTGTGCATAAACAAATTCAGGATGTCTGTGTCGAAGCAAGGTAAATCGCCAAATCAACCCTCCAGAATACATACAACATGATCGGACATGTTCATATTCAAAATCTAACAACCTAGATGGTTTAGAATACAGACACATGTAAGATTAACAAACAGAAATCCAAATGAAAACCCTTATGTGTGCACAAGAAACTAAAGAAGTCTTCCAGACATAATTTTCTCTGTGTTTCAGTGTTAAGCATGATGAACGGCTTCTGCATCTTTTGACATATGTCAAGTAATGGATCAGAAAATTTTCCAACATGGAATAAAATTGGACATAGAATTTTGTTAAATGTAGTTAGAACGGTTTCATAGGTCCGAGATAACATTATCTGATATGAACTCTGCAAAGTTAGATAGTCAAACCTATTTTACTAGAGAATTGTATAATGGATAAGTATTTTTTTAAGGAAAATGGGCAAGCATTTCAGCAAAAGTGGCAGTCATTAACGAGCTAAGATGGACTGGCAATACGGGAAGGAAAAGGTACGGGCAACTTACTGTCATAATGCAAGCATAAGGGTGTTTACCCCTGGCATGGTGGCATTCATCAACTATTAAAACCTTTATCATGCTTAGTTTGAAAAAGCTATGCCTCAAGCAAGTAAGCAAAATTGCAGGTGTCATCACAAGCACCTGAAAAGAAAAAAAAATAAAGAATTACTCTAATTATAGCTAATTGAGTTATTTTATAGGCAAATATAATATACACAGCAACATGGAATTGGACTCATGATCCCATTTTCCACCCGTTGTTAGTGGGGTCAGATACAATTTGATACAAAGATCATTGTGGCACTGAGTATATGCCGTGTCTCGTTAATACATGGAAATTACAACTAGTTTGACCAAAATTCTGTAGTGCTGGAGCACCTTTTTGTGAAGAACAAAATATTTATCATAGAAGTTGGTAAGCAGGAAATTATCGACCACAATTATTGGCACCACGTCAATAAATGTTTATGAAAATAAATGTTCTTATGACGTCAACATTCACGAATAGCTTCTGGTTGTCAGAGTCCACCATCCAGAATTTTCTAGATATTGGTAAAATACATGCTTGTGCAAAAGAGTTTTTCATGTAATAGAAATTAGAAACAAAAAACTTGAACTCAAATTGAGATGTAGTAAACTTGGAAACTGAATATATTAAGCACATCAAAATGGACATAACAAAATGAAGCAGATTCTTAGATCACATAAGCACACATGATTTTTCTTTCATCTGATTGAATTATATGTGAAAAATACGTACCTCATGTTTTTCTATTTGTTGCTTCCACATAGCAGCATCCCAAAAGTCAACTCCCATTTCTCCGCAATACATGCCCACATCCAAGTCGGTGTGCATTTTCACAGCTTCTGCTTGCTAATAACACAAGAAGAAGCAAAAACATAAAATTAGAATAATGAATTCAGCTTTTATCACAACAGCCAGTGTCTAGTAAGTCCAGAATTTCCCATCCATGTCAATAACAAGTAAGAAATTTCAAATTTTCACTTCAATACCCATGTCTAACGTCATTTCACTGCTAAAACTTGAATAGGAAACCTAAAGACACTTCTACATTTAATTCTAAAACCCAATTTTGATGATTTCAAATGCCAAGCGAAATTCAGAATTTCCAAGTTTTCTACAACCAGATCAAATAGCTTTCAAAATTTTCTTGCAAAGCTACCCCGCATTAAAAATGAAAATAAAATAGAAACTGCAGTGCTAAATATTTTTATAATTAAAAAAATGCAATGCTTATTTTCTCATCACCCATATCTAGCAACTCAAAAATACCATCTCAGGATTAAAAAAATCAAAATATAAATTTGATGAATCGCATTAAAACCCGAGAACTTCAATGAATATATTCATTGTACATGCATAAGCATATACAAATGCATAAGGCATAGATGCGTATGAATGCATGTAAAGAAAGAGACGGAGGTAGCATTTGCCATACTTGAGAAACCAAGACAACTTGGGGAACTAAGAAGACAGCAATGAAAGGTGAAGGCTTGCGGAGAAGATAGGCATAACTCCGCAGAAGCATGATGGCAATAAGAGTCTTGCCAGAGCCAGTCTCCAGGAACACTACAGTGTTCTGCTTGATTGCTATCTCCAGTGCTTCAAGCTGATAACTGCAACAACAACAACATACCCTACATGTGTTAGAGATAATATCAAATCAAAAATTTGATTTGGTATTATCCTATTCAAGTGATTTGATTTTCATAATATCAAATCAAATGATTTGATTTTCATAATGATCATAATATTTACCTTATCTCATTTTCATTTTTTTTTTTTGGGTAAACAAAATTTTATTGATCATAAGAATAGGCAAAAGCCCAGGTATACAGGAAATATACAAGAGCATCGCCTTAGCGTGCTAGTTCAATGATACAACTTATCTCATCTTCATGTAGTTCCCTATAAATGACCTATATTCAATTACACTTGATAACTGTAAAGATATAGCCTTCAAAATCTCTCTTCCTCCTCTCCTCTCCAACTTAATTTCTATTATATTTTAGATTTTATTTCATGGTATCAAAAACCTCGGCTAACGTCAGGCTTGATCCTATAGAATATTTTTCTTTTTGTTCAATCCTTCAGCTTGCTTTAACTCTTTCATAGGATCTTCATCACCGTTCAACCATATTTTGTCTCAAATCAACACCTTTGGAGTATCTTTATTAGCTGTGAGCCTTTATCATTTGGTTCTTTGTTAGTCCAATTCTTCTTTGAGGTCTGTTGTGAGAATTAATTAAACCCTCATACCCATCTTAGGCCTTCTATTTTTGGTCTTATAGTTGACCAAGGTCGTCTTTAGCCCCTTGTTGGCTCAATCTTTTGGCATGTTGTTAGTTTGTTAGCTTTGGCCCATAGCTAACAAGGAGCAATTTTTTGAGGATCTTAGATCTCTTTTTGTTAGAACATTATTCCTATGGGCCATAACTATAGATTTTAGTGGTCTAGACCTGCATGATTTTCTAGTTTCCTTTTCTACATCCTAGATAGGTGTATCCTCTTGTATACCATCTTGTGTACTTGGGGCTATGCCTATTCTATTAATACAATCGTTTACTTGTCAAAAAAAAAAAACCTTTAGTCCATTATCAACACATATGACTCTTGATTTGATGTTCCAGATACCGGTCACCTCCATCAATACAACCACTTTCATCATCTCATCGGCAATCAATCAACGGATATGAAAAGTAACTTGAGTTTGAGGGGATGTTAGAGATAATGTCAAATCAAAAATTTGATTTGACATTATCCTATTCAAGTGATTTGATTTACATAATATCAAATCAAGTGATTTTATTTTTATAGTGATCATAATATTTATCTTATCTCATTTTCACGTAATTTTCCTGTAAACTTATGTTTTGTATTCAATCACACTTGTGAATAGTAAAAATGTAGCCCTCAAAATCATTCTCCCTCATTCTCTCTTCTTCATCTCAATTTTATTATATTTTATATTTTCTTTCAGTATGAACTTCGCCGAAATTTACTTTTTAAAACACAACCCGCCCACATAACAAGAAAACATCAAAACCGTAGCAACTTTAGAAACTCTTGGTGGCATTTCATGCAAAAGAAAATGACGAGCGACCAAACAGTTAACTGAAACAACTGCGACATTTACAAATTTTAACAAGAAAAAAAATAAGAAATTTGAACCCATTTAACTGGGTGATGAGAAGATTTAGTAAAATAGATGTTTGATTTTTCTGCTCTTATTTTCCTTCATTTTCTCGTCAACCAAACAATAACCAAGAAAATTGAGGAATTACCTTCTCGCAAATGGGAGAGGATCAACAGATGGTTGAGTGGATTCTCCTCTTTTCATAGTAACCGGCTCCATGTCTTCTGTGTTAAGCTCTCTACACCACCATCCATCAGAGCAGAACCAATTAATCTCAAATAAAAAGCAATTAAAATCCAAAGCCCACTTCTCCAAAGACTCTAGAAATAAAAGAGAGATTAAAAATCAAAGTATATGAAAACCCATGATAGTTGAAGCAAAGAATGGTTGAATGAGAGAGAGAGTGAGAGAGAGATCCAAACTGTACGGGAGTGGGTGGGAAGAATCTTCAAGAGCTTCGACAAACAAATGCGCTGCAGAGAGAGTAGCAGCTACAACACTATGTTATATACACACGGCTACAAGAGCATGGAGAAGCTCGTGATAGTGACGGGAAAAGGACGTCCAAAATTCCAAACTGCTTCGGGAACGGAACTTCTTGCCTAAGGCTTTAAAAAATAAAAAATAAATAAATAAATAAAAGTAATACTTGAAATTGGTGCATGATAATGTAAATTCCATCTCTTGGTCATTCGTATCAACTTTTAAAATTTTTTAAATTCATAGAATGTATCTTGTTATTTTATATATCATTATTTGATATTCTTTATCCTTCTCTTAGGTCTATAAAATGTATTTTGATGATCATATGTATGAATGATATTAAGCATTTGAGGAACTAAGTGCTAGTTTGGTTACACAAAACTAAATCTGAACTGCGTAACCAAATGAGGCCAAGTTTATATTACAATTTTTCTATTCTATTATTATTTATTTTTAATTTCACAACACGTTATCAGAACAAGATTCTAGCCAACTGTTGTGTTCTTTTGATTTTTGGCAAGATACTTGTGAAACATTTTTCGACTACTATAAGTTTCTCTTCTATAAATATTGACATCTGCTTATTGTGATATAAATCATTTTATAAAATCTTGATATGATCTATGTGATATTATATAGAGTATAATGTTATCATATCAATACAATGAATATTATTGTCTTATGTATGTTAGTTCGATTTTAAATATTTCTTTCTCGTTCAGTACTTAACATATTTGTTATAAATCATGTCAAATCTTACAAAACTCAAATATGTTGCCCTTGATTTTTTTACAATAATTATTTATCATAGATCCTTGATGCTAAGATTCATCTTGATGAGTGAATCTTTGGAATACTATTAAGGAAATGAAGCATCCCTACAAGATCACGGTAAAGTAATGATTTTGTCTCGCCACCATCAATATGATAAATTGATAACAAAGTACTTAACAATTAAAAATACATCAATTATATGGAATAGTTTAAAGGAGAGATATGTGTACTAGAACATTGTAATCCTCCCAAAACCTTGTTATGATTATATGCACCTGAAATTGTCAATTTATTAGTGAATACAACTAAAAAAAAAAAGTTCACAATTGAAATTGTATAGTGAAAAAGTCATTGATAGGAATATGTTTGAAATGGAATATATAACATATTCATGTCAATTGTGCTCCTACAGCAGTAACATCTAGTGCGAGAGCTCGCTAAGTGTTATGAACTAATATCTTGTTTAATTATGGTTGAACAAAACAACGAGTTGCTATTGAAAAATCATCAGTCTTGTCTAATTGATTCTACTCGATTCCTTGAAGCGAATGAAATCTCATTTAATCATAATAATGGAAACTATGGCCGTGGACATGATAAAAAAAAAAACTATCGAAATAAATGGAAGTCTAATCAAAGTTTTTCAAAGAAAAATGCTACGTAGCACTAGAAGTGAAACCACACTAAGATAAAGTAAGACTAAAACAAAGTGTAACAGCATGCCAGAAATTTATTAGATGAATTTATTTAGACTTTAGGAATGTCGTGGAAACCCTGGAAAGGTTTCACGAATTAAATAATAGTTTAAATTTTAATCTATCAGCATACTCAGTTTCTTATCCGTTATAGTGACAGAAATGTTGTTTTATTTATTTGAGATATTTAGAAGTATGAGATCAAGAAACGGTTTGCACCATTGGTTTTAGATGAATATTTAAAATTTTATAGTGCAATAAAATGTTTTTCATTTTATGGATGAAACGTGTTCGAAAATGCCTTTTGAAATTGAGGCACTTAAGAGTAAAATTTTGCGAAACGAATTACACAATTAGGTTCGTATGATTATTTAGGATTTTGTGGTGTAATATTTATTTTCACATTTTTCAGAATGAATAGTAACACCTGTGATAGCGCTGTGTGGCACCTAGTTCAGTCGATGGTTAAATCACTCAGTGAATTATCCAAATCAATCTTGAGGAATTTTAGTGGATACTTGGCAAGCTCTTAGGCACACTTGATGAATAGTATAGGACATTTGGCACTAAGAAGAACCATGAGATGGAAATGTGAATGAAAGAAAGGAAAATCAATCATTGTGATAATACTACCTAAGTCAAACACTATTGCATCCAACTAAACATTTTGTGGCAAATCAAATAGGGTTTCAAATCTAGTGAAACCCCAAACCATTGAGATCCAATTGAAACCCCAAAACCATGGTGGAAGCTCCAAACCCTAAAATATTTCTTCAAACCCCAAACCCTAATTTTTCGATTGTAACTTAAGTGATTAATCACTTAATTAAATCACTTCTATATGCTATTAACTACTAAAATTCATATCATTACACCCTAATTTATTCTTTTTATATATTTGTAATTTCATTGGGCTAATAAAATATGGATTTGGGCTTGTTAGAAATCGAAACCCCAAACTAAACCCTCTTTATACCCCAAAGTGAGGCCTAATCAGTTAAGTCTCATTAAGGCCTATAAAAAGTGTCACCAAGCTAAAGCTTCTTCAAGAAGGTCTTCCCCCACTGCCCTAGGTGTATTTTGGCTACCATTGTCAGCCCAAATAGTGATGGGAGGCTAAAAGCACCCATCACACGGCAGCTCCTAGCTGAAAACCATGGGCTATCTTGCCCACGGTTTTGCCCCTAGTTTTGGCCGACAATATTCTTTATTGCAACTTCCAACTACCAAATATTTTTTTATCTTCATAATGTTTGTGCTATGTATGTTTCGATTGCACATATCCAACGTACTAAGATGGGCTTTCAATGTAGACTTGAAATTTGTGTTGGTTTTGATTCTCCATCTATCATTAAATACCTCAAACTTTTAACTGGAGATATTTTTAAGTCATGTTTTAGATATTGTCATTTTGATGAAACAGTCTTCCCACCATTAAAGAGCGAGAAATTTCTAAAAGTACAAAAATAAATAATATGGAACACTTTGATGCTATCCTATTTTGCTCATTGTACAAATCAATGTGAACTAAAAGTTTTGAAGATCATTCATTTGCAAACTATTGCAAATCAACTACCAGATACCTTGATTGACAATAAGAAAATAGTAAAGTTTCATAGTCCAGTTACTAATATTCCAACAAAGATTAGGAGTGAGAACTGAAGGTGTTGGTGCGGTTTTGGTCCAAAATCGAAACCGCACTGACAAGTTGAAAATGTGTTTATCTCGACTGAAACCAGCCGGTGAAGGGGAAGAAAACCGTCGACGTCGGTCTCGATTTTCTTCCGGTTGGTTCACAGGTGTCGTCAGTGGCGCAAACAAACTTACAAACACTCGAACGCCCATCACATATTCACAAAAAATTTGAAATATCACAAAAAATATCAAATATCACAACAAATATCAAATATTCAAACACTTGAAACGGCGCAAATGGATGAATCCTGAAACATAGCAAATGGATGGAGTTCAGAAGAACCCAATGAAACCGGCAATGGATCGATGACATCGGAAGGCCTGAGAGAGAGAGAGAGAGAGAGAGAGAGCGCTGAGACTGGGGGAGATGAGAGAATCTGAGATAGTGTGTGTGAGAGAGAGAGAGAGAGAGAGAGAGAGAGAGAAAGACGGCGTAAGATCAGATTCGAGAATGAGAGGGAGAAAATGGGGGATCTTAACCTAATCCAGAAATGACACCGTTTGGTTAAGACCAAACGACGCCATTTGCTTTATTGTTTTTTCAACTGTGGGGGCCCAAAACGATGCCGTTTCACTTAAATGAGTGAAACGGCGTCATTTTTATATTGATATAAAATGAAAAAAAAAGGTAGAACCGATCAGCCGGTTCAGCGGTTTTTCACTGGATCAAACCGTGACCGAATCGGCAGAGATCGGTTCTTCTTATTTTCCACCGCCGGTCGACCGATTCCCTACCAGTTTAACCGGTTCAGTGCTCCAATGGCCGATCTGATCGGTTTCCAGCCAGTTTACTAGATTCCTGTACATCCCTAACAAAGATCAATGTCCATGTAGGACAATTGAATAATTCTACAGCTAGTGAGTTTAAGACATGCCTTAATTGTAAAAGAACTATTGGTGCAAAAGACAAGGCTTCCCAAAAGAAACAAGTACAAATAAAAGAAAATGATGCTCCTGAAGAGGCCATAACCATAGAACAGGCAATAAGAGCAATATATCCATCTAAACTTTATGTACAAAATTCTCCTAGAAAGGAATTCCCTGAAGCGGAATCTCCTAAAGAGTTATCCCTTGAAGCAAAAAAGGTAGCTGAAAATAATGAGATCTCAATACATTATTTAAGTACAAGAGAATTATTCGATAGAAATTAAATTGTTATTGAGAACATATTTTCATTTAAAGTTACTCTAAATATCACCGGAACTGATTATGAAAATAAACAAAAAACCGTTGAAGAATGTCGAAGTAGAAATGATTGGCTAAAATGGCAAGAACCAATTCATGCAAATTTGATGTCAATTGTAAAGCGTGAAGTATTTGAACCTGTAGTTCAAAAATCTTTTAAATTGTGATGCCTGTTGGATATAAATGGGTATTTGTACGTAAACATACCAAGAAAAATAAAATTGTGAGATACAAATTACGACTTGTTAAATAAGATTTTTTGCAAAAACATAGTATTCTTTATAAAAAAATATATATATTATTCTCCTGTAGTGGATACAATTACATTTAAAATTTTTATTAGTTTGGTAGTCACAGAAAGTTTAGATATGTGTTTAATAGATATTGTTAGAATATATTTATATGGATCAATGAATAATTATATATATATATTTATATGAAATCTATAAAAGATATAAAATGCTTGTGACATGTAATTCAAAATCTCGAAATATTTATTCTATTAAGCTATATAGATTTTTATATGGGTTAAAGCAATCCGAACGCATGTGGTACAACCGTCTCAATGAATATCTAATAATAAGAGAAAGATTAGAAAATAATCTAATTTGCTCATTTTTTTTCATTAAGAAATTAGATTCTGAATATGATATTGTTAGTATATGTAAATGATTTAAATCGTATTAGGACTCTAGAATAGCTAAAAAAAACCGCAAGTTATTTAAAAAGTAAGTTTGAAATGAAAGATTTTTGAAAAATAAAATTTTGTCTTGGTCTACAAATTGAGCACTTTTCAAATGGAATTCATGTCCATCAGTCAACATATACATAAAAAGTCATTAAGCACTTTTACATGGACACAATTCATCTTTTAAGTACTCCAATGGTTGCCTGATCATTTGATGTAAAAAAGGACCCGTTTCACCCTCAAGAAGACAGTGAAGAAATTTTCGGTCCTGAAGTACCGTATCCAAGTGCAATTGAAGTATTAATGTACATTGCAAATTGTACACGACCATATATTTCATTTTCAGTCAGCTTACTAGTAAGATACAATTCTACACACACTCAAAAGCAGTGGAATGGGGTCAAACATATTCTACAATAACTTTGTGGAACAGTTGACATGGAGTTTTGTTCTATCTAAAATGATTGAATCATCAATTAATTGGTTATGCAGACTCATGTTACCTTTTTTATCCTCATAAATGATGATCATAAAACAAGATACCTATTCACTTGTAGATGTATTGCTATTTGATGGAGATCTGTAAAGCCAACATGGGCTACTACTTCTAACCACTAAGAGATTATTGCAATTCTTGAAGCAAATTGATAATACATTTAGTTAAGATCAGTAATTCAACACAATTGAGAAAAGTGTGGTTTATTCTCAATCAAAGATAGTTCATCAATATTATATGAAAATAATGTTGCTTGTATCACACAAATCAATAGAGGCTAAATCAAATGTGATAGAACCAAACATATTTTGTCAAATTTCTTTTATATATACGTGAGCTCCAGAAGAGCGGTGATATTGATGTCAAGCAAATACAATCATGTGATGATTTGGCAGATCCATTCACTAAGCATTACCAACTACAACATTTAAGAAGTTAGTATAGAATATTGTAATGCATCAACTCAATGATTTTTCATCATAAACGGTTGAAGCTCTACATAAACTTTTAGGGGGAGAAAATAATCATATGGATTGTACTCTTTTTCCTTTGTTAAGGTTTTTGCCCATTGGAGTTTCCTTTGCAAGGTTTTAACGAGGCAATCATATAGCATTTTAAGGTCCACAAGAATATTGTACTCTTTTTTCTTTGCCATTAATTTTTTTTTTCATCGGATTTACTGCACCTCGTTCCTCGATAAAGGACCTGGCAAAAGATCCATAGTGCCAAAGGTGCTAGCCAGACGGCAACACCTAGGGTTTTGATGAGGAATAGGCGTGAGACCACTTCAAAGTTATATTATACTCGACATTAGTAAGTGGATAGACATCTATATTGCTGTAGAATAAGTAAACATTTAGTCTGCTTGTTATACCAGAGGTCTAAACCAAACACAGGTTCATTTATCAACACACGAATATCCATACGTCACTACATTCCCAAATAAAAATTGTACAGTACCATATGATTTTCTACATCCAAGTACGACAAATCAAACATGATTGGTCGCTTGATTAAATAATAAATCTCCAAAACAATAGAAATACTATTAACAGAGGTAGACCTCCATAACTATTGCTTAGGCAGGGTTGGTCCTTCCTATGGCACCTCTCCTGAGGCTACCTCTGTATCAAAGTCTACGGTTTCGATAAACAAAACCATTGGTAGGTTAAATAGTTATGACAAAATTTCTAATGAGAGACAATGCACGTGATGATGTAGTGCACAGTTTCATATAAAAGATCTGTGAACGTATATATTTTTGCACAGAGAGGAATTACCCTCTAAGTTAAATACATGCATTCATAGTCATAGCAAGAAGACATCCTCTGAGTAAAATACAAAGTATATAAGTATGACGAGGAATCACTTTCTGAGGAATTCCCCTCTCTGGAAATCTCAGGCGCGCGCGTGCATGCGTGCACGCACACACACACATCACTAAGGCGAGGGCACCCTTTTCACCCTTTTCTCACATACATAAAACTCATCATATCACATCATATAAAATATCGTCACATAAAGTTTCATCTCATAAAATGCCAAGAAGAGGAAATCACTTCACCGTTGAACTTGAAGATTCACTCCCACCCAACCAATGTGCAAGATGACTCGCCTGTTTCAACTCATCCATCACACACCGAAGTACTTTTTGCATCGGGGACATATTCTACCCGACCAACCAACTCCAAGAAACCACACATGATACACTCAGGAAATCTCTCTACCCATCTATCAGGTGAGGCCAATATGAAAGCTTTCCACCCTGATCATCACGAAAACATTCTCTACTCGTATGAAATTCGTAGCAACGTGTCATAGGAATGGCTCGAGGACTCCTCTACCTGTCCGTGATGATTGATACACAATATGGCTCACACACCCGAAATCACCACATCACCAACCCGAACCATTCAAACATCAATATCTCAAAATCACAATATAAGGATATCCATAAACATAATGAGGGAAAATATCTATTATTTCATGAACAGAAAGGGAAAAGTTACAGAATATGCAATGCTATAACTCACAACATACCCACCATATTTAGCCTATGTTTCCCAGTAATGTCTTAGAAGCTAACCTATGGGCGGCACTGACGCTGCTCCTCCCGCTACTCCCTTTGAAACCACTTGTTTCCTTTGAAGGCTCTAACTCCAAAGAAGCTTGGACACTTACCATCTCAAAAGTGAGATCTTGACTTTAACCTTAAGCCATTTTTATAGGGTGGGATCATCAGGTGTCCTTTTGATGTCCTTCTGATTGTCAATGTGCTTGAATAGGAGCTTTTCAGTCTTATCCATCCCTCTGCAGGATGATAAAGACAGGCTGACGGGACAAGGCATGCACGTTTCTATGGCTTGTCTTTAGTCCAATCCGTTGTCCTTCCTTAAATATGAGTCTTCCACGTGGTGTTGGACCATACCTCTGGGCTAAGATGATTTGGTTTGCAGAATTGTAACTTTCCTTCCACAGACTTACTCTAGATGTAACCTTTCAGATGGAGTATGGGCTTCTGCCTATAATACTGCAACTTTATGAGCATTTCCATGTTATCCTGGAAAGCCCTTACACCCGTACCAGTCTTGTCATTGACCGTTGCTCACCTTATACTCGTTATTTGCCCTTCACCTGAACTACTAGCATCTTTAGCTCTTCTTGCTCACCTTAGGCAACAACCTTTCTCACCTTCTGCACCAGCCTTTCTCACCATCGTATGGTTGGTGCCTTGGCCGGTTCCTAGGTGAAAAATCCTTTGTTTCATCCTATGCTAAGGTGTATCAGCTTGGCCTTACACATTTTCTTGCTCACTCGTTGGACTAGTTGCACTTTGCATGCCCTCATTGCCTTGCCTTCCATCTTTCTAAGGGAAAGATTCTCTTCTTTGTCTTCCACTTGCTTTTGGAAAGTGGTTTGTCCCCTTGGCGCTGATGTGATCTTCAGAGGATTTTTCCTTATCCAGGTTTTAATGAAGCATGTTCTTTGTGTATGGTCATCTAAGGGGAGTGTTATAAATGCATATATGAACTTGATAGATCCTATAGATTCCACCTATTAGAATTCTAGCTTATTCATGTCTCAACTCTTAGAATTTTAGGGTGAGTTTGGATGTTGAAGTGAATTGAGTTGAGTTGAGTTGAGATGATAAAATATTATTTGAATATTATTGTTTATTATTATTATTATTTTGGGATTTGAAAAAGTTGAATTGTTTATTATATTTTATGTTGAGATTTGAAAAAGTTGTAATGATGAGTTGAGATGAGTTGAGATGAACTCAACTTCCAAACGAAGCAAAATTCATGAATATATCTTGTTAATTCGTTTATCACCATTTCATATTCATTATCCTCCTATACCTATAAAATGGTGTCTTGAGGATTATTTATACAAATGTTATTCTATCAAATGTTAGATTATTCTGATGTGTCTATCTCTTGATAGGAGATTGGGTTTTGGTATGATGCATAAGTAGGATTGAACGGTGTCCATTCAACATATATAAAATGATGTCAACCGAATGATCCCTTCCTTCCATGTTAGTCAGAATTTGATTTAAACTACTTTTAATTTGGGAAGTGACATATGTGGTGCCCAGCACCAATCAAATAAATTGAAACAAAGGCTTGAAAAGACTTTAGTAAGTCAAATTGGCTCTCCCGTAATTACGTTGATTCAAACTTAGTCCACAAGTATTTCCCCACCTTTGATGACAAGGAACATGACAAATCTCTCTTTTTCCAAACTTGTCCATGAAGAGGGGTTGGCCATCCACTAATTATTTGAATTTGGCTTATTTACATGCCTAGGTGAATTTATTTTGTATTGAATTATACCTTGCATTGCAATCAATTATTAAAATTGTCGAATTTAATGATCTGATGGCATATGACTCGGTTCTTTAAATAGAAAACTTGAATTCGAAACCTCTGACTCTCTTGTATAAAAAAAAAAAAAATTATTAATATTTTCTCCTCTTAAGTTACGTTTGATTCCTTGTTTATTTTCTCTGTTCCTTAAATTGATCCATTGAAAATATATAGATCCTTTCATTTCCACTTTAACCAATCTCTCAAAAGCATTAACATTGTAAATCTGGCATTAATTAATAATGAGAATAAATAATGAAGTTTATAAGGAGCACTTAACTCTAGTATTCAATACTGGAAAACATCATTTTGCACCTCCAAATCTCTGAACGTGAACCTACGAAGCCTATGTATTCAAAAGAGCAAGGGACGATGACAGTACGCAAGTGTGTAAAGCCTACGAAACCTATGTACTCAAGTGAGCAAGGGACGGAAACCATGCACTCAAGTGAGCCTACGGAGACTATGCAATCAAGTGAAAATACGAAAGACCATGCACCAAAGGGAGTCCGACAAAGTAAAAGGACATGCACCTAAGGGAGTCTGAACAAGTAAAAGGTGGGGACCATGCACCTACTGAAATCATGCCATTGCCTAGTGATTCGGGTGGGGACCATGCACGTCCGAAAGTTTTGGCTTCAGGAACCATGTCCTTGCCTAGTGATTCAGACACGCAAGGGCCTCTGCAAGGAAAAAAGTGTAAAGATGGAGAATTTGCCTCGGGTGGGGATCATGCACAGGGTATGCAGGAGTTCGGCGTTATATGTAAAGGGATTTGTACGGGGTAATGTAGGTGTCAGTGATTTGAAAAAAAAAATTATTCACAGGCCGATGGTGTTGGTGCCGAGGCTCATGAAAAATTCTAAAAAAGTTAGATAGACAATTTTTGAAAGTACGATGCTACAATTTCTGCTGCTTCCGTTGGAGTTATAGTATGTATTTATGTATTTTTTTAAGTAATTTTTTATATAAATTTTTTTAATATTTTTAAAAAATTAAATAAATTTAGAACATCATTAATAGAAATATAAATTTAAACTGAAAAATAGAAAAATCGGTCCGGACCGGACCGAACCGGACTGGTTGGTCCGATTTTGAACCGGTCTGGTCTGGAACCGATTCTTATTTTATAAAAACCGGCCGGTTCCGGTTCCGTAGTTTTCGGGACCGGACCGGACTGAATCGGACCGGTTGGAAAAAAAATATAAAAATTAATTTTATATATTATACAAAATATTTATATATAATATATAATTATACGTTAAATTTTTATATATCATATGTGAAAAAATTTCATATTATAATTTATAAATAATAACATAAAATGTTAATCTTAAATATGAACATTTGTAATTTATTTGATCATATGTTATTAATATAATTATATATAAGATAATGTTGTTATAATTTATAAAATAAAAGTTTAATCTTAAAGATGAAAATTTAATTACCATATGCTTTAAGCATAATATATATATTAAATTATTAATAATATTTTATAATAAGAATTAACATTTTATTATATGTTTTTTACATTTAAAAAAAATGAGAAACCGAACCGGAAACCGGTAAAACCGGAGGTACCGGTTTAGGAAGGTAATCGGGGTGTAATCGGTTTTGAAAAATATAAAACCGGTACATACCGGTTCGGTCCTAAATTTTGTCCAAAACCGAACCGGACCGGACAGGACCGGACCGTTTACACCCCTAATCATTAAAAACATTTCTTTAATTAGAAAACAGGGAAACTCCATATGTAAGGTCCGTTGGATATCCGAAAAGTCCCCCGAATGCCCAAACTGCCTTCTTTCGTAGGTCTATATATGTTAGTCCAGGCCACTCATTTCCTTTTATCTTTTCCTTCATATTCTTCTCAAAAGAAAGAGCGCAGAAGCTTGTTTAGTGATTTAATCATGACATTAGGAATGTGTAAAACAACTAAAAGATGAGTGGTCATACTAGACAAAACATGACGCAACAAAATAATTATACCACCAACAGAAAGCAGTTTCATCTTCTAACCTGCAGTTTTTGTTTTAAATTCACCCATTAAGTCACCAAAATCGCACGCCTTCAGTCTACCAACCACAATATGTGCTCCCAAGTATTTGAAAGGAAAAGACCATTCAGAGAACCCAATAAAACGAAGAAAAGAGGATTTTCTAGAGGCAGAGATATGTTTAGAAAAATAAATAGCACTTTTTTCCTTATTGAGAACCTGTCCTGTCCATTCTTCGTAACAATTCAAAATCTACATCAAAGCCTTCATTGACCTCTGACCACCATTAGCAAAAATCACAATATCATCAGCATACATAAGATGAGAAACAAGAGGAGTACCTCAGGCTTAAGTGAACTGCCAATTTTTTTTATTCTCAAAGGATTTCTTAAGAAGGCGAGGGAGGATCTCTTGCATAACAATGAACAGATAAGGTGAGAGGGGGTCCCCTTGCCACAGACCACGTTCACCTTTAAAGAAACCCAGATGAGTACCATTCATCATTATAGAAAACCATGGCGAAGAAATACACATTTTAACCAAAGCACACACTTAGGCGGAAAAATCAAAAGCCTCCAAGACATATAACAGAAAATTTCACTCCACTCTATCATAGGCCTTAGACATGTCCAACTTAATCAAAACATTACTCCCGTTAGATTTTTTGTGAATAGAGTGAGCAAGTTCCTGGGTTAAACTAATATTTACAAAAATACTACAAACAGGAATAAACGCCCATTGCTCTCGAGAAATAATCTTAGAAAACATGTTCGTCATGTAGGCCACAATAATCTTAGCACAAATCTTATAAAAAACCGAACATAGACTTATTGGCCTAAATTTCTCAAATTCAGTAGGGTTTTCCACCTCAGGGATCAAAACAATATAGAACATAGTGAAGAACCTGGGGAGTGACTTTGTTTGGAAAAACTCCTTGATGGCTTCCAATAAATTCTCTTTAACTAAATCCCAACAAAACTGAAAAAGAGGGGAACCAAAACTATCCGGACCAGGGCTACTCTCAATGGGTATACTAAAAAGGGCATCCTTAATTTCTTCAAGGGAATGATCTTTACAAATGAACAAATTATTCTTAGCGGAGATCACATGAGATATAAAGTTGCTTAAAATAGGCAACTCGTGACTATTGCTATTCCCCAAGAATTGGTGAAAATACTCAACAACAGCAAGGTGAATATCAACCGGGGTACTTAACAGGATACCATCGGCCAAGCACATATCATTAACCCCGGTTCTGCTTCTTAGCATTCAAGATGGCATGAAAGAATTTTGAGTTTTGATATCCATCTTTCAGCTAGTTCTTTTTGGTTATGTGAGGATCTCATCTCTACCGATCTAAGTCGAGAGTTCCAACTTAGCCACCATGAGATCATTATCATCCTAAGAGTTAAAGCAATCTTGAAGACGATTTTCCAGTCTTTCAATACATTGCTATAATTCCTGAATAATGACATTAGTTCTACCAAAAATACGCTGATTCCACACCCTTAAAGCCACCTTTGCTATTTTCAATTTAAAAGACAGCTTATGAATCCCAAAGCCAATACATTCCTGCTTCCACACTCCCTCCATAAAATTAAGAAAATCTATATGATTTGTTCACATGAATTGAAATCTAAAAGGGTTAGGTCCATACCTAAACAGGTGCTCTCCCATTTGTATCAGCAAAGGAGAGTGGTCTGAAGTAGTGCGCACCAGAACTTGATAAAAAATATTGAGAAAACAAGTAACAAAGTTAGAATCAATAAATCTATCTAACCTTACCCAGCTTCTCGCCAATCCACCTTGGCCATTGCACCAAGTCATCATAGTGGCTTTTGCGGTATGCTTAGGTCATGGATCTAATAATTTTGCTGAAATGAGAACCTTGCTGGAAGGAGTTAGGAGGTGCTGTCAACTTGGGTGTCATCAAATTCACATTGAGACAGACTCTCAAATTCTTGTTAGATGGCTTACTAGGGGAGAATGTAACATTTGGTATCTTGAGGATTTTTGGGACGAACTTCAAACTTGCCTGGAAGGCATGGTTTATAGAGTGAGTCATGTGTTTCGTGAAGGAGATGTTGTTGCTGATTTCTTAGCTAAGTAGGAAGCTGAGGGTGTTAATATGGATTGGATTGAAGACAAAGATCCTTTGCCTAGTAAGTTGAGGGGTCTTCTTCGCATGGATAGAATGGAAATTCCTTATTTGCGATTTTCGTAGTGAGGTACTTTGTTATATTGCTCCTATTTTTTCTTTGTTATTATTCTTATCGGCATGAGCTAACTTTTACCTGCAGGATTGTCTCCTCTTTTTTAGTTTGTTAAGGCTTGTTTTGTTGTTGATTGATTTGTCACCCTTGGATATTTGTCTGTTGTTGCGTTATGTTAGGTTTTTTGGATGCTTGGGTTTTGGTCCTTTATGATTTATCTGTAACCCCCAAGTGTCTTCCTGTAACCACGATTTTCCTACGCCACAAGTGAGGGTTATCAATAAACTTGGGGTACGTCCTTTTTTTAAAAAAAAAAAATTATTAAGAGAGACCCTAGCTTTGTTGAGGTAAATTGTCTAAAATGCCCTTATTGCAAATATAAAAATTTCCTAACTATCCTTAAGCTAGTAGAATGGGTTATTAAAAACAAAATAAAACTAAAATTAATAAAGCTAAAACAATAAGTAACAATAACAATAAATAATATTAAAATGTTAATGACAAATAAAAAAACATTTGTAGATGACGCCATAATAAAGAAACGAATAACAAGAGTGGGATAACCCAGAGTTTCCCATTACTTTTTTTTTTTAAATGTTTCAGCAAGAACATTTTAAAATGTATAATGCAAAAGATTTTTTAAGATTAGACATAGTGAAGTGGCAACTCATGCTATGATATTGTGGCATTCTATATGGCGATTGAGTTGCATGATGTGGCATATATGAAAGTAGACATGAATATCATGCATGCAACAAAAGAGGTTTTTAATGTGATGGTTCTCATTTAAATTTCAAGTTTGATTTTCATTGGCACTAGGTTTCATGACATATAACATGATTTATGATGGCCTTTTTCTCGGGAGAATTTGTCCGAAATGGTCAATATTATTGACAGAAATGACTATTTCCCGACATTTCGACTCGTAGGAGACTAACTCCCTAGAAATAACTGGCCATGGATGCTGCCAGTAGCCACGAATTTAATTTTTGTCCCAAATAGTATTATTTCTGGCATATGATGGTCGTTGAAAATATAGAATTTTCATGGGAAATATGTCATACATGAGTGGAGCTTGCTCGTGAGAAAAGTTTTTTGTGGTGAATGATGTTGCCGGAAATGCCTATTTTAAACAATAAATATGGTAGGAAATATTTTTTTTCCTCATGAAAAAAATATTTATGGCAATTTGTTCTCATCAGAAATTGTCTTTTACGAAATAAAAAAATACTAGCAAAATAATATCATAGGTTCACAGCCTTATAACTAAAATACATAAAGAATGTGAACAATATAATACAAAAAAGAAAATATTGGAATACAAGCAACAATTTCTAGGTAGTTTGAAAAGAAAGGGAAAAACAATAAGCACAAGTACTAAATCATGGAAAAATGCACTGAATGAGTAAAGGAGCGAAATGAAAACTTCTTAGTAAAAAAACTAAATGCACTTGACAATAATTAAGCACCAAGCGAAATCTCTAGAATGACAAGTGAATGGTTTTGTAGGATTTGTGTTCATTAGGCATTTAGCTTTAGAATGTGAATGTAGATACACTGCAGAAAAAGAAATCATGATTGGTTAACTATCAATTATCTCACTTGGAAAGAGCCCCATGCAGTAGAATATAGAAGATTTATTTTTTTATCAGTCCATGAAGTCTAATACAGAAGATGAAAGCAAAAAACTTTCTGATGACTCTAACCCTTATACAGACACCAAGTTTGCGACAACAAATATAGCAAACATCATCCTCCTTCAAAATTGTCCCCTGCATTTAATCAGGAAAAAAGTAGGGTGTCAGAAAAAAAGATATTGCAGACTTACACCTAAAACTTGCACAAATGTTAAGGACAAAGCACAGTTACCAGCCTCATCCAAATTCAAACACTAGAAACATAATCAAAAGCACACATTCACACTCAAGTGAACAACAACCTGTAAAAAAAGATATTATTAAAACTCGAGCAGAGAGAGAGAGCATCAAGTTTTTTAAGGAGTAATTTGTGGCTAAGGCTAGAAAACCTTGCAACTCGAACATAGTAATATGGGATTTAATAATGTCTCAGATGTTGAATTAATAAAATCAGTCTATTTTTCTAATGAAATCCTTGGGGCAGCAAGCCTTGAAAGTGTCTCTTTCTGAGGCATCAACTGCGTGTTGATATACTAGACATCAAAACCACATCCAATGAAGTTAGCCTAAGATATACTAGCTTTAGAATAAGTAATCCAATGAAGTTAAGTTTCAGACATCAACAAGCTATATCAAGTATCTTCTCAGTCCACAATGCATCAAAATCAAAACTAAAATATTTGGAGGTTTATCAAAAGTCACATTGAATGCCTAATGTTGGCTTGTTTGGTTGCTTGTAAATGTAAAATGGAATGGATTACGGTGGGTTGCTTGTGAAAATGAAACTGTGAAGTGTGAATTGTGAAATGTTTGTGAAGTGTGATTTGAAACTGACAATATTCAGTAGTTTTAAAAGAAAGGGGAAAAAATAGCACAAGTACTAAACATCATTATCATGCTTTTTAACTCCACTACAACTCCATCATTTAATTCCAACACTTTAACACAATCTATCTCCATCCAAACTTCATACATTAACACCAAACATATCAATACAATGCATTTATGTAGCATTTAACAAATTCAAACATAATTATGCAATTACAAACCATTTCTACGCTCATTGGACAAATACTAGTGTAACCAAGGAGTAAATATTGAATCTGTCAATTACATAACTATGATAAAAAAAGACATAATATACAGTCCTTATCTCAAACTCTTTGCTAAAAATATTACTTATGCAAGGTAACATCAAGCCAAAACATAAGGTTGCACACAATCAAAACAGAACATATGTTTTAAAGCCACCAAGTTTGCTGGAGGTAGGTGACAGTGCAGAATCTACATGAAAGAAAGAGGAGATCTAAATCAATTCAAAACTCCATAGCCCACATAGGCAAAATAAATAAAGCATCATATTCCAGTGATACAACCGCATTCAAAGCACCAGAACAAAAGAAAGTTAGGCAGTTCTTCAATCTTGAAAATCTCAAGCATCACTCATCATCACAAGAAAGAAATGGATACATCAAGATTCCTAGTCTAGGGGAAAATATAACTGACCAATAAGGTAATAGAGCCTTAGTCTTCATCTCATACGATATAAACAACTAATCAATATATAAATAATTCAATCTCCTAATATTAAAACTAACACGAGTAAAACCAATAGGATGCACTTTGAGTAAAACCTGTATAGCTTTCAACCCCAAATGTTAGGATAAAATAAAAACATATACATTAAAACTAGTAGCAAAAACCCTAGATTTCTCACCAGAATAACTCCAGTGTAACAAGAAGTGTCCCAAACAACTCCGTTTTGTTCTTGAGAAAAATAGAGAATGCGTCCTTCTCTTTTCAATTTCCCAGCAGTCGCTTCGGAGTCCATTTCTCGACTCAAAACATGGAGAAACACAATGATCCAGGTTTTAAAAATATTTCGCCTCTTTCATTTCCCATGCTCTCAGAAGTGAACTAGCATATCAAAAATAAAAAACGCAAAACAAGAAAAACAAAATTAGAGGAAGAGAAAGTAGATCTGAAGACTTACACTCTTGATAAGTAGAGAGAATGAACAATGAGCCGAAGAGACTCTCCCGACGAATGAACCGAAGGGCATGTCTATATGAAAAAGGGTTTCGCATTTCAGAGAGGTTGAAGCTTTATCTCATCCCTATTCTTGTAAACTGTCAACAAATGCAGAACTTTATAAGATGGGCTTAGCAACAAATGCAGAAATTGAAAATAAAAAACCATACATAAAATTCCAGAATGATAGAGGTGAGGTCGCAATGGGGGGAGAGGCTTGCAGTTTAACCTTGAGTGAAAAAGGACTTCTTCCTTCTCTACAAAAGGGAATAATGCCAAAAGAAGGCTTATACAGGAAGCCAGTAAGGGTAAAGGCATTAAGACGGCTCCACCTGCTACTTGTAAGAAGTGTGGAAAGAATCACGATGGAAAATGTCGAGTAGGTTTAGGAGTATGTTTTTTATGCGGTCAGTCAGGACACATGATTTGAGAGTGCCCTCATAATGCACAAGGTGGAAGGAAGATTCCTAAAAATCGGCCCAATCAAAGGCCACCTGCCCAAGCCTGCATTTACGCTATTACCCCCAATGATATAGATGAGGAAGCACCAGGAGTTGAAGAAAGGGAAGTCGTTACTGGTATTTTTCCTTAGTACCCTTCTCTTTTATAGAAACTAGCCCTTTTAATTTATCTGCTAGGTATATGGTAGTTCATGATTACGTTCTTGGTAATATCATGCTATACAGATATACGACATGTGCCTTACTTGACTCTGGCGCAACGTGGTCTTTTGTGTTAGTGACGTTTGCATGAACGTGTAACCTGCCGATAGAATCACTATCTCAACATTAGTAGTTACGATTCCCGATGGAAGTATAGTCACGTGTACCCGAGTCATTAGACTTTTCCCTCTAAGTTTGGATGGAAGGATTATGGAGGTAGATCTGATTATCGTCAAACTCTTGGGGTTTGATTTGATATTAGGAATGGAGAGGTTTTCCAAATGCTATGCCAAGTTAGACTGCCAGAGGAAAGAGATTTTGTTTGAGTCACCTAAAGTTGGTAGGATAAGAGAACTGTAAAGGCTATTCCCTCTTTAATTAAAAACTGTATTGCTAACGGTGCTATACCCTATCTAGATTTGATATAAGACTCCAGTAGGGATAAGGAGATGCATGAGATACCTGTAGTTGAGAATTTTCCTAAGGTTTTCACAGACAACTTACCAGGATTACCCTAATAGAAAAACAGAGTTCGTGATCTAGAGTCCGTTAAAGGAGTTGAAGGTTCAAATAGAGGAATATAGGCAACATCTCAGCTTAGTGTTGGAAAGATTGAAGGAGCATAGGTTGTATGCCAAGTTCAGCAAGTGTGGATTTTGGAAGTGAAGTCTTTAGGGCATGTGATTTCAAGTAGTGGAGTTGCGGTTGATCCTAGTAAGATTGAAGAAGTAGTGAATAGGCAGCATCCTACCAATGTAGAGGTCCGAAGTTTCTTAGGATTAGCCAGTTATTACCAAAGGTTCGTAGAGAGTTTCTCTAGACTATCAAGACTTGGATGCATGATGAACGCGTCGTCGCTTACGCTTCTCAACGACTAAGGTGCCACGAGCAGAACTAACCCCATCCATGACTTAGAGTTAGCCATCGTAATTTTTGCCTTAAAGATCCGGAGTACATTTCGTTACAACTCAATCTGACATACGAGGAAGTTTCTATTCAGATTATGGATTGGAAAGCAAAGGAACTTGGGAATTGAAAATTCCTTTAGTCAAGGTTCTTTGGCAAAATCACAACATTGAAGAGGCCACATGGAGTAAGAGGATGAAGCAAAAACCAAGAATCGTCGTAACTCGTTATCTCTTCCACTGAGTTATCTGACTCTTCCATGCACCAAGAACCATTCTGTGAGGAGGGATCTCCCAGGGTAAAGGATGCATCAATTGAACAATGGAGAGAAATGGAAGAACTAGTTAACGCGTACTATGACTCGGAGGAAGATCGATTCTTCTATCACACTTAGGAGGAATTGTCGGATGATGTCAGTGAAGACTTCTCATCTAGTTCGGGACTTTAGAGTCTTTGGTAAGTATATAGTATATGTGTGTTGCATGCTTTATTCATCCACACCCATACCCCGATTTCGAGGAAGAAATCTTCTTTTAAGGTGGAAGGATGTAATACACCTTCTAAAAAGTATCTTAGGCCTTGACCTTAGTAGCCTTAATCCTAGTTAATTAGGAGTTGAGCTATTTGAGAATAAGAACAATTTTGAATATTTGAGTTGGCAAGAGGACCGTATACTTTGAGTTTAGAAGAATTATTAGAAGATTCTAGTGCAATATTGATTTTTGAGGAAAAATGAAATTTTTGGAACTTGATTGGTTAGTAATATTATTTTAGAGAATTTTTAGTACTTTATTTTGAGGATAAGAAGCCTAGAGGCTCATAAGGAAATGACACATGATATATTAGATGGTTGTCACATTAATGGGCTAAGCAATTTGAGTTAAATATTTGATGGAATTGGAGAAGGCCCAAATAGTGGTTTTCGAAGGGCCCAAGCTTTTTGGGTATAAAGGCTTAGGAGAGGCAATAAGACTTTAGGACCCTAATGCACTAAGGATGTAATGGGCTAATGTTAAGATGTTAAAAAGCCTTAGGTGCAATTTGGGAGATATTAAACTTTAAGCCTTTATTGGAGGACACTAGAAAATAGGCCCAATGAAAATGACATAAGGCCATTGGGCCTAACTTAATAAAAGTGAAGGCCTTAGGCCCAACTAGGAAGACATAAGATTTTAGGTTTTGCTTTTGGACACAAGACTATGGGCCTAACTATCTAGACCCAAGGTATTAGGCCCAACTTAGTAAGCATAAGGCCTTTTGGGCCAAGCATGGTATAGGTTTGACCTATGGCCCAATTATGTCAAGGAAAGCCTTTCAAACTCCATTTTAGTGGATCTTGAGGTCTCTTTTAATCCTTCAAAATCTGGAAACAAAGCCCCATCCACTCAAACCTAAAAGCCCTTGGACCATTAACCCACACTCATGGCCCTTTTAAGCCCACAAGGCCCAAATCCTTGCTTTGCTTCTTTTCACTCTTCACTTTGAAGGCCCAATACATCATACTATGAGTTTCTTCAAGCCCATGTCATACCCCAAGTACCCAAATTAAGTTTTGAAATTGGGTTAAGACCATTAATCAACTTAAACATGATTAGTGATTTTTAAACTATGTTTTAGAGCTTTATTTTCTTTCTTAATCTTTTTAACCTTTTTGATCTGAATTCTTTTTTTTTTATTATTATTCAATTACATCATAGTTAGATCATATTAGGATCCTAGATAAACCTCCACACAAGTCATTAGAGGAAATGACATATCAAACCCCAAACCACACCAATCAGCACACGTGTGCCCTTTGTGTGCATGGACTGTTTTGTCCTTAAGCCCAACCTTTTTGTGCCTTTTTCTCAAGGGCACTATGGTTTTTAAACACCTCATATGACCCCTTTAAACCTAGATCAAGCCTTGGATGAATTTGGTTTCAAAACCCAAACTAAAACCCCAAACCAATTGCACCCAAAAGGCTAGTTGGATGGGAACCGAATTGGTTGGGTTTCAACTACCCTCCTGCCCATGGCTGAGCCACATGCCACCTCCAGCACCACCCAACCCCCAAGAGGCCCTCATGGCCATCATGAGCCTTTGACCAGGTTTTTCCACCCAAAGAAGGCACTAAAACCGAATGGCTTTTGTGCACCACTCCATTTCAGCAACCACCCTTCTTTGCATCATCTTCTTGGAGCTGCTCCTTCATGATCACATGACAACCAACCTTCCACCATCTACCACCTGAAAAAACCTTCAAGAAGTGACCTTACACCTGCACAAATCAGCCATGATGATGAGTCAAGAAGATGAGTCTAGACAATGAACAAATCTGCCCAAAAGAAAACCACTTTGAACCCGTCAGCCCCATGGTTGGTTTTGTTGGTTTTTCTTCTATTTATTCTGTACCACGACTGACCAGCACCCTTAGGTTCAATGTATCACCTATAGTGATGAAATCATGGTGATTTAGGACCCTATTTCATTCTACACAAGTGACACAAGGTGATGGAATGCAATATGAAAATTTAGCCCCTTATACCACCACCCATCTCCTCCAATCACCATGGACTTAGGCCAATGTCTCCACCCCCTTGGCCACCTATAAAAGGCATTTTCATCCCCTCATTTCCTCCACACCTCATCTTCAGGTCCCCCCTTGAGCATAGAGATTCATCTTTCCCCATAGTTTTGAGAGAAAACCGAAACGTGTGTGTGCTTGAGTGTTCTTGTGCTAGGAGCTTCAGTGAGCTACGAAATACGTGAGTATTCTTGCCCTAGAACTTAGTTTAGATGTCAAGTTGTGATTTTTAAGTGTTGGAGTGATTTTTGGATGAATTTAGAAAAATGTTACCATGCTTGATTCAAAACCGGGTTCATTAAGGATGAGTTAAGTGTTTAAATTGTTTTAAGTAGAAATTTTAGTTATGGCATGTTTTAGCATACTTTAATATGATTTATTAATGTCTTAGAATGACCATGGAAGGTTTTATTTTTTTTATTAGAAGCATGCTATGATATGTTTTGATTGTATCTTGTTTTGATCTTCAAAATATGCATGGGTTTTAAGTAAGTTAGTGATTAAGGCATGAAGTTTGATTTGTTCCACCTAGGCTTGATGATTAAGCATTTGGAAACCTTCTGGTTGGGATAAGAACGAAAATACATGTTTTGGGTGAGTTCTGAAAGTATGCCTTTGTGATTTACACTAGGAACATCAAGCTTGATTAATAGAGGATTAATTACAATAATGGTTTTTAGCCTTGATTAAGTGTTAGGATGCACTTTCTCATCAAATAATTGACCTTTATCATATCATTAAGGACTATAGTGATTGTTTGTGACTAAAGAGAATTTTATATACATGCATTCATAGGGATCAATAGTTAAAAACACACTAAGGCATCAACTAGAGTGTATGCCACGGGTTGGGAGTGTTTGAGCTAGTTCTACTTTGAATTTTACAATTCTAAGAGTATAGATGGTTTTGGAATATAAAAAATATGAGGTCCAAGAAGTTTGGTCAAATTTGAGGTTTGTTTGCAAATAGTAAAAACTTAGAACCTTAGTGTCAATTTTCAAACGTCTAGGGGTATTTTTGTAAATATCCATTTTTGAAGCCTTTGATTATGAACATCTTACACAGTGGTATAAATCCTAACTTAGTATGAATTTTATTTCAGACGCTACGACTTTTCAAACTCAGGAAGTTTGTAAGTTGGCCTCTAACTTATACCTTAATAAGTTATTTATGATTTATTGATAAATATTACATTCATGTTTCAATTCTCATTTTGAGCAAAAAATATCTTATTACATTGAGTGCATACTTAACTGACATGTGAAATTTTCACCACTTTTAGCATATCGCATCTATAAATGTTGTTTTCACATGAAAGCTTGTTACATACATATGCACGTGTCATGAAATATTTTTTTCAACATAGGATGAAAATAATTCTTGTTACGATCCCAAAGGCTAGGATGGAGAATTATCCTAGTGGAACTCTTCTGTCTACTCTAGAGTATTTAAGAAGGAAGTGGTAACCCTGGGTTGATAAAACTGTCAACGGGCTTCAAATGAGTTATTTTTAAAGAACGCCGGAGCGAAATCAAATGTTATGACGCCTAATGCTGGTGGGTGTATATGTTATGATGTTATGATGATGTTATGTTTTATTACCAATGCATTGAAAACGAGTCTGCAGACAACGTAGTTTCAACATGAGTTGTACTACGGTCACCGACATGTACTCACAATGCATATAGAGAGCTCTAATGATACCACATGTTATGATGTTACAATTAAATCTGAACTGTTGTTAATGATGAAATGTTATGATGAACTTATGTTTTTTTGATGAGTGAAGTAAAAATATTCTCTGAACGAAAATATGCGTATCAAAATGTTAAGGAATCTGGATGGGAGACACACACTGTTTTTCTGCATGTCATGCATTTCATATTTATCATTCTTCATGCATAATTTATCTTTGTGCACGTTGGTTGTTTAACTTACTGAAATTTCAAGTAAATCTCACTGCTTGTAGACCCACTAGAAGTTGTGTTAGGATTCGAAGAGGACGAGGTAGATGGAGAGCTGGATCCGATTGATTGAGGAGGAGCTAGACCGCAAGAGGAGATTGAACTTGATCCTTATGTTTATAGCCTTAGTCCTTCATGCTCTAGAACGCATGAAGCGGTTGATTTAACTTTGAAAACTTTTATGCTTAGCTTATGCCACTATTTGGTTTTGAACCTATGATGGACATTAATGCATTGGGATGTTTTTAGTTATTCTGGTATAAGTTATATTTTCACCCTTAATCTGTTGGGAATATTGATGTGAGGCCCCTAGCCCCCTCTTGGGATTTGACAGTGGCTGAATGCGTCGGGACATGTAACATAAGACTACATACCCTTCATACATGATAGTTAAAATGCAATGTACCTAACATTCTAGCAATATGCAATAAAAATCGTAGCAAAAAAATTCTTTTCTATCTACTTAAGCACGATGGCGAAATAAATAAGACAAATGGTATCAATAAGTGCAAATATCCCAAAAGCTTTCATATAAGTATAAGCACTTCAAAATAAGAGTTATGTTTTCCAAAAGACATTCAAAACATGTAGAGTATCATAATGTTTTCCCAAAATATTATCTAATCCTCAAAAGGTTTTCATCTTAAGTCTTCAGGACTTTTCAGGCTGAGTTTTAATTACTTCAGTAATCATCTGGTCTATGGTCTCCAGCTGCTCCTAGATAGAGGAACCAGAAGAGCTCACTTTCATTTTGGGCACTATCCTATTTAGAGGGAGTGCCGTCCTCCTTCGCTTCGTCATTGGAGTTTTCAATACCTGTTACAACTTCTACTATTCCAGGTGGGGAGTGGTAGTGGAAACTACTACAGTGCGATTTCGAGAAATTTCTGCAAATAAACAATTAACACACCACAAATAACACAAGCATATAAAAGCAAACCACAAATGAATGCATAAACATGTAATTTGACATAAAATCTTGAAATATGCAACATAAACTTTCTCGTAAAACAGCTTTTTCATATTTTTAGCTCTTAACACATGTTCATATCATTTGAGCTCGGATTCTTATTCATATCATAACATATCATGCCATTTCCTTGTCATTTCATATCATAACATATTGAGATCATGTCTAATCATTTCATATCATTTCATGTTATTTCATATCATAACATAGCATATTATGGCATAACATGTCATGTCATATTGTGTCATGGCATATCATAACATATCATGTTATAGAGCTCAAATGCCTTGTTCATATCATATAATTCACATAATTGGATACCTCACGGTTCCACTATGCATCGTGTGTTCTCCGCTAATTACCGCATCAACCAGCGATCCACTTGATCAAGGTGACTATGTAATAAGCATAAACATATTCTTTACAGCAGTTCGCTTATTTCGCCTTCACCATATTGCACCTACTAGCTTTAGGTGCAACCTCGCTCCGGTATCCTTTCATAGAAACCATTCGAGACTCGTCGACTGTACTTCGATAACCCAGGGGTCTCCACTCTCTTTAAACACTCCAGAGTGGACAGGGAGTTCCACTAGGGCATTTTCCCATCCTAGCATTTGGGGTCGTGATAAAACATACGTTGACTTTTTCTTTTGAAAACATTGACCCAAATACATGAGATATGGACATATGATGAAGCACTTATCATACTCATGCAACATGTAAAAGCCGAACCATGTAGTTCAAACAACAACATGCATCGTGCATCATAGCTTGAAAATATTAGAACATGCGATCAATGACAAATACGTGTAAACATATTCAATTCACACTTGGAAACATCAAAATAGATTTTTAAAACCCTAATATGGTCTTAGCCGATTCATCCAAGCCTCTAAAACATGGATTTTCATCATCACAACTCATAAACTCATGCTTCCACACAATCTTATGTCAAAACAAACATGCTTAGCACATATAAAATGTAAAACAGAAACCCCTACATGGCATAATCGAAATCTTCTTCAGCCAAAGCATCACAAAACAAGGCATTTCAGTACTTTAACCAAAACCGATTACATTTGCATCAAGATAATAATATTCAAGCAATAAAAACAAACAAGAGTTCACACGATATATGAACTGAGTATATGCATACAATAAGATAGCAAGTTCAAGCAATAGAATATAAGAAACAGTTTACACAATATATACAAGTGTTATCAAGAGAGTAAGTTGAAAGTTTACTTACAAAAATCCAATGATAATAGTAGCAAAAATATGGAAATATAACGTAGCATATTAGAAATTAACACACAAAAATTCGAGATTCCGAAAATGTGAGTGAGTGTAAGTGTCGTGGTATTTCCGAAGTTTCTTTCTCAAGATAAAAACCCTATGACCAAAATCTTTGAAGGTTAAAACCCTAGTTTTCCTTCTGAGCTAAAACTAAACCATACAACACTCTAAATCTCTTGCCCTTATGTTCAAAATGTCAAGAACACTTTGGGTTCCATATTCCTCGAAGAGAAAATCCTAGTTTCTAAAGTGAAAGTGTGTGGTTGTGTGGAAAACTCCAAAATCGAAAGTGAAGAAAATGAGTTCCACCACTTTGGCCTTGCATGATCATCATGAAAGGCTGAAAAGATCTTTACCTCCAAGTGCTATGTTCCTACTCGAAATATTGAGAGTGATATGCGAAAATGGTGGTAAGTTTAGTAGTGTTTGACTAGTGAGAAAATGTGAGAAAGTGGAAACTTGAGAGAGAAAAGGTGGTGGCCGAAATACTCTAGGGTGACAAGAAAACTTTTTGGGCAAAAGGACCTCCCCCTTTTCGGCTTCCTCAATATATAGTACCTCTCCTTGCTTTTTCACCAACCAACGCATGTAGGACAAGTGGCAAAATTTTCTTCCATCTCCCTCATGATGGGATGGCATGGGGAAGACCAAAGGGTGGCTTGTACGTGTGCCCTTCTTCCCTCAAATCCGAAACTCATCTTGCCTCCATTTTCCATCTTGCCCTTCTTCCTTTGTCTTGGTTCAATGCACTTCATTTGTCTTGGTTCAATGCACTTAGTCTTCAAAAGATCATTTCCTCAAAACCCTAATCTTAGTAAGATTTTCTTTTTATTTATTTCGTGGACTAGAGAGTTTAGAAAATCCTTCCACAACCCTCATGTAGTAACCTGCCAAACCAAGAAAACTACGTATCTCATGGGCATTAGTCGGTCTCTGCCATTCCGTCACTGCCTCTATCTTAGCTGCGTCTATTGCAACTCCTTTCCTAGAGATAACGTGTCCCAATAATTTCACTTCTCGGAGCCATAACTCACATTTACTGAGCTTAGTGTAAAGATGATGCTCTTGTAGAGTTTCCATCACATTTCTTAAATATTCCTTGTGCTCCTCGTCATTTCGAGAATATACCAATATGTTATTTATAAAAACTACCACAAAACTGTCTAGGTACTACCTAAAGATTTGATTCATCAATTCCATAAATGATGATGGCACGTTTGTCAAACCAAAAGGCATTACCAAGAACTCGAAATGTCCATAACGAGTTCAGAAAGCAGTTTTAGGTATATCCTGATTTTTTGTCTTAAGTTGGTGATATCCTGATCTCAGGTCTATTTTTGAAAACACCAACGCTCCTTGCAACTGATCCAACAAATCATCTATCTGTGCTAACGGATTCTTGTTCTTGATGGTTACCTTGTTCAGATCTTAATAATCGATGGACATCCTTAGGGTATTATCCTTCTTCTTCACAAATAAAATAGGCGCTCCCCATGGGGATGAACTAGGGCGTATAAATCCCTTCTCCAGAAGCTCCTCTATCTGCACCTTCAATTCCTTTAATTCTGCTGGGCCATTCAGTATGGTGCCTTATGTACCAGGGTCGTAGCTGGCTCTAGCTCAATTGCGAACTCCATTTCACGATTTAGGGGTAATCCAGGTAGATCGTCAGAAAAGACCTTAGCAAAATCCTCTATTACTGGAATTCCTTGGACTCTCTTATGTTCCTCTATTGATTCAATCATAACTGCGAGGTAAGCAACTGCTCCGTCCCTTATACTCTTATTAACTCGTCCTGCCGTTACAATTGATGGAATTGACCCAATCACTTCCCCCATATAACATATTTTTTATGGCAATTCAAAGACTATCTCCCTTCGTCGACAATCTATCTTAGCGTAATGCCTCGATAGCGAATCCATTCCAAGGATTAAATCAAATCTCATTAGATGGAAAACAATTAAGTCAGCGGTTAGGGTCAAACCTGCGACTTCCAACCGACAATCCTTAACTGTATAGGTACATCCAACTATCTTCCCGTAAGGTATTGCTACTAGAACCTTTTGAGACAGAGGTTCCATACATAGCTTACACCTTTGAACACAGTCGTAGGACACAAAAGATTGTGACGCTCCAGAATCAAACAAAGCATACATCATGTGTTGCATCAATCTAACCTTACCTAAAAGAGATAACTACGATTACTCAAAACTCTTAGCCATTCTATCTATTAATCAAGATAGGGTTTGGAAATATTACCCGCAATCACTCCGACATCAGTTGCCTTGTTTGTTTCCAAATCCACCTCTCCTGGTGTAATTGTATAAACTTTGGCTTTCACAGGGGTTTTCACCTTGCCTCCTGGCGTGGTTGTTCCTCCAGGTGTGTTTTGCGGACATTCTTGGATCATGTGACTAGTCTGGCTCAATTTGAAACATGCTCCAGTTTCGAGTTAGCATTCTCCACTATGCCTTCGTCCACATCTTCTACACAGTGGTGGTGTAACAGGTATTGCGTTCCCAACTACCTTTCCTTTTCTGTTATCCATAGTATAGGGAACCTTCCTCTTTCCCGCATATTTTCCTGGTGAGTAGGGCATTCCTTACTTCTGGTTCATATGAACTTGGGAAATTAGACTTCTCTGTTCCACTTCTGCGATAGACGCTACATTCACCAATTTTTGGAAATTCTCAATCTGCAAGCACACAACTTGATTTCGAATCCTAGGCTGCAATCCATCTTGAATTTTTCTAACTTGCATCTTTTTCATTCCAATCAAATGAGGGGCAAACCTTCCCAACTCCATGAATCGGGCTGAAACTATTCAACCGTCATATTGCCTTGTACCAATTTGGCAAATTCCAATGCCGTTTGTTGTTTGGCCGTCTCCGGAAAGAAATGACTGTCAAATTCCTTCTTGAGCCGCTCCCACGTGAGCGTAGCTACATCTCCCACTCTCATGCCAATAACTGTCGTTTCATATCCCACCATATGCCAACCTCTCCTTGAAGTAGATGTCCAACATATTGAACCTTCTATTCCTTTGTACATCCACTAATATCAAAGGTACGTTCTAAATCATTGTGCCACTTTGTTGGCTCGCAAGGCTCCTTCCGTTACCGAGAAATTTGAGTATCGATAGACCAAGAACCGCTGAAATGGGCATCCCCGAACATCTCCTCTATGGGGGTCTTGCTGAACATTTTGTCCTTGCTCCATTTGATTTCTCACTACTTCTATCATTTGGCGAATAGCCTTCGCTATAGCCTGACCGCCTTCCAATGGTTGGTTCCTAGTATCTTACTCCCACCACTTGGGGGGAGAAGCATCGTCTCGTCGGTTTCGTACCATGACTTCTTCTTTCCCCTGAAACGCACAAAATCAATCGTGAATCAAGCTTTCCTAAGAAGGAAAACACCAACTTCCATCCATTGCATCCACGAGTTTCCACGCGTACTCCTACTTGATCCGATTCTTCCAAGATTCAAGCCTATAACTACAAGATTGAAGCATAGCCTTGGTAGCATGAAATTCCCTAGGACACTTGTGGGTTTACCCAGAGACGTAATTGCTTTGATACCACCGCCTGAGACGTCCCTAGCCCCCGCTTGGGATTTGACAGTGACTGAATGAGTCGGGACATGTAACACAAGGCTATATACCCTTCATACATGACAATTAAGATGCAATGCACCTAACATTCTATCAATATGCAATAAAAATCGCAGTGAAAAAATTCTTTTCTATCTACTTGAGCACGATGGCGAAATAAATAAGACAAATGGTACCAATAAGTGCAAATATACCAAAAGCTTTCATATAAGCATAAGCACTTCAAAATAAGAGTTATGTTTTCCAAAAGACATCCAAAACATGTAGAGTATCATAATGTTTCCCAAAACACGGGACTCTTCAAAATATTGTCTAATCCTCAAAAGGTTTTCATCTTAAGTATTCAGGTCTTTTCAGGCTTTGGCCTATTTTCTAGGAACCGGTCCTTGCCAAGATTCCTGAGTCGCTTAAACTCGTCAATGAGTTTAATTAATCGATAATCATCTGGTCTATGGTCTCCAGCTACTCCGGGATGGAAGGCCCAGGAGAGCCCACTTCCATCTTGGGCACTATCCTATTCGGAGGGAGTGTCATCCTCTTCATCATCGAGGTTTTCAATACCTGTTACAACTTTTATCATTCCGGTTGGGGAATGGTAGTGGAAACTACCATAGTGAGATTTCGAGAAATCTCAACAAGTAAACAATCAACAATGACTATTTTATATGAAGTCAAATTGGAATTATCGTTAGGCTTTTAAGTCCATTGTTGAGGTTGATATATATATATATATATATATATATATATTTAGACTTGAACTCGACCCCCTAGAGTGTATGATGACACTACGTGTGTGAATGTGTAGGCCAAGAGGATTATGAGGTATGTAATGTACCAGACAAAATATCGGGAGGTAGCATATTGGAGTATTAGGCTTGATAATATGATCGATGATTAAAATAGGTGTGGAATGGATGTGGTGGTTAAGTCTGTAGGCCTCACTTGTAGTACTAGTAAATTTCAAGGATGAAATTTTTTATAAGGGGGGAGAGAATGTAATACCCAGTCCCAAGCCCATGAACTAGGCCTAGGAAGAGCCCAGCCGAGAAGACCCACTTGACACTGCTTGGTGAGTTTTTCTTTATCCCTTCAGTTCTCTTCCTTCCCCGATCTTCTCTCCTATTGTTTTTGTGTTTTTCCCATTTTTTTTCTTCTCTCTCTCTCCGGATGGTTTTCTTCTCTCCCAATAATTTCTCTCAACCAAATCACATTTCTCCCCTACTTCCTTCCATTTTTCCTTTTTACGGTTTCTCATTCTCGGTTTGTTCTCGGGCAGACTCTCCCTCTCTCACACCCGTCATCTTCGCATGTATGAACTTCTCCCTCTCTCTAGCACATCAATTTCTCATCCTCGCCCCCACGGCGCAGCCCCTTGTAACACCCCGTTCCCATATGATAGAGATGTTACTGACATTTATAACATAATGCCCGATAAAAAGATTCATATCCTGAATTACCTCGTTTATTGAAAAGAATAAAAAACTGAAATAAACATAATTGTTTCGAAACTAAATGTGAAGTGAAAGAACAAAACCAATCCTACGAATGACATAAAAGAATTATAGTTCTTGTGTGAATATCACTTATTTCTTCCTAAGTCTTTGTACTAGATCTACTCCTGGCCATCCAACTCTGCGTCATCATAATCACCATCTGTAAAAATTAGATATAGGAGAAAAATAGGAAGACAAACAAAAATGAGTCGAATACTCAGTAAGTAGCACATCATACTGTAAAATATAATCTGGCCTACCATGGACTTAATTTCTGAAGACTCTTCACAACATACATTCAACATCACAGACTCACAGTCATACACATAACATAATTTTCTAAAAAACTTTGCCTATATACATATATCTTCACAGATTCACATAGCATATATATATATATATATTCATCATTAACATGGGCGGAAGCATACATATTCATGACAAACATGTAACGTGAATGCATAATAACTTGTTTATCTTGTCTTAACATGGAGTGAAACACGCTTGGGTTCGTGTTTCACTTAACTTGCATATCATGGAGTGAAACACGCTTGGGTCTGTATTTCACTTAACTGAATAACATGGAGTGAAAACACGCTTGAGTCTGTGTTTTACTTAACTGAATATCATGCAGTGAAGCACGCTTGAGTTCGTGTTTCACTTAACTAAGTAACATGGAATGAAAACACGCTTGAGTCCGAGTTTCACTTAACTGAAATATCATGGAGTGAAACACACTTGAATCCGTGCTTCACTTAACTGAGTAACATGGAGTGAAAACACGCTTGAGTCCGTATTTCATTTAACTGGATATCATGGAGTGAAACATGCTTGAGTCCGTGTTTCACTTAACTGAATAGCATGGAGTGAAACACGCTTGAGTCCGTGTTTCACTTTACTTATGGTTAACCACGCTTGAGTCTGTGACACTGTTTTAAACTTCTTATCTTTCTTAATGCATGAGAATTCATTAGGCTTCATGAACTTTCTTAACATGGCATATTCTTGTTCATGACATAACATAACATGATCTGAACATTTGATGACATTCCATGGCATACATGATCTAAGTACTACATGGATATGGCATACATGATCTAAATACTACATGGACATGGCATACATAATCTGACTATTATATGAACATGGCATATATAATCCAAGCATTACATGAACATGGCATACTTGACTTGAATTACTACTTGAACATCTCATGCCTTTCATATTTAGTAACATTCAATCAATCAAACAATAAATTCATTCATTCAAGCATAATTTCATGTTTCAACAAGATCGTGAAAGGAATCTAACCTTGACTTGTCTCTTAGCGTAGCATAGATAACCATCATAAGCACATCATATTTTCATACATAACAATAATATTCACAGTACGCATACATTTATATGATCATACTATTTACCTCTTAGCGCTGCTTCTTGATTTCTAACTTGTAGCGCGTTACCTATATGAGGTACAAGACGTTACTAATTTCCTAGAAAAGCGTGTCGTAATACTACATGTAATTAAATACATATAATGGAACTTAACTAAAATAATAGGCTTCATAGCATACTTTAAAAACATACTTTAAAATCCCTTAAATACTTTTTATAAAAATAAGTCTATGACTAATATATTTATTCAAGTAAAAAAAACTTTGTCCTACTTAATTATCAGCCCAACCTCAGTTAGAGAAAACAACCCACTTAATAACACTAAAATAGTTTCTATAAACACAATCAGCCCAATTCAAACCTCAAGCCCGCATGAAATCAACTCACTTATCCTAGTACTATAGTTTCTGAAATAAATCAAGTCCACCAGATTTAAAAACCAGTCAAGTTACAACTAAGCCTAGACCCAATAAACTCAGCCTAGTAGAAAGGGTATTTTGGGAAAACTGAAACAAAAGAAATAAAGAGAGAAAACAGGCCTACGGGAGAGGAGGCTGTGCGATAGTGAGGGACTCACCGAGAGAGGGACTGAGTGCAACGGCGGCTCAGGGTGGTTGGAATTGACGTCGGTCCAACTGGGAGGTCCCTATGGTGGTGTGACACCGAGAGAGTGAGGGAGAGAGAAAAAGAGAGTTTAGAGAAGGATGGAATTGAAAACTTAATCACCGAGAGGGAGGAAGGTTGCGTGCAACGGCAGGGGCTTACCTGAGGGAGTGGGTGCGACGGGAATAGGTTGGCCGGCGATTTTTGTGGTGGTGAGGGAGGTGGTCCGTCGAGGTGGCTGTTGGTTGCCAGGAGGGAGGCTGTGTGGTTCTTGCGGGAGTGGGTTTCTTTCTCTGCGTGAAAGAATTTTTCTCCAGAGATTTTTGTGTGTATAATTCAGAGGCTTTGTGGGTTTCTTATAGGCGACGAGAGGAAAGCAACGTGAATCTTTAGGAGATTGGCTATAATTAGAAATTGCCTAAACTTTAGGAACATTTTCCTCCGAGGAGTCAGATTCTGAGAGGATTTTGAAGAGTTTGAGTTGGAGTTAGTCTTGAACTAGGAACCAAATCTAATATGGAAACCTAATGGATAAACCATACGAAGGTTCTGATAGGGAAGGAATCACTAATTTAATCTATCTGTTAGCATATTTCCTAAAATGATAATAAAAAATAATAAAGATAATAAAAATATAAAATACTAGTTTCAAGCCCTAAATTTGAACCCATATGGCCCAATGGAAGGCCCAAACAACATGGTCTATACTCCAAAAGGACTAGTTAATGATACAATTGGAGCCCCATTAGAATCTTATAAAGAGCAAGAACTTCTCATTCCCAAGCAATGTGGGATCCTATACATCACCTACCCTTATCCATATCATATGGGGTATCACACCCCTCCTTGTCCTCAAACGGAAACTAACCCACGACATGCTCCTCCACGCCAACAACCCCAATTCCATCAGGGATCACCATGGGAATAACCGACGGCAAACCCACGAAAACCACCCCACGGACTTGCACCAGCCAACCCATGTTCGTCCACCGCACGTGTATCCTTTCAAGCATGACTACTCCAACCACCTCACAAGGCGCTACCTCACGTCGGAAACACCATGAAAACAACCCAGCGACCGCACCCAACTGTCCAGCGAACCTCCATGTTGCCATTAATCCTCTGTTTTGTAACACCAAAATAGAGCATTTTATTATGCTCTAAGCCCTAGAATCTTCCTCACACGACCCCACCACAAGCTACCTAGCCACCACAGCATTGCACGGTGCAACCTTTGCTTTCCTCGAGCAACCACCTAGTCACCGTGAGCCTTACCTTGAACCACCAATCGTTGCTCCAACAGTCCCCACGCATGACAGTACACACTAGAAAGCTGTGGGGCTCGAGACACAGTTCGATCTTTTGACCACTACCGACGCCGTGCTCAGCTCCTTCGTCCATGGTTGCACCACCGTGCATGACCTCCACCCCTCACTGTAAGCCTCTATCATTTTCATCGTGTCTTCCTCTCCGTTCCCTCTCACGCATTTCTCTCTCTCTCTCTCTCTCTACCATCGTTGAACCGAGCCGCGCCGCTGTCAAGATCCACCCAGACCGCCACCACACGTAGCCTCACGGTAAGGATCTGTGCATGGCTCCTCTCTGCATAGTGAAGTTTGTTTTACAAAATAGAAATATTTTCTATCTCTAGTAAAGGGGGAGCCTGAAATTGATATTATGTTTATGCCCTTATTTTTTTACAATTGGGTTTGGGATGTTTTGTTTATGTACTGGACTTTATATTTTAACTACGCTCAGTTTTATTTCAAAATAGTCTAGAAACTTTATTTTTACAGTAAATATTTAAGGGATTTAAATTATGTTGTTAAGCTTTAATTTTTTTAAGTTAATTTCAGAAGTAAATAGTAACCTTGTAATTTTATTTTGAACCCTTTAAATCTAATCTAGTCTATTTTTATTAAATGATTTTTTTGTTTATTGTAATAGATTTTTTGGTATAATTATATTAAATAGTATTAAATTTTATAGCTAGATTTCAGTGGTAAATATTTTAGAATTTAATGTCTTAAGTGGAGAAATTAAGTGGATATCGATAAATTTTGGGAAGTTATGGTATTTTTGGGTTAGAGGTTTTGAGGATTTAAAATAGGCTATTTAAATATTTCGGGTGCAATTAGGAAGTACGAGTTCAATTGGAAATTTACCTAAGTTACATAGCTTTTCATTAGGTGACTATTGATATCCCCTTGGCACTGTTGTGAGGAAATTCAGAGAAGTTAAGAAGTCTAGGTAAGCGAGATTCCTATACTAGATTTGCATAAAAAGGAAAATGAACTGAGGTTGGTTTGTAAAATGTGCATGATATGTTTTAAAAGAAAATGTGAAAACAACCTCAGTATATGTGTTTTGCATTCACTCATGAAAATCTAAATGAAAGAGAAAAATACTTTTTTGACATGAATAGTGTGGACATGAGCAATATTTGACATGTTTCTGAAATGTGCAAAATAGCGAATATGAAAATTGAGATTTTTATACATGTGATATGAAATATTTTGGCTTTATTATTAATCATCTGAAAATGATATGAATGTGTTCGGCACGTGGTTTGATATGATATGGATGTGAAAAACCTTTGGTAGACTTATTTATTTTGATTCTGATTCTGAATATGGATATGATATGATGATACCGGTTCACATGATACGGTTGGTACCAACATGATATGATATGATATGATATGATATGATATGAGTACACCCATTTTGGAAGCAAAGTGGTCTTTTATGTGTTATTTCTTGTGTGCACACTCGGAGCTTCGAGAATGATAAGGGAAAGTTTCACAATATGATACTGCCTGGTTTGGCCACCAGGGATAGCACAACCCTATCACGGAGGTTAAATATAGTATATGATATGATAATATGAAGATATTCAGTTATGTTATACCAAAGTGTTTTTGAATATGAACAAAGCATTTTTGAATATGAAAATGGTTTTTGAATATGAACAATTGGTTTTTGAGTATGAAAAGACTTAAAAGTCGTCCTGATTTTCTGATAACACGTTTCTGTGATCTGTATATAAAAATTAAATGTTTTGTTTCTGCATACCAAACTTTCTGAAAAGGCTCATGTTTACATACTAGTATATGTTCTCTGCTTACTAAGTTGTTGGTAACTCACTCCTTATCTCCATAACATTTTTTTCAGATAATTTTGATGGTACAACTGGGGTTCAAGACTAGAAATCATGTATAAGGCTACATGAGCATAGTGGAATAAGTACAAATAGGGTACTTTGGTTATCTGAGCATTTTATTCAATAGTTCTATTTTCTTTGTTGATTGGTTATTTTGGAAGGTTGAGGTTTATTTTGAGATTTTGTGGTGTTTTAGATTATTCATATTGGAGTAGTTGATTTGAAACAACGAGTTGTATGGTCATTGAAAACTTTAGAGTCTATTACTATATGATTGAGACATGATCTTGAGTGACAAGTAATAACTCTCCAACTCAATCGGGCAGAGGCGTTACAGGTTCCATCTTCCTCGAAGAGAAAACCCTAGTTTCTAAAGTGAAAGTATGTGGTTGTGTGGAAAACTCCAAAACCGAAAGTGAAGAAAATGGATTCCTCCACTTTGGTCATGCATGATCATCATGAAAGGGTGAAAAGATCCTTACCTGCAAGTGCTATACTCCTACTCGAGATATTGAGAGTGATATGCGAACATGGTGGTAAGTTTAGTAGTGTTTGACTAGTGAGAAAATGTGAGAAAGTGGAAACTTGAGAGAGAAAAAGTGGTGGGTGAAATACTCTAGGGAGACAAGAAAACTTTTTGGGCAAAAGGACCTCCCCCTTTTCATCTTCCTCAATATATAGTACCTCTCCTTGTTTTTTCACCAACCAACGCATGTAGGACAAGTGACAAAACTTTCTTCCATCTCCCTCACGATGGGATGGCATGGGAAAGACCAAAGGGTGGCTTGGAAGTGTGCCATTCTTCACTCAAATCCGAAACTCATCTTACCTCCATTTTCCATCTTGCCCTTTTTCCTTTTTCTTGGTTCAATGCACTTAGTCATCAAAAGGTCATTTCATCAAAACCCTAATCTTCCTAAGATTTTCTTCCAATGCATGGGTGACATGTGGCGTGAGGAGTGTGTGTGGGTCTTGGGTGCCGAAACTGACATGCCTCTTGAGGTGACTTTTGTGTCATTCCCTAGGTAGCTTTTGAGTCTTTCTCTCCCTCCTTGTTGCCGTTGGCTAGCCCCCATGCTTCTTACAAAAATTCTTCTAGAAACTCACTTTTTGTTTTTCTTAGTATGGCACATCTTGGAACTCACAAAAGCTCCTTCATCCTAGCTTGACATGTGTCCATGAGGAGCTTGTATCTTACAAAAAGTGGTGCCTAAGTCCATCATCCGAAAATCCCTGTACCCTTTTTGCCTCTTCCACTTTTTCATCTAAGGGTCCAATACATGGATGACAAGTGTCACCTTAGTCCTTTTCCTAGAAATACCAAAAACTCCTTCCTAAATGCCAAGTGGTGCCTCCTCCTTATCCAATGGGTTAACTTGGGCCTTCCAAGGCCAAAATTCCTAATAAGCTAAATTCCTATGGGCCTATTTCTTCTATTTCCCTCTTGTAGGCATTTCTAGCTTAAAACTCCAGTATGTGTCACAATTGCATTCTGCTAGTTACATTTATAGGATGCATTGCATATTAATTGTCATGTACGGGGGTATGTAACCTTGTATTACATGTCCCGACGATCTAAATCTTTGTTCCATCCCAAGTGGAATTTAGAGGCGTCACAACATTGGTATGGGTCGTAGCATAAACGTAAATGAGAGAAAATGTTTTCAGAATTGTCGCATTTTAATTAAGCCACATTAGCAAAATTAAACCATATCAACACTAAATTAAAAAAAATACCATAAACGGAGTTGTAAGTGAAGCTTGAAAAGCATGGTGATTGTATTGGTTTCTAAATGGTGGACAGATTTGTTTATATTGAATGTCATATATAAGGATGAAGTATATATGACTATGTAGTTGTGTGATAGATAAGTGTTGAGCTTAAGTGAAGCTTGGATTGAATGGATTATATTGAAGTGTTGAATTGAATTATCCATGAATGGAGGAAGGGAATGATGGAGCTGATAGGATTGGTGCTTTAAACTTTAAAGTGAAGCATTAAAGTTCATTTTAAATTATAGGGACATTGGTTGAATTTGGACATAAACTATTCTTTGGTAAACTCGTATATAAAAGCCAAACTCGAACCGTTCACGAACTTCTCTGTTCATTTGTAATCCTAGATGTGGATAAATTATTTAGAGATTGTGAAAGCAAAAACAACATAGGTTCAATGAATATGAGGTTGTTTATTCTCAAAAATAGCAAGCTCAATTTAAGGCTGCCGGCCCATTAGTTTACTTGTGACAATCCGCTCCAGAGAATAGGGTAAACGCAAGCCCATAGAAAAAAAAAAAAAAACAAAAACAAAAAGAATAGGGTAAACGTGACGAAATGTAGAATTAGGGTTTCTCGCTGTGGCTCGAGTATACATATATATAGTCGCTGGTTTTACCTTCATAGCGCTCTTCGACGGCACTTGAGGTCTTTGGGAGCACTCTGGTCGTCAGCCCCACAAGCTTCTCTGACAGGCGAATTCAAAATGGTATATTTTTCTCTTCTTATTCATACTTTCTTCTATTTTCTTGGTTTGTCAGAAACCGAAGGCAGCGTTACATTTTTCTTTAACGTGTTGCGTATCATTTGGCTCTTGTTTCTCTCAATCTGGACGAGCTGTTTCCCTGGATTGTCATGATAATAAAGAAAAGAGGTGAAAAGCAAATCTAGGATGTATGTGAAGCAACCAAATAGTGGGTTAATGAACATTTTCAAAACTTCTAGTTTCTCTCTTTTGCGTTCAGTTTTTTTTTTTTTTTTTTCGTTTTTTTCGTTTTTTCATTGACCAAATTTTGGGTTTTTGATATTGCTGCTATGTTAGGTCTCTCCGGATTTTTGGTGTATGTTCTTTTTTTGCTCACAGTCTCTTAGTTTTATCAGCAAGCAAATGGTAGGCTAATGCCATCCTTTTCAAAACAACTTTGTGGTTAAAATCAAAATATAAAAGGAAGAAGCTTTTAGTTATTTGATTTTGATCGTTAAAAGAACACGTTTCACGTTTCACGTTTCACGTTTCACGTTCTTCTAGGATTCTTTCGTTCAATCTAGTTGTATTATCACAGAGATGGTTAGGGCTATTGTAAATTTAACCTTAAGATTACGTGAGGCTCAGAGCATGTAACAGCACAGGTTCTTTTTGTGATCGAATTATATCTATATGTGCTTATAACTGTACGTATGTATTTATACATGCGTAAAATATGCAATTTTTGTTATAGTTATTTCCAATTTGTTGATGCTTTGAAAACTTTAAGAGATAACAGCTTTATCGAGGAAAGCTTAAATGCCTTTTTTGTGGGACTTAGCGTTCTAGTTGTGAACGTGGTGATTGCCATATGGATTATTGTAGTAGGAGACTGGTAGTATTATCTTTCTATCGCAGCCATTGGTGTTTTTGCATTGCCCATGTCGGTAATATTGCGATCTCACCTGTTGTTTTGAAAAGTTTGTAAATAGATATCAATTGGAAATTTACATGCAAATCTTTGGTTTATTATGATTACCTTAGAGGTCCTGAAACAATATTCAGCCCACTTCCACCTTTTTGGTAACTAGATTTTACTTTGTCCTTAGCTTTTCGCACAAGTTCCTCAGCCACGAAGTGGAGTTTTTTCTGTGTTCTCCCAATAAGCAAATGGAGGGTACCTGTACAAAACAATGTTAATTCTAAATTGATAATTGTTATATGTTTTTATGTGGAATCTGTACAGTGGTGGCATTAAGCTGAAAAAATGTGCAATTTAGTTGGTAAATTAAAACATATTTTGAGTGTTACTATGCTCAAGTCTGTTATGGGCCTTTTATTTTTTGTTATTGCATTTAGTTGGTGAGTTAAAATTTATACTGATTGTTTGCTCTACTTTTAACAGCCAAAGCAAATACATGAGATCAAGGATTTCCTTCTCACTGCAAGAAGGAAGGATGCTCGTTCTGTCAAAATCAAGAGGAGCAGGGATGTGGTGAAGTTTAAAGTTCGCTGCTCCAAGTACCTTTACACACTGTGTGTGTTTGACTCAGAGAAGGCTGAGAAGTTGAAGCAGTCCCTTCCTCCAGGTCTCACTGATTTTTTTTTCAACCGTCTTTTTTCAGCTGTCAAGCTTTGATTATTTGCCTCTTTGAGGCATAAGAGTCCAACATGCACACACCCTTCACTTCAGTCTTGCATGTTAACTTTCATATTATGGTTGAGTTCAGCTTCTGGCTGGATGTGCTGTCAAGTGCCAATTAGCACCATCCCAATGGGAGGCTGAAGTTGTTTAAACTTGAGTCGCATCCCATAGAATCATAACCGACGTGAATTTAACTGATGTCAAACCCCATCTGCAAGACACCTCTGCCTTGCTCCAGGCCTGGGTCTTTCCGGGCTTTGAGGAAGAAAGGTGCTCTCTCTCTCTCTCTGTACATGTAAACTTTCTTTCTTAACCTTACAGAAACACTACCTAACAACTTGTGATGAATCGTAACAAACATAATAATAATAGTCAAACTTGCTACAAAAGCCAAGCAACCGCGTTGTTTCCTGAGTGGTTACAGAGGCTAGCTAGCTGCATCTGGAGCAGAGTGGAACCATTAATTTTCTTCACGTCCGCTGGACATGATTTTTTGGGCACTGGGCAAGTGGGCAGTGAAGCTGAAAGCTTGCTAAACTCTCTCACTCAACTCTCTCTCTCTCTCTCCCCCCCCCCCCCCTCCCCTAAAAGTAACAAAGACCTGTAGTCCAGTTAAACGTGGATGTTATTCTTGTGGAGCATAGTGGGTTATACGCTTGAAAGTACGTGTTACGTGGTGTAGGTTGATATTGTGCTCAACTGCTTATCCTTTTTATTTTGTGGGTCACATCTGATGATTCATTCTTTTATTTGCAGGTTTGAGTGTGCAGGATCTTTGAAGGAATGCTAGTTCTTTTGCGAGTTCCCATGAGAAGCTGAAACATTTTTGTTCTTTCTGCTTTGGATTGTCATTTCTTCAGCCTTAGGCGGCATAGAACTTTGTAGTTTTGCTCAAATTATAGATGGATCTGGTTGGTGGGTTGTGTAATTAATTTAATGAATGACTTCAATTGTACGGGGGGATCTTTTCTATGATCAGTCCTATGGAACATGAAAAATTGGATAGAGGCATTTTCTGCGTGTTGTGATTGAAGTTAAGCTATTATAGCTTCCCTAGGTTAAATGCATTGAAAAAGTCATTGGAAGTCCATCTCTGAGCTGCTTTGGTAAAATATGCCATTATCTGCCCTTTTGATTGGCATGTGTTGGGAACAGAAGTCTCGATCAATGTTCGCAGCAAGGAGTTTTTTGCAATTTAACATTAGATAATTTAAGAGGTAATTCTTCCTCTACCACGTAGAAGTTATTTGCACCCAAATAGGGGTGTGCATCCGGACCCTTTTTTTTTTGGGTCCGGTTCGGAATCCAGAAACCTGAGTGCATCTAGGCGGTTATCCGTTCGGATTATACCTGGACGGTTAATAATATCTCGGATTCGGTTACGGATCCGGTTATGTGATCCGGTTATCCGTAATCGGGTCATTTAAAATGAAAATATCCGTCCCTTTTTAATCGTCTTCTCGCATCGACGTATCACATTGATTAAGGTTTGCGTCTGCCTTCTCGTCTTCTCGAATCTGTAATTGGGTCATCTCGAATCTTCCTTCTCGTCCTGACGTCTTCTTGAATCAACCTTCTCTCTCGGTCTCGAAGTCCCTTCTGGCATTCTCTCTCAAGTTTTTCCAATCCCCGAATCCGTTCTCTCGTCTTCTCTCTCAAGGCTCTGTTCTCTCTCAAGTCTTTCGGCCTCATCGAAACACGGAAACAAAAACTTCGAAGTGCTTTGTGCATCTGGGTGAGACACGCGGAGGCTACCATCCATATTCTCTCTTTCTCTAAGCTCTTAAGGTATTTTCCATTGCTCTGTAAGCTTATTTCGATACGTTATTAGTGGATTTTTTCTTTTTCTCTGTTTTTCGCATGGGATTTAGTTTTAATCACTTTTTTATGTAATACTCTGTTTGTTTGGTTTATATTATTTTTCATTTGCTCTGTTTTTACATGGGATTTAGTTTTCTTGCCATTACAGTGGGTCTATGGCAATGCCTGATTTAGGTGAAATGGTTTAGGATTAGCTAGTGATGATAGCAAACAATCCCATGTTTTTCTTATTAAAAAAAAATAAAAATTAAGTATTGGATTCCCAAAATGTGGATAATCGTCAAGTATTCAATAAAGCATAGTTACTTTTACTGAACTATAAATACTTCAATGCTTACCATGTTGTAAACATGAACAATTCCATTTTTCATTTTGAAATGGTGCTGCTTGGAAAACTACAACCAAAATATAAGATAAAAGGTTAACAAACAAATGAATGATTGTATTCTAATGTAATATACATCTCGATTTAATACATTGGAATATTAAAAAAATCTGCACACCATGAACAAGGAAATAATAATTCACAGCTGTTGCTTCAGCAGGTTCAAAGTGAAATGGATCCTTCTTCCTCTTCTACGCTTGTTGACTCTAAACCCATATGTTTATGTTTATATAAGAGAAAAATATGCATCAATTAGTCTCTTCAAATAATATCTCTAAAACAAGTGTGCACTTCAAAAGGTTGACCAGGTCTGTTTCTGTATTGATAACATATTATTTACTCTCCAATTAATTGAAATCGAGAAGTATAAAAATGGCAATACCACCCAATGAGTGGGTCAACAAACAAGATAAAAAAATAAATGCAAATGTCAATAGGATTTGGAAGAGATGAAACAAGAAACAAATCTCCATTAAACTGTTTAGGACAAGCAAGTCAAAGCTACCATGGAGTGTTTCTCAGAGGTAAATTAGTGTTGGAAGACTTGGGATCATCCCCTAATATGTGCACTGAAGCTGCATCAACCAATAATAATAATAATAATAATAGAGCAAAATTATCATAAATGATGAATGAAGCATTGTGAATGGAGAAAGAAGGCAGGGAGGTAAAGTAGTGAAAGAGAAATATGGAGTGGGAAAGTGGTGGCTAAAATAATACAAACTGTATGAAGACAAGATCAATAGGGGTTAAGATCAGGATTCAGGCCGAGACGAAAAAGGAAAGGGTTTGGAGCTCTGGGAAGATGAGGCATTTGCAGCATATAATGCAGTTTTTGAACTTTTGATACCTTAGCATGAATCTGGGTGCTCGGCAATAAATGAGGGAGAGCATTGGATCAGGACAAAATTATATATCAGATCAGACCCATGCATCTAGATCATTAATGCCTCGATTCCCATTCTTTCCTTCCTTCCTACCTTCCAGGTGGGTAGGCCAGAATACTCTCACCACCCTGATCATGTCCGCATGCATGCCATTTCCCCTTCTTTCTTTTGCTTCATCATCAATATACATGGAAGCTAGCATCATATCTTAAAACACACATAATATTTGTGCAGGGAGTTTTAAAATATTTATTATTATTTCTTAATATTATCTAAAATATTTATAATACAGACAATAAATATTAATAAGATATATACATCTCTTTTTTTAAGTTATAATTCTCGAATTAGAACAAAAACTCGAAAAAATCTTATCATATTAATTAATTTTAGATATATACGGCTCATGTGGTGTTGTGAAGTGTGTGCAGTCCATGACATGTAGCTATCGTCCTGTCATATACCGTAAAAATCTAATAGAAGCCCAGCTTAAATATACCAGACTAAGAACTTAGTAACTAGAAGTACACGTACTGCAGAAATGGTATAAATTTATCTGTTAGTATTACCACAAGATTGGTGTGGCTTGTAGGATGGAATGTGCTTATAATTTATCCTAGGACCTATGCTATATGTGAATCTGGTTTGTCTATTTTGTTACCTAAGAATGATCTAATTGGCTAAGCTTGTTCGATATTTGCTGTAATTGTTGGTTCTTATTATATTTGCTGAAGTATATACATTATTTTTTATGTTTAAAACAGATGGAAGGTAGTTTTAGTGGTAGTGTTAGTGGATCAGCGCCTATTTCATTGGACATGGAGGAAAATACTAGTCCATTAGTGCCTTCCTCTATGAATACCCAAAACCCCACACCATCTCTCCCCCCAAAGTAAAAAAGAGCCAAGAAAGCTATGAACCAATCTCTTGTATGTGATCATTTTACAAGGGTCAAACCTATTGATCCCATTGCACCCAAAGCTCAATGAATTATTGCTTTAAGATTTATGGATGTCATTATAAAAATGATACTTCATCAATGTCACACCATCTAAGATATTATTGTCTGAACTCTCCCATTAGAGAGAATAAAAATCTTGGGAAAGATACATCACCATCACACACTGGAGTTAGGATGGATGGTAAAGGATCTAGTCCTCAAGTGTTAGGACAATATGATCGTGAAAAATTAAAGGCGATGATTTCCAATTTGTTTATCCAGTGTGAATTGCCATTCAAGGTTATAGAGCATTCGGCATTTGTTAAACTTTTGGGTTATTTAGAGCCTAGACACACTTTGCCATCCCGAACTACCTTCCAAAAAGAGTGTATTAGTTTATACAAGGAGGAGAAGCAAAAATTGAAGGCATTGTTGAGTAGTCAAAGAGTGAGTTTGACCACCGATATATGGACATCGGTGCAAACAAGAATTACATTGTGTTACATGCCATTATATTGATCAAAGTTGGGTATTACACAAGAAAATTATAATGTTTTTCAAGATTCCTAATCATAGGGGTGAGACCATTGCTTGGATGTTAGAGTCTTGTTTGGCGGATTGAGAGATTAACCGCCTTTGTACGATCACCATGGATAATGCCTCCTCCAATGATGTTGCTATTAATCATGTGTGGAGGAACATAAGAGATAATGAGTTCACAATTTTGGGAGGCGAGTTCATACATGTGCGATGTGCTGCACATATTTTAAACCTCATTGTATGTGATGGTTTAAAAATTATTCATAATACTGTAAATAAGATTAGAGAAGCAATTAGATTTGTGAGGTCCTCACCGGCAAGGCTTGATATGTTTAAAACGTGTGCAAACGAGCTAAATATTATGTGTGGAAAAATGATGTGTCTAGATGTTCCTACTAGATGAAACTCAACATACCTAATGCTTAGTATTGGTGAAAAATACGAAAATGCTTTCGTACTAATGGGAGTGAAGGAGTCACAACTTTTGGCACATCCGTTTGAAGATTGGCAAATGACTCGTATTTTTATTAAGTTTCTAAAAGTTTTTTATGATGCCACTTTGAAAATCTTTGGCTCATTGTATGTGACATCTAATATGTTATTTCAACAAATTTGTTCAATTGAGAACACTTTGAACAACATGGGTCAGAGTGAGGATGATATGTTGATGAAGATGGCCTCTACTATGAAACTTAAGTTTGGTAAATATTGGGGGAAAACAGATAGGATGAACATGATTGTTTATGTAGCTTTTTTCCTTGACCCTCGATATAAGATTACAGCCTTGTCATATTGGTTAAAAAGATACAAAGGGGATGAATGCGGAGATAGAATTGAGGTCAAAGTAAGATTGTTCATGAATCGTTTGATTGAGCAATACCACAAGTTTTATGGGCTAGGTAGTGGAAGATTGAATATGGCCCATAGAAGTTCCTCAAGTATTATTGGTGATGACCTGGACTGTGAAGATTTTGATACAGCTCTAGAGCAATATCTTGAGAAGCAAAATAGTTTAGTAATTAGCTCGGACATGGATAGGTATTTGTCGGATGTGATTGAACCTAAAATACCCGAGTTTGATATTTTGGATTGGTGGAAGAAGAACTCATTTAAATATCCCATCCTTGCGGAGATCGCACGTGATGTATTGAGCATCCCTATTTCCACCGTCGCATCCGAGTCCGCATTCAGCACGGATGGAAGTGTAATAGATCCATACCGAAGCTCATTAGCTCCCGGAGACTGTCCAAGCACTAATTTGCATGCAAAATTGGTTGACTTGTGAACCACTTAGTTCTTGGGAGGTCGAGGAGCATGTAGAATGCGTTGACATCGAAGGTAAACACTTTTATTTGTTAAGTTTGATTTTTTATTATTAATTTATCCATTTAACTTAACCTTTACATTTTTTTCTGCTTAAGGTAACCCTCTTCCTTCAACTTCAGCAACTTAAGCATATGGACTCCCACCCTATGCATTGAAAACTCTCCTTATGCAGTAAGTTATCGGAACCATGCCATTTTTAATTTCAATAGATCATGAGTTTCTTAGTTCTTTGTATTAATATTTGTGTCTTTTTTCCAAAAGAAAGAAGTTAGGTATTAGCCATTTTGCTTTGCTGCTGCCTACTCTTGCTTTGCTGACTATCATCTCTGAGTTGAGTAAACTTAGATGGGAACCAGGCTTGCAGAGTTGGGTTGGTTTCAAGACTTAGGAGCATTGGTTGGCAGGCTTTTTAAAGGTTGTTTCCTGGCAGTGACAACTTGTTTCCTTATAAATTTCTAGGTGGTTTCTGTCATTTAAGGAAAGAACTTTCCTAATTTGCCGTGAAGAAAAAGTGAGATTGCAACCCTAATTTAACAAGACTTAGTCATGCTTTTCGGTTGTTTAACCTCTTTTATTTGTGCTTCTGCAGTTGGAATGCAACTTATGAGAATCTACTTACCATCAACAAGCCTTTCCCCCAGCCCATCCCCCTTCCTGTAAGTTGTTATGGATTGAGCTTGTTTCCTCTATTTTCATTGCTTGTAAATGTTAATACACTATTCTACTTGAAAAGTACCAAGAGGGTGCTTGGATTATGTATTGCTTAAGATAATAACACTGTGAATGATGCAATTTTGTGCAGAAGGATTAATGACTTAATTGGAGAGGGTTCATCTTTTCCACCATAACAAAACATGGGAGGACTGGTAAACTTGTAAGGAATGTTTAGTTAGTAAAAGGCTATGCAATTGGAACTGGGCACATATTGTTGACATTTTGCTTATGTGAAATTGGCTTATGGTTCAGGATGCTGAGGAGCTGTATTATCTTTGGAAAAATCCCTCCATATATATCAGAAATGACAAAGTTGAAAAAATTGTAATTCTTTGGTTCATCCATCTCTCTACTTTTTAGGTTGAAATTCATACACATAATCCCACCCCTGGAGCTTCTTGCAATTTGTAGAAATTAGAGATCTTTTAGTGCCAAGCACACCTATAGCTTTTAACACAAGAAAATTGCCTTGATCTTGTATATCTGTTCATCACATTAATTTGGTATTGTTTGAAAGCCGATTGCATTCTCCTAGGTATGTTTGATAACTAGGCTTTATCTGAAGCTAGTTCCACCTGAAGTTCCCCATATTGCAATTGGCAAGAACATTATCTATTCAATATTTCATAGGAAGCATTTGAACTGAAATTTGCAGTAACTTTGTGAACATTGGTTTTCTGTGTGTCATCAGTGCATTGTAAACATTTGAACTAAAATTTGCAGTAACTTTGTACAGGTTATATTGGATCGGAGTTGCTGCTATTCTACTTAAAAAGTACCAAGAGGGTGCTTAGATAATGACCAATTGCTGAATATTGCAGGGTTGTTCATGGCCCTGCAGCCCCGGATTGCACCATTTGTTGCAAGGGAATATGTCTTTGCAAGGGAATATGGGTTGCATTTGGTCTATTTTGTAAATTTATTTCTTTTGTTCTTTGTAAATTTATATTTTAGTTTAATTAGCTGTGATGTATTATTTTTTCTTTTGTTTTTTATAAATTTATGTCTTGCATTGTGATGTAACAACAATATTATTTATTTTACACTTTTATTTATTTTGCTTTTTTATTTATTTTGTTTGTTAATTTATTATCAGAATTAAAAAAAAAACTAAGTGCTATAAAAATATTTTTTTAAGTTTTAAAGTATTTAAAAAAAAAAAAATTAAAGCCGGATTAAATCCGGTTATAATCCGGATCCGGATTAAATCTGGATTGAATCCGACTATCTGCTCGGATTGAATCCGGACAGATAACAGCCCATATTTTAGCATCCGAATCTGGATCCGGTTATGACCGGATATCCGGATTCGGATGAACACCCGTACAACCAAGGGTTTGAACGTTACATCTAGAGGGAGCTTACAAAATGTTTTCAACGATTTTGCTTTCTATTGAAAGTCAATGCTTTACATAATAATGCATGACTGTTGAAATCGTCCAATCAGATTAGATATCATGTTCCAAGAGGTGTGGAATGAGAACATCGTTGGATTGGATACAAACTATTTGAATCGAGCCGAATTTGTATTAGGCTCTGCTCGACTTGGGCTGATCTTTAATGTAAATACTAAAACTTGAATATCCTTATTCGAATATCTAAACTTGAATAAAATCCGAATATCTCTCTAATCATATCATTAATGTTCAAATTATAAGTGAAAGAGTCGAGCTTGATAGTGTTCCTGATTTTTATTATAATTAATGTAAAAGATTTTAAATAAACGAATGAGTTGAGCTTGAGAAGCCTGAGATTTTATTTTGACTAATGTAAAAGATTTTAAAATTTTGTAATGAATTTTAATTATTTTAGCTATTTTCTATTAAAACTATTCTTATGATATAACCTTTATAACATGATTTAATTTATACTCGAGTTTTGAAAAATAATGCATAAGGTAAAGATGAATGATACTTGCAGTCGTGAGTGTATAAGTGCCGTGCAGTCGCTTTGAAAAAAGTGAATAAATATGAGACCCACATGTAAAGAAATTAATTTTTTAATAGTAGACCCTACTCTTTTTCAAAGCGACTGTACGACGCTTGCACATTCTATGACTGTATGTAGCATTACTCGAGTTCTGTTTCCTCAAAACCAAGCACTGAACGGTTTGGTCGGAAAAGACCCTTAAAGCCCCCTCTTCAGCAAAAGTCTTCTCAGAACTTTCCAAATGTGTCTCACTCGATCTTGCCTTATAAGACCTCTTGATAGAATCTTCATAATTCCTAGAAATCAGCACATCTTCAGTTACCACTATATTGGCCTCAATTTCAGCATCAGTCAAAACAGGTTCCTGTATATCCTCCTTTGACTCAGCGTTTCCTTTTGGAGCTTCATCCCTGTCCTCCTCCCCCTTCCTCCATGACTGGCCCTCTTCAGTGTGGTGGCAGTCCCCATCACCAAATTTCTTTTTTGTATTATCACTGTACTTAACTGCTGGAGCTCGCATCCACACACCATATTGTAGCTTACCACTGCCAATTGAACCAACAGGACAGCCTTGTTGAGAGTGCTTTACAACCCCACATTTAAAACAAAAGTTAGGCAATCGTTCATACTTGAAATGCACCCAAGTCTTCTTGCCTTCAACAGTTAAAAACATACCCCTTAGGAGAGCTTTTGAAATATCCACTTCCACCCTTATCCTTAGAAATTCCCCCCACCCAATCCCTCTTTCATCTGCCTGGACAGTTTTAACTCTCCCAATACTTTCACCAATCTGGACTCCCACATCATGTGTCTTGCTTGTAAGAGGCATGTTGTAAGCCTGCACCCAAAACTCTTCTTTGTTGAAGAGAACTTCATTGATTGATCTGTTGCCATCAAAAACTTGAAGACACAATAACCATCTGTCAAATGACCATGGTCTGCCATGGATCACACGCTGTAGATCCTTCTCTTTATTGAACTCTATCATAAACTTGTTCACCCCAACTTCTGAGAATTGGATCCAACCCTCACATCTCCATACCTTTGACATAGTATTCCTGAATGCCCCTCGATTAACAGGTTTTTCTGCTATGATCATAGCCAGTAAACAAAACTGACCATGTTGTATAGCCTTTGTAGTAGAATTGGATGGTAGAACCACCACCTCTTTCTCCTTTTCAGTGAGACATAGACCCTCCCACTGTTTTGCCAGATCCTCCTCCATTGTAACCACTTCAAACCAGCCACGCCAGTCTAAGAGACTCAACTCTTCCTGGAGAGAAAATCTCACCCAGCAAGGAGAGGACAACGATGCCTTGCTAGACTGGAAGACATCATGATCCAGCAGCAAATTAAAACCCAACTTGAACTCTGAATCACATTAAGGAAACAGACCCTTAAAACCTATAATCCATTCTCACCCTACTTGCCAAAAAAACCAAAGAATAGATAAAAAACAGGAAGACATCATGATCCAGCAGCAACTTAATGGTTTAATGTGGATGTAACGTTTAATGTTATATCTGTCATGGGTTGGAGAAAGAAATAAAACAGGCGTACCCTCTGCTTGCAAGCAAGATCTACAGACATCAACTTTTTCTCTCCCTCCTTCTATTCTTTTTTCTTTTTTTCTTTTTATTTGAGAACTTATTTGTAACAACCCGACCCTAAGATTAGGATATAAGATAAGTTTTATGTATTTTTTTTATATATAACTATAAATATTCTATTATTATTATTATTATTATTATTATTATTATTATTATTATTACTATTATTATTATTATTTATTTTTAATTTTTCTCCAAGCTCATGAGTCTAAACACTATTAAAATTCTTATTTCTTTTTAATGATAAAAAAACTCCCATGCACGTACGTCTTTTCTTCTTATTCACTAGGGCTTCCATGGGTCTATATATAGAACTCGTTCATTATAGACGTAAATGTCTTCAACCTAGAGCTAGGGTTGCCGCAGCCACTACATGCAAACCATCTGCACGACAGCAACGGCCTCCTTCCCCAAACCTGGCCACCCACACGGCAACCACCACGCCTCCCTGTCCAGAAACCAGCCGCGACAACTCCACGCCACCACCAGCCACCACAGAAGACAGCAGACCATCCTCAGCGGCCAAGGCACGCCGCAACAGCAACGGACGTTGAGAAGCCTCTGCTTCTCTTCCATGGTAACGACCACACGGACGCACCTCTATCTAGCACTCCCAAAAACAGAGCATCCCGATCGTCTGAAACCACCATCACCCACGTTCCTCCACGGCGATTCCACCACCGCCCAGAACATGCCGACGCCGCCACCACTTTCAGATCAGGCTGGTGCAGCTCATGGACCACCACTGCCGAGAAACCAACTCAACCACGTTGCGGCCTCTTGCACTCGTAGACGAGCACCTCGGCGCATCCTATCCAAGTGGTTTCGCCAGCCACCTTAAGGACGTCGGAGCACTTCTCGGGGATCACAGAAACTGCTGGTGAAGACTTTCCGTCACCCTAGGGACGCCGCGCGCCACCTCAGCCTCGACTGCCTCACGGTGATCTCCCTCCGTATTCTCGGCTAGGCAGTCCTCTCTCTCTCTCTCTCTCTCTCTGCCTCATGTCGCACCACCCTTCCCAGAGACCCCGTCGCGTCGCCGGTCACTCCAACCACCCAACGCCGCCGTCGCAGACCCTATCTCTATCTCAAACTCTGTGTGTTTTGTTTTGGACGTGTATTCGGTTCTGCCCTTAGGTTCTTGATGGGCCGTTGGGCCCTAGGCCCTTTTGTGCGTACGATGGGCTTATGTAGATGGTCTCATGTAGTATTATTATTATGGGCCAGGTTTTGACTCTTACAAAATTATAATGATGTTTAAATGAATTTGTAATTTTAAGTTGGGCTTGATCTTATTTTATTTCAACAACAGTTTTAATAATTTTTATCGGGCTCAATATTTTAAAGGTCAGTTTTTAATTAAATAGAAATATTAGTTAAATGCTATTTTATAAGGAAGTGTTTAAAGAATTTGTAATATATTTTAAAGTATACTTTTGAGCCTAATAATTTAGTTATTATTTCCTTTGTTGATTTAGTAGATTTTAATAAAATTATTATGTTAAGGTTTTAATAAAATTATTATGTTAAGAAGTAAAACTTAGTTAAGAATTTAAGTTTTATGAATTATTTTAAAATAGCTCGAGTATTCTACTAAATTATAGATTAATATTTTAGTAATTTAAATATTATGATTTATTGATTAAAGGGTTAAACAAAAGATTTGTTTGATTACCTATTAGATTGTGAATTTGATGTAGTAGGATATTAGTACATATTGTTTCCAAACAGATTTAGTGATAGTTATTATTGCGTATAGGTGTTTAGTTACGAAGTGATATTCAGGAAGAAGCACAGCGAGGTAAGTAATTTGATCATAAGTTATGATCATCACATTTAGCTTATATGTATGTATTATTCAAGTCAGTTCTTTGACAACCATTATTTATGAAACGCTCATGTCATATGCAAGCATGTCATCCAGCATAGCATACGATCACGTCATTCCGCATCATGTTTAAATTCAGAAATTATGATTATGTATATAATATGTCATGCATCTCATGTGTATAAGACACATAAGCCATCTTAAATTCAAGTGTAAGATAAGATCAGATCAGTTAATAAGATGGCCATTCAGATGCATGGTACCAATGCAGTTCAGTTTCAGGGTGGTGTGCAAGCCACGAACTCAGTCGTAGTCCACCATAGTATGCTAGGATACTATCAGCGGTTCCCCTTGCTGCAGCGGGATGTGGAGCCAGTGCAACCTTGCACACATGGTTAGGTGTGTTGGCCAGTTAGATAAACCAGTTAAATCAGATAAATCAGTCAGATCAGTCAGTTAATTCAGTTAAAATAGTCATACATAGCATAAGCATCAGTATGAACAGTCATGAATTTTAAGATCATCATGAAAGTTGTTATGAAAATCTTATGTTTATTACGTTTACGTTGTGATAGATTTCTTACTGAGTCATCGACTCATTTTAGTTTATTTTCATGTTTTTAACCACCCAGGTGAAGATGATGATTACGAGCAGGCAGACCAGGAGTAGAAGGAGCATTTTATTTTTAGTTCAAACTTTTTAAAATAAAACATGTTTTTATGACATAAATTTATTCGGTTTATTTCATTTAATGTTTTTGGAAGACAGTTTTATTAGACCTTTTTCTACTTAATAAATTTCATGTTTTCAATTATGAAATTGGGATCTCTTGCCGGATTTATCTTTATGAAAAATACGTGACATTCTCTTGCCTACGAGGAGGGGGTGTTACAATTTGGTATCAGAGCCAGTCGATTCTGTAGACTTTTTGGGAAAAAAAAAGCTTTTATAAATTTTTCTGAGGAAAATGTTAAGTTATCTAGGATGCTTCTGGCCTGCTCGAGAGTTATTGAGATATTTTATAGCTCTTACTAGTTAGCAGTATTGTAGTTATGGCAGACATTATTATTATTTATGTGAATATCGAAATATTAGTTCATGGTTACATTAGATTATGACACCTTACTCGAGGAATTTCATGTAGCATGGATATCTAGAATTTTATGAGAATTATGTATACTAGAGTTACATGTCAATTTGATTATGACAGTGTAATTGATTAAAGGAATGTAAAGTTGTGAAACTTTTATTTTATGATTGATAGTATATTTTGTTCATGAGAATGGATGTTGATGACTTATATTTGATGGAGTCTTATTTAATGAAATTAGGGAATGTTGTTAGTAGATTTTGGAGTTATGACGTAGATTTACACATGGTGTTTGGTATTTCACAATGTCTAATGGAAGGTATAATATTGGTGTTATGATTTCTCTTGCCTAACCTGAATAGTGGACAAAGGATTTTTGGAAAATGTCATGTATCGTGGAATTATTTAGCAATAGAGCTATAAAAAAAAAAATTGTGAAGTCAATATATTTTTGAGGTACAAGAATTTAAGGTTTACGAATAGAAGATAATTTTAAGTACACTTATGCTTGAGACATACACATTAAAGTTTTAATGATTAAGTCGACATTATTAGAGAATAGCACCAGATGTCGAGGTTTGATCTGGAAGTTTAATTGATGTTGCTATGCTTATAATTGGAGATGTAGGCCGATAACCGTAGGCACATGATCATTGTGGTATTTCATTGAGAATTTTAGAATTGAGATATTTTATAGACTTCAAACCTTGGAGAGTTGCTTTTATCTAAGGTTATTAATATATGAGGAGTTTTAGTTATCATTTTATGCGAAGAGTTTAATTATTATTTTATGTGGAGACAATTACTATTACTGGAGAAGATAATAGTTTGAGTGATATTATTAATAGGTTTTTGATCAATTTTGTTGTTAAGGTATACACTTTAGGCATGTATTGTGTTTCTAAATCGTGTGATCGTGGATAGTAAGTGCATGTGTAAAAGGATTAGAGGAATGTGAAAGATTTAGGAATGAATAAATGAGGTTTAAAATTTTGAAATGTTAGGCTCGACTAAATGATCGAAGATCTAAAATGGAAACATGAAAAGAATGTGATGGACAAGTATGTACGTTGCTTGATGTATTAACAAATTCCGAGGATGGAATTTTTATAAGGAGGAGAGTTTGTAACAACCCGACCCTAAGATTAGGATATAAGATAAGTTTTATGTATTTTTTTATATATAACTATAAATATTCTATTATTATTATTATTATTATTATTATTATTATTATTATTATTATTATTATTATTATTATTATTATTTATTTATTTATTTTTAGTTTTTCTCCAAGCTCATGAGTCTAAACACTATTAAAATTCTTATTTCTTTTTAATGATAAAAAACTCCCATGCACGTACGTCTTTTCTTCTTATTCACTAGGGTTTCCATGGGTTTATATATAGAACTCGTTCATTATAGACGTAAATGTCTTCAACCTAGAGCTAGGGTTGCCGCAGGCACTGCATGCAAACCATCTGCACGATAGCAATGGCCTCCTTCCCCAAACCTGGCCACCCACACGGCAACCACCACGCCTCCCTGTCCAGAAACCAGCCGCGACAACTCCATGCCACCACCAGCCACCACAGAAGACAGCAGACCATCCTCAGCGGCCAAGGCACGCCGCAACAGCAACGGACGTGGAGAAGCCTCTGCTTCTCTTCCACGGTAACGACCACACGGATGCACCTCTATCTAGCACTCCCAAAAACAGAGCATCCCGATCATCCGAAACCACCATCACCCACGTTCCTCCACGGCGACTCCACCACTGTCCAGAACATGCCGACGCCGCCACCACTTTCAGATCACGCCGGTGCCAGCTCATGGACCGCCACTGCCGAGAAACCAACTCAACCACGTTGCGGCCTCTTGCACCCGTAGACGAGCACCTCGGCGCATCCTATCCAAGTGGTTTCGCCAGCCACCTTAAGGACGTCGGAGCACCTCTCGGGGATCACAGAAACCGCCGGGGAAGACATTCCGTCACCCCAGGGACGCCGCGCGCCACCTTAGCCTCGACTGCCTCACGGTGATCTCCCTCCGTATTCTCAGCTAGGCAGTCCTCTCTCTCTCTCTCTCTCTCTCTCTCTCTCTCTCTCTCTCTCTCTCTCTCTCTCTCTGTGTCACGACGTCGCACCACCCTTCCCAGAGACTCCGTCGCGTCGCCGTTCACTCCAACCACCCAGCGCCGCCGTCGCCCTCTACCCTCTCTCTGTGAGTTCCTCCATCGCAGACCCTCTCTCTATCTCAAACTCTCTGTGTTTTGTTTTGGCCGTGTATTCGGTTCTGCCCTTAGGTTCTTGATGGGCCCTAGGCCTTTTTGTGCGTACGATGGGCTTATGTAGATGGTTTCATGTAGTATTATTATTATGGGCCAGGTTTTGACTCTTACAAAATTATAATGATATTTAAATGAATTTGTAATTTTAAGTTGAGCTTGATCTTATTTTATTTCAACAACAGTTTTAATAATTTTTATCGGGCTTAATATTTTAAAGGTCAGTTTTTAATTAAATAGAAATATTAGTTAAAGGCTATTTTATAAGGAAGTGTTTAAAGAATTTGTAATATATTTTAAAGTATACTTTTGAGCCTAATAATTTAGTTATTATTTCCTTTGTTGATTTAGTAGAATTTAATAAAATTATTATGTTAAGGTTTTAATAAAATTATTATGTTAAGAAGTAAAACTTAGTTAAGAATTTAAGTTTTATGAATTATTTTAAAATAGCTCGAGTATTCTACTAAATTATAGATTAGTATTTTAGTAATTTAAATATTATGATTTATTGATTAAAGGGTTAAACAAAAGATTTGTTTGACTACCTATTAGATTGTGAATTTGATTTAGTAGGATATTGGTACATATTGTTTCCAAACAGATTTAGTGATAGTTATTATTGCGTATAGGTGTTTAATTACGAAGTGATATTCAGGAAGAAGCACAGCGAGGTAAGTAATTTGATCATAAGTTATGATCATCACATTTAGCTTATATGTATGTATTATTCAAGCCAGTTCTTTGACAACCATTATTTATGAAACGCTCATGTCATATGCAAGCATGTCATCCAGCATAGCATACGATCATGTTATTCCGCATCATGTTTAAATTCAGAAATTATGATTATGTAAATAATATGTCATGCATCTCATGTGTATAAGACACATAACCCTAGAACAGAGAAGGGGCTGAGTGAAAAGAGGGCTCTGTTATTCGTAGAAGGGAGAAATGAGAAGAACTGAAGTGTTGCGAGGAAGTGAAGTGAACTGGAAGTGGAAAATGGTACGACGTCGTGCAAGGGGGAACATCAAGCTAAAGAGGAAACGGTGCTGTGTCGTGTGTGTGTGTGTGTGTGTTACAATTAAATGAAACTGTGCGTTTTGGGTGAGTGGGTCAGCAATCAATAGATGCAGTGTTTGGGATCATGTCCAAACGATGCATTTTACATATCTGTCATTTTACATATTACAGGTGTTGCACTTTCATTAGCTCTATTAGTCTTGGGCTACGTCCATTTATAAGCCAGAAATGGCACAGTAGGAAGCATCTGAAACTTTTGGCTAAATAGAATCTGTAGTTGTTTTCTTGTAAGGAGGTTGATTCTCCCTCGAAGCAGAATCACTATCAATACAAATGGTGTGGCTAAAGGCTTTTCATCAAACAAGTCATCTGCACTTGAATTCATCTTGTTTTTGCATGCATCTTCATCATTCCTTCTGGCCCAACCTGCGTACAACAACCAATAAAGGAGATTATTAGTAGCTTCTTAACAGCTACCCACATGACAGAAAGATAAAGACTCGGAGTGGCTCCCAAAGATGGTTCCTCCTTTGCTTTGCTTGAGGCCCTCAACGGGTGACTTACTGTGAGAGAACTCGTCACCCACCAAGCTTAGAATCAATGCAACTGAAATGGAAAATGGGTCTTTGAAACTTTCTTGGTCTGAATCAACGAATCTTCGGCTCTCTGTGTGGGTAGGTGAAATATATTTTGGAATTGAAAGGTGGGTGGCTGATGAACTTGTGGAGGGCACGCCTCGTCACAATTTGAGAAGGAATAATATGATGAAAAATGAAGGGAAAGGAATGCGATGACGAACAGAGGGAATGGAGGCGACGGGGAACGGAGGCAATAACCACGTCGACGAACGGAGGTGATGACAATGAAGAAGAGAATGGGGAGGGCTAGCTAGCTAGGGTTTGACTTGGATTCTACACTTAAAACGTGACTTTAGCTAGGTTGAAACCCGCATTTCCCGGGTTCGACCCCAAAATTAGTTCAACCCGCATTTGTCGATTGGATCAGGTCATTAGGACGGATTGGGCCTGCGGTTTTTGCACACAGGCCTAATTATAACTGTTTGCGATGTATTTCATACCCTAGCTAGTTCATTGCACCTGTGGAGCAACCTACAAAAATGACAACAGGTTGGGTGTAGGTGATTGGGGGTTGGATTATGTCTCCCATGAATCCTTTCAGTGGCATGGGGGTTGGGTGTAGGCGATTGGGGTTAATTCCCATTTTGACGAAAGTATCCCAAAATAGGATGTCGGCCGAGTTACCATTGTCTATTAAAATCCTTCTTGTCGTGAAGTTGGTGACTAGTATGGTCTCGACGAGGGTGTCGTTGTGGGGGTGGTGCACTCCTTCACTGTCTTTCTCCTCGAACGTGATGACAACTGCATTTGACCATCTCCATTGTTTATCTCGAGGCTTCTCTGCTGCGAACACTTGTTCATATCGGACTTCTTCGTATTAGACGAGGTGGGGCCACCCCCAGTGTACCCTCCTGCTATGGTTCAAATTTCTCCCAGAGGCTCTCATTGCATGCCAGCGCGCTGCGGGTTGGGCTCCATGGGGACCTACCCTCGCCACTTTGCTTGGGTTTCACTTCGTTGCATCCTCACGTGCCCGCCTACACGGTCAGCTGTCCATCAATCTTTCATGGGATGTTGGGCGACCAATCATTCTAACTCCTCCATCCTTCTCTTTTAAGTGTAACAATCTTCAGTGCTGTGTCGGTCCAATTGGTGGTATGTACAGAAACAGCGATCTCTTTGGTCCTGCTGATCGACCTTTCTGTCTATTGGTTCTCCTCCTATATGGTCAAACTGGAGTGGGTCCATGTTTGTCCTTGTATCTTAGCCGACATGTTGTCCTCTCACCTTGCCTCATGCTGTGGTGCTTTCTTCAACCTTTCAAGGACCTTTCCTCAGGCGAATCCACTGGCCTTCTGGTTGGCTTGTTCCAGTTCCGTCTTCCTGGCGTTGTCAAGGCCCGCTTGGCATGGTCCATGAACTCGGGCAATGTTGTGGGGGTCTTCCTTGCCAGCTCCTCCATAAATGTGTTTTAGGGCCAAATTCCTCCCAAAAGGGTGGCCAAGGTGATCTTTTCATGCCGTCATTTGTTCCCTATTGAACCAGGATAGGTATACTTTCAAGTTCTGATCACGCCATCGGTCGTCAACTCTTTCGACTCGCCATGAACTGTGTTAAGAATAGATGGGCTAGCTCTCCAAAACAATCGATTGATCCTGGTGGCAGTGCGTCAAGCCATCCCCTTACCGCCCCCTTTAACGTTAGTGGGAAGGCTCGGCACGCCATCGCGGAGGGTCATGTGAGCCTTAAAAGTTTTCAAGTGCTCAACGGGATCTTTAGACCCGTCATACATCTCCATTTGAGGAACTTTGAATTAAGGCGGGAGAGGCGCCACCATGACCTTTGTGCTATACGGTAAGTCAGTGCTGGTTAGTAGCTAGTCGACCAAGGATGACGCGCCCATTTTTTTGGCCATTTCCTCATACTTGTCCATGAGTCCGCGTAACTTGTGGTGCATTGGCCGCCTCTCTTCTTCAGCCACATCCATTCTTGCTGCGCTTCGTGATTCTACGTGCTCATTTGGCTTGGTTCCACTGTGTCCCTTCCTCAAGGTTTCGTTCTCTTGCCGAAGCCTCTCCACTTCCATTTTTAGTCTCTTGACCACCGCTTCCATTTCAATGAACCTTACTTCCATGTTCCTTGAGGATTCCTCTTATCCATGGGTGGCTTGTGAACACATCGTGGCCGACATACAAATGAAACATTGTTCTATTGCATCCCATAGACATCGCCGCTATTTGTGATGTGTTTCATACCTCGGTTGGTTCGTCGCACCCATGGAGCAACCTGCAAAAATGACAACACGTAAGGGCTCAGGGTGTGTGTGCATGTGACACCTCTGATGCCAAAGTTAGCATTGAGTGTGTTGATAGAAAGGGAAAAGAATGAGGGAGTAAAAGGCGAAGAGAGAATCCCCTTACCCAAGCTTGGAGATAGATTTTATATATTGAGCTGAGGTGGTCCCCTCTTTACTACTGCTGGGTTGCTTGCAGGTAGGGGTGGCAAATCGTGCTTTCGGGTCGTGTCAAGTCGTGAGAATTCGACTATATAGGTCAATCCAAACGCAACCCCGACCCATTAAGCTAAACGTGTCAAACTTTCAAACCTTAACCTAACCCATTTAGATAACGGGTTGTGTCGTCTCACCAGTTTTGACCCGTTTAATAATTAATTAGAAATAAATTTACACAATATGACCCATTTAAACCCGTTTCATGCAAATGGGTTGAACTAACATGCATAATTCATTTGACCTAATTAACATAATTTTACATAAAAGTTAAAATCTATATTTATTAGTAGCCACAATATCTTAAAAATATATATATATATATATCAATATTTTTCAAATTTTAACATATAATAAAACCAATATTACAAACCATACAAAAACAAATATGAGTGTAAGGGGCTTTTCCCCCTCTATCTTAGCGGGCCTGAGAAGGGCAACTAAGAGAATAAGAAATGAAGGTCCAGTCCAAAACGAGTAGAACCTTCGGCCTGACCCACAGGTAGGGCCCCCTGGACGCAACCTCCTTAAGACCCCTCGAACAGTGTCCAGCCCTTGAGTACCTGTCCGCTTAACGGGCGGGAAGGGGGACGCTCGATCCTCTGACAAGGAGACATCGACGGACCACTAAGGATGCTAGTAGGGTAAGACAAATCAAGGAACCACGCCGCATTAATGGCATCACTACCCGAGCTACATGCCACATCAATGATGCCGTCACAGAGTCACGCCGCATTAAAGGACTCTGACAGAAGGAACAGTAAAAGGACACGGACTCCATGGGGCAGACACGATCTGTCCCCCCAGACTTCCAGTATAAATAGTAACTCTCAGGTACGAGAAACGTCTCTTTGATCCCTAGACTCTTTCATTATTTACAAACTTCCAAAACATGATACTAACTTTGGCATCAGAGACTTCTCGGCCCCAAGGCCACCATCTCCCAATTGGCTTCTTCTCTATTTTCGCAGACTCAGTTTTAAAGACCTGAGTTGTCAGAACCTGGCCCAAAGCTTTACGAAACACGATGTTAACAGTGACGTTGTCTGTGGGATTGTTGTAGATCTTGCGTGTACTTCGTATGCCTACGACAACCCGTTCAGGACAGCTTGGAAGAGACACAGAGGAAGCCATGGAAGCAAGTTGAAAGCTATGGAGGACTGGGTGACGAAGTTGACAGACAAGGTGCAAACACTTCGCAAAGAGAATTAGGAGCTCAGAAAGCCTCAACGAAGGTAGAAAGGGGCGGCGGAGCCCAGCAATAGCAAACACGTGGAGGAAGAGAGGAACAAAATGTAGGATGAGCTCCATAATCTCAAAGGAAAGTACAAAGATAATACAAGGAAAGTGGGCACATCGTCGTCGGTGGACCAACTGCTCACAAGCACTGGTCTACCCTACACGGAGGAGGTGATGGTTGTGCCCTTACCACCAAAGTTCAAGGTCCCACCATGGAGATGTACGATGGACGGAGGGACCCCCTTGAGCAGTTGGAAACCTTTTGGGCTCACATAACATTGCATGGTTTCTCGAGGGAGGTGGCATGCAGGGCGTTCCTGCTAACCCTAAAGGGGCCAGCACGAGTATGGTTAGGGTCTCTGGCGCCCAGTTTTGTAGACAACTTTGGCGAGCTAGCTTGACTATTTTTGACCCAGTTCATGTCAAGACGACGAAGGCGATGCCCAACAGATTACCTCCTCACCGTCAAGCAGGGAGAGGAGGAAAGCCTCAAGACGTATCTATCCCGGTTCAACAGGGAGAGCATGACCACCGATGACCAGGACGAGAAGATAACCTTGGCGGCGCTTCTGGGAGGGGTCTGGCCATGATCCCAGTTCATGGATGAGTTGGCGAGATGGACTCCTGTGACGCTGCGGGAGTTTATGGACCAGGCCAATAACTTCATTAACGATGAAGACACTCTTCGAGCCCTAACATAGCTGAGGAAGAAGGAGCTGGAGCAAGCGGAGAGGAAGGCAAGGGCCTCAACCAAGGCTAGGGCCCAAGAGAAGCCAGAAAAGAGCTCCCACGACAAAAGAAGGGAGGAAGCTCAGACGAGGGGATCAGGACCCCGCTTCAATAGACCCACTTTCAGCATCCATGAGGCTAACACCTCCGCTGCCCGCAAAGATGATGACTGAGGCATTGTCCACCACTACTGCACATACCACAGTGTTAGAACCCCTAGTAAAGTTGCCTCTAGCCATGCTGCATATGTCTTAGCCATGTTGGGGACATGCCCCTTGACCAGCTCGCAAGCATGTTAGGGCCCAAGCCTTGACATGCACGCAGCGCCCAGCGAGGCTATTGGCCATGCGCATGCCAGGGTGCAGGCTAGCAGGCGCATGCCAGGGCCCAACAGCATGCGCAGGCCCATAATCATGCCACTGCGCCACACAACCCTGCCAACGCCTAGGCCCCCAGCCTGGGCCATTCGGCTCAATGAACGGCTCCAATCTGTGCCATGCAGCCCTGTCAGCGAGGTTAGTGGCACGCACTCTAGGCATGCCATCCAGCGCATGGCTCCAGCCCTTGCCTTGCAGCACCAACACCCAGGCCACTAGCCTGGGCCATGCAGAGTCAACGCCCAGGCCACCTGCCTGGGCCATGCAGCAGCCTTGCACGACACTGTGCCGTGCCATCCAGCAAGCCTATGCGTGGCACCTTGTCATGCCCATCAACAGGCCATCCACGACACCTTGCCGTGCCATCCATCAAGCCTATGCGTGGCACCCTGCCACGCCTATCAACCAGCCATGCACGGTCCCATGCCGTGCCCACCAAGCCATGCACGGCACCATACCATGCCACCATGAGTCATTATGTGTAACGCCCGTCCTTGTGGTGGGACTTTTTCTAAAATATTTTTATAAAAGGACGACGAGAATTACCATTTAAAACTTTTCACTTGCATACCCAGGGTGAGAGACTCCACGTTTATAGATTAAAATATGCTTTGAAAATAAAAGAGGTTTACAGTGGAAAACATAAATCTTATAATAAAAGGTCTCTCGTACGTTTAAAACTCGTGCCTAGACTTCCATGCTCTTCTCCATGGGTCGTTTCCGTCCTGATCGTGCAGTTCCTGTGAGGGGGAGGGACATGCATAAAAACTAAAATGAGTCGAAGACTCGTAAGCATTACTTCATACCGTTAAAAATATAACAATATAGGTTTTCATTCATGCATTCATCACTCGTACATACTATTACGTGCGTGCATACGTGTCATACGTGCGTTTGTTTGAAAACTTCACTTGACGAGGTTTTTCTCTTTTAAACATGGGCTTCCTTTTTGTAAAACGTTTCTCCCATCAGTGCCTTCATTTCTGCAAGAGTTCGTGCATGTTTACGTGCGTTCTTTTGAAAACGTCACTGGACGGGGCTTTTCTTTCAAAAGACTTTCCTTTCTTTAAAACGTGTCCCCTGTCAGTGCCTTCATTTCTTAAATATTCATGCATTCGTGCGTTCGTACATGCATGCATACATCCATTCGTTCTTATCACTTTCATAGGCTAGTACACACTGTTACGCCCCGTGTGTTTGGGGTTAGCGGTCTTCCTTTGGACCCGGATTCCGCCTGTGGCCACGGGTGCGGAATCCCTTTTCATAGGGGGTAGCACTGGGTGCACTTCCAGTACTAGTTACCCGGCATTGCAATCTGCCCATTCATTGGTACCCTTTCCTTTCAGTCATGTGGCCGTTACATATCTTCATACATTCATGCTTTCATTTCTTTCTTTCTTGCTTTTCATTCATGCATTCATTCGTTCATGTCAGCTCGAAAGAGCTGACGCTTTCGTTCAGTTCTTTCTTTCATTTACAATACTTTCTTTTCATGAGAAAACATTTCTTTTCGTGAGAAAGCATTTATTTTCATGGATAAACATTGTTTGGGGCTTAAGCCCAAAAATCGTCTTTTCTTCTTTCAGTTCATTTCAGTTCTATCTTTTCTTTAACAGTTCATTCTTGAAAACTTCATTTGAGAACATACATGGGCTTAAACGTCGGCTTTCGTGGCATCCATAAGCGTCACCTTTGAACGTCGTCTCTCATGGCATCAACGAGAGTCACCTCGTGGCGCACATGAGAGCGTCGGTTCGTAGGATCCACAAAAGCATCCGTTGTCATGCCCTTCATGCATCTTCATCAGTTTATGGATTTTCTTAGAAAATACATACAATAGATACAACGTATAGTCATCCATTCACATGCATATAATTAATACTTTGGTTGCGTAAAAAGGGACTGCCAAGGAGGGGCCGTACATACTTATACCTTTTAACAATTAGCATTTTCTTTCTTAAAACGTCTTTCGCTTCTTTTCGTGAGCATCTTAAAGGAAAAGCATTTCTTGTATCTTTGAGAACTCTAGAAGAGTATGAACGTAACACTTACTTGGACTCCATGCTACTTGCATGTCATTCAGTCCATTCATGCTTGTCAGATGGCAACCTACATGCATACACATACCTTAACATCATTCTCTATCTAGTACATAAGCAACTTAAACTATAAATAGAACTACACTATACTTGGAACACTCTCCTTCTATCCATGCACTTATGTGCCCTTTACTATGTTAAAACCTTCGGGACCCATTACGGTCACCCCATCTTCCAACTCATGTCTTGCCTCGAGTGCTCTTCCACTAAAGTGAACTCATGATTCACCTTAGGATTAAGACACTAAGGCCTCTATCTCATTCTTCTCATTAACCTCATTCCGAAGCATGACTTAAACCAACAAAGTCACGCATCCCGTCCTTAGACAGTACACTCGTCACTTTTTTCATGCATCTTAGCCCATACAAATCCTCATTCCCATCCAGACAAGCCATACGGCTCTAGGCCAACTCTGAGGCTTAAGCACCGTGTAACTATACTTAGGATAGATTACCCATTACATATGGTGAATCCATTCGGCACATGTGTCTAACTAGATTACACATGTACTCTACCCCTTATCACCTAAGATCAACATATATAACACGTTGATCACCAGCTTCGAGAGACAAGGGCCATACTCCGATACCAACCTTCTCTTAACCCGGCTAGCATGGCTCCTCATGCTACTCGTCCCTTTGACAGTTCATCCCAACACTTAACACGACAAGACTCCATTCATAACCATGTCTTATGCCACGTCATACAGCTCGAGACTGCTCCCAAGCTACACCGTGACCTTGTCGCGTTACCCAACACTCTGGTACATAAATTCCTAACTCATCACGAGTACGATTCCTTACGTACTCCCGACACATTGTGACATCTTGTCACGTTCCCATTACGCCATTCCTACATTCTAACACTTCACCCGTTATAAGCATAACTACCAGTAACCACGTCACTTCGTGACGTTGCTAAGTCATGCTTCCACTGCATACTCCTACACTTGTTCCACTACTTCGCCCATCACAAGCACGACTGTCAGTAGTCATGTCTCTTCGTGACATTCCTCAGTCATGCTTCCGCTGCGCACTCTTATACTTGTTCTGCTACTTCACGCATACTCTTAGCCATAAATCCATCACGGTGACACTTGCTACCTCAGACTACAGGCTATGCCATAACTACTTCGGGACACTGTTCCACAGTTCCCGACACTATCCATCACGTTCCACGCCCATCAATCACATAACCATCCTTATCTCTACGACACGCCACACAGAGTGTCGCTGCCACGTGGAGTACACTCCACGTATACTCCCTTCATACATACTACGCCACATCACCATTATGGCATACTCGCCATATGGTACATCACTATATCACATGGAGTACACTCCTTGTGTGCTCCATCCACATTCATTACGCCTCATCACCATCAGGGCATACACGCCATATGGTGCATCTCACCATCACATGGAGTACATTCCACTTGTACTCCCCACATACGCTCCATCACCGTTATGGCATACCCGCCATATAGTGTATCACTATATCACATGGAGTACACTCCTCGTATACTCCCTTCATACACAGTACGACACATCACCATTATGGCATCCTTGCCATATGGTGCGTCACTTCAACACATGGAGTACACTCCTGTACACTCCCTTCATACACACTACGATACATCACCACTATGGCAACCCTGCCATATGGTGCATCACTTCAACACATGGAGTACATCCCGCGCGTACTCCCTTTATACACATTATGCCATACAGAGTACACCTCACAAGTACTCCATACACGTTACATCACTGCACCACTCAGAGTACACTCATCGTGTACTCGTCTCATTCCACATACACACCACCATTATGGCATATCCACCATACGGAGTACATTTCACATATATCCCCTTCATATATCATACCCCACACAGAGTACACTCAGTGTGTACTCTTCCCGTTCCACATACACCACGCCACATCACCATTATGGCATACCTGCCATATGGTGCATCAATCCACCACATGGAGTACATTCCACATGTACTCCTTTTACATGCACTACCCATAGAGTACACTTCTCCGTGTACTCATCCCGTTCTACCATATGCCAGGAGGGTATATTTTACATATACTCTCCTTGTCTCACATTATGCCACATACAAAGTACACCCAGCGTGTACTCTTCCTATTCCACACAACGCCACACCATCCATACAACACATGCCCCACAACTACATTACACAACACAGTCCACAACACTTCACGATACACCCAACACTTCACAGCACACTACACGGCACAATGCACCTCCATACAACACAAATAAGCCCAACACTTCACTACACAGAATGCCCAACACTTCATCACACAACACCACATCACAATGCCACTACTACATTAATACTAACAGCACAGTCCACAACCAAGTCACCTAATCAATATCTAACATAGATACGATAGATAGAGGGTTATACCATCGACGGGATAACCCGTGCGTTGCTCGTTGACAGTCATAGCCGATGATGTTGACAGTGTCGTACGTGGCGGCTGACCCACGTACGTTAACTGTTTAGGCGTTTGGATAGCTAGGTGTGGTCTTGGGAGTGCTCGTGGTGGCGGTGAATAGCATAACACGGCGGCTCTAGCCGTGTGCAGTGATTGTCCATCACGTGCAGTGATTACCCACCACATAAAGTGGTGGTTTGGACTTAGGGCTCGGCTAAGGGAGGTGTGGTGGATCTCGTGGTGATGTCGAGGTGGCACCACGGTGGCTCACGGTGGTGGATCTGGCCATACCATGGAGGAGAAGCCGTGGGAGAGTGAGAGAGAGTGTGCTCTCATGGTGGTAGATCGGGGCCGTGGGAGGTTGGGTTGGTTTGGTGGCGGCCTGAGGAGGCTGGAGGTGGCGGTTACCAGCCGTGGGTGGCTGTGCAGGTTGGTGCACGGCGTGCAACCCGTGCGTGTGTGAGAGGGGAACCGTGAGGTGGAGGAGGGAGCTTTTGGCAGTGGGTCACGTGGAGGAGCTCGGGGAAGGGGAGAGGAGGTCCATGGTGTCACAAGGTGGCCGTGGGTGCTGCGCACGGCGGCGCTAGGGGCCGTGCATGGTGAAGCCATGCATGGGTCTCCTTGTGCGTGCATGTGTGCGACGGAGGGAAGGTGGCTGCGTAACATGGGCTGAGTTCGCTGGGGAGTGGTGGCCGGTGGCAGAGGAAGCTGCCGTGGAGGTGGTGGTGTTGGAGGGCGGCGCAGTGAACTTGAGCCCATTCGGGCTTCACACTTCTAAGGGAGAGGAAGAGAGGTGTGAGAGGAAGAGATTGGCATGGATGGACTCGCCGGAGGGAGGGGAGGCCAATGGTGCCGGCGGTGAGGGCTAGCGGTGCACGGCGGCGCCGGGCTGTGAGTTGGAAGCTTCGACATGGAGGAAAGACAGCGTACTGCGTACACTCGGAGGGAAGGTGGCTGCGTAACATTGGCTGAGTTCGCTAGGGAGTGGTGGCCGGTGGCAGAGGAAGCTACCGTGGAGGTGGTGGCGTTGGAGGGCGGCGCAGTGAACTTGGAGCCCGTTCGGGCTTCTCACCTCTAAGGGAGAGGAAGAGAGAGCGTGAGAGGAAGAGATTGGCATGGATGGACTCGCCGAAGGGAGGGGAGGCCAATGGTGCCGGTAGTGAGGGCTGGCGGTACATGGCGGCGCCGGGCTGTGCGTTGGAAGCTTCGGCGTGGAGGGAAGACAGTGTACTGCGTACGCTCTGGAGAGGGAGGAGAGAGAGAGAGCTGAGGGAAATGAGGGAGAAAGGGAAGGGGTCTGGGTATTTAACCCAGTCCCTTCATCTTGGGGTCCACGAAATGATCTAACGGTAGATCTCAAACACTGGTTTAAAATACATTAACATATAACTAAATTAAAAGCGCTTAGAGAAATTAAGGTAGAATATTATTTTAAACTAACTTTAGTTTATAAAATAATATTCTTCATTGTTAATAAAATGATAAATTTTCACTTAACATATTTAAAAGGGTTAAACCATTTAATTAATAAAAGTTCTTAACATAATTTAAATCTCATAATATCTTAAATAATTGAAATCATTTTAATAATAATATTAAAATGATTTTCAATAATTATAATATTTTTGGAGCTCTTCAAGAATATTATGATTGTCGTATTTAAGATCAAATCTTAATTCAATAACACTGGAAATACTCATATATATTTCCAGCATATTTAAAACACTGGGCGTGCCCTAGAAGTCACACGATATCTTTCGAGACACGCCATCATGGTTCAACACGCATAACGTGGCTCGCAGTCGCTAGTGAGAAAGGCAGATGGTCACATAATCTCTGCCTTCGGGATTTGCTTACGTCATAAAGACGAAACATACGTTAGAAAGAAGAAGCGTACGTAAGAAGGAAGGACCGTACGTAAGAAGAAGGAGCAGGATATCACACCATGGCCCACCCATGGGCCTTAGAATGCCACGGGCCACCTTGGCCCGTCCATTACTATCTTATTGTTTTTATTTAATTCTTATTTTATTTATTTAATTATTTTTCAAGGGACCTTCTTTACATCTTTTGGCAATTACCCTAGAGGGAGATTATTTGTTTAGGAGATCATAATTCGGTGCCTTTGCACTTGGGCTTTTTGGGTGAAATCTGTGAATCCCAAAGAGAGGATCACTACCTTGCAATTCATTGAATATGTGTGATTCAAGTTATCAATGTATGAGTTTTCTTTCAACTTTGTGCAATTCGTGAATCATAGTTGATTATCTATCTTTTATTCATTCAAGTTCTTGAGTGTTCATAGTTTGTTCATTGTGTTCATCTATCCATTGCATCATTCAATCCTTCCATACCCCATATTTTCGACTACTATAGTGTTTGCCTTACTTTCCATAAATTCCTTCTTCCATCCATTTTGCCCTAGCCGAAATACACCTACCATATTCGGCTACCACAATTCTTTCCTTATCCCACTTTAGCCTTAGCCGAAATCTCCACTTACCATATTCGGCTAAACCATAAAATACTTTCCTTCCATACTCTACTTGCCCTAGCCGAACCCTACTTACCATATTAGTGTTCCTAAACTTTAGGAATCCTACTTCCATTCCATATCCATCTACATAGCTGGCCATACACTTTCCATATTGAGATCCTAGATTTTAGGAACATTCCTTAAATCTCTCAATTATCCAATCAAGCCAATCCCCAAAGATCTCGCCAACCTCAGCCATACCATACTCCAAACCCTAATTCCATACACCAAAGTGGCGCCAACCCTAGTGCCTCCACTATAGCCGTGTGCCCCATTCATGCATTGGAGTTCCTTCACTTCATCGTCTATTCCATCATTCCCATACACCAAACCAACCCTAAACACTTAGCCTCACTTCACCAAAATTGCCATCTTTGCATTATTTCACAATAACCAAGTAAGAGAGGGATAGGCATTTGGTCAACACAAGGAGAACCAAGGCATGGACAACATAGTGTTTAGGGACTCGACCGAGATCCCTAACATTAATTGGTGCTTTCATTGAGAGGATTCTTGCTTGGTGTTCTTGATAAGTTCTCACTTCTCCAAGAGGTAAACAACGCGTTAACTTGAAACTTTGTAATTGGATTGGGAGGGATCGCTCGTTGGATCCCATTGTTTATTTTGAATTGTGAACTTGAGATTGAAGTTTGGGGGTTGAGGAGGAGGTCGGAGTAGTAATACTTGAAGGGGTCGGCCACCCATGAAGGTGGGAGGACCCGTGGTTGAACCTTTGAGCTTGTGCAAGAGGGGTTGCCCACCCACGAAGGTGGACAACTCAAGGTTGGACTTTTGAGGCCTATTCTACCGTCCAAGAGAGTCCAAGTTGCTGTCCAAGCTTCACCAAACAAAAAGTTTCAGTTTGCAAGTTGTTCAAGTTGTTAGTTTGCAAGCATCATGTCCGGGAGCAATCTAGAAGCCGAGGGGAACAAGAGTTCCAACCGGGAATGCATTGAGGTGCTTGAGGGGCATACTTCAAAAGTCATGGACATTCTTAGTGAGGTTAGCACTAGAATGGCCGAACTAAGGATGGCCTTGAATGCCACTACCCGAGAGAGTGAAGAAAATAGGAGAGCCATAGATACCATGAGGAGGGAAACACACGAGAGCATAGAGAGACTAGAGAGGAGACTTGTTGTGGGCCAAGGTCCACGCCAAGAGACTAATGGACAAAGGCACGATGCTTTAGTTGATGGTGTAGAAACAAGTGTAACCGATTCTATGCAAGAGCCACCAAGAGTTGAAATGAGAAGAGGCGGTCGAATTGAGAATGACCACGTTGTGGTGGAAAGATGGATCCAAGATGGTAATTGCCATAGAAGTCCGAGTATAGGAGAGAGACATCAAGATGTGAGATATGAAGTTCCAAGACAAGAAGAAGTCGATTATGATTATGAGGGGGAGAGGCCTTGGGGCCATGACAACCGATTTGAGAGAAGACACAATCACTATGAAAGAGATCGAGGCTATCATGGGAGACGTTATGATGATGATTACCGTGAAGATAGAAGAGGAAACCGGGCTTATGACCGGGGACCAATGAGGCCAAAGGTGGATTTTCCCAAGTTTGGTGAGGGAGAGATCCATATGAGTGGCTAAGTTGATCATTATTTCCATTCTTATGAAGTACCTAGACATGAAAGGGTATCTACGACATGTTTCTATTTGGAGGGAAAGGCTAGTAAGTGGTGGAGGTGGATAAGAAACCAATATGAGAAAGATGAGAAGCGTTTGGGGTGGACCGCATTTGAGAAGGAGTTCTTGTTACAATTTGGCTCGTCGCCCACCATTAATCATCATGGGCAACTTGCTAAGTTGAAGCAAGAAGGCAAGGTTCACCATTACATTGAGGAGTTTCGGCAACTCCAAACATTAATGAGAGGATGGTCGGAAGAAGCATTTGTGGGCACTTTCATATATGGTTTAAAGCCTTGGTTAGCCAAGGAGATCAAGTTGAAGCAACCATCATGAATCCAAGAGGTCATGAGGATGGTCGAAATTCTAGAAGAAAGCAACACCATGGAAAGAAAATATTCCAAGGATGTGGGGAGCAAATTTTCAAAACCCTTGCAAACCAAAGCTCCTTGGAAGAGTAAAGTTGATGTGGAGGTTTCTAAGCCTAAGCCTTATGAGGTTAAGAAACTTTCTGGAGAAGAGGTTTAAGAAAGAATCAAGAAAGGTTTATGCTTCAAATGTGGGGACAAATGGAGTAAAGAGCACACATGCAAGTTGGGTAAGGCTTTTGTTATGATAGAGGAGGATGATCATGATGAATCCTCAAGCCATGAGTCCGAACATGAAGAGGCCGAAGCTAGTGAGGAGGATGAGGATGCCGAATTGTCACTCAATGCCATGTCGGGAGTACAAAAGCCCACTTCTATGAGGGTTATGGCGTGGATTGGGAAATTTGAAGTAACTTTATTGGTTGATAGCGGCTCAACTCATAATTTTATTAACTCCAACATTGTCACCAAGGTTGGATTGAAACCGAATGCTATTGAGCCATTTGAAGTTAAGGTTGCCAACAGGGACAAGCTTAGATGTGAGGGGCTAGTAAAGGTCAAGATGAATATCCAAGGGGTAAGAATAGTTGCTGATTTGCATGTCCTATCTCTTGTGGGACTTGATGTTGTGTTGGGCAACGCTTGGCTTTGGGGTATCGGGAAAGTTGTGCATGATTATGACAAGATGACCATGGATTTTAGGCTTGGGTCTAAGAAGAGGATTTGGACAACTTTGACATCAAAGGAAGTGAAGTCTTGTGAGGCAATTATGTTCGAAAGATTATGCAAGGGTGGAGCTCGTTGCTTCGACATTATTCTAGCCAAACAAGAGTCGGTTTTTGAAGTTGAAAAGATTGAAGATGGGGGCAAGAAGGATGACTTATCCTTGCTGCCCATTGAGGTTCAAGAGGTCTTAAAAAGGACCATCAGGGGGTCCTAGAGGTGCCCACTACCTGACCACCTACTAGGCCCTTCGACCATCGCATTGTCTTAGTTGATGAGAGCAAATCGGTGAATGTTCCTCCATGCCGGCATGCTCACTTTCGAAAGGAAGAGATCGAAAGACAAGTAGATGAAATGTTGAGAGGCGTATTGATAAGGCCTAGTACTAATCCTTTCTCTTCACCGGTGTTGTTGGCGAGAAAGGAGGATGGCACTTGGCGGTTTTGCACGGATTATCGGGCTTTGAATGAAGCTACAATCAAAGATAGATTCCCTATTCCTACCATGGATGAGATGCTAGATGAACTACATGGGGCAAGGGTATTTTCAAAGCTTGATTTGAGAGCCAGTTTCCACCAAATCCGCATGAAAGAAGATGATGTTCACAAAACGGCCTTTAGGACTCATTCCAGTCACTTTGAGTACCTAGTCATGCCGTTTGGGTTATGCAATGCTCCTACATTTCAAGCAGCCATGAATACAATCTTCAAGCCACTTTTGAGAAGGTTTGTGTTAGTATTTTTTGATGACATCTTGGTCTATTCCAAGTTCGTTGAAGAACACAAGCAACATTTGAAAATTGTGATGAAGATCTTAGAAGAGCATCACTTTTTCATAAAGGCTTCTAAATGTGCCTTTATGGAAAAGGAACTTGAGTATCTTGGGCACTTTATATCGGGTGAGGGAGTGAAGGTCGATCATAGAAAGATAGAGGCTATGGTGGATTGCCATTGCCCAAGGATGTTTCGGCCTTGAGAGGTTTTTTGGGCTTGACTGGTTACTATAGAATATTTTTCAAGAACTATGGGCTTATTGCTAAGCCACTTACTTCCTTACTCAAGAAAGACAATTTTGAGTGGATACAAGAGGTTAGAGAAGCCTTTGAGAATTTGAAGAGGGCGATGACCATTACTCCCGTGCTTGCTTTGCCCAATTTTGAGAAGCCGTTTGAGGTGTACACGGATGCAAGTGGGGATGCAATAAGTGCTATTTTAGTACAAGAAAAGAGACCCTTGGCCTTTATTTCCAAGGCACTCGGGCCAATGAAGAAAGCATGGAGCACCTATGCTAGAGAAATGTTGGTAGTTGTGCACGCGGTTAAAGTTTGGCGGCCTTATCTATTGGGCCGCAAGTTTGTTATTGTGACCGACCAACAAGCTTTGAGGCACCTTTTGCAACAAAACATTGTGACCCCGGAGCAACAAAAGTTTCTTGTGAAACTTCTTGGCTTTGAATATGAAATTATCTATCAACTGGGAAAAGAGAACAAGGTTGTGGATGCCTTGAGTAGACGTGAGGGGAGCTCTCTATTGTGGGAAGTACATGATGAAGATGATTCTAATTTGTTGGCCTTGAGTGGGGCCGAGTGGAGGATATGGGACAAGATCCGGGAAGCTACCAAGCTAGATACAAGAGCCATTAAGATTGTTGAGCTTTTAGAAGCTCAAGGGGATGGAGTTATCGGCTTCAAGGTTAGAGATGACCATATTTATTATAAAGAATATGTCTATGTTCCCAATGTGCCGAATTTGAGGAAGCAGATTCTTGATCACTTTCATAATAGCAAAGAGGGTGGACACTCGGGGTGGTTGAGAACTTACATTAGAGTGAATCATTTTTTCTATTGGGAAGGAATTAAGAAGGCCGTGAAGATGCTAGTTGCCGAGTGTGATGTTTGTAAAAAATCCAACTATGAGACACGGCCTCCATCCGGGCTTCTACAACCACTCCCAATTCTGAACTTGATTTGGGAGGATTTGAGCATGGGCTTTGTGGAGGGACTTCCTAATAGTAGTGGCTATGCGGTGATATTTGTTATGGTAGATCGCCTTTAGCTAGTATGACCATTTCATTCCACTTACTCATCCATACACGGCCAAGAGTGTGGCCAAAGCATTTGTGGATAATGTTGTGAAGCTCCACGGGTTTCCAAAGAGCATTGTGACCGATAGAGATAGGGTGTTCATAAGCACCTTTTGGAAAGAATTGTTTGAGCTCCAAGGGAGTAAATTGAAGGCAAGTTCATCCTATCACCCCCAAACCGATGGGCAAACCGAAGTTGTCAATAGAACACTTGAGCAATATTTGAGGTGTTTTTGCCATGAAGAACAAAGAAGGTGGGGTGACTATTTGACTTGGGCCGAGTATTGGTATAATATTACCTTTCATGCTTCCATACAACGAAGCCCTTTTGAAGTTGTTTATGGAAGACAACCACCAATTTTGGTGAACTATGAGAGAGGCACGGCCAAGAGTGATGAGGTAGAGAAAGAGTTGCTTACTAGGGATGAGATCCTAGTGAAGGTGAAAAAAGAGCTCAGAATGAAAAAATATTATGATGAGGGTAGGCGTGTGGTTGCCTTCGAAGTTGGGGACTATGTGTAGCTAAAGCTACAACCCTTTGGCCAAATGACATTGAGAAAGAAACTTAATTTGAAGCTGTCCAATAAGTATTATGGGCCTTTTAAAGTGATTGAGAGGTTGGGAGATGTGGCATATAGGTTGGAACTTCCTCCAACATCCAAACTACACCCGATGTTTCATGTGACCATGCTTAAGAAAAGAGTTGGTGACCCTAGGCTCATTGTGGAAGAGTTACCAAAGTTTGATGAAAAAGGGCGTATGCTCTTGCAACCAAAGGAAGCTCGTGATTATAGGGTTATCACAAGGGGAAGGAAGAGGAACAAGGTGTGGCAAGTTTTGTTCCAATGGGGTGGAATGCCGAGAGAAGAGGCCACTTGGGAAGATTATGATGATATGAGGGAGAGATTTCCCGAATTTATCCTTGAGGGCAAGGATATACTTGAAGAGAGGGGGATTGTCAGAACCCCTAGTAAAGTTGCCTCTAGCCATGCTGCACATGTCTTAGCCATGTCGGGGACATGCCCCTTGACCAGTCCGCATGCATGTTAGGGCTCAAGCTACGCACGCAGCGCCCAGCGAGGCTGCTGGCCATGCGCAAGCCAGTGTGCAGGCCAGCGCGTGGCCCATCAGCATGCGCATGCCCCTGCATGTATCCCTGCGCCGCACAACCCTGTCAACGCCCAGGCCATCAGCCTGGGCCATGCTGCTCAACACACGGCTCCAGTCCATGACATGCAGCCCTGTCAGCAAGGTTAGTGGCATGCCCTCCAGGCATGCCATGCAGCGCATGGCTCCAGCCCATGCCTTGCAGCACCAATGCCCAGGCCACTAGCCTTGGCCATGTGGAGTCAACGCCTTGGCCACCTGCCTGGGCCTTGCAACAGCCATGCACGGCACTGTGTTGTGTCATCCAACAAGCCTATGCGTGGCACCCTGCCATGCCCATCAACAGGCCATGCACAACACCCTGCCGTGCCATCCAGCAAGTCTATGCATAGCACCTTGCCACGCCCATCAACCAGCCATGCAAGGCCCCATGTCGTGCCCACTACTATCTTATTGTTATTAGTGAATTCTTATTTTATTTATTTAATTATTTTTCAATAGACCTTTTGGGGGTTTCCACTTTGTAACCTTTATAAATAGGACCCTTAGACATTTTCTTTACATCTTTTGGCAATTACCCTAGAGGGAGATTATTTGTTTAGGAGATCATAATTCGGTGCCTTTGCACTTGGGCTTTTTGGGTGAAATCCGTGAATCCCAAAGAGAGGATCACTACCTTGCAATTCATTGAATATGTGAGATTCAAGTTATCAATGTATGAGTTTTCTTTCAACTTTGTGCAATTTGTGAAGCATAGTTGATTATCTATCTTTTGTTCATTCAAGTTCTTGAGTGTTTATAGTTTGTTCATTGTGTTCATCTATCCATTGCCTCATTCAATCCTTCCATACCCCATATTTTCGACCACTATAGTGTTTGCCTTACTTTCCATAAATTCCTTCTTCCATCCATTTTGCCCTAGCCGAAATACACCTACCATATTCTGCTACCACAATTCTTTCCTTATCCCACTTTAGCCTTAGCTGAAATCTCCACTCATCATATTCGGCTACACCATAAAATACTTTCCTTCCATACTCTACTTGCCCTAGCCGAACCCTACTTACCATATTAGTGTTCCTAAATTTTAGGAACCCTAATTCCATTCCATATCCATCTACATAGCCGGCAATACACTTTCCATATTCAGATCCTAGATTTTAGGAACATTCCTTAAATCTCTCAATTATCCAATCATGCCAATCCCCAAAGATCTCGCCTACCCTAGCCATACCATACTCCAAACCCTAATTCCATACACCAAAGTGGCGCCAACCCTAGTGCCTCCACTATAGCCGTGCACCCCATTCATGCATTAGAGTTCCTTCACTTCATCGTCTATTCCTTCATTCCCATACACCAAACCAACCCTAAACACTTAATCTCACTTCACCAAAATTGCCATCTTTGCCATTATTGCACAATAACCAAGCAAGAGAGGGATAGGCATTCGGTTAACACAAGGAGAACCTAGGTGTGGACAACATAGTGTTTAGGGGCTCGACCGAGGTGCCTAACACACAGGTCCACCTTGCACAACATCAAAGACTACTTCTCCCAACAAGGGAGGTGGGAGCATGCGGAATGGACGTGGCAATGCTATCCCCCCGCCCAAAGACTGGAGCAAGAAAAGAGGGGAAGATCAAGGGAAAGGAGCACGAATCGAGTCAACCGACGAAGTAGGGAAGAAAGCCCTCGACAATGACCACCAGCATGAGGGCCATAACAAGATCGCCCCTACTCACCACAGTGGGGGGACCTCCACTCCGGGAAATCTGGACCATAGTGGGAGGATTCATAGGCGGGGGCACTTCCTCCTCAAGCAGACAGGCACATGCTAGGCAGGGTCGGTACCACGAGGTGTATTTGGTGGAATACCACCCCACCAAACCCTGAAGGGGCGAGCTGACTCCAGTCATCTTCTTTGGAGAGGAGGACGAAGAAGGGGTCCTGTACTCCTACAATGATGCCTTGGTGGTGACCATGTTGGTCGTCAAGTTCACTACCCGCAGAATCCTCATTGACAATGGGAGCTTCGCGGACTTCCTATTTTGGGAAGCCTTCACCAGGATGAGAAATAGATGCTGCCTGGCTACATCCGGCCCCCATGCCGCTGAAGGGTTTCACTGGGAATATGGTTCATCCTGTGGGAACCATCACTCTATCGGTCCTCGCGGGCAGCACCCCATGCACTGCCTCAATCATGGTCGACATCCTAGTGGTGAGAACCTCGTCATCCTACAACGCTATCATCGGAAGGACTACCCTCAACAGCTTGTGGGCCATCACGTCAACCTACCACCTCAAGATGAAGTTTTTGACTCCTCGTGGAGTGGGAGAAATCTGAGGTGAACAGGTCCTGGTGAGGGAATACTACATCTATGAACTGAAGCAGAAGGATGTTGGGGTTACCCCGGATGACACCTCCAGGAGAGAGTAGGTCATGCACCACTTGGAAAGCCCTAACAGGCCTTAGTCTACAACTCGCCTTGCCGGGCTCGAGGGGGAGTGGGAAGGTGCATGGTCCTAGAGGTAGACACAGAATGGGCGAAAGCTCCCCGGCTAAAGGCTCTATTTCCCCTTATTTTATAATGTGTTATTTAAATACTATAAATTCTTGTTATTTAATGAAATGCATGATTTTCCATGACAACGCAATACATCTACTTCAAAATTTTGCGTTATCAACAAAACACCGACAAGATGATCTCCAATTAACGTAATCTGCAATGACAAAATCATCGCCAAATCAATGCCTACCTTCCCGGCAATGTCAACGGGTGGGAACGGGTCTAGTCCCAAACTACTCAAACATCATACCTCCCGCGGGATCAAGGGGACAGCTAGGCTGAAGGTTGCTCTACCCCTCCTGTGATGGAGAGGGGGTCCTACCCCCCCGGTGGCTTGAACAACTTACCCCGACCCCATTGCAGCGAAGAGTGGACCAACCACATCGCTGTCCGAAAACGTTACCTCCCTCGCGGGGTACCAAAAGGATGAGTACGCCAGAGGCTACTTCATCCTTCTTGAGGTGGAGTGTGGGCCAGCCCTCGGTGGCCTCGAAGACAAATACTTACCTTTCTTACGAGCGTCAACAGGTAGGAGTAGGTCCAATCCCAAACTGCCTGAACAACGTACCTCCCGCGGGATCAAGGGGTGAGCTAGGCCTAAGGCCACTCTACTCCTTCCACGATGGAGAGGAGGTCCTGCCCCCTCGGCGGCCCAAATAACTTACCCCGACCTCCGGTGCAACAAAGAGAGGGCTCAGCGCTAGCCTGACCCAACATTTACCTTTCCAGCAATATCAACAGAACGGAGCTGGTCCAGTCTCAAACTGCCCAAATAGTGCACCTCCTGCAAGACCAAATGGGTGAACTAGGCCAAGGTTGTTCTACCCCTCTTGCAGCCGGTAGAGACGGCACTGCAGGGGCCTCAGTCAAGGGGCCTCTCGTCGATGGGTCCAAGGGTTCCAAAGAATAAGATTCCGCCAGCTTCTCCACGCCAATAGCACCACGAGATGCATCCACTGGCGTCACCAGGACGACGGGACACTGGGCCTCAAGCGTAGTCGACGCCCGCCCTTCAAGAATCAGGGCTCCGGAAAGGGGCCTGTTATCGACCCCAGCCCCCTCCAAGCGTGGTTTCTTCCCTTTGCCAGCTGGAGAAGGATCCAAGGAGTGCTTCCGAGCAAGAGTGACCCGAGGCCAGGTAAGAGTCACCCTGTCATCAAAAGGAACATGACTGAGGCGAGGTAGAGAACCCCTTAGGCTTTCCTCAGAAAGAAGGGCTTCCGAGAAGCACTGTTGGGGTTCTTCTTCACCCATTCCATAACAATGGTGATACACCGCAACTCAGCAGGGATAGCCGTTGGACGCACTGCTTTATCCTTAGGAACCCTTTTCCAATCAGTACGAATCAGAAGCTTGCGATGGTTCACCTAACCAATTGAGAATTCCCATCTGCTGTTTGACATGAAAAAGAACTTCGGAGACCAGTCCTTCACCTTGAGGTATTGCGACTCTAGGTTGATGAGGGCATGCGTCTACTTGAAGCTGCAAACATTCCCCTTCTGCCGCAAAACGTTATGAGTGAGGAGGAACTCACGACCGGTGAGGTCAGCCGGCTCCGGGTCCACCTCCAGCAAGGCACGTTGCTAGATGATACTACCACAAATCAGAAGCTTCCAAGCATTCGGGTGAAGCTAGGATGGGGCTAACTAAGGTGATCCAGCATATCGCGGGTGGGGCAAGGGAAATGAAGCCTCAAGCCACATGAAAACATATAAGGAAAGGGAGCAACTCGGGAAGAGTGGCCCTCAGCTTTGACGGCACCCTCGTGTGGACCAGGACCTCGAAGATCACTGATTTCGACACTTGATAGGTAAGGGCAGAGATGCCAGCGTCACCACTTGGATGTTTGAATGCCAAGCACTGCCCAAGAAGGATGACCTGACATTGCCAACCTCTAGCGTGTCTCCCCCACTGGAAGCCATGGGTTGGGTGGATTTCTCAGGGGCCATTGAAGAAGAAGTATAAGGTAGCAGAGAAAGGAAAAAGGAGTATAAGTGAAAAGGAAGGGGAGTTAGGAGAAAAAGGATGACAAGAGGATTACAGTGCAGAGAAAGGAGACAAGACCATAATCCAATCACATTTATATAGGAGGATGGCATCAGTTAATCTCCCATGCCGTGTGGCAGAAGGAAGAGGTATGAGACGCTTCGAATATTGAAAAATACTCACCATGAAGCGATGTGAAGGCGAAGAGCCACCTGACGCCCTCGATATTGATACAATTGAAAAGACGCCATCAAAGGCGGGAAACGTGAAAGGACGCCCTTGATGTGAAAAGATGTAGTTATCGGGAAATGTGCCAACAAAGGTGGGAAGGGAAACAATATCGGGTTAGCCAAGCGACAAGGAACCACCTCAAACTTCGGAGCCATGCATACGTCAGCAGAGTGACCCCGGCCTCGACATCAGGGCAGGTTTAAGATTAAAAATAATTCCCACTATATGAGTCCGATGAGAATTAGCAAGGTGACTGTAAAGGGCCTTTCCCTCCTCTATCCACTAGATCCTCTAACTAGGAGACATCGAAGGACCACCAAGGACGCCAGCAGGGTAAGGCAAATTGGGGAACCATGCCACATTAATGGCACCACTACCCGAGCTACGTGCTACATCAATGACGCCATCGCATAGGCATGCCGCATTAAAGGACTATAACAAAAGGAACAGTAAAAGGATACATACTCCATGGGGGCAGACAAGATGTGTACCACCTAAACTCCTAGTATAAATAACAACTCCTTGGTACGAGAAACATTTCTCTGATCCCTAGACTCCTTAATTATTTACAAACTTCCAAAACACAATACTAACTTTAGAATCAGAGACTCCTAGGCCCCAAGGCTACCCTCTCCCAGTTGCATTTTTCTCTATTTTCGCAGGCCTAGTTCTGAAGACCTGAGTTGTCGGAACTTGGTCCAAAGGCGTATGAAACACAACGTTAACAATGATCATAGGTCTAAAATTACAATCCTAACAATAAAAACATAAGCATATTGAGAAATACCAATATTACAAATTAACAATAATAAACTTTAATTTTGAAATAAAATATAAGCGGGTCAAAATGGGTTGATTTCGTGTTAAGTGGGCTGATTCGTTATTGACCCATTAATAAATCATGTCTTAATGGGTCAACCTGTTTTTACCCAAACCCGTTTACATCAAACCCAAATCTGCTAATTTTGTGTCATGTTCGTGTTGGATTCACGGGTCGTGCCACATATTTGGCACCCTTACCTGCACGCCATATTGGACACCATGTCCTTGGTAGGGTACCTACCCACATCCTTAGTGGCCACGCAGTCTCACTCAAGGCTTGAGTGTCCTTCTTCATGTCTGCACTTCGAGTCAGGCAGAGGAAGTGTGCTCAGTATCCTAACTCTTTGGCGTGGAGGTGGCTCTTAGCATCATTGTCGCTTGTGCCTGTCCCCGTATCATCAACGTGGCACAATCTCCTGTAGGGTGTGTGGGTAGTGAGATGCGTGGTCATTCTGTCAGTCCTTCTCTCCCTGGCATGTACCCAATGGGCTGGGGCCCTGGTCTTCTCTTATTATCTATGTGGAGTTGGGCCGTGCACATCCTATGAGGGCCCAGGGGCTTCGCTCACCCCATCGAGTTGGAAATCCCCTTCCAATAACATACGTTAAGAATTATAAATTACATAGGTGTTATCATTTGCATAGTATAATAGAAATCACACTATGTATAATATTAATGATATGATTTTCTAATTAAAGAAAAATACTATCAATAACTTATGCTATGATATGCACTATACTATAATTACTTAGTCAAAGTTACTTTGGTAATTGTTCAAACAAATGTCCATTCACTCATTCATATATATTTATATCAACAAGCTAATCAATATAACAATTAAAAATATATAAGTTTAAAAACAAGCTCAAACGAGTCAAGTCGAGCTTATAAGAACTTTGTTCACTAGTTTAAATTGAATTGAGCTGAACTTATGAGTCTGGCCCGTTTAATATTCAAACTAATATGAATGTTTATAAACATTTTATTTATTAAATAAGCAGAGCTTTATACAATGAGTTTGCTAGTTGAGTTTGAATTTTTTGCAAGCTGTTTTGTTCGTTTACAACTCTAATTTGCGGTCTAATTCGCTTTACACTTCACAATGAAAACAAAAATGATGTTCATATTTGAGAAAATTTCCATTTTTCATCCCAACCAGATTCTCTCTATTTTTCTTTCCTTAGTTGAATCTCTTTGGTTCCTCATGTTGGGGCCTATCTTCTAAATATTTCAGTTTTTCGGCCTTTTTAATTTTCTTGATTTTCATTTTTAGCTAATTTTTTTTGCTAATTAGCTTGTCTGGCGGCAAAAGTACTAACATATTCTTCTAAATAAAAAACTAGAACCCCAATAAGCACACCAGAAGGCAAATGTCGTTGTTTTACATTAAGTTTTGTTTTAAAATCCCTCATTCCCTCTCTCTCTCTCTCTCTCTCTCTCTCTCTCTCTCTCTCGTCGTCGTCGCCCCCAGCCCTCCAAGCCCAGTTCTCTCTTTCTTCTCTCGATTGATTTTGGTTTTGGTTTTTGTTTCTTGATTCGTTTTAGGTGGTGGGGGTTTCGCCTTGGGTGGGCGATGGGCGGATGGCTGTAACGACTTGTAAGAAATTCAGGGGATGAATTTCTTTAGGCCTTAGAAATGTTGTGAAATCTCTAAAACATTTGACGAACTGAGCAACCACTTAGGTTTTAGTCTGTCATCATAGTCTGATCCCGATCCGCTATGATGACAAAGTTGCATTTTTATTTCTTTGAGGCACTTGGGAGCATAAGTTGGCAAAACGAATTGCATCATTTGTCTCAAATGAGTATTTGAGATTTTTCGGTGCAATGTTATGTTTTCCATTTCCTGGATGATGAGTAGCTGTGAGTGCCTTTTGATTTAATCGAGGCACTTAGGAGTCTACTTTTTTGAAACGAATTGCACCACTAAACTCATATGATTATTTAGGACTTTTTGGTGCAATATTAATTTTTGTAATTTTTTGAGTGAATAGTAACAACCGGGATATCGCCACGTGGCACTTGGTTCAAACGATTGCAAATCGCTATAGTGAATGTCCAAAACAGCCTTGAGGAGAATTTATTGGACACTTGGCAAGATCGTAGCCACACTTGGTGAATAGTATAGGATACTTGGCACTACGAGGAACCATGTGATGGAGATGTAAAGGAATGGAAGGCAAATCAAGCCCTGTGATCATGCCACCTAAACCAAACACTATTCCATCCAATCAAATACTTTATGGTGAACCACAAGAGGGTTTCAACCCTAGTGAAATCCAAAATTTTCTGTTTGCATAAAAATATCTACAAGTGCACAGAATCGTAACAAGTAGTAAAATGTTTTCAAGAAACCGGATGTCGAATCCACAGGAAATAATTATGCTATTGAGTATTGAAATTTACTAAATTAATTACTATTTGGAAAACCAAAATTTGAAGAATAGATTATCTAAATTAAACTGAAGAAAATAACATTAAAGTTAAGATTTTAAAGATAATAAGAATAGATCTAGAGTGTTTGATTTCACCTAGCAAATCCCACACAACTTATTCTTTCCTGTTATATAATTTCAATTATCTCAAATTGATAATAAAAATCTCTTAACTATTCAATATTTTCTCTCGAGCAATACTAAAAATATCTCCAACTAATAACTCCATATCTCTATGTGAATTTAACTAATTGGAGACTCATTAAGTTCTTTGAATTTTTCTTGAAAATCACACTAATCACGGTAAAGTATCTCTACTTTCACTCAACTAATGGTGCTTAATCCTATACCTCTAATCAGAAATCACCTATCGGTCTCATTGTGATTCAATAGATCAAACAATAATTAGCTAGAAAATTGCAAGCATTAAGAACAATGAATAAACACTAAATCATGGAAATATTGAAAATAAAATAACTTAGAATATAAATTGTGTGTTCAATGCTGAACTATATCAAAGCTCTAGAAAATAAAATTAGTTCATAATGAAATTGAAAAAAAAACAATAAAACTAGTGTTTTTCCTTGGAATCGGTTGATGAAGCATGCGGCTCTCGCCTCTGCCCTCCAGATCCGCCTCCTCGAAAGAAACTTAAATGATAAACTCTGGACTATTGAAATCTAAAACTCAAACTCTCCTCTCTATTCATCCCACAAGACGAGATTAAATAGATGTCACAACTCAAATCCATAAACAAAATAAATGCGACTACAATCTAGCCTAAAGATCTGGAAAATAGTTTTAAAGATCAATGTTAACATAAAAGAAATTGTCCCGAGAATGACGGAATTATCTAAAATGAAAGATTCAGTAATAACCGGCTTGATTTACGAAGTTCAGGAGGATTTGGTTGTCAGCAGATTGATTGTGGAACTCGAAAGGGTCCCATTGGGTAGATGCCGTGTGCGCTGAATATAACTGGTTTCCTCGCCCAATGGCCAAGATGTAAGGTTCCTAACTGAGATGAAAGACTCCTCTCGCCAACCTACCGAGCGGTAAAGCTACTTGCCTTTCTAGTTGTTGCCCACGATGTCGTTTAGGTTGGTCTTTTAAGTTGGTCGTTTAGACTGATCGCCCAATCTAGTCGCCCGAAGCCTTGCACCAAGTCTTCTCACCCAGAAGGTAAAACATCTCGCTTATCGCCTAACTCTTGTCACCAATTCGGGTCGAGAATTCTGGTCGCACCTTCTGGTCGTGAGTTTCCTCACCTAAATCTCCTCGGCTCTCTTCAGATCTCACTACCTCTCATCAGTTTGGATCCATAGTCTCTTCTTTATACCAAAATGCTCTCCTTTCGTACAAAATAGACTTGCGCCTTCTGGTCGCGACTTCTTATCGCGAGTTTCCTTGCCTAAATCTCCTTGGTTCTCCTCAGATCTCGCTGCCACTCATCGGTCTGGATTCGTAGTTTCTTCTTTTGTACTAAAATGCTCTCATTTCGCACTAAATCTTCTCATTCATTCGAATCCAAGAAAATAAAGAAACATATATAAAAATAAAATAAAATCAATAGAATTAAAGTAAAACTGACACTTCTCATAGATAAAAGAGTCATAAAAATTACATAAAAATCACACTGATCATTTTCCATGGAGGAAACCGAAATCCTAAATCAAAATCTTAAAGTGGCCAGTTTTGCTTAAGTGATTAATCACTTGATTAAATAACTATCACATGCTATCAACCACGCAAATATATACTATTACATCCTCATTCACTCTTTTATACCTCTGTAATTTCATTGGGCCAAGAAAAAATTGGATTTGAGCTTGATCCAACCGAAACCCTAAACCAAACCCCAAATATATACCATAAGCTAAGGCTCATTCGGCTAGGCCCATTTTGGCCCTTAAAAAAACCACCACCATTGCAAAGCTTCTTGAGAAAGCTTCCCCCACCACCCAAGGTAGTCCAATGGCTAACATGTCAACCCAAATAGTGCTTTGATGGGAGGCCAAAAAGCCACCCAAAACTGCCCCACCCTTCTCGACAACTACAATCGGTACCATGGGTTGAGTAGCCCATGATTTTGCCCACTGTTTTAGCTGTAAAACCCCCATCAATTCAACCACCTCATGTTAGCTCTCTCTCCCTATAAATCACACCCCATGCATTTTCCTCACCCTTTGGTTATTTTTCAATCACTTGTTTGGAGAGAACTTGGGTGAGAGCATTAGGCAGTTTTCCTAACAGTTCTTGCATTATGTTTTACAGCCCTTTATATGTCGATTCTAATGCAACTTCCTGCATGTATTTTGTTCCTATTTAAGTCTAGTTTCCATTGATATATTTTGGGTAATTGTTCATTGAGTATTGATTGGTAAAAGTTGGATTTTAACGTACAAAGGTCATGCTGGGGGACAGTTTGGATGATGGTGTGAAATCTTGATGATTTGATGAAGTTTCTATTATAGTTAGGGGTAGGTCTTGATATGATGAAATGCTAACACAGGTTTTTACATTTTACTAGTTGATACAAAGTATGTTAGCATTTTTATTAAAGAGTTATACACATTTTCTTTGAAGTTGAAACTGGAACACATAAAACAATTTCTATTTTGAGGTTATGATATTTGTTGGTTTTCGAAACCTAGTCCAATGGCTATGAAATTCATATATGTTGTTCTTAAGGATTTTATGTGTTAGGAGTTTCTTTTTTAAGAGATTTGGTTTAAATCTTTGTTGGAAACATGATTTGCATGAAAGGTTTGATTAGAACTCAAATTTGAAGCTTTCGGGTTTATAACCGTATTTTGAGGAGAGTCTTGCCATGTGATGCTAGGTTTGATGCTAGAAACAAGTTAGAACTTGAATCGTAAGTATACGGTTATATTTCTTGAAGTTTTATTGCATGAAAATCAAGGATCAAGTGTTTTGTTTCAAGATCAAAAGCATGCCATACTTGGTTTTGATGATTTAGTGCAAACCGACTTGTTCTATATAATGTTTTGTAATTTTTTTGTTATTGATCACTTATATTTGAATGATGAACATGTTAGGAGAGTTATATATGAGCTTTTGGAGTCGTTGGAGTTGTTTGGAAGATGTTGGACCTAGAACATCAAGAGATGATCCTTTCTGACTTAGAACTTGATGTTTTTGGAATTTATGTTGCTTTAATCGTTTAGATTTTTATGGTATGTATATGTTGATGTCTTAGCATGATTTTAGAACCTAGGATGTGATTTTCAAGTATTGCAAAGATTGGTTGAAGCATGTTAGATTGATGTTTGGTCAAGATGCAACAAAAACCTTGTTTTCGGCCTATATGTGAATCAACCCAAGCATGATTTGAATAGTTGTGTTTTGATTTAAATATTTCTAATCATATTTTGGATTTAGGACAAAATTTACATGAGATATGTAAATTCTGGCTTGGAGTTAGTATACAAAATCCTTATTTAGGGAAGAAAATGTAGATCGCCTTTATATTGGGATGAAGTTGGAGAGGCTAGAATAATTGGTCTAGAGGTTGTGTGGGAGATGAAGAAGAAAGTTAAGCTCATAAGAGAATGGATGGCAATGACTCTGAGTAGGCAGAAGAGTTATGTCGATGTTAGGAGGAGAGAATTGATATTTGAAGAAGGTGATTGGGTGTATCTCAATGTATCACCCATTAAGGGAGTGAAAAGGTTTGAGCTAAAAGGGAAGCTAAGCCCAAGATATATTGGGCCCTATTAGGCCTAGTAGCATATCAGGTGTCGTTACCAGAGAAATGTGAAGGGATCCATAACATGTTTCACATTTTCACATTGAGGAAAGATTTCAGGAAACATCAATTCTGAGTGATTGACCAAAATATGGTTCCATTGTAACCAAACCTCACCTATGAGGTAAGACCCGTACGAATTTTAGATTGAAAGGAGTAGAGGCTATGGTCCAAATCGTATTGTTGGTGAAGGTGAAATTGGGAAGCGTAGGAAATAAGGAGTTTACATGGGAAAGTGAGCGGGTCACATAGGAGCAGTTTTTCAATTTATTTGCACCGTAGTAGCTAACCTGGAGTGCACTAAGTGAGGGTAGAATAGTCAAATTGAAGGCAGGACTTCATCTATAAATAAGCCTTCAGAGTGCTTTTTGACACAACAACTAAAACTCTCAAACTATTTTCAGGGTGCGAGAGAAGAGGACGACACGAAAGGCTGCCATACTGCCAGAAGTAATCCATCGTTTCATGGGAGAACAACCTTAAGCGGCATGGCTAGAGGTAGAATGATGAAAAATTAAGGAGAAACAACGTCGAGACTAGGAGGGTCATCGAAGGGCTTGGACCATGATCTCATAAATGAAGGACCACGTCGCAAGGCAATGGGGGGAGAAACGAATGGTCCAAGAATGTGATGTTCAAGAAAAGGATGAGGGTGGGGATTCACCAATGTCTTACGATGCCGAATCTAGCAAAGGAGCTAAGATGCGAGAGAGAAATGCCCCCAACGATTGCAACAGAAGAAGCCAATAGTGGAGACAAGAGGAGGGAGATCCTTTGCTAGAACACTGAAGAATGCCTCTCCTCATGCACATCCCTTGGAATGTTATATCAAGGGATGATCCTCACTGAATTTTGAGTATGAAATTATTTATTAAGGAGGGGAGGATATGGGAACGTGATGAAGAAGAAAAGGACAAGGGTGGGGATTCACCCAGTTCATATGATGCCAAATCTAGTGGAGGAGCTAAGATGTGAGAGAGTAGTATCGACAGTTGCAACAAAAGAATCCAATAGAGGAGATAAGAAGAGGGAGCTTTTTTCCCAGTCAAATATTTTGAAGGTCCATGGGCGGATCGAGGAAGGAGTGGGTCATCACTTCGACTGGTGTCGATAGAGAACACTGAAGAACGCCCCGCTTCACTCACATCCCTTGGAATTTCATATCAAGGAATGATCCTCACCAAATTTTGATGATGAAATCCCTTGCCGTGGGCAACATGCAATCAAAGATGAGGTAGTGGTCAAGCAAAGTGTAGCTAGTCCAAGGGATAGAGCGAGCCACACTATGTAAAAAGCCTAGTAGACATAGTTTAGCACTGGACAAGCAAGGAAGGTTCTTCCAATAGTAGGCGGAGAAGAGGCAATTGGGAGGACATCATGAGACCAAACAAAGAGTAAAGTAAGTAGCACGTTGTAGAAAACCTGGCTGACACATCTCAGCACCGGGTGGTAAAGGACTTTTCACCTTGTGCTAGGCGAGCAACACTATTCTAACTGTACGAAGGCGAGAACGAAGAGCTCAAGAGACTGGTAGTTCTAGAAAAGGATGGCTCGCAGGTAGGTTAACTTCTAAGACCGTATTGAGAATGTAGAGTGAATTTTTGTGGGTATGTTGTACGGATAGACTGTGCATAATCTGTAACTATTCTCCCCCTTTCTACATGAAAATGTAATATATATCTTCTTCATTATGTTTATGGGTTATCTTTACACTACTATTTTAAGATGATATATTTGAATGGTGTGGATTGGTGATGATTGTGATTTTTGGGTGTGTGAGTCTTACCGTGTGTCACTCATCATGGATGGATAGAGTGATTCCCTGCACCATTCCTATGACACGTTGCCACGAGTTTCATACGGATAGATGGAGTCCATGTGGTGATCGGGGTGGGACGCTTTCATATTGGCCTCACTTGATAGACGAGGAAAGATTCCCCGAGTGTATCATGTTTGGTGGCTTCGAGTCGGTTGAGCAGGTAGAGTGATTCATCGGGCTGATCATATTTGTTATCTTTGGGTGTGTGGACCAGGTAGAATGATTCCCTGTGTCAGATGTTTTGAAACTAGTGAATCAGCTTGCACGTTCACCGAGTAGAGTAAAACTCTCTGTTGAACGGTGGAGTGATTCCTTGTTTGCTATTTATATGATGAGATATGATGAGCTTTATGAGTTTTGATAAGAGGGTGATTCCACGCCATGCTTATATAGTTGTGTTTTATTCGGAGGGTGGTTCCTCCCCATAATTATGAAAACGTGTATTTCTACTTAGGGGGTGATTCCTCATCATGTATAGATATATGTGTTCATAAATCATTTACATGAAATAGTGCATGCATCTTCACTTACATTGCCTCTCATTAGTAGTATCATAGATGTTTAACCGACCTATGGCTTTACACATCAAAACCATAAGTCTTGATGCATATTTTGTCCGAGAGGAGCCTGAGGAGGACGGATTGACCCTGCCCGAGTGTTAGAAATGGAGGTCTGTCTTTGTTATTAGTTATTTGTACTTGTGGAAATGTACTATTTAGTCCAGCGACAAATCGTGTTTGGTATGTCGTACCTGGATGAGAGTGATGAACAATTGGTGCTATATAATATCATTTGGGAAATGACAATGACTTGTGGATATTACTATTAATAATGGATGAACCTTTTACCAATCTAGACCTTTAGTACAATTAGCATTAGTCTTTGACTAAGCCTTTACATATTCCACTTCAACTTCTTCTACTTACCGTGTATTCAATACAGGATTACGCGCTAAAATGAGTTAGTAATACCGAGGTGTTGTTGACCGGCTGACATCCTTGACACCACGGATCCTCGTCAAGCTCTTTACCGAGAAATGGGGTGTGTGACACCCCAACTCCTGTTTGGGATTTGGCAGTGATTGAAGTGTCGGGACATACAACTCTAGGTTACATATTCCTCGTACATGATAGTTAACATGTAATGTACTTAGCATGTTTCTAGCAATATGAATAAATCGCAGCGGAAAATAAACAAAGGGCTTGAGCAATAATCATGGTACCAAATCAAAATTTCTATTTCATCCCAAAATAACATGTCTTAAGAAATCCATAAATCAAAGTCGGGCCTAACCATTGACCCTTCATAAACCATAAAAGCTTAGCATATTGATTTATGCTACGTAGTTAAAAACATTATCCTTCTTCCTCCAATATCTCTTTAAGGTTTGTTATTAGGCACTGTATGAGCTCTAAGTAGAGGGAACCAACTCAAGTTTGCCTTTAAGAGTAAATTCTTCTTCAATCATCTCGGGCCAATCGTCCATCTTGCTTAGATAATATAAGCCTGCATAAGGTAAACGTGAACATGAATGCATGACTATGATCATGCATTTTTATAAAACGTATCCTCCCATTTAGATTTCTTTCCAAAACGACGAGAACTTTTGTAATGACATAACATGCATAAAACTTTCGTTCCTTTATTGTTCTTTGTTCTTTTCTCATTCTTTTACATACTTATGGATACCTCACGGTTCCCTATAAAATCGTGCGCACCTGCTAGTTACCATACCACATCACAGGCCTCTCGACTAGATATGAATATGTCTTAAAAAAAATACTTAGGTAGATCAAAATGCCTTCACCATGAGTATTCGTTAGCTATTGGTAGATCAAGTTGCTTTCACCAAACGTTGTTAATTGTTATGGCAGATTGAATCACCTTCACCATAAATAATTTATTTCGCACCCCCCAACGTTAGGTGCTATAACGCTTTGGAAACTTGTTGTCCCATTTGAAGCCCGTTGACTATTCTTCGTCAACCTGGGGGATACTGTAACAGCCTGCCATAAATTTAGTGGATGAACTTCTTTAAACCTTAGGAACGTCATGAAATTCTGGAAAGTTTTCATGAAATCGAGCGACTGGTTAGGTTTTAGTCTGTTAGCGTAGTCGGTTTCCTACCTGTTATGGTGGCAAAAGTGCATTTTTAATTATTTGAGGCACTTAGGAGTATGAGTTTGAGAAACAAATTACAACCTTAGTCTCAGATGATTATTTAGGATTTTACGGTGCAACAATACGTTTCTTGCTTTCCAAATGAAAAGTGCTCGAGAATGTCTTTTCATTTAATAAGGACACTTAGGAGTTGAATTTTGGGAAACAAATTGCACCACTAGACTCGTATGATTATTTGAGATTTTATGATGTCAAATCACTATGTGGATTGCGCAAAACAACCTTGAGGAGTTTTTAGTGGAGACTTGTCAAGATCCTAGCCACTCTTGGTGAATAGTGCAGGGACACTTGGCACAACGAGGAACCATGTGATAGAAATGTGAAGAAATGGAAGGCAAATCAAGCCATGTGATCATGTCAATTAAGCCAAATACTATTTCATCCAACCAAACACCTTGTGGCCAACCAGAAGAAGGCTTCAACCCTAGTGAAACCCCAAACCATTGAGATCCAATTGAAACCCCAAATCCATGGTGGTGACCGAAACCCTAAATGGTTTCCCAAATCCTAAATCACTCGATTTTTGCTTATGTGATTAATAACTTGATTAAATTATTTTCACAAGCTATTAACCACTCAAACCCATGCTATTACACTCTCATTTATTTTTTTATACCTTGGTAATTTCATTGGGTCTAGAAAAATTAGAATTGGGCTTGATCAAAACAGAAACCCTAAACCAAACCCCTTTTAAACCTTATAGTGAGGCCTATTCGGTTAGGTCCATTTAGGCCCATCAAAGACCAACGCCAGTGCAAAGCTTCCCCCACCACCCAAGGTATTCCTATACCTGACATGTAAGCTCAAATAGTGCATGGATGGGAGGCCAAAAAGACACCCAAACCTGCCCCACCCTTATCGGTTGCAGCACCCGGATACCATGGGCTGAGTAGCCCATTGTTCTACCCACTGTTTTGGCTGCAAAACCCCTTATAAAGAGGTCACTCAACCATCCCCCATCAGCCTTCTCTTCCTATAAATTACGCCCCTTGCATTTATGTGATAACCCAGAGTTAGCCAAGGCTTCGCCTGTCTTATGTCCCCTTGGTTGGCCATGCATAAGGTTTAGAGTCCTTAAAGAACCTTGACCTTTTATTAGTTAATTATTTGCCTTAGTGTATTTGGCATCTAAGCCCATAAGAGAGGCCCAACAAGGCCCTTAGAATTCAGCCATCACTTCGAATTAGGGTTTGGAGCCCTAGTGGAACTTGGGGCGCACGCCCAACCCACCAACCTCTAGCCATTTGACATGCATGCACATCTCATGCAATTTGGCAATTCCCAAAACTTTGAGAAATGATTTAGAATAGGAGGAGACACTTAGAGCCACTACCAACTAGAGGCACGGAACCCCAAGAAGATCCTTAGGGTTTCATCCATGAGGGTTACACACCACCTATGACAAGCTCATCCACCATTTGACACTTGTCACACATGTAGAGGGATGAGAGGATTTCAAGAAGATGGCATAGGGAAGTGGCCAAAGGGCTTAGGCACATGTTTCGAAGAGGATCCTAGGGTTCAACCATGGGGTGCTTCACGCGCATCTAAGAAAGGCCACCCAACCTTTTTACCAAATGTCATGCATGCACTTGGGATTGGGTTTTTCTAGAAGGAAGCAATGATTGGAAGAGGAAAGGATGGCTAGATTGAAGCAAAAACCCTAGTTCCTAAGCATCTAGGCCACTACACTCCCTTTCTTTCTCTCTCGCCACTTGTCACACACTTAGAGTTTCAAGGAGAGACACATGGGGAAAACGAAGAGATGCCTAGGGAAAACGCACGCACACAATCACCAAGGCTCTAGAAGGATCTTTGTGGTAAAAATGGAAAGGAGTGGACGACTAGGGTTAGAACCCTTCACACGCCAATGCCACTTGGCAAGCATGCACACACCCCACCATCGAAGGAAGATCTAGGGTTAAGGAAAGGACATACATGCCCAAGAGGTTCATTGAACCTAGTCCATACGTGAGGCATGTCCAAGGGCTTCTAGGGAATTTTCGTGAGATCAATGACACTTGTCCTATTTTAGAGAAAACCTTTGAAGTTCCCAACGTGTAGGAACTGATGTGGAAAAGGAAGAGACTTTTTAGCAAAAGCTAGAAGGGGTGACGCATGGCAATGCAAAAGACCACCCTTTGAGCTTCTTTATGACATAGGGAGAAGGAACTTGGAGAGCTATAAGAGGAGGAAGATGCCAACGTCCAAGGGTCCTTTCCTTTGGGTGCCATATCCATCTTTCTCTACACGTGCTTTCTCTCCACCCTCTCTCTTACACGATCAACCAAGGAGAGCTTTGCCTCTTCACTTTCTCGCATATTCTTCCACTTTCTCCCCAAACAAGCACTTCTTCTCACTCTCTCTTCTTAGTCACGCGCAAGGAAGAAGGTGACAACCACATTCTCAAGGGACACATCGCACGATATCATTCTAACTCTCACTACTCACAAGTCACTCACGCACACACACAAGGGTGAAGGGGGTCACTAGGGTTTCGGATCCAAGAAAGACAACCACCATCCTGCCCAAATGTTCAACCTTTATTTTGAGAGAGTTCCTTGATAGGGAAAACTAGGGTTTTCCCAATAAGGGGAGGCCGAAACTAGATGAAGAGATTCCAACCTCGTTTCTAACGAATCTCAGCCACCATGTATGACAAGCACCATGTATGACAAGCACCATGAACACACATACACATGCCTAAGACCTTGCCAAGGGAAAACCACGAGCATCTTTAACCAAGGGCCTCTAGGCCGAATGCTTAGAGTGTCACCATGAACAAACAAAGTGCTAGCACGACCACACACGTGGATTAGGTTAAGCTTTCTTGTTTCTAATTAAGCGAACACTTTTTACAGCTTGCTTGGTTATATTGCTTTGCTTTGGAGTTTTGTAAGTGGACTCTTAACCTACTCTGGGTAATATTTGTATATCCTATGTGCATTTTCATTCTTGTGTTATTTTATGATCTAGTTGAATGGATGAAATCTCTTATTACGCCATGCTATGTGTTTGGTGCTATATACATATATGTTTGCCATGTTGATTGTTGGTTGAATGAAATCTCTTATGACACCATGCTTTGTATTCAGATCTATATGATTATGTTTTCATGTTATTTGATGATGTTGTATCAAACATATTAGAAGTTATAAGCTCATATTACTTTTGTGAAATCATGCTTACAAGTGCTTATGTGTTTCGGCCAAGCATAGTGAATGATGTTTATGAAATTGTTTTACCATTTGTAAGTGTTGACTGCCATTGTTCATAGGTGTAAGCCAAGTATTCACACGTTCTAATATTTTCAAGCCGTAACCTGAGATGTTCAATGTTTGACTACATGATTGCACGACTCACGACATTCACATGTTCATATGGTCTATGAAAAGAAATGTGTTACAAGTCTCATGTCACATGCATTTGTGTTGCAAATTATTTTCAAAGAAAAATAGTCTATACATGTTTATCACAACCTGTAACGACCCGATCCTATATTATTAGGTATAAATTATGGATAATTTTATTAGGCTCAATAAATGAGCTAAAACCAATAAGAGAGTTTATCAGATAAGTTATATTTATTTTAACCTAGAGTTAAGCCTACATTATTTTTTTAAAACTTCAAGCTTGTGAGTTAGAGTCCAAACACTATTAGCATTATAGATTCCTCTTCATAATAAAACCCCTAACTGATTTTCCTCCATGAACTCCAAGCCATGCACATTTCTCTCCGTTAGTCACACATGCACGTCTCTACATCTATTTATACACTTTGTAAGGGAAGGCCCGCTCCCAAGGGGCCCAAGCCTAAGAAAGCCAAGGCCCACTTCCGAAGGGCCCAAGCCTAGGAAGGCTGAACCACGAAACCCGGGCTTGAGTAGGGAAGCCTTGGACTCGGGGCAAGAGGGTCGTGAAGCAAAGTAAGTGCAGGCCCTGTTCGTCCGGGCTTGTCAACTCAAGGTCCAGGAGGATTGGGGTTTGCAAATTAGCAATTCAAGTTACTGGGCTGGGTGGGCACAACATCATCATACAACCGACCCCAGGGTCCCGAATCCCAGGCATGAGCCAACCCAGATCGATGTCAGTAAATTCGGCGTGCAGGGGAGCGTCCCACGAGCCAAGGATGGCTCGCCCGCAATCTGACATCTCCTAGCATGACAGAGAAGTGGTGGCCGCGCAGACGTAGGACAACAGACACGGCGCGATATCTCGTTAGGTCACAGGATAGCCCCCCACTGAGGCGATAGAGAATGGGTGGTGGCAGGCCTGGCATCTGACACGCTAGGATCTCCCTCGACTGAAAGGCCCGACTCAGGTATAAATAAGGGATAACCCTCTTACGGGAGGCCCCTGACCAATAACTCTTTTACTTTGCATCCTGTTTTCCTTCTCCAAAGAACAACCCACTGACTTAGGCATCGGAGTGATTTCGGAGGCCACGGGAGCCTCACTTTCTTCTTAGTTGCAGGTACCAGGGAGCTTGGGCTTTGTGGAACTGTTCGGGCTGCAAAACAAGACATCAATAGTGGCGTCGTCTGTGGGATGAATTTTCATAAAAATGTGTACTTAGCATGACGGCAGCAACGCTTTCCCAGGCTATGAGAAGGGAAGACCGCGAGGAAGAAACGATGGAAGCACGACTTGCAAGCATGGAGGAGACCATTGGGAAACTGACGGAGGAGGCCGGGACGCTTCGCCAATAAAACGCTGCCCTTAAGTTTGCAAATGAGGAGCTGGCGGGAGGCGCATAAGCAAGTGGCAACGAGCAAGAGGGTTTGCGAATTCCGATGGACACTGGGGCGGAAGAAGAAAGGCACGAAATACACCTCAAAATCTGAGAAATGGGAGACAAATGTGCGGAAATGGAAAAGAAGATGGACACCCCTTCAACCGTAGACCAGCTGCTAATCAGCTCTAACCTCCCTTACAGTGAGGAAATCTTGGCTATGCCCCTTCCTCCCAAATTCAAAGTTCCCTAGATGGAAGCCTACGACGGGTCCAAAGATCCGCTGGAGCACTCGGAAACTTTCAAGGCCCACATGACTTTACACGGCTTCCTAGGAGAGGTCGCCTGCCGGGCCTTCCCCCTAACACTGAAAGGTGCGGCCCGGAGTTGGTTTCGGGGGTTGTCTTCAGTTTCTGGCCAACCGTAAGAGGAGACGCCCCGCGGCCTACCTCCTGACGGTCAAACAGCGGGACGGCGAGAATATGAAGTCGTACCTCTTGCGGTTCAATCAAGAATGCATGACCACTGAAGATCACATTAGCAGCACTCCTGGGGGGTATCTGGCCGCTGGATCCGTTCATGATCGAAGAAGCACAGAAGACCCCCACCACGCTGAGAGAATTTATGGACCGGGCAGATGAGTTTATCAATGCAGAAGATACCGGGCATATGAGTTTATCAATGGAGCAGGCCGGCAAAAAGGCGCCAGCGCAACATCCCAACTGTGATAACTGCGGTGGAGAGAGGTGTGGAGCGTCAGATGTGAAGAGAAAGAGAGAACCACCGGCTCGGACTTAGGGAGCCAGCCTTTCCCACGCAAACTTGGCAGTAGAAGGAAACGTTCGGGTGGAACACAAAGGAGAACGCCCCCGTGGGGGTGGAGAGCCGCCTTTTTTGTGAGCATCATATGAACAACCGACACAGCACGCGCAACTGCTATGCCCTAAAGAAGATTAAAGAAGAAGAGCAGAAGAGTCGGGCACGTCGGCCGGGGAATGAAATGAACCGATCCGAAGATAGGCGTCGAAACTTCCAACCTGGAGAAGTCCTGAGAAGACGGGATGTCAGGGATGGCAGGTGAAAAAGCCCCACCATGGAGGATGGGCCGCTCAGGGAGATTACCACTATCACAGGGGGTATGTAGGAGGAGGGGTCACCTCGTCAGCCTGAAGGGCGCACGCCCGGAAGGCACATTAGAAGGAAGTCTTCAGTGCAGTAAAGGGAGTAAGCAGACCGCAACTACGTATCGGAACTGTTGCGATAACCTTCGATGAAAGAGATGCAGAAGGCATTCTCCACTCGCATGATGATGCATTGGTGGTGACGAAATTGCAAACTTCTGGACTCGGAGAGTCCTGATAGACAATGGTAGTTCAGCCGACATTCTGTTTTGGGACGCTTTCATCAAGATGGGCATCAATCCGGATCGGTTACGCCTGACCCCAATGCCACTCAAGGGTTTTACGGGAGATGTCGTTCATCCGGCAGGTGTTATTACCCTCTCAATCTTGGCGGGAACAGCGCCCAGGACCTCCACCACCATGATTGATTTCCTGGTTGTGAAGACCCCGTCCTCATACAATGCCATATTGGGGCGTCCGACCCTGAACAGCTTGAAGGCGGTGACATCTACCTTTCACCTAAAGGTGAAGTTCCCCACTGACTCGGGGGTCGGCGAAATCCACGGTGAACAGGTCCTAGCCCAGGAATGATATGACAGGGATATGAGACATGAGGCGCGAGTCGTAGTGGCCATAGAAGCACCAAAAGAGGCCCCCACGCCCGGGTTACCCCCGGTCCTGATTGAGTGGGACTGGGAGATCCATGACGAGTAGGCCCTCCGACAAGCCACGCCCAATGAACCATTGGAACTCATAATAGTAGACCAACAGGAGCTCGGATGGCAAGTCCGAATCGGCACTAGGATGGGCCCGGGTATGAGGGCAGCGCTGATATCTCTCTTGGTTGAACACCGAGACGTGTTCGCTTGGAGCCACGAGGACATGCTCAGAATTGACAACTCCATCATCGAGCACCGGCTCTGTGTAAACCCGACGGCCTGGAAAGTGAAACAGAAACGACGCAGCTTCAGCACTGAGAAGTACAGGGCGATAGCAAAAGAAGTGGACCGACTCTCCTGCCTGCGGGGTTCATCTGGGAAGTCCAATACCCAGAATGGCTCTCGAATGTGGTTCTGGTGAAAAAGCATAATGGCAAGTAGCGAATGTGTGTAGACTTCACTGACCTGAACAAGGCCTGCCCAAAAGATAGCTTCCCGCTACCGCGCATCGATTTAATAGTGGATTCAAAGGCTGGACATCCACTCCTCAGCTTCATGGACGCTTATTCTGGATACATCAGATAAGGATGAATCTAGACGATGAAGAGAAAACAACGTTCATCATCGACTGAGGGCTCTACTGTTGCAGGGCAATGCCCTTTGGACTAAAAAATGCAGGGGCCACCTACCAACGGCTGGTCAACCGAATGTTTAAGCATCAAATTGGCCGCAACATGGAAGTATACGTGGACGACCTGTTGGTAAAGAGCAAAGAAACCCAGGAGCATTTGGCAGACCTGCGAGAAGCGTTCTCTGTCCTCCGACAATACTGGATGAAGCTTAACCAGCTGAAATGCGTGTTCGGGGTAGAGTCAGGTAAATTTCTGGGATACATGGTCTCAGAAAGAGGGATAGAAGTGAATCCCGAAAAAATAGAAGTGGTGATGACATTGCCTTCCCCGCGTAGTGTCCATGAGTCTAGAAGCTGGCCGGGAGGGTGGCGGCCCTTAACCGGTTCATCGTCTGATCCACCGACCGATGCCTACCCTTGTTTAAGGTACTGAGAAAGGTGCAAAAATGGGACAAGGCATGTGAGGAAGCATTCACTGACCTGAAGTCATATCTCAGCCACCCCCCGCTGCTGAGCCAGACAAGACTAGGAGAGACCTTGACGGTGTACTTGGCAGTGTCGCCACACGCAAAGCAGAGCCTTCCGAGGCACAGAAGCAACATACCCCCGAACGAAAATGCTGGTATTCAGCCTCATTGTTGTAGCTCGGAGATTAAAGCCATATTTCCAAGCACACTCTATAAGAGTACTTACCGACCACACCGTCAAACAGGTACTCCAAAAACCAGACACCTCAGGACAGTTAGCCAAGTGGGCAATCGAGCTCAGCGAGTTCGACATAGAGTACCAACCCAGAGTTGCGACCAAAGGACAGTTATTGGAGGATTTTGTCGCCGAATTCAATAACTTCCCATAAGAAGTATTGGCTGCACCTCGAGGAAAACCCTAGTAGGTCTACGTTGATGGCTCGTCCTACCGGGTTGGCGGGGGAGCAGTGCACATCGTCACCGAGCAGGAAAAGGAACACAGTTATGCGATCAAGCTGGCCTTCAAGGTAACGAATAATGAAGCCGAATATGAGGCACTCCTGACCGGAATGGCGATTGCGAGGCTACTTGGAGCCGAGGCCAAGAACGGAGAATCAGGAAGCAGTCCGTCAGGCCAGGGCTGCTTCAGGGCAGGAGTAACTCCAACTTCCGGAGCATACCGTGACCAGGATGGTCAAAGCTCCGTCCATTGGGGAAGAAGTATCTGTTACAGCCCCAGCCCCCCTGAATGGGCAACAGACATCCGAAGGTTCTTGCTAGAAGGACAACTGCCCAGCAACCCAGAGGAAGCATGAAAGGTCAAGAACCGAGCACCCCGATTCATGCTGCTCGAAGGAGTACTGTACAAAAGGGGTTTCTCCAAGCCACTCCTTAGGTGCATCTCACCAGACGAATCCCAGTATATATTGGCCGAAATCCACGAAGGCATTTGTGGTAGCTATTCTGGAGGGAGGGCACAAGCTGCGAGAGTAACCTGAGCTGGATATTACTGGCCCCGTGCGCTCAGAGATGTGGAGGAATCGCCAGAAAATGCAAAAAATGCCAAGAGCACGGAACGGTCCCACACCGTCGGGCAGAGGAATTGACCTCAATCACGGCCCCGTGGCCCTTCGCCCAATGGGGCCTGGACCTGATTGGCCCCTTCCCTGTCGCAAGAGGGGGGGAGCAAGTTTGTCATGGTCGCGGTCGACTACTTCACCAAATGGGTGAAAGCGGAAGCACTCGCAAGCATAACCTCCTGTGCCATAACGAAGTTCTTGTGGAAGTCGGTAGTCTGTCGATTTGGCATACCACAAAACTTTGTCTCGGACAATGGGAAGCAGTTCGATTGCACACACTACTGAGAATTGTGTGCAAAACTTGGGATTAAGGTAAAATACTCCTCACTGGGTCACCCCCAGGCCAACGGACAGGCTGAGGCAACCAACAAGACTCTCCTCTCCACCCGTAAGAAAAGGAACAGGGCGCACAAAGGAGCATGGGTTGAAGAGCTCTCGAGTGTGCTTTGGGCATATCGAACTACTGTCCGAAGCCCCACCGGCAAAACACCCTTTGCTCTCACTTACGGGAGCGAAGCTGTGATCCCTGTAGAGGTCAGGATGCCCACCTTCCGTGTCCAGCATTTTGACCCAGACATGAACAATGAGAGGATAGCAGAACGGCAAACAACAAGCGAAAGGCGGAGCAATATTTCAACAAATGGGTCAGGCCACAGTCCTTTAAAGTGGGTGACATGGTGTTACGAGAAGTGGGAGTAACCACCCCGGAAGAAGGGAAGTTGGGAGCGCGATGGGAGGGGCCTTACGTAGTCAAGACAAGCAACCGACTTGATTCCTACCGCCTCAAAGACAGTGAAGGATGAGACCTGCCTCACCTCTGGAACGCTGAACACTTGAAAAAGTTCTATGTATAAAGACTTTACAGCGCCCCATATGTGGCAGCAACATGTACGAACAATTGCTAATGAATGAGAATGAGGAAACGTTCCTTTTGCAAATCTCCTATTGTACAAACAAAACTAAGTCGAGTCCTTACACTTGCAAGAAAATGGGTCCCTTGACTCGATAAAGCTGCGGGATACCTTTCGTGTCCCAGGACTCGGAACTGGACCCCGCCCCGACTAAGTCGAGTCCCTACACTCACAAGAAGACGGGTCCCTTGACTCGATAAAGCTGCGGGGTACCTTCTGTGTCCCAGGACTCGGAACAGGACCTCACCCTGACTAAGCCGAGTCCATACACTCGCAAGGAGACGGGTCCCTTGACTCGATAAAAAGACGAGTCCGCACACTCGCAAGAAGATGTGTCCCTTGACTCGATAAAAAGTTGAGTCCTTACACTCGCAAGAAGCGGGTCCCTTGACTCGATAGAGCTACGGGATACCTTCCATGTCCCAAGACTCGGAACCGGACCCCGCTCCGACTAAGCTGAGTCCATACACTCGCAAGAAGACGGGTCCCGTTACTCGATATAAAGTCGAGTCCTTACACTCACAAGAAGATGGATCCCTTGACTCGATAAAGCTGCGGGGTACCTTCCGTGTCCCAGGAACCAGACCCCGCCGTGACTAAGTCGAGTCCCTACACTTGCAAAAAGATGGGTCCCTTGATTCGATAAAAAATCAAGTCCTTACACTCTCAAGAAGACGGGTCCCTTTACTCGATAAAGCTGTGGGGTACCTTCCGTGTCCCAGGACATGGAACCGGACCCCGCCCCGACTAAGCCGAGTCCTTACAAAGAAAAGGAAATACGGAAAAAGTATAAGAGAAAGGAATCAAGAGCGCGAAGTCCTTTGCATTATCAAAATTTTGTTATCAAAATATACAGAGTACAAGGGCTATGCCCGTCAGACAAAAAAAAAAATGTAACTATTACAAGAGGTACATGGAAAGCCTATCGCTAAGATGGAGGAGCTGAAGGACCACCAGGGAAGAAGGGAGGATATCCGGGCTTCCCGAAATTTCTAACGAAGGCCTGCTCCTTAGGACCAGGAGGGAGAGACGCTAAGGACAAGGCGCACAGGTCTAGCTCGGGATGCTGTAGCAGGTGTTGCTGCATTCTCTTTAGGCCGTCGCTGTAGCCATAGGACCAGGCTACGTCACGGATGGCATTAGTATTCGTGATCTTGGACCGGATCTCTTTGGCAAACTAGTCTACATCGCCCAGTTGAGACTTCAGGTTGGCAATCTCCCGGTCGCGCGACAGGAGGTCGAGATTCTTCTGGATCCCGGACTGCGTGAGCTCGCCGACCCTAGCCATCACCCATCGCAACTAATCTCTCATGTGTCGGGCTTCGTGAGAATGCCTAAAGGTCTCAAACAACAACCTCGAACACTGCCCGGCCGTAGAGGCCCGAGCCTGGAGAAACTCTTCAACCTTCTTCTGAAGGGATTCTGTCTCTTCCTGGGGCCTCAACTGCTCTTCCTGGACCGATTCCAACTGAGCCTGGGAAGCGTTTAGCTCAGCTTCTCGGGTGATCAGGGCTTGCTTGGAGGAGAGGAGGGCTTCCCCGAGTCCCTTTTTCTCCAATGCCAGGCGAGACAGTTCCAGCTCGGCATCGTGAAGAAGGCCTTTGAACCTTTTCTTTTTGTCCTTTTGCCTTTCGACAGTAACCTCCAAGTCCTAGTTCTGGTCCTTAAGAAGCATTATCTCCCAAAAAAAATCCCTCCGCTTAGTCTTTAGCTCCTTCATCCGCCGGGTCACCTGCTTCAGTTTAAAGTAATCGAAGCGACCAAAGGAACCGAGCCCCTAGTTGGCCTCTTCCAGCTCCCCAAGCTCGTCCCCGATCGAGCCAGCAAGTTGCTCTGCGGCCTACGAAGACCGGAAGCAAAAAAAACAAAGAAGGAGCATAGTCACAGACAACATAAATCGCAGCCAGAAATGAAGCAAGTTTGGAAAGAGCAAGCGTACCTGGGCGAACAAGGGCCTCAGCAAGCGGCCGACCCGCTCGGTAGCCTCAGCCTGGGCTTGATCCAGACCTGAGGGTGGAGGCAGTGAGCCCTCTACTCCCGAAGAGGGTGAGGGACCGACAGCCACCATATGCCAAGAAAAATTGGGAAGAGATTCCCAAGTCTCGTTTCACGGATCGGGTGCCACTGGAGTCGAAACCGGTGATTCCTTGTTGTCGCTCAGATCGATGACTGGGGGAGCAACCTCCGGCATGATCCGAACCGAGGAGGGAGAAGCTTCAGGAACTAGATCCTTGGCATTGTCGCCCTCAACACTCCATCCTTCTTCGTCTTGAAGGGGAGACCCGCCAAGCCCCACACCAGGGCTTCCAGTTTCAAAGGGACCAGACTCTGTCTCCCGCAATCCCAGTTCGTGCATGGAGTCACCGCGTCGCCCTCCTCGTCCCTGGGAACATTCATCTCGCGCGTGGATTCCGGAGGGGCTTGGCACAGGGGTCGACTCGCTGCCCCTAGAACTGGGGGTGGGCGAAGAGATCTGCACCGCCTCACGAGGCCCAGATCCCAGGAATGGATCATCTCCCTCGTCTCCACTTCCCCCGGGGGATGGATTTTCCAAAGAAGGTAGCTCGGCCGTTCGTAGTCCGGTCGACGAGTCGTCTCGAGCAGATGTAGCAGCAATCTCTTCCTAGAGAGTGTCCTCGAAGGAGGAGAAGGTTGTAAACGAGTTCGTCTCGTGGGGAAAGGGGTGCGCTAGGCAGGCAAAGAAGGCCGCCTGAAGGTCGCAAGCCTCCAACTCTTCTTCAAAGCGAGGCAGCGGGCTCTGCAACGCGGGAGCTGGTGGAGGTGAAAGGACCGTAGGCATAAACTGGGCCCCTCGGGAAGGAGGTGGTCCCCCATGATGAGGGGGTCAGAGCACTCGCTCGGGCAGATCCCTGCCGCTGAGACAAGCGAGCACGTGGGTGGTGTAGAACCCCTGACAAAGCTACTCGGCGGGGGAGAGTCATGCGGCACCCTTGGCGGTTTGGCCTGACCATCGGAAGGGCGTGCGGCTCTCTTTCGGCCAGGGGGGCCAATGTCCGAAGGGGGGACACTGCCCAGGAAATTCCTTCCCATGGCATACAAGCAGTCGGGGGATGACAAGTAGCCGTGGATGTTTTCGTCGGAGAGAATGACGTCAGTATTCGACTCTCTGGGATGAGCCCTCACCCAGGCCGTAACCAATTCGTACCGGGCCTCCTCCCTCCAGTTGAGGGTAAGCTCTAAGCTCTCGGCTGATGGAGGGTACCCCCAACTTGCCTGGATGGGGAACTCTTGGTGAGGGGCCTCCCCTTCAGGGTACTCCCAGCCTGGGCCGGACACGAAAAAGAACTTGCGCGACCACTCTTTGATACTCAAGTGACGTTGCTCGAGCGAAGCTATCTTGCAAGCGAAAGATCAGGCTTGGAAGCTGACAATGTTACCCGAGCGGTAGACGAGCCGATACGTATAGAAGAATTCCCATGGCGTCAGGTCGGGATATTCTTTGGGGGTCTTGCTCAGCACCATCCGGTAGATGATGCAATTGGAGATCAAGAGTCGCCATGCATTGGGGTGTAGCTGCCCTGGGGTCAACTCGAGGAAGTTTAAAACTTCCCGAACAGGATGGCAGAACGGGAGGCGGAGGCCGTTGGCAAACATCCACTAAAACAAAGCTACCCTCGTCACAGTGCCGTCAGAACCCACTGCGTGTTCTCTCCGTGGCATCTCCAAAACCACGGAGGAGGGAATACCGTACTTAGAGCAAAACGCTCTAAGTTCAGCACCAGTGACGAAGGATACCCAATGCCTCCCCCCAAAGAGTGGAGTAGCGGCGTCCATGGAAGTCATCGAGGGTGCGAAGAGAAGGCTGTCAAATGAAAGGAAGTGAAGAAGGAGAGAGTGGCTGGGAAACTGAGAGCGAAAGAAGAAGACGAAGCAACAGACGGGAAGGCAAAGGTAGAAGAAAGAAGGACTGGGGGGATGAACGGCTTAAATAGCGAAGAAAACAGGTGGGAGGAAGCTCGGGAAGTGAAACGATGCCAGGGTCAGTAACGTCCGATAAGCACCATGGGGCATGAATGGCAGTCGGAGGGGCGAAGGTGTTTAAGACACGCACCAGAAAGGTGTTAGAGCCGTCAAAGGTGTAGTTCGCACTTCTCATCAAGCCTCGAGAAGTGGGATGGTCATAGGAGCGAAAGACACATTTACTAACCATCGGGAACGAGGAGCCGCCCGCGCGTCCCTTCAGCTCCCGGGAAGCCAAATTGGCTGCGGGGATCAAAAGAACTGGCCAGGATGAGGAAAGATGAAATTCCCACCATGTGTTCGTGGAAGGAATTCACGGGGTTCTGTAGGGGAAGGCCCGCTCCCGAAGGGCCCAAGCCTAAGAAAGCCGAGGCCCACTTCCAAAGGGCCCAAGCCTAGGAAGGCTAAACCACGAAGCCCGAGCCTGAGTAGGGAAGCCCTGGACTCAGGGTAAGAGGGTCGGGAAGCAAAGTAAGCGCAAGCCCGGTCTGTCTGGGCCTGTCAACTCAAGGTCCAGGAGGATCAGGGTCTGCAAATTAGAAATTCAAGTTACCAGGCCGGGTGGCACAACATCATCATACACCCGACCCCAGGGTCCCCAATCCTAGGCACGAGCCAACCTAGATCGATGTCAGGAAATCCGGCGCGCAGTGGAGGGTCACATGAGCCAAGGACGGCTGGCCTGCAATCTGACATCTCCTGGAATGATAGAGAAGTGGTGGCCGCGCAGACGTAGGACAACAGACACGGCGCGATATCTCGTTAGGTCGTAGGATAGCCCCCACTGAGGCGACAGAGAATGGGTGGTGGCTGGCCTGGCATCTGACACCCCATGATCTCCCTCGACTGAAAGGCCCGACTCAGGTATAAATAAAGGATAACCCTCTTACGGGATGCCCCCAACCAATAACTCTTTTACTTTGCATCCCGTTTTCCTTCTCCAAAGAACAACCCACTGACTTAGGCATATGAGTGATTTCGGAGGCCACGGGAGCCTCAATTTCTTCTTAGTTGCAGGTACCAGGGATCTTGGGCTTTGTGGAACTGTTCGGGCTGCGAAACACGACGTCAACACCCTTCATGCACAGCCTTCAGTCCACATCCAGGAAAATCAACCGAGAGCCACCCTCTACTGAGAACCACTTCGAGCCCCTCTACCCAGCCATCACCCCACTGCTAACGACGGGAACTCCACCACCTTGCCGAGACAACACGATAAGTCTCTCTCTCTATGTTAAATTTCTGCCTCCCCATGTTACTTCCTCTTTATCCCAACGCAAAAATACACTCACGCACGCATATCACGTCATTCACGCACAGCACCCCTTTCACAAACCACCTCCCCTAAGCCCTATAGCACTCCGAAAACCACCCACCAGTGGCTGCTATTGTTGATGTCATGTTTCGTGGGCCTGGGCAACTTCACACCCCCGGTATCTGAGCGCTAGCCTGCATAGTTACAATGGGGGGGGGGGACCCTTGGGGGTCCGTTGATCCTCCCATGCTTAAGTCAGTATCTGGAAGAAGATGATAATAAAACAGAAGTAAAATACAATGATATGTATGAAGGAGGATAGTATATTTTCTCATTGCCTCATTTGCTGCTTGGTTGCCTCTTATTTATAGTTACCGATTAGGATTCCCCCGTAGTGGGGTGTTGCGCAGCATGGGACAATACACTCCGTGCAATTGATTCACCGAGCAGCTTCCATGTCGTTGCCTTGCCAAGCAGCGATGGCCTCAGGCCTTCTTTGTGCGTTGTTCAGGTCTTGGGTCGCATTCAATGCAACACACCCTACGCTCTAGGGCGCATTAAATGTGATGTGGCCTCTATTCTGGGCTGCGTTAAATGCGACGTGGCCTCCTGTCCTGCATCCCTTTCGTCTGGTGATGTACGCCATGTCCTCCACCCCTCTTTATTCAGTCCTCACCCAAATCTCCAGTCTCGTTGCCAAAACCCGACCCGAGTTCCCTATCCATACTCTGATCTGGGCACTTACCCTTCTTGCCCGGAATCAGGCGACAAACTGTGCCTTACTTTCGACCCAATCTCCCACAATGTATTCTTCCTGCGACCCTGGTCCTAATGTATAGGATTTTCCCCATCACAGTACCCTGCGAATTTTTAGCACGCTTGTGGGCTGGAAATTCAAAAACTCTGCCTTTTAACCTCTCTTTTTTGTAAGTGACGGTTCAATAACCTAGCGTCGGTTCGTTCTCTGCGCGCGTGTAGTGAGTAACGCCGCGTCGTCATTCCTCTATCGAGGTGCCTCTTCGAATCCCGAGCTGTTGTTTTAATTAGGAGACTGTTTTATCATGCCGTCCTCATTTATACTCACGTTTCGTTTCTTCCTTTTCTCCTTCCCTGATATCTTTGTCTTGCTCTTTCCATCATCTTGAATTCCCAACGATCCTTTCGATTTCTCCTCTTCGCTCTTCATCATGACTAAGTAGAGTGCCAACGATGCTCGCTTCAACTACTTTGTAGGGCATCGATGGACGTCGACCATGACCAAAACTGAACTTCGTGCTTTCTGCAGGGAGTTTCCTCTTCTCGAGGGGACCTCGATTGAGGTCCCTTCGTCCCGCGTTACTATGGTGGACGGTCAAGGCCTGGCGACGGCTGTGGCGCTTTACCCCCACATGTTTTCCATTGGGCTACGTTTTCCATTTTGCCGCCCAGTGAGTGATGTCCTGGACTTTCTGAAGCTTGCCCCTGCGCAGCTCAATCCCAACGCCTGGCGTTTACTCTTGGCCAGTAGCGTGGCCTTTCAAGTTGTTCTGAGCGGTTCAGAAGACTACCCCGACCTGACTGCTTGCGAATTTCTAAGTGTTTACCGAATCAACCAGCTTGACGGGAACTGCTATAGCTTTCAGTCATATACCGCCGAGAGGCTTTTTGCCACCTTGGAGAGGCGCTATTCTTCAATAAAGGAATGGCACCGACGATTTTTCTTCATAAGGGGCACCGGTTGGGAATGTCTCGAGGGGGAGAGGCACTACAGTGAGTTCCCAGTTCGGTCCTTTTGGGGTAAAGTCCCAACCATCAAATCTCTTGCAATCACGTTATTGGAGAAGGAGGAGTTTCGAGTGGCTTCTGTACTGTCCTGGGTACTGGCCCAGCCTGACCTATCCGAGACTGACACGCTATTGAACGACGACTACATTCGTCGTTACCTCGTTCTCCCACCCGGCAACCACGTATTGGGTCAGGATTTCCTGTTGGGTCCATCTTCCCTTACCAAGGAAAAACGTCTCGCCCCTTCCCCTTCCTAAGGGGACCGCCCCAAGCGCCATCGCACAGAGACGAAGGTGCCTACTCCCCTTCGGCCCATCCCTGCCGTGGAAGTTCCAGCCGCCTTGCCTCACACCTTTAAACCCGAAGCTGCTCGGCGAAGGGGGAAAGGCTCTTAGCGAGCTGTTCCTAAGGATAGCTCTCTCCGTGCCGCGGGGAGAACCCGCCGTTCAGTTCAAGACGTCGGTCCTTCTGGAGGTAAATCATAGTGAACCTTCAATTTTCTCTTCCCTTTCTTCTCTTCTTTTTTTATATATACCCATTTGAGTTGTGTATGATGATGTTTATCCTTCCCGAGCAGACCTTGTTGGGGAAGGAGACGCTGAAGCTGCTGTTGCCTCCCTTTTTGCTTCGTCTTTCCAAGGTCCAGAGCCTTTGGGGTTAGTATAGGTACCGGGCGCCTTCACTTCTTTTGAAGAGGCTCTTCTTGAGGAAGAATAACTTCTGCGCCAACAACCAACCCCCTTTGAGGAGATTCTTGCTGAGTACGAAGCATATTTTAAAGGGTGCCTTCCTCATTCCCCTATCCCAATTCCGGAGCCCGCAAGCTCAGCTCCTTTGGGTGGCTCCCTGATCCCCATTCCTGCAGTCCTACCTTTGGAAGACGAAGTTCCATTCGGCATGGGGTCAAGATTCCCCGAGGCCACGGTGAGAGCCCCAAAGGGGTTGCCCCCAGAGTGGAGGCTATAAAGCCAAGCTGCCCGGAGATTTCGGGTCCCTTTTCTCCTGAGAGCCTGGTGCTTATTCCAGTATCGGCTCCACCTACCGAGCCAGGCCCCTCTGCGACCCTAGAACAAATTCTCCCTTCGGCAGAGATCGGTCAGGTACTCGTTCTTCCCTCTCTATTCTTGTTGTTCGTTTGATTGTTGTGTTTGTTTTCTTTTTGTTGTCTTACCCCATGCCGGGTCGGGTGTTCGGCTCAGGAGTGCCAGGTTCCTCAATCTGTGTCCACCCCTTTGCCTCGAGGTGTCACTATAATGGAGGTGGAGGACGATCCTTCCCCGAGCTGCAGCCCCCTGCTCGAACACCGTGCAGGGTGAGAGCTCGGCCCAAGCTGGGGGGTTCGCCAGGCTCTCACTTCGCCCCCTCTGTAGGATTTTCGCACTAAGGTTCCCTTTCCAAGTGATGGGGAAAGAACTCCACCTCCCGCACATCAAGAGGTTATTCTTCCTCTGATGCATGCCGAGCCCTCGTCTTCTTCAGAGCCAAGGGTATCACAAGGTCCCGGGTTTGGTCATGTGAAGGTCTGGACAGCTTTTTTTGAATCATACTTCCATAAGTTCAAACCCCTTTTTGCCAATGAAAGTGTTCTTCTGCGCTGCCGTTTCACTTTCTGTTCTACTCCCCACCTTTCTCTGTTTTGTTATCTCCTTTTTTTTTGCTAACGAAACGGGTCAGTGCCGATTTCCTAAGTTGTGGAGCAGCTTGCTGATCTGGTCTCCCAAGAGCAAGAGGCTCTGGAAGAGGATCTCAAGACTTAGAGAGCGTTAAACAAATTGCTGAACCTCCGCCTTGAGAGAGAGCAATGCGCTCCGCCTTGAGAAGATCCGCGACCAGAGGAAGCTGAATAAGGAGATGGGAGAGCTGATGAAGATCATGGGCTTGGAGCTTGATCTCAAGCGCAAGGAGCTTCAGTTGAAGGGCATAGAGATAGACAGGCTCCAGGCTAAAATGGCCTCAGTGGTCGCTAACCTGGAGTCTACACATAAGGATCTCGAGGTCCTTCTTGCCCAATCTAGTCTCCTCTTGGCCGAGGGGGAGAGTGTCTGCGCTGAGGTTCCGAAGCTAGAGCGTGAGCTTGAGTCTGTTGATGCCTTGGCAGACAAACAAAGACGTGTGGCTAAGCTAGAGCGTGAGTTGGAGTTCGCCCAGGAGGTGTTGAAGCAGAGCGAGGGAACGATTGAGACGCTGGAGGTTCAGAAGAAGCATTCCTCCCAGATTTGGGTTCGCATGTTCCATCGGTACATGGGACTTATCAAATCTGTGGACGTGACCAAGTCTTTAGCCCATGTCTCTGTCTCCCGCATGGAATCCTCGTTGAAGGTTGCTCAGGCCCACGTGACCCAGCTGGAGTCCCAACTCAGGAGGGCCCCTGCCCTCCGCAATCAGGCCTGGATCAATGGGTACAGGGAAGGCCTTGAGCGCCTCCGGGGACTACTCCTTCAAAACCTCGGGACCGACCTCAGAACTCTGGATCTTCGGGAGATCGTGCCGAATGTGGAAGCCGACAAGAAGATGCTGACCTGGGGCGTAAAGGAGATGCCTTTGGCCTTCCATGGCACTTCTCCTTAGCTGCTTTTTCTGTAGTTTTGTCATTTATTTTAAATAATAAAAAGATCGATGTGTAAACTATAATAATGAATATAATTCCTTTATTCTGGCTTGCCCAGCCTGTTAGCTTTTGTAATGCGCAACGTAGTCCTTCGATATTAAGTCCTATCGAACTGAGTAGAGTGTAAGGATCCCCTACTCGGGTAAGCACCCGCAGGACAATCACTGAGTCGTGGTCCTTTGCAGTGACCTTGATGGCGCAAGTGTTACCTTACTGTTTTTACCCCGTATGAGACCCTAAGCATAGTTCGGTCTACTGGACATAAATTAACACATCCCTAGCTCTCCCTAGGTCTGGCTAGTCCCCAGCTAGGCAGCATACCGCACGAGCACCATGATGTAGTTGCTCGCTTGGAGGGCACTTCCCCATTTCGACCTAATTTTTCGTGGCGTTTGTCAAAATCTTTGCGCACGTGAGCGTCTAGATTTACTGTTGATCTCATGTTTATCCTAGAGTTGCTTTTTACCGACACCTCTTCCTTCCTTGTTTGATCTAAGTATGGTTCCGCTTCTGTCAGCCGCACCAACTATCTTTGTCACACTCGTGACTTAAAGTATTGTATTTAACTTTTTCTTCAGTCGCCCTTTATACTCCATTTTACGTGTCGGTTGAGATTTCCCACGCTCGATTCTCCTTATTAACTGCACCCCGGGATTTGTGTATCATAAGGGATGCATGGAGAACCCAGAAGTCCCACGGACACGTGGGAGCTGAGGGGGCTCTTAGGTGTTGCGGGGCCCAGGGGACGCCCCGAGTCGTTCTGCCTATAAAAAAGGGGGGGCTTCCATCTTCCACTGGAATGTATCCGACCCTGCCTTTTCTCTTCTTTCTCAACTTTGCCGATCTTCCATGGCCGTTTCCTTCCCTTCTGGAGTTTACGGGAGGTGGACGCGTTCTGTCTCGGTGGTCGAGATGCCGTCGGTAATTGTTTGGACGTTGGGAACACGACAAACTTCACACATCTCATGTTCTTGCCCTCTTGCTTACGATGCCTCATTTGTTCTTGGCCCCTTGCATACGGGGGTCGACCTCCGTGAGTATTTGAACCAGAACCTGCATCCCAAAGGTTCTGGACAGTGCTTGATCAAGATGGTGGTGCGGTACCTGCGGCTGAGGAGGGCGGGAACAGACAATCGAGGGGAGCAATTACATCTTAGTCGTTGCTTACCCATTGATCTTCCGTTATCCGAGCTGCTGCCGCCACCTAGCTCAACCTTGAATCCCAGTTCGTCACTAGGAGACTCTTGGTAGGGTGACACCTGGTCTCTTGCCCGCAGAAGGAAAGACGTGTCGCTGAATCTACAGGGCGTCCATCTTTCTGGTGCTACCGTTTTACCTTTGTAATAGCTCTGTTAGCTTTGTAATAGCCCCCACTCCTCCCCTTTTTTTTCCTTTCTTTTTTTTTTTACCCTGGTCGACGTAAAATTCTCCTTGTTACTTCGCTTGTAACCTTGTTAGGGATATAAATGATTTTGCCTATCCTCTTTTCTGTGGGCTTTCTGTATTGCATTTTGCTCTTGTCTTTGCTCTGAGGATAGCCATTAGAACGTCAGAGCTCGTGGCTCGGTTCCTGTGCTTTACACTTCGTGGATTGGCCCTTATAGGTTGGCAGTGCCCGAGGGCCCTGCTCCCTCACCAACACATTTCTCTCTTTCTTTTTGCACGAAGCTTGGCAAATCATTTAGACTGCGTTAAGAATGGTTGTTAGCAAGTCAGAGCTCATGGCTCGGTTCCTATGCTTTACACTTCGTGGATTGGACATTATAGGTTGGCAGAGCCCGAGGACCCTGCTCCCTCACCATCGCATTTCTTTCTTTCTTTTTGCACGAAGCCCAGCAAGTCATTTAGATTGCGTTGAGAATAGATGTTAGCAGGTCAGAGCTCATGCCTCGGTTCCTGTGATTTACACTTCATGGATTGGCCCTTATTGGTTGGCAGAGCTCGAGGGCCCTGCTCCCTCACCAACACATTTCTTTCTTTATTTTTGCACGAAGCTCGGCAAGTCATTTAGACTGCGTTGAGAATAGTTGTTAGCAGGTCAGAGCTCATGGCTCGGTTCCTGTGCATTATACTTCGTGGATTGGCCTTTATAGGTTGGCAGAGCCCGAGGGCCCTGCTCCCTCACAATCGCATTTCTTTCTTTCTTTTTGCACGAAGCCCGTCAAGTCATTTAGATTGCGTTGAGAATAGATGTTAGCAGGTTCATGGCTCTGTTCCTGTGCTTTATACTTCGTGGATTGGCCCTCGTAGGTTGGCAGAGCCCGATGGCCCTACTCCCGCACCATCGCATTTCTTTCTTTCTTTTTGTACGAAGCCCGGCAATTCATTTTGATTGCGTAGAGAATAGACGTTTGCAGGTCAGAGCTCATGGCTTCGTTCCTGTGCTTTACACTTCGTGGATTGTCCCTTATAGGTTGGCAGAGCCCGAGGGTCCTGCTCCCTCACCAATGCTTTTCTTTCTTTCTTTTTGCACGAAGCTCGGAAAGTCATTTAGACTGCGTTGAGAATAGCTATTAGCAAGTCAGAGCTCATGGCTCTGTTCCTGTGCTTTATACTTCGTGGATTGGCCCTTATAGGTTGGTAGAGCCGGAGGGCCCTACTCCCTCACCATCGCATTTCTTTCTTTCTTTTTGCATGAAGCCTGGCAAGTCATTTGGACTGCGTTGAGAATAGATGTTAGCAGGTCCGAGCTCATGGCTCGGTTCCTATGCTTTACACTTCGTGGATTGGCCCTTATAGGTTGGCAGAGCCCGAGGGCCCTGCTCCCTCACCAACACATTTCTTTCTTTTTGCACGAAGCACGGCAAGTCATTTAGCTACATTGAGAATAGTTGTTAGCAGGTCAGAGCTCATGGCTCGGTTCCTGGGCTTTATACTTCGTGGATTGGCCCTTATAGGTTGGCAGAGCCGGAGGGCCCTGCTCCCTCACCATCGTATTTCTTTATTTCTTTTTGCACGAACCCCAGCAAGTCATTTAGACTGAGTTGAGAATAGATGTTAGCAGGTCAGAGTTCATGACTCGGTTCCTGTGGTTTATACTTCGTGGATTGGCCATTTTAGGTTGGCAGAGCATGGGTGCCCTGTTCCCTCACCAATGCATTTCTTTCTTTCTTTTTGCACGAAGCTCGGCAAGTCGTTTAGACTACGTCGAGAATAGTTGTTAGCAGGTAAGAGTGCATGACTCGGTTTCTGTGCTTTATACTTCGTGGATTGGCCCTTATAGGTTGGCAGAGCCCGAGGGCCCTGCTCCCTCACCAACGCATTTCTTTCTTTCTTTTTGCACGTAGCTCGGCATGTCATTTCGATTGCGTTGAGAATAGTTGTTAGCAGGTCAGAGCACATCGCTTGGTTCCTCTGCTTTATACTTCGTGGATTGGCCCTTACAGTTGGGCAGAGCCCGAGGGCCCTGCTCCCTCACCAACGCATTTCTTTCTTTCTTTTCGCAGGAAGCTAGGCAAGTCATTTAGACTGCGGTGAGAATAGTTGTTAGCAGGTCAAAGCTCCTGGCTCGGTTCCTATGCTTTATACTTCGTGGATTCACCCTTATTGGTTGGCAGAGCCCGAGGGCCCAGCTCCCTCACCATCGCATTTCTTTCTTTCTTATGCACGAAGCCCGGCAAGTCCTTTAGATTGTGTTGAGAATAGATGTTAGCAGGTCAAAACTCATGGCTCGGTTCCTGTGCTTTACACTTCGTGGATTGGCCCTTATAGGTTTGCAAAGCCCGAGGGCCCAGCTCCCTCACCAACGCATTTCTTTCTTTCTTTATGCACGAAGCTCAGCAAGTCATTTAGACAACATTGAGAATAACTATTAGCAAGTTAGAGCTCATGGCTCGGTTCCTGTGCTTTACACTTCGTGGATTGGCCCATATAGGTTGGCAGAGCCCGAGGGCCCTGCTCTCTCACCAACACATTTCTCTCTTTCTTTTTGCAGGAAGCTCGGCAAGTCATTTAGACAGCGTTGAGAATAACTATTAGCAAGTTAGAGCTCATGGGTCGGTTCCTGTGCTTTACACTTCGTGGATTGGCCCTTATAGGTTGGTAGAGCCCGAGGGCAATGCTCCCTCACCATCGCATTTCTTTCTTTGTTTTTGCACGAACTCGGCAAGTAATTTAGATTACGTTGAGAATAGCTGTTAGCAGGTCAGAGCTCATGGCTCAATTCCAGTGCTTTATACTTCATGGATTGGCCCCTATAGGTTGGCAGAGCCCGAGGGCCCTGCTCCCTCACCAACGCATTTCTTTCTTTTTTTTTTGCACGAAGCTAGGCAAGTCATTTAGACTGTGTTGAGAATAGTTGTTAGCAAGTCAAAGCTCATGGTTCGGTTCCTATGCTTTATACTTCGTGGATTCGCCCTTATTGGTTGGCAGAGCCCGAGGGCCCTGCTCCCTCCCCATCACATATCTTTCTTTCTTTTTGCAGGAAGCTCGACAAGTCATTTAGACTACGTTGAGAATAGTTGTTAGCAGGTCAGAGCTCATGGCTCGGTTCCTGTGCCTTATTCTTTGTGGAATGGCCCTTATAGGTTGGCAGAGCCCGAGGGTCCTGCTCCCTCACCAACGCATTTCTTTCTTTCTTTTTGCACGAAGCTCGGAAAGTCATTTAGACTGCGTTGAGAATAGCTATTAGCAAGTCAGAGCTCATGGCTCTGTTCCTGTGCTTTATACTTCGTGGATTGGCCCTTGTAGGTTGGCAGAGCCCGATGGCCCTACTCCCGCACCATCGCATTTCTTTCTTTCTTTTTGTACGAAGCCCGGCAATTCATTTTGATTGCGTAGAGAATAGATGTTTGCAGGTCAGAGCTCATGGCTCGGTTCCTGTGCTTTACACTTCGTGGATTGTCCCTTATAGGTTGGCAGAGCCCGAGGGTCCTGCTCCCTCACCAATGCTTTTCTTTCTTTCTTTTTGCATGAAGCTCGGAAAGTCATTTAGACTGCGTTGAGAATAGCTATTAGCAAGTCAGAGCTCATGGCTCTGTTCCTGTGCTTTATACTTCGTGGATTGGCCCTTATAGGTTGGCAGAGCCCGAGGGCCCAGCTCCCGCACCATCGCATTTCTTTATTTCTTTTTGTACGAAGCACGACAATTCATTTAGATTGCGTTGAGAATAGATGTTTGCAGGTCAGAGCTCAAGGCTCGGTTCCTGTGCTTTACACTTCGTGGATTGGCCCTTATAGGTTGGCAGAGCCCGAGGGCCCTGCTCCCTCACCATCACATTTCTTTCTTTCTTTTTGCACGAAGCTTGGCAAGTAATTTAGATTGCGTTGAGAATTACTGTTAGCAGGTCAGAACTCATGGCTCAGTTCCTGTGCTTCATACTTCGTGGATTGGCCCTTATAGGTTGGCAGAGCCCGAGGGCCTTGCTCCCTCACCGTCACATTTCTTTCTTTGTTTTTGCACAAAGCTAGGCAAGTCATTTGGACTGCGTTGAGAATAGTTGTTGGCAGGTCAAAGCTCATGGCTCATTTCCTGTGCTTTATACTTCGTGGATTTGCCGTTATTGATTGGAAGAGCCCGAGGGCCCTGCTCCCTCACCATCGCATTTCTTTCTTTGTTTTCGCACGATGCCCAGCAAGTCATTTAGATTGCGTTGAGAATAGATGTTAGCAGGTCAGAACTCATCGCTCGGTTCCTATGCTTTACACTTCGTGGATTGGCCCTTATAGGTTGGCATAGCCCGAGTGCCCTACTCCCTCAGCATCACATTTCTTTCTTTCTTTTTGCACAAAGCGAGGCAATTCATTTAGACAGCGTTGAGAATAGTTGTTATCAGGTCAGGGCTCATGGCTCCGTTCCTGTGCTTTACACTTCGTGGATTGGCCCCTATAGGTTGGCAGAGCATGGGTGCCCTGTTCCCTCACCAATGCATTTCTTTCTTTCTTTTTGCATGAAGCTCGGCAAGTCGTTTAGACTACGTCGAGAATAGTTGTTAGCAGGTAAGAGTGCATGACTCGGTTTCTGTGCTTTATACTTCGTGGATTGGCCCTTATAGGTTGGCAGAGCCCGAGGGCCCTGCTCCCTCACCATCACATTTCTTTCTTTCTTTTTGCACGAAGCTTGGCAAGTAATTTAGATTGCGTTGAGAATTGCTGTTTGCAGGTCAGAACTCATGGCTCAGTTCCTGTGCTTCATACTTCGTGGATTGGCCCTTATAGGTTAGCAGAGCGGGAGGGCCCTGCTCCCTCACCATCGTATTTCTTTCTTTCTTTTTGCACGAAGCCCGGCAAGTCATTTAGACTGAGTTGAGAATAGATGTTAGCAGGTCAGAGTTCATGACTCGGTTCCTGTGGTTTATACTTCGTGGATTGGCCGTTTTAGGTTGGCAGAGCATGGGGGCCCTGTTCCCTCACCAACGCATTTCTTTCTTTCTTCTTGCACGAAACTCGGCAAGTCGTTTAGACTACGTTGAGAATAGTTGTTAGCTGGAAAGAGCTCATGATTCGGTTCCTGTGCTTTATACTTCGTGGATTGACCCTTATAGGTTGGCAGAGCCCGAGGGCCCTGCTCCCTCACCAATGCATTTCCGTCTTTCTTTTTGCACAAAGCTAGGCAAGTCATTTAGACTGCGTTGAGAATAGTTGTTAGCAGGTCAAAGCTCATGGCTCGGTTCCTGTGCTTTATACTTCGTGGATTGGACCTTATAGGTTGGTAGAGCCCGAGGGTCCTGCTCCCTCACCAACGCATTTCTTTCTTTCTTTTTGCACGAAGGTCGAAAAGTCATTTAGATTGCGTTGAGAATAGCTATTAGTAAGTTAGAGCTCATGGCTCTGTTCCTGTGCTTTATACTTCGTGGATTGGCCCTTATAGGTTGGCAGAGCCCGAGGGCCCTGCACCCGCACCATCGCATTTCTTTCTTTCTTTTTGTACGAAGCCCGGCAATTCATTTAGATTGCGTTGAGAATAGATGTTTGCAGGTCAGAGCTCATGGCTCAATTCTTGTGCTTTACACTTCGTGGATTGGCCCTTATAGGTTGGCAGAGCCCGAGGGCCCTGCTCCCTCACCATCACGTTTCTTTCTTTCTTTTTGCATGAAGCTTGGCAAGTAATTTAGATTGCATTGAGAATTGCTGTTAGCAGGTCAGAACTCATGGCTCAGTTCCTGTGCTTCATACTTCGTGGATTGGCCCTTATAGGTTAGCAGAGCGGGAGGGCCCTGCTCCCTCACCATCGTATTTCTTTCTTTCTTTTTGCACGAAGCCCGGCAAGTCATTTAGACTGAGTTGAGAATAGATGTTAGCAGGTCAGAGTTCATGAGTCGGTTCCTGTGGTTTACACTTCGTGGATTGGCCGCTTTAGGTTGGCAGAGCATGGGGGCCCTGTTCCCTCACCAACGCATTTCTTTCTTTCTTCTTGCACGAAACTCGGCAAGTCGTTTAGACTACGTTGAAAATAGTAGTTAGCTGGAAAGAGCTCATGACTCGGTTCCTGTGCTTTATACTTCGTGGATTGACCCTTATAGGTTGGCAGAGCCCGAGGGCCCTGCTCCCTCACCAACGCATTTCCGTCTTTCTTTTTGCACAAAGCTAGGCAAGTCATTTAGACTGCGTTGAGAATAGTTGTTAGCAGGTCAAAGCTCATGGCTCGGTTTCTGTGCTTTATACTTCGTGGATTGGCCCTTATAGGTTGGCAGAGCCCGAGGGTCCTGCTCCCTCACCAACGCATTTCTTTCTTTCTTTTTGCACGAAGCTCGGAAAGTCATTTAGATTGCGTTGAGAATAGCTATTAGTAAGTTAGAGCTCATGGCTCTGTTCCTGTGCTTTATACTTCGTGGATTGGCCCTTATAGGTTGGCAGAGCCCGAGGGCCCTGCACCCGCACCATCGCATTTCTTTCTTTCTTTTTGTACGAAGCCCGGCAATTCATTTAGATTGCGTTGAGAATAGATGCTTGCAGGTCAGAGCTCATGGCTCGGTTCCTGTGCTTTACACTTCGTGGATTGGCCCTTATAGGTTGGCAGAGCCCGAGGGCCCTGCTCCCTCACCATCACATTTCTTTCTTTCTTTTTGCACGAAGCTTGGCAAGTAATTTTGGGCCGTGTTCGTCCTGACCATTCAGTTCCTATGGGGGGAGGGACATGCATAAAAACTAAAATGAGTCGATGACTCGTAAGCATTACTTCATACAGTTAAAATATAATAACATAGGTTTTCATTCATGCATTCATCATACCATATATACTATACGTACATGCATACGTGCGTTCTTTTGAAAATATCACTGGACGGGGTTTTTCTTTTAAACATGGGCTTTCTTTTCGTAAACGTGTCTCCCGTCAGTGCCTTCATTTCTTAAAGAGTTCGTGTATTCATGCATTCATGCGTTCATGCATTCATCCATTCATTCTTATCACTTTCATAGGCCAGTACACACTGTTACGCACCGTGTGTTGGGTTTAGCGGTCTTCCTTTGGACCTGGATTCTGCCCGTGGCCACGGGTTGGGAATCCCTTTTCAGTCAGGGGGCAGCACTGGGTGCACTACCAGTACTACTTACCCGGCATTGCAATCTGCCCATTCATTGATACCCTTTGCATTCATTCTTGTGGCCGTTACGTATTTTCATACATTAAACGCTCATTTCATTTCAGTCCTTTCTTACAGTTCAATCCTTTTCATTTAACTGTTCAGTTCATGGAAAAACATCGTTTGAAACATGGGCTTAAACTTCGTCTTCCATGGCATCCATATGTATCACCTTAAACGCCGTCTTTCATGGCATCCATAAAAGCATCAGTTCATAGGATCCATAAAAGCATTAGTTTTCATGTCTTTCTTTACTTTTCATTCATTCATTCATATCAGCTCTAAAGAGCTGGAGCTTTCATTCTTTTCTTTTCTTTCATTTAACTGTCCTTTCATGAGAAAACATTCTTTTTCACAAGAAAGCATCGTTTCATGAGAAAGCATCGTTCGGGGCGTAATTTCGAAAATTGTCTTTCATGCATTTTCATCAGTTCATGGATTTTCTTAGAAAATACGTACAGTAGATACAACTTATAGTCATCCATTCACATGCGTACAACTAATACTTTGGGTGCGTAAACAGGGGACTGCCAAGGAGGGACCGTACATAAGTATACCTTTGAACACTTACATTTTCTTTCGTAAAACGTTTTTCATGTCGTTTAGTAATGCATCGTAAAGAGAAAGCATTTCGTTTTCATTTCTAGTATTTTATAAAACTCTAGAAGAGTATGAACGTAATATTTACCTCCACTCCATTCTACTTGCATATCATGCAATCCATTCATGTGCGTGTCAGATGGCAACCTACATGCATACACATAACCTTAACATCATTCTCTATCTAATGCATAAGCAACTTAACTAGAATACAACTACGCTTTGTTTAGAACACTCTCATTCTATACCATGCTCTTTCATGTCCCTTACTATGACAAGACCTTCGGAGATCCATTACGGTCACTATCTCTTTCAACCTTAACGTTCTACTTCAAGTGCTCATTCACTAAGGTGAACCCATGATTCACCTTAAGATTAAGACACTAAGACTTCTGTCTCATTCTTCTCATTAACCGCGTTCCGACGCATGACTCAGACTGACTGAGTCACGCATCCCAATCTTAGATAGTACACCAGTCACTATCTTCATGCACCTTAGTCCATACTAATCCTCATTCCCATCCATACAAGCCACACGGCTCTAAACCAACTCTGAGGCTTAAGCACCGTATAACTACGCTTAGGACAGATTATCCATTACGTATGGTGAATCTGTCAGGCACATGTGTCTCACCAGTTTATAGATGTACCTTACCCCTTTATCACCTAAGATCAACATATAACACGTTGATCACCTGCTTGTGTAAACAAGCACCATACACTGATACCAACATTCTCTTAACCCAGCTAGCATGACTCTTCATGCTACCCGTCCCTTTTGACAGTTCATCCCAACACTTAACACGACAAGACTCCATTCACTACTACGCCTTACGTCACATCATATAGCTTGAGACTACTCCCTAGCTACACCATGACCTTGTCGCGTTACCCAACATCCTGCTACGTCAACTCCTACTCATCGTGAGTACGGTTCCTCACGTACTCCCGTCACATCGTGACATCTCGTCACGTTCCCGTTACGCCATTCTTACACTAACACCTCACCCATCGTAAGCACGACTGCTAGAAGTCATGTCACTTCGTGACATTCCCCATTCATGTTTCCGCTGCGCACTGTTACACTTGTTCTGCTACTTCACCCATACTCCCAACCATGAGTCAACTTCACAGTGACACCCGTCACCTTAAACTACAGGCTACACTATAACTACTTCGGGATATTGTTCCACAGTTCCCGACACTACTCACCACACTTTACGCCCATCAACTACACAATCATGCTTATCTCTGCGACAAGCCACACGATGTATCGCTTCACCTCATGGAGTACACTCCATGCATACTCCCTTCTCACATGCTACGCCACATCACCACTATGGCATACACGCCATATGGTGCATCAATCCACCACATAGAGTACATTCCGCATGTACTCCCCTCATATACACCACGCCACATCACTATCATGGCATATCCACCATATGGTGCATCGCTCCACCATATGCATTACACTCTACGTGTACTCCCTTCACACACGCTACGCCACACAGAGTACACTCGGCATGTACTCTTCCCATTCCACATGCCACGTCACCACTACAGCACATACTCCACAACCACACTATGCAGTACAATCCACAACACTTCACAGCACACTACACAGATACGCCTAACACTTCACATACACATCACAACACAGCGAACTTCACAAATACCAACAATACAGTCCACAACCTAATCAACTAATAACATAAATAACGAGGGATAGAGGGTTATACCATCGACGGGATAACCCATGCGTTGCTCACTGACCATAACAGTCGATGATGCCGAAAGGGTCGTACGTGGCAGCTAACCCACGTATGGTGGCTATTTGGGCATTTGGATAGCTAGGTGTGGTATTGGAAGGGCTCGTGGTGGCCTTGTGATGGTGGCAAAGAGCGTAACACGGTGAATCTAGCCGTGTACAGTGGTAGTCAGCCACGCGCAGTGGTTGTCCATCACGTGCAGTGGCTACCCACCACATAAAGTGGTGGTTTGGACCTAGGGTTCGGCTAAGGGAGGTCAAGGGAGTCTGCTGGTGGAGCCGTGGAGGCTCGATGGTCGTGGCCCGGCGGTCCTCAGTGGTGGATGAGAAAAACCCTTGTGCGAGGGGGGAAGAAACCCGTGAGAGAGTGAGAGAGGGTGTGCATGCATGGGTGGCAGATCGGGGCTATGGGCGGTTGGGATGGGTCGCTAGTGGCTTGAGGATGCCGGAGAGGGTGGTCACACGTCGTGGGTGGTGGCATACAGTGGTGGAGGGTGAGAAACCCGTGCGGTGGAGAAGTCTCGTACGGTGGATCTAGGGGAGGCTACTGGTCATGGGTCCAAGGGAGGAGGAAGGGAGAGACCAGGAAGAGCTCGTGGTGGTGTCCATGGCGGCGCTAGGGACGTGCACAGTGAACCCATGCATGGAGGAGGCCACATACGTGCATGGGAGGAAGGTGGCCGTGAGGTGGAGGCTGAGCTTGCTAAAGGATGATGGTCAGTGGGAGGGGAAGTTGTCGTGGAGGTGGTGGTGCCGTTGGGCAGTGCACGGCGGTGCAACAACATCAAGCCCATTCGGTTTGTGCACTACCGAGAGAGAAGAAGAGAGAGCGTGAGAGAGTGAGATCGGTGTGGGGAGGCTCGCCTGAGTGAGGTGGTGCCGGTGGTGGCGGAGGTGAGACCTACAGGCGCACGGCGGCGCCGGGATGTGGGGTGGAGCAGTTCAGGCATGGGGGTGTCCTGCAGTGCAAGCAAAGAGAGAGAGAGAGGGAGGAGAGAGAGAGCTGGGGGAAAAGTGAGGGGAAAGAGAGGGGGTGGGGTTTTATTCTAAAACCCAACGTCTGGGGATCTACGCAATGATCTAATGACGGACCTCAAACACTGATTTAAAATGCATAAACGTTAACTTAATTAAAAGCACTTAGAGGAATTAAGGTAGAATATTATTTAAAATAATATTCCTTTGTCATTAATAAAATGATGAAATCTTACTTAACATATTTAAGAGAATAAAAACATTAAATTAATTTAAAGATTTCATCATTATTTAAATCACGTAATATTTAAAATAGTTGAAATTATTTTAATAATGATATTAAAATGATTTCCGACAATTATAATATTTTTGGAGCTCTTCAAGAATATTATAATTGTCGTATTTAAAATCAAGCTTGGTTCAATAACACTGGAAATACTCCTTATAAGTATTTTCAGCACATTTAAAACATTGGGCGTGCCTTAGAAGTCACAAGATATCTTTTGAAACACGCTATCATGGTTCGGCACGCATGACGAGTCTCACAGTCGCTAGACAGAAGGGGCAGATAATTCACATAATCTCTGCCCTCAGAATTTGCTTACGTCAGAAGGAATGAACGTACGTTAGAAAGAAGAAGCGTACGTAAGAAGGAAGGAGCGGGATGTTACAAGAATCCTCGTCGAGCACAACTTCATCAAGTCGGTCTCTCCTGCGAAATCAAACTCTCTGTCACCCTCCCTCTCTTATCTGATAAGATGACCAAAACACAACCATTACAGTAGTCGCTCATCGACCCCAAGTCAAACACATCGAACACTTCCTCCATATGTACAACCTCCCTCTACGATTTCAAAACACAACCATTCTCACAAGTCCGTGTTCTTGCTCTTACGTTCTCTCAATTTACAAGCATCAAAAGTCCATCATTCTCTCAGGTTGCACCACATCGATGAGCACCAGCCAGCACCGACTGCTCAGCCACACCCAGAATCGACCACCACCCAACTTCTATTCCATGTACACAAGGCAAACCACCACAAACTCAACAAACCACCCTCATTGTAGCCCTCCCTTCCTCGAACCAAGACACCCACTCCCCGGAATCAGCCTATGGACACCCCAGAGAACACGACCACCCTTCCTCTCTTGTTGTTGCTGTTGTGGATCTTAGTGCCCAGATCTACACCATCGCACTCTCTTTTCTTTCTCTGGGTAAGATTTCCTTCCTCATGCTATTCTCTTCCCATCCTTCTCAATAGCTTTTATTCCTTTAATTGTTTCAAATCAAACATACACGGGAAGCCATTACACTAGAATGTATGAGGGCTTAGGGGATGTTTGAGGAATAAGATGAGATGATAAATCTGTGAATAGTAGTAAATTGGTTTGATTTATGATGTTTTATGAGATTTTAGAAAATGAGAAAGAAAAAGTTGAACACAAATATTATAAAGTTAAAATGTTGTTTAAATATAATTTTTTAATATAATTTTTGTTTTGGGATTTTAAAAAGTTGAACTATTTTTTGTATTTTATTTGAAAGTTTGGAGAAGTTGTAATGAGTAGTTGAAAACGTTAAAATTTATATTTGAAAAGTGTTTGTATTTGAGTGATATTTGAGGAAAAAAAAAGATGAGATGATCTTCCAAACAACCCCTTAATCAAATGATGGTGGTTGACTGTCAGTAGCCTTTTTTTTTTAGAAAAATTCTAGATATAAGCCCCACACTTTACACACCACTTAAAAATATGTGATTTTATCATTTTACCTTCATATTTCATATTAAATATGAGGATAAAAAACTAAAATCATATATTTTTTAAATGGTGTGTAGAGTGTGAAGTTTCTGTATAACACGACTCTTTTTTTTAAGCCCCACTGGGTAAAGTAAGAAAGCATGTCGAATGTCAATGACATATTATTGTAGCTTTTCAAAATGTATGTTCAAACTTCAAATTATTTAGATAAAATGTCATTTCAGCCGAATTGCCGTGTATCCTTTCCGTAAGCGTTGAAGAGTTTCGAGTGTTATTACCTTTATGCCCGCATTTTGCATTGGACTTGTTTCCCTTACATTGGGCTGGACTTAAGTCTACGTGGACTGATGTTTGAATTGGGCTTGTTTTACGATGGGCTTATTTTTTTATGGGCTTTGTTTTAAAGCTATAATTTACCAAAGTCTAATTATGTTATTAAATTATAGTTAGAAAACAAAGAAATATGTTAAGAGTAAATAAAACTTCATAGTATGTATTTAATTAAATAGAGTATTATAGCATGTCTTTCTAGAAATTTAGTAAGTTAAAGTATTTCGTATAGTGACGAACTACGAAGTGAAAATCTGGAAGCATAGCAACAAGGTAAATAGTTTAATCATAAATTTGGATTATCATACGTTAGCTAGTTATATATATTATTATTAAAGCCAATTTTTTTGAAGTCAATGTTTACTTATCACACACGTTATGATATCTGCAAGCACGCCATTCATCATAATTCATAATCATGTTTCATTCCCCACATTATAATTATGTATGTACTCTGCATCTCATGCATCTCACATTGCATAAGACACATAAGACTTTCATAAGATTAAGTGTAAGATAAAGATCAGATTATTCAAATGGCCATTTAGATGTACGGTACTAATGCGGACAGGGTAGATGTGTAAGCCCCAGACTCAAGTGTGGTCTACCATAGTATTTTATCAGATCAAATCAGGGGTTCCCCTTGTGGCCATAAGATGTGGGACCGGTGCACAACCTTGCACACAAGATTAAGTGTGCTGGCCAATTAGACAAGTAAGTTAATTCAGATAAGTCAGATCAATCAATATACCAGAAATATTTCCAAGTCATGCATGTCAACGACATATTTATGAACAATCATGATTTTAATTCTCAGTACGAAATAGGAACTCCATAGTTACAAACAAAATAGAAATCTAATCTAAATGTCAAGCCACTCACACAACTAAGCTATAACTCCAAACTAATATCCAAGAATTGGAGGATTGACTCGAAGAGCTCCCTAAGGTTCCTCCCTGGCCTATTCGACCGCGTTCGGTCTCGCGTTGTTCCTCTGCTCCCTAACACATCGTCTACCATTCCCCCTGAAATGGTAGTTGGGGTTACCACAATGAGATTTATAAAATCTCAACAAGTAAAGCTCCTAAGCTACCAACAGTATAAATAAGTATGCATGACAATATATGACATGAATGCTTGATGCACACTAACTTGCTTATGCATAAAATGACTTAGAAACATCATAACTTAACGTGGATAGGGCATGCTTGCTTGCGTGGACATGAAACATTCATTCTAATACATGTTTATTTGCGTGATAATGGATGCGCAATGGGTCCCCATAAATCGTGTGTTCCTGCCGGTACCGCATCGCATCACATCCTTGCACCAGCTATGAATACATTATCATGAAGGTTTCACCCGAAGATAATTCTATAGATTGTACTTGTAGCATGTTTCGGCACCCATCAACATTAGGTGCCTTTGACTTCACTCCGGAAACCAATTACTTAGGTCTCATTTGAAGTGTGTTGATTATACTTTATCAATCTAGGAGACTCCACTCCATTGTAATCACTCCAGAGTGCACAGAAAAGTTCCACTAGGATAATCCATCATCCTAACATTTGGGATCTTGATAAAACAAAGCAATTGATGCATGACTTATAAATATTTTCGTGACATACTTGTATGCTTATGACATGACATTCATGATATGTAACAGATATTCAAGAAACAATATTTAAAATGACATGGCATGGCATATTATAAAGCAATCTAATAAGCATAAGTAAAACATGAATGTAATTAATGACCCTTACCACCTTACATATATAAAAATACCACAAAGTTAGAAGCTAACTTACCAAAATCTGTGCATAAAGTATCCAGACGTTCTAGGGTTAGAAATTGTCACTTAATCCTCATAAAAATAGAACTTACTAACTTTGGGTTTAATTTGCAAAATTACCCCTTAACTTTTGAGGCATTGCAAATTAGTCCCTAAACTTAAGAAAATTACAAACGGGTCCCAAAACTTACCAAAATTTACATACCTTATGTAAATTTCATTCTAAGTCCATTTATAGGCTTAGAATTTATAAAAACTCAGCCCTATTATAAGAACTCCTCTAGGTTGAACCATATAGTGGCTAAAAATCACGTTTTGCTTGCTATTTGGCCATTAAACACATCATCATGCTTAACCTAAAATTAATAACTCAAAAATATCAAATCTCCAATTCTAATATCATGCCAAGACATTGAGTCAAGCATTTATCAAAACCATAAAATCACCATTTTAAAGAATCACACAAAACATCAAGATTAGGTCAAACTGAACCTAATCTTGGTGTTTTTGGTCTATTATCACTTACATTTTAACAATAAGGACTCCAAAAGTCAACAAATCTCACTTCTAACATGTTAATCATTCAAACCTAGAAGATAACATGCTTGACTATAAGAAAAAATCAACTTATGCATCGAATGAGAATCAGTTTGCATAGAAAACATAAACCCAAACCTCAAACATGCATTGGCTTGAACAAAAAGACTATATCCTTGATTTACATGTATACAATCTTGAAGAAATATATCCATATACCTCACATTCAAGTTCGAACTTGAACTAACCCCCAAATCCATCATATCATAGCAAATAATCACACCAAATCAACCATAAACTCGAGAGCCTCTAAATCATGCATAAAAACTTTATTCTTTGCATATTTATCCAAATCCTTAGTCATAAAGTTTTATAAATCCAACTTAATCCATAAATTAAACGTCCAAGAACAAGATTTATAAAAATTAAACCTTGGATTTAAGATCCGAAGGCTAGAAAAACAAATTAAACCAAACAATTCACATGTTGGAGGATTTAGTTCTAACACTTAGTAGGTCATGCGAAATCATTCTATTGAAACCTAATATGTTATAAAGCAAGCCATAAACTTACATAAAAATCATATCAACACATCTTGGAACCGAGATTTATAAAATTTTTCATCAAAACCACATAAACTTCCAAGCATAACATCATACTCCCAAAACTGAACATCAACACCCCAAAATACCAACATTCAACCTTCAAACCTCCAATAAAATTTAACCAACACTCTCTCAAACATTCAAGACCCAAATCTTAACAAAATACAAGAGATTTGAGTTAGGAGAATAACTTACAAAGGTTGGAACACAAGAAGCAAATCACCAGAATTGTTTTCCTCCAAACTCTCTCTAGGAAAAGGGATGAAAATATTGCAAGTGTGGGAGAATGAGAGGGATGGTTTGGGGGGTATAGGGACTGACTTGGAGTGGGTTATATCTATGGCACTTGATGTGATTATGGCTTGTGTAAGAGGGAAAGAAAATCTGCTGCAAGAGGCTGGAGTGTTGCTGCCAAGTGGGGTGATTTTGAGGTGGCTTTGTTGCTTGCTTGACCTTCCATAAAAGGACATTATTTGGGGCTGAAAACAAGGTGTAAAGTCAGTCATGGATTGTTCCAAGGGGGAGAAAATTGTGTGAGAAGCTTGGGGAAACTAAGGGGTTTTGGCTAGAAGTAAATGGGTTTAACCATTTAGGGTATAGATGGGGTTTTGGTTAAGGTTTCAATTCACATGCAATTGTTTTGGTCAAATGAAGGTACCGTGATGTAAGGGAGTAAATGAGGGTGTAAGATCTTGTACTTGAGTGGTTGGTTGCTTATGGAAGCGATTTAAACCAAGAGAGAAACACTTAGTCAAAATTGGATGCATGTTTAGGGTTTGGAGCATTTGGGGTTTTGGTTACCCTAGGGATTTAGGGTTTCGATTTTCACCACCAATTTTGGGATTTCATTAGGGTTGAAATCCTCTTTATGGCTGGTCAAATAGTGCTTGAGTGGGTGGAATAGTGAAATGTGTAAGAAGGCATGTTGACTTGCTATTTTCACTGCTTTCACCTTACACATTTGTACTACTCTTGATAGGTGTCAATTTCATTTTCAAATGGAGGGTTGTGATGATGTCATGTGTCCAAATATATTTTCTAGTGATCCTAGGCTGATTTGGACATCCTACATGGCAATTTGATGGCCGCTTGAACTAGATGTCACATGGCACTCTCTCGATGTCTACTATTCACCCAAAAATTTTGAAACTTTTTATTGCCTTATAAAATTTTGAATATTCATACGAGTCTAATAGAGCCTTTTGTTTCACCAAATTATACTCCTAAGTGCCTAAAATAAATTAAAAAGTCAATTCATCTCCATAGCGGATCACAATTGGATTATGCTAACAGACTAAAACCTAACCGATCGCTTGATTCATCTTTTGGAATTTCGTAACATTTCTAAGGTCTAAAGAAATTCTTCTATCGAATTTCTTCCAGGACGTTACAATGGACTTACATCATACTCCCAAACATTTATCCCATATTCCCAGAATAGTCGTAGTAGCTAACATATTATAGCAGTGTTGGTGCCGATCCTTCCACTGCAAGCCTTGACGCCCCTGGTTTTCTTGAAGACCCTGACCAAAAGAGAGAATAAACATATAATATCCCAATAGAAGGCCAAAACCACATGGCCTATACTCCAAAAGGACTAGTCAATGATGCAATTGAAGCCCCATTTGAACCTTATAAAGAGTAAGAATTTCTCCTTCCCGAGCAATGTGGGATCCCATACACCACCTACCCTTATCCTTATCATATGGGGTGTCACAATCTCCCCCCCTTAAATTCCTGACGCTCTTGTCGAGCCAATACATCATAGGTGGCACGGTTCAAGTCCCACATTTCTGGTTGGGATATGCTCTGATACCATTTGTAACGCCCAAATGGAAGTCCCAAACCACAGGACCTATACTCCAAAAAGACTAGTCAATGATACAATTAGAGCCTCATTAGAACCTTATAAAGAGCAAGAACTTATCCTTACCAAGCAATGTGAGATCTCATAAACTACCTATCATTATCCTTATCATATGGGGTGTCACAAAACACTTCTTGACCTCAAAAGTGAGATTTTGACTTTTTCTGATGTCTTTTATATTGTGGGACTATCAGCCCTAGATCTAACGTCCGTCTACTTTCAGATATACTTGTATTAGAGACCTTTAATCTCGGTTGTCCATTTGCCATCTGGATAAACTGACGGGAACAAGGCGTGCACATCCTCTGTAGCTTGCCTTAGGTCAAATCCCGTTGTCCTTCCCCAAATAAGGGTCTCCCACGTGGCACTGGACTATACTTTTGAGATCAGACGATATAGCTTGTAGGTTTGTAATCTTTTTTTTGTGGGCTCATTTTAGACATGACATCTTTTATGGAGTATGAACCTCTATGTATGATACCTGCAATCCTTTGAGCACCTCTATGTTATCTCGAAGGGCCCACACATCTACATCGAGCTTGTCCTTGCCCATTGCTCTCCTCGGCATGGTCAGCACATTATTTGCCCCCCAGCACAAGGTGAAAAGTCCTTTATAGCCCAATGTTGAACAATGTCAGTCAAGCTTTCTATATAGTGTTGCCCTCCCTTCTCCTGGACTAGCTGCACTTTGCTCACATGACCATCTCCTTGTCACTTGCCATTCATCCTCAAGAGGGGATCTTTCCCCTTGCATCGGTATAGTCCTCATAGAATATGAATGTGAATGTTATTGCGTAATTGATAACCTACGTTCTTATATGTTTACAATATGAAGTAGAACTTACTAAGTATTTGACTCTTTTTTTAAAGTGTGACTGTTCCAAGTGATGTATAAAGTGAGTTTTGAGGCTGCAAGACGAGACTTGGCTCATGGAGAAGAGGCAGCGGTCTAGATCATTTAAAGAGGTTTAATATTTTATTTGTTTTATAGAAATGTATTTGAGAAAAATACTTTTAAAGGCAAGTAGCATTTTATTTCCTCTATTTTCTAAAATCAACGTTACTATTAACCCTAACCTTAGAGGGATTGTGTGTAACACTTGGTAATAGAGCTAGGTCGAGAGATTCTATAGACTTCTCAAAATAAAAGAGAGGGAAAGTTTAAGCAAACAAAGATTTTTTTAACAAGAAAAGAAAGAAAAAGAAAATCTAGGCCAAAGTCTCTCAAAGTAATGTCCTGTTTTGCACTAAGTATATTTAATTGTTAGTGTTTTATTGTTTTAATGAAGTTTTAATGATGTTTGTAAACACATGCAATGAAGTTCTTAAATGATCTTTTTGGACACATGCATGTCGGAATGGCACCTACTACGAGAAATGACTTTACCACACAAGGTGATGAAGGTTTTATAGGATGCGGTAGGAAATGTGGGAGAATTCAATGGGAACCTGAAACTTTTATGGTTATTGCTACATGATTGATTGAAGTATGTTATGGTGGATCAATTGTTGATCCTAGCTAGGCCCAAGCTTAAAGATAATCTACACTTCTAGACTAAAAGAAAGAAGTGAAGTTAGAACACTTTTTAAAGAAGAAAACGTATCTTATTATTTGATCAATGATGATCCAAGCTAATTTGAAAATATTATTTTTGGGGGATCCTCTTTTAGATGGTTCCTACATCCTTAACCACGTGCCTTCTAAGTCTATTCCCTCATATAAATTATGGCATGTCACGAAATGAAATTTTGGAACATTTGCAACCTTTGGGGTTCTGTGGGTATGTTCACAATACATTCCATAAAAGTGAGAAACTTGGCATTAGAGCAAATAAATATATCTTCACAAGATATTTAGAAAGCTCAAAGGGTTTTGCAATGAATGGTGAACATTTTAATGGAGGTGTGACAGAAATAGAATCATGTGATATCATATTTATTGAGAATGATTTTCTAAATCTGAGTGAAGTAACGAAAGATCTTGAGGTTTATGAGTTACAAAAGCTTGAGGGGAATATATCATCTTTTAGCTAGGGTTGACAGTTATCACATCCCTGAATCATCAAAGATAGTGAGAGTTACTTGCCTTCTAGTGGGAGTGTACCATAAATGATGACACAAACAAGTCTCTTAACAAAATAACAAATGCAAAATTATTTCTACTAATCATTTTGAAATTGAAGGAGAAACTCCTATGTGTATTTTGCATGTCATAATGAGCCAGCTTCTTATAAGCAAGCATCTGCTTCACATAAAGGGTTAGCTGCTATGAGAGATGAACTAAGTTTAATGGCGAGGAACCATGTTTGGGAGTAAGTTGATCTTTTGCTTAGGCACAAGTCCCTTAAAAATAAATAGGTTTTAAAAACTAAGTAGTAGGCATATAGATTGAGAGGTACAAAGCATGTCTACTTGGGAAAGGCTATACTCAAAGGGAGGACAAAGATAATGAAGATAAATGCTCCTTTATAGTGAGATTTGCCTCCAATTACGTCGTTCTAACTATTGTAAACATTTAGATTTTGAAGTTTTTAAAATGGATCTGAAGATAACATTTCTTAATGGAGAATTAAATGAGAAGATCTATATGATTCAATATATTAGTTCTTAAGTTCATGGGACAAGAACACTAAGTATGCTAGTTGAAACATTACAAGAACACAAAGTATGTAAGTTGAGACATTTCATTTAAGACCTTAAACAATTGTCTAGAAAATGCTACTTCCGATTCTGTTAGGCCATTAGTTCAATTGGTTTTGAGATGTTGAAGGAAGAGAATCGTGTGTATGTTAAACATAGAAGAAAGAATTTTCTAAATTTATTTTCGTGCATGGATGATATTTTATTAGCTAGAAATAATATGAACACGATTGTCACCACAAACGACCTCCAATACCTCAACTTACCACCTATCAAACAATAACATTAACAAAACCAGCCACACATTCAACTCCACTACACCCTCCAAGAACAGTTTAGTTGATCAACGCCAAACTAGCCACATTTGAAATGACGTGTACACGGGCAAAAAGGATACCTCACCAAGCTTGAAGAGATATTCGACTAGACTCTGTGACAGAACGACACAAGATGGAATGGTGTTGTGTGGTTAGGCTTGTGGCCCAGAAGCCTCCATTAGCTACGGTGGTTGGCCGATGCTAGTAGTGTCCACTACGAGGTTGCGGTGGCACACAGTGACTGTGAACAACTGGAGATGAGGGAGAGTAAACAAAGAGAGTGAGAGTAAATACAGATAGAAAGAGAGAGTAATCACACACACATAGAGAGAGAGAGAGAGAGTGAATGAGAGAGGGAGTAATCAGAGAGGGAGATGGACAACACCTCAGAGAGGTGAGGTGTTGTGAACCGATGGAACAAAGGGCGGACACGTGAGCAGTGATGATGTGGTTTGGAGGTGCAGCTGAGAGAGGGTGCATGGCGCATAATAGATTGTCGGGGAAGAGGGCTTGGTGCAGTAGAGTGTTGTGGCAAACGATTGTGCAACAAAGCTTCACGGTGTTGATGATTTGGGTGACTCTAAGATGTGACGTCGAGGAGGAGTCGCAGAGAGAGAGAGAGAGAGAGAGAGTGGTAGAGGGAGGCAAAGAGATCGATGGAGAGGGTTATCGGCAGCGAACTCATTGTCAAACGGCGAGGAGGATGGAGTTGGCAATGAATCCATAGCTACGACTTGCTAATGCAGAGGGAGGAGAGGGTGATTGGGGGCTAGAACGAAGGTGGGGTAGAGAAAAATATAGTGTTTTGACACATCCAAAACGACTTCATTTTAGCTTTCTTTTTTTTCCCTTCGATTGGGCTTTGGTTTTACAAATTATAGGCTTGGGCTTTGGGTTGGGTTAAGAACTATGTTATAACAACACATTTTATTTTGTATGAGGGAATAGTTAGTTGGGAGATCAAGATCAGGAGACAACTTATGGGCATGGCACCCATTGCGGACAAGTGAGAGGTGTTGCTCATTAGGTAAAAACCCATGAACCATAAAGTATCCACAGGGGTGAAGGTGATGGATAGAGTATTTATCTTGATAATTGTAACAGCCTGCTATAAATTTAGTAGATGAATTTCTTTAGGCTTTAGGAACGTCTTGAAAACCTCGAAAATATCTCATGAATCGAGCAATTGCATAGATTTTAGTTTGTCAGCTTAGTCAATTCTTACCCACTTTGATGACAGAAATATGATTTTATTTATTTGATGTACTTAGGGGTATAGGATTGTGAAACAGTTTACGCCAAAAGTCTTCGATGAATATTTGAGATTTTACGGCACAATAATACAATTTTCATTTTCGGAGGATAGCTGTTTGAAAACGCGTTTTAATTTATTTGAGGCGCTTATAGTCAGAAAATTTTAAATGAATTACACTATTAGGTTCATAGCTTATTTAAAATTTTATGGTGCAAAGTTATTTTCTTCATTTTCAGAGTAAATAGTAACACATGTATCATCCCTCAGTCCAATCATTTTCAAATCATAGTGTGGATTGTCCAAATCAGTATAGAGAAATTTCATCTGGATACATGGAAAGATCTTAGCCATACTTGGTGAATAATATAGGACACTTGGCACCAAGAGGAATCATGAGATGGAAATGCGAAGGAAAGAAAGGAAAATCAAGCATTGTGATCATGCCACCTAAGTCAAACACTATTCCACCCAATTATTCATTTTTGTGCCAAACAAGAGAGGGTTTATACCCTAGTGAAAGCCCAAATATTTGAGGTCCAATTGAAACCCCAAAACCTTGGTGAAAAATGAAACCTTAAAAGGTTTTCCCAAATCCCAAATGGTTACCCCAAACCCTAACTGTTGGCCAATTTTAGCTTAGTCTTTAATTACTTGATTAAATCAGTTCCACATATGAGTGGTAACTTTCGAAGGCATAAAAACCCTCTACTCTCTCTCTAGAAAAAACCATCTCCCTTCTCTCTAAACTCTCCCAAACTCAGATCTAACGAAAGGGGGTGGGAGCTTCGGCTCCTCCCCCCCTTTTTCCTTCCGCCTCCCTTCTCCTCTATCCATTTTATTTCCTGTGTAGTGTTTTTTTGGTTTTATTTTTGTATTTTTCAGGCCAAATAAGGGAGGATCATAGTTTGGGTCTTTCTAGTCGTCGCCCTTCAACACGCGCCCCACCAGGACGATGTCCAGGCGCCGATCTTCAAGACCACCGAATCCAGCATCCATCAGAGTGGAGCGTAGATCGCACGCGCAGGAGGAAGTTTTGGATCCCGTCTGTGCGTGGCCGTCACACGCCACCAAGGAGCCTTCTGCCTACGCCACGCTCGGCTTCTCCGGAATCCCTGACTTCGGGACTTCCAAGATTGACCATCGACTTTCCTCTTAGAGTGACCAGTGTCCTGCACGCGCCACTGCCGACGCTATGTGCATTGTTCATCCGTTTTATTTCAGTGTTTTTGTTTTCCTGTTTTGAGCCGAGTGAGGTGTTGAGTCTTTAGATGGGACACAATCTGGGGCAAGAGCTATTCGAGAGAGGTGGATGATGCTATGACCGGTGGTCAAACGGCCAGTGCTGGTGCTTAGGTGCCTCCTATGTAGTGGAGGCTCTATGTTCATGCATAAGCTGGGTGCTCGTGCCGTCGGGGCTCGAGATGCCGATGCTTGCGGTAGGCGTGACGTCCGGGTTCACACCGGTGCTTGTGGCTCTGTAGTTTGTTAATGTGTTTTATTTGTAGTTTTTTGTTATTTTAGTTAATTAATAAAATAGAAATAGGCTATTGGATTTGGTGTCCATAGCAGTGTCCTGTTCTTTTCCTCCCTGGGAGGACAGAGGGGGCCTTTAAGTTCTGTTTTATAGAGTGCTTTCTCTATTAGGAGAGTGTTTTTTTAGAAGTTAAAACAATGTCCGCCACAAAGGAATTTGTGTCGGGAAGTCACAGTTGATGCGTAATTTGACTTATAATCTGGATTTTCCATGTATTGATAAGTCACAGTTGTAACTTCGGTTCATTAATGAAATGAGTCTGTTTCCATAAAAAAAAAAAATCACTTCCACATACAACTAACCATTAAAATTCATGTCATTATACCCTTATTTGTTCTTTTATCCTTTGTTAATTTTATTGCGTCGAGAAAATTTGGATTTGGGCATGTTAGAAAGTAAAACCCCAAACCAAATTCTATTAAAACCACAAATGAGGTCCACCAAAAAGCTCCACCTATGCATTGTTTCTTCAAAATTTTCCCCACTGCCATGAGTGTACTTCCATTGCGCATGTCAGTCCCAAATAGTGGCTAATGGAAGGTCAATCAGCCACCTTAATACCACCCTTCACATGGAAGCTTCATTGGCTGAAAAGCATGTACTATTGCCCATGATTTTGGCTGACCAAACCACCATCAATTGGTCACTCTCACATCCTCTCTCAATCCCCCAGCTCTATATAAGTCATCCATGGCTTGTTTTTCATGTTTTGGTCACTTTCACTTTACTTTCTTGGAGAGAACTCTAGATGAGATTTCTGACGACTTTTCTGACTATTGTTTCTTGAATGTTTTGAAGCCTTTGCAATTAGATTCTTGTGAAACTACCTCACATACTTCATTTCTCTTTGAGACAAGTTTCCATTTGTGTAATTTGTAATGGAGGTTTAATTAGCGAAACGTCTTTTGAAGTGTGCAAATGTCATACTTGAAGACAGTTTGAATGTTGTGTGAAACTTTGATGTTTTTTATGAAGTTTTTGGCAAGATCTTAGTCCAATCCTTTTATGGTGTAGAGATAACATGTTAACATCCAATTTGGATCTAGATTTGTTGCAAATTAAGAGTTTTTACTAAGATTTTTGCATGATTTTAGAAACTTGGAAACTTGAGGTCTAAAAAAAGTTTCTATTTTGAGTAAGTGTTGATCTAATGGAAGCATGATCCTATGATATTGATATTCACATATGTGGTTCTTAGGACTTTGATCTATATGTTAGGAAGTTATTTTTTGAGAATAATGGTCTTGATCTTGATGAAATATATTGTTATGCATGCAAAGGTTTAGATATGGCTAGATATTGAAGCTTTCAGGTTGCTTGAAGCTTTTAAGAAACTTTTACCATATGCTTTTTGAATTTTATGATAAGATCATGTTTAGAACTTGATTACACGACATGTAGTTTAGTTCTTTGAGGTTTAGTTGTTGAATAATTCAGTTTTGGAGTGTGTGATCTATGTCAAGAACATATGGTACTCGGTTAGGACACAAACTTGAGGCTACGGGTTTCTTTTGTGTTTTTATGGATATTTGCCTACTGATCTTAGGTTTAATATTTAGATCAAGTTTAGAACTTGACAATGCAGTGTATGATTTTATTTCTTGAAGATTTATTTCATGAGAAATTCGGATTTAGTAGTTTGATCTAAAATCAAAGCCTGTGGTACTCGGTTTTGAAGTTAGTATGCAAGTTGATTGTGTTGGATAATGTTTTGTGATTTTTGTGTTCTTTGACTTATTTTTTCAAGCATGCTATTTCTTAGGATTGACTCATGAATATGTTAAGATCATGTTTATGGACTTTCAGAGTCCTTAGAGCTTACTGGGGAGGAAATAGTCCAATTGCATCAAAGAGTTGTTTAATTTGGTGTTTTAGCATTTTTTTAGTATGAGGAGTTTATGCTTTTTGTAAAATGTATGTTTAATAGTCTTAGCATAATTTTAAAATATAGGATGTGATCTTTAGATGTTGCATAAATTTGTTTGAATATGTGGTTTAAAGTTGGATATAATTGCAACAAAAATCAAGGCTTTTAGCCCTAGCATGCATGTTTCGGCCAAAGCATAGTTCACATAGTTGTGTTTTGTTTTAAAATTTTCCTATTATACATTTGGATTTAGGACAAAATTTACATTTTGTGAGTTTTGGAGTTAGAATGCAAAATCCTTAAAATATGGGTAAAATGGTCAATTTTCCACAAGTAGAGGGGTAAAATGGTCATTTTATTTTGAGTCAATAATTTTATATTTCTAAGTTTGTTAATGAGGAGTTTCTAACTCTTAGAAGTATCACCTTTTAGTTCACATTATTTTGCGCTAGTTTACGTAACGCTACAATCAATGTAAGTTGGCCTCGAAGTTACTTTCAGGATACTTGTGTATGTATGGTGGTAAGAAATAATTATTCATATTCTTTATGCTTGTACACATGTTATGATATGCTCTGTCATGATTTCATTTCAAGTACATACTTATCTATAACATGTTATGTCATGTCATGCCATATTTAATTGTTGCATGCCATGTTATGTCATGTGATTTAGTCACAAGTACACGTCACTTCATGTAAGCTATGTCATCTGTTATTTCATTTCAGGACACATCATTGTCCCATGCATACAATTGTCACAAAAAATAGTATTCTCTCAGTCAGTCATGCATGGGATACTCGTAGCGTAATCACTATGATTTTTCGATTATTAAAGTACCTCTACTAAAATGCTCGTGAAATAATCATTCTAATTATACTAGTATTTTCATTAAAACTAGTACTAGGTACTCCTAGCGTAATCATTCTGATTGCTAGGATATCTCATTTAAAATACTCATGGCGTAATCATTATGATTGTCTGACTACCTCTGAGAGAATACATTGGACGGAATTATTCTAATTGTTCACCTATTCCTGACAAAACAGCTAGTGAAATCATTCTGATTGTCAAAGTTCATGTCCAGTTTCACGTTCAGTTCATGTCAATTTCTAGGTTATATGCTCTCTAGGTTATGTGAGCACATATCATGTTATTTGCCAAGTCATGTCATGTTCACTCATGTTCATGTCAGCATTCATGTCTTTTTACTATCACGCATACATCTGTAAACTGTTAGTTTAAGTTGGTTGTTAACTTACTGAGATTTGTAATCAAATCTCACTTGGTAGTCCCAACTACCATTCCTCTTGAATGGTAGACCATGTGTGCTCATTATGTCGATGCTCTAATTTATGGATAAGATTATGGCTATCCTTGCCGAATTGCGCAATCTACTCCCTAGGCTTGTCTAGTAATTATTATGTTCATCTTATTATATACATGAGGAGCCCCGTCTCCAGTACTAATGATGTTATAGACATTTTGGACAAGTATTGTAACTTGTGGACGTCAATTATTATATGTTTATGAAGTATGCATATGTTAATTTAGGATATGTTATATCTGGTGCATAGTATTGCTTAAGAAAAAAATTATCTGCTACGAATATTGCATATTGCAATATGCATGCTAGGTGTATTACATCTTTATCTGTCATGAACGGGAGCAGATAATATTGTGTTACATGTCCCGACGCTTCAGAGTCCGCCAAATTCCAAGCGGAATTTGGGGGCGTCACAATAGTTCTCTATATGTTAAATAAATCTCTTTTAGTGAATAACTACACAAAATTTAATTAACTCCCTACCAACAAATAATTTACCTAACCACCCATCGAAAGACTCTTAAAAACATTAGGTGTGTCTCATCTCTCTATGATTTTCTCAGAGAAACCATATAAGAAATGCTTTCTTCTTGAGCTTTATAAGTAATGGAATTGGCAATTACATACTCCTAAACAAAATCAGGCACAACCTCAATAATAACTCTTTCTATGACTAACTCTTTCTGCATGGCTTGCCTCATGCTTTACTTACATGACTAAATTTCCATTGTTGCGTGAAAAATAACAATTTTCATGTATCTGAAGTGAGACGATCACTGTTACTTAAATCTTCTGATTCCTCTTGTATAGCTTCCACCACCTATTTTGCATCACCTTCAATTACATTGTTCCTAAAACCTAGTTCCAAGCAAAAACAAACTGCCATGTATGCTTCCCAAGTCTATAGTTTTTATATCCTTCTTGTGATGCCTGTCTAGATGCTAAGACAATTCTCATCTCATGTCAAAGTATAATTCATATTCCCTTCCATCTTCCATTTCCTTCTTATCCAATGCAATATCCTAATTTGCTTTTATAAAGTTTTCTTCAAACGGCAGCCATCCTTTTAACCTCATTTTTTGTATAATTAACCATTTCAAAAATCTTGATTCTAAAGTACCAAATTAATTTTAGAGACTACTAGCTTGCTAAATGATGTAGAATTATAATTTCAACAGTTAAGCATGAGTTATAAGACGAGCAGATGATCACCCAGCTATACGTAAATAATTGAATTGCAAATGCATGTGTCTATCAAATAAAGATTGAACATATATATGTTAATGCCAAAAACTGCACAACAGGTTGGAATGGAAAAAAGAATTATCACTGGCCCACGATGATATATAATTCTGCGGTGATGCGGTATTCTTCACGATCATCTATAGCGGTAAAAAAATAAATAAGCGAATAAAAATAAATAAAGGAAAACACAGATATTTACGTGGTTTGACATAATACTTACGTCCACAGGTCGTTTGGGGGCGAATTCTACTATGATATGTGATTTTACATATCTCTCATGGTTTCACATAACGAGGGTCTCCCCCAACAAATTCACAAAGTTATAAGTTAACGCGTTGTTTACCTCGTGGAGAAGTGAGAACTTCTCAAAATTTACCAAACAAGAATCCTCTCAATGAAAGCACCATAAATGTTAGGGACCCCGGTCTAGTCCCCAAACACTTGCCTTGCCAATCCAAAGCTTGCCTTGATTTGACCGAGTCTAGGTTCTTCTCTTGCTTGGTCCACGTCCAATGATGGTCAAGGTGACCAATATGTTGATGTGAGGCTAAGTATTTAGGCTAATATGAGTGTTGGGATGTAGGGAATGGATGAAGGAAGTGCACGGCTTGGGAGTGTGTTGGGAAGCACGGCACTAGCATGAACTGGAATGTAAGTGATGGCTAGGGTTTGCCGAAATGGGATGGTGAGTGGGCGGCTAGGTTTACCACAAGTGGTAAGGGAGACAATAAAGTAGAATGTAGGTTTACCGAATTGGGAATGATAGTGGGCGGCTAGGGTTACCAATAGTGGTAATGCTAGGTTACCAAAAGTGGTAAGGGGGACAATAAAGTAGGATTAAGGTTTACCACTTAGGGCTAGTGAGTGGGACGGCATGGGCCACCAATTGTTAGACCCCCACGTCGAGCAGGCCCTAGAGGAGCTGCACATGCCTTAGTCATGGTGGGAGAAGACACCTTGGCTAGCCCTCACCCATGCCTTGGCTCGTGGGTGACCACCAACGGGGCGCCCAGCATGCGGGCTAGCAAGGTTGGAGAGCCATTGCCCAAGCACGCAGCCATGCAAGCAGACTAGCCAGCATGGGCTAGTGAGGCTAGCGGGCCAATGCCCAAGCGCGCAGACCAGCCCACACAGGCTAGCGAGGTTAGTGGGCCAATGCCCGTGCGCACAGCCATGCGCGCGGCACAGCACGCATGCGCAGGTCAACCCGCGCACACAGCCATGCGCATGGCCCCAGCCCATGCCTTGCAGAGCAGGCCAGTGGCATGCCTGGAGGGCATGCCACCCAGCGCATGGCTCCAGCCCATGCCTTGTAGCTCACCACACAGCACCATGCAGCCAACCACGCAGCACCATGGCTGACTCACAGCCCACCACAAAGCACCATGCAGCCAACCACGCAGCACCAAGAGACCATGGGCCAGCCCTAGACAACCATGCATCACCCTAGCCATCATGGGCCATGCATGCCACGGCCAAGGCTTGGTCCATGACCATTCACTTAAAGTTATCATTTATTTTATTGGAATTATTTTATTTCATGAAAGGGACCCAATGGGGGTTTCCAAATTGTTTTCCTATATATAGAACCTTATGCATTTGCCCTAGCATCTTTTGGCAAATACTCTTGAGAGAGAACACTTGTGAGAGATCAACATTTCAGTGCAAGAGCACTTGGGCAAGTTGGGGTGCAATCCGTTAATCCCTACTTGAGTTATCCATCTTTGTAGTTATCATTTCTTGTACAATTCGTGAATCAAGATTTGATTGTGAGTGTTTGTATTTTCATTATTGAAGTGCAATATTATTCTACCCGAGTTATTGAAGTTCATCATTGTTCATAAAGGTTTTCCTTCATTGTGACATTTTCAATCCATTCCATCCTTGTATTCGGCCAAAAAAGGTGTTAGCCACCTTCCATAAGTGTCCCGAGCCCCTTTAGGACAACCCTAGCCGTCCCACTCACTAGCCCTAAGTGGTAAACCTTCATCCTACCTTATTATCCCCCTTACCACTTTTGGTGACCTAGCATTACCACTATTGGTAACCCTAGCCGCGCACTATCATTCCCAACTCGGTAAACCTACATTCTACTTTATTGCCCCCTTACCACTTGTAGTAAACCTAGCCGCCCACTCACCATCCCATTTCGGCAAACCCTAGCCATCACTTACATTCCCATTTCGGACAACCCTAAGTTCATGCTAGTGCCGTGCTTCCCAACACATTCCCAAGCCATGCACTTCCTTCATCCATTCCCTACATCCCAACACTCATACTAGCCTAAATACTTAGCCTCACATCAACCTATTGGTCACCTTGACCATCATTGGACGTGGACCAAGCAAGAGAAGAACCTAGACCCGGTCACATCAAGGCAAGCTTTGGATTGGCAAGGCAAGTGTTTGGGGACTAGACCGGGGTCCCTAACATTTATGGTGCTTTCATTGAGAGGATTCTTGTTTGGTGAATTTTGAGAAGTTCTCACTTCTCCAGGAGGTAAACAACGCGTTAACTTATAACTTTGTTAATTTGTTGGGGGAGACCCTCGTTGGATCCCATATATTGTATTGTTTGTGAACTTGAAGTTTGGGGGTTGAGGTAGAGGACGGAGTAGAATTCTTGAAGGGATTGACCACCCTTGAAGGTGGGAAATCCAAGGTTGGACTGTGTGTGTGCAAGAGGGGTTGCCCACTCAAAGAGGTGGACAACTCAAGGTTGGACTTGGTGAACCATCTTTCCATCCAAGAGAAGTACATGTGCTGTCCAAGCTACCCCAAACCGAAGTTTTCAGATTGCAAGCCCTACAAAAGGTTAGTTCGCAAGCACAATGACCACAAGTCATCAAGAGACCGAGATGATAGCCGGTTCCAACCGGGAACGTATTGAGAGACTTGAGGAACAAAATGCAAGAGTATTGGATGTTCTAAGTGAGGTCAGCACTACTATGGCCGAACATAGAATGGCCATGAATGTAACCAACCACGATAGTGAGGATCATCGAAGAGCCACAGAAGCTTTGAGAAGGGAAACTCACGACAACATTGAAAGAATTGAAAGGAGGATTGTAGAAGGCCAAGCTTCACGACAAGAGGCAAATGGACAAAGGCATGATGCTTTTGTAGATGGAAGAGAGACTAGTGTATCCGACTCTATGCATGATCCTATACATGAACCACCAAGAGTAGAGGTGAGAAGAGGAGGACGGGTAGAGCATGGTAATGTGGCCATTGAAAGATGGGTTCATGGTGGAAGTCACCGTGGGAGTCCAAGCTTGAGGGGAAGACCACAAGATGTGAGATATGAGCCACCTAGATATGAAGAGGGCCATGAGGCCGAGCATGAGTATGAAGAAGAGAGGCCATTTGGCCATGACCACCGTGAGAATAGAAGACACGACCACTATGCAAGACATGGAGGACGACATGGAAGAAGGTTCGATGATGATTTCTATGAGGAGAGGAGGGGAAACCGGGACAACTACCGGGGACTCCGGAGGCCAAAAGTGGATTTCCCCATGTTCAATGGGGGGATCCTTATGAATGGCTTGACAAGGTTGACCATTATTTCCACAACTATGAAGTTCCAAGAAGGGAGAGAGTCTCCACAGCATGTTTTTATTTGGAGGGCAAAGCTAGTAAGTGGTGGAGATGGATTAGGGATCAATACGAAAAAGATGAGAAAAGATTGGGATGGACCATGTTTGAAAAAGAGTTCCTATTGCAATTTGGCCCGTCACCCACAATTAACCACCATGGTCAATTGGCTAAATTAAAACAAGAGGGAAGGGTTCATCAATACATAGAAGAATTTCGGCAACTACAAACACTAGTGAGGGGATGGTCCGAAGAGGCACTCATTGGCACATTTGTTGATGGTTTGAAGCCTTGGTTAGCCAAGGAGATCAAATTGAAGCAACCAACACGGATCCAAGAAGTAATGAGGATGGCCAAAATCCTTGAAGAGAGTAGTAACATGGAGAGAAGATTCTCCAAGGATGTGGGGAGCAAAGCCTCAAAAACTTTGCAAACCAAATCACCTTGGAAGCCGAAGGGGGAGATGGAGTCTTCTAAACCTAAACCCTACGAGGTTAAGAAACTCTCTAGAGAAGAAGTCCAAGAAAGAATCAAGAAGGGACTATGCTTCAAATGTGGAGATAAATGGAGCAAGGAGCATGCATGTAAATCGGGTAAGGCCTATTTGATGATTGAAGAAGTAGAGAATGAAGAGTCTTCAAGTAGTGAATCTGAAGAAGAAGAAGCCGAACCTAGTGAAGGGGAAGAAGATGCGGAATTGTCACTCAATACTATGTCCGGAGTCCAAAAGCCCACTTTTATGAGGGTCATGGCATGGATTGGGAAATTTGAAGTCACCTTGTTGGTTGATAGTGGCTCAACACACAACTTCATCAATTCCAATATCGTCACCAAGGTGGGATTGAAACGAAGCACCATTGAGCCATTTGATGTTAAAGTGGCTAATGGGGACAAGTTGAGGTGTGAAGGCCTTGTGAGAGAAGTAAAAATGAATGTCCAAGGAGTAAGAATTGTAGCGGATTTGCTTGTATTGTCACTAGTGGGACTTGATGTCGTATTGGGCAATGCATGGCTCAAGGGCATTGGTAAAGTTGTCAATGATTACGAGAAGATGACGATGGAATTCCGGATTGGGTCCAAAAAGAAACTTTGGACCGCTTTAACCACGAAGGAAGTGAAGTCTTGTGAGGCGATAATGTTTGAGAAATTGTGCAAAGGTGGAGCTAGTTGCTTTGCCATTATCCTAGCAACACAAGAAGCCGTATTTGGGGTTGAGAAAAGTGAAGAAGGGAGCAAGATTGGTGACTTGTCCTTGCTGCCCGTGGAGGTCCAAGAGGTCTTGAGAGACCACATGAGGGTTCTAGAGGTGCCAACTACCTTGCCACCTTCTAGAGTGTTCGATCATGCTATTGCCTTGGGAGATGAGAACAAACCGGTAAATGTTCCACCATACCGGTATGCTCATTTTCAAAAAGAAGAAATAGAAAGACAAGTAGAAGAAATGTTGAGAGGAGGCTTGATAAGGCCTAGCAATAGTCCTTTTTCTTCACCGGTCTTGTTGGTGAGAAAGAAGGTTGGTACTTGGAGATTTTGCACGGATTATAGGGATTTGAATCAAGCCACCATTAAAGATAGATTTCCAATACCTACGGTGGATGAGATGCTAGATGAGTTGCATGGGGCAAGTGTCTTTTCAAAACTTGATTTGAGAGCGGGCTACCACCAAATCCGAATGAAAGAGGGAGATGTACACAAGACGACCTTTAGAACTCATAATGGTCATTATGAATACCTTGTGATGCCATTCGGGTTATGCAATGCCGCTTCAACATTCCAAGCCGCCATGAACACCATCTTTAAGCCCTTATTGAGAAGATTTGTATTGGTCTTCTTTGATGATATTTTGGTTTACTCTAAAACCGTGGAAGACCACAAGCTACATTTGGAGGTAGTGATGAAGATCCTTGAAGACCACCACTTTTTCATTAAAGCATCAAAATGTGCTTTCATGGAAAATGAGCTTGAATATTTGGGACACTTCATTTCGGGTGAAGGAGTGAAGGTGAATCAAAGGAAGATAGAAGTCATGATTGATTGGCCATTGCCAAGTGATGTTTCGGCCTTGAGAGGGTTCTTGGGGTTAACCGGCTACTATAGGCGGTTTGTGAAGAACTATGGGCTTATTGCTAAGCCACTTACCTCTTTGTTGAAAAAGGATAATTTTGCATGGACCCAAGAAGCAAGGGAGGCATTTGTGGAATTGAAGAGAGCAATGACCACCACTCCCGTACTAGCATTGCCAAACTTTGAGAGGAAGTTTGAAGTCTATACCGATGCAAGTGGTGAGGGAATAAGGGCTGTTTTGGTCCAAGAAAAAAGACCAATAGGTTTTTATTTCCAAAGCACTAGGGCCTATGAAGAAGGCTTGGAGTACTTATGCACGGGAGATGCTTGCGGTTATTCATGTCGTGAAGGTGTGGAGGTCATATTTGTTGGGAAGGAAATTCACTATAGTCATGGATCAACAAGCATTAAAACACTTGTTGCAACAAAAGATAGTGACTCCGGAACAACAAAAGTTTCTTGTTAAACTCTTGGGCTTCGAGTATGACATTCTCTATCAACCCGGAAAAGAAAACAAGGTTGCGGATGCACTTAGTAGGAAAGAAGGAAGCTCATTGCTGTGGCAAGTACATGAGGAAGATGAAAGTTGTTTGAAGGCCTTGAGTGGGGCCGAATGGAGAATATGGGACAAGATAAGGGAAGCAACAAAGCTAGATGCAAGAGCAATAGAGATCATGGAGCTTTTAGAAGCTCAAGGGGATGGAGTAATCGGCTTCAAGGTCAAAGATGGCCTTATCTACTACAAGGAATATGTGTACGTTCCTAATGTGCCTAATTTGAGAAAAGAGATCCTTGAACACTTTCACCATAGCAAAGAAGGTGGACATTCGGGATGGTTGAGGACATATATAAGTGTGAAGCATTTTTTCTATTGGGAAGGCATAAAGAAGGCGGTGAAAAAGCTAGTAGCCGAATGTGATGTGTGCCAAAAGTCCAAGTATGAGACAAGACCTCCATCCGGGTTGTTGCAACCACTACCTATTCCCAAGTTGATTTGGGAAGAGTTGAGTATGGACTTTGTTGAAGGACTTCCTATTAGTGGAGGGTTTGAAATAATATTTGTGGTGGTTGATAGATTCAGCAAATATGGACATTTCATTCCCCTTACTCACCCTTACACGGCCAAGAGTGTGGCCAAAGCTTTTGTTGATCATGTGGCGAAGCTTCATGGGTTTCCAAAGAGCATTATCACGGATCGAGATAGGGTGTTCATGAGTTCCTTTTTGAAGGAATTATTTGAACTTCAAGGAAGCAAATTGAAGGCAAGCTCATCATACCACCCACAAACCGATGGCCAAACCGAAGTGGTCAATAGGACACTTGAACAATATTTGAGGTATTTTTGTCATGAGGAACAAAGAAGGTGGGGGGGTTACTTGTCATGGGCGGAATATTGGTACAACACTTCTTTTCATGCCTCCATTCAAAGAAGACCATTTGAAGTGGTTTATGGGAGGACACCACCAATATTGGTGAATTATGAAAGAGGCACGGCCAAAAATGATGAAATGGAACAAGAGTTGATCAATAGGGATGAAGTCTTGGCAAAGGTAAAAAAAGAACTTGCTAAGGCACAACAAAGGATGAAGAAATACTACGATGAGTGAAGAAGAATGGTTGCTTTTGAAGTAGGAGACTATGTGTATTTGAAGTTGCAACCATTCGACCAAATAACTTTGAGGAAGAAACTTAATCTAAAGTTGGCTAAGAAATACTATGGTCCCATCAAAGTACTTGAAAGATTGGGTGAAGTGGCCTATCGGTTGGAACTCCCTCCAACTTCAAAACTACACCCGGTTTTCCATGTAACCGTGCTCAAGAAAAGAATTGGGGATCCTAGTCTCATTGTGGAGGAACTACCCAAGTTTGATGATGAGGGACGCATGCTCTTGCAACCCAAAGAGGCCCTTAATTATAGGGTCATTTCAAGAGGAAGAAAGAAGCAAAGTGTGTGGCAAGTATTGATCAAGTGGAGTAAAGCTCCAAAGGAAGAGGCCACTTGGGAAGACTATGATGACATAAGGACAAGATTTCCAGAATTTATCCTTGAGGGCAAGGATATTCTTGAAGAGAGGGGGATTGTTAGACCCCCACGTCGAGCGGGCCCTAGAGGAGCCGCACATGCCTTAGTCATGGTGGGAGAAGACACCTTGGCTAGCCCTCACCCATGCCTTGGCTCGTGGGAGACCACCCACGGGGCGCCCAGCATGCGGGCTAGCAAGGTTGGAGAGCCATTGCCCAAGCACGCAGCCATGCAAGCAGACCAGCCAGCACGGGCTAGTGAGGCTAGCGGGCCAATGCCCAAGCGCGCAGACCAGCCCACACAGGCTAGCGAGGTTAGTGGGCCAATGCCCCCGCGCACAGCCATGCGCAGGTCAACCCGCGCGCACAGCCATGTGCGTGGCACAGCACGCACGCACAGGTCAACCCGGGCACACAGCCAGGCGCGCAGCAAAGACCATGCGCCTAGCAAGGGGCACAGCAGCGCGCCGCGCACCCACGCACATCCCAGTGCGCAGACCCGTGCGCGCGCTAGTGGGCCACAAGGCTTTGCGCGCGCCCAAGTGCCACAAGGCCATGCACACACCCTTGTGCGGCTTGGCCAAACCCACCAGGCCAGCCTCAGCTCGCGCGCGCACAGCCCACTTGCATGCCGCATGCCAGCACCAGTTCAGACTCACCCAGCTGCACACCAGCGAGGTTAGTGGCATGCCCCCAGGCATGCCATCCAGCGCACGGCCCCAGCCCGTGCCTTGCAGAGCAGGCCAGTGGCATGCCCTCCAAGCATGCCACCCAGCGCATGGCTCCAGCCCATGCCTTGCAGCTCACCACGCAGCGCCAAGCAGCCAACCACGCAGCACCATGCAGCACCATGGCTGACTCACAGCCCACCACACAGCACCATGCAGCCAACCATGCAGCTAACCACGCAGCACCATGCAGCCAACCACGCAGCACCACGAGACCATGGTCCAGCCCTAGACAACCATGCATCACCCTAGCCATCTTGGGCCATGCATGCCACGGCTAAGGCTTGGTCCATGACCATTCACTTAAAGTTATCATTTATTTTATTAGAGTTATTTTATTTCATGAAAGGGACCCAATGGGGGTTTCCAAATTGTTTTCCTATATATAGAACCTTATGCATTTGCCCTAGCATCTTTTGGCAAATACTCTTGAGAGATAACACTTGTGAGAGATCAACATTTCGGTGCAAGAGCACTTGGGCAAGTTGGGGTGCAATCCGTGAATCCCCACTTGAGTTATCTATCTTTGTAGTTATCATTTCTTGTGCAATTCGTGAATCAAAATTTGATTGTGAGTGTTTGTATTTTCATTATTGAAGTGCAATATTATTCTACCCAAGTTATTGAAGTTCATCATTGTTCATAAAGGTTTTCCTTCATTGTGACATTTTCAATCCATTCCATCCTTGTATTCGGCCAACAAAGGTGTTAGCCACCTTCCATAAGTGTCCCTAGCCCCTTTAGGACAACCCTAGCCGTCCCACTCACTAGCCCTAAGTGGTAAAACTTCATCCTACTTTATTGTCCCCCTTACCACTTTTGGTAACCTAGCATTACCACTATTGGTAACGCTAGCCGCCCACTATCATTCCCAATTCGGTAAACCTACATTCTACTTTATTGTCCCCCTTACCGGTTGTGGTAAACCTAGCCGCCCACTCACCATCCCATTTCGGCAAACCCTAGCCATCACTTACATTCCCATTTCGGACAACCCTAAGTTCATGCTAGTGCCGTGCTTCCCAACACACTCACAAGCCGTGCACTTCCTTCATCCATTCCCTACATCCCAACACTCATACTAGCCTAAATACTTAGCCTCACACCAACATATTGGTCACCTTGACTATCATTGGACGTGGACCAAGCAAGAGAAGAACCTAGACTCGGTCACATCAAGGCAAGCTTTGGATTGGCAAGGCAAGTGTTTGGGGACTAGACCGGGGTCCCTAACATTTATGGTGCTTTCATTGAGAGGATTCTTGTTTGGTGAATTTTGAGAAGTTCTCACTTCTACACGAGGTAAACAACGAGTTAACTTATAACTTTGTGAATTTGTTGGGGGAGACCCTCGTTGGATCCCATATATTGTATTGTTTGTGAACTTGAAGTTTGGGGGTTGAGGTAGAGGACGGAGTAGAGTTCTTGAAGGGATTGACCACCCTTGAAGGTGGGAAATCCAAGGTTGGACCATGTGTGTGCAAGAGGGGTTGCCCACTCAAAGAGGCGGACAACTCAAGGTTGGACGTGGTGAACCATCTTGTCATCCAAGAGAAGTACACGTGCTGTCCAAGCTACCCCAAACCGAAATTTTCAGATTGCAAGCACCACCAAGAGGTTAGTTTGCAAGCACAATGACCACAAGTCATCAAGAGACCGAGATGATAGCGGGTTCCTACCGGGAACGTATTGAGAGACTTGAGGAACAAAATGCAAGAGTATTGGATGTTTTAAGTGAGGTCAACACCACTATGGCCGAACTTAGAATGGCCATGAATGTAACCAACCGCGATAGTGAGGAGCATCGAAGGGCCACGGAAGCTTTGAGAAGGGAAACTCACGACAACATTGAAAGAATTGAAAGGAGGATTGTAGAAGGCCAAGCTTCACGACAAGAGGCAAATGGACAAAGACATGATGCTTTTGTAGATGGAAGAGAGACTAGTGTATCCGAGTCTATGCATGATCCTATGCATGAACCACCAAGAGTAGAGGTGAGAAGAGGAGGACGGGTAGAGCATGGTAATGTGGCCATTGAAAGATGGGTTCATGGTGGAAGTCACCATGGGAGTCCAAGCTTGAGGGAGACCACAAGATGTGAGATATGAGCCACCTAGATATGAAGAGGGCCATGAGGCCGAGCATGAGTATGAAGAAGAGAGGCCAATTGGCCATGACCACTGTGAGAATAGAAGACACGACCAGTATGCAAGACATGGAGGACGACCTGGAAGAAGGTTCGATGATGATTTCTATGAGGAGAGGAGGGGAAACCGGGACAATGACCGGGGACCCCGGAGGCCAAAAGTGGATTTCCCCATGTTCAATGGGGGGATCCTTATGAATGGCTTGACAAGGTTGACCATTATTTCCACAACTATGAAGTTCCAAGAAGGGAGAGAGTCTCCACAGCATGTTTTTATTTGGAGGGCAAAGCTAGTAAGTGGTGGAGATTGATTAGGGATCAATACGAAAAAGATGAGAAAGATTGGGATGGACCATGTTTGAAAAAGAGTTCCTATTGCAATTTGGCCTGTCACCCACAATTAACCACCATGGTCAATTGGCTAAATTAAAACAAGAGGGAAGGGTTCATCAATACATAGAAGAATTTCGGCAACTACAAACACTAGTGAAGGGATGGTCCGAAGAGGCACTCATTGGCACATTTGTTGATGGTTTGAAGCCTTGGTTAGCCAAGGAGATCAAATTGAAGCAACCAACACGGATCCAAGAAGTAATGAGGATGGCCAAAATCCTTGAAGAGAGTAGTAACATGGAGAGAAGATTCTCCAAGGATGTGGGGAGCAAAGCCTCAAAAACTTTGCAAACCAAATCACCTTGGAAGCCGAAGGGGGAGATGGAGTCTTCTAAACCTAAACCCTACGAGGTTAAGAAACTCTCTAGAGAAGAAGTCCAAGAAAGAATCAAGAAGGGACTATGCTTCAAATGTGGAGATAAATGGAGCAAGGAGCATGCATGTAAATCGGGTAAGGCCTATTTGATGATTGAAGAAGTAGAGAATGAAGAGTCTTCAAGTAGTGAATTCGAACAAGAAGAAGCCGAACCTAGTGAAGGGGGAGAAGATGCCGAATTGTCACTCAATGCTATGTCCGGAGTCCAAAAGCCCACTTCTATGAGGGTCATGGCATGGATTGGAAAATTTGAAGTCACCTTATTGGTTGATAGTGGCTCAACACACAACTTCATCCATTCCAATATCGTCACCAAGGTGGGATTGAAACGAAGTACCATTGAGCCATTTGATGTTAAAGTGGCTAATGGGGACAAGTTGAGGTGTGAAGGCCTTGTGAGAGAAGTAAAAATGAATGTCCAAGGAGTAAGAATTGTAGCGGATTTGCTTGTATTGTCACTAGTGGGACTTGATGTCGTATTGGGCAATGCATGGCTCAAGGGCATTGGTAAAGTTGTCAATGATTACGAGAAGATGACGATGGAATTCCGAATTGGGTCCAAAAAGAAACTTTGGACCGCTTTAACCACGAAGCAAGTAAAGTCTTGTGAGGCGATGATGTTTGAGAATTCTGCAAAGGTGGAGCCAATTGCTTTGCCATTATCCTAGCAACACAAGAAGCCGTATTTGGGGTTGAGAAAAGTGAAGAAGGGAGCAAGATTGGTGACTTGTCCTTGCTGCCCGTGGAGGTCCAAGAGGTCTTGAGAGACCACATGAGGGTTCTAGAGGTACCAACTACCTTGCCACCTTCTAGAGTGTTCGATCATGTTGCCTTGGGAGATGAGAACAAACCGGTAAATATTCCACCATACCGGTATGCTCATTTTCAAAAAGAAGAAATAGAAAGACAAGTAGAAGAAATGTTGAGAGGAGGCTTGATAAGGCTTAGCAATAGTCTTTTTTCTTCACCGGTCTTGTTGGTGAAAAAGAAGGATGGTACTTGGAGATTTTGCATGGATTATAGGGATTTGAATCAAGCCACCATTAAAGATAGATTTCCAATACCTACAATGGATGAGATGCTAGATGAGTTGCATGGGGCAAGTGTCTTTTCAAAACTTGATTTGAGAGCGGGCTACCACCAAATCCGAATGAAAGAGAGAGATGTACACAAGACGGCCTTTAGAACTCATAATGGTCATTATGAATACCTTGTGATGCCATTCGGGTTATGTAATGGCCCTTCAACATTCCAAGCCGCCATGAACACCATCTTTAAGCCCTTGTTGAGAAGATTTGTATTGGTCTTCTTTGATAATATTTTGGTTTACTCTAAAACCGTGGAAGACCACAAGCTACATTTGGAGGTAGTGATGAAGATCCTTGAAGACCACCACTTTTTCATTAAAGCATCAAAATGTGCTTTCATGGAAAAGGAGCTTGAATATTTGGGACACTTCATTTCTGGTGAAGGAGTGAAGGTGGATCAAAGGAAGATAGAAGTCATGATTGATTGGCCATTGCCAAGTGATGTTTCGGCCTTGAGAGGGTTCTTGGGGTTAACCGGCTACTATAGGCGGTTTGTGAAGAACTATGGGCTTATTGCTAAGCCACTTACCTCTTTGTTAAAAAAGGATAATTTGACGTGGACCAAGCAAGAGAAGAACCTTGACTCGGTCACATCAAGGCAAGCTTTGGATTGGCAAGGCAAGTGTTTGTGGACTAGACCGGGGTCCCTAACATTTATGGTGCTTTCATTGAGAGTAAACCAATGAAATACTCATGGTTATATTCCTGGTGTAATCATTCTGATTACTAAGATATCTCATTTAAATACTCATGGCGTAATTATTCTACTTGTCTGAGTATTACTGACAGAATACGTTGGATGGAATTATTCTGATTGTTCACCTATTCCTGATAAAACAACTAGCGAAATCATTCGGATTGTCAAAGTTCATGTCAAGTTTCACGTTCAGTTCATGTTCAATTCAAGTCAGTTCAGTTCATGTCAATTTCTAGGTTATGTGCTCTCTAGGTTATGTGAGCACATATCATGTTATTTGTCAAGTCATGTCATGTTCACTCATGTTCATGTCAGCATTCATGTCTTTTTAATGCATGCATCTGTAAACTGTTAGTTTAAGTTGGTTGTTAACTTGCTGAGATTTGTAATCAAATCTCACTTGGTAGTCTCAACTACCATTCATTTTGAATGATAGACCATGTGTGCTCATTATGTCGATGCTATAATTTATGGATAAGATTATGGCTATCTTGGCCGACTTGCGCAATCTACTGCCTAGGCTTGTCTAGTAATTATTATGTTCATCTTATTATATACATGAGGAGCCCCATCTCCAGTACTAGTGATGTTACTGACATTTTGGACAAGTATTGTAACTTGTGGACGACAATTATTATATGTTTATGAAGTATGCATATGTTAAATTAGGATATGTTATATCTGGTGTATAGTATTGCTCAAGAAAAAAATTATCCGCTATGAATATTACATATTGCTAGATGCATGCTAGGTGTATTACATCTTTATCTGTCATGAACGGGAGCAGATAATATTGTGTTACATGTCTTGATGCTTTAGAGTTTGCCAAATTCCAAGCGGAATTTGGGGATGTCACAATAATTTCCTATAAGTTAAATAAATCTCTTTTAGTGAATAACTACACAAAATTTAATTAACCCCTACCAACAAATAATTTTCCTAACCACGCATCGAAAGACTCCTAAAAACATTAGTAGTGTCTCATCTCTCTATGATTTTTCCAAAGAAACCATATAAAAAATGCTTTTTCCTTGAGCTTTATAACGAATGGAATTGGCAATTACATACTCCTAAACAAAATCAGGCACAACCTCAACAATAACTCTTTCTGTGACTAACTCTTTCTGCATGGCTTGCCTTATGCTCTACTTACATGACTAACTTTCCATTGTTGTGTGAAAAATAACAATTTTCAAGTACTTGAAGTGAGATGATCACTATTACTTAAATCTTCTGCTTCCTCTTGTATAGCTTCCACCACCTATTTTGCATCTCTTTCAATTACATTGTTCCTAAAACCTAGTTCCAAACAAAAATGAACAGCCATGTATGCTTCCCAAGTCTCTATATTTTTTACATCCTTCTTGTGATGTCTGTCTAGGTGCTAAGACAATTCTCATCTCATGTCAAAGTATAATTCATATTCCCCTCCATCTTCCATTTCTTCTTATCCAATGCAATATCCTAATTTGCTTTTATGAAGTTTTCTTCGAACGGTTGCCATCCTTTTAGCCTCATTTTTTTTAATAATTAACCATTTCAAAAATCTTGATTATGAAGTACCAAATTAATTTTAGAGACTACTAGCTTGCTAAATGATGTAGAATTATAATTTCAACAGTTAAGCATGAGTTATAAGACGAGCAGATGATCACCCAGCTATACGTAAATAATTGAATTGCAAATGCATGTGTCTATCCGATAAAGATTGAACATATATATGTTAATGCCAAAAATTGCACAACAAGTTGGAATGGAAAAAAAAAATTATCACTGGCCCATGATGATAATTCTGCGGTGATGCGGTATTCTTCTCGATCATCTATGGCGGTAAAAAAATAAATAAGCGAATAAAAATAAATAAAGGGAAACACAGATATTTACGTGGTTTGGCATAATACCTACGTCCACATGTCGTTTGGGGGCGAATTCTACAATGATATGTGATTTTACATATCTCTCATGGTTTCACATATCTTTCAATAAAATAGAGAAATTTAGGATTTTGAGAGTTGAAGATGATGCCTCCTTAAGAGAAGATCCTTTGGAGTCACTATGTGTGGTGGAGTTTGTGTAGAGAGATTGCACTCGCTTTGTAGAGATCTCCTCTTTTTATAAAGGTCCTTTTGCTTTTTTGGAGTGATTGGTTCTCGCTTAGCTTATGAAATCCTTTCCTTTTTGTATCTGAGTCAAACTCTTTCAACTTATATACTTTTGCCTTTATCTATTCTCTTATTATAAGTGATATGTTTTCAATGAGTTAGACTCGATGAACTTTATCCCTAACAATATACGTGATCATGTCTATTGATAGCTAGAAATCTGATTGTATGAGCATCTATTCGATTGTTGCATGCATGTGATCAATCATGATGTAAATCTGTCCAAGTGTAGTGTCAACATAATTTACAGGCCGCTATATGTCCATTCGAATATTCTTTAGGGATGCAAATATTTTGTCCCTAATGATTATTGCATGTTCGAACATACATACATCGGACAAATTGCGTCTGAAAATATTCTTTTGGGTTGAAAATGAAAGTTTTGTCCCAAAATAATTTTTAGAAATTAACGCATTATATATATATATATATATATATATATGTTCTTGACCAAAGATGAGATGATGTTTTTTGACCCCAAATAATTTTGACCTCAAAAGAAATTTTATTATATTGATAGTTAATTAGTTCACCGGCCGGCCTGCACATGCAAGTAGCCTAACAAAACAATTTCTTATATATATATTTCTTCGCAGAATGATCACAACCAGTGAGTGGCTCACGTGCAAGAAGACCACCTTAAGTCACATGCAAAATTATGTACGTAGTACCCTAGCTAGGTACCACCACAGAGATTTGGCACACATACACATTTCAAAGAGAGAGGAGATCAACTTAGGCAATGGATCGAGCAATAATTATGAACTCTAAATCTTAGATATGGCTTGCAAGTTCAAGAAATAGCAACAGTTATATGTATACTTTTCTCTTTCTTTTCATTTTTTTTTTTTTGGATTGGTATAGGAGGTTTCGAACTCCAGACTTCCATTTTAAAGATCGTAGATTATGTCAATCAGGCCACATACTTATATCTTTTCGTGTACTAGTTAAAAGTAGGGGGGAGATGATGAATTAAGGGTAGTCAAAGTCAAGAAAAGGTTTGAATCCCAAGAAGAGTTTCAAACCCTACGAGGATTTTTGGGTTAAATCAAATCAACTAGATGAATGAAACCCCAAGAAAGAGACGAGAATGAGCATTCCCAGGGGGCTTGTTACCTTATGGGATGATTCTATTTGAGATTACAAGGGACAAACACAGACACGCATGAGGCTGCATGCAATATTTTTATAATTTTAATGGACAAGTGGAAGGCCAAATCCCATATGGGACTTTGGGTCCACAAAATTTGGTGGGTCCACTAAGTCATTAGCTTTCTTTATTTATTTTATTTTTTGTCGGCATACAGTAAATGAAGTGTAACAAAATTCACCCAATATATATTAAAAAAAGGGCATTATTTTTGTTTTATTTTTTGTCCGCTTACAGCATATACTAGTTGAAAGTGTACTAAAATTCACTGAATCATGAATATAAAAAGAGCATTAGTATAATTTACTTTGACCTAAATTCAAGAGTTGAAAATGGTGTACGTGTATTAATTACTGTATGGAAACGATAAATATATTTAAAAAAATTACTCCTCTACATGTGCTGAAAATCATGAAATTTTAAATTTTTAAAAAAAAAACTGTAAGTATTAAAACTGTAAGTACGTGTAACACTACTCTTTATTGTATATATTGGTCTGATTTTGTACCTACTAAATTTAGTACTTGTGATAACTAAACCCATGCAAAAAATATATGAAAACTAGAAAGTCCAAGTAATTAAGAGGGAGACAGGGCATGGGAGCAAAAGAGGGGTATGGGGTTGGACCCTTTTTAGCTTTAATAAAGTCATTACTTTTCTTGGAAATCTCTTCTTCGATGGAGAGGGAGAGGGAGAGGGAGAGGGAGAGGGTTGTTTGCATGGATAAAGGTGCAGGTAAGTAAGCAGAGATGCAGAGAGAAAATGGCAATATTCACGTCTGGTAGTGGTATTCTTTCCAAGAAGGCACGGTTTCTCCGCTGATTTCTCCAATGCAATCCCAGTTCCCACTGGCTTTATTTTTTTGTGCCTTTGAATATTGCCTCCTCGGTTTTCATGCTTACTTATGACCTTATGTGCGCTTTAACTTCTTGTACTCTTATGTGATTAATTTAAAATATATATAAATGCATGGGTAAACTTTATTTATGAGACTTCTGCTCTCTCTCTCTCTCTCTCTCTCTATATATACTTGATTATTATTGTGGTGTTCCTTAAGTTCCTTTTGCTATGATCTTTTGATCCTTTGGTAGTACTGCGATATGTCATTATTGTATCTTTTTTCTGGCCCTTTTCTGAGCATTAGTACTACTTATATTATTGTGTCTTTTGTATGAACTTTTCCTTTAAGAGGATTTAATTCAGATTCTTCTCGCAAGATTTCTGTTTTCATTTTTTAAGAAAACTAATCTATATAGTGTTAAGTGCGTGCAAGTCACGCATATATTTTTTAAAAAAATAAATAAATTTGAGATCTATATGAAAAAACTTACTTTTTAATTGTAAACCCAACTATTTTTCATATGTATATCGAGTAATTATTTATTTCAAAAATGCTACTAATTAATTTGTCCCCTCAACTTGCTCCCTCAAGTTTACAGCTAGAATATTTATTTATTTTTAAATATATAAAAAGACTACAACGGATTGTGTTTGGGTAACGAGATGATCTCAGATATTCTGTGAATAGTAATGAGAAGGTGATAAAAAAGTAATAATAAAATATTAAATAATAATGAATAGTAGTAAAAAATAATAATAAAATAATGAATAGTAGTTAAGTATTCTGAAATTATCACCCTGATGCAATAACAACCGGTATTAGTGTAGCTAGTATATATGGTAATTGACTAAAGAGCATTAATTTTAGTTTAAACTAAGATTATAATGTGATGTACATGATACATGTGAGAGTTTCGAGCGGGCATTAATATATAGAAACTGGCCGTCGGAATACCAATACTATTGTCCACGTGATCATGCATGTATATATATGTTAGAACCTAAAGATCAAGGGCTAGACATATTTTACATTTAACACCATATTCCCTCAAAAAAAAAAAAAAAAAAAAAAAGAGAGAGAGAGACTGAAGTTTGTGAGTTAAATACAACTGAAGTTTCATTTAATTAATCACTTAATTAATATATAAGTACTACAACTGATCTAGCTAATTTATAAGTTCACATAATATTGCACCCACAAATTCTGCTGCTAATGAGTATTTACATGATGATCATGTGATCAAATCAACTACACCAACCTTAATTAATTGCTCGTTAATTTCATAAGATACTAATTGTAGGGTTAGAACTCTTGGGCTTAAATTAAATATTAAGTGACAACTTAAGACAGAAGGTCGAGCTTGTTACTCTTAGCCAACCCTAGCTCCCATTTTCCTTTCATCTTATATATACTGATCGAGTGAAAAAGAATATCATGATAATCTTTAGCGGAAGTATATATATATCCATAAGTTTAAAACGGCACTACAAGAAAAATGAATATTTGTCACAAGATTAATACTCATTTTAGTAGAAAACAGTCATTTTGATAGGAAATAACTGACAAGAAATAAACATTTTTCTTATAATGCAGGATGCAGTATTTGTGACCCAACGATGACAAGGTTTTAGTGAAACATTTAATGAATTATCTCTCATGCATATATATATATATATATAATTAGTGAGTTTATGTGCTCAATCAATAATTGGTAGCATAATATATATAATACATGATTAGGTAAAGCATGATCCCGAATATTATATAGAACTACTTATATTAACAAATTAGTACCTTCTCGTTTGTAATGCAATATATGCACTCAAAAATCAATCAAACTTGCATAGAAACACGGAACGAACAAATGGAAAACCCCATTCTTTGTATCTAATCGTTATGTTATTCAAAATTACAAAGGCTGGTGTAAATAAAAACTTTCCGAGGATCCATCCATTTTGATCAGAAGCTCCCAAAATTCATAGCAAGTGAGAGATCAGTATACACTCGCTATTGCTGAACTTCAGCTATTATAGCCAGACCCTTATAAAATTTGCACGCCTGCAAGTTAGAACTCACAAAGGAGACGAAAAAAAAAGAGGCCTATCTTCCTTGGGTCATTTAGTAAATTACTACTAGAAGGAAGACAGGAGAATGAAAAATCAAAACTAGGAAATCAGTGGTGTGTACATACTTTTTTCTCCCTACATCGTTCACTCTTCCAATCCATTTTTCATCCCATTAATTCTTTAGGTATCATTCCACACCGTGAAAGTTGGAGCTGCTGCATGGCAAACAGCCATATTGCTTGACCTCGGCGCGAGAGACGTTGGCACTGCAGTTGGCACCCAATTGTTGCACATCGAGCCCTGATCATAAGCGCTAGTGGCCTTAACCACACTTGCCGATGAATGCTGTGAAAGATAATACAAGTTCCTGGCATGGTAAGGATCTGCTGAGGCAAACACGTTTTCATAACCAAGTGCCTTCACCTCGCTATCACCAAAAGTTCCGTGATTGCCTTGACTTTGGTTGCTATCGTTGGTAATTATCGTACTCATAGGGATTGCATAGCCACCATTGCTTCCATACCCAACTCCACCATTACCATCTGCGCCTCCTTGACTGCCATAAATGACAGAGTTAGAGCCAGAACTATGCTCCATAGAAGATGAGTCCATACCCATTAGGTTGTGCAAAACATTAGGCTGAAAGAAATTGTGGGTATTTCCCAGTTGTAACTGATGAAAATCTTGAAAGTTGTTGGGAGCTTCAGAATCTTGTTCTTGCTTACACCAAACCCTTTGCCCATATGGGTAGTGCATGCTATAAGGTTGAGCTTGTTGGAATGCAAGAGTAGGCCAGCCATGGTGTACAGCACTACCATAGCCATTGATTCCATCGGTTAACCGAGAAGTGATGTTTTCATCATCTGTTCTATGCCCGTCCACAGTGATCTCAGCCTGTTCAACATCCTTTAAACGCTTCGCAGCCCCACCAATGGGCAAAGTGCTGCTCTCCAGTATGCTTTTAACGTCATATCTGCTCATGTCAAAGTTTGTTACTGCATTCAGTCCTCGGAACTTGATGGCAGCAATGTCATAGGCCTCTGCTGCTTCCTCTTGGGTGCCTACATTTAATAAGAAAATGGATGAATGAAGTTGAACGTAAACCAGACCCGATAATGTTATTAAATACGTAATGCAGCCTGGTGGCTGTTAATTTGTATCTTCTTTCGATGTAATTCTTTCATATTTTTTTCTTCGACTATATTATACTATAATATTACTGCATTTGGATAGGGTGCTCTTCCGTACACAGCTTCAGATATCTCATCTTTCATATAGAAATTTACGAAGTTCACACCTATCATAGTATTCTTGTATGTTTGGAAGTACCATAGGGTTATTTTCAAAGAACAAACTAATTCACATGCGGAATAAGAACTCACTAAAAGTTCCCAAGTAAAGGTCTTTGTTCCCTGCAACTCTTCCTATTCTTGCTTGCCATCGTCCATGCTGGTGGTGTCTGTTACAAAAACCAATAGCAAGCTGTATATATAAGAAGTTAAGAACATGAATACTACTATTGCAACGGCCACATCATACCCTGTCTAGATTACTGATGAGTAACTATATACTCCAATAGGAACACGCGCGATAGGTTAGTACTCGTATTATTCCTTTCCGTATTGTTATTCTTGTTAATTTCAAGAGCTGACTATTTAATTGATTTCTAAATATATACGAGATTTCCAGAAAAAAAAATAAACAAAGGAAGGGGGTGGGAAAACATGCACGCATACATGTATGCATGGTTTTAATTATGTATAAAACCATGCACATTCCCAGTTAAACGTATTAGAGTAATGTTATGGAGTGTGCAAGTGCCGTGCAGTCGATTTGTAAAATAGTGGGGTTCACTATTAAAAAATTAATTTTTTTCATGTCAGTCTCGTATTTATTCACTTTTTTTAAAGTGATTGTGCGACTCTTACACATTCACGACTGCAACTATTATTTCTCAACTGCATATTATATTATTATTATTATTATTAAATACATTAAACTCTTATTACCTTGTCACTCCTCTATAAATAGATGCACCCCGTGAAAACCCACTACTTTTCCTGCACCAAAAAAAACTCATATTGATTGGTCAATTCATAAATTAAAATTTATCATATATAGCGTAAAGCGTAGAGAAACTGAATTCATGCATCATAAATTAAAATTAATTACCTTCGCAAAGACGCAACATACTCTTGCCTGGTCATGTGCTTCATTTCTTCCAACTCTTTCTCGTAGTTGCTAATCTGAATTTTTGTCGTTAAAAAAGGAAGAAATTAGACAAAATGTCAGAAATCAAAACCCTTAATATAATGGTTATCAAAAACATTGGAGAACCATTCGTTTCACTGAAGGTTATATATATTGGACAACATCCCCCGTTCACCGGGGATCGATGCTCTGTAGGAGTACACGAACACATTGTGTATATATATATATATATATATAATGTGCATGCATTTCAATATATATATATATATATATATATATATAGTAGTCCTGACATTTCCCCATTATCTTAAGGTAGAAGTAGTACTGTATATATGTTGAGATTAACGCAAACATTGGGAGATTAATTCTAATAGAGCCAGTAGATAAAATCATGACTTGGCGATCACTTAACTCTAATTCAGTACTTTTAAGTTATTGACCAGAAGATCAGGATCATCAGTGGAAACTTACAGGAAAATTTGTAGTGGTAGTTGTACCCCAGTATTTCAGTGCTGCTAAATCATAAGCTCTTGCTGCCTTTTCTTCTTTGTCGTAACCTCCTACATAAAATTAAACAAGCATGGCCCATAAACATAAAATATTCCTTTTTTTTTTTTTTGGTTTACGCTGAAGTGAAATTTCAATCTAGAAAACAAAACAAAACAAAAATAATAATAATCACTACAAAAACATACTCATTTTAACATGAAATAGTTATTTTTACAGAAAATAATTAACCACAAATAAGCAGTTTTCTTGTAATGAATAATAAATAAAGATTAAAGAAAGAAAGAAAGAAAAAAAAATGTATCTAACGAGTCCTTTTATACTTACCCAAATAAACTGCAAGAATGTTGAGACGCCCCCACATGATCACGATATGGAAAAAAGAAAAAAACCCACATAAGGAAAGCACGAGTAGTACTTAAAATACAACGTCATATGTTTTATTAATTAAAAGGAATCGAAAAGAGACGCTAGCTAGCTGTTGATTTTGGAATGCCGCAATGGGTAGAAAAGATATATGCTCTACCTTGTCTTCCTTTACGAGTTTGTCCCTCTCTTCTACAACTATTATCCCAAAGATGAGCCTCATATCTGCCCGTCCATCTGTGCCTGGAAAATCAGTTTAATCCTCGAAACATTAATTATCACAAAAACAACTAAAATGTATTATATATAAGAACGCAAAAGATACTGATCGATGAACAAATCTTAGCAAACCTTGTTACACCACGGTATATTGAAGTCCTCTGTCCAAATGTATCAATGGATTTTCTTGGCACTGCCTCCATAGCACCAGTTTGGCTATCAAGCCCAGGTGTTGTCTTCTGCAGCTTATTATCCGATGAGGAACTCTCTCCACCACTTGCACCACCAGCAGTACTCGCCGTAAGAAGTGGCAGTGTCGAGCTAGACTGTGATCCGGTGCTCATTGAGAGCGACAAGGTTTGTGCACTTGCTAGGCTTCCGTTATTTCCACCACTACTTGCACCCGCACCATCGTTCTTGTTATCCTGCTGAGGCGCTGGTGCCGGTTGGTTCCTCAGCCAGGTCTTGATCATGGACAAACCAATAGAGTTATTGTTGTGGATGCTACCACTACAACCGCCGGCGCCACTGCTTGCCACGCCGTTTGCTGCTTCTGAGGGTAACTGTAAGGAACAGTTATTGAACATGTAGTCACCATTGTTATTGTATGCGGCGTTTTCGTGATGCCCAAAAGAGTGTCGGCCGAGGAAGTTCTCGAGCTTTGGCTGGTTTTGGTTTTCAAGGTTTTGGCTACTGCACGGGTTACCCATTAGCATAGACAGGTCTGTAGTGGTCTTGTAGTTAGCACTCGAGTTCATCCCTAAACCCTTCATATTCCAATCTGCAAAACAGCATAAAATAGTTAAAAATCAGAGATTTCTGCTTTTGTAATATTGTTTTTAGCTTGGGTTCTTAGAAAATATATATGAGAAGCAAAGGAAAACAAAAGCTCCGAACTGCTTGAAGATTATAATATTGCCATTTCTAAGTATTTCTTTTTTCTCTCACTTTTTCCTTTTCTTGGACTTTCAAAGAATCAAATAGATGATTAGGGTTTTAGGAGTACTACTTCAACTTTACAAAGACGAGAAAGAGATAAGAGAGTGTGTGGTGAAAGACAACCTTGAGCTTGATTGTTTCTATTGAATGCTTCAAGTATGCCGAAAGGGGGAGGGAGGTTGAGGGATGGAGCAGTCGAGTCAGAAGTGAGATCGAAGCAGTCGCCTGAGACATCTGTACCGGAGATGTCGTCAGAGTTAAAGGCGAGGCGAGGCTCGGTGTTTTGAGAGTGATCTTGATCAGCAGGCTGCGATGGGAGTTCTTGAGGCGAAAGAGAGAAACCCAACCAGTTCATGGAAGCCATATATCGTTTTGAAGGACTTGTGGGTTTGATTGGAGTTGAGCAGAGGGAGATGAGGAACTAGTTCATGCATGAACTAGAGGGGAGAGAGACAGAGAGAGAGAGAGAGAATCCATGATGGAGAACAGAAGGACGATAAGAGGAAAGGTCAAAAAATATGAGGAGAAAATGAAAAACCCCTTTTCCGAAGCAACATGAAGATCATATATATATATACATATATCGAGAGTACTCGAACAGACGCAAATCCTAAATGGGCGCCTCCTACTTAGGAGCACTTGTGTGATCTTTAAACTATTACTTGCGCGCTCTTTGATAAATGAGAACAGAACATGGTAGAGGCTTTCTTAATTGTTTTTTGTTTTGTTTGGGAGATAGTAATATGGTATTTATAAAAGGATCGAGCTAGGCGCCCACATCAATATCACTACAAAATGAGGTTTTAAGATACATATATACACACCATTCTCTCTCGTTTTTGGCTGATTTATAAGATCACCAAATCTCTCTGATCTATTCCCTGTCTAAATGAGAATGCATGAGTTTTCTGAAAAGAATAATCAAAAGGTGAACGAACAGCAATAATTATATTAATCTTGAATGAATTAGGCATGTTGTACTTCTGTGGGTAGTAATTTAAAGTTCTTTTTGGATATCAAACCAAACATGGTTTAGAATTAGTGATTTTATCAGTGGTAATAAGCCTAACGCACATGCATGGGTCATACCTACGAGCACGTGCTTTCGTAATCTCAAAACAAAGCCTGTTACATATATATCCCCCCTACCCACCAGCTTGGACTTCAAAATTGGTATCCCTGATTCTGTTCAACGTACTAACCTAACATTTCATATTTATTTAGACTCATTAATCAAACTCTGTATATATCATATAGCTAGAGATAGAGATAGAACTTCTCGATCGAGCTAGCTGGATCTTCTTTCTGAGGAACATCTATAGAAGATGTTATTTTATCTGACAAAGTGTGACAAGAAACCCACACGCAGCCCCTCTCGACACCCATTTATTCATGCCCACCTGGACAGTAGTCATTTCTTGTCAGACATGTTATCAGACTCAGACACCCTCCTTTTCATCTCTTTGCTCTCTCTCTCTCTCTCCTTCTGCCTACAAACAAACACCCATAACTTTCTCACATTCCATCCATCCATGTTATATTATTTAACTATTATCCCAAGTCCTAATCATAAACTGCGATACCCCGCTGCAACCGGGAGTCTCTGTTCCTGATCTCTCTCTCTCTCTCAACTGTGCACAAAACAATAATTCATGCATGACTGACACTTTTTTACAATGAAGAGAAATGCAGAGGAGGGGAATCCTAAACATATTCTTTTTTTTTAAAAAAAAAAAAAGTGAAAAAAAATAAATGGGAGATAGGGTTTGCACCTTGCACCCCTGTATGAGGACACTAACCCTTGTCTTCCGGCTCTCGGAGCTTATTATTTCATTCTCAAGTTTTAGTTTGAAGGGACAGATTGGAAGAAAAATACAAGGATCCAAAAGCATCACTTGATGTGATATCCCATTCAGTGCTAGCTTTTGTAGAACTGAGCCTTTTTCTTTCACCTGCGAAAGTCATTAAAATTTCATTTGTTTTTCTTTTTTCAAAAGACAAAAAGGCCAAACCCCTTACTCTATTTACATGTTGGAACTTATACCGATTCAATTGTATGAAAAGAAAATGCATTACGTACCCAAATCAAAACCAAAAGAAATTAATCCATATATATGTGTTTTAAAAATTGTTGAAAAACCTTTGATTATTTTACTAGAAGATAGGTCAAAACTTGACTTAAAAAACAAACAAGTCAATACTCTTGATAAAATCAATCAAATGCTTGTTGATATTAAGAAAGAACAACCATTTACTAGTGCTTTAAATAATAATGACAAAGAAGTTGTTATTATTGAAACTACTGAAGAATCATCTGACAGTGATTCTTCTACTATTAAAGATATTGCTTTACTTGAAAACAAAAACCTTTTATCAGTCATATTTTTAACAAGTACAGAAGGAATTTTAAAACACACATTATCCTGGCAAACATCAACAGTATTGAGCTCATACTTGATCTCCATCTAAGATCCATTTGTGGAGAATAATCTCTCAGTAGATTTCTCATAATATTTACTACTGAGACTTCTAAACAAAAAATTAATTTTCAAAAAACTTTGGGAAGATTTGAAAAGAAAAAACTCAAAGATATTTCTACAAATGATTTACACGAGAAGTTGGTATTAGTAAAAAAGAAAGTATTGAACTCAAAGCAGAGATCAATAATCTCAAATCTGAAAATTATTCTTTCAAACAAGGTCAAATTGGTGCTATTATCGTAGAAACCAGAGGGAAGATTCAGTTTTGAACTTTTTGTCAAAATTCATAAACCAAGAGTGTGACATCTCCGGAGTTTGAAACAGCATGGATTTGAACTATGTATCAATATAATTGTAGTAACAATAAACAATGTCAGCATTTCGGAGCCTCTTCTTTGTACAAGGATGGGATCCCCATTTTTCTTCGATAATAATATTTAATGTATAAGCATTTTGATAAATCAATTTAGTCTTATCGATCTTATCATAGATAGGTTTAATAATAAGAGAATCAATCTGTACTAGAATAGCGTAATAGTATTGGAGGTTTTTTGATGGATTCAATGAAAATTTGAGGGAAAATAACTCGTAGCAATTTTGAAGGAGTTTGTGTATATGGACCTATTTGGTTCGATTGAGTACCTATTTGAGGTACTCAGTTTTGGAAGTAGGGTAATACTGAGTAGAATTAACAAGTTTGGCGTAGGGATCATAAGGCGTACTAAAAGCAGTTGAAAATGAAACAGGTTTAACAATGGGAATACTACTAAGAGTAGTAAACATGTTAGCAATTCAAGTGGGGTAGCCGGAGTAGGAGGCTCATGTTTAACAATTCTGGTATCTTGACGAAGAACTGGTATCCCAGACCAGCACCCCCTGATTTATAGTTTGAAGAAATAATGTTTTAAACTTAGTCTTCTTATTCTGCTGACAAGATTTACGAATGTAATATTGACTGATTATCTGAACAAGAGATCCTCAATACCATGAGTAAAATGTTTATAGTTGCAAATGCTTATATTAACAACAATCTCAGTTGTCTAAGATTGTCACTATTTTAACTGCTGGTTTTTCTGGAATGCTTCGACACTGGTGGGATAAACATCTCACAGGAGAAACAATGGAAACCATTCAGAATGCTATTAAGCATGATGACGAAGGGTTATCGATTTTTTATGAAACCATTGGAATGAGAATTCTTGATAGTGTTAACGCTTTGATCTACACTATTATTAAACATTTTGTTGGAACTCCCTCCAACATAGTAGCTGTATAAATGATTATTTAAATAATTTGAGATGTTATCAAATGTCTGATTATAGATGGTATCAAGATGTTTTCATGTCCAGAGTAATGTTTAGAGATGATAGTCATATATGCCTTACTGGAAAGAAAAATTTATTATTAGATTACCTCATTTATTTGCTCACAAAGTTAAGGATGAACTTACTGATATCTTGAGACTCCTTAATTATGATGATTACACATATGGTGATATCTTCAGCACAATTAAGAAGTTTGGTATTAATATGTGTAATGATTAAAGAATGTTTCGTCAACAGATGAATAATAGTAAGAAAGCCAAATATGAAATGGAGAAATTCTATGAACAATTTGGCCTTCCTCCTATTGCTCCATCTAGACAAAAACAGAAATATTCCAGTAAGTATTCCAAACCTCACAGTGGAAAAAAGAGAAAAAATTGTGATGATTTTTACAAACAATCTTTTAATAAAAAAAACCTTTTAATAAAAAAAAAATTTTCCAAAACAGAGAGGATTGAATCATACCAATGATACTAGTTTCAAATTTCTTGAATTTAGCATCTTGTAAACAAAGAAGTACCAAAGCATTGATGCCCTTCCTTGTTAGAGGTTTAACAACAACTTGAACAGAACCGATATGCAAAAACTTGTAACCTTTTACCAGGATATCTTGAATTGATTTTCTGTTAAACAAGCAACATTTTTCATGGATTTTTGAATTAACATAGGTTTGTTCAACAGTTTTAATATTGAAGAGCATACATTTTTTCTTTCCATTTTCTTTTAACACATAATTTTTCAAAATCAGAAAAAGTAGCATGATAAGTTTTTCTCTTATCACGGTTTTCAGTTGAACTATATTCTTTAAATAAAGAAATTAAATCAATTTCAAAAGTTCTATTTATCACAGTAAGCTGGTTGTGATGAATAGATGCAACTATATCTAAAGTTGTAGAAGATAAAGATGAAGCATCTTCTTCTTCTTGAGGCGAGCTCCCCTTTTATAGGTGAATGAGGAGCATTTAACAAAGCAAACAAAAAAAGCAAACAGTACAATCAATTCAACAGTATAATCAATTCAACAGTACAAGTGGCAAAAGAATCTTGTCAGAATGGCAGGCGACCAATCAGTCTTTTTAGGGACGGTAGTCACTTGGTGCTTCTGAGTATTTTGTTGGTTTCTGTCGACGGATCATTCATTAGATAGTCTTAGGGTGTCTTCTGAATCATGTCCAAATATATTACTGTAGGGATTAGTAACTGAAGCTTCAAAGGATGCTTCTGACTCAGTATCATAATTATTCTTATCAGTTTTATCATTGTTCTGCAATTGCTTCTGTAGCAGATAAATCAAATAATTTTTTGTTAATCCTTGGATCAGATTCTTCTTTTCCTTGGATTTGGAAGATTTGCTGGATTTATCATATTTAACAGAAGTGGCAGTTTTAGCAGAAGTAGTGGCCTGAGTGTTTGGACATTCAGGCAGAGCGTTCTGTTTAATAGGCGGAAATTCCTCAATACTCTTTAGATATGGAGTAGTTTGAGGAAAATCTCGAGTAACGTTGTCAATAATATCTTGTGTGTGGGGAAATCTGTCCCACCACTTAACAAACCAATATCGGACTAACAAATCACAATTCTGATCGTAGTTCCATTTTAATATCCAAGAGACTTTGTATCTCTTGCAAAAATGGAAAAAGTAGGGAAATTTTTTATTATTCTTGTGGATGGTTTTGATCTTTAGTAAGTTCAACTTGCTCTCTCTTGTGAATTAGAAATTAATGTCACACTATGTGGCGCCCCCAATCCCCCTTATAAAAAAAATAAGGAGATCGAGACGCCAGGATGGTGACAACACGGTCACGCATCCCAACACACGTGCCAAGTGTGTGTACACGCAATAGTGTACAATAAAAATGTAGCGGATAATTAAGTCTACAAAGTACCAGAATTTAAAATACATTTTAAATATCAGTAGAGCTTTAAAAGCAGTTATACAGTCATCCAAAATAAAGTATAACACAAGTCCCAAAATACAAATGAGTAAAATAAAATAACAAAGCCAGTGATCCCAGATCACTCCTCGGGCGGAGCCGTCTCCTCAGGCTCGCCCTCCTCCTCCTCATTTGCATCAAAATCTGCGTTACCACAGAATGGTACCGCATGTAAGTATAACCCAAAAAATCATCAGGAATAAAATGCATTTAATGCAACCAACATGCATGCATATGATGAAATATGCATTTTTCCTCAAACATCATTTTCTCCGAAAATGATAATTTTCCAACACACGCCAAAATCCCATTGGCCCAAAAATAATCCGTAAAACATTTTCCCAGAGAATGATTTACACAAAAAATCCAACGCACACTATTTTCCCAGAAAATAGCCAATTAATCCGTTATTAACCTATGCACCATGGCCTCCCCTAGGGACCATCCGCACGTCCTGGCTTCGTAGCGATGCTTGGTTCCGCGCCCAGCGCGTACGTAGCCAAGCACCCACTACGCAACGAGCGATGCCCAGTTCCGCGCCCAGCATGTACGTAGCCAAGCATCCTCTAGTCCCCGCCAGCAGAAGGGCCACGGAGTCGGCACGAATCTCTCGTCCGATCCCATTGTCGCCCAGCGACAATCCAGGAGACGTTACTCAGTTTATTCCGCTCCCGAGTAACCAGAGGAGCTCCACCGAGATAATGCCCCATCTCGGCTTGGGGTCGTGATACACACGCACTCAAAAATATTCTCACATAAAATCATACTTTCCAAATCACACATAAGCATGAATGCAATACATGAAAAACCAGTTTTCTTTACAAACATTATCATGCATGAAATAATGAGATGTACATGTACCAACACTAGTCCACAACCATCAATAACAAACCAATCAAATCCAACCAAACAACTCCAATCACCAATCCATCTGACTCCCGAACTCCTCGGACTCAGTCCGGCAAAACCAAACAGTAGATTAAATACAGTGAAATGCGTTAGTGCAAAAATATATTAAATTCACAAGAATTCTTTGGAGAAATACTTACAATGCAATATAGCAATTTTCGAAGGATCACGAAACTGCAAGAGGTGACGTCTGAGCAACGCAACAGTGTAAAATACACTGTGGCCGTGGGTCACAGATACCCACTTTTCAACGAAGACAAACGAAGACCCAAAAATGATAGGGTAGGGCCTAGAGAGGTCGGTGAAGCTAATGATGGTGGTGGTTTGCCGTGGATGACGGCGCAAAGGGTGGTTTTAGGCCAAAAATGCCGAAATCGGAGATGGGCTTGGTTGTGCTTCACTGGTGACGGATCGGAGCCGGGTTTGGGTCCAATGGGTTGCCAAGAGGTCGAGGATGATGTGGTGAGAAGATGGTGGCGCGACGGCGGCGCTAGAGCAATTGGTGGCCGCGGCTTTGAAGGGCTACTGGCGGTTAACGGCGGCGCGGATGGAGGTGAGGTTGGTGGGGTGAAGTCGCCGGCGGCAGGGGAACCGAATGGGGTGGGTGGTGAAGGCCACCGCCGGCTCACGGCGGCGCTGGCGTTGAAGGCATCGGACGCACGGGGAGAGAGAGAGAGAGCTACGTCCACGCGGGAGGGGAGGGAAAATAAGGAAGAAAAAGAAAAAGAAAGAAAAGAAAATGAGGAAAAGAAAAATAGGGGAAAAGAAATGAGGTCCAATCCTCATAACTTAGGTCACAAAAATGATTCAACGGAAACGGTTTTAAAACCATAAGTTAAATAAAATAATTTAAAGGTAATGCTAAAGTCAAATTGAAATAATTAAATCCCACAGTAATTAATTTAAATATTAAAAGCAATTTAAATGCATAACAATAAATAAATATTAAGAAAGCACATAAAAATAATTTTCACCAAATTAAAATCATAAAAATAACCCACTAAAATCCAACAATTTTAAAATAAGAGAATAAATTTTTGAATCCATAAAAACAATTCATTCAGTAAAAATATACTAAAATACAGGGTGTTACATTCTCCCCCCTTAAATAAAATTTTGTCCTCGAAATTGGCAAGGTCAACATTAAGACTAAGACAAGAATAAGATTCAATTAAGAGCAGACTTAAAAACATATCGCCAAAATAGTCCGGTAAGGCCACTCTATAAGCAACCAGCCAAACCTTCCCTACGATCTGAAAAATGGCCAACATATCTCGGGCTAGATTTTCCTTTCTTACCAAAGCGCTTAACGCATTTCATAGGAGAGACTTTGAAATAAACCCAGTCACCTACTTCAAAGGATAAGTCTATTCTTCTCGTATCTGCATAACTCTTATGGCGACTTTGCGCTTCCGCCATTTTAGTCCTTATAAACTGAACTTGATCATTCATTTCTTGAATTATCTCAGGCCCAATTACTTTACTCTCGCCCACTTCATCCCAACACAAGGGCGATCTACACTTCCTTTCATACCAAACTTCATATGGGGCCGGCCATCTGAATGGAGGAATGAAAATTATCATTATAAGCAAACTCAAATAGCAGCAGATGATTCTCCCAATTTCCATGAATTTCCATGACACAAGACCGCAACATAACCTCAAGAGCTTGAATAGTATGCTCTGATTGACTGTTTGTTTGAGGTTGATATGCAGTACTAAACTCCAACTTAGTGCCTAAGACTGCCTGCAAATTTTTCTAAAAATGGGACGTAAACCGCGGGTCCCGATTCAACACGATACTCTTGGGTACTCCATGCAAACGCATTATCTCCTTGCCATATAATCGAGTCAACTTACCCAAAGAGTCAGTATTATTAACAGGCAAGAAATGGGCACTCTTGGTCAACCGATCAACAATCACCCAAATTGAGTTATTCCCACTAGGAGTCCTCGGCAAACCCACAACAAAATCCATAGAAATATCACCCCACTTCCATTCAGGAATAGGGAGAGGTTGAGGTCTACCTTGATGCTCAACCTTAACTTGACGGCACGTGGCACATTCCTCAATGAACATGACATTATCCAACATACTCGTTTTAGTCCCCCAATGACACATCACGACCAGTATTCCTAGAGTGACTGCTATCCAAAATCTCATTTCCTCGAGAACCTTAATACAACATCCTATAAATTCCGATGATCAATAGCCCTTACAATACTATGTGCCAACCTCAATCAACTCATATGCTACAACTTCTAAACCTCCATTGAATTCTACTTTTGGTAAACTAATAGTCACTTCCAAAGTTAACCATCAATAACAAATTGCACAACCAAATGATTAATCTACAATTACAAGTATCTTGTCAAAATTCAAGTCACCACTAATTTCTCAAAATCAGCACAATCTGAACTCCTGACTACAACAAAATACCACACTTCTATTGCGCACTCTGATATTCACCACATGCATAAAATTTATGTCCTCATAAAACTAACACCATCGAGTACAAGGTGGCTTCATTCCTACTAACCAAAAACTCTTATAACATTTTGGCAGAAAATACTCTCTTTCCAAAAACCACGAGTTATAACTCAAATTCCTCAATTAACTTCTGCTGCCTTGATCAAAATCAAATTCCATAAAATACATCCATCATCATAGACAGAAACCCAATATCAAACAACCTTAGCATCCCAAACTGGAAATAAGCAATCTCAACCCAAAATACACTCATCTCATCTAAGATAAGAAACATACTTTAAAAGACTCAATTCCAACCTAGCGAACCAAAAAGAGCGCCTAGAGACTTTTACCTAACAACCTAAACCCAAAAGCTCAACACTTACATTCTGAACAACATCTAATCTAGCGGTGACTAAACTCACTACGAACCACCATTGAGTACACCAAAACATTATCGAAACCATCTTGGTAACTCGCCTACCTATTTCTACTCCTCCAAGCTAGCATTAACACAACAAGTTCCTTCAATAGTACATCACTATTAAACCTCAAGGCAAACCATACTGCTCAAATTTTCAATCTACCAAAAGCCATTGCAAAGCACCCAAGGATCCTAATGCTTTATTAACCCACATACGTGATCATATTATCCACTGTTGATGCCTAAGCTTCAACTTTGAAGATCTTTTCCTACACCATACATGATGTCCCAACAATCTCTCTTCAAGTTAAATAACAATATCCTTAATTCAACCAATTGGGTGCTGAATCTCCAAAAGAAAGTATAGCCTCAAAAATTTAAATTCCTAGGTGACCTCAAGTCACAATTAATTCTTGAAGATAATCACAATAACTATTGCGAACCATGATTCCATTGAGTAACCCACTCGACTACACACACTTCGATCAACTCACCAAAAACTCCAAGCCAAGGTCTCTTGAGTTACTAATATTGTGTCGACTCCTCATCAACACCTACTAAAGCCACTTCCTCCAAACGAAAATGAGACTAGGACCTATACTCTCCAAAATCCATAAACACTCACCACTACTATGCATCAATCACATGCATCCATAACCAAAACCAATAATAGTCCAAACGTGCAAGTGATCATCATTACCATTTCCATCACTAGACCTATATCCTCGAAATCAACAAGAATCATTTCCTATATCCGCACCATCTATTATCCTTAAAATTGATATGGATTAAATCCTCAACCTGACACTGTAACCTCGAGCTACAAACAATCATTAACCGAACTAGATCAACGTCGTCAATCCTCAGAAAATACACAAACCAGATCATTACCTTCCATCTCCAAAGAAATTCTTTCCTGAAAAAAATTTCTCATATCAGTAACTCAACTCTCATCAATCCTATTTTAATTCAGCCCTTTAACTCTGCAATTCTAAAACCTTAAACCAGATAAAAATAATTTCCCGATATCTTCAAGATCAATGACCTTAAATCTAAAACATTCACCTTATAAAACTTATAAATCTCAAATCTCAAATGGTATCAAATTGCTTATCAAGGTCAGCAATATCGAAAATTTCTAAACTAAGTCATCACTTAATTGCTTGTTGAACCTACCACCTTAAATCTCATAACTTACTTCCTAAAAACTATGGGGCCTCAAACCTTAGATGAACTCCTCATAAATCTAACCTTGAAATTCGTTGATCTTACAACCTCCTACCCCATAGACTCATCACATAAATTATACGGAACCTAAAACCTCAATTATCCTAAGCAATTTAAAACTATTCCCCTCCTTAGCAGCAACTTGAGTTCCTACTCCAATGAGTTCACTCAGACCATGATTTTTGAGCCTCGATATTAAAACAAACCAATCACCAAGAGTTCAGGCCTACTACACCAAATGTTCAAGCCCTACAATGGCCTTCTCAGTCGTACCATCTTCCTGTCATAGCACAACCCTTAACCTGCCTTTCAATTTCGAACAAAACAAAATAAAATAAAATTCCATCAATAATATAATATACGACAAAATGCATAAAACCAATGAAGTAGTTCACAATAAAATAATTAAAACAATAAAATAATCCGCCATAAAATAAAACAAATAAAATAAAATGACATACAATAAAATAAATAAACAACAAAATTATTATACAATAAAATAAATAAAGCCAATAAAACAATACTCCAAATTAAACAATTCAAACACGATCCAAAGCAACATAATAAAAATATAATAACATGAAGTAACATAAATACGTTCATTTAACATAAAATAAAATAATCATAAATTCATAACATACAATAAATAATTAAAACAAATAAAATAACATACCATAAAATAAAACAATAAAATAAATAAATAAACAAGTAGTATACAATAACTAAATAAAACCAATAAAAATCACATATTTTAAATTAAATAATTTCAAATCACAACTTTTAAAACTTTCTAGTACTGCACCTATGGAACATGTGGTTTTACCCAGAGCCGAACTACTCTGATACCACCAGTGGCACCCCCAATCCCCCTTATAAAAAAAAAACATGGGGATCGAGATGCTAGGATGGTGACAACACGGTCACGCATCCCAACACACGTGCCAAGTGTGTGTACATGCAATAGTGTACAATAAAAATGCAGCGGATAATTAAGTCTACTAAGTATCAGAATTTAAAATACATTTTAAATATCAGTAGAGGTTTAAAAGCAGTTATACAGTCATCCAAAATAAAGTATAACACAAGTCCCAAAATACAAATGAGTAAATTAAAATAACAAAGCTAGTGATCCCAGATCACTCCTCGGGCGGAGCCGTCTCCTCAGGCTCGCCCTCCTCCTCCTCATCTGCATCAAAATCTGTGTTACCACAGAATGATACCGCAGGTAAATATAACCCAAATAATCCTTAGGAATAAAATGCATTTAATGCAACCAACATGCATGTATATGATGAAATATGCAATTTTCCTCAAACATCATTTCCCCGAAAATGATAATTTTCCAACACATGCCAAAATCCCATTGGCCCAAAAATAATCCGTAAAACATTTTCCCAGAAAATGATTTACACAAAAAATCCAACGCACACTATTTTCCCAGAAAATAGCCAATTAATCCGTTATTAACCTATGCACCGTGGCCTCCCCTAGGGACCATCCGCACGTCCTGGCTTCGTAGCGATACTCGGTTCCGCGCCTAGCGCGTACGTAGCCGCACCCACTACGCAACGAGCGATGCCCAGTTGAGGGCCCAGCGCGTACGTAGCCAAGCATCCTCTAGTCCCCGCCAACAGAAGGACCACGGAGTCGGCACGAATCTCTCGTCCGATCCCATTGTCGCCCAGCGACAATCCAGGGGACGTTACTCAGTTTATTCCGCTCCCGAGTAACCAGAGGAGCTCCACCGAGATAATGCCCCATCTCGGCTTGGGGTCGTGATACACACGCACCCAAAAATATTCTCACATAAAATCATAACTTTCCAAATCACACATGAGCATGAATGCAATACACGAAAACCCAGTTTTCTTTACAAACATGATCATGCATGAAATAATGAGATGTACATGTACCAACACTAGTCCACAACCATCAATAACAAACCAATCAAATCCAACCAAACAACTCCAATCACCAATCCATCTGACTCCCGAACTCCTCGGACTCAGTCCGGCAAAACCAAACAGTAGATTAAATACAGTGAAATGCGTTAGTGTAAAAATACATTAAATTCACAAGAATTCTTTAGAGAAATACTTACAGTGCAATATAGCAATTTCTGAAGGATCACGAAGCTGCAAGAGGTGACGTCTGAGCAACGCAACAGTGTAAAATACACTGTGGCCGTGGGTCACAGATACCCACTTTTCAACGGAGACAAACGAAGACCCAAAAATGATAGGGTAGGGCCTCGGGAGGTCAGTGAAGCCAATGGTGGTGGTGGTTTGCCGTGGATGACGGCGCAAAGGGTGGTTTTAGGCCAAAAATGCCGAAATCGGAGATGGGCTTGGTTGTGCTTCACCGGTAACGGATCGGAGTCGGGGTTGGATCCAATGGGTTGCCAAGAGGTCGAGGATGATGTGGTAAGAAGATGGTGGCCAATGATAGCGCGACGGCGGCGCTAGAGCAATTGGTGGCCGCGGCTTTGAAGGGCTACTGGCGGTTAACGGCG